>JASDDO010000006.1:210232311-211627696 GCA_030015575.1 Agapanthus africanus
GGCTTATTTGCATTGTTGCAAATAAGTGGTTGTGGAGGGGGTTCTTTGCATATATTTATATCATGATGGTTTCTTGATGGAGCCCATCCTTTGACTCTTTCTTTTCCATGATGGCTTGACCATTGTAGGTTATGATTGGCTTTTGGAGTGTTGGGTTTTGTTCTCTCATCATCACTTTTCATCATTGCTTCCACCCCCCCTTGTCTTTGTTCTTTCTCTCTCCAATCACACATGGGGGAAGGGGGGCCGGACATTCCAAGAGAATGGAATGGGATTCATTTCATTGGGGATGTGGCAATTTTAGTTCTCATAGTGCCAAGAAAAATGCTCTCTTGTTCATCCAAAAACATCCTTTGTTTCCTCCACCAAAATGGCAATTCCACAACCCCAAAAATGAGACTTCTTCACTACACATTCTACAGCGAATCTTAGGCATGTCGACTAGCCAGCTTCGTGCCCGAGTTGCCTCGGCATTGAGGTGGGAGCCCGTAAAAGAAGTAGGCGATGTGGTGCACTTCCGGCGACGAGGAGGAGACGGGACATTCCGCAGGAGATTGGGACGACGACGAGAAGACCGGAGGACTCGGATCTGTCGGTATATCTCTCTTCCCTTTCTTGTAGATAGCTAGGACTAGTTAGCGGTTCGATCCGGGTATTAGTGCGCGGCGGTTTGCCAGTTCATGAAAATTAAAGTTTATCACCGCTTCCGCATTCCGGCGTCGGATTGACGGCCGGGGCGCCGCCGTGCACTTACAGGCATAACCTCGTTAACACCTTTCTAGACACCTACTTGATCGGCTAATTGTCATGTGTAAAACTCTCCAAGGAGTAACTCTTACTCGCAGTGGGTATCGGGATCCAACTATCTTATAGAAGGTATGCAATCTCATTGCAAATTTCAAAACTTGAAATTCCCGATAATACTTTTTCCCCTAGCGTCCTATGACCTTGACGGAGGCCAACAAACCATAGGCTGTTAGTCAAGTTCAACCTGTACAATTCATGATTGAATCAAACCAACCCGCACGACCCTTGACGGAGGCCAACAAAGTCGTACGACTACCCTAATCCAATCTCATCTTATGTTGCAGATAAACACTAGTTAGCTACCGCACACTATGCCTTGACGGAGGCTAACAAATGTAGCACGAATACTAAATAGCACTTTCTGAAATGACGGAGGGTTACGCAGGTTTTTAAGAAAACCATGAGCGTAATGAACTTGATATCGTTGTTGAAACAAGTGATTTTGAAAAGGTGTGTTTTTGAGGATTTTACTAGTTTCTCTAAAGAGGTCACTCCCGGTGAAGGGATCTCGGCTCTTTCCTTATTGAATAAGGTGCAGGATATTTCTCAAATACCACTATGCAAACCAAGAACTATAGAAGAAATCAAAAACAAAACCGAGTGAGTTGTAGCATCTGCTAGTTTCGCTAAAGAGGTCACTCCTGGTGAAGGGATCTCGGCTCTTTTCTTATCGAATAAGGTGCTGGATATTCTACAAGGAATACCGCTATGCAAAGCAAAAACTAGAGCTACCCTTTATTATAAATTTGATTATACAACATCTTTTAGGTTTCTTTTTATTTCATTAATCTCATTAATGAATCCCATCATTTATGCTTCCTAAGTATCACAGAAGAAACGAAAATACAACATACGCTTATGACATCCGCATTCGCCACTATGTCCCGTTATGCACCGTTAGGTTACTTAACTAACGGCATACCGGGGCTGGACTAGCGCGGGTGCAAAACATAAGCAACGTTTATTATATATCATATATATACAATAATAAAGCATTCGTCTCACGCATTTAAAATGATCACATCACAGTATATCAGCAGCAGAAGATAATATATGAAATATTGGATATACTAGGAGGTCCGTGTTTTATTTTGAGCCTGTATAAAACACGGATTCCACGGTCGTGATGAATAGCCAAACCCACATCCCTAGAAACCTACGAGAGCAGCAAGCAACCCTACCAATTCTAGGGTTAGGAGACCCGATCTCGACTCCTCGAGATGGCCTCCTATTGGACCCTAGAACCCGGTTGCTTGTGCTCTCCTCCTTGGGTCTATCCTAATGCGAAAAAATAAATAATATACAATGGTGACATCATCCTCAACCCGGAAGTGCCCCAATAAAAGAATATTACATACATTGAATTTTACATGAATGAAAATAAAAACCTCATCTCATAAAAGACCCTCGGCTATTCAAATCACGACGATCCAATATAACATATCACAGCAACACATAACAACACATGCCGTCAACGTAAGTAAATATGCGTATCCCAATTTTCGTTGATGTATAGCAACAAAACCGGCGATACTCCGCATACTACACTTACAGTCGTAGAAAAGAAAAATGGAAAACTACAATAATTGGAATCGTAACTGCCCTTAGACAACACAAACCCGGGATATCACATATCTAAGATTTCATTCCTAACAATATAAAGCTCGCATTTAGGTCTCACCCATGAAAACACTTTTTCAAAATGAGTCGGATAATTCAACAAGATTTCCGATTACTTCCGAGACCAAAATGTTAAATTTACAAGCAAAAAAAAAATTTGTAGATTCCAATTATTGTATCACATTTTAGAAAGCTAGACGACGTTAAACAATTCCATCGAATCAACGAATTCCCAAAATTTCCAGAGAGCTCAACACTTAAGCACTATTAAAAATTCCCAGAAGCATGCTCCATTACCAATGGACCAACCGTTGAAGTGTCGTTCCTTGCCTCCTTAGTGGCGCTGCCGAATCGCCGCCAAGACAATGTTTTGGCCGTGCTTCCGCGGTCACTAAAGCGAGTTAAGGACTCGTTCTTCAAGAGGGTCCATAGAATTACCTGCATCATTTTCTGAATATTTTTAATATGAAAAATTTCAACTTTTGAATAAATTTCCAGAAAATGGGAAAATTTGGTTATTCGGAGTTCGTTTGGACTTTTAATTTCGCTTATGCATCGCCTAATGCTCTAGCTGGGCTCTCATACCGCTGTAAGGTTCCTAGGCACTAGAACAAAGTTCTACAAGGCATCAAACATGCCGTATTAAAAATTTTCTAGTGCCAAACAACCTAAGCAAGGATCTTTCCTAGAGAATTAGGGTTAGAAACAACAAGTAAACTCTTTACTACTAAGTGATTACGGATTACAACCTTTGTAGTCCTCTCCTTCACTTCTAAAGCTCCGAGTTGAGGTCCCTTAGCTGCAATCATCATGCTCCCGGACTCTAGAGAGGCTCCATAAAGTGAACGAGGCATCCTTGCTTGTAGTCTTCACAATCCAAGATGACCTAGCTTGAGGAATCACAAACCCTAGATATCTCTTCACTAATTATGGATTAGTGAAGCTAACACACTAATCTATATGGCTAGTATAGAAGAGGATGATGAAGTAGGAATTTTGCCCACTTTAGTATTTTAATTCTCACTATTTTTCATCACATGAAGAAAATCAATGAAGAAGAAGAAGAAGCTCAAGTGAGAATGAATTGTGATGAGGTTAGAAATGCAACTTAGGGTGAGTGTATGTCTCACTAACTCTTGTAGAGACTAAACAATAGCTTTATTGATAAGGGTTAGGTTAATAAATATCTTAGGTAAAACAAAAATGGTGGACTTTGTCAATGCATCCACAAGCTTCCACAAGCTTCATGCATTTGTCCCAAATCCACATCATTTTTGAATTACCTTAAATAAATATAAACCCACAATTATCAATAGCATGGTGTATGTTTCATACACCCTATTTGCATGTATAACCTAGCATGTCATAATAATATATATCACATATATATAATTTGTGACATAAGAAAAGAATACATTAAACATATATCACATATGTGTTAAATGTATCCAAATGTGAGAAAATGAAATACTTAAGTGAGCATATATTAGTTAATGTAATTTAATATATCTAATATATAATTCTACATTTAATTATTAAATCAACACTTGATTTAATAATCCAGCTATATTACATAAAACCGACTAATATAATATATATCATTTTATCGAATCAACCTTGATCCGATAACCCGACTATATCACATATAACCGGCCGATATCATATATCGCGAGAATAGAATATGGTATCACATATCGTATTAATCTCGGTCCCGCACATATCACATATGTGCTCGTACTCCTTTTCGCCTGAGCCCGGAAACCTCTGTGTAGGACTCTAAAGACTCGTCAATACGCCGGCTGTAGGTGATGATCATATCAAACACTCACAAGCCGCAAGCGGTCAGCTAAACGTAACGGCCACCCGGGTATCGAGCAATCGGAAGATCAATAAGCAAGCCTGTACATACTCCTGTGAATCTAATCAGTAACACTACCGTACAGTCCGGTCACTTCATCTGATATGTCGCATATACAGTCTAGGGGTGGTAAACATCACACCCCAGTAACAATAAGTCGTATCGATGTGAGGCTCATAACGGGTCGAGAAACTACTGATAACACTTACCAGTAGATCTCCATATCAGCCCTGGCCAGGGACTTCCAGTTATAGCCAATCGAACACAACGCAACATCAACCCCAAATACCGGGAGAGACGAAATCCCTCCTATCGCTCATTGCCTCCATGTGATTCGGGACTGTACCAAAAAGCCACCGTTTTGCACGTTCTCATGGACGTGATAAGGTGGAAATCAAAGCACAGTGGGAATCACACAAGACTCTATGTTGATCTCGGGTCTATAGACTAACCTGTACCAGTGTCACCAGAAAACTTCTATCTGACGATAGGTATAATACCAGCTAGGAGTTCTCGGCTAGTCCGTTCAGTGTACCCAGTCTCCACTGAGCACCCTTACACCATCTTTGATGTCAAACACCGATGGATATGGGATCATCCATCGCCCATCATATGGGTCAAGATGCGTATACGCTGGTCACTTTGGAGTATCGATGCCCTGTCTCGATACACCTTCGACTAGGAACAGTTATAGGATGTACTCTTTGGACTACCCTGGCCTCACTAGTATGATCTTCATCATAGTCCTAGTAGTCGAGTACATATCCTAAGGGCTTTATGAACATGTGAGAGCAAGACAGTAAACCAATACAAGTCAACATGTTAAGACAAAGTGAAACCAGATAGCATACTATCATATCGAGCAAGAAAGTCCTCTCTGCATATACATAACTAACAGGAACTGCCGCAAACCCTTAGGTTCAAAGGCGTTCCCATGGTCTTTGTATCGAGTTAGGGTTTCATTCTTCTAGAGGGTCCACAGAATTACTTGCATGTTTTTCCGAATACCTTAAAATTGGAAAAATGGGTTTCTGACATTCGATCGTCTTCTATCGACTCTCAACGTACCTGCGTGAATTCTTCTCAAGTTGGAATCAAGCAATCTGATGACATCGCATCAGGGTATGCAAACGAACAACATGTCCTAGTCATTCATCTTTGGGTGACTAGTGATCTTCTATCATATCTCGAAGTATAAACTCGTGCTACAATAGCTTCAAACATCTGGGCGACATCTCGTCAGTCGCAACAACAACTGAATCATTCATCCGCACGCTGAACAGTGCCTCAATCATCAAGAATAATCGGTGCATTGACGGTCATCACATTCTGGCTGGCCTCTAGCAGTGGCCTAATCCTCTGGTGCTGATCTGAACGTTCGAGAAATTTTGTAAAAGCAATCCATTAAACGCTCATTGTGCGAAAACATAGTAAAGCGACACATCTATGCAATCGTGTGTCACCGGAATTATGCCCTGGTCAGTCCTCGTCCAAAATGAGCTTATGCTGACCGCAACTCTAGCTGCAGCTCTCTTCGCCTATGCAATCGTGGTAACAAATCACCAACCGATATCGATGAGGATAGATTATAGGAATGAATATAATACCGTGTAAAGAAATGTACATCCTAAGGCTTCTTAAGCAGAGTAGCGTATCGTAAGTATGCCGCGGAACATACACACGGTACGTCACTCTACTTAAGTCACCTACTCCATCAACCAAGGTCAACCTACGCGACGAAAGTTCGGGTCTAATACCCCCCTCGACCAAGTATAAGTTCCGTAAGATCAAGCCTAGGTTCCGAATAAATATATGCCCTAGACTCCGCAAAGTCGAACATAGACTCGAACCAAGGTTAAACCTAGCGCTCTGATACCAACTTTTTCATGACTGGAAATGGCACGTGACTGGCACTTGAATCATATGAAGTCTATAGGACCCCATCTAATTCAAGTAAGCCAAAAATCCCAGAAATCTAAACCATTTAAAAGAAGAAGTGAAGGAAAACTTGTTTTAAAGAAAGAGTTTTATCAAAATAAGTCGTGGTAAGTATTTTAAACATCAAGTCTTTTCCAAAAATTTCGGCAGAGTTTCCTCTGTAAATTCTAGCTCCAAACGGGTACAAACATGAATAATATGCATAATGAATAAAGGCATCCCCAAGCGGGAACTAGCTCTTCGCCAATTGGCGGACATAACTACGCAATGCAATATAATATACAACGCCGAAGGGCGAGGATCAAAACCAAGAAAGAAACCAGAGAAAAACCATAATAATACAAGCGCGACTCTAAGGTCGAAAGAATATACACTGGTCTTCTAAGTCTAACAGTTATACTAGTCTGGTTGATGGAGTTACTAGATACAACTGGAATATAAATAAGGCACAATGGTGGTCACGATACGAGTGAACCCACCTACCAAAGCAATCTCTCGGAATGAAGTAGTGTGCCGGCAAAGCCGCCTGGGAAATCTGTACGGCAAAACCTGCAAGAAACTGTGGCACAACGGGGGTGAGTTGCCAACTCGTGAGTAGAAAACATCACTGAGCAGAAATCACATTTATGATTCAATCCTAGGTCATACGATAATAATATCCTCAAAATAATGTAGCCTGAAGCATATAATAATGGGTAAATATCTATACATAAGTGTAATACCAAGTGCTCGTGTCAGTGCCTCAGGTAGCAACAAATCATATATATGATGTATGAATACATGAAAACAGAATACATCTAAATGAGAAAACTGTTTTTTTTATCTCAGTGAGATTTCTGTATAAAATTGAAGTATCATCAATGAAATCAGCAGAGAATCAGTGTCTAGCATCGACACAAAATATATATATCTTTATCTCAATATCTCAGGCTCCGGCAATCCGGACTGGCCCGTATCATCAAATCTCAATATCTAGGGCTCCGGCAATCCGGACTGGCCCATATCATCAAATCTTAAGACCACGTCGGTATCCTCCGGATATCCGGCACGTCACAATAACCGGTCGGTAGTGCTCCCCTGCCGGGCTCAACTCCATCATCTGCGACCATCTTGCCTGGGGGTACCGCACTGGGTCGACCATGCACCCACAGACGGTTCCTCCTCCTCTTTGAATCGGGTGTATGATATCGCTCAAGAGCCGAGAAAACTTATGGTGGACACCTCTCAAATCATATCATGAGAAAACCGAAATTTTCTGTCTTTAAACGATAATAAGTTTATAAAATCTTTGCGGTTTTTCCAAATCCAGAAATCTCATGGAAATCTGAAATCCCAATCTCAAGAGTAAATAACAGTGAATTACCGGCATAAATTTCCATAATATTGCATGAAAAATGAATAGATGAATGCATCGGATATCAAGCAAGGAATGCAATAATTAAACTAGCATATGAAAGAAATAACATATTGGAACTATCAGCTAGCAAGCTATGTCAATGAAATAATATTCTCTAAAATGTACGTGACATAGAAATTACTGATGATGATGTGTGTGAGCCGGCAAGCAAGTGTACATGGACCATACACATCATCGGTAATGGTGCTAGTGTCCTGACAGCATGGGTTCATAATAACTAATTAAAACACATTTAAACATGCAATGCGACGCGAACATGAAGAATGTACGGAAATGAATAGTAAACGCAACGTATAAGAATAAACATTATATATACGAGTCGTACAGTTTGGCATTTGAAATAGCATGAATCGTGGTGTTTAGAAAATAGGGGCTACAATGTTTTTAAGAAAATGTATGTCCTTTGAAATATCTGTAGTATCCCTTGGCCTGTCTTAAAATACTCACGATTCGTTAGTTTTGGAAATAAGTATGACTCGATCCCAGATCTAACATCTACTAAGTAAACTACAGGACAAGATAAAAGACTAACCAAAGGGGTAAGGAAATCAACCTAAGTCTGAGTCGATATATATATCTAGTAGTCTGTGATCCCGCCTCAATAGCGTCACGTACGATCAAATATATAATACGACATCCTCGAATTGAGAGTGCGGATAAATCATCATATTTATATATCGTACGGTAAAATCCATCGTACGGCATCCCAAATCGGGGTACGGGTCTATATCACGTATAACTCATAATTTATCTGGTATCATTATCATAATATCCTGATAGGGGTACTGATCTAAAGTCTAGTACATTCCGATACCATCAACATATAAATATGCGTGTGTATGAAAACACATCGCCTAAAGATCCGCTATAATATCATGTCGTATCTCATAATACGAACCAAGTCATATCACCGATCTCGTGGCATCATGCCCAATCACATCGACTCATCTCCAAGTACCATATACTATCCTCATCATCAATGTATATGTATACCTATATATATATACATACTCACATACATATATATATATATGTGTGTGTGTGTGTGTGTGTGTGTGTGTGTCCCCATATACGCACAAGTAAATCAAGTGTATGCGTGTGTGTGCGTGTGTGTACAAATCTTTACTCTAGGGTTTCGCGACTAAAAAGCTAAACTAAGTTACTTCTAATTACACTAAAACTAACCCATGAACACCTAAAATATATCTTGATAATCATGAGTCTCACAAAACACACACACACACACGCGCGCGCGCGCGCACACACACACACACACACACACATATATATATATGTATACGTATTCTTATACAACACTACGAAACTGCGGGGGTGCTATACGCCATCCACCCGACTTCCCCCATAGATATATATCTACTCACCTTGAACCTCGCTTACCGAAGTCGATGTCGCCACGCACTTGCTTGTCGTCCTGAAGTTCACGCGGAGGTACCTACATGTCACAGCGTATCGTATCGCATTAATATTCGATTCAAAACCAAAACGACACGCGAGATGCCTATAGGTTAGAACCTATAACCTACGCATGTTAAGGAACCAAAAAACATCCGATATCGATGTACCAAAGTCAAGTGATCGAGATGAAACAAAATACCAAAATTCAAGTTCACATGATTCACAAACCGAAATCAGAAACTAGGAAAAACACTTCTAGATTTTACCCTCGGTGAAATTAGCCAATTTTGCATGTGTGGAGGGTCTAAATACTAGGTAAAGGAACTACAGACTAAGCACAAGGCACAGAGGCTAAGTCTTGGCCACAATTTGCTGCCAGAAAGGTATAATTTGCGGCCATGGTTAGGGGTTTGGGTCTCGGGTCTTCAGGGTAGCTTCTAGGTCACCTGCAAACATCTCTGTATTCGCTAAATATTTTTTAGGTGCCTCGGGTCATAGCATAACTCCAAATATCGCCACAATTCCCATAATCTTCTGATGTCGGGGTTTCTAAGTATGGGTTAAGGGGTAAAATCTCTGGTTTTAGTCCAAATTACTAACACTACAGAGGTTGTATGGCCTCTACTAACCTCACTTTACATTTCACAACTCATAAAATCCCCTAACCTCTTCTTGGAATTTTCAAACTTCTCTAAACCTCATTTCAGCACTTCTAAACATGTATACATGCTAAAGTGAATGAAATACCATACTGATGGTGAAAGAATTATCTCATTTGGCAACTCAAGAATTTTCTTGAGTTACCCCAAGTCTCCAAAATCCAATTTTTCTTGGTCCATCATGCTTGTAGTGAGCTTGTGCACATTTTTTGTGAATGGAAAGTATAGTTTTGATGTGGTTTTGTGGTTGATATGAGGTGGTGGAGGGAGGAGGGAATCCATGCATGAGGGAGAGGAGAAAACAATGAAGAGGATGAAGAATGAAAGAATGAGCCAAGGGTCAAAGGAACCCCTCACCTCTCTCTCTCTCTCTCTCTCTCTCTTTAGCCCATACCAAATTCTTTAACCTTTTCTATTCTTTTCCTTTTTCTATTCTTCTTTTTTCTTTTAAAACAAAAAACAAAACAAATGCAACCCATATACATATAAAGAAAAATACAATGTCATGATTCAAAAATGAAACAAGGGTGTAACATGACATGGTGCATGTCATGTGCACAAATCAAGCTTAATACATGATTAGTGATATTAAATCGAGATTAGCATTAAAATAGAATATAATTAATCATAAAGAATTTATAATTTGCTTAAATGAAATAAATTCTTCAAAAAATCACCATTCAATTTAATCTCCCAATATTTCCCAAATTATCGGTATTTAATTATACCACATCATTAAAATATTCATAATATTTATTAATTTAATTATATAAATTACCAAAAATAATATTTTATTTTTCTGAAATGTTACAGATTGATATAATATTTATAGTTTCATGTTATGAGAATGTTATATACAATAAGATATGACATCTATGCAAAATAACAGGATTTGAGATTTGATACGGATGTGACTTGAGATGTATCCATATTTATGAGAATAATGAGTGATATGTCGTACGAGACTTGAGATCCGTACCCTCATTGTCGTCTAGGTCGATAGATCCCTATTTTGTTAAATGTCACCGTACGAAGGATTACCGTACGCGATGTGAGTTATCGGATGGATGATCCACGCTCGTGATTTGAGGATGATATTCGATGATATTGCCGTATCAGATACTATAAGACTGGATAGCCGACGTAAATGTGTCATCCTAACCATACTTATTTCCAAAACTGAAGAATCGTATGCATATTTTAAATAGATACCTTGAGGGACGTTACGGATTTTCAAATGGTGTCTTTTCCTTAAAAACACCGTAGCCTCTACTTTCAAAACTATGATTCGAATCTTTTAAAAGTTGACCGTATGGTTCATGTGTAGTGGTTAGATTAGATACGTATGCTTATAGCATTTCACCCACGATGTACCTTATGTTCGTTCATGACATTTTCATTGCATTATATATACCTGTGCTAGTACACCCACACCATTATCGATGATGCGCATGTTACACTTATACAAATTTGCCGGCTCACACACTTCATCATCGATAATTGCTATGTCACTTACACAGTAGAATTGTCACTTCATTATGATATTTCGCATGATATACTGATATTGTCACATCACTGTTCCATGTTGCATGATATACTGAGACACTCACATTTCTATTTTAGGTTTACAAATATCATGCTCTACTATTATACGCATTGAGATTTGCTGATTTCATGAGATTCTGTATTTGAGAACCGTAGTCAAATTTCAAAGGAAATTGTGTATTGTTTTAAAAACCCGGTTTCTCTTGATATGATATTTGGGACGTCCACCAGGTGTTTTCTCGGTTCTGAGATTGGCATGTGAAATCCGATTCGAGGAGCGGTAGGCACCATCTGCGGGTACATGTGGACGCGGTAAGGTACCCCGGGGCAAGAGAGAGATTTCGTGGGGATGACGATGAGCCAGGCGGGGAGCACTACCTACCGGTGATAGTATTTGGGCTCGACGGTTATCCGGAGGATACCGACCGGAGTCATGAGATGGATATGAGGGCCGACCAGAGTATGCGGTGCCTGAGGGCCGATCTGAGGATGCGGCGCCTGAGATATGAGGATTTACATGTCGATGCTGGACACGGGTTTCATGAAGTTTCGGGTGTTGGACACTCAGGTCCCATGATTTGATGTGTCATTGATGGACACACATTCTTTGATATCCTCATATATTTATATGCATATACTTTTATGATGTTTCGAGTGGATGAGATCTACATGCATACCGGCATCTATTATATTGTTGGATGATATCTACATACATACAGGCATTGATTATTGTTGGCATATATATAGACACGGTCACCTTAGATATCACAGTATTCCCTTTAAGATATAGTTGACCTAGGAAATCGTTGTTTTATTCGATTTCTACCTGCTGATGTTTTCTACACACGAGTTGGCAACTCACCCCCGTTATGCCATAGTTCTTGCAGGTTGACCGCATGGATCGGTAGCGGCATCGCTGGCATACAGCTTACATTCGGGTGATTGGCTTTGGTAGGTTGTACATGTTGGATCGTACCACTCTTGTACTATTATTATTCTTTTGTATCTAGTGAACTCCATCAATCAAGACTAGTATTTGTATATGTAGTAAGACTTAGCAAGACTTGTAGTTGCGAGACTTAGAGCGATGGGTTATATGTTCACATGGTGGGTTTTTGTCTTGCTTTATTTACATTATTTCTTGGTGTTGATCTTCGCCGTTGGGCGTCGTATACATATTTTCTGTCTTGCGTGGTTGTGATTCCGCCGATTGGCGATGAGCTAGCTCCCGCTTGAGGATGCCTTTTATATTATCTTGTGTATGTGGTTTTTGATCAAAACATACAAAGGAGGTGCTGCCCAATTTTTTTTAAAAAGAAGAAACATGTTTTTCAACTTGTAAATCCACTTGCATTTTTCATGTTCCTTTATCTATTCATTTAAGAAAATATTTGATTTCATCATACCTTTATTTCAAAACTTCACCTCTTTTATTTTATTAAAAAGGTTTAGATTTCTGAGCTTCGGCTTACTTATGTTACTTCACGCCTTTTGACGTTGCGTGATTTAAGTACCGGTCACGAACTAAATTTCGGGTCGTGACAAAGTTGGTATCAGAGCGCTAGGTTTAACCTTGGTTCGAGTCTAGGTTTGACTATGTGGTGTCTGGGGCGTAAATATTTTGGAACCTAAGCTTCACCTTATGGAACTTAGACTTGAACATAGGGGTATTAGACCCGAACTTTCGTTACATAGGTTGACCCTGATTGATGGAGTAGGTAACTCAAGTAGAGTGACGTACCGTGCGTATGTTCCTCGGCATATTTACGATATGATACTCCACTTAAGAAACCTTAGGATGTACATTTCTTGAGACTTATGATTCTCTTCGTTCCCTTGATCATACATCCATTGGAGATCCCTGATTCTATTTGTTTCCATGATCATACTCTCACTGATTCCGTTCCTCCTTATGATCATGTATCCATTTTGGGATCTGTTGATGCTTCTCATCCCTTTGATCTATTTTCGTCGATACTTGATTGAGGTTCCTATCACCATGGTTTGAGCGCAGATTGAGCTGCTGCTAGTGATGCGGTCAGGGCGAGCTCGTCATGGACGAGGACTGACCATCGTGTTTTCTGGTGACATGAGAACGTCTCGAGTTGTGTTCGTGTTGTGACCTCTCGTTTGAGGCGAGTGTTCGGTTTTGCACCGAATGATCGGGCCACTGATAGAAGCTGCCGGATCGTGAAAGGACTGTTGA
This sequence comes from Agapanthus africanus, assembly GCA_030015575.1. Lineage (NCBI taxonomy): Eukaryota > Viridiplantae > Streptophyta > Magnoliopsida > Asparagales > Amaryllidaceae > Agapanthus > Agapanthus africanus. The sequence goes on from JASDDO010000006.1 coordinate 210,245,778, forward strand.
TGTACAACCTACCTCAGAGATCGTGATGTCTTCTACCTTGCAGACAGATGACCCAGCTGTTGCTGAGATTGATGGAATGTTGCTTCCAGAGCTTATGAGCTGAGATTGCTGGAACTTTCAGGCAGAGATGCGACAGATGATAGCAAGTCTATCTTGAGTGAGAGACGAAGGTGATTCGTCAGATTTGATGCGCCGACGCAGGCCCAATTGAGTTGAAGATTTCCAGTGTGGATAATCTTACTCAGATCTAGAGTAGATTGATTCAGAGATAACGTTGCTCGTTGGATGATCCGATAGGAGATCAGTAGTTTGACTCGCTTCGGATAGAGGACCTCACCCAGATGCGTGTGAGTTGATCGAGAATGGACGAATATAGAGTATTACTATGATGATTTGGACGAGTTTCCGAGGACGTGTTCAGCTAGATACCTTCTACAGAGTGATGAAGATACCGAGTTCATAATTTTGAGTCCGTGTGAGAGACTTCGGATTGACAGTAGCTGAGAACAATTGCAGTACGCAGATAGAAAGACGTGGTGTCGAAGTGGACGATAATAAAGATGGGTGGAACAAGAGGTTCGTGTGAGATACTGACGAGCTGTTGTTACTCCCCGTTGAGATTAGATATCTGAGATGTATACAGAGGCGTTGGGATACGACTAGTTCCCGAGGAAATGCTGTGATGAGAACGTAGACGTCCAGAAAGCGAGAAAAGATTATGCGAGAGTACCAGCCTCCGTACAGTTCGGCATAGGCGAGATCGGAAGAGACCTTGAGCAGGTTTCTTCCAGGACACTGCTGTGATAAGATTTGCACCGAGGATCAGTTGTGTCATGTGTATTCAGAGGGCAATAGGTCGACGCCAGTGACGTGCTGCTTTATGAGTGGACATGCAAATTGGCCGAAAGATGACCAAAGGAGTGCCAGAGCGGAATCGTTTCCTTTAGTACATCGGACCGGGCCGATGAGCCAATGGATTGCAAGATTAGTAATCCATAGAGAAAATTAGGACTCAGAGACAGATGACGCCAGACCATGAGCAGGAGGCAAGCGGATGTTCTTGCTCGGCCAGTTTTGGGCGCACCGACATTTTTTTCGACATTGTAGGAGGTGTACCCCAATGCCATTTGTTGCGATTTGCGTTTGTGATCCGAGTATCACGCTTATATCTCTTGGATTTGAGTTTTGATGATTGAGTTTCATGATATTGACTTCGTGCACTATGGCTGCACCTACTGGGTATTTACATCATAGTTATTGCACTTGATATATATTTTATATACCGTTGTGTTGGTTTATGATTTGTGCATATTTATTGCACTTGATGTCGATTGTGTGCCTTGGCTGCACGTGCGTACGATTTCGTAGATTTCATACGGTTGATTTGATTTTGTGCATACGGTACGCACTCGATGTGTTTTTTGCACTTAGTATAGCTCACATATGCTTGCAGTGCATTGATACATGTTTTGTGCACATAGTTGCACACGCTTATGATTTTATACACCTTGGTATACTCGGTGTTGCTTTTATACGTATTTGAGTTATTGATGGGTTTTCGTGCATTTGTTGCACTAGATTTTATTTCGTGCATTAGGTGCACTGGATTTATACTCCGTATCTTGGTTGCACCCGATTTATGTCTTGAGCATTTGTGCTACCAGATTTGTGTTTTTGTGCGCATTTGCACTTGACGTTAGTTTTCGTGCGCTTTACTGCACTAGATGTTTTATACGGACCTGACACGCTTGGGTTGGATTTTTGCGCATATTAGGCGCTTGGTACTGGATTTCATGCATATCGAATGCCCTTGATTAATATTTTCATTCGTGCATGTTAGTTGCACTGGATTGAGGTTTTCGTGCACCCGAGGTGCACTTGATGTTGGTTTCGTGCACACCCGTTGCACTGGACAGATGCTTTCGTGCACACCCATTGCACTTAGTTTTGCTTTTGTGCATATTGTGGCACTTGTATTTGGATTTGATTTCTGTGCGAACCAGACGCACGTGATTATTGGTTACGCCTTTCAAGGTTGATTTTGCTCTTGAGCACGTTGTTTTCATGATAGCTACTATATTATATAGTGGCCGAACAAGACTGATCTGAGGACAGTGCCTAATTACTTTGCATGCATTAAAAGTTTAACAAGAGATTTTCGAAAATGAGCTATATTCTAGCTATTTCCTACGTGTCCGTGAGTGACACGAACGTTTTTTTTTGAGATATTTTAAAACGGCGGAACGTATATTTTAGCAAAACCTATATGAACATATATTTTTTACTTTACAAATGAGCGTCTGTCACTTGTGCCGTGAGTCACGCATCACACGGCGATTCAGGAAGGATTTTGCATGTGTTTTATTTAGTTTCTGAAGGTTTTTCCAAAGATGCGTACTGTACACGTATTATAGTATTTGACTAGTGCATATTGGATTTCAGTAGTGGATGTCGAGATCTATATCTCCATTGTAACTCTGATGATTGCGTTACGCTTGACGGAGTTCGATTTTGAGTTTCATACTCATTTTCAGGCGCACATGATGCGCTGTGGTATTTCTGTACCTTCCGTGATTTCGGAGCCCCGTTGATTTGAGTTGAATATTGAAATGTTATAGTATTTGAGGGTTTAAATTTAAATTCGGGGACCGAATTTATTTAAGGGGGGAAGATTGTAACATTTCAGAAAATATAAAATATTATTTTTGGAATTTAATATTAAAATAATATATTTCGCGAAAACTGCCCGATTTGCGAATTTGGGGTTTTCGTAAAATGGTATAAATATATACCAATAATTGTGAAATAATTGGAGATTAAAATTATTTATTCATTTAAAAATATATTTATTGGATTTGGCATTTTTATAATTAATTATATGCAGTTTAAATAAAAAATTTGATTAGTGCATTACTAATCGCGATTAGGCCAAATTCGTGTTTCTACATTTTTCCATGGTTAGTGCACCATGACATGTTGCATTTTGTTGCATGTTGTTTCATTTGTGTTGTTTTATCGGTGTTATGTGAATTATTGTGAGAAAAATGGGAGAAATAGAGAATTATTGAAGAGAGAGAGTGTAACATAGCATGTGATGATTGAGAGAGAGTGAGATGAGAGAGAGAGAGAGGGCTGCCTCATTTCCCCTCCCCTCTGTTTTCTTCTTCTCCTTCTTCAACTCCTCCTCTACCTCTTTTATCCTCATGACCCATCTCAATTCCCTCACCAAAACCCTATACTCCCTTCACAAAAGTTGATCCCCACCTCATCCTCAACACATTGGACCAAGCAAAGTTGGATTTTGAAGATGTTGAGCAACTCAAGAAAATTCTTGAGTTGCCAAATAAGGTAAAACCGATATCTTTTAGTTAAGTTATTATGTTTAGTGTATTATAGTTTAGTTTAGAAGTTGATTAAGTGTGGATTTGTGAACATAGAAATTCCTAGAGAGGGTTTGGGTGATTGTGTTGATTTGTGATGTTTAGGGGCTGTTACAAGACCTGAGCGTTGATTTTACTGGCCAAGACCCGGATTAGAAACCAAAATACGGACTTAGAATTCCCCGATATCGGTTATGTGACAGATTATGAGCATATATGGGAATCTGGAGTTACCCGAGATCACCAAAAATTGTTTAGCGAACACAGAGAGATGAGCAGGTGACCTAGAAGCTAACCCTATGACCCGAGACCCCCATTCTTGTTCCAGGCCGCAGATTTATTCTTGGTGGCTGCAATTTGCGGCCACACTGTAGAGGATTTTGTTGACTTTGGGTGTATGGCCTTATTTTGTGATATACAGACTAACCCTATGTGCAAAATTCTCTAGTTTGGCCTAGTGTGAAATCTTGGAGGTGTTTTCCTTAGTTGCTGATTTTTGTTATGCGATTTCTGAAACTTGGTTTTTAGATTTGAGTTTGGATTCCATCGTTGGGTGTTTGTACGTCAACGGACGAGGGTTATTTGGTTGGTTTTGCATGCGTAGGCTATGAGTTCTAACCTATAAGCAATCCGTGTGCCGTATTGGTTTTCCGGACATGATGTTAATGGCATTGCGACTATGTATTTATTGTAGGTACCTTCGCGTGGATTCCGAGACGACGGACCATGGCATCATCGACTTCGGCAAGCAAGGATCAAGATGAGTAGATTTATATCTACGAGGAAGTCGGGTGGATGGCGTATAGAACCCCCGCAGCTTTGATGGAAACCGATATATATAGGATATGGTTAAGGAAACCTATATTAGGAAACTAGGGATATGGTTAAAAGGATAGTTAGAAGTGATTTGATATGACTAATACGAAATGACGAGATTTGAGATATCAATATGATGAGATAAGATGATACGAGCGGCAACGATTGATATAAGATTTATAGTGGCATGTTATGAGAACGTTTTATACAATAAGATATGACATCTATGCAAAATAACAGGATATGAGATTTGATACGGATGTGACTTGAGATGTATCCATATTTATGAGAATAATGAGTGATATGCCGTACGAGATTTGAGATCCGTACCCTCATTATCGTATAGGTCGATAGATCCCTATTTTGTTAAATGTCACTGTACGAAGGATTACCGTACGCGATGTGAGTTATCAGATGGATGATTTGCGCTCATGATTTGAGGATGATGTTCGATGATATTGCTGTATCGGATAATATAAGACTGGATAGCCGACGTAAATGTGTCATCCGAACCATACTTATTTCCAAGACTGAAGAATCGTATGCATCTCTTAAATAGATACCTTGAGGGACGGATTTTCAAATGGTGTCTTTTCCTTAAAAACACCGTAACCCCTACTTTCAAAACTACGATTCACATCTTTTAAAAACTGACCGTATGGTTCATGTGTAGAGGTAGATTAGATACGTATGCTTATAGCATTTCGCCTACGACATGTTCGTTCATGACATTTTCATTGCATTATATATACCTGTGCTAGTACACCTATACCATTATCGATGATGCGCATGTTACACTTACACAGATTTTCCGGCTCACACACTTCATCATTAATAATTGCTATGTCACTTACACAGTAGAATTGTCACCTCATTATGTTATGTCGCATGATATATTGATATTGTCACATCACTGTCCCATATTCCATGATATACTGAGACGCTCACATTTCTGTTCTATGTTTACATATATCATGCTCTACGATTATACGCATTAAGATTTGCTGATTTCAAGAGATTCTAGATTTGAGAACCGTGGTCAAATTTCAAAGGAAATTGTGTATTGTTTTAAAAACCCGGTTTCTCTTGATATGATATTTGGGACGTCCACCATGTGTTTTCTCGGTTCTGGGATTAGCATGTGAAACCCGATTCGAGGAGCGGTAGGCACCGTCTGCGGGTACATGGTGGACCCGGTAAGGTACCTCGGGGCAAGAGAGATATTTCGTGGGAATGAAGATGAGCCTGGTAGGGGAGCACTACCTACTGGTGATAGTATTTAGGCTCGGCGGTTATCCGGAGGATACCGACCGGAATCATAAGATGGATATGAGGGCCGATTTGAGGATGCGGCGCTTGAAGGCCGATCTGAGGATGCGGCGCTTGAGATATGAGGATTTACATGTCGATGCTGGACACGGGTTTCATGATGTTTCGAGTGTCGGTGTATGACACTCAGGTCCATTATTTGATGTGTCATTGATGGACACACATTCTGTGATATCCTCATATATTTACATGTATATACTTTTATGATATTTCGAATGGACGAGATCCCCATGCATACAAGCATATATTATATTGTTGGATTATATCCACATGCATACAGGCATTGATTATTGTTGGCATATATGTAGACATGGTCACCCTAGATATCATAATATTATCTTTATGATATAGTTGACCTAGGAAATCGTTGTTTTATTTGATTTCTACCTGCTGATGTTTTCTACTCACGAGTTGGCAACTCACCCCCCGTTGTGCCACAGTTCTTGCAGGTTGACCGTATGGATCGGTAGCGGCATCGCTGGTATACAACTTACATTCGGGTGATTGGTTTGGTAGGTGATACATGTTGGATCGTACCACACTTGTACTATTATTATTCCTTTGTATCTAGTCAACTCCATCAATCAAAACTAGTATTTGTATATGTAGTAAGACTTAGCAAGACTTATAGTTGCGAGACTTAGAGCGATGGGTTATATGTTCGCATGGTGGGTTTATGTCTTGCTTTATTTACATTATTTCTTGGTATTGATCTTCTCCGTTGGGCATCGTATACATATTTTCTGTCTTGCGTGGTTGTGATTCCGCCGATTGGAGAAGAGCTAGCTCCCGCTTTGGGATGCCTTTTATATTATCTTGTGTATGTGGTTTTGGATCAAAACATACAAAGGTGGTGCTACCCAATATTTTTTTTAAAAAGACGAAACATGTTTTTAAACTAGTAAATCCACTTGCATTATTCATGTTCCTTTATCTATGCATTTAAGAAAACATTTGATTTCATCATACCTTTATTTTAAAACTTCACCTCTTTTATTTTCTTAAAAAGGTTTAGATTTCTGGGCTTCGGCTTACTTAAGTTACGTCACGCCTTTAGACGTTGCGTGATTTAAGTGCCGGTCACGAGCTAAATTTCGGGTCGTGACACGGATGGTGAGCAGAAACCCGTATTTTTATCTGTTGTTGGCAGTTGTCCTGAATTTGTCGTGACTGCTCTTGATTTTCATTGTTTTAAGCTAAGAACCTGTAACCTGCAATTATGTAGCAAACACGGATCAAAAGTACCTACCTATAAGCAATGCGATCAAGAATGGGCGGTATGCAAAATTCTGATATGAACAAATACCCCCAATCTTATCTTTTGCTCGTCCCGAGCAAAGCTATTTTATTCCCAAAAACTCACTTTCGTAGGTAACACAGTTGCACTTAGCATGTGCAACAAACTATTAAACCCCTAGGTTTCCCTAGAGGCGGAGTTTTGTCTCCTGAGGGTTTTCAGCGGATACTATGTCACGACCCGAAAGAGCACGTGACTGGCCCTTGAACCATATGAAGTCTATAGGACTCCATCTGATCCAAGTAAGACAAAAGCCCAGAAATCTAAAACCATTTAAAGAGTAAATAAAGGAACTGGTTTTTAATAAGTAAAGAAAGCATGTTTGAAATCAAAGTTTTTCAAATAACTAAGCCGAAAATGCATTTTTAAAATGTGTAGTCTTTTCTGGAAATTTCGGCAGAGTTTCCTTTGTAAAAACTGGCCCCGAACGGGTTACAACAAGAATAATATATATGAAATGATAAAAGGCATCCCCAAGCGGGAGCTAGCTCTTCGTCAATCGACGGTCACAACCACGCAAGCAATAATAGTATACAACGCCAAAGGGCGAGGATCAAAACCCAAAAGAAACTCAAACAGCCAGAAAACCATAATACTACAAGCGCGACTCTAAGGACAAAATAATACATCACTGTGTCTAAGTCTGAAACAATATACAAGTTTTGGTTGATGGAATTTCTAGATACAATGAATAATACATGTACAATGGTAGTTCTGATACAAAAGAACCCACCTACCAAAGCAAGTCACCCGTATGGAAGCAGTGCGCCAGAAAGCCGCTATGGAATCTGTACGGCAAAAACCTGCTAGAACTGTGGCACAACGGGGGTGAGTTGCCAACTCGTGAATAGAAAATATCTACAAGCACAGATCGAATGTATGACCCATCCTAGGTCAAAACGATCAGATATATATAAACCTCAATATGAATAAGTCTGAAGCATGCTAAACTGGCAATGTAATCTCTATATATGAGTGTAGTGCCAAGTGCTCGTGCCAGTGCCTCAGGTAATAGCATATCATAAATGTGAGGTATGATCAATGTGATCAATATGCATGTACGTGGATCCCATCCACTCGTCACCCAACGACAATAACCATCATGCATGTAAATATCATCAGCATATGCATGGAAATATGAGGATATAAACCGCCTGTGTCCCTCGCGACACGTCAAAAATCATGGAACCGGAGTGTCCATCATCGACACTCGAAAACATCATGAAAACTGTGCCCAGCATCGGCACGTAAATCCATATATATCGGGCTCCGTCAGTCCGGACCAGCCCACGGGCTCCGTATGCGGAATCGGCTCTCGGCCCAGCAGTACGCCCATATCCATCTATCGACTCTGGCCGGTATCCTCCGGATAACCGCCAGGTCCAACCAATCACCGGTAGGTACTCGCCCACCTCCAGGCTCAATCGACAAAGTCCTTCGATCATCTTGCCGAGGGGAACCATACCGGGTCCACCATGTACCCGCAATCGGCCTCGTCCACTCCTCGAATCGGGTTTCACATGTCGCTCTTAGCACCGAGAAAACACATGGTGGACGCACTGAAATATTATATCAAGGGTAACCGGGTTTTTAAAGCAATTACATATTCTCTTTTGAAATACCCACGGTTCCCAAATCCAGAAATATCATGGAAACAACAACTCTCAATGCGTATAATCAGAAAGCATGATGTATGCGACATGTAAAAGAAATTTAAGCATATCTTTATGTCATGCAAGAAACATATACTGAATGCAACAGTACTACAGTGTAGTGACATGGCAATTATCGATGATGAAGTGTGTGAGGCGACAAACAAGTGTACGTGGAACATACGCATCATCGATAATGGTGCTGTTGTCCTAGCAGCATAACTGAAATATATCAACAATACAAGCGATGCAATGCAAATAGCATGAATATGCGGAATCGAATAATCAACGCAACAGTAAAGAACCTGCCTCAATAAATATATCATGCAGCCTTGCCCTTTGAAATAAGACGAATCGGGGTTTTTGGTAAAATTCGGGCTACGTGTTTTACGAAAGATGCGTCGTTTGAGAATATCCATAGAATCCCTTTTGCATATTATTAAAATATCCCCGATTCATTAGTTTTGAAATAGGTATGACTCGGGTCTAGTTTAAAGCCAACTATGTGAATTACGGACCCAACTATCATGTCAATCGGGAGGGGTATGGAAACCACCTAAATCTGAGTCGATATATACATATATATACAATAGTCGATGATCCCGCCACAATAGTATCACGTACGATACAGTATATCATATAACATCCTCGAGTCATGAGTGCGGATCTAACATCAATATATAGCTCGTACGTAAATCCATCGTACGGCATCCCAAATCTGGGGTACTGACCTAAGCCTAGTACAACGACATCATCAATACATACATGCGCGTGTATGAAACACTTGGTCAAAGGACCCGCTAAGTCATCATGTCGTATCTCGAATACGAACCATGTCATACCGCCGATCTCACGGACTCAAATCAAATCTCATCGACTCATCTCAATCCCACGTATCAACCTCAAATCCCGTATATGAACACATAGTCCCATACCTATGTGTAGATACACACACCTCCAAATGCGCACAGATAAAAGAAAGAATGTATGCAAGTATATGTGTACGTGTATGTGTGGGTGCAACCAGTACTCTGGGGTTTCGCACTATACTAAACCAATACATCCTTATCATCAATAATCTTAAACAACACATAATAAATATACGTGTGTATACGTATTCGTATACATCACCACGGACTGCGGGGGTGCTATACGCCATCCACCCGACTTCTCCCCGTAGATATAAATCTACTCACCTTACTTCTCATGTGCCGATGCTGATGTCACCATCCTTAACTTCAATGCCTCGACGTCACGTGGAGTACCTACAAGTATATCACAAACGCTAAAGCACATGAAAATCACATCGGAAAACAAAAACAACACACGCTACTCGCATAGGTAAAAACCTATCATCTCGCATGTAAACACGATCAATATCCACTTGTCGTTGACGTCCAAACACCACCTGACAGAAACGAATCACCAAATACCAAAATCCATGCTAAAACAAGTCGTAAATCATGCACCAACATAGAAAAATCAACCCAGATTTCACCCTAGATGGAATCAGACAAAATTGCACATGCCATGGGTCAAGACTACTGGAAATAGGGTCATGCACCAAAAACGAGACCAAACCCCCCTACTCTAGCCGCAATTTACGGCCAGATGGAATTTATCTGCGACCGGGAATTGGAGTTGGGGGCTAGGGTTCGGTGTGGTGGTTCCAGGGTGCCTGCACATCTCACTGTCAACTCAATTTTATTTTAGGGGTTTCGGGGTGATAGCAGATTCCTAAATACGATCACAGATTCACTGTTTTTCCCGATATCGTCTCATAAATCCGTATTCTGGGTTTTAGCTTCAGGTTTGGTTCTAAAGTAACATCCCACCAGGGTTCTACGGTCACCACAATCCTCAATTTCACTTTACAACTCAAATTTACCCTAATCCTCTCTAGGGTTGTCCAAGGTGTACAAAACTTCATCGAAACGACATCAAACTTTAAAAGAGGATTAATCACTAGAAATGATACAACAATTGTGAAGGAATTACCTCAATAGAGACTCATGCGTCCTCAACAACGCCAATTCACAAACTTTCTTGGTCCAAATGGTTGCTTGAGGGCTTGTGCACATTTTTTTGTAAAATGAGAGTGGTGTTTTGTGGTGATTAACATAGAGTTTTAGAGGCTTGAAGAGGGGAGGGAGTGAGGGAAGAGGCAGCAGCAGCTCATGATGGAGGATAAGGGGAAAAGAGATGAAGAAAATGAAGAGAGAAGAGAACTCTCATGGTCATATGACCCCCTCACCTCTCTCTCTCTCTCACTCACCTACTACCATATTATTATAATCAATTCTTTTCTTTTCTAAAACCTTCTTACTCAAATAGTAAACCCAAAGTAAAACCATGGTAAGAAAATGCAACAAAAGTTTAGAAAAATGATATGTGCATGTTTTGCACGAAAACGCCAAACACCCGATTAGCGATTTTTAATCGCGATTAGCACTAAATTAGCACATAACTAATCATAAAACTTAAAAATATCATAATTCCATAAAATACCCTATTTTAGAATTTTCCATGATTTTTACCCATTTATTTGTATTTAATTATACCGGAATATTAAAATATTCATTAAAATAATATTAAATTATAAAAATTCCCAAAAATAATATTTTATTATTTTGAAACGTTACAATCTACCCCCCTTAAAGAAATTCGATCCCCGAATTTAAATTTAAACCCCAAAATACTAAAACATTTCGATACTAAGTCTAAGTCGTCGGGGCTCCGAAATCATCAATACATAAAACGTATCATAGCGCAATGCATGCGCATGAGTAATGAGCAGATAACTCAAAAGAAAAACTCCGTCAAGCATCCCGCAATTATCGGAGTCATGGCAAAGACACAATATCAAATCCAATACAAAACCAATATGATATAAATCAGAACTATACATGTAGACATCCAATCTATACATGTGAATAGCTGATGTAAATGCATGCCAAATCTTTTTAAGTCGCCGTGCGATGCGCATAACACTGCACAGTGGCGGACGTCTTTCATAAGAAAATAACCATATATGTATATATCTTTTGTTTACTTTGTACGTTCCGCCGTTTTGAAAACAATTTAGAAGAGTTTCCTTGTTTTTAAAACGTTTCGTGTCATATCGGACACGTAGGTATATATGCCGAGACTATAGCTCGCTTTTTGGAAATTCCTTCGATAACTATCAATGCATGTAAAATATATCCAGGTATTGTCCTCTGACTAGTCCTACTCAGTACAAAACGAATATCAAATAACATAAAAAATGTACTGCTCCAAAAGGAATAAATCCAAAAAATGCACATAACACCACCCTGTGCGTCTGGCGCGCACAGAAATCAAAATCCATATATGTGCCATACAGGTGCAAAAAACAACATCTAGGTGCAACGGGTGTGCACGAAGTATCTGTCATAGGCAACGTGTGTGCCTGACAGCCAAATCAGGTGTATCTGACATGCACGAAGAATCTCGATTTAGTGCATCTGGTGTGCACCAAAATCGTATCACAAAACATGGGCCCAACATGCGCGAAAATCCAAATCGGTGCATCCATCGTGCACGAATGAAAATCTAAACCCTGCGCACTCAACATGCACGGAATCACAAAATCCAATAGCAAACGCCGAACATGCGTAAGTCCAATCAAATGCACGGAGCGCAAGAATCAATCATCAATATCAGGGTCAAAATCGACGATATAATGCGGCTCAATCAAAATCAGGTGTAGCACGATGGAAAATCTCACAACCGTGTGCATCAGCGTGCACAAATCAAATAAAAACACTAAAAAGTGCATGAAAACTGTACTGGAAGCGTAAATCAAATCACCGGCATAAAGTAGGCATGAAATCACAATCAATACCTCAAGAATAATAACTATGCGCAAGGTATAAATACCCAGTAGGTGCAACCATGGTGCAAAAAATCAAATATCATGGAACTCAGTCATCAAGACTAAATCATGCAAATAGGTCGCCCAAAATACCGAAACCAAAGTGACGGATACGTGATAATCAAATCACAAAATCACAAATCATAAATACCGCCGTCGGTATATCCTCCTTCGAAGTCGAGAAGGTGTCGGTACATCCAATGCTAGTGGCGCAAGATATCTACTTGCCTCTTGCTCGCGGCTGGCGTCCACTGCCTCTGGTTCCTTATCTTCCCGGTGGATTACCAATCTCGCAATCCATCGGCTAATCGGCCCGGTCAGGTGTGCTAATGGGAACGATTCCGTTCTGGCACTTCTCTGGTCATCTCTCGGTCAATTCTCACAGCCACTTGTAAGGCAGTACATCACTGGCGCCGACCTCTGGTCCTCTGAATGCACATCACAGATCTGCTCCTAGTGCAAATCTTATTGCAGCAGTGTACTGGAAGGAATCCTGCTCAAGGTCTCTTCTGATCTCGCCTAAGCCAAACTGTACGGAGGCTGGTGCTCTGGCGTAATCTTTTCTCGCTCTATGGACATCTGCGTCCTTAGTACAACATCTACTCGGAAGCTGGTCGTATCCCTGCGCCTCTGTATGCATATCCGACCTTTAATCTTGACGGGGAGTAGTAACAGCTCGTCTGCATCTCGCACGAACTTCTTGTCTCGCTTGTCTGTATCATCGTCCATTTCGACGTCGCGTCTCTATCTGCGCACTGCAATGTCCTCGGCTACGGTCTATCCGAAGTCCCTCACACGGACTCGAAATCACGAACTTGGTATCTTCATCACTTAGTAGAAGATATCTAGCCAAACACGTACTCAGCGTGCATATCGCGTCTCTGATGTCAGCTGAGTAGAACATCATCTCGTCAAAATCTCGTGCGAACTCTTTGCTCCACCTGCTCCAATGTCGACTGATTCGGACTCGTCTACTCGTGGCTGCATGGACTACGCTCCGACGGCTATGCTCGTATCTGGAGTCTCCCAAGCAGTGTCCCATCACAATATCCGAAAGATGTCGAACCATCCGATCGACTCGTCAGAACCTCATAATCCCCCAAGAGTTCAACACCTTGGGTACAGTTTAATAGTATCGAGTACATACCACAGCATCGGTGGTCCAGCCATAGAAGGGCAAACCCAAGCCTCACTAATGGCGCCGTGGAATTGCCGCAAACCCTAAGGTTCAAAGGCTTTCTCATGGTCATTATGTCGAGTTAGGGTTTCATTCTTCTAGAGGGTCCATAGAATCGCTTGCATGTCTTCCGAATATTTGAAACTTGGAAAATGGGTTCCGGACATTCGATCGTCTCAGTCGACTCTCAACGAATCTGCGTGAAGTCGCCTCTAGCTAGAATCAATCTATCTGGTCACCTCGCATCGGGGTAAGCGAATGAACCACATGTCCTAGTCATTCATCCTCGGTGACTAGCGACTCACCATCATATCTCTAAGTATATGCTAAAGCTGCGGTAGCTTCAACCATCTGGGTGATATCTCGTCATTTGCAGCAACAACTGGCTCATTCGTCCGTACGCTAAACAGCGCCTCAATCATCATGAATAAGCGATATATCAATGGTCAACACATCCTGGCTGGCCCCTACTAGTGGCTCAATCCTCTGCTACCGATCGGTACGCCCGAGAAATCTCGTAAAAGCGATCTGTCAAACGCTCATGGCGCGAAAGCACAATAAGACGACGCCTCTATATGCAATCGTGTGTCTCTGGAAACACGCCCTGGTCAGTCCTCGTCCACGACGAGCTCATGCTGACGCAACTCGAACCGTAGCTCACTCTGCCCGTGCAATCATGGCAGCAAACCCATAACCAGTATCGATAAGGATAGATCATAGGAAGGAATATAATACTGTGCAAGGAAATGTACATCCTAAGGTTTCTTAAGCGGAGTGGCGTGTCGTAAATATGCCGTGGAACATACGTACGTTACGTCACTCTACTCAAGCTACCTACTCCATCAACCAAGGGTCATCCTATGTGACAAAAGTTCGGGTATAATACCCCCTCGAGTAAGTCTAAGTTTCGTAAGGTCAAGCCTAAGTTCCGTATATATAAACACCCTAGGCTCCACCTAGCGCTCTGATACCAACTTTGTCACGACCCGAAAGAGCACGTGACTGGCCTTTGAACCATATGAAGTCTATAGGACTCCATCTGATCCAAGTAAGCCAAAAGCCCAGAAATCTAAAACCATTTAAAGTGTAAATAAAGTAACTGGTTTTTAATAAGTAAAGAAAGCATGTTTGAAATCAAAGTTTTTCAAATAACTAAGCCAAAAATGAATTTTTAAAATGTGTAGTCTTTTCTGGATATTTCGGCAGAGTTTCCTTTGTAAAAACTGGCCCCGAACGGGGTACAACAAGAATAATATATATGAAATGATAAAAGGCATCCCCAAGCGGGAGCTTGCTCTTCGTCAATCGACGGTCACAACCACGCAATTAATAATAGCATACAACGCCAAAGGGAGATGATCAAAACCCAAAAGAAACTCAAACAGCCAGAAAACCATAATACTACAAGCGTGACTCTAAGGTCAAAATAATACATCATTGTGTCTAAGTCTGAAACAATATACAAGTTTTAGTTGATGGAATTTCTAGATACAATGAATAATACATGTACAATGGCGGTTCTGATACAAAAGAACCCACCTACCAAAGCAAGTCACCCGTATGGAAGCAGTGCGCCAGAAAAGCCGCTATGGAATCTGTACGGCAAAAACCTGCAAGAACTGTGGCACGACGGGGGTGAGTTGCCAGCTCGTGAATAGAAAATACCTACAAGCAGAGATCGAATGTATGACCTATCCTAGGTCAATACGATCAGATATATATAAACCTCAATATGAATAAGTCTGAAGTATGCTAAACTGGCAATGTAATCTCTATACATGAGTGTAGTGCCAAGTGCTCGTGCCAGTGCCTCAGGTAATAGCATATCATAAATGTGAGGTATGATCAATGTGATCAATCTGCATGTACGTGGATCCCGTCCACTCGTCACCCAATGACCATAACCATCATGCATGTAAATATCATCAGCATATGCATGGAAATATGAGGATATAAACCACCTGTGTCCCTCGCGACACGTCAAAAATCATGGAACCGGAGTGTCCAGCATCGACACTCGAAAACATCTTGAAAACTGTGCCCAGCATCGGCACGTAAATCCTCATATATCGGGCTCCGTCAGCCCGGACCAGCCCACGGGCTCCGTCTGCGGAATCGGCCCTCGGCCCCAGCAGTAAACCCGTTTCCATCTATCGACTCTGGTCGGTATCCTCCGGATAACCGCCAGGTCTAACCAATCACCGGTAGGTACTCGCCCACCTCCAGGCTAAATCGGCAAAGTCCTTCGATCATCTTGCCGAGGGGAACCATACCGGGTCCACCATGTACCCGCAATCGGCCTCGTCCACTCCTCGAATCGGGTTTCATATGTCGCTCTCAGCACCGAGAAAACACATGGTGGACGCACTGAAATATCATATCAAGGGTAACCGGGTTTTTAAAGCAATTACATATTCTCTTTTGAAATACCCACAGTTCCCAAATCCAGAAATATCATGGAAACAACAACTCTCAATGCGTATAATCAGAAAGCATGATGTATGCGACATGTAAAAGAAATGTAAGCATATCATTATGTCATGCAAGAAACATATACTGAATGCAACAGTACTACAGTGTAGTGACATGGCAATTATCGATGATGAAGTGTGTGAGCCGGCAAACAAGTGTACATGGAACATACGCATCATCGATAATGGTGCTGGTGTTCTAGCAGCATGACTGAAATATATCAACAATACAAGTGATGCAATGCAAATAGCATGAATATGCTGAATCGAATAATCTACGTAACAGTAAAGAACCTGCCTCAATAAATATATCATGCAGCCTTGCCCTTTGAAATAAGACGAATCGGGGTTTTTGGTAAAATAAGGGCTGCGTGTTTTACGAAAGATGCGTCGTTTGAGAATATCCGTAGAATCCCTTTTGCCTATCATTAAAATATCCCCGATTCATTAGTTTTGAAATAGGTATGACTCGGGTCTAGTCTAAAGCCTACTATGCGAACTACGGACCCAACTATCAAGTCAATCGGGAGGGGTATGGAAACCACCTAAATCTGAGTCGATATATACATATATATACAATAGTCGGTGATCCCGCCTCAATAGTATCACGTACGATACAGTATATCATATAACATCCTCGAGTCAAGAGTGCGGATCTAACATCAATATATATCTCGTACGTAAATCCGTCGTACGACATCCCAAATCTGGGGTACTGACCTAAGCCTAGTACAACGACATCGTCAATACATGCATGCACGTGTATGAAACACTTCGTCAAAGGACCCGCTAAGTCATCAAGTCGTATCTCGAATACTAACCATGTCATACCGCCGATGTCACGGCCTCAAATCAAATCTCATCGACTCATCTCAATCCCACGTATCAACCTCAAATCCCGTATATGAACACATAGTCCCATACCTATGTGTAAATATACACACCTCCAAATGCGCACAGATAAAAGAAAGAATGTATGCAAGTATATGTGTATGTGTATGTGTGGGTGCAACCAGTACTCTGGGGTTTCACACTATACTAAACCAATACATCCTTATCATCAATAATCTTAAACAACACATAATAAATATACGTGTGTATACGTATTCTTATACATAACCACGGACTGCGGGTGTGCTATACACCATCGACCCGACTTCTCCCCGTAGATATAAATCTACTCACCTTGCTTCTCATGTGCCGATGCCGATGTCGCCATCCTTAACTTCAACGGCTCGACGTCATGTGGGGTACCTATAAGTATATCACAAACGCTAAAGCACATGAAAATCACATCGGAAAACCAAAACAGCACACGCTACTCGCATAGGTAAAAACCTATTGTCTCGCATGTAAACACGATCAATATCCACTTTTCGTTGACGTCCAAACGCCACCTGACAGAAACGAATCACTAAATACCAAAATTCATACTAAAACAAGTCGTAAATCATAAGCCAATATAGGAAAATCAACCCAGATTTCACCCTAGATGGAATCAGACAAAATTGCACATGCCATGGGTCAAGACTACTAGAAATAGGGCCATGCACCAAAAACGAGACCAAACCCCCCTGCTCTGGCCGCAATTTGCGGCCAAATGGGATTTATCTACGGCCGGGAATTGGAGTTGGGGGATAGGGTTTGGTGTGGTGGTTCCAGGGTGCCTGCACATCTCACTGTTAACTCAATTTTATTTTAGGGGTCTCGGGGTGATAGCAGATTCCTAAATACGATCACAGATTCACTGTTTTTCCCGATATCGTCTCATAAATCCGTATTCTGGCTTTTATCTTCAGGTTTGGTTCTAAAGTAACATCCCACCAGGGTTCTAAGGTCACCACAATCCTCAATTTCACTTTAAAACTCAAATTTACCCTAATCCTCTCTAGGGTTGTCCAAGGTGTACAAAATTTCGTCGAAACGACATCAAACTTTAAAAGAGGCTTATTCACTAGAAATGATACAACAATTGTGAAGGAATTACCTCAATAGAGACTCATGAATTCTCAACAGCGCCAATTCACAAACTTTCTTGGTCCAAATGGTTGCTTGAGGGCTTGTGCACATTTTTTTGTGAAATGAGAGTGGTGTTTTGAGGTGATTAACAATGAGTTTTTGAGGCTTGAAGAGGGGAGGGAGTGAAGGAAGAGGCAGCAGCAGCTGATGATGGAGGAGAAGGGGAAAAGAGATGAAGAAAATGAAGAGAGAAGAGAAGTCTCATGGTCAAATGACCCCCTCACCTCTCTCTCTCTCTCTCTCTCACTCACCTACTACCACATTATTCTAATCAATTCTTTTCTTTTCTAAAACCTTCTTACTCAAATAGTAAACCCAAAGTAAAGCCATGGTAAGAAAATGCAACACAAGTGTAGAAAAATGATATGTGCATGTTTTGCACGATAACGCCAAAAACCCGATTAGCGATTTTTAATCGCGATTAGCACTAAATTAGCACATAACTAATCATAAAACTTAAAAATGGCATAATTCCATAAAATACCCTATTTTAGAATTTTCCATGATTTTTCCCTATTTATTTGTATTTAATTATACCGGAATATTAAAATATTCATTAAAAAAATATTAAATTATAAAAATTCTCAAAAATAATATTTTATTAGTTTGAAACGTTACATACTACCCACAAAATCCGATCAAGTTGGCCGTCGACTCTAATCCTACAATTCAGCATTCTAGCAAGAAAGTCTATCATCCTAAGTTAGAAATATTCATCACTTATTGTTCACACTTCCTATTCATTTAACTTAAGGTCCTATACATTTTGTCAGTTTATAAATCTCTCAGCATCTCTTGAGTTTTCCTTCTAAAATGCAGTCTCAAATCCGGAATTTTTATCATCTGCACGGAAGATATAAGCCCCATTCTTCATTCCTAGCTCTCCTCTAAACTTCGATCATATACCCCTACGTATGTGTAATATCACCCCTACACTTGGGAATTCAATTCAAGCTATAGTACCATTTTCCTTAATACCTAGTACTACTTTTTTATTAATGATGGACGGATTCGCTCACACATCTTTCATGCGACTATTACATCTTCCTGGGGCATTAATCAGCCGATTACTGAATGTGTGAGTTTAAAGCGTAAATAGCAGTTTCCAGGTCTTGTACTTTTTTTCTTTTTTCTTTATTTTTTTTTCTTTTCAAGACCTGATATATTTTTCAATGATGCTTTTAGTGGTTAGCTTTAAACACTGTTTTTTCTTTTATACTGGGCTTTCAGGCAAGAGTATTTCTAGGTATTCTCTACTATCCCAAGTTTCAAGGTGCGTGTATGTGCGATTTGTAGGGTATATATTTTCAGAATTTGGACTCAAGATTCAGAACTATTTTTCAGACTTACTCTTCAAATAGAGCTTTCAATACTCTTCCTTCATTTCACCCAAGCCTAAGAACTGAACTCAAAATTGCTTATTTTTAAATAAACTGCAAGGACATATATTTACTACAGTTATACTTCAAGGATTCTTATTTTAGGGTTTTCAATTACTAAGTATAGGATTTAGTTATTTCTAACTAGTCAACCGTCATGTCGAACTTGAGTCTAAATAGCCAACATTGAATATTTTTTATAAGGGAAAACAATGCAATGCAGAAATATAAACAAGATGCGATGCGGAATTTAAACATGCAAATAAAAGAACAAATATTTATAACAACAAAAAAACGTGCAGATGCAGAATGCAAGGATAACTATTTACAACACAACCCCGCCCCCAAACTTACTCACAGCAGTGCCCTCACTGTTGCCTACTGTGTCTCCTAAAACCAGATGCAGTACCGCTTGTACCAGCACTACTCGTGCCAGCTCCACTCCTATCTGCACCACGACCCCTCAATCCCCTTCTCTCTCCTCGTGCCAACAGGGTAGCCATCCCCTGCTCAAAACTCGTCATACGCTGATCAAAAGTCATCAGCATCCCCATCACTATCTCTACCCCCATATGAGTACGCCGCAACAAGCGTGCTTGCTCGGCGGGGGTCAGCTCCTTATTGCTCGCTGTGGAGCTCAAGCTGGTCGTCTCTGCCATCACATCCTCGGCCGACTCAGTGCGCGACCATAACCCATGAAGTCTAGTGTATGACGTGGAGACACCCTCAAGAAGGGGTCGAATGGGAACCCCATCATACATAAAAGCATCGAACTCCTCAACAGAAAGGAAATAGCAACACAATTGTGTCACTAACATTGGGCACGGATAATTGGCTGCCCCCTTGCCGGCGCCAATCGAGTGCAGAAGCACGGTGCACATGTCATAGCTAGGGTTTTTCATCATTAAGGTGCGCACAATGTGTAGGGATAGAGTGAAAAAGGTAGTGTTATGTGAAATTCCAAAGATATTATTTTGTGCCCAACGACACACGGTTAAGATATTCGCATACAGCGCAACGTGCCTGAATTCCTTTCCTGGGTTCCCTAGAACAACTATCGCCCATCAACGGCAGGTAATCCTCAAAGCGGAGGGGTTGGTCATGGGCGGGGATACGGGGTATCAAAGTGACTTCATGAATGAAGTTCCTATCTATAATAATTTCCCGATCCCCCAAAACAAGCGTATAAACCCGTACTTTGCTAAACAACCTTCCTCTATGCTCTCAAAGAAACGAGCAACGAGATCCGGAAGCGCGAACGCGTTCGGATGGCTATACAATAGGAAATTCCATCCGCGTTTCCAGATCTCATCACCAAAATAACTACCATATACGTTATGGTCAAACAATTCAGAGAAATCCCGTTCAAACTGAAAACTATGAGTCATGAACAGAAAATGCAAAATTTTTAGATCGAAAGAGAGAATATAAGGAAATCAAACCTCCTCTGAAAATTTAAGAGGGAGAAGAGTCAGGTCGGCGGCAATTTCGCGGTGGAAGGTGAGTATTGCGGTGCTTCTACGGTTCTCTGGGGAGATCTCAGGTGGAAATTGCAGTAGTGGCTAAGGTTTTCTGTGAGAGGATACATGAAGGCTCGGGGATCACAAAAGAAGAGAAGAGGATTATGTAAAGGGGAAAGTCAAAATGTGGTAAAAAAGTGACCTATTTTACACAAAAGTCCTCATAAATTTTTTTATTATATATTTTTTTAGATATTCTTGATTATCTACAAAAATATCCCCCCTCCCCTTTTTTTGTATAAATGGGAATTTCACCAGGCAAGAAATATCCCGACACATAGAACTGAAACAAAACAAAATGGATATGCACCGGAAAAAAATATCCATTATATATATACAAGATGGTATATACATACCCACAAACTTATTTAAAACAGTTTTTCCACTGTTTATGGCTGGATAACCGAAGTTTGGTGGTAAATAGAGGAAAATTAGTCAATGTAAACCGGCTCCTACAACATCAGGAGCTCCTCCGATGGTTCTGCGGTAAGAAACGGTATTATTCTGTGTCCGTTCACTTTGAATAGTGAACCGTTCTCTGGATTCTCCGAATCCACCGTGCCTTGCGGGTATACACACCGCACAAGAAAGTGTCCCTTCCAGCGAGATTGAAGCTTACCGGGATAGAAATGGAGTCGGGTGTCGTAAAGAAGTACCAGTTGTCCAGGCGTGAAAGTTTTGCACATAAGGTGTTTATCATGAAACACCTTCATTCGGTACTTTATAACAACCGCGTTCTCGTAAGCCTCATCCCGAAGCTCGTTTAGTTCGTAAAGTTGCAGCTTCTGATGGCTGCCCGCATCTTCAAGGTTGAAGTTCAGCTCTTTGATCGCCCAAAATGCGCGATGCTCGATTCCCACAGGGAGGTGGCAAGCCTTTCCATAAACAAGCCGATAGGGAGACATTCCAAGATCAGTCTTTTACGCAGTTCGAAATGCTCAAAAGGCATCGGTTAGTTTCAAAGACCAATCTTTACGGTTCTTGGAAACCGTTTTCTCCAAAATCTGCTTGATCTGCCGATTTGAAAGTTCGGCTTGCACACATGTTTTGGGGTGGTAGGGCGTGGATAGTTTATGATTAATTGAGTATTTCTGTATCAAGTCCTCAAAAGACCTACCGCAGAAATGCGTCCCATTGTCGCTAATGATAGCGCGAGGGTGCCCGAACCGGGAAAAGATGTTTTCTTTAAGGAATCTAACAACAACCTTGTTGTCGTTAGTCCTGCTCAGTACTGCCTCGACCCATTTGGAGATGTAATCAACAACTAAGAAAATGTATAGGTTCCCAAAAGAGTTAGGAAATGGGCCCATGAAATTAATTCCCTATACATCGAACATCTCAACAACCAAGATTGGTTGGAGCGGCATCTCGTTTCTTCTGGATATCCGGTCCAAATGTTTGCACCGGGGGTATGTCTTGCAGTAATCATGGGCATCTTTGAAAAGTTATGGCCAGTAAAAACCACACTGCAGGACTTTCTCAGCTGTCTTTCTTGGACCAAAATGCCCGCCACACGCTTGATCGTGGCAAAATAACAGTACACTCTTGAATTCATTATCAGGAACACACCGACGAATGATTTAGTCTAGACGGTACTAGAACAGGTAGGGTTCGTCCCAGTAAAAGTGCTTTACATGGGATAAAAATCTAAGTCTGTCCTGACTCGACCATTCGTTTGGTATCAGTACTGTCGCCAAATAGTTCACAATATTTACGAACCAGGGTTCGCTCGATATTGTCATGAGTTGTTCATAAGGAAAAACATCGTTAATTTGGACAGGAAGCGTCAGCGAAGAAGGAAGTCATGAAAGATGGTCGGCCACTACGGTTTCACATCGTCTTTTGTCCTTAATGACAAGGTCAAATTCTTGAAGTAAGAGGATCCAATGTATTAACCGAGATTTTGCATCCTTTTTCGCAAAAAGATGTCTCAGAGCGGAATGATCGGTGTGTTGGCTATAGCGCCCTCAAGACAATTATCATAGTCGCAGGCAGGTGATTATGATGATTGAGTGAGGACCTATATCGGTAGAACTGTCTTACTCGAGATGATAATATGCTATATGGTTTATCTTTATCATCATGTACAGTATTAGGTGGCATTAGAGATCACTATTACATTTTGATAGAGCCCATAGGATTCTTTCTTGACTGCCAGTAGTATGATGGCGATCATATACGTGGGAGCTGGGTGGTTTATAAGCACATCCTTAAATGTCCCTAGTCGAGAGAGTTTCGAGACAGGGCATCGATACTCCAGAGTAAACTAATGTATACTGATCGAGACCTCGACGAGGGGCGGTGGCCGGTCTCACAAGCCATTGGTGTCAGTTTGTTCGCCTAAGATGTATACAGGTGCTCATTGGGTTATGAGTACACCGGACAGACTCGCCGGGAACATGCTAGTTGGTATTATACCTATTGTCACATAGCAGTTCCCTGGGGAAATGTGTACAGGTTAGTCTATTGACCTGAGATCGTCATTTTTCTCGTGTGAGTTCCCACTGTTCTTTGATTACTACCCTACCACGGCTCAAAGGAGTCGTGCAAACAGGTTTTAGTTGGGTACAGTCCCGAGCCACATGGAATCAGTGAGCGGATCGTCGGGGGATTTGTCTCTCCCGGTATTGAGGGTTGATGTCGCGGTTGTGCACGGGTGACCATCACCAGAAATCCTTGGCCAAGGTAGTCGAGAATTACTGATCTAGGATCAGTAGTTTCTCAGGTGGTGATGGGCTTCATACCGACACTAAATGTCGCATTGTTAGGGGTCTGAGTTTATCCACCCCTTAGACTCGATATGTGATACTTATAGACAAACGGATCAGGCTGTACGGATATTGTCACTGTCAGGCTCAGTAAGGGTTTCAGGATAAGTTTGCCCGTCGGCCTCCCTTTCACTCAATACCTGGGTAGCCATTACGTACAGCTAGTGTCGCTGACGTGCTTGTGGTTAAACTCACTGCCAGTGTATTGACGAGTCTTTAGATTCCCACACAGAGGGTTTCCCTGCTTCGGGCGAAATGATGTAGAGGCCGTATAATTTTACGGCAGGGCTCGATCACATATGTGTACTTGTGCATGGATGATATTCGGACGGATAATACTAGTGGGCTTTGGTTTAAGCCGGATCCTAGTATTATATTTGTTGGATTATTTTCGTCTCTTTGTATTCGTATTCTTCGGAATACGGATGCGGGTATGTATATACGGTTGAGGGGTATTCTTGTAATTTATTACAAGATTACTTTTAGAAGATTACACCTCATCATACTTTAGACCTTTTTGGATTAAAAGGTTATTGAGGTGTAGGATGAGGTGTTTATTGCATTTTTGGTGGCATGGCTAATTAGTGATCCATGGTTACTATTCAAGCATGCTTAGAGTTTTTGTTTGTTGTGAGATTGTTTGTTGACTTGAGATATTTTTGTTGACTCTAGATATTTTGGAGACTTGACATATTTATTGTGATGGCTCCATTATTTCTTATCAACATTCATAACACACAAAAAACCAAGCCATTATTCATTTCTTTTTCTCTTTCTTGAGTTGGTCTCAACACCTCATTCTCATGGCATCTTCTTCTTCCTCTAGCTCCACCCAAACCCTCTCATGAGTTGAGAATCCTTGGGTGTCTTGAGACAAATTAATCCTTCTTCACTCTCTACTTCATCTACGGTATCTAGAGTAGCGATATAGATGCCCTAGTTGCCTCGGATATGATGTTAGAGCTCGTTGCATAGACTCTAAGGTGGATCATCTTCGATGGAGGGAGACCAGAGATCAAGCTTGATCAAGGTAGCCCCTAGGAGCTTGGGATGATGGTTGAAGACCGAAGGACACTGATCTATTCGGTATAACCATTCTAACTCCTTTGCATGTTTTGTTATTTAGGGCTTATGGATAGATCCAGGTAATTGGTTGTGGTAGCGCCAAGTTTTATAAATTTTTGTCCCGCATTTGGTCACGGATTGATGGACGGGGCACTACCGTAACCCAACATGGTATCAGAGCCACTCCATAAGCCTTAGTTAACTCATTGCGACATTAGAAGTCCTCTGTTTTTGTCGTGCAAAAACTGCCGACAAAAACCGTTCCAAAAACTAAAGGTTTGAGATGTTTCACACCCCGCGGGCTTACGGTTTGAACTAAGAAGCCGCGTGGTGGTGCATGGGCAACCCTGGGAAACCCCGGGGGGACCTAACGGCTGGTCCCACTCCCCAAGACCACCACAAGGTAGTCTTGGCGGTGGGGACCCAAAACTGCCCCACCTTGGGCAGTTTCGGGTCTGCCTCACCACCTGGCCACCTCGTGGTGGCCTCAGCGGTGGGGTACCCCCTCTAGACCCCCAACTCGAATTTAATTTCGTGCTCTAACTCCCCGCGAAGGTTCTGGTGCGTTTCGTTTTGATTCGGACTTTCGAATTGGCTTTAAACGGTCGGTTTTTGGAACTTTAGCTCACTGTTTTTTCATGGATTTGGAAATTGGTTTAGTTTGCTAATTGCGTGCAGAATTCTAATGTCGTAGTTTATCGTACATACATTACTATTTGTGACCGTGAATGTCATTAGAGTGGTATAACTCTTCTAATTGCTATATGACTTTTAGACGGGTTTGCGAATGTGACATTCACGTTGATGTTCTGTGTTGTGCTGTGGTTGTGGCGGGATCGTCATGTGGATAGCTTGGGTGCAATGGTAGTACAGTTTGGGTTTATTTTTACATTTGATATTACGGGGCAAGCGTCCGACATGTGGACTGCCGTCACTTCCAGTTTGTATATTATTTGTTTGGGGCACGACCGGGTTGAGGTCGATGTCACCGTTGTACATATTCTTTTCTTTTCTGTACTAGGATTACTCCGCGGTGGAGTGCACGGTTAGCCGGGTTCTAGAGGGAAATGGGCTCACATCTGATGGTGGTGAGACGGAGGGGGCCTCACTCTAGAATTGGCGGGCTATTCGCCGCACTCATAGGGGGTATAGGTTGACCCAAGGAGGGATGCTCAAGTTACCGGATTCCGTGAAGTGCCGGGTGGCCCATTCACGTTGTTGATTGGGGTTGCCTCACTTCTGGGATTGGCAGATAACTTGCCGCGCTCATAGGGGTCTAGGTTATCATTGCACAGGCTATCCACACGACCAGGAGAACGCCGGGTTTCACTTGCGGCTCAAAGGAAACTCAGGGCTCCCAGATTATCAGTATTGTTCTGTAATGCTTATCGCTATTATGTGATGTTGCATATATCATGCCTGGAACGATTATTATATATTGTTATATATATACTAGTAGATGTTGTATATGTTTTACATCCGCGCTATTCCAGGCCCCGCTCAGTCGTTAGTTAAGTAACCTAACGGGTGATGACGGAGCCTAGTGGCGAATGCGGATGTCATATACGTACATCATATTTTCGTTCTTTTCTGGTGTGATTAATTGATGGGACTGCGTTGATTCTGATCAATGCAAAGATAAAACAAACCTATATATGATGTTGTTTGAACAATTTTCAAAAGCTGTTATTACAAGGACGTTTTCTTTTGTATTGCACAGCGGTATTCGGTTATGAATATCCAGCACCTCATTCGACGAGGCAAGAGCCGGGATCCCTTCACCGGGAGTGACCTCTTGGGCAGAAGTTTGCGTCAGGGTAATAACTTCACTATAGTCGATTACTTTTTTTCTTTGCATCGTGATATTCAGTTTGGAATATCCTACACCTCATTCGATGAGTAAAGAGCCGAGATCCCTTCATGGGGAATGGCCTCTTTAGCAAAGGTTTTCGTCACTATATATTTGTAAAGCTATCCGGTTCCTTCAACGATATCAAGTTCATTACGTTAAAGGTTTTTCTCCAAAAACCATTCGTAGCCCTCCGTCATTTCAGACGGGTAGCACTTAGTATTCATTCTATGTATGTTGGCCTTCGTCAAGGCATAGTGTATGGTAGCTATTTGTTACTTTTCTGTTGCATAGATTGATGCGTTGGTTTGGGACAGTCATACTACTATGTTGGCCTCCGTAAAGGGTATGTACGGGTGGGTTCAAATTGTAGGGTTACTAGGCACTGTCACAAGGGTCTATAAGGCATCAACCATGCCCGATTTAAAATTTAGAAGTGCCGAACAACCTAAAGCAAGGATCTTTGCTAGATAATTAGGGTTAAACATGCATGTAAATATCTTTACATCTAGAGAGAGGGATTACAACCTTTGTAGTCCGCTCCTTCGCTTCATAAGCTCCGAGTAGTAGTCCCTTCGCCGCGATCAATGATCTCCCGGACTCAAGAGAGGCTCCACAAGCCGAATGATCCATGCTTTCTTGAAATCTTCCTTTTTGAAGATGATCTACCTTGAAGAATCTATAACTTAAGCTCTCACTTCTCTAATCAAGTATTAATGAAGTGAACACCCTAATCTAAGTGGCTATATTAGATGAGAATGATGAAGTAGGAATTTTGGCTCTCTTTTATTATCAATTTCTCACACACCATCATCACAAACCAAAAGCTAGTAAGCTTTTCAAGGAGGAAGAAGAAGATGAAGTCTTTTGTGAGGAATAATGAATTATGTGTTAGTTATATGTATGCCCTAGAGGCCATTACTGTACATTGGATGTATATTGTAGTGGATGCTGGGACGTATATAGGGAGGACTTTCTTGCTCGACATGATAGTATGCTATCTGGTTGCTCTTTACCTTAACGTGTACGCTGATTGTCTCTCTGTTACATGTTGGTAAAGCCCTTAGGATGTGTACTTGACTACCAGGACTGTGATGCGGATCATACTAGTGGGGACATGGTAGTCCATAAGTACATCCTTCAAAGTCCCTAGTCGTGGGTGTATCGAGACGGGGCATCGATATACCAGAGTAGACTAGCGTGTACCTTCTCGACCCATACAGATGGGCGATGGATGATCCCATATCCATTGGTGTTTGACATCGGAGATGATATACGGGTGCTCAGTAGAGACTGGGTACACTGGACGGACTCGCCGAGAACTCCCAGATGGTATTATACCTCACGTCAGATGGCAGTTCTCTGGTGACACTGGTACAGAGTAGTCTGTTGACCCGAGATCGTCATAGAGTCTTGTGTGGTTCCCACTGTACTTTGATTTCCATCTTACCACGTCTAAGAGGGCGTGCAAAACGGTGGTTTTTGGGTACAGTCCCGAGTCACATGGAGACAATGAGCGATAGGAGGGGATTCGTCTCTCCCGGTATAGGGAGTTGATGTTGCGCTGTGTTCGATTGGCTATAACAGGAAATCCCTGGCCAGGGTTGCTGAGATTTACTGGTAAGTGTTACCAGTAGTTTCTCGAAGTGTCATAGACCTCATATCGACACGACTTATCGAGCTATTGGGGTCTGACGTTTACCACCCCTAGGCAAGATATGCGACATATCAGACGATCATGACCGGACTGTACGGTAGTGTTACTGGTCGGATTCACTGGAGTGTGAGCGGGCTTGCTCGTCGATCTTCAGATCGCTCAATACCCGGGTGGCCGTTACGTTTAGCAGACCGCTTGCGGCTTGTGGGTGTTTGATATGATCATCATCTGCTGCCGGCGTATTGAGGAGTCTTTAGAGTCCTACACAGAGGTTTCCTGGCTCAAGCGAAACGAAATAGGAGCGCATATGAGATATGTGCGGGACCGAGAATAATGCGTGTATGTGATACCGTATTCCATTCTCGCGATGAATGTGTCGAATGGTTGTATGCGATATAACCTAGTTATCGAATCAAGTATTGATTCGATAAGACGATACATTCTATACTAGTCGGTTGTGTGCGACATGACCGGATCATTGAATCAAGTGTTGATTTAATGATTTAATGTATAATTATATATTTGATATATTACTTTGCATTAACTAGTATTGGTTCACTTTAAATGGATTTTCTCACTCAGAAGTGCGCATTACATATGCGATATGATTTTGTGCACTTGATTGTATCATGTTTGATGATACATGATTACTTGGTTAAGTACAAAGAATAAACCATGGTTAAAAGAATGGTTAGGGTTTCATTTCCTTTATTTATTCATTTATTTATTTTGGAAAAGAGGAGAAAAGAATGGTGGCTTAATTTGGATTGTAGTTGAAGATTCATGAACCTTTGACTTTGTCCACCATTCTTATCTCATGCTTAACCTAACCATTTGTTTTAACCCTAGTTTAATCTCTACACCTAACCATGGTTCACTTATGATAAGAATGGATTATTCTTTTTCATTTTTGAATTAATCTTATCATATCTTTCCTTCTTCTTCTTCCTTGCTTCAAGTGAAGAAGCTTGAGGTCATCAATGGTGGATTGATGTTTTGAGTGAGAAATCCATTTCCAAAGTTTACCCACATCCTATTTCTTCATCCTCTACCTCTTGCCAAGAAGTAGAGTGTGTTTCCTTCACAAGATTTTAGGGTTTGGTGAAGGTCGAGCTTGATTTAGCGATGCCTCGACGTAGATCATCTTCGGCATGGACTTCGACGACCTAGCTCGCTTTCTCTCCGACGAAGCCGACTTTAGAGCCCGGATTTCTTTTGGACAGCGGAGACGACTTCGTTGCGGAGCTATGGAGGTGGAGCAAACGGATCTACAAAGGTTGTAATTCCGTATTCTCATTAGCTAAGTTGTTAGCTTGTTTACTTTTCGCCTAGACATCTAGTTATAGATCCGTACACTAGGGTTTGTAGGCACCATATTTTTTTGAAATTGCCATGGTTGATGGCTTTGGAGACTTCACTAGGGTGCCCAGGAACCCTACAGTGGTATCAGAGCCTAGCTAGAGCCTTAGGCGATCCCCGGACGGAATTAGAAACCCGATCGAACCCGAAATCCCAAACCTTACATGCTCTCTGTACTTTTTTCAAAACTGTTGATTTTTGGCAATTAAAAATATCCAGAAAAACAAGCAGGCTTTTCTGAGAATAACTGTGAAATTTGAGCACACGATTCCACCAAAGCGCGGCGGAAGCGCCGCACAAAGGGGGTTTGTGCGGCGGAAGCGCCGCCAATAAGATCGCGACACGTGTCAAATTTCACAGTAACTCGTAAAATTAAATGCTCATTTTCCTGGAATATTTAAACTGAACTCAAGAGTTGCTTTGTTCTGAGTAGTTTTGGGAATCATTGTTTCGATCGGAAAGTCTAATTCTGTCCATGTGTTTTCCGGATAAATTTTAGAATATGTTAAAAAGTTCGACCGGATATAAATACCCGATTTTTCCCCTGTCGGGAAATTTCCAAGTGTTGGATTTTTCCGTAGTTTAACGACGTTCTAAGTAGTGCAAGTAACGCGATGGACCCTCTAGAAAACAACAAACCTTAACTCGATTATGTGACCGTCTTGAACTGCCCTTTGAACCTTCGGGTTTGGGGCAGTACGGCGTGCCACATGTGAGGCGTTGGCTTGACCCTTCTACGGCTGGACCGTTGGTACTGAGGCACGAACTGAATGTTTTTAGACTTGTTTCATGTGTTGATCTGTATCGGGAAAACTTGGGTGTTCGATTGTTCGATCGAAAAGTTTAGCATTTTCTATTTATCCAGAATGTGATACAATAATTGGAATTCACAAATTGTTATGTGATAACTGAATGAATGTTATAAACGTAGCAGTTTAGTCTCACTTGATCGGTTGCCACGGAATTTTGATGTGATCAAAAGTCCGTCGCAATCACGTAGCGTACGCGGATACTCGCCGGGTAAACTTAATAGGCAGCCTCACTCCATAGCCCCGACCAAGTGACTGTAGGAGAACCCCGTCGCCGAAAGCATCCGTTCGGGTGCTCGCGGTGGCGGTGTTCCGCCTTGGTGCACTTCGTCGACGGTATCGGGGGTGCGGCCGCCTACTGAAGTTTGCGACGAGTATTCGATCAGACTGTCGGGAATCTTGTTGAATTGCCCGACTTGGTATTGAAAAGTGTTTTCGATTTTGAGGCTAAAATGCGGGGTTTATAATTGTTAGGCATGCGATGTCTAAGTAATTCATTTGGTCAGGCATGCGATGTCTGAGGTGGTTGCGGATTCCAACTGTTGTAGTTTTACACTTTCTTTTCTGTGACCGTAAGTGTAATATGTGATATCGCCGGTTTCGTTGCTATATGTCAACGACAATTGGGATGCGCTTATTTACTTACGTTGATGACATGTGATGTTATGTGTTGCTGGATATGTTATATTGGATCGTCGTGTTGAATAGCCGGGGGTTTTTATGTGAGATGAGTGTTTTTCATTTTCATTCATGTAAAAACTTGTATGTAATATTCTTTTATTGGGGCGCTTCCAGGTAGCGGAAGTTGTCACCCGTTGTATATTATTTACTTTTCCGCACTAGGATAGACCCAAGGAGGGGAGCACAAGTAACCGGGTTCTGGAGTCCAGTGGGAGACCAACTCGAGGAGTCGAGTCCGGGTCTCCTAACTCTAGAATTGGTAGGGTTGCTTGCCGCTCTCGTAGGGGTCTAGGGGTGTGGGTTTGGCTATTCATCACGACCGTGGAATCCGTGTTTTATACTGGCTCGTATTGAAAACACGGACGTCCTAGTATATCCAATATTTCATATGATTCTTCTGCTGCGATATCTGTGATGCGATCATGAGATGTTCTGTGATAGATACATTTATAGTATATATGATATATTATATAGACGTTACTTATGTTTTACACCCGCGCTAGCCCTGCCCCGCTCTGCCGTTAGTTACCTAACCTAACGGTGCACGAGGGGACATCGAGGCGAATGCGGATGGCATAAGTGTACGTCGTATTTATCTGTGATGTTTAGGTACTTAAATGATGGGACTTCATTAATGTGATTAATGAAATTAAAAGAAACCTAAAGATGTTGTAGAATCGAATTTCAAAATAAAACAGGTAGCTACAGTTCTTGCTTTGCACAGCGGTATATGTGATATATCCTGCACCTTATTCGATAAGGAAAGGACCGAGATCCCTTCACCGGGAGTGACTCCTTTAGCAATAACTGGCAGATGCTACACCCTCGGTTTGTTTTTGATTGCTTTTAAGTGTCTTTTGCTTTGCACAGTGATATATGTGATATATCCCGCACCTCATTCGACGAGGAAAGGACCGACGATCCCTTCACCGGGAGTGACTCCTTTAGCAAAACTAGAAAAGCCTCAAAAGCACTCCATTTTAAACTTCATTTGATTCTACAACGATATCAAGTTCATTACGCAATAGGTTTTCAGAAAAACCTGTCGTAGCCCTCCGTCATTTCAGATAAGTAGTAGTTAGTATTCGTGCTGCGTTTGTTGGCCTTTGTCAAGGCGCAGTGTGCGGTAGCTGGCTGGTGCTTATCTGTTTATGCATATGATGCAGATTGGATTAGGGTAGTCGTGCGACCTTGTTGGCCTTTGTCAAGGGCCGTGCGGGTGGGTTTATTTCGATCAAGAAATGACGGGTTGAACTTGAATAGCATCCTATGGTTTGTTGGCCTTTGTCAAGGTCATAGGAGGTTAGGGGCAAAATATTATCGGGAATTTCAAGTGTTGAGATTTGCAATGAGATTGCATACCTTCTATGAGATAGTTGGATCCCGATACCCGCTGCGAGTAAGAGTTACTCCTGGGAGAGTTTTATACATTACAATTAGCCGATCAAGTAGGTGTCTAGAAAGGTGTCAACGGGGTTACGCCTCTGGGAAAACGAGGTTTACATTAATTAGGTTCGTGCGAAAGCACGGGGGACCTCCCTCAAAGTACCGACACTGGCCTGGCTGAAAGATTGGCGAACTTGTAGTGTGTAATTAATCCCAGCTAGTCTTTCCTTTTAGGGTTTGAAGGAAGATTTGATAAAAAGCAGTGGGAGCCATCCTGATTAGATAAAATAATAACCAATCTATTCTTGCAAGAGCGCACGCTGAGTGTTTTCTTCTCTCTCTCTCCTGGTAGCGACCATATCACGCCTTAATCAAGATAATAATACGGATTATTGACCGAACCCGCTTGTTATACTGAGCTGGGGAACGTTGGTCCCGTTCAAACTTATAATTGTTATAAGACAGAGCAGGAATTTGGGGAATACCAGATTTCCCGTGCCGCCCAAACGAAGAGAGTGCATGCTGATGCATCATCTTCGGGTGTGTTCATTATACAGAACTGTTTCTCAGTATCCTCCGCTTCCTGGGTATATGATACCGGATCAGGATCCCAGATATGTAATCTGTTACATAGGGCTACAAAAGGGTAGAAAAACTGAGAACGGGTGATAAGTTTCATGAGGCAGAAAACGGGGCAAGTGTTGCATCCAAGTCTGTTGGTCACTGTCACCCTGTATTGTAATACATTGATTCTGAACGAACGTTATTAGATACCGAACCTGATATACAAAACCATATCAGTCTCTTTATTAGTAAAGAAATGATAAAATTTTGTATTGTTGGATAATGTTTTGAACATTTCCTATATCAAAAGTTGATCGTTTCAGGCACGTTATCTAAAAGCGTTGATGTTCTAAATCAAATTACAGTTCTTAGTATACAGAACACACACAAGAGGATTAGTTCAGAATTGAACCATTCCTTCTTGAGGTATTGTAGACTAGGTCATATCAATGCGACCTGACTAGCTGGAGTTACATTTAGATGCATATTTAAATCTGTTTGAATTTACATCTTATGAAACTCGCCAGTCATGTCACAAAGATAAGATGACCATAGCTCTGTTTAGTGGAAACAGAGAAAGAGTTAGTGAACTCTTGGGATGATACATGTTGATGTATGTAGGTCCCCTGTCTACACATACCAAGACCGGTTCTTTATACTTCATTACGTTCTCTGATGATCTCTTTAGATTCAGACCTATGTTCCTGTTGAAACACAAGTCCGAACCTTTTGAGATATTCACAGAATATAAGTTAGAAGTAGAGAACCAAAATACGGGTATAAGTATTATGTCCTATGATGAGATCAAGGAGGAGAATACTTGAGCACGGAATTCCTGGATTATTCTAAAGGAGAATGAGATTCTCTCTCAGCATTACTCCTCCGGATATACCATAGCACGATGGTATATCGGGGCGGAGCAAATACACCCTATTTGATATGGTGTGCTCTATGATGAGTAATACTGAGTTACCTTTTTCCTTTTGGGTGTTATGCACTTGAGAAGCTGCATACCTATTGAATAGGATTCTAATCAAATCAGTGTCTACCACTTCATATGAGATATGGAAAGGGAAGAGCCCATATCTTAAGTTAGTTAAGATTTGGGGTTGTCCGGCCTATGTCTAAAAGCAAAATCCGGACAAGCTCGAGGCAAGGTCTGTTAAGTACAACTGGAAAGGTTCCAGCTATACAAATGACAGCAGCTGATTTGGTAGAACCAAAGGATTCAGTAGAAACCAACGAACCTCAGCCTCTCCGCCGATCTAGTAGGGTTCCTCACCCACCTGAGAGATACTTCAGTTTCTCTATGACAGTGGGAGCGAGGATTGCATCATGAGATGATGACCCAACTAGCTTCGAGCTGGCCATCAGGAGTAAGACTCTGTAAGAATGGCTGGATGCTTAGTGATCTGAGATGAAATCCTTATACACCAACAAAGTATGGACTTTAGTTGCTATATCTGAAGGGTTAAATCCCCATCAGGAGCAAGTATATCTTGAGAAGATTACTTGGTGTAGATGGAAAAGTTGAGACTTTCAAAGCTAGACTTATTAAAGGTTTGCATCATTGACCAGGTGTGGATCATGATGAAACTTTTTCTAAGGATCTATGCTTAAGTCCATCCAGATCCTACTTGCCACGGCTACATACCATGACTACGATATCTGGCGGTTGGGTGCCATGACTGCTTTTCTAAATAATGATTTAGAAGAGTGAGTCTATAAGTACACAGCCAGAGGGCTTCGTAAACAGTGGGAGCAGCGGAAATGTGTGCAAGATGCTTTATAGGATAAAGCAGGCATCGCGGAGTTGGAACATCTGTTTTGATGAATTAGTCAAAGAGTTTGACATCATCAAAATGGTAGATGAACCTTGTATAAACAAAAAGGTAGTAGGGAGTATGGTGGTGATCCTCGTAGAGTACGTGGATGACATACTCTTGATAAGAAAAGAGTTTCTTATTCTACGCTCGATCAATCTCCGTTTATCACAAAGATTCTCCATATAGGATCAAAATGATACCTCCTAAATCCTTAGTTTTAGATCTATGAGATAGATTTAATTGGATGTTAGGATTCTCACTAGTTGTAGTGAGATGGTATCAATCGATCCTGGGGAGAATCACTGGAAGTGTTCCAGGGTGATAAAGACGACTGAATGTCAGTCGCAGGCATTGTCTTTACCCTCAGTAAAGGGACGGTATGTTGGAAGAGTTCCAAGCTAGATACCATGACATACTAGACGATAAAGGCTGGATACATCGCTACTTCTGATGCTACTAAAGAGGATGTTTGGATTTATAATGGTTCATGAGATGAACTATGTTCCTTCCATTGTGAGACAATGGAGTTGTGGCTTATGCCAAGGAACGCCGGTCCCATCAGTGATCCAGACATATTCTAAGGCAGTATCACCTGATCATGGAGATGGTTGATCTCCAAGGTGATCAAGGCAAGGAGAGCAGACTTAGAGGATAACGCAGCGGATCCACTCACGAAGGCCTATTCCCAGAGAGAGACTTTTATGGGATGGTTGAGTATGAGATACTTCGACCACTGCTACAGATGGCCCTAGTGCAAGTTTATGTTCTTATTACAATTGCAACCCATGGTTAAGTAAAGAAAGGCTTAACCATTGTAGAGATTTAACTAGGGTAAAGGGTTTGGGTTGGGTTTGGAAATATCTCCACAAAATATCAACACATAATATCTTTGCTTAAAACAAAACAAAAGCTTCTAGAAGCTTCATGAAAGTGTTAACCCAAATCAAACCCTAACCATATTTAATCTCCACAAAACATGTTGCATTAGTAATCACAACTTGTTATAATATTATATATCACATATATAATATATTTTTGTAACAAAAGAAAATAATACAATTAACATATATCGCATATATATCAATGTATTATCCGGTGAGAAAATGAATCAATAAAGCGAGCCTATATCAGTTAATGTAACGTAATATATCACATATATAATTATACATTAAATTATCGAATCAACACTTGATCTGACAATCCGGCTATTTCTTAAATAACCGACTAATATAATCTGTACCGTTTCATCGAATAAACACTCGATCCGATGACCCTGCTATATCACATATACCCGGCCGATATCATATATCGCGAGAATAGAATACGGTATTTTATATCGAATTATTCTCGGTCCCGCACATATCACATATGTGCTCCTAATCCGTTTTGTCTGAGTCAAGAAACCTCTGTGTAGGACTCTAAAGAATCGTCAATACGCCGGCAGTAGGTGACGATCATATCAAACACCCAGAAGCTGCAAGCGGTCAGCTAAACGTAACAGCCACCCAGGTATTGAGCGATCAGAAGATCAACAAGCAAGCCTGTACATTCTCCTGTGAATCCAATCAGTAACACTCCCGTACAGTCCGGTCTCTTCGTCTGATATGTTCCATATCTAGTCTAGGGGTGGTATACGTCAGACCCCAGTAACCGATAAGTCGTGTCGATGTGAGGCTCATAATGGGTCGAGAAACTACTGATAACACTTACCAGTAGTACTCTATATCAGCCCTGGCTATGGACTTCCAGTTATAGCCAATCGAACACAGCACAACATCAACTCCCTATACCGGGAGAGACGAATCCCCTCCTATCGCTCATTGCCTCCATGTGATTCGGGATTGTACCCAAAAGCCACCGTTTTGCATGCCCTCTTGGACGTGGTAAGGTGGAAATCAAAGCACAGTGGGAATCACACAAGACTCTATGACGATCTCGGGTCTACAGACTAACCTGTACCAGTGTCGCCGGAGAACTGCCATCTGACGTGAGTTATAATACCATCTGGGAGTTCTCGGCGAGTCCGTCCAGTGTACCCAGTCTCCACTGAGCACCCGTACACCATCTTTGATGTCAAACACCGTTGGATATGGGATCATCCATCGCCCATCATATGGGTCAAGATGCGTATACGCTAGTCTACTCTGGTGTATCGATGCCCTGTCTCGACACACCCTCAACTAGGAATAGTTATAGGATGTACTCGTTGACTACCCTGGCTCCACTAGTATGATCTCATCATAGTTCCAGTAGTCGAGTACATATCCTAAGGGCTTTATCAACATGTGAGAGCAAGACAGTAAACTAATACATGTCAACATGTTAAGACAAAGTGAAACCAAATAGCATACTATCACGTCGAGCAAGAAGGTCCTCTCTATATATATCCAAGCATCCCCTATAATATACATCATATGTACAACAATGGCCTCTTGGGCATATATATAACTAACAATCTCCCACTTGCACTAAGGCCAGCTGTTATAGTATCTCATACCCAGCATCCCGAAAAGTCTCTCAAACTTTGTCTGGGGAATGGCCTTCATGAGTGGATCCGCAGTGTTATCCTTCGTATCAACTCTCCTGACCTCGATCTCCCGGCGATAAACTATCTCCCAGATCAGGTGATACCGCCTCAGAATATGTCTGGACTTCTGATGGTACATGGGTTCCTTTTACAAAGCCACAGCTCTATTGTTATCGCAATACAAAGGTATTGGATGCTCAATGGACGGAACCACACCAAGTTCAGTGATGAACTTCTTCATCCAGACAGCCTCTTTGGCAGCATCGTTGGCAGCGATGTATTCAGCCTCCATCGTCGAGTCTGCAACGGTTTCCTGTTTGGAACTCTTCCAACACACCTCCCCTCCATTGAGGGTAAAAAAAAATCCCGTGTGCGACTTAGAGTCGTCCTTATCACTTTGGAAGCTTGAATCGGTAAAGGACTCCACCTGGAGTTCTCCGTTAACATACACCAAGAGCATCTCCTTAGTTCTTCTCAAGTACTTGAGAATGTTCTTTACAGCTGTCCAGTGACTCTCTCCACGATCTGCTTGATACCGACTCACTACACTTAGTGAGTATGCTACATCGGGTCTGGTACATAGCATCGCATACATGATAGAGCCTACTACCGAAGCATATGGTATCCCTTGCATGCGAGCTCTTTCCAAATTAGTCTTGGGAGACATCTCTTTGGAGAGAGTGAGTCCAGAGATCGTGGGTTGGTTACCACGCTTAGATTCTTCCATACTAAAGCTCTTTAGTATGGTTTCAATGTACCTGGATTGGGACAATCCCAATATCCGTTTAGATCTATCACTATAGATCATAATTCCCAGTATGCAGGAGGCATCACCTAGATCTTTCATTGAGAATCATTGTGATAAGAAGAGCTTGACCGATTGCAGCATAGGAACATCATTTCCTATCAAGAGTATGTCATCCACGTACAATACAAGGAAGACAACCTTACTCTCTGCAACCTTCTTATAAATACAAGGTTCATCTACGTTTTAGATGAAGTCAAACTCTTTGACTACAACATCAAAGCAGATGTTCCAACTTCGCGATGCTTGCTTTAACCAATAAATGGATTTAAGCAGCTTTCACACCTTTCCGCTTCTCCCACTATCTATGAAGCCCTTTGGCTGAGTCATGTACACGCACTCTTCTAAATCAGAATTTAGAAAGGCGGTCTTAACATCCATTTGCCAAATATCGTAGTCATGGTATGCAGCAATGGCAAGTAAGATCCGGATGGACTTAAGCATAGCCACTGGAGAAAAGGTTTCCTCATAATCCACACATGATCGTTGACGAAAACCCTTTGCAACAAGTCTAGCTTTGAAAGTCTCTACTTTTCCATCTACACCAAGTTTCCTTTTAAAGATCCATTTGCTCCCAATGGGTTTTACCCCTTCAGGAGAAACTTCCAAAGTCCATACTTTGTTGGTGTACATGGATTCAATCTCAGATCGCTTTGCATCCAGCCATTTCACAGAGTCACCACTCATGATGGCCTGCTCGAAAACTAGTCGGGTCATCATCTTCCATGATGCAATCCTCGCTCCCACCATCAACGAGAAAACAATAGTATCTCTCAGGTGGATGAGAAACCTTACTAGATCGGTGGAGAGGCTGGGGTTCGTTGGGTACTACTGAATCCTCTGGTTCCAATAAATCATCAGTTGTAGTTTGTGGTGCTGGAACTTCTTCCAGCTCTACCGCTTTGCCACTAATTTCTTTTGAAAGAAATTCCTTTTCTAAAAAGGTGGCATGTTGAGCAACAAACACCTTTTGTTGTTCACCGTAGTAGAATAGATATCCATATGAATTACTTGGATATCCCGCAAACTTGCAAAGAGCTGATCTTTCCTCGAGCTTGTCCGGATTTTGTTTCTTAACATAGGCCGGACAACCCCATATCTTAACTCGTTTAAGAGATGGTCTCTTCCCATTCCATATCTCATATGGAGTGGTAGGCACAGATTTGGTTTGAACTCTATTCAATAGGTATATGGCTGTTTCAAGCGCATACCCCCAGAAGGAAATAGGCAACTCAGCAGTGCTCATCAAAGAGCGCACCATATCTAATAGAGTGTGATTCTTCTACTCCGATACACCGTTGTGCTGTGGTGTATAAGGAGGAGTAAGCTGAGAGAGAATCCCATTCTCCTTTAGATAGTCCAGGAACTCATTACTCAAGTATTCTCCTCCTCGATCAGATCAAAGGATCTTAATACTTTTGCCCGTTTGGTTCTTTATTTCGTGCTTATATTCTCTGAATTTCTCAAAAACTTCAGACTTGTGTTTCATCAGGAACACATGTCCGTATCTTGAGAGATCGTCAGTAAATGTAATGAAGTAGGAAGAACCGTTCCTCGCATGTGTAGACATGGGACCGCATACATCAATATTTACCAGTCCTAAGAGTTCCTCAACTCTTTCTCCTTGTCCACTAAACGGAGTTTTGGTCATTTTGCCTTTGAGACATGAATGGCAAGTTTCAAAAGATGATAATTCGAACAGATTCAAATATCCATCCTTATGTAACTTAGCTAGCCGTGTCGCATTGATATGACCAAGTCTACAATGCCATAAGTAGGATTCATTCATTTCTGAACTCTTCCTCTTGTGTGTGTTTTGTATATTAAGGACTGTAGTTTGATTGAAAACGTATATGCCATTATGTAACGAGCCTGATCCAATCAACTTTTGATTTAGGAAGATGTTCATAACATTATCCTGTATTAAAAAATTATATCCTTCTTTACTTAATAAAGAAACTGATATAATGTTGCACATCATGTTCAGTATATAATAGCACTCGTTCAGAATCAATGTATTACTACTTGGTAATACAATGTGATATTCGCTAATAGTTTTGGCTGCAATATTTGCACCATTCCCTACTGTTACGAAATGATCACCCATTCCCAGTTCTCTACCTTTATGTAGACCACGTAACAAATTACATATGTGGGACCCCGATCCGGCATCTAATACCCAGGACGCAGAGTGAACTGAGAAATGACTCTCGATAACTAACACACCCGAAGAAGATGCATCAGCATGCTTGTACTTCGTTTGGGCGGCATGAGAATCCAGATATTCTCTTATTTCCTGGTCAATATTATAACACTTATAAGAAAGAACGGGACCAACGTTCCCCTGCTCAGTATAATAAGCGGGTTCAGTCAATACATCCAAATTATTATCTTGATTAAGGCCTGACATGGTCGCTACCTGGAGAGAGAGAGAGAAGAAAACACTTTAGCGTATACTCTTGCAAGATTAGATTGGTTATTATCTTATCTAATCAGGATGTCTCCCACTGTTTTCATCAAATCTTACTTCAAATCCTAAAAGGTAAGACTAGCCGGGATTAATTAGACCCTACAATTTCGTCAATCTTTCAGCCAGATCAGTGTTGGTACTTTGAGGGAGCTTCCCCATGCTTTCGCACGGACCTAATTAAAGTAAACCTCATTTTCCCAGAGGCATAACCCTGTTAACACCTTTCTAGTCACCTACTTGATCGGCTAATTGTCTTGTGTAAAATTCTCCCAGGAGTAACTCTTACTCGCAGTGGGTATCGGGATCCAACTATCTCATAGTAGGTATGCAATCTCATTGCAAATTTCAACACTTGAAATTCCCAATAATGCTTTTGCCCCTAGCAACTCATGACCTTGGCTAAGGTCAACAAATCATAAGTGCTAGCCAAGTTCAACCCGTCATTTCCCGATTGAATTAAACCAACCCGAACAACCCTTGGCTAAGGTCAACAAAGTCGTATGACTACCCTAACTCAATCACATCTCATGTTTTAGCAGATAAACACTAATTAGCTACCGTACACTACACCTTGGCTAAGGTCAACAAACGCAGCACGAATACTAACTAGTCTCTATCTGAAATGACGGAGGGCTACACAGGTTTTTTCAGAAAACCATGAGCGTAATGAACTTGATATCGTTGTAGAAACAAGTGATTTTGAAAAGGAGTGTTTTGAGGCTTTTCTAGTTTCGCTAAAGAGGTCACTCCCGGTGAAGGGATCTCGGCTCTTTCCTCATCGAATAAGGTGCAGGGTATATCATATATACCGCGGTGCAAAGCAAGAACTATAGAAGCAATCAAAAACTAAACCGCGAGTTTGTAGCATCTGCCAGTTTTGCTAAAGAGGTCACTCCCGGTGAAGGGATCTCGGCTCTTTACTCATCGAATAAGGTGCAGGGTATATCATATATACAGCTATGCAAAGCAAAACTGTAGCTACCATTTTTATAAGGTTTTGATTCTACAACATCTTTTAGGTTTCTTTTCTTTTATTAATCTCATTAATAAATCCCATCAGTTATGCTTCCTAAGCATCACAGAAGAAACGAAAGAAGTAATATTTATATATCAACATATATATATATATATATATATATATATATATATATAGTATGAGCATTCGTCTCAGGCAGTAATATGATCTCATCACAGAACATTGCAGCAGAAGATAACATATGAAATATTTGATATACAAGGACGTCCGTGTTTTACATCGAGCCTGTATAAAACACGGATTCCACGGTCGCCATGAATAGCCAAACCCACATCCCTAGACCCCTACGAGAGCGGCAAATAACACTG
Source organism: Agapanthus africanus (assembly GCA_030015575.1). Lineage (NCBI taxonomy): Eukaryota > Viridiplantae > Streptophyta > Magnoliopsida > Asparagales > Amaryllidaceae > Agapanthus > Agapanthus africanus. The sequence continues at coordinate 210,287,823 of JASDDO010000006.1, forward strand.
CCAATTCCAGGGTTAGGAGACCCGGTCTTGACACCTCGAGATGGCCTCCCACTGGACCCTTGAACCCGGTTATTTATGCTCCCCTCCTCGGGTCTACCTAATGCGGAAAAGTAAATAATATACAATGGTGACATTAACCTCAACCCGGAAATGCCCCAATAAAAGAATATTACATACAATGAATTTTACATGAATGAAAACTAAAACCCTCATCTCACATAAAACCCCCGGCTATTCAGAACACGACGATCCAATACAACATATCACAGCAACACATAATATCTCATATCATCAACGTAAGCAAGTATGCGTATCCCGATTGTCGTTGATGTATAGCAACGAAGCCGGCGATACACCACATACTACGCTTACGGTCGCAGAAAAGAAAGTGTAAAACTACAACATTTGGAATCCACAATCACTTTAGACATCTTAAATCCGAAATATCACATACTTCGCATTTCATGCCTAACTATATGAATTCCACATATTGTATCATATTCCAGATAAATAGACAAAGTTAAATATTCCGATCGAATAATCAAACACCCAAGATTTCTAAATAGTTCAACACTTGAGCGGAGTTCAAAAATCCCAGAACATGTCACCGCCCCAATGAACCAGCCGTAGAAGGGTTAAACCAACGCCTCACATGTGGTAACGCTAAACTACCACAAACCCAAGGGTTCAGTGGCAGTTTTGACGGTCACATAATCGAGTTAAGGTTACGTTCTTCTAGAGGGTCCACAGATATGCTTGCATGTTTTTCCGAAAGATTCAAACTCAAGAAAAATTCAACACTTGAAAGTTTTTCGTGTCGGGAAAAAGTGAGTTATTGGTATCTGTTCGAACATTTTAACACGTTCTAAATTATCCGGAAAACTAAACGAAGTTAAACTTTCTGATCGAATCAACGATTACAAAAGATCTCCAGAAAACTCAACACTTGAGTAAGATTAAAAATTCCCAGAAGCATGTAGTAATAGCTACGGATATTACCTACAAATACGTGTCCCTAATACCAAAGTACGGCCGCGGATTCGCCGCGCAAAGCATGTTCTTGCCGCGGTTCCGCGGCGACTTGAGGGTATTAGGGGTTCATATTTCACAGTAATCCTTAGAATTCCCTGCTTAATTTTCTGAGTATCTTTAATACGGAAAAAAACAAATTTTTAGAAAATTTCCAGAGAGGGGGTCAATATCGACGTTTCTGGGTTCGATCGGACTTTTAACTTTGTATACACGTCGCCTAATTCTCTAGCTAGGCTCTGATACCACTGTAGGGTTACTAGGCACTGTCACAAGGGTCTATAAGGCATCAACCATGCCCGATTTAAAATTTAGAAATGCCGAACAACCTAAAGCAAGGATCTTTGCTAGATAATTAGGGTTAAACAAGCATGTAAACATCTTTACATCTAAGAGAGAGGGAATACAACCTTTGTAGTCCGGTCCTTCGCTTCATAAGCTCCGAGTAGTAGCCCCTTCGCCGCGATCCATGATCTCCCGGACTCAAGAGAGGCTCCACAAGACGAATGATCCATGCTTGCTTGAAGTCTTCCTTTTCGAAAATGATCTACCTTGAAGAATCTATAACTCAAGCTCTCACTTCTCTAATCAAGTATTAATGAAGTGAACACCCTAATCTAAGTGGCTAGATTAGATGAGGATGATGAAGTAGGAATTTTGGCTCTCTTTTATTATCAATTTCTCACACACCATCATCACAAACCAAAAGCTAGTAAGCTTTTCAAGAAGGAAGAAGAAGATGAAGTCTTTCGTGATGAATAATGAATTATGTTCTTATTACAATTGCAACCCATGGTTAAGTAAAGAAAGGCTTAACCATTGTAGAGATTTAACTAGGGTAAATGGTTTGGGTTCGGTTAGAAAATATCTCCACAAAATATCAACACATAATATCTTTGCTAAAAACAAAACAAAAGATTCTAGAAGCTTCATGAAAGTGCTAACCCTAACTATGTTTAATCTCCACAAAACATGTTGCATTAGTAATCACAACTTGTTACAATATTATATATCAAATATATAATATATTTTTGAAACAAAAGAAAATAATACAATTAACATATATCGCATATATATCAATGTATTATCCGGTGAGAAAATGTATCAATAAAGACAGCCTATATCAGTTAATGTAACATAATATATCACATATATAATTATACATTAAATTATCGAATCAACACTTGATCCGACAATCCGACTATTTCTCAAATAACCGACTAATATAATCTGTACCATTTCATCGAATCAACACTTGATCCGATGACCCGGCTATATCACATACACCCAGCCGATATCATATATAACGAGAATAGAATACGGTATTTTATATCACATTATTCTCGGTCCTGCACATATCACATATGTGCTCCTACTCCATTTTGCCAGAGTCAAGAAACCTCTGTGTAGGACTCTAAAGAATCGTCAATACGCCGGCAGTAGGTGACGATCATATCAAACACCCACAAGCTGCAAGCGGTCAGCTAAATGTAATAGCCACCCAGGTATTGAGGGATCAGAAGATCTACAAGCAAGCCTGTACATTCTCCTGTGAATCCAATCAGTAATACTCCCGTACAGTCCGGTCTCTTCGTCTGATATGTTGCATATCTAGTTTAGGGGTGGTATACGTCAGACCCCAGTAACCGATAAGTCGTGTCGATATGAGACTCATAACGGGACGAGAAACTACTGATAACATTTACCAGTAGTACTCTATATCAGCCCTGGCCAGGGACTTCTAGTTATAGTCAATCGAACACAGCACAACATCAACTCCATTTACGGGGGGAGACGAATTCCCTCCTATCGCTCATTGCCTCCATGTGATTCGGGACTGTACCCAAAAGCCACCGTTTTGCACGCCCTCTTGGACGTAGTAAGGTGGAAATCAAAGCACGGTGGGAATCACACAAGACTCTATGACGATCTCGGGTCTACAGACTAACTTGTACCAGTGTCACCGGAGAACGGCCATCTGGCGTGAGGTATAATACCATCTGGGAGTTCCCGGCGAGTCCGTCCAGTGTACCCAGTCTCAACTGACCACCCGTACACCATCTTTGATGTTAAACACCGATGGATATGGGATCATCCATCACCCATCATATGGGTCAAGGTGCGTATACGCTAGTCTACTCTGGTGTATCGATGCCCTGTCTCGACACACCCTCGACTAGGAACAGTTATAGGATGTACTCGTTGACTACCCTGGCCCCACTAGTATGATCTCATCATAGTCCCAGTAGTCGAGTACATATCCTAAGGGCTTTATCAACATGTGAGAGCAAGACAGTAAACTAATACAAGTCAACATGTTAAGACAAAGTGAAACCAAATAGCATACTACCACGTCTAGCAAGAAAGTCATCTCTATATATATCTAAGCATCCACTATAATATACATCATATGTACAACAATGGCCTCTAGGGAATATATATAACTAACACAAATTAACCTGGACAATAACGGGTAGAACTTGACATGCGACTTATGATATGTTGTCCTTCGTCAAGGTCATAAGAGCATGGGGCAGAAATCACATCGAGAGTTTCAAACATACAAGAAACTTGCCAGGCATGCGCATACCTTCTGGAGTGTGATAACTTGAGTGGATTCGATCAGGTTATCATGCGATGATAGTTGGATCCCGATTTCCACTGATGAGTTGGTTTACTCCTCGGGTGATTTTAGATGATCCCGATTAATTCTTCTTTTGGGTTTGGAGGAGAATTTGAGGATACAGTGGGAGACATCCTGATTAGATATAGTGATTAACCATTCTGATCTAGGTTAGAGTGCACGCTGAGTGTTTCTTTTCTCTCTCTCTTTTGAAGCGACCATGGCCCAATCCTAGAATAAAACTCATGACCCAAGTTAACTGAACCTGTAGGGTTATTTATCACGACAGCAAGGTTTCGGGTGGCAACATTCATGCCAATTTCAAATTTTGTCATGTTTAAATAATCCTAAAAGAAGATCTTTAACTAGAGAATCAAACTAAAATATCAAGTAAACTATTTTACTTCTAAGTGATAGGGATTACAACCTTTGTAGTCCGTTCCTTCGCTTCATAAGCTCCGAGTTGTAGTCCCTTCACTGAGATCATCATGCTCCCGGACTCGAGAGAGGCTCCATGAGGTGAATAAGGCATCTTTGCTTGAAGTCTTCACAATCCAAGATGATCTACCTTGAGGAATTACAAACCCAAGTTTTCACTTCACTAATTAGAGTTTAGTGAAGCTAACACACTAATCTATATGGCTAGTATAGAAGAGGATGATGAAGTAGGAATTTCTCTCTCTTTAGTTTTCTTTTTCTTACTTCATTTTATTGTAGGGTTACTAGGCACACTCATAAGGTTATACAAGGCATCAACCATGCCAAAATCAAACTTTTATGTGCCTAACAACTCTATGCAAGATCGTTAATTAGAGATTAGGCGAAACGATAAGCTAGTAAACTACTTTACTACTAAGTGAAAGGGATTACAACCTTTGTAGATCCGGTCCTTCACTTCTAAAGCTCCGTGTTGACGTCCCTTCGCTGCGATCATCGGGATCCCGAACCGTAGCATTGGTTTCATCGGAGAAAAGAGCGGGCTAGGTCGTTGACTTCGAGGCCGAAGATGATCTACGTCGGGGAGACTCAAACTCAAGCTATTCCTTCACTTGGTCAAGAACTTTGTGAAGAGAATACCCTATACTACATGGCAAGTGGTAGAGGATGAAGAAATAGGAAGTGGGCTCACTTTAGAATTGTTTTTCTCACTCTTTTTCTCATGGCACCATTGGAGCTAGCAAGCTTATTGATGAAGCTTGATGAAGAAGAAGAAGAAGAAAGAATATAGAATAATGATAAATCAAATGAAACTTATCCTTTTAATAATGGCACCATGGTTGAGTTAAGCCCTCATGCTTAACTCATGTAGAGAATTGACCAAGGTATTAGGTTAAGGGTTAGGTTAAAGAATTATCAAAAGAAATGACAAAAGAGTGGACTTTGTCAAAGTTTCTCCAAGCTTCTTCAAGCTTGATAACTTTGACCAAGTTTAATCTTTTTGTTAAATCTTAAGATAAAACAATAACCCTAATCTTAAACCTAATCTTGGTATAAGTCTCATATACACATCTTGTATGTATCATCAAACATGATACAAACCTATGTACACAAATATATATATCATATATACACTTATGCACAAACTAGTGAGAAAACAAATCTTAAGTGAGTTAATGTTAGAGATAGCGCCCTCAGATTCAATTATTCGATTACAGGCACGTGATTGCAATGATTGATGGAGGACCTATCCCGATAGGATAGTCTTACTCGAGATGATAGTATGCTATCTGGTTTATCTTTATCATCGTGTACTGCTTTAGCTGACCTGACAGGTCACTATTGCACGTTGATAGAGCCCCTAGGATTCTTGCTTGACCACCAGCAGTATGAGGGCGATCATATACGTGGGAGCTGGTAGTCTGTAAGCGCATCCTTAAATGGTCTCTAGTCGTGTGAGTTTCGAGATAGGGCATCGATACTCCAGAGTAGACTAGTGTGTACATTCGAGACCCCGACGAGGGGCGGTGGCCGGTCTCACAAGCCACTGGTGTCAGTTCGTTCACCTAAGATGTATACAGGTGCTCATTGGGTTATGAGTACACCGGACAGGACTCGCCGGGAACATGCTAGTTGGTCATATACCATACGTCAGATGGCAGTTCCCTGGTGACATGTGTGCAGGTTAGTTCATCGACCTGGGGATCGTCATTTGTCATGTGTGAGTTCCCACTGTACTTTGATTACTACCCTACCACGGCTCAAAGGATTCGTGCAAACAGGTTTTAGTTGGGTACAGTCCCGAGCCACATGGAGGCAGTGAGCGTATCTTCAGGGGTTCGTCTCTCCCGGTATTGGGGGTGAGGTCGTGCTGTGTCTAGGAGAGCCATTACACGAAGCCCTCGGCCGAGGCAAGGAGATTTACTGGTAGGTATTCCAGTAGTATCTCAGGGTGTTCTGGGCTACACTCCGACACGACTTGTACCGCTTTTGGGGGTCTGACTTTCACTAACCCCCTAGGCCCGCCATGCGATGCTCATAGACGAACGGACCGGACCGTACGGATATTGTCACTGACAGGCTCAGTAGGGTTGTCGGGCTGAGTTCGCTCACAGACGTCCCTTTTAGTCAATACCTGGTAGCCCGTTACGTATTGGCTTATACCTCTGACGTGCTAGTGGTTAAATCCACAACCATGGTGTTGACGAGTCTTTTGAGTCCCCCACATTCAGTTACTCAGCTTTCGGGCGAAAAGTTGTAGAGGCCATATGGAGATATGGCAAGGTCCGATCAGATACGTGCGGTATTGCACGGATCAGGATCGGACAGTTTGTACTATAGGCCGTATGGTTATATGGCAGGGTTCGATCAGATACGTGCGGTATTGCACGGATCAGGATCGAACGGATATTATTAGCCGGCTTTGGTTTAAGCCGGATCCTAGTATAGTACAGTGGAGGTTTTGTCTCATTGCATTTTGTATTTCGGTCGAAATACAAATGCGGGTGTGTATGCACAGTATCGGGGTTTTCCTGTAATTTATTACGGGACCAGTTTTCTGGAGTTGCCAGTTTGTTTTCCGTTTCGGCCAATTTCTTTTGTATCGTTCATTGGCCGAAGATTGGTGGAGGAGGGCTTATTTGCATTGTTGCAAATAAGCTTTTGTGGAGGGGGTCTTTGCATATTTCCTTGTATCATGATGGTGCACCATTCTTTTGACCTTGATTTCTTCTTCTATCATGATTGCTTGACTTTGTGAGCAATCATGGTTGTAGTAGGCGGGTTTTTGGAGTATGGGTTTGATTTTGTAATCATTGCTTTTCATGATAACCATTCCTCTCTCTCTCTCTTGCATGATCTGAGTATGGCTCCCATTATTTTTGATACTCCCTCATTCTCACTCTCCCAACACATGTAGTGGCTAGCCTTGGCTCTTGTGGGGGCTGTCCAAATATTTTGGTGTGGGTTTTTGGCTCATTTCATGTTGCAAAAATCCCACAAGTTCCATCTCCAAACTCCATAGTTCATCCCACCACCAAAAAGGCAATTCCTACAACCCCAAAATGAGACTTCTTCACTACACATTCTACAGCAAATCTTGGGCACGTCGACTAGCCAGCTTCGTGCCCGAGTTGCCTCGGCATTGAGGTGGGAGCCCGTAAAAGAAGTAGGCATTGTGGTGCACTTCCGGCGATGAGGTGGAGACCGGAGCTTCCGCAGTAGATCGGGACGACGACGAGAAGACCGGAGGACTTGGATCAGTCGGTATATCTCTCTTCCTCATCTTGTAGTTAGCTTGGACTAATTAATGGTTCGATCCGGGTATTAGTGCACGGCGGTTTGCCAGTTCATGTAAATTGAAGTTTATCACCGCTTCCGCATTTGGCCGTCGGATTGACGGCCGGGACGCCGCCGTGCACTTACAGTGTTATCAGAGCCTCGCCATTAACTTAGTCTAGCTTGGTTTAATGTGTTTTGCATTTCCGATCGACCAAAATTCCAAAATCCGCATTTTTGCTTGGATCAGTTTTCTGTTAAAATTTTTTGGTGTCCAAAAATTTTTCAGGTTACAGAAAAGTGATCTACTAGAAAAGATAAGAGTTCTGTGAAAATTCGATGCAGTAACTCTACAGTAGGAGCGCGGAACCGCGGCCAAAACCCCCTTTGGGTCGCGGTTCCGCCGCACACTGTTGGGATCCCTGCACCAAATTTCTACAGTGTCTTTCTGGGGTTAAAATTGGGGTTTTGGAATATTAACATTGGGCCCAGAATTTCCTGATCTGCTACAGTAATGCTTGGGGGCCCACTTGTTAATATTTGATTGATCGGATATTTTAAACACATTATTTCACAGTATTTACATTATATCTGTGACCGTGAATGTCACTTGATCGGTAAATCCTGTCTAACTGCTATAGCCCGGTTAGACGGATTTGCGAACGTGACTTTCACGTTGATGTTCTGTTTTTGCTGTGATGTTGCGGATCGGTCGTGGGGGATAGCCTGGATGCAATGCTAGTACAGTTGTGATTGTATTATGTACATTTGATATTGCGGGGCGAGCGTCCGACATGTGGACTGCCGTCACTGCCTGATTGTATTATTATTTTGGGGCACGGCCAGGTTGCGGTCGATGCACCCATTGTATGTATATTTTACTTTCTGTACTAAGATTACCCCGCGGATCAGTGCACGGATAGCCGGGTTCCAGAGGGCAACAAGCCCGCATCTCATGGCATTGAGACGGAGGGGGCTTCACTCTAGGATTGGCGGGCTATTCGCCGCACTTGTAGGGGTACAGGTTGACCCAGGAGGGGTGCCCAAGTTGCCGGATTCCATGAAGTGCTGGGTGGTCCATTCCCGGTACTGAAGGGGGCTGTCTCGCTTCAGGTTTTGGCGGGTGACTTGCCGCGCCCGTAGGGATCTAGGATTTCATTGCACAGGCTATCCACACGACCAGGGGAACGTCGGGTTTCAGTAGTGGCTTTGTGAAACCCGGGGATCCCAGATATCTGTATTATTCTGTGATGCTGTACATTTCTGTGATGTTGCATTTCTTATCACGCCTTGAGCGAAATTCAATATATTGGTATATATATTACTAGATGTTGTATATGTTTTACATCCGCGCTATTCCAGTCCCCGCTCTGTCGTTAGTTAGCTAACCTAACGGGTAATGACGGGACCCAGTGGCGAATGCGAATGGCATATACGTACGTCAGTATATTTTCGTTCTTTGTGGTGTGATCTATTGATGGGACTGCATTGATTCGGATCAATGCAAGTTAAAAACAAACCTAATATGATATTGTTGGAGCACTTTTCAAAAAGCTGTTATTGCAAGGACGTTCACTTTTGTTTTGCATCGTGGTATTCGGTTGGAATATCCTGCTCCTCAGTCGACGAGGCAAGGGCCGAGATCCCTTCACCGGGAGTGACCCCTTGGACAGATGTCTGCGTCAGGGAATTAACTTCACTATAGCCGATTACTTTTGCTTTGCATCGTGGTATTCAGTTGGAATATCCTGCACCTCATTCTACGGGGAAAGAGCCGAGATCCCTTCACCGGGAGTGACCTCTTTAGCGAAGGTTTTCGTCACTATATTTTTAAAAAAGCTATCCGTTCCTTCGACGATATCAAGTTCTTTACGTTAAAGGTTTTCGCCAGAAACCATTCATAGCCCTCCGTCGTTTCATATGAGTGTTCAATAGTATTCAAGCTGTGTATGTTGGCCAAAGTCAAGGCACAGTGATTGGTAGCTATTGGGGCAATCATATGCAGCATAGATAGATGCGTTGGTTTGGGACAGTCGTACTGCCATTTTGGCCAAAGTCAAGGGTAGGTACGGATGGATTCAAATTAACCTGGAGAATGACGGGTAGAACTTGACATGTGACTTATGATATGTTGGCCAAAGTCAAGGTCATAAGAGCATGGGGCAGAAATCACATCGGGAGTTTCAAAACAACTGAAACTTTCCAGATATGCGCATACCTTCTGGAGTGTGACACCGTGAGCGGATTCCGTCACGTTATCATGCGATGATAGTTGGATCCCGATTCCCACTGATGAGTTAGTTTACTCCTCGGGTGAACCCGACTAATTCTTCTTACAGGTTTGGAGGAGAATTTGACGGTACAGTGGGAGGTTTCCAGATTAGATAAATTGGTAACCATTCTGATCTAGGTTAGAGTGCACGCTGAGTGTTTCTTTTCTCTCTCTCTTTGGCAGCGACCATTGACCCGACCCTAAGACAATGACTCAGTGACCAAGTTGACCGAACCTTCTTAACACTGGCTTATGGATTGTCAGAGTTGCAAACCTCATTGCCACTCCTACTTTTACCCTTTCTCCAGGACACCCCGTATTACTACGAACGTCCACTTCCATTGGACAAAACCATCGTATGGTTAGATACGAACTCGAAGGAATTTATTCGAGGATGGTTTCCGGTTCTGGAGAAAACGGATAGGACTATTCAGTTGTCTTTTCCTTTTACCTTCTCTCAGGTTGCGAGTACTCCTTTGTTTAGGAGTAGTACACCTATTACGCAAATTGGATAGTCTTCTTCCAAACCTTAGGCTGGTGCCGACCGGTGGGGAATGAAGAAAACCAATTTGCCTAACGATGGTGTACAGAAGGTATTGAGTTAAGACAAAGCAAGGGATTAGTAAGAGGGCAAAGTAAATTGCGACTGCTGTTCACGACCAAACCAAGTATTTCTTCGCCAATCCTAAATCACCTTTGTATTTCTCAAGGACACTCCGTATCACTACGAAGATCCACAGTTTATTGGATACTCCATCGTATGGTTATATACGAACTCGAAAGGAACTTGTTCCAGTTCGGGGATGGATTCTGGTTCAGGAGAAATAGGAATAAGATTTATTCAGGTGTCTTTTATCTTCACCTTCTCTCGCATTGCGAGTGTTCCTAGGATTAGGACGGTACACCCATTATGCTTATTGGATAGTCTTCTTCCAAACCATAGGCTGGTGCCGAACGGTAGGGAAGGAAGAAAACCATTTGGCCTAAAGGGGTGTGCAGAAGGTAATGACTAAAGACATATGAAGGGATTTGGAGAGGTGGCAAAGAATTATACAGTTACAGTCGTGAATCTGGAAGAGGCATTACTAGGAATACCAGGATACCCCATCGAGACATTTTAATGTTTCAGTTTCACTGTGTAATGTTAAAAGAAAACTGATTTCCCGATTAGATACTTACTCCAGGGTATGTATTTACCAGGTATGATTCTCACATCTGTATAGTTTTACAGATGTTGAGTGGGAGTAGGTTATTGGGAATTGGGTGATCATCCTCATTATATCGGGATTCGTTCTAATCAGTGATATTTGAGGAAATCACCTGGGCTGTTTGCCGGTCGGCAAATATTTGGTTTTGAATATCCGTTGTTATGCACCAATTTCAAATCGATATATCTGTACGTCTATTTTCATTGAGTGAGATATACCCTTTTGAAATTATGTCTACGACATTTACCTATATCAGTGGATGGTTAGGTAAGGAGCATTGAACAGCGGTGTAATTCTTCATAACCAAAGGTACAATTTTCAACCTACGACACACAGTGAATGAGTTATCAGACTCAAGGGACTTATACAGAGTATTATATGTTGTCCAGGGTCCATCAGGACAGAGGGGTTGGTCCTCGTACTATATTCGGTTTACTTATGACTTCTCTAGTTTTTAGACACGTGTTTCTTGGAAACACAGGGTCCGAATTTTAAGAAGTTATAGGTATTTGAATAAAGTAGAGAACCAGATATTGCAAGTATCGGGATTCTTCAAAGTGATCGAAGATGTAGATACTTGAGTATGGTATTCAGTTGATAGTAATGATTAAGAGAACTTTCTTCTCTTTCAGGTTACTCATAATTAGAAGCATTCCTAAGTTGAGTAACGCTGATCGGCCTCCTTCCATTTAGTTGACATGCACTAGAGACAGCTGCATGATTTGAATCTGGTTCAATTAAATCAGTGCCTCTGGTTCTATATTGGATATAGAACAGTTCATATCTTAACGATGTTAAGGTACGGGGAGTTGTCCGGCTTATGATTAAAACCAGACACTGGACAACTCAAGGCACGTTTCTGTAATGGCTGTTTGTGGGTTGACCCAAGCTATGACGAGGGTTGACTTTCTACCATCTGGAAGATCAATAGTGATATTGTTCTATACTCGCCACAGTTTTATTAAAAATGTTTTTTTTCAGAAAACAGTAGTGGGAGTATAGTTGAACTGGAAGTGATTCCAGAACCACAAACGATTACTGAAGATTTCATAGGAACCTAAAGATTCAATGTGGATTGACATTCCATTGGCCACTCCGCAGATAAGGTGGGTAACCTCAGGCACCCGAGAGGTACTCCGGTAGCCTCAAGGACGGTGGCAGGGAGGTTCTTGTTTACCCACACTTGCCATTGCTACTGTTCCAGGCTGCGAGACCCGGCAGGAGGATGAGTATAGCGTCGTTCTGAACTGGCTTCAGAAGTGTACGTGTATATGACTCTGCCAGAGGGTTGTCGTAGTCAGTGGGAGCAGCGGAAGCATTAGTGGACAGGTAGCTTATGTCGATTTATAGACTAAAGCAGATATAGCGGAGATAGATCATCAATTTCTGATGTGACAGTCATAGGTTTGACTTCATCAGAATAGGGGATGGATCTATTGAGAAGGTAGTAGGGTGTGATGTCATGGTATTTGGATGACATACACAGAGTAGGAAGTGATATTCCTACACTACAATCTGTTATACTTTGGTCGTCACACAGTTGTTTCTCCACACAGGACTTGGATATTATATCTGACATACTGGTTACTAGTTCTATGGTTTTAGATCTAGATTTGGGTGGTTTCCCAATTAAGGGTACTTAGACAGCATTCTAAGAGTATTTAGAATGGACGACTCCTGGCACGGTAGTGTACCTGCAGGTGATGGAGTCACCCTCTCTAAAGGTGTCTTACAGACTAAAGTAGAGAGGGATGTGCATGAATGACAGATCACTTGCTTAGGCAATTGAGTCAATCATGAGATGTCAAGTACCACACCAGATGTTGTTCTTGCACTAGATGCAATAAGTTGACATTGATCCAATCCTGGAGAAACAGTAGGAAGCAGCTTTAGAGCATAAGTGAATGTTCTAGGGATATGATAACGACAGCCTCATTCGGGAGACAGTTATCATTCCAGGCTTCCAGGGTGACATGGACGACAAGGAGGTTGTCGGAGTTAAAGTTTTCCTTCTAATGAGGGCAGTATTTTGGACAGGTGGTCCAAGGCAATACTGAGGGAGGCATGGCGCAGGATACTGATTAAGTTCAGATGACCATACAGTCTAAGAAGTTTGGATTTGGAGTTCATTTATGAGCTAGGTTCCATCAGACATCCAAACGCATTCTATGACAGATATTACTCTCTTCGGGAGATGGCTTTCTTCACGAACTTGAGATATAGAGAGACATAGAAAGAGACAACAAGGCGGATCCACTCACTAAGGCTATTCCTCGAACGCAATAGTTTTGCAAGCGAGCTTTGTGAGACTGACTAGTAGAGGAGTTGGGTGTTCGGTATCACACGTGCTGTGAGTATGCGACATCGCAATAATTAGCCTTGAGTGCAAGTGGGAGATTGTTGGAGATAGTGCCCTCAGATTCAATTATTCGATCACAGGCACGTGATTGCAATGATTGATGGAGGACCTATCCCGATAGGATAGTCTTACTCGAGATGATAGTATGCTATCTGGTTTATCTTTTTCATCGTGTACTGCTTTAGGTGACCTGACAGGTCACTATTGCACGTTGATAGAGCCCCTAGGATTCTTGCTTGACCACCAGCAGTATGAGGGCGATCATATACGTGGGAGCTGGTAGTCTATAAGCGCATCCTTAAATGGTCCCTAGTCGTGTGAGTTTCGAGATAGGGCATCGATACTCTAGAATAGACTAGTGTGTACATTCGAGACCCCGACGAGGGGCGGTGGCCGATCTCACAAGCCACTGGTGTCAGTTCGTTCACCTAAGATGTATACAGGTGCTCATTGGGTTATGAGTACACCGGACAGGACTCGCCGGGAACATGCAAGTTGGTCATATACCAGACGTCAGATGGCAGTTCCCTGGTGACATGTGTGCAGGTTAGTTCATCGACCTGGGGATCGTCATTTCTCTTGTGTGAGTTCCCACTGTACTTTGATTACTACCCTACCACGGCTCAAAGGAGTCGTGCAAACAGGTTTTAGTTAGGTACAGTCCCGAGCCACATGGAGGCAGTGAGCGTATCTTCAGGGGTTCGTCTCTCCCGGTATTGGGGGTGAGGTCGTGCTGTGTCTAGGAGAGCCATTACACGAAGCCCTCGGCCGAGGCAAGGAGATTTACTGGTAGGTATTCCAGTAGTATCTCAGGGTGTTCTGGGCTACACCCCGACACGACTTGTACCGCTTTTGGGGGTCTGACTTTCAGCAACCCCCTAGGCCCGCCATGCGATGCTCATAGACTAACGGACTGGACTGTACGGATATTTTCACTGACAGGCTCAGTAGGGTTGTCGGGCTGAGTTCGCTCACAGACGTCCCTTTTAGTCAATACCTGGTAGCCCGTTACGTATTGGCTTATACCTCTGACGTGCTAGTGGTTAAATCCACAACCATGGTGTTGACGAGTCTTTTGAGTCCCCACATTCAGTTACTCAGCTTTCGGGCGAAAAGTTGTAGAGGCCGTATGGAGATATGGCAAGGTCCGATCAGATACGTGCGGTATTGCACGGATCAGGTTCGGACAGTTTGTACTATAGGATGTATGGTTATATGGCAGGGTTCGATCAGATACGTGCGGTATTGCACGGATCAGGATCGAACGGATATTACTAGCCGGCTTTGGTTTAAGCCGGATCCTAGTATAGTACAGTGGAGATTTTGTCTCATTGCATTTTGTATTTCGGTCGAAATACAAATGCGGGTGTGTATGCACAGTATCGGGGTTTTCCTGTAATTTATTACGGGACCAGTTTTCTGGAGTTGCCAGTTTGTTTTCCGTTTCGGCCAATTTCCTTTGTATCGTTCATTGGCCGAAGATTGGTGGAGGAGGGCTTATTTGCATTGTTGCAAATAAGCTTTTGTGGAGGGGGTCTTTGCATATTTCCTTGTATCATGATGGTGCACCATTCTTTTGACCTTGACTTCTTCTTCTATCATGATTGCTTGACTTTGTGAGCAATCATGGTTGTAGTAGGTGGGTTTTTGGAGTATGGGTTTAATTTTGTAATCATTGCTTTTCATGATAACCATTCCTCTCTCTCTCTCTTGCATGATATGAGTATGGCTCCCATTATTTTTGATACTCCCTCATTCTCACTCTCCCCACACAAGTAGTGGCCGGCCTTGGCTCTTGGGGGGGCTGTCCAAATATTTTGGTGTGGGTTTTTGGCTCATTTCATGTTGCAAAAATCCCACAAGTTCCATCTCCAAACTCCATAGTTCATCCCTCCACCAAAAAGGCAATTCCTACAATCCCAAAATGAGACTTCTTCACTACACATTCTACAGCAAATCTTGGGCACGTCGACTAGCCAGCTTCGTGCCCGAGTTGCCTCGGCATTGAGGTGGAGCCCGTAAAAGAAGTAGGCGTTGTGGTGCACTTCCGGCGACGAGGTGGAGACCGGAGCTTCCGCAGTAGATCGGGACGACGACGAGAAGACCGGAGGACTTGGATCAGTCGGTATATCTCTCTTCCCCATCTTGTAGTTAGCTAGGACTAATTAATGGTTCGATCCGGGTATTAGTGCGCGGCGGTTTGCCAGTTCATGTAAAATTAAAGTTTATCACCGCTTCCGCATTTGGCCGTCGGATTGACGGCCGGGGCGCCGCCGTGCACTTACAGTTAATACTAGTTAATGTAAAGTAATATATCAAATATATAATTATACATTAAATCATTAAATCAATACTTGATTTAATGATCCGGTCATATCGCATATAACCGACTAATATCAAGTGTATCAATGTATCAAATCAACACTTGATTAGGTAACCCGGCCATATCACATATAACCGATCAATGATACAAATCACGAGAATAGAATACAGTATCACATACTGGTATTATTCTCGGTCCCGCACATATCTCATATGCGCTCCTATTTCGTTTCGCTTGAACCAGGAAACCCCTGTTTAGGACTCTAAAGACTCGTCAATACGCCGGCAGTAGGTGATGATCATATCAAACACCCACAAGCCGCAAGCGGTCTGCTAAACGTAACGGCCACCCGGGTATTGAGCGATCAGAAGATCAACGAGCAAGCCTGCTCACACTCTTGTGAATCCAACCAGTAACACTTACCGCACAGTCCGGTCTGTTCGTGTGATATGTCTCATATCTCGCCTAGGGGTGGTAAACGTCAGACCCTAGTAGCTTGATAAGTCATGCCGATGTAAGGTCCATAACAAGCACGAAACTACTGATAACACTTACCAGAAATCAGTGCAACCCTGGCCAGGGATTTCCAGTTATGGCCAGTCGAGCATAGCGCAACATCAACCCCAATACCGGGAGAGAAGAATCCCCTCCTATCGCTCATTGCCTCCATGTGAATCGGGAATGTACCCAAAAACCACCTGTTTGCACGACTCAGTAGAGCAGTGGTAGGGTGGAAATCAAAGCACAGTGGGAGACACACAAGACTCTATGACGATCTCGGGTCAACAGACAAAGCTGTACCAGTGTCACCAGAGAACTGCCATCTGACGTGAGGTATAATACCATCTGGGAGTTCTCGGCGAGTCTGTTCAGTATACCCAGTCACCACTGAGCACCCGCATACTATCTCTGATGTCAAACACCAATGGATATGGGATCATCCATTGCCCATCACATGGATCGAGAAGATATACGCTAGTCTACTCTGGAATATCGATGCCCCGTCTCGATATTCCCACGACTAGGAACATTGAAGGATGTAATCATTGACTACCCAGGCCCCACTAGTATGATCTACATCATAGTCCTGGAAGTCGAGTACACATCCTAAGGGCTTTATCAACATGTAACAAAGAGACTACAAGTATACATGTTAAGATAAAGAGCAACCAGATAGCGTACTATCATGTCGAGCAAGAAAGTCCTACCTATATATGTCCCAGCATCCACTACAATATACATCTCATGTACAGTAATGGCCTCTAGGGCATACATATAACTAACAATCTCCCACTTGCACTAGGGCCATCTGTAGCAGTGGTTGCAGTATCTCATACTCAATCATCCCATAAATGTCTCTCTCTGGGAAAAGGCCTTTGTGAGTGGATCCGCCATGTTGTCCTATGAGTCTACTCTCCAAACCTCGATCACCATGGAGATCAACTATCTCCATGATCAGGTGATGCTGCCTCAGAATATGTCTAGGTCACTGATGGGACCGGGGTTCCTGGGCCAAAACCACACTTCCATTGTCACACAATGGTAGGAACCTAGTTCATCTCATGAACTAAAATACACCCAAACTTCCTCTTTGGTAGTATCTTTGATAGCGATGTCACCAGCCTTTATCGTCTAGTTTGCCACGGTATCATGCTTGAAACTCTTCCAACATACCGTCCCTCCACTGAAGGTAAAGACAATGCCTGCGACTGACATTCAGTCGTCCTTATCACCCTTGAACCTTTCCAGTGATTCTCCCCAGGATCAACTGATACCATCTCACTACAACTAGTGAGAATCCTAACATCCATTTAGATCTATCTCATAGATCCAAAACCCAGGATTTAGGAGGTATCATTTTGATCCTATATGGAGAATCCATTTGATAAGAGGAGATTGATCGAGCGTAGCATAGGAAACTCTTTTTCCTATCAAGAGTATGTTGTCCACGTACAATACGAGGATGACCACCTTACTCTGTACTACTTTTTTGTATATACAAGGTTCATCTACCATTTTGATGAAGTCAAACTCTTTGACTACCACATCAAAACAGACGTTCCAACTCCGCGATGCCTGCTTTATCCTGTAAAGCAACTTGCACACGTTTCCGCTGCTCCCACTGTTTACGAAGCCATCTGGCTGTGTTCTTATAGACGCTCTCTTCTAAATCAATATTTAGAAAATAAGTCATGACACCCAACCACCAGATATCGCGGTCATGGTATGCAGCAATGGCAAGTAGGATCCGGATGGACTTAAGCATAGCCACTGGAAAAGGTTTCATCATTATCCACGCCTGGTTGATGACGAAAAACTTTAACATGTCTAGCTTTGAAAGTCTCAACTTTTCCATCTACACCAAGTAATCTTCTCAAGATATACTTGCTCCTGATGGGAATTTAACCCTTCAGATATAGCAACCAAAGTCCATACTTTGTTGGTGTACATGGATTCTATCTCAGATCGCTAAGCATCCAGCCATTCTTACAGAGTCCCCACTCTTGATGGCCTGCTCGAAACTAGTTGGGTTATCATCTCATGATGCAATCCTCGCTCCCACTGTCATCGAGAAACCGAAGTATCTCTCAGGCGGATGAGGAACCCTGCTTGATCGGCGGAGAGGCTGAGGTTCGTCGGAATCTATTGAATCCTTTGGTTCTACCAAATCATCTGCTGTAGTTTGTATAGCTGGAACTCCTTCCAGTTCTACCTCATGACCACTAATTTCTTCATAAGAAATTCCCTTTCACAAAGGTGGTATGTTGAGAAACAAAACATATTTTGTTCCTCTGTTAGGTAGAAGATATTCCATTGCGAATGCTTGGGATATCCAACAAACTTCTACAGAACTGACTTTGCCTCGAGCTTGTCCGGATTTTGCTTTTAGACATAGGCCGGACAACCCCAAATCTTAACAAATTAAGATATGGGCTCTTCCCATTCCATATCACATATGAAGTGGTAGGCAATGGATTTGATTGGAACCCTATTCAATAGGTATGCAGCTTCACAAGTGCATAACTCCCTAATTGGAAAAAGGAAACTCAGTAGTACTCATCATAGAGCGCACCATATCAAATAGGGTGTGATTGCTCTACCCCGATACACGAACGTGTTGTGGTGTATGCGGAGGAGTAATGCTGAGAGAGAATCCCATTCACCTTTTCAATAATCCAGGAATTCCGTGCTCAAGTATTCTCCTCCTTGATCACATCATAAGACATAATACTTATACCCGGTTTTGGTTCTATACTTCTATCTTACATTCTTTGAATTTCTCAAAAGTTTCAGACATGTGTTTCAACAGGAACATGTGCCTGAACCTTGAGAGATCATCAGTGAATGTAAGGAAGTACAAAGAACCGGTCCTAGCATTTGCAGACTGAGAACCTTCATACATCACTATGTATCAGTCCCAAGAGTTCACTAACTCTTTCTCTGTTTCTAGTAAACGGAGCTATGGTCATCTTATCTTTATGATATGACTGGCAAGTTTCACAAGATGTAAATTCAAACTGATTTGAATATGCATCTAAATATAACTTAGCTAGTCGGGTCGCATTGATATGACCTAGTCTACAATGCCTCAAGAAGGATCCGTTAATTTCCGAACTCTTCCTTTCGTGTGTGTTCTGTATACTAAGAACTGTAGTTTGATTTAGAACGTCAATGCTTTTAGATAACGTGCCTGAACCGATCAACTCTTGATATAGGAAATGTTCAAAACATTATCCAACAATACAAAATTATATCCTTTCTTTACTAATAAAGAGACTGATATGATGTTGTATATCAGGTTCGGTATCTATTAACATTCGTTCAGAATCAATGTATTCTGGTAATACAGGGTCATAGTGACCAACAGACTTGGCTGCAACACTTGCACCGTTTTCTGTCTCATGAAACTTATCATCCGTTCTCAGTTCTCTACCTTTCTGTAGCCCATGTAACAGATTACATATGTGGGATCCTGATCCGGTATCTAATACCCAGGACATAAAGGATACTGAGAAACAGTTCACTGTAATGAACACACCCGAAGAAGATGCATCAGCATGCACTTTCTTTGTTTGGGCGGCACGGGAAATCTGGTATTCCCCAATTTCCTGCTCTGTCTTATAACAATTATAAGTTGGAGCGGGACCAACGTTCCCCAGCACAGTATAACAAGCGGGTTCGGTCAATACATCCATATTATTATCTTGATTAAGGCGTGACATGGTCGCTACCTGGAGAGAGAGAGAAGAAAACACTCTGCGTGCGCTCTTGCAAGATTAGATTGGTTATATATTTTATCTAATCAGGATGGCTCCCACTGTTTTTATCAAATCTTCCTTCAAACCCTAAAATGAAAGACTAGCCGGGATTAATTACACTCTACAAGTTCGCCAATCTTTCAGCCAGGCCAGTGCCGGTACTTTGAGGGAGGTTCCCCGTGCTTTCGCACGGACCTAATTAAAATAAACTTCGTTTTCCCAGGGGCGTAACCCCGTTGACACCTTTCTAGACACCTACTTGATCGGCTAATTGTAAAGTACAAAACTCTCCCAGGAGTAAAAATTACTCGCAGTGGGTATCAGGATCCAACTATCATATAGAAGGTATGCAATCTCATTGCAAATTTCAACACTTGAAACTCCCGAAAAAGGTTTTTACCCCTAGCACTTATGACCTTAACTATGGTCAACAAATCATAAGCACTAGTCAAGTTCTATCCGTCATTTCATGATTAATTAGACCCACCCACATGGCCCTTAACTAAGGTCAACAAAGTCACGCGACTGTCCTAACTAATCGCATCAAATGCTGTGTAGGAAGACATCACTTAGCTACCGTACACTATGCCTTGACTATGGTCAACAAACACAGCACGAATACTAAATACTCTACTTCCTACAATGACGGAGGGTTGTGAATGGTTTTTATGAAAACCTTTCACGCTTTGAGCTTGATCTCGTTGCGGAATCAAATGGTTTTAAAAATGGAGTGCTTTTGAAGCTTTTACTAGCTTCGCTAAAGAGGTCACTCCCGGTGAAGGGATCTCGGCTCTTTCCTCGTCGAATGAGGTGCAGGATATTCACAATACTACTATGCAAAGCAAGAACTAGAAAAGCAGTCAAAAGACAAACCGAAGGTTGTAGCATTTGCTAATTATTGCTAAAGAGGTCACTCCCGGTGAAGGGATCGTCGGCTCTTTCCTTATCGAATAAGGTGCTGGATGTTCTACAAGGAACACCGCTATGCAAAGCAAGAATTAGAGCTACCTGATTTTTTGAAATTCGATTCAACAACATCTTTTAGGTTTATTTTCTTTCATTAATCACATTAATGAATGTCCCATCATTTAAGTCTATCTAAACATCACAGATAAATACAACGTACGCTTATGCTATCCGCATTCGCCTCGATGTCCCGTCTGCACCGTTAGGTTAGGTAACTAACGGCAGAGCGGGGCAGGGCTAGCGCGGGTGTAAAACATAAGCAACGTTTATATAATATATCATATATACTATATACAGTATCAATCTGAACAAATCACATGATCACATCACAGATAACGCAACAGAAAATATCATATGAAATATTGGATATACCAGGACGTTCGTGCTTTATTTTGAGCCTGTATAAAACACGAATTCCACGGTCGTGATGAATAGCCAATCCCACACCCTAGACCCCTACGAGAGAGGCAAGCAACCCTACCAATTCTAGAGTTAAGAGACCCGGACTCGACTCCTCGAGATGGTCTCCCACTGGACCCTAGAACCCGGTTACTTGTGCTCCCCTCCTTGGGTCTATCCTAATGCGGAAAAGTAAATAATATACAATGGTGACATCTTTCTCAACCTGGAGGTGCCCCAATAAAAGAATATTACATACAAGTTTTTTACATGAATGAAAATGAAAAACACTCATCTCACATAAAAAAACCGGCTATTCAGACACGACGATCCAATATAACATATCCAGCAACACATAACATCACATGTCATCAACGTAAGTAAATATGCCCATCCCAATGGTCGTTGACAAATAGCAACGAAACCGGCGATATCACATATTACACTTACGGTCGCAGAAAAGAAAGTGTAAAACTACAATAGTTGGAATCCGCAACCTACTTAGACATCGCATGCCTAATCAAATGAATTCCTTAGACATCGCAAGCCTAACAATTATAAACCCCGCATTTTAGTCTCATTATCGAAAACACTTTTCAATATCAAGTCGGGCAATTCAACAAGATTCCCGACATCCTGAACGAATGCTCGTCGCAAACTTTAATAGACGGCCGCACCCGCGGATGCCGTCGACGAAGTTCACTAAGGCGGAACACCGCTGCCGCGAGCACCCGAACGGATGCTTTTGGCGATGGGGTTCTCGTACAGTCACTTGGTCGAGGCTATGGGGCATGGCTATCTATTAAGTTTACCCGGCGAGTATCCGCATACGCAACGTGATTGCGACGGACTTTTGATCGCATCAAAATTCCGTTGCAACCGATCAATTGAGACTGAAGTGCTAGATTTATAACATTCAAATCAGTTATCTCATAACAATTTGTGGATTCCAAATATTGTATCACATTCCAGCTAAATAGACAATATTAAACATTCCGATCGAATAATCAAACACCCAAGTTTTCCCGAAAAGCTCAACACTTGAAATAAGTTTAAAAACATCCACTTCATGCCACAGTACCAACGGTCCAGCCGTAGAAGGGTCAAGCCAACGCCTCACATGTGGCACGCCGTACTGCCCCAAACCCTAAGGTTCAAAGGGCAGTTCAAGACGGTCACATAATCGAGTTAAGGTTTGTTGTCTTCTAGAGGGTCCATCGCGTTACTTGCACTCCTTAGACGTTCTTAAACTACGGAAAAATCCAACACATGGAAATTTTCCGGCAGGGGAAAAGATGAGATATTGATATCCGGTCGAACATTTTAACAAGTTCTAAAATACCCGGAAAAAATAAACAAAGTTAACTAATCCGATCGAAACATTGAGTCCCCAAAACAACCCAGAAAACTCAACTAATGAGTATAAATTAAAAATTCCCAGAAAACACAGGAATTACAGACGGGCATTACTGTGCAAAGCACGTGCCAAGTGTCACCTTTATGGCCGCGGATCCGCCGCGCAAGCCAAGGTGGGGCCGCGGTTCCACGGCGCATTGGTCGACTTAGGGGCACGTGCTCCACAGTAATTCCTAGAAAACCCTGCTGAATTTTTTGGATAATTTTAATTCACAAAAATCCACAGTTTCAGAAAATGTACAGAGAAGGGTGTAGTTCAGGGTTTCGGGGTTCGATCGGGTTTCTAACTTCGTCTACACTTCGCCTAAAACTCTAGCTAGGCTCTGATACCACTGTAGGGTTACTAGGCAGACTCATGAGGTTCTATAAGGCATCAACCATGCCAAAATCAAATTTTTATGTGCCTAACAACTCTATGCAAGATCGATAACTAGAGATTAGGCGAAACGATAAGCTAGTAAACTACTTTACTACTAAGTGAAAGGGATTACAACCATTGTAGATCTGGTCCTTCATTTCTAAAGCTCCGTGTTGACGTCCCTTCGCTGCGATCATCGGGATCACGAACCCAAGCGTTGGTTTCATGGGAGAAAAGAGCGGGCTAGGTCATTGACTTCGAGGCCGAAGATGATCTACGTCGGGGAGACTCAAACTCAAGCTATTCCTTCACTTGGTCAAGAACTTTGTGAAGAGAACACCCTATACTACATGGCAAGTGGTAGAGGATGAAGAAATAGGAAGTGGGCTCACTTTAGAATTGTTTTTCTCACTCTTTTTCTCATGGCACCATTGGAGCTAGCAAGCTTTTTGATGAAGCTTGATGAAGAAGAAGAAGAAGAAAGAATATAGAATAATGATAAATCAAATGAAACATATCCTTTTAATAATGGCACCATGGTTGAGTTAAGCCCTCATGCTTAACTTATGTAGAGAATTGACCAAGGTATTAGGTGAAGGGTTAGGTTAAAGAATTATCAAAAGAAATGACAAAAGAGTGGACTTTGTCAAAGTTTCTCCAAGCTTCTTCAAGCTTGATAACTTTGACCAAGTTTAATCCTTTTGTTAAATCTTAAGATAAAACAATAACCCTAATCTTAAACCTAATCTTGGTATAAGTCTCATACACACATCTTGTATGTATCATCAAACATGATACAAACCTATGTACACAAATATATATCATATATACACTTATGCACAAACTAGTGAGAAAACAAATCTTAAGTGAGCTAATACTAGTTAATGTAAAGTAATATATCAAATATATAATTATACATTAAATCAATAAATCAATACTTGATTTAATGATCCGGTCATATCGCATATAACCGACTAATATCAAGTGTATAAATGTATCGAATCAACACTTGATTCGGTAACCCAGCCATATCACATATAACCGATCAATGATACAAATCGCGAGAATAGAATACAGTATCACATACTGGTATTATTCTCGGTCCCTCACATATCTTATATGCGCTCCTATTTCGTTTCGCTTGAGCCAGGAAACCCCTCTGTAGGACTCTAAAGACTCGTCAATACGCCAGCAGTAGGTGATGATCATATCAAACACCCACAAGCTGCAAGCGGTCTGCTAAATGTAACGGCCACCCGGGTATTGAGCGATCAGAAGATCAACGAGCAAGCCTGCTCACACTCTTGTGAATCCAACCAGTAACACTTACCGCACAGTCCGGTCTGTTCGTCTGATATGTCGCATATCTCGCCTAGGGGTGGTAAACGTCAGACCCCAGTAGCTTGATAAGTCATGCCGATGTAAGGTCCATAACAAGCACGAAACTACTGATAACACTTACCAGTAAATCAGTGTAACCCTGGCCAGGGATTTCCAGTTATGGCCAGTCGAGCATAGCGCAACATTAACCCCCAATACCGGGAGAGAGGAATCCCCTTCAATCGCTCATTGCCTCCATGTGAATCGGGACTGTACCCAAAAACCACATGTTTGCACGACTCATTAGAGCCGTGGTAGGGTGGAAATCAAAGCACAGTGGGAGACACACAAGACACTATGACGATCTCGGGTCAACAGACTAAGCTGTACCAGTGTCACCAGAGAACTGCCATCTGACGTGAGGTATAATATCATCTGGGAGTTCTCGGCGAGTCCGTTCAGTGTACCCAGTCACCACTGAGCACCCGCATACCATCTCTGATGTCAAACACCAATGGATATGGGATCATCCATCGCCCATCACAAGGATCGAGAAGATATACGCTAGTCTACTCTGGAATATCGATGCCCCGTCTTGATATTCCCACGACTAGGAACATTGAAGGATGTAATCATTGACTACCCAGGCCCCACTAGTATGATCTACATCATAGTCCTGGAAGTCGAGTACACATCCTAAGGGCTTTATCAACATGTAACAGAGAGACAACAAGTATACATGTTAAGATAAAGAGCAACTAGATAGCGTACTATCATGTCGAGCAAGAAAGTCCTACCTATATATGTCCCAGCATCCACTACAATATACATCTCATGTACAGTAATGGCCTCTAGGGCATACATATAACTAACATTTATCACTTGGAAAAATCTAGCAAGCTTTTTCAATAAGGAAGAAGAAGAAGCAAGTGATGCATGAATTATTGTGTGAGGTTAGAAATGCAACCATGTGTTAAGAATGTCATGCTTAACCCTTGTAGAGAATAAACCATGTTCTAGGGTTAGGGTTAGGGTTAGGTTAATAAATATCTTAGACTTGATAAAAAAGTGGACCAAGTCAACTAAGAAAATATCTTAGCAAATTTCTACAATTTTGATTAATCTAAAATAAAACATAAACCCTAATCTTAACCCTAGCATGGTTTAACTCTAATAAACCCAAGTTGCATTTATAATCTAACATGTTACAATTATACATATCTCATATATACAATTTTGTAACAAAACAAAATAATACAATTAACATATATCACATATATATCAATGTATCATCAAGTGAGAAAAAGAATCATTTAAGTGAGCATATATTAGTTAATATAATGCAATATATCAAATATATAATTATACATTAAATTATTAAATCAATACTTGATTTAATAATCCGGCTATATTACATATAACCGACTAATATAATATGTATCATTTTATCGAATCAATACTTGATCCGATAATCTGGCTATATCACATATAACCGGCCGATATCACATATCGCGAGAATAGTATACGGTATTACATATCGTATTAATCTTGGTCCCGCACATATCACATATGTTCCCCTACTCCATTTCGCCTGAGCTAGGAAAGCTCTGTGTAGGACTCTAAAGACTCGTCAATACTGTTACGACCCAAAAGTGGCACGTGACCGGCACTTAAATCACATGATATCTAAAGACATCGACGCAATCCAAGTAAGCCGAAACCAGGAATCTAAACACTTTTTGAAAATATTGGAGGTGAGGTTTGAATAATCATTCGATAAAATCAATTTAAAATAACATATAAATTTAACTAAGTACGTTGAAAAACATTTATGACATTTTGAAACTTGACATCACCTCCTTTGTATTTTCATAAAAACCTGCTACAACATAATAATAAAATAACATCCTAACAAAAGTTAGTCTCCACGTCCAAACGATA
The DNA here is from genome assembly GCA_030015575.1 of Agapanthus africanus. NCBI lineage: Eukaryota > Viridiplantae > Streptophyta > Magnoliopsida > Asparagales > Amaryllidaceae > Agapanthus > Agapanthus africanus. Next base: position 210,314,010 of record JASDDO010000006.1, read on the forward strand.
AAGCAACCAACAATCAAAATCAGAAATCAACTCCAAAGAGTGCGACATCACCACACATAAACTCTAAGTCTTGCTTCTAAGTCCATAATATACCACTTCTACGTTGATGGAGTTCCCACTAGATATAAGAATATATGAATAATCAAGAGTGAGTATGATACAATAATAACCCACTTACCAATCAATCCCTAAAATGAATGTATGCCCAAGCCGCTGATAATCCAAGCGGTAAAACATGCAAGAAACTGTGGCACAACGTGGATGAGTTGCCAACTCAGTGAAGAAAAGTACATCTAAAGGTAGAAATCGAAATGCATGACCATACCTAGGTCATAAGTATAGTCCTATCATAGTCTGTACCAATATACAATATGATATGCATATGTGCAATACTATCTCTCATGCAATCCCAAGTATAATATCTCCATGTCATATGATTCAAAATCATGAATCTATATTTCGTGTTGGAATTTCCTTCCTGTATATGAATGTCTGTACAAATGTATGCAGGTACTGTCCTCCGGATCAGTCCTGGTTGAATCCACTAATAATATCTAACTATGTACCACAAGATAATGATCACATCAATATATATATATATATATATATATATATAGATGTCCAGCATCGACATCGAAATCCAAAATCTCTCGTGTCCATCATCGACACGTAAAAGAAGATACCGTCGACACCATCTCAACTGATGATCGCCACCCGATATCCAGGCTACGATCAGTAACCCCTGGATATCTTTCGTTCCCAATCGAACCCCGGTCAGTATCCCGTGGATATCTGCCGTGCTCATTTCTATATCCGGTCAATATCCCTTGGATATCTGCCGTACTCATTTCTATCTCCGGAATCAAGTATCCACGTTAGGCTCCCCGCCTATAATGCGGCTTTCCTGTCCCTCGGCCCCGACCGGGTCCACCATGTATCCAACTGTATGGCCACCAACTCAGTCTGGATAGTATAAAAATCCGAAACCGTATGACCCCCGACTCGGTTCGGATATCAAAATCAGAAAACACAAATCTCATGGTGGACATTTACTCATCATATAAAAATATCAAGTAAGGAATAAGAAACTTGCATAGATTGTATTGATGATATATTGTTTATATACTTATATAACAGTGTCCCATACCACCGATATATATCATCAGGAGTAAAATATCCAGAAAATCCATAAGAATCAAATACAACATCTATAGTACTAATATTCCTAATTTACAACAGGAATAAAGAAGACTACGTAATTATATCACATAATTATAGATTTCAATTCTACCGTGTCATGGTACTACTAATGATGTGTAGTATAGCATACGCGTCTGTGCTCGTGCAATATGGCAATCATTAGTATTTGTGCAAGTGTTCTACGGTGTAACAACCTATTTATTTTAATACATAAATAACAACACGGTTCTACAGTGACATGGCAGTACTAATGAGGTGTAGTGTAACATATATTCACGTGCTTGTGCAGCATAGAACTCATTGGTATTTGTGCAGTGTTCTATCAGAGTGTGCGTTACGCAGAAACGTAGAATATGGATAATATAATGCAAACATGTAAATTAATCTAAACGTAATTATTGTAATTAATTGCAATGAGCTATACCATTATCTTTTGAAATGATCGAAACGTTAAGTTTGAAATAAGGAAGCTGCCTTAGATTTAAAATAGATATCCGTTTTAGAAACTGATACGCATCCTAGTATTTTTTTATTTAAAGGAGAAACGAATCGTAGTTTTTAAAAGAATATAGCTCACACAAGTATTACATCCTAATACAGGATATAACCTAACGCTATGAGTCAAAGGATAAATTGGCCATTATTCGGCATACAAAGTTCATCATTTCCAATACGTATAAATCCTTCTATCATATCTCATCATATCACTGTAACTGTATCATCTCAAGTCTAGCGTGATTCCTCGTATAAATCCATCAAAGCATATCCATACCGTATCACTGTATCTGTATCATCACAAGTATGGCATGACCCCTCGTACAAATCCATCAAACCATATCCATATCGTATTACTGTATATCATCTATAACTATGCATGAAACTGTATGAAATTGAAGAACATACTAGATGCGATACTATATAAATATCTTGAATAACAGTAAACTAACTAGAGATCATAATACTATTTGTAAGGTTGCGGGGGTGCTATACGCCATCCACCCGACTTCCCCAGTAGATGTAAATCTACTCACCAACTTAGAAGCTCGCTGAATCCATGCTGCTACATTGCCAACTCCGTCTCGGAATCCTCGAATCGTACCTATATTCGTATTTAAATCGCATTGAAGTAAATATCATATCGAAAACCAAAACAACAAGCTAAATGCCCGTAGGTTAGAACCTACAGCACACTTAACCCAACACGACAACAAAACTCTGTCGTTAACGTATAAACGTCAACGGTTCAGCTGCAACATCAAAATACGAAAACTCCGTATCGTAAACATAAGAAATTTGATAAACCATTTCTAAAACATTCCCAGATTTTACTGTGTAAATATTTAGACAACACAAACAATGCAAAGACTTGTAAAATACCAACTCAAAAATACATAAGAAGAATCAACACCAAATGCCTAGGTAAGGCTGGCGTCGCCGGAATTTTGGGGTGGGTCGCCGGATTTGGTGGTGAGTTTGGGGCTCATGTTTTAAATGTAATCTTCTAGTTTGCTCCTTATACTTTTGGTCTTGTTAGTTTTTCTAGAGATTATTCATATCGTTTCCATATTATTTACAGTGAACTAGATAACACAAACTCTTAGTTTATGATACGGCACAAACTAAACATGCTACGTATCGTATATAGAATTTTACCCCAACCTGATATTAACTTACAGATTTAACTTACTGAATAATTAACTTATTTAAACAATACCAAACATCCTAATTTAGATATATGGAGCTACCATAAAATTCCCAACACGCACTTCCTCTACAAATCCGGGGAGGTCGGATTTTTCTTGATGGTCGGCGGCCAAAATTCGAGGTGAGGGGTTCGTCTTCCTATGGGTTATTCTAAGTCCGGATTACAATATAATGACACTGTTTGGTTAGGTTAAGTTCTATCTAAACTATAGAAGATTCCAGGCAAAGCCTAAATTTGTAAAAATACGATATTACGATATTTGATTTCTAATGTAAAGCAGTTTCAGAACTAGAATCATACAGGGTTCAAGGATTATACCTACAGCAAGATCACTGGAAAAACTTCCTCTAAGATGCACAAGCTCAAGGTCCTAGCTAGTGGTTGATGGTGAAAATCCTTAGCACTTGTTCTACTTTTCACTCATAACTGTTTTCTTTTGTGAGTTCTTAATATTTTCTTTCTCTTCCCTTTCTTTAAACTTCTGATCTTATGAACTGAACAAAGGGGGTAAGATAAGGAAAAGAGTGGGGGTTTGTGGTAAAGAAAGGAGGAGGTGGAAAGTGCAAGGTGGTGGTGTAAAGGGAAGGAGGAGGAGGTGTCACACTTGAAGTGAGGTGGGTTTTCATGCAAGGAGGAGGTGGAGGGAGGAGAGTGTGGTGAGGGTAAGGTGTTATGAGGGTATAACCTAGCATATGTTATACCAATCATAATTTTAAAGGAATGGAAAAATAAAGATAACCCTTCATATTGAAAAATCCAAATTCATATAACATAAAAGAAATGAAATGATACATCTATTACCTAACTATCATTAGCTTAATGACAAATACAATGTCATGAAATATAATTAAAATATCATTTTCTTGATATCACCCTATTTATTCATATTTATCAAAATAATTACATTTTTCGTATATGATTCCGATACCCAAATTCATAAGCGATATCATTTTCGTAAACTTATCAATTTCATTATTTTTATAAAAAAAATAAATTTAAATATTCTTAATTTTCCAAAATGTTACAATCTCTCCCCTTTAAAGAAATTCGGTCCAAGAATTTAAATTAAATCTCTTTCTTAAAACTTTTTTTCAATCCAATCAACTCATTTCAAAACAATTTCCTGGGGTCAAACTTTTAAAACATGAAATTCGCTCGACATAACAAGACTCCAAAGTACCATACGAGCTAAAACGCATCACAACGCAACCGTGTGCGTGAAAACTCAAAAGATATAATTTCACATAACTGTAACTCTAGCGGTTTCTATGAGATTCATTCCAGTTATGATAAAAATTGTGTCAAATACGAAAACCGTTGTGTATCCTAAGTACACAAAATCAATGCCATGATCGCAGTGCAATATCAGTGCACACGACCGAGCGAAAATATAAAAATTAAATCTATCACATATTCTATCAAGTGCAAAGCACGAAAACAAAATCAATCCTAATGGGTATGCATTTAAGTCTCAAACCACACTTCACCGTGTGTACGAAAACAACAGCGACAAGTGCAACAGGCGTGCACGAAACGATATCCACTGCATCGACTGTGTATGGAATAAAAGTATACAAAATAATACCAAGTGCATCGCGGTGCATAAAAATCAAATCCAAGTGCATCAGGGTGCACAATTTAAATCTCAAGTGCATCAGGGTGCACAAAATCAAAACGTGCAACTAGTGTGCATAAAATCAAACCAAGTATATAAATTCCTAACCATGTGCATTTGATGTGCACGGAAAATCAGTGTAGCGCATTCGGTGTACACAACACTCCAATCGAGTGCAGTCACCTCATACTAAAATCTCAACAAGTGCACCTGGTGTGCACAAAGCATAAGCCAAAGTGAAATTATACATAAAAATCTCAGCAAGTGCACCTGGTGTGCACAAAACATAAATTGATCCTTAAATCCTTAAAATACATATATCAAATCATGGACGTCGAGTTGTCCTTTCTCCAATGTTGAAAATGAAAATTTTAGATTTTAAAAACGTAAACCGAACTCAAAGGATATTGAAGCATATTCTCTTCAATGTCAGAAGATGTTTATACCACCGGGATTGGCATAGCAACAATTACTACTTGCCGTCTGCCACGTTCTAACGTTCTCTGTCTCTGAGTTCAGGTTCTTCTTGCGGACCTCTAATACCATGGCTTCTTGATGCGATCGTCTGGTGAGGAACAACGACGCCATTTGTCTTATTGCGGATACATCCCTTCACACCTTCTTGACCAGTAGTCCAATATTATTTAGTATGAATTCCTGGAAGAGAATCCATCAAGTCTTTTGCTAAAATCATTTATCCAGCCTGCCTGGAACTAGCACTCATTTCATGACCTGTTCTCCCTTTCATAACCATTGTCATTCCTTTTTGATTTCCTCCTAAAAGTGTAGTTGCACGCGTCATCAAATCTTCAATATCTACTGTATAGAACAACTGTCCACTGAAACTTCGTACCAATCTCCTGTCCTATAAATTCCCTATATCAAACACTTAAAGAGCGTATCTGCATAGTCACGCGAATTTGCAAGTCATACTTAGTTATGACCCACTCGGAGTCTTTCGAACTCGGAAACACGAATCCATTACTTCTGATACTCTATAGAAAAATCTGGCTAATCTCACCTTCGAAGACTCGTCCCAATTTGTCGGAGGAAAACTTACTGTACGATCTCCTTCTTGAACTACTTGCATCTGGTCTGAACAAGCTCCATTGAAAGAAGTACATCAACTTCACCGATCTTATATCGAGGCGCCACAATGGATTAAAAGTCTTAACCACCCCACACCTGAATGGCTATGAATCCTCCTGATCCATTTATACTGGTAACATCGTCAACCTTTAACTTCATGACACCATAATCTTCGGAGAGGGAAAAAAACATCATGTCTCAAGTCTGTCTGATCTCTAACAATGACTTTACCATCTGGTGCGGATCCTAAAGAAACTTGCTCCACTATTAGAAATCGATCAAATATGAATAAACGACGTGTTTCTATATCATCGGAAAGTCATCTCGGTCAGTCCTTGTCCCAGACAAGTCTGCTCTGACCGTATCTCTAACCGCAGCCCTCTCAGCACCCATAAACATGTGACCGAAACAATCAATCATGCACTGACGAAGACAAATCAGCGGAAGGAATAGAAGGAAGATCTCAAGATATAAATCCTAAGGTGACTTAGGCGGAGTATCATATCGTAAATATGTCGCGGAACATATGTACGGTATGTCAGTCTACTTAGTACCAACTCCATCAACCAAGGTCATCCTATATAACTAAAGTTCGGGTATAAGACCCCCAAAGTCAAGTCTAAGTCCTATAAGGTCAAGCCCAGGTAACAAAATGTATGCCCAGACTCCATATAGTCAACCTAGACTCGAACAAAGGTTAAACCAAACGCTCTGATACCAACTTTGTCACCACCCAAATGTGGCACGTGACAGGCACTTAAATCACATGATATCTAAAGATATCGACGCAATCCAAGTAAGCCAAAACCAGGAATCTAAACCCTTTTTGAAAATATTGGAGGCGAGGTTTGAATAATCATCCGATAAAATCAATTTAAAATAACATTTAAATTTAACTAAGTACGTTGAAAAACATTTATGACATTTTGAAACTTGACATTGCCTCCTTTGCATTTTTATAAAAACCTGTTACAACATAATAATAAAATAGCATCCTAACGAAAGCTAGTCTCCACGTCCAAACGATAGAGCAACCAACTATCAAAATCAGAAATCGACTCCAAAGAGTGCGACATCACCATACATAAACTCTAAGTCTTGTTTCTAAGTCCATAATATACCACTTCTACGTTGATGGAGTTCCCACTAGATACAAGAATATATGAATAATCAAGAGTGAGTATGATATAATAATAACCCACTTACCAATCGATCCCTAAAAAGAATGTGTGCCCAAGCTGCTGATAATCCAAGCGGTAAAACCTACAAGAAACTGTGGCACAACGGGGATGAGTTGCCAACTCAATGAATAAAAGTCATCTAAAGGTAGAAATCGAAATGCATGACGATACCTAGGTCATAAGTATAGTCCTATCATAGTCTGTACCAATATACTATATGATATGCATATGTGCAATGCTATCTCTCATGCAATCCCAAGTATAATATCTCCATGTCATATGATTCAAAATCATGAATCTATATTTCGTGTTGGAATTTCCTTTCTGTATATGAATGTCTGTACAAATGTATGCAGGTACTGTCCTCCGGATCAGTCCTGGTTGAATCCACTAATAATATCTAACTATGTACCTCATGATAATGATCACATCAATATATATAAGGAGATGTCCAGCATCGACATCGAAATCCAAAATCTCTCGTGTCCATCATCGACACGTAAAAGCAGATACCGTCGACGCCATCTCAACAGATGATCGCCACCCGATATCCTGGCTACGACCAGTATCCCTTGGATATCTGTCGTGCCCAATCGAACCCCGGTCAGTATCCCGTGGATATCTGCCGTGCTCATTTTTATATCCGGTCAGTATCCCCTGGATATCTGCCGTACTCATTTCTATCTCCGGAATGGAGTATACTCGTTAGGCTCCCCGCCTATAATGCGGATTTCCTGTCCCTCGGATCCGACCGGTCCACCATATATCCAACTGTATGGCCACCAACTCTGTCTGGATAGTATACAAATCTGAAACCGTATGACCCCCAACTCGGTTCGGATATCAAAATCAGAAAACACAAATCTCATGGTGGACGTTTACTCATCATATAAAAATATCAAGTGAGGAATAAGAAACTTGCATAGATTGTGTTGATGATATATTGTATATATACTTATATAACAGTGTCCCATACCACTGATATATATCATCAGGAGTAAAATATCCAGAAAATCCATAAGAATCAAATAAAGCATCTATAGTACTAATATTCATAATTTACAATAGGAATAAAGAAGACTACGTAATTATATCACATAATTATAGATTTCAATTCTACCGTGTCATGGTACTTCTAATGATGTGTAGTGTAGCATACGCGTCTGTGCTCGTGCAAGATGGCAATCATTAGTATTTGTGCAAGTGTTCTACGATGTAACAACCTATTTATTTTAATACATATATAACAGCACGGTTCTACAGTGACATGGCGGTACTAATGAGGTGTAGTGTAACATATATTCACGTGCTTGTGCAGCATAGTACTCATTGGTATTTGTGCAGTGTTCTATCAGAGTGTGCGTAACGCAGAAACGTAGAATATGGATAATATAATGCAATCATGTAAATTAATCTAAACGTAATTATTGTAATTAATTGCTATGAGCAATACCATTATCTTTAGAACTGGTCGAAACGTTTAGTTTGAAATAAGGAAGCTGCCCTTGATTTAAAATAGATATCTGTTTTAGAAACTGGCACGCATCCTAGTATTTTTATATTTAAAGGAGAAACGAATCGTAGTTTTTAAAAGAATATACCTCACACAAGTATTACATGTTGGAGATAGTGCCCTCAAAGTCAATTATTGGATCACAGGCACGTGATTGCAATGATTGAGGGAGGACCTATCCCGGTAGGATAGTCTTACTCAAGATGATAGTATGCTATCTGGTTTACCTTTATCATCGTGTATTACTTTAGGTGCCCTTACAGGTCGCTATTGCACGTTGATAGAGCACCTAGGATTCTTGCTTGACTGCCAGCAGTATGAGGGCGATCATATACGTGGGAGCTGGTAGTCTATAAGCATATCCTTAAAAGGTCCCTAGTCGTAGGAGTTTCGAGACAGGGCATCGATACTCCAGAGTAGACTAGTGTATACAGTAGAGACCCCAACGAGGGGCGGTGGCCAGTCTTACAAGCCACTGGTGTCAGTTGGTTCACCTAAGATGTATACAGGTGCTCATTGGGTTATGAGTACACTGGACAGGATTCGCCGGGAACATGCTAGTTGGTTTTATACCTGACGTTAGATAGCAGTTCCCTGGTGACATGGGTACAGGTTAGTTCATCGACCTAAGGATCGTCATTTGTCTCGTGTGAGTTCCCACTGTACTTTGATTACTACCCTACCACGCTCAAAGAAGACGTGCAAACAGGTTTTAGTTGGGTACAGTCCCGAGCCACATGGAGGTAGTGAGCGGATCTTCAGGGTTTCGTCTCTCCCGGTATTGGGGGTGAGGTCGCGCTGTGTCTAGGAGAGCCATTACACAAAGCCCTCGGCCGAGGCAGGAGATTTACTGGTAGGTATTCCATTAGTATCTCAGTGTGTTCTGGGCTACACTCCGACACGACTTGTATCGCTTTTGGGGGTCTGACTTTTACCAACCCCCTAGGCCCGCCATGCGATGCTCATAGACGAACGGACCGGACTGTACGGATATTGTCACTGACAGGCTCAGTAGGGTGTCAGGATGAGTTCGCTCATCGACGTCCCTTTTGGTCAATACCTGGTAGCCCGTTACGTATAGGCTAATACCTCTGACGTGCTAGTGGTTAAATCCACAACCAAAGTATTGACGAGTCTTTAGAGTCCCCCACAGACAGTTGCTCAAGTTTCGGGCGAAACGCTGTAGAGGCCGTATGGAGATATGGCAGGGTTCGATCTGTTGGAGATAGTGCCCTCAGAGTCAATTATTGGATCACAGGCACGTGATTGCAATGATTGAGGGAGGACCTATCCCGGTAGGACAGTCTTACTCGAGATGATAGTATGCTATCTGGTTTACCTTTGTCATCGTGTACTGCTTTAGGTGACCTGACATGTCGCTATTGCACGTTGATAGAGCCCCTAGGATTCTTGCTTGACTGCCAGCAGTATGAGAGCGATCATATAAGTGAGAGCTGGAGTCTATAAGCACATCCTTAAAAGGTCCCTAGTCGTGGGAGTTTCGAGACAGGGCATCGATACTCCAGAGTAGACTAGTGTATACAGTCGAGACCCCGACGAGGGGCGGTGGCCGGTCTCACAAGCCACTGGTGTCAGTAGGTTCACCTAAGATGTATACAGGTGCTCATTGGGTTATGAGTACACCGGACAGGACTCGCCGGGAACATGCTAGTTGGTCTTATACCTGACGTCAGATAGCAGTTCCCTGGTGACATGTGTACAGGTTAGTTCATCGACCTGGGGATCGTCATTTGTCTCGTGTGAGTTCCCACTGTACTTTGATTACTACCCTACCACGGCTCAAAGGAGTCGTGCAAACAGGTTTTAGTTGGGTACAGTCCCGAGCCACATGGAGGCAGTGAGCGGATCTTCAGGGGTTCGTCTCTCCCGGTATTGGGGGTGAGGTCGCGCTGTGTCTAGGAGAGCCATTACACAAAGACCTTGGCCAAGGCAGGAGATTTACTGGTAGGTATTCCAGTAGTATCTCAGGGTGTTCTGGGCTACACTCCGACACGACTTGTACCGCTTTTGGGGGTCTGACTTTTACCAACCCCCTAGGCCCGCCATGCGATGCTCATAGACGAACGGACCGGACTGTACGGATATTGTCACTGACAGGCTCAGTTGGGTGTCGGGGTGAGCTTCCTCATCGACGTCCCTTTTAGTCAATAGCTGGTGGCCCGTCACGTATTGGCTTATACCTCTGACGTGCTAGTGGTTAAATCCACAGCCATAGTATTGACGAGTCTTTAGAGTCCACCACACTTTCAGTTACTCAAGCTTTCGGGCGAAACGCTGTAGAGGCCGTATGGAGATATGGCAGGGTCCGATCAGATACGTGCGGTATTGCACGGATCAGGATCGGACGGTTTTGTACTAGTGGCCGTATAGTTATATGGCAGCGTTCGATCAGATACGTGCGGTATTGCACGGATCAGGATCGGACGGATATTACTAGCCGGCTTTGGCTTAAGCCGGTCCTAGTTTAGTACAGTGTAGATTTTGTCTCATTGCATTTGTATCCGGACGGAATACAAATGCAGGTGTGTATGCACAGTATCGGGGTTATCCTGTAATTTATTACGGGACCAGTTTTCTAGAGTTGCCATTTTGCTTTCCGTTCCGGCCGGTTTTTCTTTGTTCTTTCCCGGCCGGACTTTTCCGATGGAGGGGGTTATTTGCATTTGTGCAAATAACATTTGTGGAGGGGTTTTCTTGAAAAAGGTTTTATTATGAGAGCATCTTTTCTTTTGCACCTTTTCTTGCATTTATTGTGAAGAGAAAGGATTTGAAATGGATTTGAGGTTGATGGAGAGTTTAGTGATGATTATGTTTAGGATGTGGTCACCTTTCTACTTTTCCTACACTCACCTCCCTTCATGTTTATGCATCATATTCATTCCTCCACCCTCTTGCTCTCACTTGATGAAAAATGGTTAAGAAAAAGAAAGAGAGAAGAAGAAAAGAGAGGAGAGGAAGAAAAATGAGAGTGATTCATTTTGTGCATATCATTCTCCATCTCATTCCATTGCTAGAAAATTGAAAGCACCAATTTTCTATACACCATTCCTCCATCATCCACAAATGGCAACCAAACCCCAAAAGAGAGACTTTGATTCTACACTATATTCCTACAGCAAATCTTGAGCATGTCGAGTTGCCGGCTTCATGCTCGAGTTGCCTCAGTATCGAGGTGGGAGCCCGTAAAAGTACCCGGCTTCGTGGTGCCCCTTTCCGACGAGGAGGAGATGGACGGAGATCCCGCGAGGAGATCGGAGCGGAGATGAAGACCGGAGGACTTGGATCGTCGGTATATCTCTAACCTATCTTGTTAGTTAGCTAGACTAGTTTAATGGTCACGATCCGGAGTCTAGTGCGCGGTGGTGCCGTTTTGCCAAGTCCGCAAAAATTTAAGTTTACCACCGTTTCCGCGTTTGGCCGTCGGATTGACGGCCGGGGCGCCGCCGTGCACTTACAGTGGTATCAGAGCCTCGCCATTAACATAGTCTAGCTTTGTGTAATGTGTTTATCAGTTCCGATCGATCGAATGTTCCAAAACTGCATTCTAGTTCGAATCAGTTTCTGTTGAAAATTTTTGGTCTCGAAAAATTTTTCAGGTTGTAAAATATTGATGTACTGGAAAATCTAAGAGTTCTGTAAAAATTTGACGATGTAACTCCACAGTTGGAGCGCGGATCCGCCGCGAAACCCCACCTTGTGCGGCCCTTCCGCCGCGCACTATTCACATCACATCACCAAATTTTTTCAGAGGCCTTATGGGCTTAAAATATGGGTTTTGGAATATTAAAATTGAGCCCAAGATTTCTGTGAGTGCTACAGTTTTGATTGAGGGCCCACTTGTTAATTTTTGATCGATCGGAATATTTTAAAACACATTTTTCACAGTATTTACATTATATCTGCGACCGTGAATGTCACTCGATCGGTAAATCCTGTCTAACTGCTATAGCCCGGTTAGACGGATTTGCGAACGTGACTTTCACGTTGATGTTCTATGTTTATGCTGTGATGTTGCGGATCGGTCGTGGGGATAGCCTGGATGCAATGCTAGTACAGTTGTGGTTGTTTTATGTACTTTTGATATTGCGGGGCGAGCGTCCGACATGTGGACTGCCGTCACTGCCTGATTGTATTATTCTTTTGGGGCACGACCTGGTTGCGGTCGATGTACCCGTTGTATGTATATTTTACTTTCTGTACTAGGATTACCCCGCGGTGGGGTGCACGGATAGCCGGGTTCTAGAGGGCAACAAGCCCGCATCTCATGGCATTGAGACGGAGGGGGCTTCACTCTAGGATTGGCGGGCTATTCGCCGCACTCGTAGGGGGTACAGGTTGACCCAGGAGGGGTGCCCAAGTTACCGGATTCCGTGAAGTGCTGGGTGGTCCATTCACGGCGCTGAAGGGGGCTGCCTCGCTTCAGGTTTTAGCGGGTGACTTGCCGCGCCCGTAGGGGTCTAGGATTTCATTGCACAGGCTATCCACACGACCAGGGGAACGTCGGGTTTCAGTAGTGGCTCTGTGAAACCCGGGGATCCCAGATATCTGTACTGTTCTGTGATGCTGTACATTTCTGTGATGTTGCATTTCTTTCACGCCTTGAGCGAAATATAATATATTGGTATATATATTAGTAGATGTTGTATATGTTTTACATCCGCGCTAGTCCAGTCCCCGCTCTGTCGTTAGTTAGCTAACCTAACGGGTAATGACGGGACCCAGTGGCGAATGCGGATGGCATATACGTACATCAGTATATTTTCGTTCTTTTTGGTGTGATCAATTGATGGGACTGCATTGATTCGGATCAATGCAAGTTTAAAAACAAACCTAATCTGATGTTGTTGGAACATTTTTCAAAAAGCTATTATTGCAAGGACGTTCACTTTTGTTTTGCATCGTGATATTCAGTTGGAATATCCTGCTCCTCAGTCGACGAGGCAAGGGCCGAGATCCCTTCACCGGGAGTGACCCCTTGGACAGAAGTTTGCGTCAGGGCATTAACTTCACTATAGCCGATTACTTTTGCTTTGCACCGTGGTATTCAGTTGGAATATCCTGCACCCCATTCTACGGGGAAAGAGCCGAGATCCCTTTACCGGGAGTGACCTCTTTAGCAACGGTCGTCGTCACTATATTTTTAAAAGCTATCCGTTCCTTCAACGATATCAAGTTCTTTACGTTAAAGGTTTTCGCCAGAAACCATTCGTAGCCCTCCGTCGTTTCATATGGGTAGTCAATAGTATTCAAGCTGTGTTTGTTGGCCAAAGTCAAGGCACAGTGTTTGGTAGCTGTTGGTTATTCATATGCAGCATAGATAGATGCGTTGGTTTGGAACAGTCGTATAGCCTTGTTGGCCAAAGTCAAGGGCTTGTGCGGGTGGATTCGAATCAACCTGGAGAATGACGGGTAGAACTTGACATGTGACTTATGATTTGTTGGCCAAAGTCAAGGTCATAAGAGCATGGGGCAGAAATCACATCGGGAGTTTCAAAAGAACTGAAACTTGCCAGATATGCGCATACCTTCTGGAGTGTGATACCGTGAGCGGATTCCGTCACGTTATCATGCGATGAGAGTTGGATCCCGATTCCCACTGATGAGTTGGTTTACTCCTCGGGTGACCCCGACTAATTCTTCTTTCAGGTTTGGAGGAGAATTTGAGGTACAGTGGGAGGTTTCTAGATTAGATAAAGTGACAACCATTCTGATCTAGGTTAGAGTGCACGCTGAGTGTTTCTTTTCTCTCTCTCTTTGGCAGCGACCATTGACCCGACCCTAAGACTTTGACTCAGTGACCAAGTTGACCGAACCTACTTAACACTGGCTTTTGGATTGTCAGAGTTGCAGACCTCATTGCCACTCCTACTTTTACCCTTTTCTCCGGGACACCCCGTATTACTGCGAACGTCCACTTCCATTGGACAAAACCATCGTATGGTTAGATACGAACTCGAAGGAATTCGAGGATGGTTTCTGGTTCTGGAGAAAACGGATAGGATTATTCAGTTGTCTTTTCTTTTCACCCTCTCTCAGGTTGCGAGTACTCCTTGGTTTAGGAGTAGTACACCTATTACGCAAATTGGATAGTCTTCTTCCAAACCATAGGCTGGTGCCGACCGGTAGGGAAGGAAGAAAGCCAATTAGCCTAAACGGTGTACAGAAGGTATTAAGTTAAGACAAAGTAAGGGATTAGTAAGAGGGCAAAGTAAATTGCAACAGATATTCACGACCAAACCATGTATTCCTTCGCCAATCCTAAATCACCTTTGTATTTCTCCAGGACACTCCGTATCATTACGAAGATCCCATTTTATTGGATAATCCATCGTATGGTTATATACGAACTCGAATGGAACTCGTTCCAGTTCGGGGATGGATCCTGGTTCAGGAGAAATAGGAATAAAGTACATTCAGGTGTCTTTTATCTTCACCTTCTCTCGCGATGCGAGTGCTCCTAGGATTAGGACAGTACACCCTTTATGCTTTTTGGATAGTCTTCTTCCAAACCATAGGCTGGTGCCGAACGGTAGGGAAGGAAGAAAACCATTTGGCCTAAAGGGGTGTACAGAAGGTAAAGACTAAAGACATATGAAGGGATTTGGAGAGGTGGCAAAGAACTATACGGTTACAGTCGTGAATGTGGAAGAGGCATTACTAGGAATACCAGGATACCCCATCGAAACATTTCAATGTTTCAGTCTCACTGTGTAATGTTAAAAGAAAACTGATTTCCCGATTAGATACTTATTCCAAGGTATGTACTTACCAGGTTTGATTCTCACATCTGTATGGTTTTACAGATGATGAGTGGGAGTAAGTTATTGGGAATTGGGTGATCATCCTCATTATATCGGGATTCGTTGTAATTGGTGATATTTGAGGATGCCACCTGGGTTGTTTGCCGGTCGGCAAATATTTGGTTTTGAATATCCGCTGTTGTGCACCAATTTCAAATTGATATATCTGTACGTCTATTTTCATAGAGTGAGATATACCTTTTGATATTATGTCGATGATATTTACCTATATCAGTGGATGGTTAGGTAAGGAGCATTGAACAGCGGTGTAATTCTTCTTAACCATAAGTACAGTTTTCAACCTACGACACACAGTGAAAGAGTTGTTAGACTCAGCGGACTTATACAGAGTATTGTATGTTGTCCAGGGTCCATCAGGACAGAGGGGTTGGTCCTCGTACTGTATTCTGTTTACTTATGACTTCTCTAGTTCTTAGACAGGTGTTTCGTAGAAACACAGGGTCTAAGTTTTGAGGAGTTACAGGTATTTGAATAGAGTAGAGAACCAGGTGTAGCAAGTATCGGGATTCTTCACAGTGATCGAAGATGTAGATACTTGTGTATGGTATTCAGTTGATAGTAATGATAAAGAGAAATTGCTTCTCTTTCAGGTTACTCATAATTGGAAGTATTCCTAAGTTGAGTAACGCTGATCGACCTCCTTCCATTCTGTTGACATGCACTGGAGACAGCTGCATGATTTGAATCTGGTTCAATTAAATCAGTGCCTCTGGTTCTATATTGGATATAGAACAGTTCATATCTTAACATTGTTGAGGTACGGGGAGTTGTCCGGCTTATGATTAAAACCAGACGCTGGACAACTCAAGGCACGTTTTTGTAATGGCTGTTTGTGGGTTGACCCAGGCTATGACGAGGGTTGATTTTCTACCATCTGGGAGATCAATAGAAATATTGTTCTAGACTCGCCACAGTTTTATTAAAAATGGATTTTTTCAAAAACAGCAGTGGGAGTATGGTAGAACTGGAAGTGATTCCAGAACCGCAAACGATTACTGAAGATTTGATAAGGAACCTGAAGATTCAATCTGATTTGACATTCCATTGGCCACTCCGCAGATAAGGTGGGTAACTTCAGGCACCCGAGAGGTACTTCGGTAGCCTCAAGGACGGTGACAGGGAAGTTCTTGTTTACCCACACTTGCCATTGTTGTTGTTCCAGGCTGCAAGACCCGGCAGGAGGATGAGTATAGCGTCGTTCTAAACTTGCTTTAGAAGTGCACGTCTATATGACTCTGCCAGAGGGTTGTCGTAGTCAGTGAGAGCAGCGGAAGCATTGGTGGACATCAGGCTTATGTCTATTTATAGACTAAAGCAGATGTAGCGGAGATAGATCATCTATTTCTGATGTGACAGTCATAGGTTTGACGTCATCAGAATAGGGGATGGATCTGTTGAGAAGGTAGTAGGAAGTGATATTCCTTTACTACGATCGGTTATACTTTGGTCGTCACACAGTGGTTTCTCCACAAAGGACTTGGACATTATATCAGACATACTGGTTACTAGATCCATGGTTTTAGATCTAGATTTGGGTGGTTTCCTAATCTGGGTACCTTGACAGCATTCTATGAGTATTTAGAATGGAGGACTCCTGGCACGGTAGTGTACCTGCAAGTAATGGAGTCGCCCTCTCTAAAGGTGTCTTTTAGACTAAAGTAGAGAGGGATGTGCATGATTGGCAGATCACTTGCTTAGGCAATTGAGTCAATCATGAGATGTCAAGTACCACACCAGATGTTGTTCTTGCACTAGATGCAATAAGTTGATATTGATCCAATTCTGGAGAAACAGTCGGAAGCAGTTTTAGAACATAAGTGGCTGTTCTAGGGATATGATAACGGCTGCCTCTTTTAGGAGACGGTTATCATTCCAGGCTTCCAAGGTGACCTGGACGACAAGGAGGTTGTCAGAGTTATAGTTTTTCCTTCTGACGAGGGGAAGTATTTTGGACAGGTGATCCAAGGCAATACTGAGGGTGGCATGGCGCAGGATACTGATTAAGTTCAGTTGAAGATACAGTCTAAGAAGTTTGGATTTGGAGTTCATTTATGAGCTACGTCCCATCAGACATCCAGACATTCTAAGGCAGGTATTGCTCATTTCGGGAGATGGCTTTCTCCGCGAACTTGAGATATAGAGAGACATAGAAAGAAACTTCTAGGCGGATCCACTCACTGAGGCTATTCCTCGACCGCAATAGTTTCACAAACGGGATTTGTGAGACTGACTAGTAGAGGAGTTGGGTGTTCGGTATCACACGGGCTGTGAGTATGCGACATCGCAATAATTAGCCTTGAGTGCAAGTGGGAGATTGTTGGAGATAGTGCCCTCAGAGTCAATTATTGGATCACAGGCACGTGATTGCAATGATTGAGGGAGGACCTATCCCGGTAGGACAGTCTTACTCGAGATGATAGTATGCTATCTGGTTTACCTTTGTCATCGTGTACTGCTTTAGGTGACCTGACATGTCGCTATTGCACGTTGATAGAGCCCCTAGGATTCTTGCTTGACTGCCAGCAGTATGAGAGCGATCATATAAGTGAGAGCTGGAGTCTATAAGCACATCCTTAAAAGGTCCCTAGTCGTGGGAGTTTCGAGACAGGGCATCGATACTCCAGAGTAGACTAGTGTATACAGTCGAGACCCCGACGAGGGGCGGTGGCCGGTCTCACAAGCCACTGGTGTCAGTAGGTTCACCTAAGATGTATACAGGTGCTCATTGGGTTATGAGTACACCGGACAGGACTCGCCGGGAACATGCTAGTTGGTCTTATACCTGACGTCAGATAGCAGTTCCCTGGTGACATGTGTACAGGTTAGTTCATCGACCTGGGGATCGTCATTTGTCTCGTGTGAGTTCCCACTGTACTTTGATTACTACCCTACCACGGCTCAAAGGAGTCGTGCAAACAGGTTTTAGTTGGGTACAGTCCCGAGCCACATGGAGGCAGTGAGCGGATCTTCAGGGGTTCGTCTCTCCCGGTATTGGGGGTGAGGTCGCGCTGTGTCTAGGAGAGCCATTACACAAAGACCTTGGCCAAGGCAGGAGATTTACTGGTAGGTATTCCAGTAGTATCTCAGGGTGTTCTGGGCTACACTCCGACACGACTTGTACCGCTTTTGGGGGTCTGACTTTTACCAACCCCCTAGGCCCGCCATGCGATGCTCATAGACGAACGGACCGGACTGTACGGATATTGTCACTGACAGGCTCAGTTGGGTGTCGGGGTGAGCTTCCTCATCGACGTCCCTTTTAGTCAATAGCTGGTGGCCCGTCACGTATTGGCTTATACCTCTGACGTGCTAGTGGTTAAATCCACAGCCATAGTATTGACGAGTCTTTAGAGTCCACCACACTTTCAGTTACTCAAGCTTTCGGGCGAAACGCTGTAGAGGCCGTATGGAGATATGGCAGGGTCCGATCAGATACGTGCGGTATTGCACGGATCAGGATCGGACGGTTTTGTACTAGTGGCCGTATAGTTATATGGCAGCGTTCGATCAGATACGTGCGGTATTGCACGGATCAGGATCGGACGGATATTACTAGCCGGCTTTGGCTTAAGCCGGTCCTAGTTTAGTACAGTGTAGATTTTGTCTCATTGCATTTGTATCCGGACGGAATACAAATGCAGGTGTGTATGCACAGTATCGGGGTTATCCTGTAATTTATTACGGGACCAGTTTTCTAGAGTTGCCATTTTGCTTTCCGTTCCGGCCGGTTTTTCTTTGTTCTTTCCCGGCCGGACTTTTCCGATGGAGGGGGTTATTTGCATTTGTGCAAATAACATTTGTGGAGGGGTTTTCTTGAAAAAGGTTTTATTATGAGAGCATCTTTTCTTTTGCACCTTTTCTTGCATTTATTGTGAAGAGAAAGGATTTGAAATGGATTTGAGGTTGATGGAGAGTTTAGTGATGATTATGTTTAGGATGTGGTCACCTTTCTACTTTTCCTACACTCACCTCCCTTCATGTTTATGCATCATATTCATTCCTCCACCCTCTTGCTCTCACTTGATGAAAAATGGTTAAGAAAAAGAAAGAGAGAAGAAGAAAAGAGAGGAGAGGAAGAAAAATGAGAGTGATTCATTTTGTGCATATCATTCTCCATCTCATTCCATTGCTAGAAAATTGAAAGCACCAATTTTCTATACACCATTCCTCCATCATCCACAAATGGCAACCAAACCCCAAAAGAGAGACTTTGATTCTACACTATATTCCTACAGCAAATCTTGAGCATGTCGAGTTGCCGGCTTCATGCTCGAGTTGCCTCAGTATCGAGGTGGGAGCCCGTAAAAGTACCCGGCTTCGTGGTGCCCCTTTCCGACGAGGAGGAGATGGACGGAGATCCCGCGAGGAGATCGGAGCGGAGATGAAGACCGGAGGACTTGGATCGTCGGTATATCTCTAACCTATCTTGTTAGTTAGCTAGACTAGTTTAATGGTCACGATCCGGAGTCTAGTGCGCGGTGGTGCCGTTTTGCCAAGTCCGCAAAAATTTAAGTTTACCACCGTTTCCGCGTTTGGCCGTCGGATTGACGGCCGGGGCGCCGCCGTGCACTTACACGATCAAGATACGTGCGGTATTGCACAGATCAGGATCGGACGGATAATACTAGCGGGCTTTGGTTTAAGCCGGATCCTTGTATTGTACTGTATAGATTTTGTCTCATTGCATTTGTATTTCGGTCGGAATACAAATGCGGGTATGTATATACAGTAGCGGGGTTTTCCTGTAATTTGTTACGGGATCAGTTTTTTGGAGTTGCCAGTTTGTTTTCCGTTTCAGCCATATTTCTTTGTATCTTTCATTGGCTGAAGATTGGTGGAGGAGGGCTTATTTGCATTTGTGCAAATAAGCATTTTGGAGGGTTGTCTTTGCATATTGTTGTGTCATGATGGTTGCACCATCCCTTGACTTCTTGACTACTTCATGATTGCTTGACTTTGGAGTAATGATGATGGTTGGTGGAGTGTTGGTTTGTTTTTGTGATCATTTCTTTTCATGATTACATTTGATCTCTCTCTTGCATTATTGTTGCTCACTCTTTCACACATACACACCCTCTCTCATTCTCACTCCCTTGACCATTGCATGGCCGGCCAAGCCAAGGAGGGGCTGCCCATATTTTTGTGGTGGGATTTTTGGTCTTTTGGCTTCACAAAAATCCCAAAGTTTCATCTCCAAAAAGTCTTAGTTCATTTACTCCACCAAAGGAAACTTCCTCAAACCCCAAATGAGACATAGAGCACTACACGTTTTCTACAGAAAATCTTGGGCACGTCTGCTCTCCAACTTCGTGCCCGAGTTGCCTCGGTCCAGAGGTGGGAGCCCGTAAAAGAAGTCGGCGACGTGGTGCCCTTCCGGCGAGGAGGTGGAGACCGGAGATTCCGTGGGGAGATCGGGACGACGACGAGAAGACCGAAGGACACGGATCGCTCGGTATATCTCTCTACCCCCTTCTCTAGATTGCTAGGACTAGTTTAATGGCACGATCCGGGATTTTAGTGCGCGGTGGTGTCGGTTTAAAAAGTTAAAGTGAATCATCGTTTCCGCATTCCGGCGTCGGATTGACGGCCGGGGCGCCGCCGTGCACTTACATTGGTATCAGAGCCTCGCCATTAACCTAGTCTAGCTTTGTCTAATGTGTTTACATTTTCGATCGAACAAAATTCCAAAACCCGCATTTTCATGTGCATAAGTTTCTGTCGAATTTTTTTTGGCTCCAAATTTTTTTCAGGTAGTTGCAGAATGATGTGCAGGGAATTTTAAGACTACTGTGAAATTTTGATCACGTGAACACACTATACGACCTCGGAACCGTGGCCAAACCCATTCTTGGGCCGCAGTTCCGCCATAAGATTTACTGTTTAGTGCATCAAAATTCTACAGAGAGTCTCTGTGTTGAAAATATGGGTTTTGGAACATTCTTTTTGGGCCCAGACTTTCTGTGAGTGCTACAGTAGTGCTTGGGGCCCACTTGGGTAAATTTGATCGATCGAATATTTTAAACACATTAGTTCACAGTATTTACATTATATCTGCGACCGTGAATGTCACTTGATCGGTAAATCCTGTCTAACTGCTATAGCCCGGTTAGACGGATTTGCGAACGTGACATTCACATTGATATTCTGTGTATTGCTGTGATGTTGCGGATTGGTCGTGGGGGATAGCCTGGATGCAATGCTAGTAAAGTTTTCGTTGTATTATGTACATTTGATATTGCGGGGCGAGCGTCCGACATGTGGACTGCCGTCACTGCCTGATTGTATATTATTCTTTTGGGGCACGACCGGGTCGAGGTCGATGTACCCGTTGTATGTCTATTTTACTTTCTGTACTAGGATTACCCCGCGGAGGGGTGCACGGATAGCCGGATTCTAGAGGGCAACGGGCCCGCATCTCATGGCATTGAGACGGAGGGGGTTCACTCTAGAATTGGCGGGCTATTCGCCGCACTCGTAGAGGGTACAGGTTGACCCAGGAGGGGTGCCCAAGTTACCGGATTCCGTGAAGTGCTGGGTGGTCCATTCGCGTTGCTGAAGGGGCTGCCTCGCTTCAGGTTTTGGCGGGTAACTTGCCGCGCCCATAGGGGTCTAGGATTTCATTGCACAGGCTATCTACACGACCAGGGGAACGTCGGGTTTCAGTAGCGGCTCTGTGAAACCCGGGGATCCCAGATATCTGTATTGTTCTGTGATGCTGTACATTTATGTGATGTTGCATTTTATCACGCCTTGAACGAAATATTATATATTGATATATATACTAGTAGATGTTGTATATGTTTTGCATCAGCGCTAGTCCAGTCCCCGCTCTGTCGTTAGTTAAGTAACCTAACGGGTAATGACGGGACCCAGTGGAGAATGCGGATGGCATATACGTACATCATTATTTTCGTTCTTTATTGGTGTGATCAATTGATGGGACTGCGTTGATTCGGATCAATGCAAGTTAAACAAACCGATTCTGATGTTGTTGGAACACTTTTCAAAAAGCTGTTATTGCAAGGACGTTCTCTTTTGTTTTGCATCGGGGTATTCAGGAATATCCTGCTCCTCAGTCGACGAGGCAAGGGCCGAGATCCCTTCACCGGGAGTGACCCCTTGGACAGAAGTTTGCCTCAGGGCAATAACTTCACTATAGCCGATTACTTTTGCTTTGCACCGTGGTATTCAGTTGGAATATCCTGCACCTCATTCTACGGGGAAAGAGCCGAGATCCCTTCACCGGGAGTGACCTCTTTAGCAAAGGTTTTTGTCACTATATTTTCATAAAAGCTATCCAGTTCCTTCAACGATATCATGTTATTTACGGTAAAGGTTTTCGCCAGAAACCATTCATAGCCCACCGTCGTTTCATATGGGTAGTCAATAGTATTCAAGCTGTGTTTGTTGGCCAAAGTCAAGGCACAGTGTTTGGTAGCTGTTGGGTATTCATATGCAGCATAGATAGATGCGTTGGTTTGGGGAAGTCGTAAAGCCTTGTTGGCCAAAGTCAAGGGCTTGTGCGGGTGGGCTCAAATTAACCTGGAGAATGACGGGTAGAACTTGACATGTGACTTATGAGTTGTTGGCCAAAGTCAAGGTCATATAAGCATGGGGCAAAAATCCACATCGGGAGTTTCTAAAGAAACTGAAACTTGCCAGATATGCGCTTACCTTTTGGAGTGTGATGACGTGAGCAGATTCCGTCACGTTATCATGCGATGATAGTTGGATCCCGATTCCCACTGATGGGTTGGATTACTCCTCGGGTGATCCCGACTAATTCTTCTTTTAGGTTTGGAGGAGAATTTGACGGTACAGAGGGAGGTTTCCAGATTAGACAAATTGATAACCATTCTGACCTAGGTTAGAGTGCACGATGAGTGTTTGTTTTCTCTCTCTCTTTGGCAGCGACCATTGACCCGACCCTAAGACTATGACTCAGTGACCAAGTTGACCAAACCTTCTTAAACACTGGCTTTTGGATTGTCAGAGTTGCAAACCTCATCGCCACTCCTACTTTTACCCTTTTCTCCAGGACACCCCGTATTACTACGAACGTCCACTTCCATTGGACAAAACCATCGTATGGTTATATACGAACTCGAAGGAATTTATTCGAGGATGGTTTCCGGTTCTGGAGAAAATGAATAGGACTATTCAGTTGTCTTTTCGTTTTACCTTCTCTCAGGTTGAGACTACTCCTTGGTTTAGGAGATAGTACACCTATTACGCAAATTGGATAGTCTTCTTCCAAACCATAGGCAGGTGCCGACCGGTAGGGAATGAAGAAAACCAGTTAGCCTAACGATGGTGTACAGAAGGTATTAAGTAAAGACATATCAAGGGATTAGTAAGAGGGCAAAGTAAATTGCGACTGCTATTCACGACCAAACCAAGTATTTCTTCACCAATCCTAAATCACCTTTGTATTTCTCCAGGACACTCCGTATCACTATGAAGATCCACAGTTTATTGGATACTCCATCGTATGGTTATATACGAACTCGAAAGGAACTTGTTCCAGTTCGGGGATGGATTCTGGTTCAGGAGAAATAGGAATAAGGTTTATTCGGTTGTCTTTTATCTTCACCTTCTCTTGCATTGCGAGTGCTCCTAGGATTAGGACAGTACACCCATTATGCTTATTGGATAGTCTTCTTCCAAACCATAGGCTGGTGCCGAACGGTAGGGAAGAAAGAAAACCATTTGGCCTAAAGGGGTGTACAGAAGGTAACGACTAAAAACATATAAAGGGATTTGGAAAGATGGCAAAGAATTACACGGTTACAGTTGTGCATCTGGATAATGGAAGAGGCATTACTAGGAATACCGGGATACCCCATCGAAACATTTCAATGTTTCAGTTTCACTGTGTACTGTTAAAGGAAAACTGATTTCCCGATTAGATACTTACTCCAGGGTATGTATTTACCAGGTATGATTCTCAAATCTGTATGGTTTTACAGATGATGAGTGGGAGTAAGTTATTGGGAATTAGCTGATCATCCTCATTATATCGGGATTCGTTGTAATCGGTGATATTTGAGGAAGTCACCTGGGTTGGTTGCCGGACGGCAAATATTTGGTTTTGAATATCCGCTGTTATGCACCAATTTCAAATTGATATATAAGTACGTCTATTTTTATAGAGTGAGATATACCTTTTTGAAATTATGTCTGTGACATTTACCTATATCAGTGGATGGTTAGGTAAGGAGCATTAAACAGCGGTGTAATTCTTCTTAACCATAAGTACAGTTTTCAACCTGCGACACACAAGGAGTGAGTTATTAGACTCGAGGGACTTATACAGAGTATTGTATGTTGTCCAGTGTCCATTAGGACAGAGGGGATGGTCCTCGTACTATATTCAGTTTACTTATGACTTCTCTAGTTTTTATACAGGCGTTTTGTGGAAACACAGGGTCCGAATTTTGAGAAGTTATAGGTATTTGAATAAAGTAGAGAACCAGGTATTGCAAGTATCGGGATTCTTCAAAGTGATCAAAGATGTAGATACTTGTGTGTGGTATTCAGTTGATTGTAATGATTAAGAGAACTTGCTTCTCTTTCAGGTTACTCATAATTGGAAGTGATCCTAAGTTGAGTAATGTTGATCGGTCTCTTTCCATTTAGTTAACATGCACTGGAGACAGCTGCATGATTTGAATATGGTTCAATTAATTCAGTGCCTCTGGTTCTATATTGGATATAGAACAGTTCATATCTTAACGATGTTAAGGTACGGGGAGTTGTCGGGCTTATGCTTAAAACCAGACTCTGGATAACTCAAGACATGTTTCTGTAATGGCTGTTTGTGGGTTGACCCAGGCTATGACGAGGGTTGACTTTCTACCATCTGGAAGATCAATAGTGATATTGTTCTAGACTCGCCACAGTTTTAACAAAAATGGATTTTTTCAGAAAACAGTAGTGGGAGTATGGTAGAACTGCAAGTGATTCCAGAACCGCAAACGATTACTGAAGATTTGATAAAGACCTAAAGATTCAATCTGGTTTGACATTCCATTAGCCACTCGGCAGATAAGGTGGGTAACTTCAGGCACCCGAGAGGTACTCCGGTAGCCTCAAGGACGGTGACAGGGAAGTTCTGGTTTACCCAGACTTGCCATTGCTGTTGTTCTAGGCTGCGAAACCCGGCAGGAGGATGAGTATAGCGTCGTTCTAAACTAGCTTTAGAAGTGTACGTGTATATGACTCTGCCAGAGGGTTGTCGTAGTCAGTGGGAGCAGCGGAAGCATTGGTGGACAAGTGGCTTATGTCTATTTATAGACTAAAGCAGATATAGCGGAGATAGATCATCTATTTCTGATGTGACAGTCATAGGTTTGACTTCATCAGAATAGGGGATGGATTTGTTAAGAAGATAGTAGGGTGTGATGTCCTGGTATTTGGATGACATACACAGAGTAGGAAGTGATATTCCTATACTACGATCGGTTATACTTTGGTTGTCACACAGTGGTTTCTCCACATGGGACTTAGACATTAAATCAGACATTCTGGTTACTGGATCTATGGTTTTAGATCTAGATTTGGGTAGTTTCCCAATCAGGGTACTTAGACAACATTCTAGAGGTACTTTAGAATGGACGACTCTTAGCATGGTGGTGTACCTGCAGGTGATGGAGTCACCCTCTCTAAAGGTGTCTTACAGACTAAAGGGGAGAGAGATGTGCATGATTGGCAGATCACTTACTTAGGCAATTGAGTCAATCATGAGATGTCAAGTACCACACCAGATGTTGTTTTTTGCACTAGATGCAGTAAGTTGACATTGATCCAATCCTGGAGAAACAGTCGGAAGCAGTTTTAGAACATAAGTGGATGTTCTAGGGATATGATAACGACAGCCTTTTTCGGGAGACAGTTATCATTCCAGGCTTCCAAGGTGACCTGGACGACAGGGAGGTTGTCAGAGTTATAGTTTTCCTTCTGATGAGGGGCAGTATTTTGGACAGGTGGTCCAAGGCGATACTGAGGGAGGCATGGCGCAGGATACTGATTAAGTTCAGTTGACGATACAGTCTAAGAAGTTTGGATTTGGAGTTCATTTATGAGCTAGGTCCCATCAGACATCCAGACACATTCTAAGACAGGTATTGCTCATTTTGGGAGATGGCTTTCTCCGCGAACTTGAGATATAGAGAGACATGGAAAGAAACATCAAAGTGAATCCACTCATTGAGGCTATTCCTCGAACGCAATAGTTTCGCAAACGAGCTTTGTGAGACTGACTAGTAGAAGAGTTGGGTGTTCGGTATCACACGGGCTGTGAGTATGCGACATCGCAATAATTAGCCTTGAGTGCAAGTGGGAGATTGTTGGAGATAGTGCCCTCAGAGACAATTATTGGATCACAGGCACGTGATTGCAATGATTGAGGGATGACCTATCCCGGTAGGACAGTCTTACTCAAGATGATAGTATGCTATCTGGTTTACCTTTATCATCGTGTACTGCTTTAGGTGACCTTACAGGTCACTATTGCACGTTGATAGAGCCCCTAGGATTCTTGCTTGACTGCCAGCAGTATGAGGGCGATCATATACGTGGGAGCTGGTAGTCTACAAGCATATCCTCAAAAGGTCCCTAGTCGTAGGAGTTTCGAGACAGGGCATCGATACTCCCGAGTAGACTAGTGTATACAGTCGAGACCCCGACGAGGGGCGGTGGCCGGTCTCACAAGCCACTGGTTTCAGTTGGTTCACCTAAGATGTATACAGGTGCTCATTGGGTTATGAGTACACCGGACAGGACTCGCCGGGAACATGCTAGTTGGTCTTATACCTGACGTCAGATAGCAGTTCCCTGGTGACATGTGTACAGGTTAGTTCATCGTCCTGAGGATCGTCATTTGTCTCGTGTGAGTTCCCACTGTACTTTGATTACTACCCTACCATGCTCAAAGGAGACGTGCAAACAGGTTTTAGTTGGGTACAGTCCCGAGCCACATGGAGGCAGTGAGCGGATCGTTAGGGGTTCGTCTCTCCCGGTATTGGGGGTGAGGTCGCGCTGTGTCTAGGAGAGCCATTACACAAAGCCCTCGGCCGAGGCAAGAGATTTACTGGTAAGTATTCCAGTAGTATCTCAGGGTGTTCTGGGCTACACTCCGACACGACTTGTACCGCTTTTGGGGGTCTGATTTTTACCAACCCCCTAGGCCCGCCATGCGATGCTTATAGACGAATGAACCGGACTGTACGGATATTGTCACTGACAGGCTCAGTAGGGTGTCAGGATGAGTTCGCTCATCGACGTCCCTTTTGGTCAATACTTGGTAGCCCGTTACGTATAGGCTAATACCTCTGACGTCCTAGTGGTTAAATCCATAACCAAAGTATTGACGAGTCTTTAGAGTCCCCCACAGACAGTTGCTCAAGTTTCGGGCGAAACGCTGTAGAGGCCGTATGGAGATATAGCAGGGTTCGATCAAGATACGTGCGGTATTGCACGGATCAGGATCGGACGGATAATACTAGCGGGCTTTGGTTTAAGCCGGATCCTAGTATTGTACAGTGTAGATTTTGTCTCATTGCATTTGTATTTCGGTCGGAATACTAATGCGGGTATGTATATACAGTAGCGGGGTTTTCCTGTAATTTATTACGGGATCAGTTTTTTGGCGTTGCCAGTTTGTTTTCCGTTTCAGCCATATTTCTTTGTATCTTTCATTGGCTGAAGATTGGTGGAGGAGGGCTTATTTGT
Organism: Agapanthus africanus; assembly: GCA_030015575.1. Taxonomy (NCBI): domain Eukaryota; kingdom Viridiplantae; phylum Streptophyta; class Magnoliopsida; order Asparagales; family Amaryllidaceae; genus Agapanthus; species Agapanthus africanus. The sequence continues at coordinate 210,341,887 of JASDDO010000006.1, forward strand.
ATTTGTGCAAATAAGCATTTTGGAGGGTTGTCTTTGCATATTGTTGTGTCATGATGGTTGCACCATCCCTTGACTTCTTGACTTCTCCATGATTGCTTGACTTTGGAGTAATGATGATGGTTAGTGGAGTGTGGGTTTGTTTTTGTGATCATTTCTTTTCATGATAACATTTGATCTCTCTCTTGCATTATTGTTGCTCACTCTCTCACACATACACACCCTCTCTCATTCTCACTCCCTTGACCACTGCATGGTCGGCCAAGCCAAGGAGGGGCTGCCCATATTTTTGTGGTGGGATTTTTGGTCTTTTGGCTTCACAAAAATCCCAAAGTTTCATCTCCAAAAAGTCTTAGTTCATTTCCTCCACCAAAGGCAACTTCCTCAAACCCCAACTGAGACATAGAGCACTACACGTTTTCTACAGCAAATCTTGGGCACGTCGGCCAACTTCGTGCCCGAGTTGCCTCGGTCCAAAGGTGGGAGCCCGTAATAGAAGCCGGCGATGTGGTGCCCTTCCGGCGAGGAGGTGGAGACCGGAGATTCCGCGGGGAGATCGGGATGACGACGAGAAGACCGAAGGACACGGATCGCTCGGTATATCTCTCTACCCCTTTCTCTAGATAGCTAGGACTAGTTTAATGGCACGATCCGGGATTTTAGTGCGCGGTGGTGCCGGTTTAAAAAGTTAAAGTAAATCATCGTTTCCGCATTCCGACGTCGGATTGACGGCCGGGGCGCCGCCGTGCACTTACATTACATCCTAAAACAGGATATAACCTAACGCTACGAGTCAAAGGATAAATTGGCCGTTATTCGGCATACAAAGTTCATCAATTCCAATACGTATAAATCCTTCTATCATATCTCATCATATCACTGTATCTGTATCATCTCAAGTCTAGCGTGATTCCTCGTACAAATCCATCAAACCATATCCATACCGTATCACTGTATCTGTATCATCACAAGTATGGCATGACCCCTTGTACAAATCCATCAAACCATATCCATATCGTATTACTGTATATCATCTATAACTATGCATGAAACTGTATGAAATTGAAAAACATACTAGATGCGATACTATATAAATATCTTGAATAATACTAAACTAACTTGATATCATAATACTACTTGTAAGGTTGCGGGGGTGCTATATGCCATCCACCCGACTTCCCCAGTAGATGTAAATCTACTCACCAACTTAAAAGCTCGCTGAATCCATGCTGCTACATCGCCAACTCCGTCTCGGAATTCTCGAAACGTACCTATATTCGTGTTTAAATCGCATAGAAGTAAATATCATATCGAAAACCAAAACAACAAGCTAAACGCCCGTAGGTTAGAAACTACAGAACACTTAACCCAACACGACAAAAAAACTCTGTCGTTAACGTATAAACGTCAACGGTTCAGCTGCAACATCAAAATACGAAAACTCCATATTGTAAACATCTGAAATTTGATAAACCATTTCTAAAACGTTCCCAGATTTTACTGTGTAAATATTTAGACAACAAAAACAATGCAGAGACTTGTAAAATACCAACTCAAAGATACAGAAGTAGAATCAACACCAAATGCCTAGGTAAGGTCGGCGTCGCCGGAATTTTGGGGTTGGTCGCCGGATTTTGTGGTGAGTTTGGGCCTCATGTTTTAAATGTAATCTTCTAGTTTGCTCTTTATACTTTTGGTCTTGTTAGTTTTACTAGTGATTATTCATATTAATTCCATATTATTTTGCAGTGAACTAGATAACACAAACTGCTAGTTTATGATACGACACAAACTAAATATGCTACGTATCGTATATAGAATTTTACCCCAACCTGATATTAACTTACAGATTTAACCTACTGAATAATTAACTTATTTAAACAATACCAAACATCCTAATTTAGATATATGGAGGTACCCTAAAATTCCCAACACCCACTTCCTCTACAAATCCGGCAAGATCGGATTTTTTTTGATGGTCGCCGGCCAAAATACGAGGTGACGGGTCCGTCTTCCTATCGGTTATTCTAAGTCCAGATTACAATATAATGACACTATTTGGTTAGGTTAAGTTCCATCTAAACTATAGAAGATTCCAGGAAAAGCCTAAACTTGTAAAAATACGATATTACGATATTCGATTTCTAATGTAAAGCAGTTTCAGAACTAGAATCATACAGGGTTCAAGGATTATACCTACAGCAAGATCACTGGAAAAGCTTCCTCTAAGATGCACAAGCTCAAGGTCCTAGCTTGAGGTTGATGGTGAAAATCCTTAGCACTTGTTCTTCTTTTCACTCATTCTTGTTTTATTTTTGTGAGTTCTTAATATTTTCTTTCTCTTCCCTTTCATTAAACTTCTGATCTTATGAACTGAACAAAGGGGGTAAGATATGGAAAAGTGTGAGGGTTTGTGGTAGAGAAAGGAGGAGGTTGAAAGTGCAAGGTGGTGGTGTAAAGGGAAGGAGGAGGAGGTGTCACACATGAAGTGAGGTGGGTTTTCATGCAAGGAGGAGATGGAGGGAGGAGAGTGTGGTGAGGGTAAGGTGTTATAAGGGTATAACCTAGCATATGTTATACCAATCATAATTTTAAAGGAATGTAATAATAAAGATAACCCTTCATATTGAAAAAATCCAAATTCATATAACATAAAAGATATGAAATGATACAACTATTACTTAACTATCATTAGCTTAATGAAAAATACAATGTCATGATAATATAATTAAAAATTCATTTTCTTGATATCACCCCCTTTATTCATATTTATCAAAATAATTACATTTTTCGGATATGATTCCGATACCCAAATTCATAAGTGATATCATTTTCGTAAACTTATCAATTTCATTATTTTTATAATATTTTTTTAAATATTCTTAATTTTCCAAAATGTTACAAATACGCCGGCAGTAGGTGATGATCATATCAAACACCCACAAGCTGCAAGCGGTCAGCTAAACATAACCGCCACCCGGGTATTGAGCGATCAGAAGATCAACAAGCAAGCCTGTACATACTCCTGCGAATCCAATCGGTAACACTACCGTACAGTCCAGTCTCTTCGTTTGATATGTCGCATATCCAGTCTAGGGATGGTAAACGTCAGACCCCAGTAACGGATAAGTCATGTCGATGTGAGGCTCATAACGGGTCGAGAAACTACTGATAACACTTACCAGTATATCTCCAAATCAGCCCTGGCCAAGGACTTCCAGTTATAGCCAATCGAACACGGTGCAGCATCAACCCCCAATACCGGGAGAGACGAAACCCCTCCTATCGCTCATTCCCTCCATGTGATTCGGGACTGTACCCAAAAGCCACCGTTTTGCATGTTCTCATGAATGTGGTAAGGTGGAAATCAAAGCACAGTAGGAATCACACAAGACTCTATGACGATCTCGGGTCTACAGACTAACCTGTACCAGTATCACCAGAGAATTGTTATCTGACGATAGGTATAATACCATCTTGGAGTTCTCGGCGAGTCCGTTCAGTGTACCCAGTCTCCACTGAGCACCCGTATACCATCTTTGATGTCAAACACCAATGGATGCGGGATCATCCATCATCCATCATATGGGTCAAGAAGCGTATACGCTAGTCCACTCTAAAGTATCGATTCCCTGTCTCGATACACCCTCGACTAGGAACAATTATAGGATGTACTTTTGGACTACCCTGGCCCCACTAGTATGAACTGCATCATAGTCCTAGTAGTCAAGTACATATCCTAAGGGCTTTATCAACATGCGAGAGCAAGACAGTAACACAATACAAGTCAACATATGAAGACAACGTAAAAAAAGATAGCATACTATCATATCGAGCAAGAAAGTCCTCTCTCTATATATCCAAGCATCCACTATAATATAAATATACATCACATGTACAGCAATGGCCTCTAGGGCATATACATAACTAACAATCTCCCACTTGCACTAAGGCCAGCTGTTGAAGTATCTCATACCCAACATCCCGAAGAGTCTCTCAAATTGTATCTGGGGTATGGCCTTCGTGAGTAGATCCGCGGTGTTGTCCTTCGTGTCAACTCTGCTGACCTCCATCTCTCGGCGATCAACTATCTCCTGGATCAGGTGATACCGACTCAGAATATGCCTGGATCTCTGATGGAACCTATGTTCCTTGGCCAAATCCACTGCTCCATTGTTATCACAATACAAAGGTATTGGATGCTCAATGGACGGAACCACACCAAGTTCAGTTATGAACTTATTTATTCAGACAACCTCTTTGGCAGCATCGTTGGCAGCGATGTATTCAGCCTCCAATGTCGAGTCTGCAACGGTTTCCTGTTTGGAACTCTTCCAACAAACCTCCCCTCCATTGAGGGTAAAGACAAATCCCGAGTGCGACTTAAAGTCGTCCTTATCACTTTGGAAGCTCGAATCGGTAAAGGACTCCACCTGGAGTTCTCCGTCACTATACACTAAGAACATCTCCATAGTCCTTCTCAAGTACTTGAGAATGTTCTTCATAGCTGTCCAGTGACTCTCTGCTGGATCTGCTTGATACCTACTCACTACACTTAGTGAGTATGCTACATCGAGTCCGGTACATAGCGTCACGTACATGATAGAGACTACTGCCGAAGCATAGGATATCCCTTGCATGCGAGCTCACTCCAAATCAGTCTTAGGAGACATCTCTTTGGAGAGAGTGAGTCCAGAGATCGTGGGTAAATTCCCACGCTTGGATTCTTCCATACTAAACGTCTTTAGTATGGTGTCAATGTACCTGGATTGGGACAATTCCAGTATCCGCTTAGATCTATCTCTATAGATATTAATCCCCAAGATGCAGGAGGCATCACCTAGATCTTTCATTGAGAATCTATATGATAAGAAGAGCTTGACCGAGTACAGCATAGGAACATCATTTTCTATCAAGACTATGTCATCCACGTACAATACGAGAAAGAAAACCTTACTCTCTGCCACCTTCTTATAAATACAAGGTTAATCTACGTTCTTGATGAAGTCAAACTCTTTGACTACAACATCAAAACAGATGTTCCAACTCCGTGATGCCTGCTTTTACCCGTAGATAGATTTAAGCAGCTTGCACACCTTTCCGCTGCTCCCACTATCTACGAAACCCTCTGGCTGAGTCATGTACACGCACTCCTCTAAATCACCATTTAGAAAGGCGGTCTTAACATACATTTGCCAGATTTCATAGTCATGGTATGCAGCAATGGCAAGTAGGATCCGGATGGACTTAAGCATAGCCACTGGAGAAAAGGTTTCGTCATAATCCACACCTGGTCGTTGACGAAAACCCTTTGCAACAAGTCTAGCTTTGAAAGTCTCAACTTTTCCATCTACACCATGTTTCTTCTTAGAGATCCATTTGCTCCCAATGGGTTTTACCCCTTCAGGAGCAACTTCCAAAGTCCATACTTTGTTAGTGTACATGGATTCCAACTCAGATCGCATTGCATCCAGCTATTTCATAGAGTCCCCACTCACGATGGCCTGCTCGAAGCTAGTCGGGTCATCATCTTCCATAATGCAATCCTCGCTCTCACGATCGATGAGAAAACCGTATTATCTCTCAGGTAGATGAGGAACCCTACTAGATCGGCGAAGCGGCTTAGGTTCGTCGGGAACTACTGAATCATATAGTTCCAATAAATCAACAGTTGTAGTTTGTGCTGCTGGAACTACTTCCAGCTCTACCTCTTCGCCACTAATTTCTTTTACAAGAAATTCCTTTTCTAAAAAGGTGGCATATTAAGAAACAAACACCTTTTGTTCCTCACCGTGGTAAAGATATATCCATAGGAATCTTTTGGATATCCCACAAACTTACATAGTCCTGATCTTGCCTCGAGCTTGTCCGGATTTTGCTTTTTAACATAAGCCAGAAAACCCCATATCTTAACTCGTTTAAGAGATGGTCTCTTCACATTCCATGTCTCATATGGTGTGGTAGGCACTGATTTGGTTGGAACTCTATTCAATAGGTATGCGGTCGTCTCCAGTGCATAACCCCAAAAGGAAATAGGTAACTCAACAGTGCTCATCATAGAGCACACCATATCTAATAGGGTGCAATTCCTCCATTCCGATACACCATTGTGCTGTGGTGTATATGGAGGAGTAAGCTGAGAGAGAATCACATTCTCTTTTAGATAGTCCATGAACTCATTGCTTAAGTATTCTCCTCCTCGATCAGATCGAAGGATCTTAATACTTTTACCCGTTTGGTTCTCGACTTCGTATTTATAGTCTTTGAATTTCTCAAAAACTTCACACTTGTGTTTCAATAGGAACACATGTCCGTATCTTGAGAGATCGTTGTTCATATCAGATTTTTTCATTTTTATACCGCCCAGTTTTGATCACATTGCTTATAGGTATGTACTCTTGATCCGTGTTTGCTAAATAATTGCAGGTTATAGGTTCTCAGCTCTAAGCAGTGAAATTCATGGAAAAGCACGATAAATTCTGGACTACTGCCAATCACAGATAAAATACGGGTCTTCGCTCGCTATCCGTATGTTGCCGCACACTAGTTTAAAGGAAAAAATGGCAAATCAATGGTCATTTTCATGCACCAAGAACAAGGGCAACACAAGATCCAAGACTTCTATGAGGAGCTCAAGAAAATCATGGCAAAAGGTCCATATCAAATCACCTTTTGATCTGCTGAAAATCTGGAAGAAAAATGAAGAGCTTCTGAGAAACCAAGTATACCAAACTGAAGAGAACAGAAACATGAAGAAACCCAGAAAAAAATGACAGGTCAACTCCACCAGCTGGCCGTGGAACCGCCGCCAATATGCCATATATGCGGCAGATCCGCAGCCGAGTTGACTCAGTGTCAACTCGGACTTTGAGGGTAGTTTGGACATTTCATCTTGGGCCAGATTGCATCCCTAGGGTTTCATTGTCCTGCCTATAAATAGCCCAGAACAAAGCCAAGTGAAGGGTGATTATTTTGTGTTAGATTTTAGGATAGATTTTGTAGCTCTTCTTCCTCTTTTCATCTTTCTCCATTAAAACCTTGTAGTGAGCTTTATGAGTGAAGTGATGAATAAAAGAGTTCTTTTCTTTATCATGCTTGTCTTGTTACCTTGTTAATTATATTTGCTTGTAATTTTTATTTGCTAATCTAGTTGTTGTTATTTGTTGGTTGTTTCTTTTTTCTTCTATTTTTCTTTTTCCTTACAATAATGATGCTTAAGCTTGATCCTTGCCAAAGTGAGGTCTCAAATAGCTATTTGTAATCTTCTAACCCTTTTTTCTATCTTCCTCCTTTTGCTGTATTTTCCTTTTCTTTTGTAATGGGTGAGTAGTTTCTCACTTGTTAGGGTAAGACAAGGAAAGTTTGAGAGAAGGAAATATCTCTCACTCTTTTCTTGCCCAACATCTTAATTCAGACTCCTGTTAATTGAACCACAATCCGCTCCCTACGGCACCCTATCCTACATGATAGCGGTGATTCCTTTGCGAGACCGGTTGTGGTTGAATTAACCGGAGGTTAAGGTTAAGAGCCAAGAACGGACGAACAAGGACCAAAAGGATGAAACTAAGCGTAGGAAAGCCTAGCTTATACTCGCAAGTTCCTTCCTAGTCATGCTAATACCCGTTGTTGCTGATTACCGTAACACCGATATTAAGAGTGGCAACGAAAGAAGTGAGCGATTCCTATCTCAAACTAACCTAATACTAACCCTAACAAGCTCTCTTTATATATATTTTAGCACATAGTTAATCTCAAACAAACCTGGACACTTGGACATAACTCGTTAAAGCATATAGAAAAAGATTCCAATCTCCCTGCGGACGACCCGTACTCAACCGGCTAGCTACCAAGCGAAACCGTCTTGATTGCGATAATTAACTATGCACGCAAAAACTCTAACAATCAAATGGCGCCGTTGCCGGGGAAATGGTAGTTTATTTCTTTGGGTAATTTCGGGTTAATTTGTGAATATACATATAACCAAAAACAAAAAAAATATATTGTAAAAATCATCTTGTTATTATTGATTAGTTTTTGTGCAAGTGTGCAGGATAAGAAGAAGGTCGAGTTCAATGCCAAAGACGTGGGAAGTTAGACCCATATCTCGTGGCTACATCGCGGCGGATCAAGTCGGAACCAACGGTCTACTGTAAAATTCTGGAGCAGACCCAGTGAGAAATTCAAGATTCTGGGGCTCTAAACAAGAAGAGGACACCCAACCCAGCACAGGGAAGAAATATGAAGGTCCAACTCCACTGTCAAACCGCGGAACCGCGGTATAAGCATAGGTTTGACCGCGGAACCACGGTCAAACAGTGACGTCAGCACCCCAAATTCTCTGTAAGTATTTCAACCCTCTTCTCCACACTTTTGAACTCTACTGAACTATTCTTTCTGCAGCATTCTTTGCACAAACTCTCTTTCCCTCTCCAATAAAATTGTTTTCGTGCAGGATTCTTTGCGCCGCCGCCAAATAAATTTTTTACAAGTGTTTTAGATTTTTTGTTTGTTACTGTTTTGCATAAATAATACGGACTTTAAGGGGATATAACACCAATTCAGATTCGGTGGGGATTTCATCACCCTTCTTAAGACCTAAAAAATCACTGAAAGCATAAGCATTACGCTTGAGCTTAATTAAAAAATATCTAGACTCAACCAACTAAGGACTGTCGTGCTCAATAGGACAGAGGAAGGTTGTGGGCATTCGATCGTTTATCTAAACTTTACTTTGTGGTGCCTAGGTTAGACAAGTGAGAAAAGTAATTTTAAAAGGCCTGTTTCACGGTGATTCGTGAGCGGAACCCTCCTTTCCTCACTTGTGCTTACCTGGCCACAATTGGCAGTGAAGAGACGATTTGAGGGTTATCTCACAACTTGTCGCTTTGGAACAATTAGGAGCAGTCTAGTGGACTTTGAAGACCATAGCTCTAGGTGTGATTGTGCATGTTTTGACTGTGATTATTTGAAGTTAAGCAGTAAGTCTATACATATTTCTGCAAAACTCTTTCTAAAAAAAACAGAAAAAACACAAAATAAAAACTTTTATAAAAACTTGCCCTTTATCGCTAGAATCCCATTTTCACCCACCTCTCATCCGTATTACTCCATTGACATTTTCTTACCCTTACATTCTACGCTTTGACTATACTAAACTCGTTTAGTGTATGTCCGGTTGGACTCGGGACACTAGCGCCCGCCTAGTCCGCGTTACGTTATTCGCTACCGACTACGCGATCGACTCCGACGTCGAAACTCCCTCCACACCTCTTTCACCCTTACCTTTGCGGCCAACTCCGACGTTGACCGAGATTCTGTTCATACATCCTCACCTTCACCTTCACCATCATCACCAAATTCTTCTTCTGAGATGTCATGATTTCCTCCTAACATCCCTTTACCTCCCCCGGGACTGATTCCACCTCATCTGGGTGCGAATAACCCGCAACCACCTTCTGTTGAAGCTCCACAGTGAATCACGCTCCAGGATCGTTTCTATCCCACCCGCTCTGCACTTCCTACCTGTCTTTCACTTCCGCCTGCCAATGGGGATAATTTCAAAATTAAGCCCCACTTCATCAACATGTTGCCTAAATTTCACGGGCTGGAATCCGAAGATGCCTATATCTTCATCAACAAATTCCATAAAGTCTGTGCAATGATGAAGATAACCCAACTGTCCGACGATGCTATACGGCTACGAGTCATTCCTTTCACTCTATGTGATCTTGCTGAGAAATGGCTGTATAGCACCGCGTCGCATTCCATAACCAGTTGGGATGAGTTTGTTAAAGCGTTTCTTAAAAAGTTCTACCCGAACCACAAGATCCCCAGAATCCGAAACAAAATTAACCAATTTTCCCAGCTTCCTACCGAACCCTTTTGGAAGTGCTTTGACCGATACAAAGACCTTCTTGTTCAGTGCCCTCATCACGGTATTGAGAGATGGCAACTTTGCCAGACCTTATACGAGGGCCTGAATCCAGCAACGAAGTAGTTTTTGGAAACCATTTGTCAAGGCCACTTCCTATCTAAATCTGACGAGGTTGCTTGGCAATTCTTCGACGATCTTGCAGAACAGACGCTTCAGTGGGAAAGCACATGACCGAACACTTCTTCTTCTACTTCTCTCAGTCTCTCTAGGGCAGGCATTCATCAACTTGATATCTCAATTGCAATGAAGACCGAGATGGCAGCAATCACACGAAAACTGGAAGCAATTGAGAGCAAATTCTCGTCTCCTTCTCCTGCTCCTGCTCCTCCCCCTCGTACCATCTGCGCTTATTTTTCTGATCCATCCCATTTGACCGAAGAGTGTTCTTACAACCCACCTTCTCATGGACAGGTTCAGGTCAATGCTGCCTTTCAGCAAAGGCCAAGAAATGATCCGTACTCTTCCACTTACAATCCCGGCTGGAGGAACCACCCCAATTTCGCCTGGAATCAGAACCAACATCAATTCCAGGGCCACAACAATTTCCAGAGGCCTCCTCCTCCACAACAACAAGCTCAGCAACAAACTCAACATCAATATCAGCAGCCCTTCCAACCCCAACCTTTTCAAAATCCAACGAACAATTTTGCACCCAACAATTCTTTTCCTCAAAACAACTTTGTTCCGTCAAATAACGATAAGGTTTCCTCGCTAGAACGAAGTCTGGAGGCATTCGTAAAGCAATCAACTCAATCCACCACCAACATCCAGTCTTCCATTCAGTCTTTAGTGCAACACAATGCTGCACACGGGCAAAGCATCAAGACCATCGAAGCCCAGATCGCACAACTGAATGCAGCTTTAAGCGAGAGAGAGAAAGGGAAACTTCTATCTCAATCACTCCCGAATCTTGGTCACCCACATAATGTACATGTTGCTCCTAAACAACAGAATCATAATGTGAGTGCCGTAACTACGTTGAGATCTGGAAGGATGCTGCACAACAACGTCGGCACAAATGTTGACACCATGTCTTCTTCTTCTTCTTCGTCTGAGCCTATTCTCCATTCTTCAAAAGGCTCTTCTTCTTCCGCTGCTCCGAACGGACCCACATCTCACTCTACAAAAACACCAGCTCTGGGATCCGTTCCAACTCCACAATCTCCTCTACAAGCATTGGACTCAACCAATTTCAAAAACGCTCCATTTGCAAACCGGTTGAGGTCCAATAAACAAAATCCACAAATTGAGAAGATTCTGGAGTTGTTTAAGCAGGTTAACATCAACATTCCCTTCTTAGATGCAGTCCAACAAGTCCCTTTCTACGCTAAAATCTTGAAGGACTTGTGCACTAAGAAGAGGAAATCTCAGGTACCCAAGAAGGTTTTCTTAGCTAATGCAGTGAGTGATGCTCTTACCCAATCTTTACCTCAAAAATGGAAGGACCCTAGCTGTCCTACGATTTCAATAACCATTGGGGATAAGAACATCAACCGTGCACTTTTGGATCTTGGTGCCAGTGTTAACCTACTTCCGTACTCAGTAGATGAGCAACTAGGTGTAGGCGAGATGAAACCCACACACTGTACTCTCCAAATGGCTGACCGATCGATCACCCATCCTAGGGGTGAGCTAGAGGATGTGTTAATCAAGGTTGGGGACTTCATATTCCCCGTTTATTTCATTTTTTTAGACACACAGCCTGTAGCTAACCCTCGGAATCAAATTCCGGTGATACTTAGTCGCCCATTCCTTGCAACCTCAAATGCTGTGATCAATTGTCGAAATGGTTCGATGAACCTATCTTTTGGAAACATGACAATTGAACTCAACATTTTTAGGTTGGGGAATCAGCCCTCCGAACCTAATGCTCATATACTAGACATTTGTTCGATCCAGGAGATCACCCCAGAGGACTGTGAATTCGAGGAGTTTTTATTCGATCACAGCAATCTTGACACCACTAGTGTGTTCCTCTTCGAACTTGCTGCTGCTTCTGCGCCCGACAATGACTACGAGTGTTTCACTTTCTCGAACGATCTTGGCCAGTCACCACCCGAGTTTGAATCCTTTGAATTTTTGGATGAGTTAGCTGAACCGTCCAACTTGGTCGCTTACACTCGTTTTAAACCTCTGCTGGAATCCTTTGAGTTCGAGACCTTTTCACCAATCTTTCCTTCAATCGTTTCACTTCCAACGCTCGAACTCAAGCCATTGCCGTCTCACCTTAAGTACGCTTACTTGGGTGAGAACGAGACCCTCCCTGTTATCATCTCGGCTTCTCTAGGTCCTGAGCAAGAGAAATCCCTTCTTACGGTCTTGCACAGCAATAGGCAAGCTTTTGGCTGGTCAATGGCGGACATCAAGAGGATTAGTCTCCTGATCGTTGAACATCATATTCATCTGATGAATGATGCCAGAACAGCCAAGGATCCATAAAGGAGACTCAACCCAGTCATGAAGGAGGCTGTAAAAAAGGAGATCGTAAAGTGTCTGGATAGTGGTATCATTTACCCTATCTCTGATAGCCAGTGGGTTAGCCCCATTCACGTTGTCCCCAAGAAGTCGGGCATAACAGTCATAACCAATGAGGAGAACGAGTTAATCCCTACTCGCACCCAGACTGGGTGGCGAGTATGCATCGATTATAGAAAACTCAACGCCGCAACGAGGAAAGACCACATTCCGCTAACTTTCATTGACCAAATGCTTGAACGATTGGCTGGACACGAGTACTACTGCTTTCTGGATGGCTACTCCGGCTATAATCAGATTCCCATCGCCGAAAAAGACCAGTACAAGACCACATTCACCTGTCCTTTCGGCACATTTGCATATCGTCGCATGCCCTTTGGGTTATACAATGCGCCCGCTACCTTCCAGCGGTGTATGATGGGAATCTTCTCAGACATGGTAGAAAAATTCTTGGAAATCTTCATGGATGATTTCTCCATTTTCGGAGATTCCTTTGATGAGTGTTTGCTGCATCTCGATGCTGTCCTTACCCGGTTTAAGGATAAGAACCTCACTTTAAACTGGGAAAAGTGCCACTTTATGGTACGCGATGGTATTGTCCTAGGACATATCATCTCGCAAAATGGCATTGAGGTAGATAAAGCAAAGATTGAGGTCATTTCCAATCTCCCTCCTCCCAGATGCGTCAGAGACATCCGAACCTTCCTTGGCCATGACGGTTTCTATAGACGGTTCATCAAGGACTTTAGCAAGATTGCTAGGCCCTTGACTCTTTTGCTTGCCAAGGACACGACATTCGACTTCAACTCGAGCTATGTGACTGCGTTCGAGTCATTAAAAAGCTCACTCACTTCTGCTCACGTTCTCTCTTCTCCTGACTGGACGTATCCATTTGAGATTATGTGCGATGCATCCGACTTTGCCATCGGTGCTGTCCTAGGACAGCACATCGATAAGATGCCGCACGTAATCTATTATGCTAGCCGAACCCTGAACGATGCCTAACTGAACTACACAACAACCGAGAAGGAATTCTTGGCTGTTGTGTTTGCTTTAGAAAAGTTCAGGCCTTACTTGATCGGCTCTCCAGTCATCGTCTACACGGACCATGCAGATCTTCGCCATCTTTTTTCAAAGAAGGATGCAAAATCTAGGCTGATACGTTGGATCCCCTTGCTTCAAGAGTTTGACCTTGTCATCAAGGACAAAAGAGGATGTGAAAACTTAGTCGCCGACCATCTCTCACGACTTCCTTCTTCGCCATCGCTTCAAATTCCGATCAATGACGTTTTTCCGGATGAACAGCTCTTGACAGTATCATGCGAACCCTGGTTTGCGGATATTGTGAACTATTTGGCCACAGGACTACTACCGAATGAATGGTCAAGTCAGGACAGACTTCGATTCTTATCCCAAGTAAAAAAATTTTACTGGGACGAACCTTATCTGTTCAAGTACTGTCCCGACAAAATTATTCGTCGGTATGTTCCTGACAATGAATTTAAGAGTGTGCTGTCATTTTGCTACTGTTAGTTATATGTATGCCCTAGAGGCCATTACTGTACATACGATGTATATTGTAGTGGATGCTAGGACATATATAGGGAGGACTTTCTTGCTCGATGTTGGAGATAGTGCCCTCAGAGTCAATTATTAGATCACAGGCAGGTGATTGCAATGATTGAGTGAGGACCTATCCCGGTAGGACAGTCTTACTCGAGATGATAGTATGCTATCTGGTTTATCTTTATCATCGTGTACTGCTTTAGGTGACCTGACATGTCGCTATTACACTTTGATAGAGCCCCTAGGATTCTTGCTTGACTACCAGCAGTATGATGGCGATCATATACGTGGGAGCTGGTAGTCTATAAGCACATCCTTAAAAGGTCCCTAGTCGTAGGAGTTTCGAGACAGGGCATCGATACTCCATTAGTAGACTAGTGTATACAGTCGAGACCCCGACGAGGGGCGATGGCCGGTCTCACAAGCCACTGGTGTCAGTTGGTTCACCTAAGATGTATACAGGTGCTCATTGGGTTATGAGTACACCGGACAGGACTCGCCGGGAACCTGCTAGTTGGTCTTATACCTGACGTCAGATAGCAGTTCCCTGGTGACATGTGTACAGGTTAGTTCATCGACCTGAGGATCGTCATTTGTCTCGTGTGAGTTCCCACTGTACTTTGATTACTACCCTACCACGGCTCAAAGGAGTCGTGCAAAAAGGTTTTAGTTGGGTACAGTCCCGAGCCACATGGAGGCAGTGAGCGGATCTTCAGGGGTTCGTCTCTCCCGGTATTGGGGGTGAGGTCGCGCTGTGTCTAAGAGAGCCATTACACAAAGCCCTCGGCCGAGGCAGGAGATTTACTGGTAGGTATTCCAGTGGTATATCTGGGTGTTCTGGGCTACACTCCGACACGACTTGTACCGCTTTTGGGGGTCTGACTTTTACCAACCCCCTAGGCCCGACATGCGATGCTCATAGACGAACGGACCGGACTGTACGGATATTGTCACTGACAGGCTCAGTAGGGTGTCAGGATGAGTTCGCTCATCGACGTCCCTTTTGGTCAATAGCTGGTGGCCCGTCACGTATTGGCTAATACCTCTGACGTGCTAGTGGTTAAATCCACAGCCATAGTATTGACGATTCTTTAGAGTCCACCACACTTACAGTTACTCAAGCTTTCGGGCGAAACGCTGTAGAGGCCGTATGGAGATATGGCAGGGTCCGATCAGATACGTGCGGTATTGCACGGATCAGGATCGGACAGTTTTGTACTAGTGGCCGTATAGTTATATGGCAGGGTTCGATCTGATACGTGTGGTATTGCACGGATCTGGATCGAACGGATTTTACTAGCCGGCTTTGGCTTAAGCCGGTCCTAGTTTAGTGCAGTGTAGATTTTGTCTCATTGCATTTGTATCCGGACGGAATACAGATGCAGGTGTGTATGCACAGTATCGGGGTTTTCCTGTAATTTATTACGGGACCAGTTTTTTGGAGTTGCCAGTTTGCATTCTGTTCCGGCCGGTTTTCCTTTGTTCTTTCCCGGCCGGACTTTTCTGATGGAGGGGGTAATTTGCAGTTTTGCAAATTACATTTGAGGAGGGGGTTTCTTGCATATGTATTAATTATGATAGCATCTTTTTTATTCCTTTCTTTTCTATCATCATTTCTTGTAAAAGGTGATTAGGATTGATTTGGTTTTGATGTGAGATTGTGATGATTATGTTTGGCTATGGTCACCACTTGCTTTTACTACCATTACCTTCCTTCTATGGTTGTGGTTTTGTATTCCCTCCTCCACCATTCTCATTTTAGGAGATGATAGAACTCACTTGAGAGAAAAGAGAAGAAGAGGTTTTCATTCTTGAGAGTTTCATTCTTGATCTCATTTTCATGCTAGAAAAATGCAAGCACCATTTTTCTAATCTTGATTCCTCCATCATCTTCAAAGGCAACAAACCCCAAATGAGACATAGCCTCTACACTACACATTCTACAGCATATCTTGAGCATGTCGAGTTGCCGGCTTCATGCCCGAGTTGCCTCGGTATTGAGGCGGGAGCCCATAAAAGACGCAGGCGATGTGGTGCCCTTTCCGGCGAGGAGGCGACGATATGGAGACAAGACTTTCCGCGGGAGATTGGGACGATGAAGAGAAGACCGGAGGACTCGGATCACTTGGTATACTTTTCTTCCCATCTCTTGTTTGCTAGAATTAGGTTAATGGTTACGATCCGGGTTTTCATTGTCCGCGGTAGCGCCGGTTTCCAAGTAAGGAAAATTTTTGATTCCGCATTTTGGCCTCGGATAGACGGCCGGGGCGCTGCCGTGGCGCAACATGGTATCAGAGCCACGCCATTAACCTTGCCTAGCTTGTTCTAATGCGTTTTACTTATCCGATCGACCAAAATTCCAAAAACCGCGTTTTTGTGTGCATCAGTTTTCTGTCGATTTTTTCTGAGCTCTAAAAATTTTTCAGGTTGTAAAAAACTAATGTACTGAAAATTCTAAGACTGCTATAAAAATTCGACGCAGTCAGTCGATGACTCAAGCGCGGAACCGCGGCCAAACCCCCCCTTGGGCCGCGGTTCCGCCGCGTGTTGGTGTCTTCACTGTGTCCAAATTTTCCAGTGGGCTTGTGGGCTGTTTTTGGGGGTTTTGGGAAATTAAAATTGGGCCCAGAATTTCTGTGAGTGCTACAGTATTACTTGGGGGCCCACTTGTTAATTGATTGATCGATCGGATATTTTAAACACATTATTTCACAGTATTTACATTATATCTGCGACCGTGAATGTCACTTGATCGGTAAATCCCGTCTAACTGCTATAGCCCGGTTAGACGGATTTGCGAACGTGACTTTCACGTTGATGTTCTATGTTTATGCTGTGTTGTTGCGGATCGGTCATGGGGGATAGCCTGGATGCAATGTTAGTACAGTTTTGTTGTTTTATGTACATTTGATATTGCGGGGCGAGCGTCCGACATGTGGACTGCCGTCACTGCCTGTTTGTATTATTCTTTTGGGGCACGGCCTGGTTGCGGTCGATGTACCCGTTGTATGTATATTTTACTTTCTGTACTAGGATTACCCCGCGGAGGGGTGCACGGATAGCCGGGTTCTAGAGGGCAACGGGCACGCATCTCATGGCGTTGAGACGGAGGGGGCTTCACTCTAGGATTGGCGGGCTATTCGCCGCACTCGTAGGGGGTACAGGTTGACCCAGGAGGGGTGCCCAAGTTACCGGATTCCTTGAAGTGCTCGGTGGTCCATTCACGGTGCTGAAGGGGGCTGCCTCGCTTCAGTTTTTGGCGGGTGACTTGCCGCGCCCGTAGGGGTCTAGGATTTCATTGCACAGGCTATCCACACGACCAGGGGAACGTCGGGTTTCAGCAGCGGCTCTGTGAAATCCGGGGCTTCCAGATATCTGTATTGTTCTGTGATGCTGTACATTTCTGTGATGTTGCATTCTTATCACGCCTTGAGAGAATATAATATATTGGTATATATATTAGTAGATGTTGTATATGTTTTGCATCCGCGCTAGTCCAGTCCCCGCTCTGTCGTTAGTTAAGTAACCTAACGGGTGATGACGGGACCCAGTGGCGAATGCGGATGGCATATACATACATCAGTATATTTTCGTTCTTTGTGGTGTGATCAATTGATGGGACTGCGTTGATTCGGATCAATGCAAGATAAACAAACCTATTCTGATGTTGTTGGAACAATTTTTCAAAAAGCTGTTATTGCAAGGACGTTCACTTTTGTTTTGCATCGTGGTATTCATTTGGAATATCCTGCTCCTCAGTCGACGAGGCAAGGGCCGAGATCCCTTCACCGGGAGTGACCCCTTGGACAAAAGTTTGCGTCAGGGCATTAACTTCACTATAGCCGATTACTTTTGCTTTGCATCGTGGTATTCAGTTGGAATATCCTGCACCTCATTCTACGGGGAAAGAGCCGAGATCCCTTCACCGGGAGTGACCTCTTTAGTAAAGTTTTTCGTCACTATATTTTCTAAAAAGTTATCCTGTTCCTTCAACGATATCAAGTTCATTACGGTAAAAGGTTTTTCGCCAAAAACCATCCGTAGCCCTTCGTCATTTCAGATTAGTATTACTTAGTATTCGTGCTACGTATGTCGTGCATTGCCGAGGCGTAGTGTTCGGTAGCTGTGTAATATTTTTCTGTCGCTTGGATAAGTGGATTGGTTAGGACAGTCGTACGGTTATGTTGGCATTGTCAAGGACTCGTACGGGTGGGTTTAACGCAATCAAGATAATGACGGGTTGAACTTGACTAGGACTCTTTGATATGTTGGCATTGTCAAGGTCACTTGGGTCCTAGGGGTAAAAACACACATCGGGAGTTTCAAAAGAACTGAAACTTGCCAGGCATGCGCATACCTTCTGGAGTGTGGTGACTTGAGTGGATTCCGTCAAGTTATCATGCGATGATAGTTGGATCCCGATTCCCACTGATGAGTTAGTTTACTCCTCGGGTGATCCCGACTAATTCTTCTTTCAGGTTTGGAGGAGAATTTGAGGTACAGTGGGAGGTTTCCAGATTAGACAAAGTGATAACCATTCTGATCTAGGTTAGAGTGCACGCTGAGTGTTTCTTTTCTCTCTCTCTTTGGCAGCGACCATTGACCCGACTCTGGACTATGACTCAGTGACCAAGTTGACCGAACCTTCTTAACACTGGCTTTTGGATTGTCAGAGTTGCAGACCTCATTGCCACTCCTACTTTTACCCTTTTCTCCAGGACACCCCGCATTACTGCGAACGTCCACTTCCATTGGACAAAACCATCGTATGGTTATATACGAACTCGAAGGACTTCGAGGATGGTTTCTGGTTCTGGAGAAAACGAATAGGATTATTCAGTTGTCTTTTCTTTTCACCTTCTCTCATTGCGAGTACTCCTTGGTTTAGGAGATAGTACACCTATTACGCAAATTGGATAGTCTTCTTCCAAACCTTAGGCTGGTGCCGAACGGTGGGGAACGAAGAAAACCAATTAGCATAACGATGGTGTGCAGAAGGTATTAAGTTAAGACAAAGCAAGGGATTAGTAAGAGGGCAAAGTAAATTGCGACTGCTATTCACGACCGAACCAAGTATTTCTTCGCCAATCCTAAATCACCTTTGTATTTCTCCAGGACACTCCGTATCACTACGAAGATCCACAGTTTATTTGGATACTCCATCGTATGGTTATATACGAACTCGAAAAGAACTTGTTCCAGTTCGGGGATGGATTCTGGTCCAGGAGAAATAGGAATAAGGTTTATTCGGTTGTCTTTTATCTTTACCTTCTCTCGCTTTGCGAGTGATCCTAGGATTAGGACAGTACACCTTTTATGCTTATTGGATAGTCTTCTTCCAAACCATAGGCTGGTGCCGAACGGTAGGGAAGGAAGAAAACCATTTGGCCTAAAGGGGTGTGCAGACGGTAATGACTAAAGACATATAAAGGGATTTGGACAGATGGCAAAGAGATATACGGTTACAGTTGTGAATCTGGATAATG
This sequence comes from Agapanthus africanus, assembly GCA_030015575.1. Taxonomy (NCBI): domain Eukaryota; kingdom Viridiplantae; phylum Streptophyta; class Magnoliopsida; order Asparagales; family Amaryllidaceae; genus Agapanthus; species Agapanthus africanus. The sequence continues at coordinate 210,361,345 of JASDDO010000006.1, forward strand.
GAAGAGGCATTACTAAGAAGACCGGAATACCCCTTCGAAACATTTCAATGTTTCAGTTCAACTGTGTACTGTTAAAAGAAAACTGATTTCCCGATTAGACACTTACTCCAGGGTATGTATTTACCAGGTATGATTCTCACATCTGTATGGTTTTACAGATGATGAGTGGGAGTAAGATATTGGGAATAGGGTGATCATCCACATTATATCGGGATTCGTTGTAATCGGTGATATTTGAGGAGATCATCTGGGCTGTTTGCCGGTCGGCAAATATTTGGTTTTGAATATCCGCTGTTGTGCACCAATTTCAAATTGATATATCTGTACGTCTATTTTCATAGAGTGAGATATACCTTTTGATATTATGTCGATGACATTTACATATATCAGTGGATGGTTAGGTAAGGAGCATTAAACAGCGGTGTAATTCTTCTTAACCATAAGTACAGTTTTCAACCTACGACACACAGTGAAAGAGTTGTTAGACTCAGCGGACTTATACAGAGTATTGTATGTTGTCCAGTGTCCATTAGGACAGAGGGGTTGGTCCTCATACTATATTCTGTTTACTTTTAACTTCTCTAGTTCTTAGACATGTGTTTCGTGCAAACGCAGGGTCTAAGTTTTGAGGAGTTATAGGTATTTGAATAGAGTAGAGAACCAGGTATAGCAAGTATCGGAATTCTTCAAAGTGATCGAAGATGTAGATTCTTGTGTATGGTATTCAGTTGATAAGTAATGATAAAGAGAAATTGCTTCTCTTTCAGGTTACTCATAATTGGAAGCATTCCTAAGTTGAGTAACGCTGATCGGCCTCCTTCCATTTAGTTTACATGCACTGGAGATAGCTGCATGATTTGAATCTGGTTCAATTGAATCAGTGTCTCTGGTTCTATATTGGATATAGAACAGTTCATATCTTAACGATGTTAAGGTACGGGGAGTTGTCCGGCTTATGCTTAAAACCAGACACTGGACAACTCAAGGCACGTTTCTGTAATGGCTGTTTGTGGGTTGACCCAGGCTATGACGAGGGTTGACTTTCTACCATCTGGCAGATCAATAGAAATATTGTTCTAGACTCGCCACAGTTTCATTAAAAATGGATTTTTTCAAAAACAGTAGTGGGAGTATGGTAGAACTGGAAGTGATTCCAGAACCGCAAACGATTACTGAAGATTTGATAAGGAACCTAAAGATTCAATCTGATTTGACATTCCATTGGCCACTCCGCAGATAAGGTGGGTAACTTCAGGCACCCGAGAGGTACTCCGGTAGCCTCAAGGACGGTGACAGGGAAGCTCTTGTTTACCCACACTTGCCATTGTTGTTGTTCCAGGCTGCGAGACCCGGCAGGAGGATGAGTATAGCGTCGTTCTAAACAAGATTTAGAAGTGCACGTCTATATGACTCTGGCAGAGGGTTGTCGTAGTCAGTGGGAGCAGCGGAAGCATTGGTGGACATCAGGCTTATGTCTATTTATAGACTAAAGTAGATATAGCGAAGATAGATCATCTATTTCTGATGTGACAGTCATAGGTTTGACGTCATCAGAATAGGGGATGGATCTGTTAAGAAGGTAGTAGGGTGTGATGTCCTGGTTTTGGATGACATACACAGAGTAGGAAAGGAAACTCCTATACTACGATCGGTTATACTTTGGTTGTCACACAGTGGTTTCTCCACACAGGACTTGGATATTATATCAGACATTCTGGTTACTAGATCTATGGTTTTAGATCTAGATTTTGGTGGTTTCCTAATCTGGGTACCTTGACAGCATTCTATGAGTATTTAGAATGGACGACTCCTGGCACGGTAGTACACCTGCAGTTAATGGAGTCACCCTCTCTAAAGGTGTCTTACAGACTAAAGGGGAGAGGGATACGCATGATTGACAGATCACTTGCTTAGGCAATTGAGTCAATCATGAGATGTCAAGTACCACACCAGATGTTGTTCTTGCAGTAGATGTAATAAGTTGATATTGATCCAATCCTGGAGAAACAGTCGGAAGCAGTTTTAGAACATAAGTGGATGTTCTAAGGGATATGATAACGACAGCATCATTTGGGAGACAGTTATCATTCCAGGCTTCCAAGGTGACATGGACGACAAGGAGGTTGTCAGAGTTATAGTTTTCCTTCTGACGAGGGACAGTATTTTGGACAGATGGTCCAAGGCAATACTGAGGGAGGCATGGCGCTGGGTACTAATTAAGTTCAGTTATCGATACATTCTAAGAAGTTTGGATTTGGAGTTCATTCATGAGCTAGGTCCCATCAGATATCCAGACATACTCTAAGACAGGTATTGCTCATTTCGGGAGATGGTTTTCTCTGCGAACTTGAGATATAGAGAGACATAGAAAGAAACTTCACAGCGGATCCACTCACTGAGGCTATTTCTCGAACGCAATAGTTTCGCAAACGAGCTTTGTGAGACTGACTAGTAGAGGAGTTGGGTGTTCGGTATCACACGGGCTGTGAGTATGCGACATCGCAATAATTAGCCTTGAGTGCAAGTGGGAGATTGTTGGAGATAGTGCCCTCAGAGTCAATTATTGGATCACAGGCACGTGATTGCAATGATTGAGGGAGGACCTATCCCGTTAGGACAGTCTTACTCGAGATGATAGTATGCTATCTGGTTTATCTTTATCATCGTGTACTGCTTTAGGTGACCTGACATATCGCTATTACACTGTGATAGAGCCCCTAGGATTCTTGCTTGACTACCAGCAGTATGATGGCGATCATATACGTGGGAGCTGGTAGTCTATAAGCACATCCTTAAAAGGTCCCTAGTCGTAGGAGTTTCGAGACAGGGCATCGATACTCCATTAGTAGACTAGTGTATACAGTCGAGACCCCGACGAGGGGCGGTGGCCGGTCTCACAAGCCACTGGTGTCAGTTGGTTCACCTAAGATGTATACAGGTGCTCATTGGGTTATGAGTACACCGGACAGGACTCGCCGGGAACCTGCTAGTTGGTCTTATACCTGACGTCAGATAGCAGTTCCCTGGTGACATGTGTACAGGTTAGTTCATCGACCTGAGGATCGTCATTTGTCTCGTGTGAGTTCCCACTGTACTTTGATTACTACCCTACCACGGCTCAAAGGAGTCGTGCAAAAAGGTTTTAGTTGGGTACAGTCCCGAGCCACATGGAGGTAGTGAGCGGATCTTCAGGGGTTCGTCTCTCCCGGTATTGGGGGTGAGGTCGCGCTGTGTCTAGGAGAGCCATTACACAAAGCCCTCGGCCGAGGCAGGAGATTTACTGGTAGGTATTCCAGTAGTATCTCTGGGTGTTCTGGGCTACACTCCGACACGACTTGTACCGCTTTTGGGGGTCTGACTTTTACCAACCCCCTAGGCCCGACATGCGATGCTCATAGACGAACGGACCGGACTGTACGGATATTGTCACTGACAGGCTCAGTAGGGTGTCAGGATGAGTTCGCTCATCGACGTCCCTTTTGGTCAATAGCTGGTGGCCCGTCACGTATTGGCTAATACCTCTGACGTGCTAGTGGTTAAATCCACAGCCATAGTATTGACGAGTCTTTAGAGTCCACCACACTTACAGTTACTCAAGCTTTCGGGCGAAACGCTGTAGAGGCCGTATGGAGATATGGCAGGGTCCGATCAGATACGTGCGGTATTGCACGGATCAGGATCGGACAGTTTTGTACTAGTGGCCGTATAGTTATATGGCAGGGTTCGATCTGATACGTGTGGTATTGCACGGATCTGGATCGAACGGATTTTACTAGCCGGCTTTGGCTTAAGCCGGTCCTAGTTTAGTGCAGTGTAGATTTTGTCTCATTGCATTTGTATCCGGACGGAATACAGATGCAGGTGTGTATGCACAGTATCGGGGTTTTCCTGTAATTTATTACGGGACCAGTTTTTTGGAGTTGCCAGTTTGCATTCCGTTCCGGCCGGTTTTCCTTTGTTCTTTCCCGGCCGGACTTTTCTGATGGAGGGGGTAATTTGCAGTTTTGCAAATTACATTTGAGGAGGGGGTTTATTGCATATGTATTAATTATGATAGCATCTTTTTTATTCCTTTCTTTTCTATCATCATTTCTTGTAAAAGGTGATTAGGATTGATTTGGTTTTGATGTGAGATTGTGATGATTATGTTTGGCTATGGTCACCACTTGCTTTTACTACCATTACCTTCCTTCTATGGTTGTGGTTTTGTATTCCCTCCTCCACCATTCTCATTTTAGGAGATGATAGAACTCACTTGAGAGAAAAGAGAAGAAGAGGTTTTCATTCTTGAGAGTTTCATTCTTGATCTCATTTTCATGCTAGAAAAATGCAAGCACCATTTTTCTAATCTTGATTCCTCCATCATCTTCAAAGGCAACAAACCAAAATGAGACATAGCCTCTACACTACACATTCTACAGCATATCTTGAGCATGTCGAGTTGCCGGCTTCATGCCCGAGTTGCCTCGGTATTGAGGCGGGAGCCCGTAAAAGACGCAGGCGATGTGGTGCCCTTTCCGGCGAGGAGGCGACGATATGGAGACAAGACTTTCCGCGGGAGATTGGGACGATGAAGAGAAGACCGGAGGACTCGGATCACTTGGTATACTTTTCTTCCCATCTCTTGTTTGCTAGCATTAGGTTAATGGTTACGATCCGGGTTTTCATTGTCCGTGGTAGCGCCGGTTTCCAAGTAAGGAAAAATTTTGATTCCACATTTTGGCCTCGGATAGACGGCCGGGGCGCTGTCGTGGCGCAACTCTCGACATGATAGTATGCTATCTGGTTGGACTTTATCTTAACATGTACTCTATTTGTCTCTATATTACATGTTGATAAAGCCCTTAGGATATGTACTCGACTACTGGGACTATGATGAGATCATACTAGTGGGGCCACGGTAGTCGAAGAGTACATCCTATAATTGTTCCTAGTCGAGGGTGTATCGAGACAGGGCATCGATGCACCAGAGTAGACTAGCGTATACATATCTTGACCCATATGATGGGCGATGGATGATCCCATATCCATCGGTGTTTGACATCAAGGATGGTGTACCGGTGCTCAGTAGAGACTGGGTACACTGGACGGACTCGCCGAGAACTCCCAGATGGTATTATACCTTACGTCAGATGGCAGTTCTCCGGTGACACTGGTACAGAGTAGTCTGTTGACCAGAGATCGTCATAGAGTCTTGTGTGATTCCTACTGTTCTTTGATTTCCATCATACCACGTCCAAGAGGGCGTGCAAAATGGTGATTTTTGTGTACAGTCCCGAATCACATGGACGCAATGAGCGATAGGAGGGGATTCGTCTTTCCCGGTATTGGGAGTTGATGTTGTGCTGTGCTCGATTGGCTATAACCGGAAATACCTGGCCAGGGTTGCTGAGATTTACTGGTAAGTGTTATCAGTAGTTTCTCGAACTGTTATAGACCTCATATCGACACGACTTATCGAGCTACTTGGGTCTGACGTTTACCACCCCTAGGCGAGATATGCGACATATCAGACGACGAGACCGGACTGTACGGGAGTGTTACTGATTGGATTCACAGGAGAATGTACAGGCTTGCTTGTTGATCTTCTGAGCGCTCAATACCTGGGTGGCTGTTACGTTTAGCTGACTGCTTGCAGCTTGTGGGTGTTTGATATGATCATCACCTACTGCCGGCGTATTGACGATTCTTTATAGTCCAACACAGAGATTTCTTGGCTCAGGCAAAACGGAATAGGAGCACATATATGATATGTGCGGGACCGAGTATAATGCGGTAAGTGATACCGTATTGGATTTTCGCGATATGAGATATCGGCCGGGTATATGTGATATAGCCGGGTCATCGTATTAGTCGGTTATTTGTGAAATAGCCGGATTGTCGGATCAAGTGTTGATTCGATAATTTAATGTATAATAATATATATGATATATTAAATTACATTAACTAATATTAGCTCACTAAAAGATTCATTTTCACATGGGATAATACATTGATATATATGCGATATATGTTAACTGTATTATTTTCTATTGTTACAAAATATATTGTATATGTGATATATAATATTGTAACATGTTAGGGTTACAAATTTAATAATGGATTAGGGTTTAAACTTGGTTAGGGTTTGGATTAGTGTTAGCTTTTGCATGAAGCTTTGACTTTGTGGTTGCTTGATATTTTTGTGAGATATTATGTTAACCCAATCCAAACCATTAACTCTAGTTAACTCTCTACAAGGGTTAACTCTTTCATGCTTAACCCTTGGTTAGATTTGTAACCACTACAATAATTCATTGTTCATCACAAAAGGAATAAGTTATCATCTTCATTCATCTTCTTCTTCCTTGAGTTTTCTCTTGAAAAAGCTTTCTTTTGTGATGAAAGTGAGTGAGAAAAAGATTATAATTGAGAGCAAAAATCCTACTTCATCATCCTCATCTATCCTTGCCATTTAGATGAGGGTGTTCACTTCATATTATGAGTGTTAGCTTTTGTTAACGAAACTTCAAGGTAGATCATCTTTGTATCGAAGATCGGAAGCAAGACTGCATCTTTCTCTTCGTGGAACCTCTCGAGAGTCTAGAACACGATGATCGCAGCGAAGGGACCTCAACACGGAGCTTAAGAAGTGAAGGACCGGATCTTCAAAGGTTGTAATCCCTCTCACTTAGTGTTAAAGTGTTTAACATGTTCGTTTTCGCCTAATCTCTAGTTTAAAGATCCGGCTTCGGGTTGTTCGGCACGGCTAATTTTTTAATCGGGCATGGTTGATGCCTCGTAGAACCTTGTGAGCGTGCCTCGCAACCCTACAGTGGTATCAGAGCCAAGCTAGAGCTTTAGGCGAAGTCTAGACGAAGTTTAAAGTTCGATCGAACTCCGAATACCCGATATTAACCCCTCTCTGTAAATTTTCTAAAAATGTGAGTTTTTCAGAATTAAAACTGCTCAGAAAAACAAAAAGGAAAAAATAAGAATTATTGTGAAGTACGGTCCACTGAGTCAACTATTTGACCGCGGAACCGCGGACAAACCAAGTGTCACGACCCAAAATTGGCCCGTGACGGCCCTAATACTACGCAACGCCTAAAGACGCAACGTTGTAAAAGAAAGCCAAACCCAGAAATCTAAACCATGAAAAATACGGAAAAGATAATATAAGTTTTGAAACAATTGAAATCGCAACCCAAATTCTTTAAAAGTCTTACTTTCTTTCTTTAAAATTTTAGCAACACCCCCTTTTTGTAAAGACAAGTCAAGATGAATGCAACACAAAAATAATGACAGTAGAGAAAAAGCTGTATATAAAAGACATCAAATCCATAATAATACACATAACGTCCTCACCAAGTCTCTATGTCCACAAATACAATAGTAGATGGAGAGTCCAAATACAACGAATATACAATATGAAATACAGATATCCATCTAACCCACCTAAGCAAAATGGTACTGTGAGCTGATGCGGTATCTGTAACAAAAGATGGTAGCTGGATAGCTGAATAGAGGAATAGCCTGCCTCGACTACTGTGGGGAACACCCTGAAACACCTGTGGCACAACGGGGGTGAGTTGCCAACTCGTGAATAGTATAAAACATATGCAGGTAATCGCAGGAATGCACGTAAATCATGAATCTAAGATATGCGATTACAGTAGTAATATGTTATGCAATGCTGAAATAAGGAGAGTACACTAGCAGGTACAATCAATATGTGAAGCAATAGTAACATGACAATAGTATGCAATAACCATGCAAAAGGATATGAGAATATAGATATGCAACTATCATAAGGGTACACTAACAGGTACTGCCACTATAAGAATCTGTGCATAAAATAAGTAAGGGTGAGGTATAGGGTGGAATATGTCATTTCCACGGAAACCTGACCTCGTGGCAGGATCACAATCCATCAAGACACTCAAATCCCAGATCCTCAAATCAGCCCCCACATTGGGCTTTCACAATATAAAAGTCTCACATCACCTCAATGTACAATATCGAATAGCCCTCCTATATCTCGAATGTACAATTCCTCAATCTCGTTCATATCCAATATCCAATCTCAATGAATCACCTATATTCCAAGTCGAATCCCAAGCAAGTTTCTAACATCCTAAAGGTAAACATATACAGAAATGAATATGATGGGGGCAATACACATATATTAGCGTCCCATTCCACTAATATTGGTGTAAGGGTATATATAACAACGGCTAATCCCCTGTTATATATACAAAAGGGGGTTAAAGAAATATCATGAAAACAGTGTGCCAATCATCGACACAGAAATCCTCGTAAATCGGGCTCCGTCAGTCCGGATCGGCCCACGGGGTCCATCTGCGGTATCGGCCCTCGGCCCCGACAGTACAGATCCTCCCGCATCCATCTCTCGACTCTGGCCAGTAGCCTCCGGACAACTGCCAGGTCCAACCAATCACCGGTAGGTACTCGCCCGCCTCCAGGCTCAATCGGCAAACCCATCAATCTTCTTACCGAGGGGAACCATACCGGGCCCCACCATGTACTCTCATACGGCAACCACACCTCGTATGGAGTATATAATCAGCACCGATAAAACTCATGGGGGACGCTCAAATATCATATCAAGGAAACCGGGTTGTTCCATGTATGCATTATTTCATGAACTCCCGCGGTTCCCAAATCCCGAAAACATCATATAAAATCCAGATAAACAATGCGCAATCCAAGAATAATGTATGCGATATATCTGAATGCGAGCAGGTAAACAAAAGTATATAGCTGAACCAGATGTATGTGAAATCAAGATAAGGTACAGCAAAGTAACATCAGTAAATGTATATATACGACAACAACTGAATATGTGTCTAACATACAGGTGTAGCAAAGTATAGGTATCTACCTATAGGAACTGATGTCGTATACCCCCCTGGGTATAAGTAACATGTGAATAAGATATCCCTCCCGGTATAAGTAAAATATGTAGGAGGTATACCTGTAGCTGTATCGCAAGGTGAAAATATACCTATCACTAAAGGTATGATACACTATAGGTATACCGATAGCTAGATGTCATGTGTGGCAAGCAATAGTAGCTATAAGGGGTAGTGTGTGACATAGCAATTATTGACGGTGTGTGTGTAGCATACAATCCATGCTCGTGCAACATGAACCGTCAATAATTGTGTGCAGTGTCCTACGGCTGCTAGTCACAGTATATAACTACATCAAGGAAATGCAGTAAAGCGCAATTCTACAATGACGTAGAATGTGAGACAGGTAATTGAATCCTAGCCCAGACGCATAACGCCATGCGGGCGATTCCCCTGTAGATGTTAAATCTACTCACCTACACTCCACGCTAGGTGAATCCTACCATCTGCTCCCCCCTGTAGCCGTGTCCGTAGTCCCTGCCTGCAAACCTGCAAATAAGGCATGGAAATCACATATAAGCCAAATATCCCGCAAAACGCGATATCGAACCAAAACGAGAAACTCGCGTCGCGAACTAAACGCGCGTGTGCACGATACGCTTAATCGTGTGTGTACGCGTCTAAAACCATCGCGACACGCCGCGATACGCTGGATCACAGAACTCACTCACGTATCGCGCGTATCGCGCAAACACAACGGACACCAAATACGACATATAGTCCCAGATTTTCCTACAGGTAATATATTACAAAACTAGACATACCAACACACTACACAACACTGCAGACTACCCCAGACAAAACCCCAACACCCAGAACCCTAACCTGGCCGCAATTTGCGGCCAAAATGCTAAAATTGGCGGCCACAGTGTGGGGGTAAGGGCTCATGCTCAGTTGGTGGTGTCCATACCTAGTGGGCGTGTCCCAGTCTTCTCAATTTCACTCTGTAAGGTCCGGGTCTATAGCAGATCACAAATATCACAAATATCGCCTTAAAACGACGATTTTGCACAATTTAGAAAACCTATGGTATTTTAGTGTAATCTGGGGATTTCTCAGTTGAAGTGGCCCTATTAGCACTTAAATAAGCTAAAGTAGCTAACACAATCAACAATTTACCATAATTCCACTTAAACACCATAATCTAGCACTAAACTAGCAATTTAACACTAATCGACACAAAACCACACACAAATAAGCAAACTAGGGATTGGGGTTCAGAAATATACCCTATTGGACCTTAAAGAGCCCTAGAAGGCAGGTGAAGAAGTGGAGAAGGGCTTCTACAAGAGCTGGGGTTCCTGTTGCTGCTGTTGCTGCTGCTTCTGATGCTTGCTGCTGCTTCTGCTGCTGCCTCTGGTGCTGCTGCTGATGATGATGTTGTTGTTGAAGTTGTGGTCACTGCTGCTGTGTTTGTGTGTGTGTGTGATGAAGCTTCTGCTGCTATTGTTGCTGTTGTTGTAGTTGCTGTTGTTGTTGTTGCTGCTGCTATTGCTGCTGCTGCTGCTGCTGTGTTGTTGTTGTTGTAGTTGTTTAGTGTTGCTGGGGCAGCTGCTGCTGAAGGGTGTGAGTGTGTGTGAGAATGAGAGTGAGAGAATGAGAGTAAAGAGTGAAATGAGGGAACACAAACAAACCCCTCCCTTCTCACTCTCTCTCACCTCATTAAATGAGGCATGGCTCATGCCATGATGCCCATGCTCTCTTTCTCTCTCAAGTCAACCAATTATAACCATTTAAAATCCTTTTTAATTTCATTTTCCTTTTTAAAACTATCACTACTAATTACAACCATATCACTTATACAACATTAAAACTAGGTTAGGGAGAAATGGTTAGTTAACCATGGTTGCTAATCATGGTTTAACTCCAAAAACAACCCTAGTTAACATGCACAAGTGTGTGTGTGCCTAACAAAATTCTAATAAAATACACAATAAATAAGATAAAATATTTAAAACTAAATTTTGTAAACTTTTTATTAAAAATCACATATTAAAATATAATTAGCTACAAAACACATTCTAAGGTGTTACACCAAGGGTTTGGCGGCGGTTCCGCGGCCGAAATTATGACTTAGTCCCTGAAATTTCATGTAATTGTTCTTAGGTCCTTTATTGTTATTTTTTTCTGGGAATTTTTTTATTCCACTCAAGTGTTGAGTTTTCTAGGGTTGTATTGGGGACCCGTTGATTCGATCGGATAATTTAACTTTGTTTAGTTTGTTCGGGGAATTTTTAGAAACTGTTAAAAAGTTCGAACGGATATCAATAACTCACTTTTTCTCCAGTCGGAAAATTTTTCAAAAGTTGGATTTTTTCTCGAGTTTAAGAACGTTCTAAGTCATGCAAATAACGCGGTGGACCCTATAGAAGACAACAAACCTTAACTCGATTATGTGACCGTCTTGAACTGCCTTTTGAACCTTAGGGTTTGGGGCAGTACGGCGTGCCACATGTTAGGCGTTGGCTTGACCCTTCTACGGCTGGACCATTGGTACTGTGGCATGTGATGGATGTTTTTAAACTGATTTCAAGTGTTGAAATATATTGGGGAAATCTTGGGTGTTTGATTATTCGATCGGAAAGTTTAACATTGTCTATTTATCTGGAATGTGATACAATATTTGGAATCCACAGGTAGTTATGAGATAAATAATTTGAATGTTATAAACATAGCACTTTAGTCTCAGATGATCGGTTGCCACGGAATTTTGATGTGATCAAAAGTCCGTCGCAATCACGTAGCGTACGTGGATACTCGCCGGGTAAACATAACAGACAGCCATGCCCCATAGCCCTGACCAAGTGACTGTAGGAGAACCCCGCCGCCAAAAGCATCCGTTCGGGTGCTCGCGGCAGCGGTGTTCCGCCTTAGTGCACTTCGTCGACGGCATCCGGGGGAGCGGCCGTCTACTAAAGTTTGCGACGAGCATTTGATCAGGATGTCGGGAATCTTGTTGAATTGCCCGACTTGATATTGAAAAGAGTTTTCGATAATGAGACTAAAATGCGGGGTTTATAATTGTTAGGCCTGCGATGTCTAAGGAATTAATTTGGTTAGGCATGCGATGTCTAAGGAGATTGCGGATTCCAACTGTTGTAGTTTTACACTTTCTTTTCTGTGACCGTAAGCGTAGTATGTGGTGTATCGCCGGCTTCGTTGCTATACATCAATGACAATCGGGATACGCATACTTGCTTACGTTGATGATATGAGATATTATGTGTTACTGTGATATATTTTATTGGATCGTCGCGTTTTGAATAGCCGGGGATTTTATGTGAGATGAGAGTTTTTTTCTTTTTCATTCATGTAAAATTCATTTGTATGTAATATTCTTTTATTGGGGCACTTCCGGGCTGAGGATGATGTCACCATTGTATATTATTTACTTTTCCGCATTAGGTAGACCCAAGGCGGGGAGCACAAGCAACCGGGTTCTAGGGTCTACTTGGAGACCATCTCGAGGAGTCGAGACCGGGTCTCCTAACCATAGAATTGGCAGTGTTGCTTGCCGCTCTCGTAGGGGTCTAGGGATGTGGGTTTGGCTATTCATCGCGACCGTGGAATCCGTGTTTTATACAGGCTCGTATTGAAAACACGGACATCCTAGTATATCCAATATTTCATATATGTTCTTCTGCTGCAATGTTCTGTGATAAGATCATATTACTGCCTGAGACGAATGTTTATATTATATATATGAGATATATGTTATATTGCAGATTTCGTTTCAAATGCAATGCTTGTGAAGCATAATAAAATGGGACTTCATTAATGAGATTAATGAAATAAAAGAAACCTAAAGATGTTTTAGAAACTTGTTTAAAAACTGGTAGCTCTAGTTCTTGCTTTGCATAGCGGTATTCCTTGTAGAACATCCAGCACCTTATTCGATAAGGAAAGAGCCGAGATCCCTTCACCGGGAGTGACCTCTTTAGTGAAACTAGCATATGCTACAAACTCGGTTTGTTTTTTGATTGCTTCTATAGTTTTTGCTTTGCATAGTGGTATTTGTGAAATATCCTGTACCATATTCGATGAGGAAAGGGCCGACGATCCTTTCACCGGGAGTGACCCCTTTAGCAAAACTAGAAAAGCCTCAAAAACACTCCATTTAAAATCACTCGATTCTACAACGATATCAAGTTCATTACGCAAAAGGTTTTCTTAAAAACCTGTCGTAGCCCTCCGTCATTTCAGATAAGTACTGGTTAGTATTCATGCTGCGTTTGTTGACATCTATCAAGGCGTAGTGTGCGGTAGCTGATTAGTGCTTATCTGTATAAGCATATGATGTGATTGATTTAGGGTAGTCGTGCGACCTTGTTGACCTCTGTCAAGGGTCGTGCGGGTGGGTTTACTTCAATCAGGAAATGACGGGTTGAACTTGATTAGCAACCTATGGTTTGTTGACCTCTGTCAAGGTCATAGGACGCTTGGGGCAAAATATTATTGGGAATTTCAAGTGTTGAAATTTGCAATGAGATTGCATACCTTCTATGAGATAGTTGGATCCCGATACCCGCTGCGAGTAAGAGTTACTCCTGGGAGAGTTTTACACAATATAATTAGCCGATCAAGTAGGTGTCTAGAAAGGTGTTAACGGGGTTACTCCCATGGGAAAATGAGGTTTACATTAATTAGGTTCGTGCGAAAGCACGGGGGACCTCCCTCAAAGTACCGACACTGGCCTGGCTGAAAAATTGGCGAACTTGTAGCGTGTAATTAATCCCGGCTAGTCTTTCCTTTTAGGGTTTGAAGGAAGATTTGATTAAAACAGTGGGAGACATCCTGATTAGATATATTAGATAACCAATCTAATCTTGCAAGAGCATACGCTGAGTGTTTTCTTCTCTCCCTCTCCAGGTAGCGACCATATCACGGCTTAATCAAGATAATAAAACGGATAAATTGACCGAACCCGCTTGTTATACTGAGCTGGGAACGTTGGTCCCGCACCAACTTATAATTGTTATAAGACAGAGCAGGAAATTGGGGAATACCAGATTTCCCGTACCGCCCAAACGAAGAAAGTACATGTTGATGCATCATCTTCGGGTGTGTTCATTACAGAGAACTGTTTCTCAGTATCATTTACGTCCTGGGTATGTGATACTGGATCAGGATTCCGTATATGTAATCTGTTACATGGGCTACAGATAGGTAGAGAACTGAGAACGGATGATAAGTTTCATGAGATAGAAATGGTGCAAGTGTTGCAGCCAAGTCTGTTGGTCACTATCACCCTGTATTACCAGAATACATTGATTCTGAACGAATGTTATTAGATACCGAACCTGATATACAACATCATATCAGTCTCTTTATTAGTAAAGAAAGGATATAATTTTGTATTGTTGGATAATGTTTTGAACATTTTCTATATCAAGAGTTGATCGGTTCAGGCACGTTATCTAAAAGCATTGACGTTCTAAATCAAACTACAGTTCTTAGTATACAGAACACACACAAGAGGAAGAGTTCAGAAATGAACGAATCCTTCTTGAGGCATTGTAGACTAGGTCATATCAATGCGACCCGACTAGCTAAGTTACATTTAGATGCATATTTAAATCTGTTTGAATTTACATCTTGTGAAACTTGCCGGTCATGTCACAAAGATAAGATGACCATAGCTCTGTTTATTGGAAACAGAGAAAGAGTTAGTGAACTCTTGGGATATATACATGCTGATGTATGAAAGTCTCCTGTCTACACAAGCCAAGACCGGTTCGTTGTACTTCATTACATTCTCTGATGATCTCTCAAGATTCAGACATATGTTCCTGTTGAAACACAAGTCTGAAGCTTTTGAGATATTCACAGAATATATGTTAGAAGTAGAGAACCAAAATATGGGTAAAAGTATTATGTCCTTTGATGTGATCAAGGAGGAGAATACTTGAGTACGGAATTCCTGGACTATTCTAAAGGAGAATGAGATTCTCTCTCAGCATTACTCCTCCGTATACACCACAGCACGTCGGTGTATCGGGGCGGAGCAATAGCACCCTATGTGATATGGTGTGCTCTATGATGAGTACTACTGAGTTTCCTATTTCCTTTTGGGAATTATGCACTAGAGAAGCTGCATACCTATTGAATAGGGTTCAAATCAAATCAGTTGCCTACCACTTCAAATGTGATATGGAAAGGGAAGAGCCCATATCTTAAGCTTGTTAAGATTTGGGGTTGTCCGGCCTATGTCTAAAAAGCAAAATCCGGACAAGCTCGAGGTAAAGTCGGATCTGTGGATGTTTGTTGGATATCCCAAGCATTTGCAAGGCAATATCTTCTACCAAACCGAGAAACAAAAGTGTTTTATTTCTCAACATGCCACCTTTGTGAAAGGGCATTTCTTGTGAAGAAATTAGTGGTCATGAGGTAGAACTGGAAGGAGTTCCAGATATACAAACTACAATAGATGATTTGGTAGAACCAAAGGATTCAATAGTAACCAACGAATCTCAGCCTCTCCGCCGATCTAGTAGGGTTCCTCACCCACCTGAGAGATACTTCGGTTTTCTCTATGACAGTGGGAGCGAGGATTGCATCATGAGATGATGACCCAAATAGTTTCGAGCTGGCCATCAGGAGTGGGACTCTGTAAGAATGGCTGGATGCTTAGTGATCTGAGATGGAATCCTTATACACCAACAAAGTATGGACTTTGGTTGATTTATCTGAAGGGTTAAATCCCCAACAGGAGTGAGTATATCTTGAGAAGATTACTTGGTGTACATGGAAAAGTTGAGAATTTCAAAGCTATGCTTAAGTCCATCCAGATCCTACTTGCCAAGGCTACATACCATGACTACGATATCTGGCGGTTGGGTGTCATGACTGCTTTTCTAAATGATGTTTTAGAAAAGAGCGTCTATAAGTACACAGCCAGAGGGCTTCGTAGACAGTGGGAGCAGCGGAAACGTGTGCAAGATGTTTTATGAGATAAAGCAGGCATCGCGGAGTTGGAAAGTCTGTTTTGATGTGGTAGTCAAAGAGTTTGACTTCATCAAAATGGTAGATGGACCTTGTATATACAAAAAGGTAGTAGGGAGCATGGTGGTGATCCTCGTAGAGTACGTGGATGACATACTCTTGACAGGGAAGGAATTTCCTATGCTACGCTCGGTCAATCTCCGCTTATCACAAAGATTCTCCATATAGGATCGTAGTGATACCTCCTGAATCCTGGATTTTGGATCTATGAGATAGATCTAATTGGATGTTAGAATACTCACTAGTTGTAGTGAGATGGTATCAATCGATCCTGGGGAGAATCACAGGAAAGGTTCCAGGGTGGTTAGGACGACTGAATGTCAGTCACAGGCATTGTCTTTACCCTCAGTGGAGGGACGGTATGTTGGAAGAATTCCAAGCTAAATACCGTGACATACTAGACGATTAAAGGCAAGATACATCGTTACCAAAGATGCTACCAAAGAGGCAGTCTGGATATATATATAAGTTCATGAGATGAAATTCTTTCCTACAATTGTGTGACAATGGAGTTGTGGCTTTAGCCAAGGAACCCCCGTCCCATCTGAAATCAAGATATAATTCTTAGGCTGTATCACCTGATCATGGAGATGGTTGATCTCCAGGAAGATCGAGGTTAGGAGAGTAGACACAGAGGACAACAGCGCGGATCCACTCACGAAGGCCTTTTTCCCAGTAGAGACTTTTATGGGATGGTTGAGTATGAGATACTTCAACCGCAGCTAATTGTTGGGTATGTGATACCACCCTAGTGCAAGTGGGAGATTGTTAGTTATATGTATGCCCTAGAGGCCATTACTTTACATACGATGTATATTGTAGTGGATGCTAGGACATATATAGGGAGGACTTTCTTGCTCGACATGATAGTATGCTATCTGGTTGGACTTTATCTTAACATGTACCCTGCTTGTCTCTATATTACATGTTGATAAAGCCTTTAGGATATGTACTCGACTACTGGGACTATGATGAGATCATACTAGTGGGCCCACGGTAGTCGACGAGTACATCCTATAATTGTTCCTAGTCGAGGGTGTATCGAGACAGGGCATCGATGCACCAGAGTAGACTAGCGTATACGCATCTGGACCCATATGATGGGCGATGGATGATCCCATATCCATCGATGTTTGACATCAAGGATGGTGTACGGGTGCTCAGTAGAGACTGGGTACACTGGACGGACTCGCCGAGAACTCCCAGATGGTATTATACCTTACGTCAGATGGCAGTTCTCTGGTGACACTGGTACAGAGTAGTCTGTTGACCCGAGATCGTCCTAGAGACTTGTGTGATTCCCACTGTGCTTTGATTTCCATCATACCACGTCCAAGAGGGCGTGCAAAAAGGTGGCTTTTGGGTACAGTCCCGAATCACATGGAGGCAATGAGCGATAGGAGGGGATTTGTCTCTCCCGGTATAGGGAGTTGATGTTGTGCTGTGCTCGATTGGCTATAACCGGAAATCCCTGGCCAGGGTTGCTGAGATTTACTGGTAAGGGTTATCAGTAGATTCTCGAACTATTATAGACCTCATATCGACACGACTTATCGAGCTACTGGGGTCTGACGTTTACCATCCCTAGGCGAGATATGCGACATATCAGACGACGAGACCGGACTGTACGGGAGTGTTACAGATTGGATTCACAGGAGAATGTACAGGCTTGCTTGTTGATCTTCTGAGCGCTCAATACCTTGGTGGCTGTTACGTTTAGCTGACCGCTTGCAGCTTGTGGATGTTTGATATGATCATCACCTACTGCCGGCGTATTGACGATTCTTTAGAGTCCTACACAGAGGTTTCTTGGCTCAAGCAAAATGGAGTAGGAGCACATATGTGATATGTGCGGGACCGAGGATAATGCGGTATGTGATACTGTATTGGATTCTCGCGATATGAGATATTGGCCGGGTATATGTGATATAGCCGGGTCATCGTATTAGTCGGTTATTTGTGAAATTGCCGGATTGTCGGATCAAGTGTTGATTCAATAATTTAATGTATAATAATATATATGATATATTAAATTACATTAACTAATATTAGCTCACTAAAAGATTCATTTTCTCACGGGATAATACATTGATATATATGCGATATATGTTAATTGTATTATTTTCTATTGTTACAAAATATATTGTATATGTGATATATAATACTGTAACATGTTAGGGTTACAAATTTAACAATGGATTAGGGTTTAAACTTGGTTAGGGTTTGGATTAGGGTTAGCTTTTGCATGAAGCTTCCATGAAGCTTCATGAAGCTTTGACTTTGTGGTTGCTTGATATTTTTGTGAGATATTATGTTAACCCAATCCAAACCATTAACTCTAGTTAACTCTCTACAAGGGTTAACTCTTTCATGCTTAACCCTTGGTTAGATTTGTAACCACTACAATAATTCATTGTTCATCACAAAAGGAATAAGTTATCATCTTCATTCATCTTCTTCTTCCTTGAGTTTTCTCTTGAAAAAGCTTTCTTTTGTGATGAAAGTGAGTGAGAAAAAGATTATAATTGAGAGCAAAAATCCTACTTCATCATCCTCATCTATCCTTGCCATTTAGATGAGGGTGTTCACTTCATATTATGAGTGTTAGCTTGTGTTAACGAAAATTCAAGGTAGATCATCTTTGTATCGAAGATCGGAAGCAAGACTGCATCTTTCTCTTCATGGAACCTCTCGAGAGTCCAGAACACGATGATCACAGCGAAGGGACCTCAACACGGAGCTTAAGAAGTGAAGGACCGGATCTACAAAGGTTGTAATCCCTCTCACTTAGTGTTAAAGTGTTTAACATGTTCGTTTTCGCCTAATCTCTAGTTTAAAGATCCGGCTTCGGGTTGTTCGGCACGGCTAATTTTTTAATCGGGCATGGTTGATGCCTCATAGAACCTTATGAGCGTGCCTAGCAACCTTACAGCCACGATCAAGCGTGTGGCGGGCATTTTGGCCCCAAAAAGACAGCCTAGAAGATCTTGCAGTGTGGCTTCTTCTGGCCACAACTCTTCAAAGACGCTCATGATTACTGCAAGACTTGCTCCCGGTGCCAACACTTGGTCCAAATATCCAGAAGAAACAAGATGCCGCTCCAACCAATCTTAGTTGTCGAGATTTTCGATGTTTGGGGTATTTTCTTCATGGGGCCGTTTCCCATCTCTTTTAGGAACCTGTATATTCTTCTAGCTGTTGATTACGTCTCTAAATGGGTCGAGGCCATATCCAGCCGGACTAACGACAACAAGGTTGTCGTCAGATTCCTTAAGGAAAACATTTTTTCCCGGTTTGGACACCTACGCGCGATCATTAGTGACAATGGAACACATTTCTGTAATAGGACTTTCGAGGCCTTGATGCGGAAATATTCCATTAATCATAAGCTATCCATGCCCTACCACCCCCAAACATATGGGCAAGCCGAAGTGTCTAATCTGCAAATCAAGCAGATATTGGAGAAGACGGTTTCCAAGAACTGTAAGGATTGGTCTTTAAAACTCACTAATACTCTTTGGGAATTTCGAACTGCTTATAAGACCGATCATGGCATGTCTCATTATTATCTTGTTTATGGAAAGGCTTGCCACCTTCTAGTGGAAATTGAGCATCGCGCATTTTGGGCGATAAAAGAGCTGAATCTATCTCTCGAAGATGCGAGCAGCCATCGGAAGCTGCAGTTAAACGAATTTAACGAGATTCGGGATGAAACTTACGAAAACGTGGTTGTCGTTAAGAACCAAACGAAGGTGTTTCACGATAAATACCTTACGCGCAAAACTTTCGCATCTGGTCAACAGGTACTGCTTTACGACACCCGGCTACATTTCCATCCCGGCAAGCTCAGATCTCGTTGGAAAGGGCCATTCTTTGTGCGGACTGTATATCCGCACGGTGCGGTGGATATGGAAAATCCAGAGGACGATTCAATATTCAAAGTGAACGGACATAGGATAAAACCGTTCCTCACCGCGGATCCATTGGAGGAGCTCCTGATGTTGCAGGAGCCGGTTTACATTTGACTCATCTTCCTCCGCATACCTCCAAATTTCGGTTATTCAGCCACAAATAGTGGAAACACTGTTTCAAATAAGTTTGGGAGTATGTTACACTATTTTTTTTTATTTTCCCACATGTAATTATTTATTACAAATAAAAAAAATTAATAGAATTTTTTTATAAAAATTCGGGGGTATTCTTGTAAATATACAGAACCATATATAAAATAAAATAAAATAAAACAAACTTTTTCTAATGCTTTTATTTAATTCTTCTTTTTTTGGGGGGGGGGGGGGGCTTTTGTATAAATCACCAATACCCCTATAAATTCCCTCAACCCTTTTACTGAGTCCCGAGCCCTAATTTCATCTTAACCCCAAAACCCTAGCCACCACAGAATTTTTGGCCTCTGATCGCTCGCCGACACCGCGCAATCGCCGCAGAAGCTCCTTCCCGCTGCGCTTCCGCCGCCGATCTTCCTCCGCTCCCTCTGAATTTTTCAGAGGAGGTTTGCATCTCACTGATCCTCTATGTAAAATTTTTCTAAATCTCTGCACTTCACTGTCATGCCCCCTACCCTGCAATTTGAAAGGGATTTCTCCCAGTTGTTTGTACATAACATCTATGGTAGTTATTTCGGTGACGAGATCCGAAAGCGCGGATGGAACTTTCTCTTATTTAACCATCCGAACTCCTTCGCGCTTCCAGATCTGTTGGGTTTACCTAGCACCTCATCAAGGGTTTAGAAGCATCACATATGCCAAAATCAAAATTTTAAAGTGCTAAGTGAACTTGCAAAGAATCATAACTAGAAATTTAGTGTTTCTTTTGACTAAGCATCACATGCAAAAGAAAAAAGTATCACTAAGAGTAGAGATTACAACCTTTGTAGACCTCCCTTGGTGACTCCTTGACACTTTGAGAGTTTGGAATAGATCGATGGAAGCCTTCCTTGTCCACGAAGATCCACCCGAAGTTCCATTGCCCAAAGCTCCTTGCTTGACTTGATATGTGAATGAAGTAGAGCAAACACCCTACACAAATGGGCTAGATGTGTGTAGTATGATGATGTGGTTTGTATTCTATAATCAAAACCCTTTCTTTTTATCAATTTCACTCAAAGAAAATTTCAAGAGAGGAAGAAGAAGATAGTGGCTAAGCTTGAGCTCAAAAGAAAATGATATATGAGTGAATTATTGAAATAAGAAAAGAATAATCCATATTAATCCTTCTTACTTCAACCATGGTTAGCAATTATCTATATCTTTATCAAATGAGTTAAAAGGCAAAAGGATAATTAACTCAAGGTTAAAAAGTGGTTGAAGCATGGTCAAAGATGATAAACATTAACCATGTGTGAATTATCCTTTCCTTTATTCAAAATGATAAATAAATAGATAATTGCTACAATATGAGTCTTTCATTACCACCAAATATGTATCAACAACCAAGATACAATGTATGTATGTATGTATGTGTCCATGCACATCATCATGTGCATACATGCATGCATACAATAATAGAAAAATGGTTTAATTAAAGAATTAATCTAAAAATCATTTGTTAAATCAACACTTGATTTTGCAAACCGGTCATATCACTTACGACCCGACCAATAGAAAATGCTCGATTAATATACGGTATCACATATCCGTATTTAATCGGGTCCCCGCGCATATCTCATATGCACACCATATCTTTTCGCCTGAGCCAGGAAACTTCATTGTGGTACTCTAAGACTCGTCAATACGCCGGCAGTAGGTGATGATCATATCAAACACCGACAAGCCGCAAGCGGTCAGCTAAACGTAACGGCCACCCGGGTATTGAGCGATCAGAAGAAAACCAGCGAAGCTGTCAAAACTCCCGTCGAGCCAACTGGAAACACTTACCGTACAGTCCGGTCTCTTCGTCAGATATGTTGCATATCAAGTCTAGGGATGGAATCGTCGACCCCAATAACTCAATAAGTCATGCTAGTGTATGGCTCAAAACAGATCGAGAAACTACTGATAACGCTTATTAGTAAATCTCAGCAGCCCTGGACAGAGACTTCCTGTTATAGCAAATCGAGCATAGCATAACATCAACTCCAAATACCGGGAGAGATGAAACCCCTCCTATCACTCATCGCCTCTATGTGCCTCGGGACTATACCCAAAGTCCACCTGTTTACACGACTCAGTAGAGCCGTGGTAGGGTGGATATCAAAGTATAGTGGGAGGACACACAAGACTCTATGACGATCTTGGGTCTACAGACTAACCTGTACCAGTGTCACCTGAGAACTGCTATCCGATGATAGATATAATACCACATAGGAGTTCTCTGTGAGTCCGTTCAGTGTACCCAGTCTCCACTGAGCACCCGCATACAATCTTTGGCGTCACCTCACCAGATGGATATGGGATCATCCATCGCCCATCATATGGGACAAGAATAGTATATGCTAGTCTACTCTGGAATATCGATGCCCCGTCTCGATACACCCACAACTAGGAACAGTTTAAGGATATGCTTATAAACTACACATGCCCCACTAGTATGATTCGCATTATAGTCACAGTAGTCAAGCAAATATCCTGAGGGCTTTATCAACATGTGCAAATGAATAAAAGCATGATCAAATCAACATGTCAAGATAAAGTAAACCAGATAGAATACTATCATGTTGAGCGAGAAAGTCATCTAAAATCATATATACATGTCCAAGCATCCACTATACAAATAATGGCCTCTACGGCATACATATATCTAACAATCTCCCACTTGCACTAAGGCCAGTTATTGGCGTATCTCATACCCAACATCTCAAAAAGTCGCTCATGCTGCGGCTGTGGAAGGGCCTTGGTGAGTGGATCCGCTGTGTTATCCTTTGTATCTACTCTCCGAATCTCGATATCCTGGCGATCTACTATCTCCCGGATCAAATGATATCGCCTCAGGATGTGTCTGGATTTCTGATGGGACCTTGGTTCTTTGGCTAACGCCACAGCTCCATTATTATCACAATACAATGGTATTGGATCAACAATGGTTGGAACTACTCCTAGTTCCGCGATGAACTTCCTCATCCAAACGGCTTCCTTGGCAGCATCATTTGTAGCAATATACTCAGCTTCCATCGTAGAGTCTGCAACGGTATCTTGTTTGGAACTCTTCCAACTAACTGCCCCTCCGTTGAGGGTAAATACAAACCCCGAGATAGATTTGCTGTCATCCTTATCTCTTTGGAAGCTGGAATCGGTAAAGGCCTCCATCTGGAGATCCCCATTACCATACACCAAGAACAATTCTTTAGTCCTTCGCAAGTAATTAAGAATGTTCTTCACTGCTATCCAATGTTTCTCCCTTGGGTTGGATTGATACCTGCTTACTACAGCTAGTTCATAAGCAACATCAGGGCGAGTACATAACATCGCATACATTATAGATCCTACGGCTGAAGCGTAGGGTATAACGCTCATGAGAGCTCTCTCTTCATCAGTCTTCGGACAGAAGTCTTTGGAGAGAGTGATTCCATGACAAGCAGGCAAGGCACCACGCTTGGAATCTTCCATACTAAACCTTTTTAGGATGGTGTCTATGTACTTTGATTGGGACAATCCCAATAACCTCTTGGATCTATCTCTATAGATCCTTATGCCCAAAATGCATGAGGCATCACCTAGGTCCTTCATGGAGAACCTTTGTGATAAGAATAGTTTGACCGATTGTAGCATAGGAATATGATTTCCTATCAGGAGAATGTCATCTACGTACAATACGAGAAATGTGACAGTACACCCTACAATCTTCTTATAAAAGCATGGTTCATCTATATTTTTGATAAAATCAAACTCTTTGATTGTATCATCAAAGCAGATGTTCCAGCTCCGTGAGGCCTGCTTTGATCCATAAATGGATTTAAGCAATCTACATGCTTTCCCGCTCCTCCCACTGTTAATGAAGCCCTCTGGCTGATCCATAAAAACGCATTCTTCTAAATCACCATTTAGAAATGCAGTTTTAACGTCCATCTGCCAGATTTCATAATCATAGTGAGCAGCAATAGCAAGTAGGATCCTAATGGATTTGAGCATTGCTACTGCTAGAGAGAAAGTTTCATCATAGTCCAATCCCGGTCTTTGACGAAAACCTTTCGCTACTAGCCTTGCTTTAAAGGTATCTACCTGTCCATCTATACCAATCTTTCTTTTAAAGATCCATTTGCACCCAACGGGTTTTATCCCAGGAGGCGTAACGTCCAAAGTCCATACTTTGTTGGTATACATGGACTCCATTTCGGATCTCATGGCTTCTATCCACTTCACTGAATCACCACTCGTGATAGCTTGCTGAAAACTAGTAGGGTCATCATCATCCATGATGCAATCTTCTCTATCACCATCAATGAGAAACCCATAGTATCTCTCTGGTGGGTGAGAAGTTCTACCAGGTCTCCAGAGCGGCTGAGGTTCTTGAAGTTCTACTGAAACATCAGTTTCAACCAATTCGTCCTGAGTAATTTGTGTCTCTAGAACCTCTTCTAGTTCTACCGCATTGCCATCAGTACTGTCTGTAAAGATTTCATTTTCCAAAAATGTGGCATGCTGAGCAACAAACACCTTTTGTTCCCCCTTGTGGTAGAATAGATATCCATATGAATATTTTGGATACCCCACAAATTTACACATGACCGATCGTGTCTCGAGTTTGTCTAGATTCTGCTTTTTAACAAAAGCCGGACAACCCCAAATCCTAACTCTTTTAAGAGATGGCCTCTTTCCACTCCATATCTCAAATGGAGTGGTAGACACGGTTTTGGTTGAAACCCTGTTTAACAGATACATCGCTGTCTCTAATGCATGCCTCCAAAAGGAAAGCGGTAACTCAGCATCACACATCATGGATCGTACCATATCTAATAGGGTACGATTCCTCCGTTCTGACACACCACTGTGCTGTGGTGTGTAAGGAGGAGTGAGCTGAGAGAGAATCACATTCTCTTTTAAGAAGTCTAAAAACTCTGAACTTAAATATTCTCCACCTCGATCTGATCGAAGTTTCTTGATGCTCAAGCCTGTTTGTTTTTCTACTTCAAGTTTGTACTCCTTGAATTTTTCGAAAGCTTCGGATTTGTGCTTTATCAAAAACACGTGTCCGAATCTTAAGAAATCATCAGTAAAAGTAATGAAGTATGAAAAACCACCTCTAGCATGTGTAGACATTGGTCCGCATACATCACTATGTATGAGGCTTAAGAGTTCCACAGCTCTTTCTCCGTGTCCAGTAAACGGAGTTTTGGTCATTTTACCTTTGATACAATACTGGCAAGTCGCATAAGATTTATATTCAAAAGGATTTAAATATCCATCTTTATGTAGTTTTTTTAGTCTTGTTTCATTAATATGACCAAGTCTACAATGCCAAAGAAAAGCTTCATTTATATCTGAAAACTTTCTTTTATTAGTATGTTGTATATTGAAAACTGTGTGTTGGTTCAGGACGTAAATACCGTTATTTAATGTACCATACCCAATCAAATCTTTATTCAAGTTAATGTTCATAACATTATTTTGCAATACAAAATTATATCCTTCATTACAAAAAAGAAACGGATATTATATTACATAGCAAACTTGGTACAAAATAACACGGGTTTTAAAACCGAAATACAACCCGAAGGCAACCCAAGATGATACTCTCCCACGAATACAGCATGTACATTGGAAACCATTTCCAATCCGCAGAGTATTGTCACCTGTCTTCAAAACTCTACTGTTTCTCAATCCCTGCATACAATTGCAGATGTGAGAACCAGAACCAGTATCTAATACCCAAGATGCAGAGTTTAAAGAAAAACAGTTTTCAGTTACAAACACACCTGAAGTGGAATCATCAGCATGCTTCTTCTTCTTGAGATCAGCAAGATACACAGCACAGTTGCGTTTCCAATGTCCTAACTTGTGGCAGAAAAAACATTCTCCTTTCCCGCTTCCCGTAGCCCCGGATTTGTCTTTCCCCTTTTCCTTTTTAACTCCACCTTTCTGTTTGATGGACTTCTTATTTTTCTTTCCATTGGCCTTGGCTTTTGGGACTGAAGAAGAAGATGGCCCAGCAAGCAGAGCGGGAGTCCTCGTTGTTTTCAACGTGCTCTCTGCACTTCTCAACATATTGAGAAGTTCAGGTAATGATTTCTCCAAATCATTCATATTGAAGTTCACTATGAACGGAACAAAAGCAGGGGGGAGAGACTGTAGAACAATATCTGTATACTGCTCATTGTCCATGGTCCATCCCAGTTCCTCAAGTTCTTCTATAAGACCAATCATCTTTAAAACATGGTCTCCTACTGATGTACCAGGGGCCATTCGTATCTGAAACAGCTTTCGAGATGCCTCGTATCTCAAAGTACGAGATTGCTCTTCATACAAGTCCTTTGTGTGAAGAAAGATGGATTGTACATCCATATTCTCGTGTTGCTTCTGATGGATATTGTCCATAGAAGCAAGCGCGAGGCACTTGTCCGTGTTAAAATCAGCATCCCAAGTTTTTTGGATCTCCCTATCCGAGACAGATGATTCAGGTCCTGGGACGGGTGGGGCATTGGTTGTGATGACATATGATACTTTATCATATGCTAGTGCGATGTTCAAGTTCCTCAACCATTCTTTATAGTTCGGTCCAGTCGGTTTTATTTTTCTCTAGTAGAAGCTTAAGTCCCGTCATAGGTATCTGCCATTAGGAGAGAGAAAAGAATACACTCAGCAAAATGCTCTTGCAAAGAATTAGATTGGTTATTATCTTATCTAATCGATGTCTCCCACTACTTTAATCAAATTTTCTTTCAAAAACCTGAAAAGAAAACTAGCCAGGATTAATTACATTCTACAGTTTCGCTAACCGGTCAGCCAGGCCAGTGTCGGTACTTTGAGGGAGGTTCCCCGTGCTTTCGCATGGACCCTAATTAAAGTAAACCTCATTTTCCCAGAGGTCAAACCCCGTTGACACCTTTCTAGACACCTACCGGATCAGCTAAATGTATGGTGCAAAAATTCTCCTGGAAGTAACACTTACTCACAGTGGGATCGGGATCCAATTATCATATAGATGGTATGCAATCTCATTGCAAATTTCAACTCTTGAAACTCCCGATATGGTTTTTACCCCTAGTTACTTATGACCTTGGCTATAGTCAAAATATCATAAGTACTAGTCAAGTTCTACCCGTCATTTCGAGATCAACTAGACCCACCCATATGACCCTTGACTATGATCAACATAATCACATGAATGTCCCTAACTGATCGCATCATATGCTTTGTAGGAAGACATCACTTAGCTACCGTACACAACGCCTTGACTATGATCAAAATACGCAGCACGAATAGTAAGTACTCTGCTTCCTAAAATGACGGAGGGTTGCTGATGGTTTTTTACGAAAACTTTTAACGCTTTCAACTTGATCTCGTTGTAGAATCAAAACAGTTTTAGAAAAGGAGTGGCTTAAGCTCCACATCTTTTGAAACTTGCATTTTTCATAAAAAAGGCCGAGTGGGTTTCAAATCTGATTCTACAACATCTTTTAGGTTTCTTTTTCTTTGCATAAATCTCATTAATGTAATCCCATCATTTAAGTTCCTAAGCCATCAAAGAAAAGAAACGAAAATAGAACGTACACTTATGCCATCTGCATTCGCCACAGTGTGCCGTTATGCACCGTTTGTATGATTCCTAGGCACACACATAAGGTTCCACAAGGCATCTACCATGCCAAAATCAAATTTTTATGTGCCGAACAACCCTATGCAAGATCGTATACTAGTGGATAGGCGAAACAAAAAGCAAGCAAACTACTTTGCTACTAAGTGAAAAGGATTACAACCTTTGTAGATCCGGTCCTTCACTTCTAAAGCTCCGTGTTGACATCCCTTCGGTGCGATCATCGCGATCTCGGACTCTTGTGACGGTTTCCTCGGAGAAATGAACGAGCTAGGTCGTTGACTTTGAGGCCGAAGATGATCTACGTCGGGGAGACTCAAACTCAAGCTATTCCTTCACTTGGTCATGAACTTTGTGAAGATAACACCCTATACTAAATGGCAAGTGGTATAGGATGAAGAAGTAGGAAGTGGGCTCACTTTAGAATTGATTTTCTCACATTTTTCCTCATGGCACCATTGGAGCTATCAAGCTTTTCAAGGAGCTTGATGAAGAAGAAGATGAAAGGATAAAGGATCCAAATGAAAACTTATCCTTTTAATTATTGCACCATGGTTGAGTTAAGCCATCATGCTTAACTCATGTAGAGAATTAACCAAAGCATGAGGTTAAGGGTTGGGTTAACTAATATCCTAAGGAAATAACAAAAGAGTTGACTTTGTCAATGTTTATCAAGCTTCATGAAGCTTGATAACTTTGACCAAAGTCTCATCTCTTTTGTTATTTGTTAGGAAATTAGTAAACCCTAATTTAACCTTGATTTGGTATAAGTCTAATACACCCAACTTGTATGTTTCATCAAGCATGATACAAACATGTACACTTGCATATATCACATATAAACAATGTGCACAATCTAGTGAGAAAATAAATCTGGAGTGAGCTAATATTAGTTAATATAATGTAATATAACAAATATATAATTATACATTAAATTATTAAATCAACTCTTAATTTAATAACCCGGCTATAACCGACTAATATCATGTGTAACAACTTATCGAATCAACACTTCATCCGATAACCCGGCTATATCGCATACAACCGATCAATGTCACGAATCGCGAGAATAGAATACGGTATCTCATATCGTATTAATCCCGGTCCCGCACATATCTGTCACGACCCAAAATTGGGGCCGTGACGGGCCCTAATACCACGCAACGCCTAAAGACGCAACGTAGTAAAAGAAAGCCAAACCCAGAAATCTAAACCATGAAAATACGGAAAAAAGATAATATAAGTTTTGAAACAATTGAAATCGCAACCCAAATTCTTTAAAAGTCTCACTTTCTTTCTTTAAAATTTTAGCAACACCCCCTTTAAAAGACAAGTCAAGATGAATGCAACACAAAATAATGACAGTAGAGAAAAAGCTGTATATAAAAGACATCAAATCCACAATAATACACATAACGTCCTCACCAAGTCTCTATGTCAATAATACAATAGCAGATGGAGAGAGTACAATATACAACGAAGGTACAATATGAAATACAGATAACCATCTAACCCACCTAAGCAAAATGGTACTGTGAGCTGATGCGGTATCTATAGCAAAAGGTGGTAGCTGGATAGCTGAATAGAGGAATAGCCTGCCTCGACTACTCTGGGGAAAAAACCTGAAACACCTGTGGCACAACGGGGGTGAGTTGCCAACTCGTGAATAATATAAAACATATGCAGTAATCGCAGGAATGCACGTACAGCATGAATCTATGATATGCGATTACAATAATAATATGTCATGCAATGCTGAAATAAGGAGAGTACACTAGCGGGTACAATCAATATGTGAAGCAATAATAACATGACAATAGTATGCAATAACTATGCAAAAAGGATATGAGAATGTAGATATGCAACTTATCAAAAGGGTACACTAACCGGTACTACCAATGTATGAAACTGTGCAAAAAATAGATAAGGGTGAGGTATAGGGTGGAATATGTCATTTCCACGGAAACCTGACATCGTGGCAGGATCACAATCCATCAAGACACTCAAATCCCAAATCCTCAAATCAGCCCCCACATTGGGCTTTCACAATATATATATGTCACACATCACCTCAATGTACAATATCGAATAGCTCTCCTGTATCTCGAATGTACAATTCATCAATCTCATTCATATCCAATATCCAATCTCAATGAATCACCTATATCCCAAGTCGAGTCCCAAGTAAGTTTCTAACATCCTAAAGGTAAATATATACAGAAATGAGTATGATGGGGGCAATACACATATATTAGCGTCCCATTCCACTAATATTGGTGTAAGGGTATATATAACAACGGCTAATCCCTTATTATATATACAAAAAGGGGTTAAAGAAATATCATGAAAACAGTGTGCCAAGCATCGACACAGAAATCCTCGTATATCGGGCTCCGTCAGTCCGGATCGGCCCACGGGGTCCGTCTGCAGTATCGGCCCTCGGCCCCGACAGTACAGATCCTCCCGCATCCATCTCTCGACTCTGGCCAGTAGCCTCCAGACAACTGCCAGGTCCAACCAATCACCGGTAGGTACTCGCCAGCCTCCAGGCTCAATCGGCAAACCCATCGATCTTCTTGCCGAGGGGAACCATACCGGGCCCCACCATGTACTCTCATACGGCAACACACCTCGTATGGAGTATATAATCAGCACCGATAAAACTCATGGGGGACACACAAATATCATATCAAGGAAACCGGGTTGTTGCATGTATGCATAATTTCATGAACTCCCGCGGTTCCCAAATCCCGAAAACATCATATAAAATCCAGATAAACAATGCGCAATCCAAGAATAAATGTATGCGATATATCTGAATGCGAGCAGGTGAACAAAAGTATATAGCTGAACCAGAAGTATGTGAAATCAAGATAAGGTACAGCTAAGTAACATCAGTAAATGTAAATATGCGGCAACAACTGAATATGTGTCTAACATATAGGTGTAGCAATGTATAGGTATCTACCTATAAGAACTGATGTCGTATACCCCCTGGGTATAAGTAACATATGTAGGAAATCCCTCCCGGTATAAGTAAAATATGTAGGAGGTATTTCTGTAGCTGTATCGCAAGGTGAAAATATACCTATCACTAAAGGTATGATACACTATAGGTATACCGATAAGCTAGATGTCATGTGTGGCAAGCAATAGTAGCTATAAGAGGTAGTGTGTGACATGACAATTATTGACGGTGTGTGTGTAGCATACAAACCGTGCTTGTGCGACATGGACCGTCAATAATATGTGCAGTGTCCTATGGCTGCTAGTCACAGTATAACTACATCAAGGAAATAAAGTAAAGGCGCAATTTTACAATGACGTAGAATGTGCGACAGGTAATGAATCCTAGCCCAGACGCATAACGCCATGCGGGCGATTCCCCTGTAGATGTTAAATCTACTCACCTACACTCCACGCTAGGTGAATCCTACCATCTGCTCCCCCTGTAGTAGTGTCCGTAGCTCCTGCCTGCAAACCTGTAAATACGACATGAATATCACATATAAGCCAAAATATTCCGCGAAACGCGATATTGAACCAAAACGAGAAACTCGCGTCGCGAACTAAACGCGCGTGTGCACGATACACTGAATCGTGTGTGTACGCGTCTAAAACCATCGCGACACGCCGCGATACGCTGGATCACAGAACTCACTCACGTATCGCGCGTATCGCGCAAACACCACAAACACCAAAAACGGTATTTGATCCCAGATTTTCCTACAGGTCAAATCTTACAAAACTAGACATGCCAAAACACTACACTACACATCAGAGAACACTACCCAAAACCCCAAGTCCCCAGACCCCTTTCTGGCCGCAATTTGCGGCCAGAATGCTGAAATTGGCGGCCACTGTTGAGAGTGGGGGTCTCGTTTTCTGGTGGTGTGATCTAGACCTAACAAGCATGCTCCAGTTTCCTCAATTTTGTTCTG
Source organism: Agapanthus africanus (assembly GCA_030015575.1). Lineage (NCBI taxonomy): Eukaryota > Viridiplantae > Streptophyta > Magnoliopsida > Asparagales > Amaryllidaceae > Agapanthus > Agapanthus africanus. The sequence continues at coordinate 210,392,909 of JASDDO010000006.1, forward strand.
TAGGGTCCGGGTCAAAAGCAGACTTCAAAAGTCACAAAAATCACATTAAAAACACTAATTTGCACAAAATGGGAAACCTATGGTATTTTAGTGTAATCTGGGTTATTTCTCAATGAAGTGACCCTAATAACACTTAAATAGCTAGGGTTAACCAACACAATCAACAATTTACCCAAAATTCCACTTAAACACCATAATCTAGCACTAAACTAGCAATTTAACACTAAACGACACAAAACCACACACAAATAAGCAAACTAGGGATTGGGGTTCAGAAATATACCCAATTGGACCCTAGAGAGCTGGTGAAGAGGTGTAGGGAGGAGGTGAGAGCTCCTGCAAGTGCTGGGGCTCCTCCTGCAGCTGCTGCTCTGGTGCTGCTGCAACTGCTGTCACTTGCTGCTGCTTCTGCTACTGCTGTTGCTATTGTTTTTTGTTGTTGTTGCTGTTGCTGGGGCAGCTGCTGCTGTTGCTGAGGATGATGATGATGATGCTGTTGTTGTTGTAGCTGATGTTGTTGTTGTTGTTGTTCTTGCTGGTGATGATGCTGCTGCTGCTTCTGAAGGCTGCTGCTTCAGCTGTTGTTGTGAGTGTGTGTGTGTGTGTGTGAGAGTGAGTGAAATGAGAGAAAAGAGAATGAGAAATGAGTGAACTAACAAAGCTAACCCCTCATCTCTTCTCACTCCCTCTCACCTCATTAAATGAGGCATGGGCAAAGCCATGATGCCCATGCTCTCTCTCTCTCTCTCTAAGTCAACAATTCAACCATATTAAGAAAAGCCCTTTCAAAATTATTTTAGATAAAAGAAATAACCATGACACTATTAAACCCAAAGCACTTAAACAAAAATTATTAACTTAAAGAGAAAGGATTAATCTATCATGCTTGCTAAACATGGTCTAACCCCATCTCTAAACCCTAGTTGTCAGGCACAAGTGTGTGTGTGCCTAACAAAATTCTAATAAAATATACATTAAATAGGATAAAATATTTAAAACTTAATTAGGTAAACTTTTTATTAAAAACCACACATTAAAATATAATTAGCTACAAAACACATTCTAAGGTGTTACAATCTCCCCCCTTAAAAGAAATTCGTCCCCGAATTTAAAAATATACTGATACGCGTACCTTCAAAGGGAAGATTAAAATCCTCAAATCTCGCTCGCAGCCTCGCAAGTGACTATCTCACTATACGGCTACGTCCAAGAAAACCCTTCACAGATGGCAAGACCCTTGACCGACGTTTCTCCACCTGCCGAGCCATTAACACACAAGGCTACTGGTGAACGGAAGATCGCGTCCAGCTAAATGGTCTTATGCCAAATCATGTGAGAAAAGGTCGAGAAGGTAATTGTAGAGTATCATCACAAGGAATACGGGGTGAAAATCCACTAATCTGGGCGGAAGTGCCAATTTAAAGGCAACAAAACTAACTCGCTCATAGGATCACAGAAGGACCAAAATCTTGGGATAAGCTTCCCAACATCCAACACGTCATTCATCGGAAGGTCCGTAAGAATACATGATTTGCCACTGCGCATTCAAGCCTGCGACCAGCACAGTCGCATAAGACATTAGTTTGCAATGGGCAATTCTCATCCTGACCTGAACACAACTGGACTATCTCCGAAGCTCTAGACTAGCTGGGGTCCAAAGTCCTACTTACGCGGAGTCAGAAGAACGACAGGTTGGTGATCGACACGACCTAACCCTTAAGCCTAAGGGTGGCCAATTGGAGTGTCTCCTGATAATAGCTATCGAAAGAGAACCCTAACGATGGCGAGTGACGATCCCAGGCTGCTGACGACCAAACAAAACAAACACACAACTTAACAAACACCAAAGAGCACATTGAGTATAACCGGACGACAAGAATCCGATTGGAGTCATACCCTGACTAAACTTGGGTAGAAACCATAACGAAATTCATGGAGATCTGCTCCCATTCCTACTTCGGAACGGTAAAAGATTGCAACTCTCCAGCCGGCCTCAGATGCTCGACTCAAGCACACAACATGACTGACACCTTGAAACGAAACCTGAAACTTCTCTTTACATCCCTGTCCACTCGTAACTATCTCACAAGTCACGCCAGAACTGGTGGAACTTGAATGTATATAGAGAGTTGACAGATGTGCATACTCTAGGATTATACGTCTCTACCCGAAGAAACCAGGTACACGACGCGTCCCTAACTTAGCACATCATTGTCACAATTCAAGGTCTCCGAATCATTACCCAGCCGAGTATGCTCAAGTATCTCTAACGTACGAGCTTCGACGGGCGGTGTCTCGCGAAAACGACTTAAGGAAAGTGGTCGGGCGCGGACATGAGCAAGCTGTCCCCTCCGTAGAGACGAACTAAAGCTATACTCAACGATCACACAAGAACTGCAAATCTGCAGAAGACTGTCACAACAATCAACATCCGCTGCAGGGAGATGTACTTTAAGCTCTGGTGGTCCGTGGAAAATCTGATACGACTCTCAAGCAAGTAGTGTCTCCAAATCTCCAACGCAAAACCACCGCGGCCATCTCCAGATCATGAGTGGAATATCCTTCTCGTACTTCCTCCAAATGTAGGGAAGCAAAAGTGATGATCTATAGTGTCACCTCAGTACACCCTCGACCCCGCTCAAGAAACATTACAGTTCAACAATAAGGTCACCCGAACCAAAAGCAAGGAAAGACTGATGCAGTTGTTAACTGAATCTTCAACTGCTGAAAACTCCTTACACATGCCTCAGTCCACAGGAAAGAAACCTCCTTTTGGTCAATTCAGTCGACGGTGCAGCACTACTCTAGCAATCCTGCATGAAACGGCGGTAAAAACCCTGCTAAGCCCAACAATCCGCAGATCTCCGTCCTGCACACAAGTCTGTGTTAGTGTATATGCCCTAGAGGCCATTACTGTATCATACTAGTATGTATATTACTTAATGGAAGCTTGGGATATTCACCTTGTATATACAATCTTACTCAAAATGGTAGTATGCTACTTGGTTTATTTCTACTTCAATGTGTACATGTGTTTATCTTTGTATATTGCTTATACACATTAGTGGAGCCCTTAGGATCTTTGCTTGATTACCAGCGATGTGATGGCCGTCACACTAGTGGGGCTGGGTAATCTAGAAGCACATCCTTATGCAGGTCCCTGGTCGCAGGACTATCGAGACAGGGCATCGATACTCCGGAGTAGACCAGCGCATGCGCTTTTCATCCCAGTATGGGAGACGGTCTGTCCCACAGCCGTCAGTACGTCGTACTTGAGATAGTATGCGGGTGCCCGTTAGGTTACGGGTATACTGGATAGGACTCGTCGGGAACTGACCAGTTGGTATTATACCTATCGTTAGTTATCAGTTCCCAGGTGATATGAGTACAGCTTAGTCCGCTGACTTGACACTGTCACTTCGCCTCGGGTGTGTTCCCACTGTACTTTGATCACTACCCTACCACGGCTCAAAGGAGTCGTGCAAACAGGTGGTGGTTGGGTGCAGTCCCGAAGCACTTGGAGGCAGTGACGGTTAGACAGGATTCGTCTCTCCCGGTATTGGGGGTTGACATCGCGCTGTGTCTAGGAGAGCCATTACACGAGTAGTCCCTGGCCAGGGCAAACGAGATATACTGGTAGGTTTCCAGTGTTATCTCAGGGTGTTTTGGGCTTCGCTCCGGCACGACTTGTACCGCTATTGGGGGACTGACGTTTACCGCCCCCTAGGCCCGCCATGAGATGTATCAGACGAACAGACCGGACTGTACGGAGAATGTCACACTCAGGCTCAGTAGGAGTTCAGATGGGTTTCGCCTCGTCGGTCTTCTTGTCGGCATTACCTGGGGACCGTTACGCACAGCTAGTGCCGCTTGCGGTCTGTGGTTAAACCCACTGCCAGCGTAGTGTCGAGTCTTTAGAGTCCCACACAGAAAGCTTTTTGCCTTTAGGCAAAAGAGTAGAGGTCACATGGTATTGCGACAGGTCGCATGGTTTTGCGACAGGGTTCGGTCACATCCGTGCACTTGTGCACGTACAGTGTCCGGACAGTTTACACTAGCGGGCTTTGGTTTAAGCCAGATCCTAGTGTACCTTATGGGATTGGATTTATCCAGTTTGCATTCGTGTTCCTCGGAACGCGGATACGGGTGTGTATGCACAGTTGACAGGGAGGCACAGACAGCGGATTCTCATTAGGGTTGTTGACAGTTGACCGTTGACTTTTGACTTTTTGCTCAACCCTAATGAGAATATGATATGTGATTAAATATTATATTAATTAAGTATTATGGTGATATGGTTGTTGACTTGTTGACTTTTGTTGACTTGTTGACTTTGTTGACTTGTTGACTTTTGTTGACTTGTTGACCGGTTGACTAGGCTTGACTAGTTGACCATCATGATAACCATGGTTATCATTTCATGCCAAAGACTTTTTTCTTGCTTATTCATTTGAGTAAAATGAGTGCATGACATGATAAGGTTATGGTTGCTTCCTACCATCACATAAGACTTTTTTGATATGATGAGTTATCATTTCTTTTGGATTATGAGAGGGTGAGAGACAAAAGAGTTGCTCATTCTTTCTTGCTCATTCTCTCTCTTGTTCTTGAGCTCTCCTCTTGCTCTCACCCTCAACCTCTTGCTCCCTCTCTTGATCTATGGTTCTCTTGTCTCATGAGTTGAGAATCAAGAACCATAGATAAAATCCCATTCTAAATCATCTCTACTCATTTTAGTTCACTAGGTTTAGCAAACCAAGTGAACTAGTTTCTTCAAAGAACGAAGAAGGAGCTAAAGGTTGGAGCTTTCAAGTGGATCTATCTTCGGCGTACGGAGACGACGAGAAGGAGCCATCGGACCACCACCGGAGCTTGAAGAGAAGGAGTTCAAGAAAAGCTAGGTATAACCATCTTCATCCGAGTAGCTAAATCTCTTTAGCTTAGTATGCTAGTTTTAGTTTAGGTAAAGATCCCGACCTAGCATAGTCCATGTTGCCTCTTGCGTTAAAATTTTGATTTTATACCGTTTCCGCCTCCCCGTAAGAACCGGGGGTCGCAACGTGGACTTACAGTGGTATCAGAGCCTAACTAAACTTAAACTAGCTTGGTAGTGAAGTGTAACGAAGTTCGGAACCGGAAAAATCCAAAAACCAAACTTTTTCAAAATCCTAGTTTCTGTTGAAATTTTTTCTGGTCAAAACAAGTTTTGTTACACACCTAAATTCGGCTCAGGGTTTTGTTAGAACACCCATGAAAAACGGTCCACTGTTTCGTTCAAACCGCCGCGGTTCCGCGGCACGAGGTAGGCATGTGCCGCGGAACCGCCGCCGTTTGTCGTCTTCTGTGCGTCATTTTTCGTGCAGTGTGTGTCTGTGTTGGTTTTGGGATTTTTGAGATAAATTATATGTTCCCAGATTTTCCAGAAAAGAAATTTCCTTTTGGGATCCTATAATTCCGTATTTTTTCCGAACTTCACTGCATTTTGACTATGATGGTTATATCTGTGTTGTTTGCATGTATTGAACATCGGCTAATCGCTATAAGTCGATTAGTCGGGGTTATACATGATCTGTAATGTGCTGGAATGTGTATATAAATATGTTGGATTGTCGCGGGTGAATAGCCGGGGGTTGTGAGACGAGAGTTTTCTTTTCTTGCAATTCATGTAAATTTGTAAATTGATGTAATAATTATTTGTATGGCCGCACAACCGGGTCGGGGTTGTAGCCGTCATTGTATAATTTCTTTTTACTGTTTTTGCTCATAGGATAGACCCATGGAGGGGTGCACAAACTACCGGGTATGCCGAAGTGTCGAGTGGCCTACTCATGGTGATGAGGGAGGTTGCTACGCTTCGGGTACTTGGCGGGTAGTTTGCCGCACCCGTAGGGGTCTTGGGTGGGGTATTGGCTATTCACCGTGACCGTGTAATCTGTTTTTTGTTACAGGCTCGTACAAATTACAGATTCCTAGTATATCCAATGTATTTATCTGTGATCTGAAATGTCTATCATTGCTTTCTATTTAGGCGTTGCTTATGTTTTACAGACGCGCTAGCCCAGCCCCCGCTCTGTCGTTAGTTAAGTAACCTAACGGGTAATGACGGGGCCCAGTGGCGAATGCGAATGGCATAAGCGTACGTCATATTTTGGTTGTTTTTCTGCAATGGTAGGATTAAATGATGGGACGCATTAAAAGAACTAATGCAAGAATATCACGCATTAAAAGAACTAATGCAAGATAATAAACCAAGTTAGAGTCGTTGGAACACTTTCGAAAAACCACTCGGTTCTTTTCAAAACCAACTTTTAAATACGGAGCTTGAGCCACTCCTTTTAAAAGCTATCTCGTTCCATCGACTAAATCAAGTTCACTACGTTCACGGTTTTGCCAAAACCATCCGTAGCCCTCCATCATTTCAGTTAAATATTCGGTAGTATTCAAGCTATGTATTTTGACCTCACGCCAAGGCATAGTGATTGGTAGCTGCCGGATATTTATCTGTTGCATAGATAGGATGCGTTGGTTTGAGACAGTCGTACTGACATTTTGGCCTACGTCAAGGGTATGTATGGGTGGATTCAAATTAACCTGGATAATGATGGGACGAACTTGACATGTGACTTATGACATTTTGACCTCACGCCAAGGTCATAAGAGCATGGGGCAAAAATCCACATCGGGAGTTTCATAAGTACTGAAACTTGCTAGATTTGCATACCACTTGGAGTGTGATGATTCTGGTAGGATTCCTTCAGTTTCGTCACGCGATGATATTTGGATCCCGATCCTACTGTGAGTATATGCTACTCCTCGGGAAATTTCTCGCTTAACGATCAATGCTATAAACCTAGTAGGTGCCTAGAAAGGTGTTAGCGGGGCTACGCCCCCAGGGAAAAGAGGTTCTCTAATTAAGGAACTTCGCGAAAGCGTTGGAAAACCTCCCTCGAAGTACCGACACCAGCCTGGCCGAACGGTTAAGCAAGTATTGTACGGTGGGATTGATCCTGACTAATTCTTCCTTTATGGTATGAGGAGGGATTCGAGAAACAGTGGGAGCCATCCTGTTTAGACAAACTAAAAACCACTCTAAACTTTCAAGAGCATCATGCTGAGTGTTTCTTCTTCTCTCCAAATTGCAGCGACCAATCAACATGACTGGACTTAAGTTACTCCTAGATAAAAACAAACTGACAGGGCCAAACTACAAAGATTGGCTCAGGAATGTCAAGATAGCAATCACTTATGACAAGCTGGGGTATCTTCTTACCACCAAAGCTCCCTCTGTCCCTGGTCCAACTTCCAGCGTCGCGGATAAGGAAATCCGCAAGACTTGGGAGATTGATAGCGCGAAGGCCAAGTGCCTCTTGCCTGCCTCGATGGACAACGAACATCAGAGGAGGCATGAGAATATGGACATGGAATCATATTGCTCCATACAAAAGAACTGTATGGAGAGCAATCTCGTATCGCAAGATACGAAGCGTCGAGAAAGTTATTTTTGACAAGAATGGCCGTCGGATCATCAGTAGCCGAGCACGTGCTAAAGATGATCGGCTACATTGAGAAGCTCGCTGACCTAGGGATCACATTAGAGAGTGAGCTATATACAGATATAGTTCTCCAGTCCCTTCCTTCCACTTACGCCCAGTTTATACTGAACTTCAACCTACAAGAAAAAGAGGTTGAACTATCAGAGCTCCTCAACATGCTGAGGAGCGCAGAGGGCACCCTACAGAAAGGTAGGGATACATCCACTTTGTTTGTAGGAGGATCATCTTCTTCTAGGTCCAAGGCGAAAGCCAAGGGAAAGAAGAAGAAGGCCCCCGCCAAACCAAGGGGCGGTGTAAGTAAAGTGGATACGAAGGGAAAGGGTAAAGCAACAAAGATAGCAGGGAAGCTTGTGGATAAGGAAGAATGCTTCTATTGTCATAAGAAAGGACAATGGAAGAATGATTGCAGGGCCTGGAAGGCCAGAACACAGGAATTGAAGCAGGTTGCAGCTTCAGCTTCAGGTGTGTATGTTATTGAAAACTGTCTTTCAATAAACTCTACTTCCTGGGTATTGGATACCGGATCAGGATCTCATATCTGTAATTCTTTGCAGGCGTTGAGAAACCGTAGGGTTTTGAAGGCAGGTGACATGACCCTCAGAGTTGCGAACGGAGCTAGCATGGATGCTAAAGCCGTGGGGGACTATCACCTGGGAATGTCAGATGGACATGTTTTGGTTTTGCGTAATTGCTTTTTTGTACCCAACGCAACTTGTAATATCATTTCTGTATCTTTAGTTTCTAAAGAAGGTTATGAATTTGCGTTTGTAAGTAATGTTGTAAACATTCACCTTAATCAAGTTTTGATTGGGTCAGGTACTTTGAGTAATGGTATATACGTGTTAAACCAACCACAGATTTTTAATGTCCAGAATACACACAAAAGAAAGTCTCCAGAAATAAATCAGACTTTCTTATGGCATTGTAGATTGGGTCACATCAATGAGAGAAGGTTGACGAAGTTACATACAGAAGGGTATTTGAATGCGTTCGAATATCAGTCGTATGCCACTTGTCAATCCTGTCTCAAAGGAAAGATGACAAAGACTCCGTTTACTGGACATGGAGTAAGAGCGAGCGAGCTCTTGGGACTCGTACACAGTGACGTGTGCGGTCCAATGTCTACACATGCCCGAAGCGGACATTCTTACTTCATTACTTTTACGGATGACTTCTCAAGGTACGGTTATGTCTTCTTAATGAAACATAAGTCCGAAGCCTTTGGAAAATTCCAGGAGTATAAGAATGAAGTAGAGAAACAGACCGGCAAAAGTATTAAGATTCTAAGATCGGATCGAGGTGGAGAATACTTAAGTGCCGAGTTCCTGGAATATTTAAAAGAGAACGGAATTCTCTCTCAGCTTACTCCTCCTTACACCCCGCAACATAACAGTGTATCGGAGAGACGGAACCGCACCCTATTGGATATGGTGCGGTCCATGATGGGTAACGCTGAGTTACCGCGATCATTCTGGGGGTATGTGCTAGAATCAGCTGCGTACCTTTTGAACCGAGTTCCGACTAAGACTGTGCCTTCCACACCATATGAAATGTGGAGTGGGAAGAAACCCTATCTTCAATATCTGAAGATCTGGGGATGTCCGGCTTTTGTCAAAAAGCAGCATGCGGACAAGCTCGAGGCACATTCAGTACCGTGCAAGTTTGTGGGATACCCAAAGAACACCAGGGGGTATCTTTTCTACTACGCAGAGGAACAAAAAGTCCTTGTCTCTCGTAATGCCCACTTTCTAGAACACCAGTTCTTGGAAAAAGAAATTAGTGGGAGCGCAGTAGAACTGGAAGAAATTCCAGAAACACAGACTATTACTAAAAGGTTAGTGGAACCAGAGGGTTCAACAGAACAGGACATTCCTACGCCGCTCCGCAGGAGTAGTAGGCAGTCTCATCCGCCCGAGAGATACTGCGGTTTTCTCATAGACGGGGATAGAGAGGATTGCATCATAGATTATGATGAGCCTACTAGCTTCCAGCAGGCCGTTCAGAGCGTTGACTCAGTGAAATGGCTGGATGCAATGCGGACCGAAATGGAGTCCATGTACACCAACAAGGTATGGACGTTGGACATTGCTCCAGACGGGGTAAAACCCGTAGGATGCAAGTGGATCTTCAAAAGGAAGATTGGTGTAGATGGACAGGTTGAGACCTATAAAGCTAGGCTGGTAGCAAAGGGTTTTCGTCAAAGACCTGGCTTGGACTATGACGAAACCTTTTCTCCAGTAGCCATGCTGAAATCCATTCGGATCCTTCTTGCCATTGCTGCCTTCCACGATTATGAGATTTGGCAAATGGACGTAAAGACAGCTTTTCTAAATGGAAATTTAGAGGAGTGTATCTATATGGACCAGCCAGAGGGTTTCATTCAGAGTGGGAGCAGCGGAAAGGTGTGCAAGTTGCTTAAGTCCATCTATGGACTAAAGCAGGCATCGCGGAGTTGGAACATCTACTTTGATGAGACGGTCAAAGAATTTGGCTTTATCAAAAATCCAGATGAGCCATGCATCTATAGTAGATTTGTAGCGAGAACTGCAGTATTCCTCGTTTTATACGTGGATGACATTCTCTTAATAGGAAATGACATTCCTATGCTACAATCTGTCAAGGGGTTCTTGTCACACAGGTTCTCCATGAAAGACCTGGGTGATGCCTCATACATTCTGGGTATCCGGATCTACCGTGACAGATCCAAGAGGATATTAGGACTTTCACAGTCCAGGTACATCGACACCATACAGAAGAGATTCAGTATGGAAGATTCCAAGCGCGGTAACCTACCGGCTTGTCATGGGATCACCCTCTCTAAAGAGATGTCTCCCAAGACTGATTTGGAGAGGGATCGCATGTCTATTATACCCTACGCTTCTGCGGTAGGCTCTATAATGTATGCGATGTTGTGTACCAGACCGGATGTAGCTTATGCACTGAGTGTGGTAAGCCGGTATCAGTCAAACCCTGGGGAGAAACATTGGATAGCAGTAAAGAACATTCTCAAGTACCTGAGAAGGACTAAGGAGATGTTCTTGGTGTATGGCGCAAAGGACCTCCAGATCGAGGCCTTTGCTGACTCCAGCTTCCAGAGTGACAAGGATGATTCCAAGTCCATGTCGGGTTTTGTCTTCACCCTCAATGGAGGGGCGGTGTGTTGGAAGAGTTCCAAACAAGAAACCGTTGCAGACTCGACGATGGAAGCGGAATACATCGCTGCATCAGATGCCGCAAAAGAAGCTGTCTAGATGAGGAAGTTCTTGAAAGAACTTCAGGTGGTTCCGTCCATTGTTGATCCAATACCTCTGTATTGCGACAACAACGGGGCTATAGCTTTAGCGAAGGAACCCAGGTCCCATCAGAGATCCAGGCACATCTTGAGGCGGTATCACCTGATCAGGGAGATCGTGGATCGCCAGGAGATCGAGGTTTAGTGAGTCGCTTCGGAAGACAACACTGCAGATCCATTCACCAAGGCCCTACCCCAGACTCAGTTCGAGCGGCTGATCGAGATGATAGGTCTTCGATACGCCAGTACATGGCCTTAGTGCAAGTGGGAGATTGTTAGTGTATATGCCCTAGAGGCCATTACTGTATCATACTAGTATGTATATTACTTAATGGAAGCTTGGGATATTCACCTTGTATATACAATCTTGCTCAAAATGGTAGTATGCTACTTGGTTTATTTCTACTTCAATGTGTACATGTGTTTATCTTTGTATATTGCTTATACACATTAGTGGAGCCCTTAGGATCTTTGCTTGATTACCAGCGATGTGATGGCCATCACACTAGTGGGGCTGGGTAATCTAGAAGCACATCCTTATGCAGGTCCCTGGTCGCAGGACTATCGAGACAGGGCATCGATACTCCGGAGTAGACCAGCGCATGCGCTTCTCATCCCAGTGTGGGAGACGGTCTGTCCCACAGCCGTCAGTATGTCGTACTTGAGATAGTATGCGGGTGCCCGTTAGGTTACGGGTACACTTGACAGGACTCGTCGGGAACTGACCAGTTGGTATTATACCTATCGTCAGTTATCAGTTCCCAGGTGACATGAGTACAGCTTAGTCCGCTGACTTGACACTGTCACTTCGCCTCGGGTGTGTTCCCACTGTACTTTGATCACTACCCTACCACGGCTCAAAGGAGTCGTGCAAACAAGTGGTGGTTGGGTGCAGTCCCGAAGCACTTGGAGGCAGTGACGGTTAGACAGGATTCGTCTCTCCCGGTATTGGGGGTTGACATCGCGCTGTGTCTAGGAGAGCCATTACACGAGTAGTCCCTGGCCAGGGCAAACGAGATATACTGGTAGGTTTCCAGTGTTATCTTAGGGTGTTTTGGGCTTCGCTCCGGCACGACTTGTACCGCTATTGGGGGACTGATGTTTACCGCCCCCTAGGCCAGCCATGCGATGTATCAGACGAACAGACCGGACTGTACGGAGAATGTCACACTCAGGCTCAGTAGGAGTTCAGATGGGTTTCGCCTCGTCGGTCTTCTTGTCGGCATTACCTGGGGACCGTTACGCACAGCTAGTGCCGCTTGCGGTCTGTGGTTAAACCCACTGCCAGCGTAGTGTCGAGTCTTTAGAGTCCCACACAGAAAGCTTTTCGCCTTTAGGCAAAAGAGTAGAGGTCGCATGGTATTGCGACAGGTCGCATGGTTTTGCGACAGGGTTCGGTCACATCCGTGCACTTGTGCACGTACAGTGTCCGGACAGTTTACACTAGCGGGCTTTGGTTTAAGCCAGATCCTAGTGTACCTTATGGGATTGGATTTATCCAGTTTGCATTCGTGTTCCTCGGAACGCGGATACGGGTGTGTATGCACAGTTGACAGGGAGGCACAGACAGCGGATTCTCATTAGGGTTGTTGACAGTTGACCGTTGACTTTTGACTTTTTGCTCAACCCTAATGAGAATATGATATGTGATTAACTATTATATTAATTAAGTATTATGGTGATATGGTTGTTGACTTGTTGACTTTTGTTGACTTGTTGACTTTGTTGACTTGTTGACTTTTGTTGACTTGTTGACCGGTTGACTAGGCTTGACTAGTTGACCATCATGATAACCATGGTTATCATTTCATGCCAAAGACTTTTTTCTTGCTTATTCATTTGAGTAAAATGAGTGCATGACATGATAAGGTTATGGTTGCTTCCTACCATCACATAAGACTTTTTTGATATGATGAGTTATCATTTCTTTTGGATTATGAGAGGGTGAGAGACAAAAGAGTTGCTCATTCTTTCTTGCTCATTCTCTCTCTTGTTCTTGAGCTCTCCTCTTGCTCTCACCCTCAACCTCTTGCTCCCTCTCTTGATCTATGGTTCTCTTGTCTCATGAGTTGAGAATCAAGAACCATAGATAAAATCCCATTCTAAATCATCTCTACTCATTCTAGTTCACTAGGTTTAGCAAACCAAGTGAACTAGTTTCTTCAAAGAACGAAGAAGGAGCTAAAGGTTGGAGCTTTCAAGTGGATCTATCTTCGGCGTACGGAGACGACGAGAAGGAGCCATCGGACCACCACCGGAGCTTGAAGAGAAGGAGTTCAAGAAAAGCTAGGTATAACCATCTTCATCCGAGTAGCTAAATCTCTTTAGCTTAGTATGCTAGTTTTAGTTTAGGTAAAGATCCCGACCAAGCATAGTCCATGTTGCCTCTTGCGTTAAAATTTTGATTTTATACCGTTTCCGCCTCCCCGTAAGAACCGGGGGTCGCAAAGTGGACTTACAGTCTGGGCCTAAGCTGTACGGCCACGATCTCCCTCAGAACCATACGGAACCGTCTCCCGTGACTACAAGACCTAGGAGTCAACACAAACAAGCCTGAAGAAACACTCCGAGAATTTAGCAACTGCTGGTGCTCTCCCAGCTTCTGCATAACAAATCCTCAAGTGCTACTCCTGTCCCTCAAGACACATTAAGTAGACCAGAGTGTCGTAAATAACACAACAAAAACTGGTCGAGGAACGGCCTGCAGAAATCTGGTTCATCATATCTACGAATGCTGCTAGGGCATCAGGGAATCCAACGACTCACCGATACACACAAAGCCCGTAGCACGCATAAGGCAATCTTCGGAATGCTGTCACTCCGAATCCGCAATAATGATGACCTGATCCCAAACACACTTAGAAAAATGTCTCGCACTCTGGAGCTGATCGAAGAAATCGTCACGGCGAGGTGAAGGATACCTATCCGCACCGTAAGCCGGTTCAATTGACGATCCGTCGATACACAACCTCCAACTGCCGTCTTCCTCCTGGACGACCAGAAATAGGAGTTTCCAAAAGCGAAACACTCAGACGCACAAAACTCCCCAAACCACAACTCCGCAGCTGATCCTTTAAGCTCCCTCAGCTTCGCCGGCCCATCAGGAGCAACGTCGGAAAAACTCTCGCACGAAAGGAACCCGGTCCAACAATCCCACTGTGGCCCCGGTATCACGAATGAACGCCAAGAATCCACGACATCTCCTCAGTAGCCGACTAGCGAAAAGGCTGAATTCAAGCTGTGAGAGGCGGCACAACTATCCGCCGGCACAACAAGAACTGACTTGCCGGGAAAACAACCCTGACTATTTCCTCGCGGTAGTCCACAGACGCCTAACACGTAGCTGACCAGTCCGTGCCCAGGAGAACGTCAAATCCAACATCTCTAGAAGGATCAAAATGACGGACGAATCTCTATCTCCTATCCGATTGGCACACAACTGAATACGTGCCGCGTAACAAAAGAATCGCTGACAGAAGATAACACCACTACGACTAATCTACCCAACCACGGTACAAGCAAGAAACAAACAAATACACCAAGAGAACATATAACTCAAGGGTACCTGAAAACTCCATATTGGACGTCTGCGCGTCCCGATGAGTAGAAGCAAACTCCTGTGTCTGCCCTCTACTCGCAGCTGGATGAACTCCTCCGGTAGACTGAGCCCTCTGAGCGAATCTTCCACGTTCACGTCCACTCTGAAAACGATCATGACGAGGTGCTAAGGAACAATCCCTGACGAAGTGCTGAAGGCTTCCACATCGAAAGCATCCACGCGCTGACTGCTGACCGTCCTGGGGATAAGAGCTGAACGACTGTCCTCGTCCTAAGCCTCTGCTACTCCCGCGACGGCCACGAAATCTGTCTCGATGACCAAACCTCTGTCTCTGGGCTGGTACACTGGTACGAGTCCTCCACTGTCCTGGAATACGTGCCTCGTCAACTGGAGCTGCAACCACTGGTGCTATGTAGGTGACGGACTGCTGCATACTGATCGTAAGGGATAGCTGAGTAACAGGGGTGACAACCTCCTGTCGTAGCTCCCGAACGACGTCAACTAAAGAACTCATCGTCTGGCGGAACTCCTGCATCTCTACCAAAAGTCTATCCATGGTATAGGTCGTAGGCTGATCCGTCTGCACCTATGCAACTAGAGTGCCATCCTGGTCAGTACTCGTCTCACCCGAGCTAACTCTGACCTCGGCCCTCGCTGCATCACTCTGAGTCCCCATAGTCATCGGCGGCAAGGCTATAAATAGATATAAGATGAGATTCGATAAGAATGAGGAAATCGAATCCCAAAGATATGAATCATCAAGGAAGGAATGTCAAGCAAATTGTACTTAGGTCACTTAATGCAAGGTACCGCGCTGTGGGTATGTTGCAGACATACACACACTACGTTACTCTGCTTAAGCTACCTACTCCATCATACTAAGGTCATCCTACACTCCGAAAGGTAAAACCTAACGCTCTGATACCAACTTTGTCACGACCCAAAATTGGCTCATGATGGCCCTAATACTACGCAACGCCTAAAGACGCAACGTAGTAAAAGAAAGCCAAACCCAGAAATCTAAACCATGAAAAATACGGAAAAAAGATAATATAAGTTTTGAAACTATTGAAATCGCAACCCAAATTCTTTAAAAGTCTCACTTTCTTTCTTTAAAATTTTAGCAACACCCACTTTAAAAGACAAGTCAAGATGAATGCAACACAAAATAATGACAGTAGAGAAAAAGCTGTATATAAAAGACATCAAATCCACAATAATACACATAACGTCCTCACCAAGTCTCTATGTCAATAATACAATAGCAGATGGAGAGAGTACAATATACAACGAAGGTACAATATGAAATACAGATAACCATCTAACCCACCTAAGCAAAATGGTACTGTGAGCTGATGCGGTATCTGTAGCAAAAGGTGGTAGCTGGATAGTTGAATAGAGGAATAGCCTGCCTCGACTACGCTGGGGAAAAACCTGAAACACCTGTGGCACAACGAGGGTGAGTTTCCAACTCGTGAATAGTATAAAACATATGCAGGTAATCGCAGGAATGCACGTACAGCATGAATCTATGATATGCGATTACAATAATAATATGTCATGCAATGCTGAAATAAGGAGAGTACACTAGCGGGTACAATCAATATGTGAAGCAATAATAACATGACAATAGTATGCAATAACCATGCAAAAAGGATATGAGAATGTAGATATGCAACTTATCATAAGGGTACACTAACCGGTAC
The DNA here is from genome assembly GCA_030015575.1 of Agapanthus africanus. NCBI lineage: Eukaryota > Viridiplantae > Streptophyta > Magnoliopsida > Asparagales > Amaryllidaceae > Agapanthus > Agapanthus africanus. The sequence continues at coordinate 210,409,019 of JASDDO010000006.1, forward strand.
TACCAATGTATGAAACTGTGCATAAAAAAGATAAGGGTGAGGTATAGGGTGGAATATGTCATTTCCATGGAAACCTGACATCGTGGCAGGATCACAATTCATCAAGACACTCAAATCCCAAATCCTCAAATCAGCCACCACATTGGGCTTTCACAATATATATATGTCTCACATCACCTCAATGTACAATATCGAATAGCTCTCCTGTATCTCGAATGTACAATTCATCAATCTCATTCATATCCAATATCCAATCTCAATGAATCACCTATATCCCAAGTCGAGTCCCAAGTAAGTTTCTAACATCCTAAAGGTAAATATATACAGAAATGAGTATGATGGGGGCAATACACATATATTAGCGTCCCATTCCACTAATATTGGTGTAAGGGTATATACAACAACGGCTAATCCCCTGTTATATATACAAAAAGGGGTTAAAGAAATATCATGAAAACAGTGTGCCAAGCATCGACACAGAAATCCTCGTATATCGGGCTCCGTCAGTCCGGATCGGCCCACGGGGTCTGTCTGCGGTATCGGCCCTCGGCCCCGACAGTACAGATCCTCCCGCATCCATCTCTCGACTCTGGCCAGTAGCCTCCGGACAACTGCCAGGTCCAACCAATCATCGGTAGGTACTCGCCCGCCTTCAGGCTCAATCGGAAAACCCATCGATCTTCTTGCCGAGGGGAACCATACCGGGCCCCACCATGTACTCTCATACGGCAACCACACCTCGTATGGAGTATATAATCAGCACCGATAAAACTTATGGGGGACACACAAATATCATATTAAGGAAACCGGGTTGTTGCATGTATGCATAATTTCATGAACTCCCGCGGTTCCCAAATCCCGAAAACATCATATAAAATACAGATAAACAATGCGCAATCCAAGAATAAATGTATGCGATATATCTGAATGCGAGCAGGTAAACAAAAGTATATAGCTGAACCAGAAGTATGTGAAATCAAGATAAGGTACAGCTAAGTAACATCAGTAAATGTAAATATGAGGCAACAACTGAATATGTGTCTAACATACAGGTGTAGCAATGTATAGGTATCTACCTATAAGAACTGATGTCGTATACCCCCCTGGGTATAAGTAACATATGTAGAAAATCCCTCCCGGTATAAGTAAAATATGTAGGAGGTATACCTGTAGCTGTATCGCAAGGTGAAAATATACCTATCACTAAAGGTATGATACACTATAGGTATACCGATAAGCTAGATGTCATGTATGGCAAGCAATAGTAGCTATAAGAGGTAGTGTGTGACATGGCAATTATTGACGGTGTGTGTGTAGCATACAAACCGTGCTTGTGCAACATGGACCGTCAATAATATGTGCAGTGTCCTACGGCTGCTAGTCACAGTATAACTACATCAAGGAAATAAAGTAAAGGCGCAATTCTACAATGACGTAGAATGTGCGACAGGTAATGAATCCTAGCCCAGACGCATAACGCCATGCGGGCGATTCCCCTGTAGATGTTAAATCTACTCACCTACACTCCACGCTAGGTGAATCCTACCATCTGCTCCCCCTGTAGTAGTGTCCGTAGCTCCTGCCTGCAAACCTGTAAATACGACATGAATATCACATATAAGCCAAAATATTCCGCGAAACGCGATATCGAACCAAAACGAGAAACTCGCGTCGCGAACTAAACGCGCGTGTGCACGATACGCTGAATCGTGTGTGTACGCGTCTAAAACCATCGCGACACGCCGCGATACGCTGGATCACAGAACTCACTCATGTATCGCGCGTATCGCGCAAACACCACGAACACCAAAAACGGTATTTGATCCCAGATTTTCCTACAGGTCAAATCTTACAAAACTAGACATGCCAAAACACTACACTACACATCAGAGAACACTACCCAAAACCCTGTTGGAGATAGTGCCCTCAGAGTCAATTATTGGATCACAGGCACGTGATTGCAATGATTGAGGAAGGACCTATCCCGGTAGGACAGTCTCACTCGAGATGATAGTATGCTATCTGGTTTACCTTTATCATCGTGTACTGCTTTAGGTGACATGACATGTCGCTATTGCACGTTGATAGAGCCCCTAGGATTCTTGCTTGACTGCCAGCAGTATGAGGGCGATCATATAAGTGAGAGCTGGAGTCTATAAGCACATCCTTAAAAGGTCCCTAGTCGTAGGAGTCTCGAGACAGGGCATCGATTCTCCAGAGTAGACTAGTGTATACAGTCGAGACCCCGACGAGGGGCGGTGGCCGGTCTCACAAGCCACTGGTGTCAGTTGGTTCACCTAAGATGTATACAGGTGCTCATTGGGTTATGAGTACACCGGACAGGACTCGCCGGGAACATGCTAGTTGGTCTTATACCTGACGTCAGATAGCAGTTCCCAAGTGACATGTGTACAGGTTAGTTCATCGACCTTGGGATCGTCATTTGTCTCGTGTGAGTTCCCACTGTACTTTGATTACTACCCTACCACGGCTCAAAGGAGTCATGCAAACAGGTTTTAGTTGGGTACAGTCCCGAGCCACATGGAGGCAGTGAGCGGATCTTCGTGGGTTTCGTCTCTCCCGGTATTGGGGGTGAGGTCGCGCTGTGTCTAGGAGAGCCATTACACGAAGACCTTGGCCAAGGCAGGAGATTTACTGGTAGGTATTCCAGTAGTATCTCAGGGTGTTCTGGGCTACACTCCGACACGACTTGTACCGCTTTTGGGGGTCTGACTTTTACCAACCCCCTAGGCCCGACATGCGATGCTCATAGACGAACGGACCGGACTGTACGGATATTGTCACTGACAGGCTCAGTAGGGTGTAAGGATGAGTTCGCTCATCGACGTCCCTTTTAGTCAATAGCTGGTGGCCCGTCACCTATTGGCATATACCTCTGACGTGCTGGCGGTTAAATCCACAGCCATAGTATTGACGAGTCTTTAGAGTCCACCACACTTTCAGTTACTCAAGCTTTCGGGCGAAACGCTGTAGAGGCCGTATGGAGATATGGCAGGGTCCGATCAGATACGTGCGGTATTGCACGGATCAGGATCGGACGGTTTTGTACTAGTGGCCGTATAGTTATATGGCAGCGTTCGATCAGATACGTGCGGTATTGCACGGATCAGGATCGGACGGATTTTACTAGCCGGCTTTGGTTTAAGCCGGTCCTAGTTTAGTACAGTGTAAATTCTCATTGCATTTGTATCCGGTCGGAATACAGATGCGGGTGTGTATGCACAGTATCGGGGTTTTCCTGTAATTCATTACGGGACCAGTTTTCTGGAGTTGCCAGTTTGCATTCCGTTCCGGCCGGTTTTCCTTTGTTCTTTCCCGGCCGGACTTTTCCGATGGAGGGGGTTATTTGCAATTGTGCAAATAACATTTGTGGAGGGGGTTTCTTGCAATTGTATTGATTATGATATCTTTCATCCATACTTTTGCTTTAATGTGATTTGAAGTGAATGGATGTGAATGAAACATGGTTGATGTTTTCTTGTCTCTTGGATGTGGTCACCTCTTCTCATCTCCTACACTCACCTCCCTTCATGCTTCATATACATTCTTTCCTCCACCATTTATTGGATAAGGAATGATAAGTTTTTCATGAGAGAAAAAGAAAGAGAGAAGAAGAAGAAGAGAGCTTCATCTTGAGAGTTTCATTCATGATCTCATTTTCTTGCTAGAAAAATGCAAGCACCATTTTTCTATTCTCCATTCCTCCATCAAGGCAACTACAAACCCCAAATGAGACTAGCATCATCTACACTACATTCTACAGAAAATCTTGAGCATGTCGAGTTGCCGGCTTCATGCCCGATTTGCCTCGGTATAGAGGCGGGAGCCCGTAAAAGATGCAGGCGACGTGGTGCCCTTCCGGCGAGGAGGCGACGACCGGAGATCCCGCGAGGAGATCGGAGTGGAGATGAAGACCGGAGGACTCGGATCAGTCGGTATATCTCTAACCCATCCTCTTGTTAGCTTAGACTAGTTTAATGGCACGATCCGGAGTTTTAGTGCGCGGTGGTGCCGGTTTGCTAAGTCCGCAAAAATTAAAGTTTATCACCGCTTCCGCGTTTAGCCGTCGGATTGACGGCCGGGGCGCCGCCGTGCACTTACAGTGGTATCAGAGCCTCGCCATTAACTTCGTCTAGCTTTGTTTAATGTGTTTTACGTTTCCGATCGAAAAAAATCCCGAAAACGCATATTTCAAGCACATCAGTTTCTGTCGAATTTTTTTTGAGTCCAAAAATTTTTCAGGTTGTCTTAGAGTGATGTGCAGGGAATTAGAAACACACTGTAAAATTTTAGTACCATGAACTCACTGTTCCACCGCGGAAGGGCGGCCAAACCCCTGCTTTGGCCGCGCTTCCGCCGCAGTAACAACTGTTCATTTCCCCAAAATTTTGTAGAATGTTCCTGAGTTGAAAATGTGGTTTCTGGAATATTAAAATTGGGCCCAGGTTTTCTGTGAGTGCTACAGTTTTGTTTGGGGGCCCACTTGTTAAGGTTTGATCAATTGGAAAATTTTAAACACATTTTTCACAGTATTTACATTATATCTGCGACCGTGAATGTCACTCGATCGGTAAATCCGGTCTAACTGCTATAGCCCGGTTAGACGGATTTGCGAACGTGACTTTCACGTTGATGTTCTATGTATTTGCTGTGATGTTGCGGATCGGTCTTGGGGGATAGCCTGGATGCAATGCTAGTACAGTTGTGGTTGTATTATGTACATTTGATATTGCGGGGCGAGCGTCCGACATGTGGACTGCCGTCACTGCCAGTTTGTATTATTCTTTTGGGGCACGACCTGGTTGCGGTTGATGTACCCGGTGTATGTATATTTTACATTCTGTACTAGGATTACCCCGCGGTGGGGTGCACGGATGGCCGGGTTCTGGAGGGCAACAAGCCCGCATCTCATGGCATTGGGACGGAGGGGGCTTCACTCTGGGATTGGTGGGCTATTCGCCGCACTCGTAGGGGGTACAGGTTGACCCAGGAGGGGTGCCCAAGTTGCCGGATTCCGTGGAGTGCTGGGTGGTCCATTCACGGAGCTGAAGGGGGCTGCCTCGCTTCACGTTTTGGCGGGTGACTTGCCGCGCCCGTAGGGGTCTAGGATTTCATTGCACAGGCTATCCACACGACCAGGGGAACGTCGGGTTTCAGTAGTGGCTCTGTGAAACCCGGGGATCCCAGATATCTGTATTGTTCTGTGATGCTGTACATTATCTGTGATGTTGCATCTTATTCACGCCTTGAGCGAAATATAATATATTGGTATATATATTAGTAGATGTTGTATATGTTTTTCATCCGCGCTAGTCCAGTCCCCGCTCTGTCGTTAGTAAGCTAACCTAACGAGTGATGACGGGACCCAATGGCGAATGCGGATGGCATATACGTACGTCAGTATATTTTCGTTCTTTGTGGTGTGATCAATGATGGGACTGCGTTGATTCGGATGAATGCAAGTTAAACAAACCTATTCTGATGTTGTTGGAACACTTTTCAAAAAGCTGTTATTGCAAGGACGTTCACTTTTGTTTTGCATCGTGGTATTCATTTGGAATATCCTGCTCCTCAGTCGACGAGGCAAGGGCCGAGATCCCTTCACCGGGAGTGACCCCTTGGACAGAATTTTGCGTCAGGGCATTAACTTCACTATAGCCGATTACTTTTGCTTTGCATCGTGGTATTCAGTTGGAATATCCTGCACCTCATTCTACGGGGAAAGAGCCGAGATCCCTTCACCGGGAGTGACCTCTTTAGTAAAGGTTTTCGTCACTATATTTTCTAAAAAGCTATCCGTTCCTTCAACGATATCAAGTTCTTTACGTTAAAGGTTTTCGCCAGAAACCATTCGTAGCCCTCCGTCGTTTCATATGGGTAGTCAATAGTATTCAAGCTGTGTTTGTTGGCCAAAGTCAAGGCACAGTGTTTGGTAGCTGTTGGTTATTCATATGCAGCATAGATAGATGCGTTGGTTTGGAACAGTCGTATAGCCTTGTTGGCCAAAGTCAAGGGCTTGTGCGGGTGGATTCGAATCAACCTGGAGAATGACGGGTAGAACTTGACATGTGACTTATGATTTGTTGGCCAAAGTCAAGGTCATAAGAGCATGGGGCAGAAATCACATCGGGAGTTTCAAAAGTACTGAAACTTGCCAGATATGCGCATACCATCTGGAGTGTGATAACGTGAGCGGATTCCGTCACGTTGTCATCCGATGAGAGTTGGATCCCGATTCCCACTGATGAGTTTGTTTACTCCTCGGGTAACCCCGACTAATTCTTCTTTCAGGTTTGGAGGAGAATTTGAGGTACAGTGGGAGGTTTCCAGATTAGATAAATTGGTAACCATTCTGATCTAGGATAGAGTGCACGCTGAGTGTTTCTTTTCTCTCTCTCTCTGGCAGCGACCATTGACCCGACCCTAAGACTATGACTCAGTGACCAAGTTGACCGAACCTTCTTAACACTGGCTTTTGGATTGTCAGAGTTGCAGACCTCATTGCCACTCCTACTTTTACCCTTTTCTCCAGGACACCCCGTATTACTGCGAACGTCCACTTCCATTGGACAAAACCATCGTATGGTTAGATACGAACTCGAAGGAATTCGAGGATGGTTTCCGGTTCTGGAGAAAACGAATAGGATTATTCAGTTGTCTTTTCTTTTCACCCTCTCTCAGGTTGCGAGTACTCCTTGGTTTAGGAGTAGTACACCCATTATGCTTACTGGATAGTCTTCTTCCAAACCATAGGCTGGTGCCGACCGGTAGGGAATGAAGAAAACCAGTTAGCCTAAAACGGTGTACAGAAGGTATTAAGTTAAGACAAAGCAAGGGATTAGTAAGAGGGCAAAGTAAATTGCGACTGCTATTCACGACCGAACCAAGTATTTCTTCGCCAATCCTAGATCACCTTTGTTTTTCTCCAGGACACTCCGTATTACTACGAAGATCCACAGTTTATTTGGATACTCCATCGTATGGTTATATACGAACTCGAAAGGAACTTGTTCCAGTTCGGGGATGGATTCTGGTTCAGGAGAAATAGGAATAAAGTACATTCAGGTGTCTTTTATCTTCACCTTCTCTCGTATTGCGAGTGTTCCTAGGATTGGGACAGTACACCCTTTATGCTTTTTGGATAGTCTTCTTCCAAACCATAGGCTGGTGCCGAACGGTAGGGAAGGAAGAAAACCATTTGGCCTAAGGGGGTGTACAGAAGGTAATGACTAAAGACATAGAAAGGGATTTAGAAAGATGGCAAAGAATTACAAGGTTACAGTTGTGAATCTGGATAATGGAAGAGGCATTACTAGGACTACCAGGATACCCCATCGAAACATTTCAATGTTTCAGTTCAACTGTGTACTGTTAATGGAAAACTGATTTCCCGATTAGACACTTACTCCATGGTATGTATTTACCAGGTATGATTCTCACATCTGCATGGTTTTACATATGATGAGTGGGAGTAAGTTATTGGGAATTAGGTGATCATCCTCATTATTTGAGGAAGTCACCTGGGTTGTTTGCCGGACGGCAATTATTTGGTTTTGAATATCCGCGGTTATGCACCAATTTCAAATTGATATATCTGTACGTCTATTTTCATAGAGTGAGATATACCTTTTGATATTATGTCGATGACATTTACCTATATCAGTGGATGGTTAGGTGTCACAACCCGAAAATACGGAACATGACCGGCACTTAGACTACGAACGTCTCAAGGCGTACGTATGCTAAGTAAGCCGAAACCCAGAAATCCAAACCAAGAGAAGTAGTAGAGAATAGGAAGAACCATATCAAATCAACCTGTATGCTATATAATATACAACGCCTAAAGGCGAGGATCACAACAGAAATGGAACTCAACCAACAAGAAACTCAAGAAATACAACATGGTACTCTATGGTCGAAAGAATAACATTACTGGTCTCTATCTCAAAAAATACAAGTTTGGTTGATGGAACTTCTAGATACAACTGAAATATAATATACAAGGTATAATGATGGGTAAGATACAATAAACCCACCAACTAGCAAGTCACCCTAAAAGAAACCGTGCCCGCAAAGCCGTAATGAAATCCGTACGGCAACACCTGCAAGAAACTGGGGCACAACGGGGGTGAGTTGCCAACTCGTGAGTAGAAAAAGATCTACGAACAGAAAATCGCATGAATAACGCAACCTAGGTCAATGATCATAATATATCCTCAAATATATGAATAACATGCAGCCTATAACAATGGCTAGGGTAATATCTAACCCGAGTGTGATCTCATGTGCCCGTGTCAGTGCCTCAGGTAGCAATATATCATATGAATGAGGTATGAATGCATGAAAACAGAATACATGTAAATGAAGAAACTGTTTTCATAAATTAGTGAGATTTCCTTTGTATTTTTAAAATGAGGTATCATAAATGAAATCGGCATCAACAGTGTCTAGCATCGACACAAAACATAAATCTCAATGTCTCAAAACCTCAGGCTCCGGCCATCCGGACTGGCCTGTATCATCAAATCTCAGTACCTCAATATCTCGAAATCTCAATGTCTCAATCTCAATATCTAGGGCGCCGTCAGTCCAGACCGGCCCCTACCATCCATCTTAAGTCCACGACGGTATCCTCCGGTATCCTCTTTATCCAAGATCATAGTCTAGGGTACTGACCTATGTCTAGTACAATACTAATATCCTCAATATACTCATGATCTGACTACTGATCGACAATCTCGTACAAACCGATATCGTCAGCACATATCATCATCAAGGGGTATACATCGCCCGATACGGCCTAATATCAATATCCTAGCATATTATGCCTCATATCACGATCATATGTCGACCATTTATTTATAACACTATTCACCCGTATCGCCGCCGCAAGATCCGCTATAACACCAGGACGTACCTTAAGTACGAATCCTGCCATATCACCGAGATCACAACCACAAACAAATCTCATCGACTCAGCTCAATCCCAAGTATCCTCCTCAAATCCGTATGTGAACACATAGTCCCATACCCATGTGAACACATAACTATAAAGAATCCCATGAGCACATATAAATAGGAATGTATGCAAGTATGTATGTGTGTATGTGTAGTGCAACACTACCCTAGGGTTCGCGACACTAAATAATCCAACACACCAATATCCATCCTAAACATCGTTATTAATCCCAATAACATATAATAATTGTTGGTTTGTATACGCATCCGTATACACCACCACGGACCGCGGGGGTGCTATACGCCATCCGCCCGACTTCTCCCCGTAGATATAAATCTACTCACCTGGTCCTCGCTCGCCGGTGCCGACGTCACCACGCGCTTGCTTGTCGTCTCGAAGTCCACAGGGGTACCTACACATCATAACGCACCATATCACATTAAAATCCGACTCATGACCAAAACGACGCACGAATCCCACATAGGTCAAAACCTATGGTTGCTTTCGCAAATCGACCCAAAAACCCTCGACATCGGCGTACAAACGCCAAACCATCGAGAAAACTCCCAACACACTCATTTGCACATTCACGAACACTAATTTTAATATAAAATAGGTTAAAATTCATAAAAACCCTAATTTCACTTAAAATGTCATTTTTCCGAAAATCTAGCAAGCACAATTCGCCGTTTTTGTACAAAACATGATGTTTTAACAATTCTAGTGACCAAGATGATAACTTAATATCTTAATTATGCCATAGAAACCATTACGTAAATTTTAAACCTACAATTTAATTCGATTTCAAAAACCTAGTTTGCAATATTAACCAATTTTAACAATTTTATAGCAAAATGCACAAACTACAATCTAGCTTGGATTTTCATGAACTAAAGTATTAAAATACACTTAATAATGTTAATGAAGTCATGAAAAAACCTAATTATATTTTTCTCATAATCAAATTCATGGTTTACAAAAACCTAGCTAGCAATATAGCTTAAATATTACAATTCCAAACTAACAATTTGCAACTAGAAATTTGATTAGGTTTTCATTTCACAATATGAAGAACTACAATTGCAACCACAATTACATACACAAAAACCTAACTTGAATCTCATAAACCCTTACTAAGTTTTTCCAAACATACAATTAAACCCAAATTAATAACTAATAATGCTTGATTTAAGGTATTCAAACAACAATTTAACAAAAGGTCTTGATTTATACCTCACAAGATCAAGGATCTAGCATGCAATTTCTATCCTCTAAAAGTAGCTTCCATGCTCCTAGATCCATGTAAGTTTGGCTAATGAGAAATGGGTAGGAGTTGGATTTTGATTTTGGGATTTATTTGATGGATTTTGAGGCAATTTTTGAAGCAAAAGAGATGGAAAATGTGGGAAAAAGATGGGGCTGTTGTAGCAGAATTTTGGCTGTGGAGGGAGTGGGGAAAAGTGTGGGGGAGTTGTGGAAAAGAATCCAAGTCAAAGCCTCTCCCAAATTACCATAATACCCCCACCTACTTTACTATATATAAAAATCTTATTTTAACCCATTTCTCACATGATTTAAGGTCAAAAAGAGGGAAATAAAATTCTTGGGCTGCTACAATAGTATGGGGCCGGCCAAGGGGAGTGAGGGTGAGTGTGAGAGACTTTACAAAAAAATTCTATGCAAAAAGACCCCCCACAATCCCATATTTGCAAGTTTTAGTTCAAAATAACTATATTTTTGTTTTCCATATAATAAATCAATTAAAACTTGAAATAAAATACTAAAAAATTATATTACAACTAGATTTTAATTAACATGATTTTAAAGATTAAAATTAGCACATTTAAATTTGTATTTATCGCTAATTTAATGTATTTTCTTACCGGCTTAAAATAATATTAAAATAATTAATTTCGGAAAAATTTTCAGAAAATTTGAAATTTCAGCAGTGGCTCAATAAACACCAAATACTAGCAATTACATAGCTATAATATGTATATTTAATTTTATAATAAAGATATTTGCATTTTGACTTTTTACAGAAAACCCCCTTATTTTACCGTTTTTTCGAAATTTAACCGAAACGATTTTCAAAACGTTACAATCTTCCCCCCTTAAAGAAATTCGGTCCCCGAATTTAAATTAAAATTTTCCCCAAATACTAAAATATTTCAGCCAAAACCATCAAATCGTAGGGGCTCCGAAATCATAAATACATAAAACAAATCGTAGCGCAACGCATGCGCATGAAAAATGAGCATATAACTCAAATCAGAACTTCGTCAAGCATCCCGCAATCATCGGAGTCATGGGGTAGAAATCAATACCAAATCCAAAGCAAAACCAATATGATATAACTCTAAACTATACATGTAAAATATATTCAGGTACTGTCCTCTGACTAGTCCTGCTCAGTACGAAAACACATAGCAATATCATAAAAACGTACTGCTCTATAAGAAAAATCAATCCCCAAAATACGAGTATGAATACTACGTGCGTCTTGTGCGCACGGAAATCAAAATCCAAATATGTGCCATACATATGCACAGAAACAACATCTAAGTGCATCGGGTGTGCACGAAACATCTGTCATAGGCAACATGTGTGCCTGACAGCAAAATCAGGTGCATCTGACATGCACGAAAAATCTCGATTTAGTGCATCTGGTGTGCACCAAAATCACACTTCAAAACATGCGCCCAACATGCGCGAAAATCCAAATCAGGTGCATCCATCGTGCACGAAATCATGAAATCCAATATCAAGTGCCGAACATGTGCAAAATCAAATCAGGTGCACAAAACAAATATCGAACATCACCATCGAAATCAAAGTCCAATGCATATAAGTGCATAAAAGGCGTATCACTGCACTGCAAGCATATATAAACTATACAGAGTGCAGGAACCAAATCGTGTGCGTGCATACGCACAAAATCAACTCAAATGCCTAAAACAGTAAAATCACAAACATGTGAAACCCAAGCACGAAAACGATATCAAGTGCAACACTGTGCAAGGATCGTAAATTCTCAATCATCAAAATCAAATCATGCGAATAAATCACCCAAAACATCGAAATCAATAATGGCGGAATAGTACCGCTCAAGTGCATCCTCTAAGAATCTCGGGCCAACTGTCGCGGTCACTAGTGGGACGTCTCGTCGATGATCATGGACTCTGGCCTGCTGTTGTGCGTAACAATGACCACTCCTGGGTCAAGGTCTTCACTGTGAATTACCAATCTCTCGGTCCATCGGCTCATTGGCCCTGTCAGGTGTGCTAACGGGGATGATCCCATTCTGGCACTTCTCTGGTCATCTCTCGGTCAATCATCGCGACCACTCGTAAGATAGCATATCCCTGGCGTCGGCCTCTGGCTCTCTGAATGTACGTGACATATCTGAACCTGGGTGCAAGTATCATTGCAGCAATGTCCTGGAAGGAATCCTGCTCACGGTCTCTTCCATGTCTCGTCTCTGCCAACTGTCCTGAAGTCATCGTCATTTCCTATATCTGCATCTTGTTCCGGAACGGCTGCATACCCATCGCGACTCCTTCTGGAAGGTATATCCAGTACTCTGCCTCGGCATGCGTATCGCATCTCTGATGTCAGCGGAGTGGAACGTCGTCTTATCCAAATCTTGTACGGACCTCTTTACTTCACTTTTCTCTAATGTCGTCTGCTTTGGACTCGTCTCGTCGTGGCTGCATGGATTGAGCTCCAACGACTATCCTCGTATCTGGAGTCTCCCAAGAATGCATCTTACCACCTAGCATCCGAATTAAGTCGAGCCATCCGATCGAGTCGTCAAAACCTCATAATCCCCCAAGAGCTCAACATCTTGGGCACAGTTTAATAGTATCGAGTACATACAACAGCATCGGTTGTCCAGCCGTAGAAGGGCAAACCCAAGCCTCACTAATGGCGCCGCAGAACTGCCGCAAACCCTAAGGTTCAAAGGCTTTCATACGGTCATTAAGTCGAGTTAGGGTTTCATTCTTCTAGAGGGACCATAGAATTGCCTGCATGTCTTTCCGAATACTTTAAACTTGGAATAGTAGGTTTCTGACATTCGATCGTCTCTGTCGACTCCCAACGTCTCCGCGTCAAGTCGTCTCTAGCTGGAATCAATCTATCTGATGACCTCGCATCGGGGTAGCGAACGAACCACATGTCCTAGTCATTCATCCCCGGTGACTAGCGACCTTCAATCATCTCTTAGTACAACTCGTACTGCAATAGCTCCAACATCTAGGGCGATATCTCGTCGTTCGCAGCAATAACGGGCTCACTCGTCTGCACGCTGAACCGTGCCTCAATCATCATGAATAGGCAATATATCAACGGTCATCAAAATCTGGCTGGCCTCTATCAGCGGCTCAATCCTCTAGTGCAAATCAACACGTCCGAGTAACCTCATAAAGGCGATCTGCCAAACGCTCGTGGCGCGGAAACGCAGTAAAAAGACACATCTCCGCAATCGTGTGTCGCCGGAATTTCGCCCTGGTCAGTCCTCGTTCGTGACGAGCTCGTGCTGACCACAACTCTAGCTGTACCTCTCCCTGCCCGTAATCGTGGCAGCAAAATCATAACTGGTACTGATGAGGCTAGATCGGAATGAATATAATACTGAGCAAAGAAATGTACATCCTAAGGCTTCATAAGTGGAGTAGCGTATCGTAAGTATGCCGCGGAACATACCCACGGTACGTCACTCTACTTTAGTCACCTATTCCATCAACCAAAGGTCATCCTACGCTCCGAAGGTAAAACCTAACGCTCTGATACCAACTTTGTCACAACCCGAAAATACGGAACATGACCGGCACTTAGACTACGAACGTCTCAAGGCATACGTATGCTAAGTAAGCCGAAACCCAGAAATCCAAACCAAGAGAAGTAGTAGAGAATAGGAAGAACCATATCAAATCAACCTGTATGCTACATAATATACAACGCCTAAAGGCGAGGATCACAACAGAAATGGAACTCAACCAGCAAGAAACTCAAGAAATACAACATGGTACTCTATGGTCGAAAGAATAACATTACTGGTCTCTATCTCAAAAAATACAAGTTTGGTTGATGGAACTTCTAGATACAACTGAAATATAATATACAAGGTATAATGATGGGTAAGATACAATAAACCCACCTACTAGCAAGTCACCCTAAAAGAAACCGTGCCCGCAAAGCCGTAATGAAATCCGTACGACAACACCTGCAAGAAACTGGGGCACAATGGGGGTGAGTTGCCAACTCGTGAGTAGAAAAAGATCTACGAACAGAAAATCGCATGAATAACGCAACCTAGGTCAATGATCATAATATATCCTCAAATATATGAATAACATGCAGCCTATAACAATGGCTAGGGTAATATCTAACCCGAGTGTGATCTCATGTGCCCGTGTCAGTGCCTCAGGTAGCAATATATCATATGAATGAGGTATGAATGCATGAAAACAGAATACATGTAAATGAAGAAACTGTTTTCATAAATTAGTGAGATTTCCTTTGTATTTTTAAAATGAGGTATCATAAATGAAATCAGCATCAACAGTGTCTAGCATCGACACAAAACATAAATCTCAATGTCTCAAAACCTCAGGCTCCGGCCATCCGGACTGGCCTGTATCATCAAATCTCAGTACCTCAATATCTCGAAATCTAAATGTCTCAATCTCAATATCTAGGGCGCCGTCAGTCCAGACCGGCCCCTACCATCCATCTCAAGTCCACGACGGTATCCTCCGGATATCCGACGCGTCGGGTAAAATCACCGGTAGGTAGTCTCCCCCTGCCAGGCTCATCGTCATCACCACGAGCTTCTTGCCCCGGGGTACCTTACCGGGTCCACCATGAACCCGAAACGGTTCATCCAACTCCTCGAATCGGGTCTCCAAATCCATCAGCAAACTCATGGTGGACGACTCATACATCATGGGAAAAACCGCGCTTTTTATTTAAAAAGAGAAAGAAGAAGTTTGTATTTGTTTTGCGGTTTTCCCCAAATCCAGAAAATCTCATGGAAATCCAAATCCAAAATCTCAATAGCACGTAAAAAGTGAATATATGCATGAGAATCCATGAATGCGGCATAACAATGAATAACAGTAAGCATGAGGTAGCAGGTAATAACTACAATTTCTAAACTAACATATAAGGCAAGTACACTAATATCATGTCTAAACTATTAGCTAACAGGCTATGTCAAGCCATAATATTTTCTAAGGTGTACGTGACATGGCAATTACCGATGAAGATGTGTGTGAGCCGGCAAGTAAGTGTACGTGGTACATACGCATCATCGGTAATGGTGCTGGTGTCCTAACCACAAGATATCAACAGTAGAATATGAAGCATAATATAAGCATGTGATGCGGAGCAAACAACAATAATGAGCGGGAGCTGAATACTAGACGCAACGATAACTAATCTGTTTTAACCTAATATAAGTCCTACAATGGTGCCTTTTGAAATAACACGAATCGTGGGATTTTGAAAATAGGGGCTACGGTGTTTTTAAGAAAAGACACGTTTTTTGAAATATCCGTAGGATCCCTTAGGCTGTCTTTAAAAATACGCACGATTCTTAAGCTTTGAAATAGGTAGGAACCGAATCTAATCTAACAACTAACTAAACTAAAGGGCTACGCTACAAGCTAGACTACAGGTAAGGAAACCGCCTTACATCTGAGTCGATACATATACATACCTGTATATATATTAGTCGGTGATCCCGCCTCAATAATATCATATCCGATACCATATCTATAATCAGACATCCCAAGTCAAGAGTGCGGATCAATCATCAAGATATAGCTCGTAGGTAAATCCGTCGTACGGCATCCCCAAATCTGGGTACGGGTCAATATCATATTCCTCACACTATTCCTCCGGTATCCTCTTTATCCAAGATCATAGTCTAGGGTACTGACCTATGTTTAGTACAATACTAATATCCTCAATATACTCATGATCTGACTACTGATCGACAATCTCGTACAAACCGATATCGTCAGCACATATCATCATCAAGGGGTATACATCGCCCGATACAGCCTAATATCAATATCCTAGCATATTATGCCTCATATCACGATCATATGTCGACCATTTATTTATAACACTATTCACCCGTATCGCCGCCGCAAGATCCGCTATAACACCAGGACGTACCTTAAGTACGAATCCTGCCATATCACCGAGATCACAACCACAAACAAATCTCATCGACTCAGCTCAATCCCAAGTATCCTCCTCAAATCCGTATGTGAACACATAGTCCCATACCCATGTGAACACATAACTATAAAGAATTCCATGAGCACATATAAATAGGAATGTATGCAAGTATGTATGTGTGTATGTGTAGTGCAACACTACCCTAGGGTTCGCGACACTAAATAATCCAACACACCAATATCCATCCTAAACATCGTTATTAATCCCAATAACATATAATAATTGTTGGTTTGTATACGCATCCGTATACACCACCACGGACCACGGGGGTGCTATACGCCATCCGCCCGACTTCTCCCCGTAGATATAAATCTACTCACCTGATCCTCGCTCGCCGGTGCCGACGTCACCACGCGCTTTCTTGTCGTCTCGAAGTCCACAGGGGGTACCTACACATCATAACGCACCATATCGCATTAAAATCCGACTCATGACCAAAACGACGCACGAATCCCACATAGGTCAAAACCTATGGTTGCTTTCGCAAATCGACCCAAAAACCCTCGACATCGGCGTACAAACGCCAAACCATCGAGAAAACTCCCAACACACTCATTTGCACATTCACGAACACTAATTTTAATATAAAATAGGTTAAAATTCATAAAAACCCTAATTTCACTTAAAATGTCATTTTTCCGAAAATCTAGCAAGCACAATTCGCCGTTTTTGTACAAAACATGATGTTTTAACAATTCTAGTGACCAAGATGATAACTTAATATCTTAATTATGCCATAGAAACCATTACGTAAATTTTAAACCCACAATTTAATTCGATTTCAAAAACCTAGTTTGCAATATTAACCGATTTTAACAATTTTATAGCAAAATGCACAAACTACAATCTAGCTTGGATTTTCATGAACTAAAGTATTAAAATACACTTAATAATGTTAATGAAGTCATGAAAAAACCTAATTATATTTTTCTCATAATCAAATTCATGGTTTACAAAAACCTAGCTAGCAATATAGCTTAAATATTACAATTCCAAACTAACAATTTGCAACTAGAAATTTGATTAGGTTTTCATTTCACAATATGAAGAACTACAATTGCAACCACAATTACATACACAAAAACCTAACTTGAATCTCATAAACCCTTACTAAGTTTTTCCAAACATACAATTAAACCCAAATTAATAACTAATAATGCTTGATTTAAGGTATTCAAACAACAATTTAACAAAAGGTCTTGATTTATACCTCACAAGATCAAGGATCTAGCATGCAATTTCTATCCTCTAAAAGTAGCTTCCATGCTCCTAGATCCATGTAAGTTTGGCTAATGAGAAATGGGTAGGAGTTGGATTTGGATTTTGGGATTTATTTGATGGATTTTGAGGCAATTTTTGAAGCAAAAGAGATGGAAAATGGGGGAAAAAGATGGGGCTGTTGTAGCAGAATTTCGGCTGTGGAGGGAGTGGGGAAAAGTGTGGGGGAGTTGTGGAAAAGAATCCAAGTCAAAGCCCCTCCCAAATTACCATAATACCCCCACCTACTTTACTATATATAAAAACCTTATTTTAACCCATTTCTCATATGATTTAAGGTCAAAAAGAGGGAAATAAAATTCTTGGGCTGCTACAATAGTGTGGGGCCGGCCAAGGGGAGTGAGGGTGAGTGTGAGAGACTTTACAAAAAAATTCTATGCAAAAAGACCCCCCACAATCCCATATTTGCAAGTTTTAGTTCAAAATAACTATATTTTTGTTTTCCATATAATAAATCAATTAAAACTTGAAATAAAATACTAAAAAATTATATTACAACTAGATTTTAATTAAGATGATTTTAAAGATTAAAATTAGCACATTTAAATTTGTATTTATCGCTAATTTAATGTATTTTCTTACCGGCTTAAAATAATATTAAAATAATTAATTTCGGAAAAATTTTCAGAAAATTTGAAATTTCAGCAGTGGCTCAATAAACACCAAATACTAGCAATTACATAGCTAGAATATGTATATTTAATTTTATAATAAAGATATTTGCATTTTGACTTTTTACAGAAAACCCCCTTATTTTACCATTTTTTCGAAATTTCACCGAAACGATTTTCAAAACGTTACATTAGGTAAGGAGCATTAAACAGCGGTATAATTCTTCTTAACCATAAGTACAGTTTTCAACCTACGACACACAGTGAAAGAGTTGTTAGACTCAGCGGACTTATACAGAGTATTGTATGTTGTCCAGTGTCCATTAGGACAGAGGGGTTGGTTCTCGTACTATATTCGGTTTACTTATGACTTCTCTAATTTTTAGACAAGTGTTTCGTAGAAACACAGGGTCCGAATTTTGAGAAGTTATAGGTATTTGGATAAAGTAGAGAACCAGGTATAGCAAGTATCAGGATTCTTCAAAGTGATCGAAGATGTAGATACTTGTGTATGGTATTCAGTTGATAGTAATGATAAAGAGAAATTGCTTCTCTTTCAGGTTACTCATAATTGGAAGCATTCCTAAGTTGAGTAACGCTGATCGGCCTCCTTCCATTTAGTTGACATGCACTGGAGATAGTTGCATGATTTGAATCTGGTTCAATTAAATCAGTGCCTCTGGTTCTATATTGGATATAGTACAGTTCATATCTTAACATTGTTAAGGTACGGGGAGTTGTCCGGCTTATGATTAAAACCAGACTCTGGATAACTCAAGGCACGTTTCTGTAATGGCTGTTTGTGGGTTGACCCAGGCTATGACGAGGGTTGACTTTCTACCATCTGGAAGATCAATAGAAATATTGTTCTAGACTCGCCACAGTTTTATTAAAAATGGATTTTTTCAAAAATAGTAGTGGGAGTATGGTAGAACTGGAAGTGATTCCAGAACCGCAAACGATTACTGAAGATTTGATAAGGAACCTAAAGATTCAATCTGATTTGACATTTCATTGGCCACTCCGCAGATAAGGTGGGTAACTTCAGGCACCCGAGAGGTACTCCGGTAGCCTCAAGAACGGTGACAGGGAAGTTCTTGTTTACCCACACTTGCCATTGCTGTTGTTCCAGGCTGCGAGACACGGCAGGAGGATGAGTATAGCGTCGTTTTGAACTAGAATCAGAAGTGTACGTGTATATGACTCTGCCAGAGGGTTGTCGTAGTCAGTGGGAGCAGCGGAAGCATTGGTGGACATCAGGCTTATGTCTATTTATAGACTAAAGCAGATGTAGCGGAGATAGATCATCTATTTCTGATGTGACAGTCATAGGTTTGACGTCATCAGAATAGGGGATGGATCTGTTGAGAAGGTAGTAGGAAGTGATATTCCTATACTACGATCGGTTATACTTTGGTCGTCACACAGTGTTTTCTCCACAAAAGGAATTGGACATTATATCAGACATACTGGTTACTTGATCTATGGTTTTAGATCTAGATTTGGGTGGTTTCCCAATCAGGGTACTTTGACAGCATTCTAAGAGTATTTAGAATAGACGACTCCTGGCACGGTAGTGTACCTGCAGGTGATGGAGTCACCCTCTGTAAAGGTGTCTTACAGACTAAAGGGGAGAGGGATGTGCATGATTGGCAGATCACTTGCTCAGGCAATTGAGTCAATCGTGAGATGTCAAGTACCAAACCAGATGTTGTTCTTGCAGTAAGTGCAATAAGTTGATATTGGTCCAATCCTGGGGAAACAGTCGGAAGCAGTTTTAGAACATAAGTGAATGTTCTAAGGATATGATAAACGGCTGCCTCTTTTAGGAGACGGTTATCATTCCAGGCTTCCAAGGTGACATGGACGACAAGGAGGTTGTCAGAGTTATAGTTTTCCTTCTGACGAGGGGCAGTATTTTGGACAGGTGGTCCAAGGCAATACTGAGGGAGGCATGGCGCAGGATACTGATTAAGTTCAGTTGACGATACAGTCTAAGAAGTTTGGATTTGGAGTTCTTTATGAGCTAGGTCCCATCAGACATCCAGACATTCTAAGACAGGTATTGCTCATTTCGGGAGAAGGTTTTCTCCGCGAACTTGAGATATAGAGAGACATAGAAAGAAACATCAAGGCGGATCCACTCACTGAGGCTATTCCTCGAACGCAATAGTTTCACAAACGAGTTTTGTGAGACTGACTAGTAGAGGAGTTGGGTGTTCGGTATCACACGGGCTGTGAGTATGCGACATCGCAATAATTAGCCTTGAGTGCAAGTGGGAGATTGTTGGAGATAGTGCCCTCAGAGTCAATTATTGGATCACAGGCACGTGATTGCAATGATTGAGGGAGGACCTATCCCGGTAGGACAGTCTCACTCGAGATGATAGTATGCTATCTGGTTTACCTTTATCATCGTGTACTGCTTTAGGTGACATGATATGTCGCTATTGCACGTTGATAGAGCCCCTAGGATTCTTGCTTGACTGCCAGTAGTATGAGGGCGATCATATAAGTGAGAGCTGGAGTCTATAAGCACATCCTTAAAAGGTCCCTAGTCGTAGGAGTCTCGAGACAGGGCATCGATTCTCCAGAGTAGACTAGTGTATACAGTCGAGACCCCGACGAGGGGCGGTGGCCGGTCTCACAAGCAACTGGTGTCAGTTGGTTCACCTAAGATGTATACAGGTGCTCATTGGGTTATGAGTACACCGGACAGGACTCGCCGGGAACATGCTAGTTGGTCTTATACCTGACGTCAGATAGCAGTTCCCAAGTGACATGTGTACATGTTAGTTCATCGACCTGGGGATCGTCATTTGTCTCGTGTGAGTTCCCACTGTACTTTGATTACTACCCTACCACGGCTCAAAGGAGTCGTGCAAACAGGTTTTAGTTGGGTACAGTCCCGAGCCACATGGAGGCAGTGAGCGGATCTTCGGGGGTTTCGTCTCTCCCGGTATTGGGGGTGAGGTCGCGCTGTGTCTAGGAGAGCCATTACACGAAGACCTTGGCCAAGGCAGGAGATTTACTGGTAGGTATTCCAGTAGTATCTCAGGGTGTTCTGGGCTACACTCCGACACGACTTGTACCGCTTTTGGGGGTCTGACTTTTACCAACCCCCTAGGCCCGACATGCGATGCTCATAGACGAACGGACCGGACTGTACGGATATTGTCACTGACAGGCTCTGTGGGGTGTAAGGATGAGTTCGCTCATCGACGTCCCTTTTAGTCAATAGCTGGTGGCCCGTCACGTATTGGCATATACCTCTGACGTGCTGGCGGTTAAATCCACAGCCATAGTATTGACGAGTCTTTAGAGTCCACCACACTTTCAGTTACTCAAGCTTTCGGGCGAAACGCTGTAGAGGCCGTATGGAGATATGGCAGGGTCCGATCAGATACGTGCGGTATTGCACGGATCAGGATCGGACGGTTTTGTACTAGTGGCCGTATAGTTATATGGCAGCGTTCGATCAGATACGTGCGGTATTGCACGGATCAGGATCGGACGGATTTTACTAGCCGTCTTTGGTTTAAGCCGGTCCTAGTTTAGTACAGTGTAGATTCTGTCTCATTGCATTTGTATCCGGTCGGAATACAGATGCGGGTGTGTATGCACAGTATCAGGGTTTTCCTGTAATTCATTACGGGACCAGTTTTCTGGAGTTGCCAGTTTGCATTCCGTTCCGGCCGGTTTTCCTTTGTACTTTCCCGGCCGGACTTTTCCGATGGAGGGGGTTATTTGCAATTGTGCAAATAACATTTGTGGAGGGGGTTTCTTGCAATTGTATTGATTATGATATCTTTCATCCATACTTTTGCTTTAATGTGATTTGAAGTGAATGGATGTGAATGAAGCATGGTTGATGTTTTCTTGTCTCTTGGATGTGGTCACCTCTTCTCATCTCCTACACTCACCTCCCTTCATGCTTCATATACATTCTTTCCTCCACCATTTATTGGATAAGGAATGATAAGTTTTTCATGAGAGAAAAAGAAAGAGAGAAGAAGAAGAAGAGAGCTTCATCTTGAGAGTTTCATTCATGATCTCATTTTCTTGCTAGAAAAATGCAAGCACCATTTTTCTATTCTCCATTCCTCCATCAAGGCAACTACAAACCCCAAATGAGACTAACATCATCTACACTACATTCTACAGAAAATCTTGAGCATGTCGAGTTGCCGGCTTCATGCCCGAGTTGCCTCGGTATAGAGGCGGGAGCCCGTAAAAGATGCAGGCGACGTGGTGCCCTTCCGGCGAGGAGGCGACGACCGGAGATCCCGCGAGGAGATCGGAGTGGAGATGAAGACCGGAGGACTCGGATCAGTCGGTATATCTCTAACCCATCCTCTTGTTAGCTTAGACTAGTTTAATGGCACGATCCGGAGTTTTAGTGCGCGGTGGTGCCGGTTTGCTAAGTCCGCAAAAATTAAAGTTTATCACCGCTTCCGCGTTTGGCCGTCGGATTGACGGCCGGGGCGCCGCCGTGCACTTACAAACCCCAAGTCCCCAGACCCCTTCCTGGCCGCAATTTGCGGCCAGAATGCTGAAATTGGCGGCCACTGTTGAGAGTGGGGGTCTCGTTTTCTGGTGGTGTCATCTAGACCAAACAAGCATGCTCCAGTTTCCTCAATTTTGTTCTGTAGGGTCCGGGTCAAAAGCAGACTTCAAAAGTCACAAAAATCACATTAAAAACACTAATTTGCACAAAATGGGAAACCTATGGTATTTTTGTGTAATCTGGGTTATTTCTCAATGAAGTGACCCTAATAACACTTAAATAGCTAGGGTTAACCAACACAATCAACAATTTACCCAAAATTCCACTTAAACACCATAATCTAGCACTAAACTAGCAATTTAACACTAAACGACACAAAACCACAAACAAATAAGCAAACTAGGGATTGGGGTTCAGAAATATACCTAATTGGACCCTAGACAGCTGGTGAAGAGGTGTAGGGAGGAGGTGAGAGCTCCTGCAAGTGGTGGGGCTCCTCCTGCAGCTGCTGCTCTGGTGCTGCTGCAACTGCTGTTGCTTGCTGCTGCTTCTGCTACTGCTGTTGCTATTGTTTTTTGTTGTTGTTGCTGTTGCTGGGGTAGCTGCTGCTGTTGCTGAGGATGATGATGATGATGCTGTTGTTGTTGTTGTTGTTGTTCTTGCTGGTGATGATGCTGCTGCTGCTTCTGAAGGCTGCTGCTTCAGCTGTTGTTGTGAGTGTGTGTGTGTGTGTGAGAGAGTGAGTCAAATGAGAGAAAAGAGAATGAGAAATGAGTGAACTAACAAAGCTAACCCCTCCTCTCTTCTCACTCCCTCTCACCCCATTAAATGAGGCATGGGCAAAGCCATGATGCCCATGCTCTCTCTCTCTCTCTCTAAGTCAACAATTCAACCATATTAAGAAAAGCCCTTTCAAAATTATTTTAGATAAAAGAAATAACCATGAAACTATTAAACCCAAAGCACTTAAACAAAAATTATTAACTTAAAGAGAAAGGATTAATCTATCATGCTTGCTAAACATGGTCTAACCCTATCTCTAAACCCTAGTTGTCATGCACAAGTGTGTGTGCGCCTAACAAAATTCTAATAAAATATACATTAAATAGGATAAAATATTTAAAACTTAATTTGGTAAACTTTTTATTAAAAACCACACATTAAAATATAATTAGCTACAAAACACATTCTAAGGTGTTACAATATCACATATGTGCTCCTACTCCGTTTCGCTTGATCCAGGAAACCCCTGTGTAGGACTATAAAGACTCGTCAATACGCCGGCAGTAGGTGATGATCATATCAAACACCCACAAGCCGCAAGCGGTCTGCTAAACGTAACGGCCACCCGGGTATTGAGCGATCAGAAGATCAACAAGCAAGCCCGCTAGTACTCCTGCGAATCCAATCAGTAACACTACCGCACAGTCCGGTCTGTTCGTCTGATAAGTCGCATATCTCGCCTAGGGGTGGTAAACGTCAGACCCCAGTAGCTTGATAAGTCATGCCGATGTAAGGTCCATAACAAGCATGAAACTACTGATAACACTTACCAGTAAATCAGTGCAACCCTGGCCAGGGATTTCCAGTTATGGCCAGTCGAGCATAGCGCAACATCAACCCCTAATACCGGGAGAGACGAATCCCCTCCTATCGCTCATTGCCTCCATGTGAATCGGGACTGTACCCCAAAACCACCTGTTTGCACTCCTCAATAGAGCCGTGGTAGGGTGGAAATCAAAGCACAGTGGGAGACACACAAGACTCTATGACGATCTCGGGTCAACAGACTAAGCTGTACCAGTGTCACCAGAGAACTGCCATCTAACGTGAGGTATAATACCATCTGGGAGTTCTCGGCGAGTCCGTTCAGTGTACCCAATCTCCACTGAGCACCCGCATACCGACTCTGATGTCAAACACCAATGGATATAGGATCATCCATCGCCCATCACATGGGTCGAGAAGATATACGCTAGTCTACTATGGAATATCGATGCCCCGTCTCGATATTCCCACGACTAGGAACAAAGAAGAATGTACTCATTGACTACCCAGGCCCCACTAGTATGATCTACATCATAGTCTTGGAAGTCGAGTACACATCCTAAGGGCTTTATCAACATGTAATAGAGAAACAACAAGTATACATGTTATGATAAAGAGCAACCAGATAGCATATTATCATGTCGAGCAAGAAAGTCCTACCTATATATGTCCCAGCATCCACTACAATATACATCTCATGTACAGTAATGGCCTCTAGGGCATACATATAACTAACAATCTCCCACTTGCACTAGGGCCATCTCTAACAGTGGTTGTAGTATCTCATAATCAACCATCCCATAAAAGTCTCTCTCTGGGAAAAGGCCTTTGTGAGTGGATCCGCCGTGTTGTCCTCTGAGTCTACTCTCCTAACCTCGATCACACTGGAGATCAACTATCTCCTTAATCAGGTGATGCTGCCTCAGAATATGTCTGGGTCACTGATGGGACCGGGGTTCCTGGGCCAAAGCCATACTTCTATTGTCACACAATGGTAGGAACCTTGTTCATCTCATGAACTAATATACACCCAAACTTCCTCTTGGTAGTATCTTTGATAGCGATGTCACCAGCCTTTATCGTCTAGTTTGCCACGGTATCTAGCTTGGAACTCTTCCAACATACCGTCCCTCCAGTGAGGGTAAAGACAATGCCTGCGACTGACATTCAGTCGTCCTTATCACCCTAGAACTTTTCCAGAGATTCTCCCCAGGATCGATTGATACCATCTCACTACACCTAGTGAGAATCCTAATATCCATTTAGATCTATCTCATAGATCCAAAACCCAGGATTTAGGAGGTATCACCTTCATCCTATTTGGAGAATCCTTGTGATAAGAGGAGATTGACCGTGCGTAGCATAGGAAACTCTTTTCCTATCAAGAGTATCTCATCCACGTACTCTACGAGGATCACCACCTTACTCTCTACTACCTTTTTATATGTACAAGGTTCATCTATCATTTTGATGAAGTCAAACTCTTTGACTACCACATCAAAACAGACGTTCCAACTCCGCGATGCCTGCTTTATCCTGTAAAGCAACTTGCACACGTTTTCGCTGCTCCCACTGTCTACGAAGCCCTCTGGCTGTGACGCTCTCCTCTAAATCAATATTTAGAAAAGCCGTCATGACACCCAACCACCAGATATCGTAATCATGGTATGTAGCAATGGCAAGTATGATCCAGATGGACTTAAGCACAGCCACTGGAAAATGTTTCATCATTATCCACGCCTGGTCGATGATGAAAACCTTTAACAAGTCTAGCTTTGAAAGTCTTAACTTTTCCATATACACCAAGTAATCTTCTCAAGATATACTTGCTCCTGATGGGGATTTAACCCTTCAGATATAGCAGCCAAAGTCCATACTTTGTTGGTGTACATGGATTCCATCTCAGATCGCTAAGCATCCAGCCATTCTTACAGAGTCCCCACTCTTGATGGTCTGCTTGAAACTACTTGGGTCATCATCTCATGATGCAATCCTCGCTCCCACTGTCATCGAGAAACCTAAGTATCTCTCAGGCGGATGAGGAACCTTACTAGATCGGCGGAGAGGTTGAGGTTCGTCGGAGACTACTGAATCCTTTGGTTTTATCAAATCATCAGCTGTAGTTTGTATAGCTGGAAATCCTTCCAGTTCTACAGAACTGACCTTGCCTCGAGCTTGTCCGGATTTTGCTTTTGACATAGGCCGGAAAACCCTAAATCTTAACTTGTTTAAGAGATGGGCTCTTCCCATACCATATCTCATATAGAGTGGTAGGCAGTGATCTGATTCGAACATAATTCAATAAGTATGCAGCTTCTTAAGTGCATAACCCCCAAAAGGAAACAGGTAACTCAGTAGTACTCATCATAGAGCGCACCATATCATATAGGGTGTGATTGCTCCGCCCCGATACACTGACGTGTTGTGGTGTATACGGAGGAGTAATGCTGAGAGAGAATCTCATTCTCCTTTAGAATAGTCCAAGAATTCCATGCACAAGTATTCTCCTCCCTGATCTCATCATAGGACATAATACTTATACCTATATTGGTTCTCTACTTCTGACATATATTCTTTGAATTTCTCAAAAGCTTCAGACATGTGTTTCAACAGGAACATGTGTCCGAATCTTGAGAGATCATCAATGAATGTAAGGAAGTACAAAGAACCAGTCCTGGCATATGTAGACTGGGGACCTTTATACATCACTATGTATCAGTCCCAAGAGTTCACTAACTCTTTCTCTGTTTCGAGTAAACAAAGCTATGGTCATCTTATCTTTGTGACATGACGGGCAAGTTTCAGAAGATGTAAATTCAAACTGATTTAAATATGCATCTAAATGTAACTTTAGCTAGTCGGGTCATATTGATATGACCTAGTCTACAATACCTCAAGAAGCAACCGTTCAATTCTGAACTCTTCCTCTTGTGTGTGTTCTATACGTTAAGAACTGTGGTTTGATTTAGAATGCATATGCTTTTAGATAACGTTCCTGAACCGATCAACTCTTGATATAGAAAAAGTGGAAAACATTATCTAACAATACAAAATTATATCCTTCTTTAGTAAATAAAGAGACTGATATGATGTCGTATATGAGGTTCGGTATCTAATAACATTCGTTCAGAATCAGTGTATTCTGGTAATATAGGATGATAATGACCAACAGACTTGGCTGCAACACTTGCACCGTTTTCTGTCTCATGAAACTTATCGCCCGTTCTCAGTTCTCTACCTGTCTGTAGCCCATGTAATAAATTACATATGTGGGATCCTGATCCGGTATCTAATACCCAGGACATAGAGGATACAGAGAAACAGTTCTTTGTAATGAACACACCCGAAGAAGATGCATCATAATGCACTTTCTTCGTTTGGGCGGCACGGGAATTCTGGTAATCCCCAATTTCCTGCTCGGTCTTATAACAATTATAAGTTGGAGCGGGACCAACGTTCCCCAGCTCAGTATAACAAGCGGGTTCGGTCAATACATCTATATTATTATCTTGATTATGGCGTGACATGGTCGCTACCTGGAGAAAGAGAGAAGAAACACTCTGCGTGCGCTCGTGCAAGATTAGATTGGTTATAAATTTTATCTAATCAGGATGGCTCCCACTGTTTTTATCAAATCTTCCTTCAAACCATAAAAGGAAAGACTAGCCGGGATTAATTACACTCTACAAGTTCGCCAATCTTTCAGCCAGGCCAGTGCCGGTACTTTGAGGGAGGTTCCCCGTGCTTTCGCACGGACCTAATTAAAGTAAACCTCGTTTTTCCAGGGGCGTAACCACGTTGACACCTTTCTAGACACCTACTTGATCGGCTAATTGTAAAGTGCAAAACTCTCCCAGGAGTAACAATTACTCGCAGTGGGTATCGGGATCCAACTATCATATAGAAGGTATGCAATCTCATTGCAAATTTCAACACTTGAAACTCCAGATAAAGGTTTTTATCCCTAGCACTTATGACCTTAACTATGGTCAACAAATCATAAGCATTAGTCAAGTTCTACCCATCATTTCGTGATTAATTAGACCCACCCACATGACCCTTAACTAAGGTCAACAAAGTCACGCGACTGTCCTAACTAATCGCATCATATGCGGTGTAGGAAGACATCACTTAGCTACCGTACACTGTGCCTTGACTATGGTCAACAAACACAACACGAATACTAAGTACTCTACTTCCTAAAATGACGGAGGGTTGCAGATGGTTTTTAATAAAACCTTTAACGCTTTGAACTTGATCTCGTTGCAGAATCAAATGGTTTTAAAAATGGAGTGCTTTTGAGGCTTTTACTAGTTTTGCTAAAGAGGTCACTCCCGGTGAAGGGATCTCGGCTCTTTCCTAGTCGAATGAGGTGCAGGATATTCACAATACCACTGTGCAAAGCAAGAACTAGAAAAGCAATCAAAAGACAAACCGAGGGTTGTAGCATCTGCTAATTATTGCTAAAGAGGTCACTCACGGTGAAGGGATCGTCGGCTCTTTCCCTATCGAATAAGGTGCTGGATGTTCTACAAGGAACACCGCTATGCAAAGCAACAACTAGAGCTACCTAATTTTTGAAATTCGATTCCACAACATCTTTTAGGTTTATTTTATTTCATTAATCACATTAATGAATGTCCCATCATTTAAGTCCACCTAAACATCACAGATAAATACAACGTACACTTATGCCATCCGCATTCGCCTCGATGTCCCGTCTGCACCGTTAGGTTAGGTAACTAACGGCAGAGCAGGGCAGGGCTAGCGCGGGTGTAAAACATAAGCAACGTCTATATAATATATCATATATACTATATACAATATCTATCTGAACAAATCACATGATCACATCACACATAACGCAGCAGAAAATATCATATGAAATATTAGATATACTAGGACGTCCATGTTTTATTTTGAGCCAGTATAAATCACGGATTCCACGGTCGTGATGAATAGCCAATCCCACACCCCTAGACCCCTACGACAGCGGCAAGCTACCCTACCAATTCTAGAGTTAGGAGACCCGGACTCGACTCCTCGAGATGGTCTCCCACTGGATCCTAGAACCCGGTTACTTGTGCTCCCCGCCTTGGGTCTATCCTAATGCGGAAAAGTAAATAATATACAATGGTGACATCATCCTCAACCCGGAAGTGCCCCAATAAAAGAATATTACATACAATGAATTTTACATGAATGAAAAAGAAAAAACTCTCATCTCACATAAAAACCCCGGCTATTCAAACACGACGATCCAATATAACATATATCCAGCAACACATAACATCATATATCATCAACGTAAGTAAATATTCCCATCCCAAATGTCGTTGACATATAGCAACGAAACCGGCAATATCACATATTACACTTACGGTCGCAGAAAAGAAAGTGTAAAACTACAACAGTTTGAATCCGCAACCTCCTTAGATATCGCATGCCTAATCAAATGAATTCCTTAGACATCGCATGCCTAACAATTATAAACCCCGCATTTTAGTCTCATTATCGAAAACTATTTTCAATATCAAGTCGGGTAATTCAACAAGATTCCCGACATCCTGAACGAATGCTCGTCGCAAACTTTAGTAGATTGCCGCACCCCCAATACCGTCGAAGAAGTGCACTAAGGCGGAACACCGCTGCCGCGAGCACCCGAACGGATTCTTTTGGCGACGGGGTTCTCCTAGAGTCACTTGGTCGGGGTTATGGGGTGTAGCTGTCTATTAAGTTTACCCGGCGAGTATCCGCGTACGCAACGTGATTGCGACGGACTTTTGATCACATCAAAATCCCATGGCAACCGATCAAGTGAGACTAAACTGCTAGATTTATAACATTCAAATTAGTTATCTCATAACTAATTGTGGATTCCAAATATTGTATCACATTACAGATAAATAGACAATGTTAAACTTTCCGATCGAACAATCAAACACCCATATTTTCCCGAAAAGCTCAACACTTGAAATAAGTTTAGAAACATCCACTTCATGCCACAGTACCAAAGGTCCAGCCGTAGAAGGGTCAAGCCAACGCCTCACATGTGGCACGCCGTACTGCCCCAAACCCTAAGGTTCAAAAGGCAGTTCAAGACGGTCACATAATCGAGTTAAGGTTTGTTGTCTTCTAGAGGGTCCATCGCGTTACTTGCACTACTTAGAACGCTCTTAAACTACGGAAAAATCCAACACTTGGAAATTTTCCGGCAGGGGAAAAGGTGAGATATTGATATCCGGTCGAACATTTTAACACGTTCTAAAATACCCGGAAAAACAAAATAAAAAAAGTTAAATAATCCGATCGAATCATCGAGTCCCCAATACAACCCAGAAAACTCAACTCTTGAGTATAAATTAAAAATTCCCAGAAAACACAGGAATTACAGACGGGCATTATTGTGCAAACCACGTGCCATGATTCATCTTTATGGCCGCGGAACCGCCGCGCAAGCCAGGGTGGGGCCGAGGTTCCGTGGCGCATTGGTCGAATTGGGGGCACGTGCTCCACAGTAATTCTTAGAAAACCCGGCTGAATTTTTTGAGTATTTTTAATTAGGAAAAAACTCAGTTTTGAAAAAATGTACAGAGAAGGGTTTTGATTAGGGTTTCGGGGTTCGATCGGGTTTCTAACTTCGTCTACACTTCGCCTAAAGCTCTATCTAGGCTCTGATACCACTGTTGGGTTCCTAGGCACACACATGAGGTTCCACAAGGCATCTACCATGACAAAATCAAATTTTTTTGTGCCGAACAACCCTATGCAAGATCGTATACTTGAGGATAGGCGAAACAAAAAGCAAGCAAACTACTTTGCTACTAAGTGAAAAGGATTACAACCTTTGTAGATCCGGTCCTTCACTTCTAAAGCTCCGTGTTGACGTCCCTTCGCTGCGATCATCGCGATCCCGGACTCTTGTGACGGTTTCCTCGGAGAAATGAACGGGCTAGGTCGTTGACTTCGAGGCCGAAGATGATCTACGTCGGGGAGACTCAAACTCAAGCTATTCCTTCACTTGGTCATGAACTTTGTGAAGAGAACACCCTATACTACATGGCAAGTGGTAGAGGATGAAGAAGTAGGAAGTGGGCTCACTTTAGAATTGATTTTCTCACATTTTTCCTCATGGCACCATTGGAGCTATCAAGCTTTTCATGGAGCTTGATGAAGAAGAAGATGAAAGGATAAAGGATCCAAATGACAACTTATCCTTTTAATTATTGCACCATGGTTGAGTAAAGCCCGCATGCTTAACTCATGTAGAGAATTAACCAAAGCATGAGGTTAAGGGTTGGGTTAACTAATATCTTAAGGAAATGACAAAAGAGTTGATTTTGTCAATGTTTATCAAGCTTCATGAAGCTTGATAACTTTGACCAAAGTCTCATCTCTTTTGTTATTTGTTAGGAAATTAGTAAACCATAATTTAACCTTGATTTGGTATAAGTCTCATACACCCAACTTGTATGTATCATCAAGCATGATACAAACTTGTACACTTGCATATATCACATATAAACAATGTGCACAATCTAGTGAGAAAATAAATCTGGAGTGAGCTAATACTAGTTAATGTAATGTAATATATAAAATTTATAATTATACATTAAATTATTAAATCAACTCTTGATTTAATAACCCGGCTATAACCGACTAATATCATGTGTAACAACTTATCGAATCGACACTTGATCCGATAACCCGGCTATATCGCATACAACCGATCAATGTTACAAATCGCGAGAATAGAATACGGTATCTCATATCGTATTAATCTCGGTCCCGCACATATCATATATGTGCTCCTACTCCGTTTCGCTTGAGCCAGGAAACCCCTGTGTAGGACTCTAAAGACTCGTCAATACGCCGGTAGTAGGTGATGATCATATCAAACACCCACAAGCCGCAAGCGGTCTGCTAAACGTAACGTCCACCGGGTATTGAGCGATCGAAAGATCAACAAGCAAGCCCTCTAGTACTCCTGCGAATCCAATCAGTAACACTACCGCACAGTCCGGTTTGTTCGTCTGATATGTCGCATATCTCGTCTATGGGTGGTAAACTTCAGACCCCAGTAGCTTGATAAGTCATGCCGATGTAAGGTCCATAACAAGCATGAAACTACTGATAACACTTACCAGTAAATCATTGCAACCCTGGCCAGGGATTTCCAGTTATGGCCAGTCGAGCATAGCGCAACATCAACCCCCAATACCGGGAGAGACGAATCCCCTCCTATCGCTCATTGCCTCCATGTGAATCGGGACTGTACCCCAAAACCACCTGTTTGCACGACTCAATAGAGCCGTGGTAGGGTGGAAATCAAAGCACAGTGGGAGACACACAAGACTCTATGACGATCTCGGGTCAACAGACTAAGCTGTACCAGTGTCACTAGAGAACTGCCATCTGATGTGAGGTATGATACCATCTGGGAGTTCTCGGCGAGTCCGTTCAGTGTACCAAGTCTCCACTGAGCACCCGCATACCGTCTCTGATGTCAAACACCAATGGATATGGGATCATCCATCGCCCATCACATGGGTCGAGAAGATATACGATAGTCTACTCTAGAATATCGATGCCCCGTCTCGATATTCCCACGACTAGGAACAATGAAGGATGTACTCATTGACTACCCAGGCCCCACTAGTTTGATCTACATCATAGTCCTGGAAGTCTAGTACACATCCTAATGGCTTTATCAACATGTAATAGAGAAACAACAAGTATACATGTTAATATAAAGAGCAACCAGATAGCATACTATCATGTCGAGCAAGAAAGTCCTACCTATATATGTCCTAATATCCACTACAATATACATCTCATGTACAGTAATGGCCTCTAGGGCATACATATAACTAACACCGTTAGGTTACTTAACTAACGGCATAGCGGGGCGGGACTAGTGCGGGTGTAAAACATAAGTAACGTTTATTATATATCATATATATAATAATAATCCATTCGTCTCAGATACTAAGTAATCACATTACAGAATATCAACAGCAGAAGCACATATGAAAATAAAAGGATATCTAGGATGTCCGTATTTTGCATTTAGCCAACAATAGGAAATACGGATTCCACGGCCGCGATGAATAGACAAGCCCACACTCCTAGACCCCTATGAGAGCGGCAAGTGATCCTGCCAATGCTAGAGTTTAGGAGACCCGGTCTCGACTCCTCGAGATGGTCTCCTACTGAACCCTAGAACCAAGTCACTTGTGCTCCCCTCCTTGGGTCTATCTTAATGCAGAAAAGTAAATAATATACAATGATGGAAACATCTTCCTTAGCCCGGAAGTGCCCCAAATAAATGAATATTACATACAATTGATTTATACATGAATGAAAATAAAACTCTCATCTCACATAAAAAAAACCCCGGCTATTCAATCGCGACAATCCAGCACATAATATCTCAGCAACACATAATATCTCATATCATCAACGTAAGCAAGTATGCATATCTCGATTGTCATTGATGTATAGCAACGAAGCCGGCGATACCCTACATACTACACTTACGGTCACAGAAAAAAAAAGTGTAAAACTACAACATTTGGAATCCACAATCTCTTTAGACATCGTAAATCCGAAATATCACATACTTCGCATTTCATGCCTAACTATATGAATTTCACATATTGTATCACATTCCAGATAAATTGACGGTATTAAACTTTCCGATCAAATAATCAAATACCTAAGATTTCCTAATTATCTCAACACTTAAGCGGAGTTCAAAAATCCCAGAATGTGTCACAGTAGCAGCGGTCCAGCCGTAGAAGGGTCAAGCCAACGCCTCACATGTGGCGCGCCGTACTGCCCCAAACCCTAAGGTTTAGAGGCAGTTCAGACGGTCACATAATCGAGTTAAGGTTTGTGTTCTTCTAGAGGGTCCACCACGTTACTTGCACGTTTTTCCGAAAGATTTAAACTCGAGAAAAAAAATCAACACTTGAAAGTTTTTCGTGCCGGGAAAAAGTGAGTTAATGATATCCGTTCGAACTTTTTAATACTTTCTAAATTACCCGAAAACAGCACGAAATTAAATTTTCCGATCGAATTAACGAATTCAAAATAATTCCCAGAACACTCAACACTTGAGTCTGGTTAGAAATACCCAAAAGTATGTACAAGCAGCTACGGACATTACTGTAACAAAACGATGCCATAACTCATCTTTACGGCCACGGATCCGCGGCCCAAGCAAGGTATGGCCGCGGTTCCGCGGCTGTATGTAAGGATCATGGTGTCGTATTTTATAGTTATGCTTATATTTCCCTGCTGAATTTTTTAAGTATTTTTAATTCAGAAAAAAACACAGTTTTAAAAAATGTCCAGAGAAGTGTCTAATTCCGTATTTCGTTGTTCGATCGGAGTTTTAAATTCGCCTAAACATTGCCTAAAGCTCTAGCTTGGCTCTGATACCATTGTTGGGTTTACCTAGCACCTCATCAAAGGTTTAGAAGCATCACATATGCCAAAATCAAATTTTTAAGGTGCTAAGTGAACTTGCAAAGAATCATAACTAGAAATTTAGGGTTTCTTTTGACTAAACATCTCATGCAAAAGAAAAAAGTATCACTAAGATTAGAGATTACAACCTTTGTAGACCTCCCTTGGTGACTCCTTGACACTTGATTTTGGTGGTGGCTAAGCTTAAGCTCAAAAGAAAATGATATATGAGTGAATTATTGAAATGAGAAAAGAATAATCCATGTTAATCCTTCTCACTTCAACCATGGTTAGCAATTGTCTATATCTTTATCAAATGAGTTAAAAGGCAAAAGGATAATTAACTCAAGGTTAAAAAGTGGTTGAAGCATGGTCAAAGATGATAAACATTAACCATGTGTGAATTAACCTTTCCTTTATTCAAAATGATAAATACATAGATAATTGCTACAATATGAGTCTTGCATTGCCACCAAATATGTATCAACAACCATGATACAATGTATGTATGTATGTGTCCATGCACATCATCATGTGCATACATGCATGCATACAATAATAGAAAAATGGTTTAATTAAAGAATTAATCTCAAAGTCATTTGTTAAATCAACACTTGATTTTGCAAACCGGTCATATCACATACGACCCGACAAATAGAAAATGCCCGATTAATATACGGTATCACATATCCGTATTTAATCGGGTCCCCGCGCATATCTCATATGCACACCACATCTTTTCGCGTGAGCCAGGAAACTTCATTGTGGGACTCTAAGACTCATCAATACGCCGGCAGTAGGTGATGATCATATCAAACACCCACAAGCCGCAAGCGGTCAGCTAAACGTAACGGCCACCCGGGTATTGAGCGATCAGAAGAAAACCAGCGAAGCTGTCAAAACTCCCGTCGAGCCAACTGGCAACACTTACCGTACAGTCCGGTCTCTTCGTCAGATATGTTGCATATCGAGTCTAGGGATGGAATCGTCGACCCCAATAACTCAATAAGTCATGCTGGTGTATGGCTCATAACAGATCGAGAAACTACTGATAACGCTTATCAGTAAATCTCAGCAGCCCTGTCCAGGGACTTCCTGTTATAGCCAATCAAGCATAGCACAACATCAACTCCCAATACTGGGAGAGATGAAACCCCTCCTATCGCTCATCGCCTCCATGTGCCTCGGGACTGTACCCAATGTCCACCTATTTGCACAACTCAGTAGAGCCGTGGTAGGGTGGATATCAAAGTACACTAGGAGGACACACAAGACTCTATGACGATCTTGGGTCTACAGACTAACCTGTACCAGTGTCACCTGTGAACTGCTATCCGACGATAAATATAATACCACATAGGAGTTCTCTGTGAGTCCGTTCAATGTACCCAGTCTCCACTGAGCACCCGCATACAATCTTTGGTGTCACCTCACCAGATGGATATGTGATCATCCATCGCCCATCATATGGGATAAGAATAGTATACGCTAGTCTACTCTGGAATATCGATGCCCCGTCTCGATACACCCACGACTAGGAACAATTTAAGGATATGCTTATAAACTACACATGCCCCACTAGTATGATCCGCATCATAGTCACAGTAGTCAAGCAAATATCCTGAGGGCTTTATCAACATGTGCAAATGAATAAAAGCATGATCAAATCAACATGTCAAGATAAAGTAAACCAGATAGCATACTATCATATTGAGCGAGAAAGTCATCTAAAATCATATATACATGTCCAAGCATCCACTATACATATAATGGCCTCTAGGGCATACATATATCTAATAGGATCTTGTTGCCTGTTTTTATGATAGTATAGAAGAGGATTGTTTGGCACAACACGGGTACCTTAGATTACTGTGGGGGGATAGGGAAATTTTAATCGATAGGGACTTCATCCATGAAGTCACCTTAATACCACGACTCCCGGTCCACGACCAACCCCTTCGTTTTGAGGACTACCTACCGCTGATTGGAGACGATTGTTCTAGGGAGCCTAGAAAAGGCATCCAAGCCCGCACGCTGTATGCGAATGTCTTAACTGTGTGCCGTTGGGCACAAAATAATATTTTTGGCAGTTCGCACAACACAACTCTTTTCACACCATCCCTCCACATAGTGCACACACTAATGACTCGAAACCCTAGCTACGATATGTGCACTGTGCTGCTTCACTCGATTGGCGCCGGTAAGAAGGCGGCCAATTATCCATGCCCAATGTTGGTGATACAACTGTGTCGCCATTTCCTCCAAGTTGAGAAATTTGAATTTTACATGCATGGTGGGGTCTCCGTTCGACCCCTTCTTGAGGGTGTCTCCATATCGTATACACGACTTCATGCTTTATGGTCGCACACTGAGCCGGCCGAGGATGTGCCGGCAAAGACACCCAGCTCGAGCTCCACCGCGAGTGATGAAGAGCTAACCCCTGCTGCTCAAGCACGCTTGATTCAACGAACCAATAGGGGGGTAGAGCAAGTGATTGGGATGATGACGAACTTTGATCAGCGTCTGACGAGCTTGGAATAAGGCATGAGCACCCTACTGGCCCGAGAGGAAAGAGCCCGATCAAGGGGCCGAGGGACTGATGGGGGAGAGGCTGGGACTAGTGAGGCCGCGTCTAGGCGAAGCCGCAGGGAGCAGTGAGGACACTGCTGTAAATAAGTTTGGGGGTGAGGGTTGATTGTAAATAGTTATCTTTGCATTGCATCTGCACGTTTTTTTATTTTTGTAAATATTTGTTTTTCTTTGCATATTTAATTCCGTATCTTATTTTGCTGCATTGCATAAAAAAAATATAAAAAATATAAAAATGA
This sequence comes from Agapanthus africanus, assembly GCA_030015575.1. Taxonomy (NCBI): domain Eukaryota; kingdom Viridiplantae; phylum Streptophyta; class Magnoliopsida; order Asparagales; family Amaryllidaceae; genus Agapanthus; species Agapanthus africanus. The sequence continues at coordinate 210,446,498 of JASDDO010000006.1, forward strand.
AAAATATAAAAATGAAAATTTCAATTTTGGCCATATTTGACTCAAGTTTGACATGACAGCTGACTAGTTAGAAAAACTAGATCTTAAATTTAGTAAATTAAAAACCCTAAAAATAACCTTTCTTGAAGTATAACGGTAGAAAATATACGTCCTTGCAGTTTATTTAGAAATAAGCAAAATTTGAGTTCAATTCTATGGCTAAGTCGAAATGAGGGAAGTGTATTGAAAGCTCTATTTGAAGTATAAGTCTGAAAAATAATTCTGAACCTTAAGTCCAAACTGTGAAAATAGATACCCTACAAATCGCAGATACACTCACCTTGAAATTTGGGATAGTAGAAGATACCTATAAGTACTCTTTCCTGAAAGCCTAGTATGAAAGAAAAAACGGAAATTAAAGCTAACCACCAAAAGAGCATCACTAAAAAAATATATCCGGTCTTGGAAAAAAACACAAAAACAAAAAAAAAGGAATAAAATCAAGACCTGGAAAATCCTATTTACGCTTTAAGCTCATACATTCAGAAATCGGATGTTAGTTCCTCAAGAAGCATTAACAGTCGCATGAAAGATGTGTGAGCAACACAGTCCATCAATAATGAAAAGAAGTAGTACTAGGTATTAAGGCAAGGGTATTATAGCTTGAATTGAATTTCCAAGTGTAGGGATGATAAATACACACACGTAAGGGTTTGTGATCGGAGTTTGGAGGAAAGCTATGAATAAAGAATAAGTCTTATATATCTTCAGTAGAGATGATAAAAATTCCGGAATTGAGATGGTGTTTTAGAACGAAAACTCAAAAGATACTGAAAGCTTTATAAACTGGCAAAACGTATATGATCTTAAGTTAAATGAATAGGAAGAGTGAAGAATGCGGGTTGATGATTTCTAAGTTGAAGATGATAGAATTTCTCGCTAAGATGCTGAATTGTAGAATTAGAGTCGACAGCCAAATTGATCGGATTTTATGGGTAGTATCCGCTGAAAACCCTCAGGAGACAACACTCCTCCTACTAGGGACACCTAGAGGTTTAACGGCTTGTTGCACATGCTCTGTGCAATCGCGTTCCCTGCGAAAGTGACATTAGGAATTTTTGTGAATAAATTGACTTTGCTCGGGACGAGCAAATGATAAGTTTGGGGGTATTTGTTCATATCAGATTTTTGCATTTTTATACCGCCCATTTTTTATCACATTGCTTATAGGTAGGTACTCTTGATCCGTGTTTGCTAAATAATTGCAGGTTACAGGTTCTCAGCTTTAAGCAGTGAAATTCATGGAAAAGCACGACAAATTCTGGACTGCCAACCACAGATAAAATATGGGTCTCCGCTCGCTATCCGTATGTTGCCGCACACCAGTTTAAAGGACAAAATGGCAAATCAATGGTCATTTTCATGCACCAAGCAAAAGGGCAACACAAGATCCAAGACTTCTACGCGGAGCTCAAGAAAATCATGGTAAAAGATCCACATCAAATCACTTTTTGATCTGCTGAAAATCTGGAAGAAAAATGAAGAGCTTCTGAGAAACCAAGTATACCAAACTGAAGAGAACAGAAACATGAAGAAACCCAGAAAAAATGACAAGTCAACTCCACCAGATGGCCGCAGAACCGCCGCCAATATGTCATATATGCGGCGGATCCGCGGCCGAATTGACTCAGTGTCAACTCGGATTTTGAGGGTAGTTTGGACATTTCATCTTGGGCCAGATTGTATCCCTAGGGTTTCAGTGTCCTGCCTATAAATAGCCCAGAACAAAGCCAAGTGAAGGGTGCTTATTTTGTGTTAGATTTTAGGAAAAATTTTTTGTATTTCTTCTTCCTATTTTCATCTTTCTCCACTAAAACCTTGTAGTGAGCTTTATGAGTGAAGTGATGAATAAAAGAGTTCTTTTCTTTATCATGCTTGTCTTGTTACCTTGTTAATTATATTTGCTTGTAATTTTCATTTGCTAATCTAGTTGTTGTTATTAGTTGGTTGTTTCTTTCTTCTATTTTTCTTTTTCCTTATAACAATGATGCTTAAGCTTGATCCTTGCCAAAGTGAGGTCTCAAATAGCTAGTTGTAATCTTCAAACCCCTTTCTTTCTATCTTCCACCTTTTGTTGTATTTTCCTTTTCTTTTGTAATGGGTGAGTAGTTTCTCACTTGTTAGGGTAGGATAAGGAAAGTTTGAGAGAAGGAAATCTCCCTCACTCTTTTCTTGCCCAACATATTAATTCGGACTCCCGTTAATTGAACCACAATCCGCTCCCTACGGCACCCTATCCTACATGATAGTGGTGATTTTTTAGCAAGACCGGTTATGGTTGAATTAACCGGAGGTTAAGGCTAAGAGCCAAGAACGGACGGACAAGGACCAAAAGGAAGAAACTTAGCGTTGGAAAGCCTATCTTATACTCGCAAGTTCCTTCCTAGTCGTGCTAATCCCCGCTGTTGCCGATTACCGTAACACCGATATTAAGAGTAACAACGAATGAAATGAGCGATTCCTATCTCAAACTAACCTAATCCTAACCCTAACAAGCTTTCTTTATATATATTTTAGCACATAGTTAATCTCAAACAAACCTGGACACTTGGATTTAACTCGTTAAAGCACATAGAAAAAGATTCCCATCTCCCTGCGGATGACCCGTACTCAACCGGCTAGTTACCAAGCGAAACTGTCTTGATAGCGGTAATTAACTAAGAACGCAAAAAGTCTAACAATCAATCGTCAGTGAATGTAATGAAGTACGAAGAACCATTCCTGGCATGTATAGACATGGGACCACATACATCACTATGTATCAGTCCCAAGAGTTCCGTAACTCTTTCTCCGTGTCCACTAAACGGAGTTTTGGTCATCTTGCCGTTAAGACATGACTGGCAAGTGTCATAAGATGAAAATTTGAACGGATTCAAATATCCATCCTTATGTAAGTTTGATATTCGTGTCGCATTGATATGATCTAGCCTACAATGCCACAAGAATGATTCGTTCATTTCTGAACTCTTCCTATTGTGTGTGTTCTTTACGCTAAGAACTGTGGTTTGATTTAGAACGTATATGCCATTATTTAACGAGCCTGATCCAATCAACTTTTGATCTAGGAAGTTCTTCATAACATTATCCTGTACTACAAAATTATATCCTTCTTTATTTAATAATGAAACTGATATAAGATTGCATATCAGGGTAGGAATGTAATAGCATTTGTTCAGAATCAATGTATTACCATTAGGTAATACAAGGTGATATTCGCCAACTGCTTTGGCTGCAACATTTGCACCATTCCCTACTCTTATGGAATGATCACCTAATCCCAGTTCCCTACCTTTTCGTAGCCCATGTAACATATTATATATGTGGGATCCCGATCCGGTATCTAATACCCAGGACGTAAAGTGAACTGAGAAACAGTTCTCGATAACAAACACACTTGAAGAAAATGCATCAACATGCTCATTCTTCGTTTGGGCGGCGTGAGAATTTGGATATTCCCCTATTTCCTGTTCAGTCTTATAACATTTATAATAAAGAACGGAACCGATGTTCCCCTCCTCAGTATAATAAGCGGGTTCAGTCAATACATCCATATTATTATCTTGGTTAAGGCCTGACATGGTCGCTACCTGGAGAGAGAGAGAGAAGAAAACACTTTAGCGTATGCTCTTGCAAGATTAGACTGGTTATTATTTTATATAATCAGGATGGCTCCCACTGTTTTCATCAAATCTTCAGTCAAACCCTAAAAGGTAAGACTAGCCGGGATTAATTACGCTTTACATGTTCGCCAATTTTTCGGCCAGGCCAGTGTTGGTAATTTGAGAAGGGTTCCCCGTGCTTTCTCATGGACCTAATTAAAATAAACCTCGTTTTCCCAGAGGCATAACCCGTTAACACCTTTCTAGACACCTACTTGATCGGCTAATTGTCATGTGTAAAACTCTCCCAGGAGTAACTCTTACTCGCAGTGGGTATCAAGATCCAACTATCTTATAGAAGTTATGCAATCTCATTGCAAATTTCAACACTTGAAATTCCCGATAATACTTTTACCCCTAGTGACTTATGACCTTAACTATGGTCAACAAATCATAAGCACTAGTCAAGTTTTACCCGTCATTTCTTGATTAATTAGACCCACCCACATGACCCTTAATTATGGTCAACAAAGTCATATGACTGTCCTAATTAATCACATCATATGCTATATAGGAAGACATCACTCAACTACCGTATACTGCGCCTTAACTATGGTCAACAAACGCAGCACGAATACAAAGTACTCTATTTCCTAAAACGACGGAGGGTTACGACAGGTTTTTCAGAAAACCTTTTGCATAATGAACTTGATATCGTTATACAAACAAGTGATTTTGAAAAGGAGTGTTTTTTAGGCTTTTACTGGTTTCGCTAAAGAGGTCACTTCCTTTGAAGGGATCTCGGCTCTTTCCTTATCGAATAAGGTGTAGGATATTTCATAAATACTACTATGCAAAGCAAGAACTATAGAAGCAATCAAAAACAAAACCGTGGGAGTTGTAGTTTCTGCTAGTTTCGCTAAAGAGGTCACTCCCGATGAATCGATCTCGGCTCTTTCCTTATCGAATAAGGTGCTTGATATTCTACAAGGAATACCGCTATGCAAAGCAAAAACTAGAGCTACCCTTTTTGAAAATTAGATTCTACAACATCTTTTAGGTTTCTTTTCATTCATTAATCTAATTAATGACATCCCATCATTTATGCTTCCTAAGCATCACAGAAGAAATGAAAATACAATGTACACTTATGCCATCCGCATTCGCCATAGTGTCCCGTTATGCACCGTTAGGTTACTTAACTAACGGCATACCGGGGCGGGACTAGCGCGGGTGCAAAACATAAGCAACGTTTATTATATATATCATATATACAATAATAAAGCATTTGTCTCACGCATATAAAATGATCACATCACAGAATATCAGCAGCAGAAAATAACATATGAAATATTGGATATATTAGAAGGTTCGTGTTTTATTTTGAGCCTGTATAAAACACGGATTCTACTGTCGCGATGAATAGCCAAACCCACATCCCTAGACCCCTACGAGAGTGGCAAGAAACCCTACCAATTCTAGAGTTAAGAGACCCGGTCTCGACTCCTCGAGATGGCCTCCCACTGGACCCTAGAACCCGGTTACTTGTGCTCCCCTCCTTGGGTCTATCCTAATACGGCAAAGTAAATAATATACAATGGTGACATCATCCTCAATCCGGAAGAGCCCCAATAAAATAATATTACATACATTAAATTTTACATGAATGAAAATAAAACCCCTCATCTCACATAAAACCCCCGGCTTTTCAAATCACGATAATCCAATATAACATATCACAGCAACACATAACATCACATGTCATCAACGTAAGTAAATATGCGTATCCCAATTGTCGTTGATATAGAGCAACGAAACCAGCGATACACCACATATTACACTTACGGCCGCAGAAAAGAAAGTGAAAAACTACAACATTTGGAATCCACAATCACCTTAGACATCATAAACCCGAAATATCACATATTACGGATTTCATGCCTAGCTATATGAATTCCATATATTGTATCACATTGCAGATAACTAGACAATATTAAATTTTCCGATCGAATAAACAAACACCCAAAATTTCCTAATTATCTCAACTCTTGAGCGGAGTTCAAAAGGTCCCAGAACATGCCACGGCTCCTATGAACCAGCCATAGAAGGGTCAACCAATGCCTCACATGTGGCACCGCTAAACTACCACAAACCCTAAGGTTTAGTGGTGGTTCTGACGGTCACATAATCGAGTTAAGGTTTTGTTCTTCTAGAGGGTTCACAGAATCGCTTGCATGATTTTCTGAAAGTTTTAAACTAAGGAAAAATCGAACACTTGGAAAAATTTCCAGCAAGGAAAAAGTGAGTTATTGATATCAGTTCGAACTTTTTAACACCGTCTAAATAACCCGAAAACAAACTAGAATTACGAATACGAAACACTCCGAATTGCCTTTACTAAAAGATAACATCACATGCAAATTTAGCAAAAACAAATAACACCTGAAATACCAAACCCCAGATCCTTGATCACTATAAAAATTTCAACCCCAAACCTCTCACAAAAACCGAGGAGGCCGTAATTTCCTTTCCTGTGGCCGGCCAAAAATCGGCGGGGGGGGTGGTTAAATTTCTACTGTGTTCATATTGTATCACATACAACATTCTGCAACCGTTTAAAAAAAAATTTGACACTTGAAATTTTTTGACAGAAACTAGGGTTCGTATTCTGGTGTTTCGGAGTTGTTTCGGTTTTGTTATCCTACACTAATCCGTCTAATTATCTAGCTAGGCTCTGATACCACTATATGGTTATTTATCATGATAGCAAGGTTTCGGGTGGCATCATCCATGCCAATTTCAAATTTTGTCATGTTTGAACAACCCTAAAAGAAGATCTTTAACTAGAGAATCAAACTAAAACATCAAGTAAACTATTTTACTTCTAAGTGATAGGGATTACAACCTTTCTAGTCCATTCCTTCGCTTCATAAGATCCGAGTTGTGGTCCCTTCGCTGCGATCATCATGCTCCCGGACTCGAGAGAGGCTCCATGAGGTGAATGAGACATCCTTGCTTGAAGTCTTCACAATCCAAGATGATCTACCTTGAGGAATCACAAACCCAAGCTTTCACTTCACTAATTAGAGATTAGTGAAGCTAACACACTAATCTATATGGCTAGTATAGAAGTGGATGATGAAGTAGGAATTTTGCTCTCTTTAGTTTTCTTTTTCTCACTTCATTTTATCACTTGGAAAAATCAAGCAAGCTTTTTCAATGAGGAAAAAGAAGAAGAAAATGATGAATGAATTATCGTGTGAGGTTAGAAATGCAACCATGAGTTAAGAATGTAATGCTTAATCCTTGTAGAGAATAAACTATGGGCTAGGGTTAGGGTTAGGTTAATAAATATCTTAGACTTGACAAAAGAGTGGACCAAGTCAACTAAGAAAATATCTTAGCAAATTTCTACAATTTTGATTAATCAAAAAATAAAACATAAACCCTAATCTTAACCCTAGCATGGTTTAACTCTCATAAACCCTAGTTGCATTTATAACCTAACATGTTACAATTATATATATCTCATATATACAATTTTGTAACAAAAGAAAATAATACAATTAACATATATCACATATATATCAATGTATCATCAAGTGAGAAAAAGAATCATTTAAGTGAGCATATATTAGTTAATGTAATGCAATATATCAAATATATAATTATACATTAAATTATTAAGTCAACACTTGATTTAATAATCTGGCTATATTATATATTACCGACTAATATAATATGTATCATTTTATCGAATCAATACCTGATCCGATAATCCGGCTATATCACATATAACCGGCCGATATAACATATCATGAGAATAGAATACAGTATCACATATCGTATTAATCTCGGTCCCGCACATATCGCATATGTGCCCCTACTCCGTTTCGCCTGAGCCAGGAAACCTCTGTGTAGGACTCTAAAGACTCGTCAATACGCCGACAGTAGGTGATGATCATATCAAACACCCACAAGCTGCAAGCGGTCATCTAAACGTAACAGCCACCCGGGTATTGAGCGATCAGAAGATCAACAAGCAAGCCTGTACATACTCCTGCGAATCCAATCAGTAACACTACCGTACTGTCCGGTTTCTTCGTCTGATATGTCGCATATCCAGTCTAGGGGTGGTAAATATCATACCTCAGTAACCAATAAGTCGTGTCGATGTGAGGCTCATAACGGGTCGAGAAACTACTGATAACACTTACCAGTATATCTCCATATCAGCCCTGGCCAGGGACTTCCAGTTATAGACAATCGAACACAACGCAACATCAACCCCCAATACCGGGAGAGACGAAACCCCTCCTATCGCTCATTGCCTCCATATGATTCGGGACTGTAACCAAAATCCACCGTTTTGCACGTTCTCATGAACGTGGTAAGGTGGAAATCAATGCACAGTGGGAATCACACAAGACTCTATGACGATGTCTGGTCTACAGACTAACCTGTACCAGTGTCACCAGAGAACTGCTATCTGACGATAGGTATAATACTATCTAGGAGTTCTCGGCAAGTCCGTTCAGTGTACCCAGTCTCCACTGAGCACCCGTATACCATCTTTGATGTCAAACACCATTGGATGCGGGACCATCCATCACCCATCATAAAGGTCAAGAAGAGTATACGCTAGTTTACTCTGGAGTACGATGCCCCGTCTCGATACACCCTCGACTAGGAACAATTATAGGATGTACTTTTGGACTACCCTGGCCCCACTAGTATGAACTGCATCATAGTCCTAGTAGTCAAGTACATATCCTAAGGGCTTTATCAACATGTGAGAGCAAGACAATAACCCAATACAAGTCAACATGTTAAGACAAAGTAAAACCAGACAGCATACTATCATATCGAGCAAGAAAGTCCTCTCTCTATATATCCAAGCATTCACTATAATGTACATCACATGTACAACAATGGCCTCTAGGGCATTTACATAACTAACAGAACCTTTTTAAAACACACCGGCTTTTGGATTGTCAGAGTTGCATACTTCATTGCCACTCTTAATTTTACCCTTTGCTTTTCTCCGGAACATTCCGTATCACTACGAAGATCCACATTTATTGGATATGACCATCGTATAGTTACATACAAACTTGAAGAAACTTATTTCAGATTCGAGAATGGTTTCCGGTTCTGGAGTAATTGAATAGGACTATTCAGTTGCCTTTTCCTTTTACCTTCTCTCAGGTTGTGAGGGCTCCTAAGATTAGGAAAGGGTACACCTATCGCGCTTATTGGATAGTCTTCTTCCAAACCATAGGCAGGTGCCGAAAGGTGGGGAGGGAATAAAACCAATTAGCCTAAGTGAGGTGTACAGCAGGTAATAAGTAAAGACAAATAAAGGGATTAGAAAGAGGACAAAGTAAAATGTGACTGCTGTCATTCACGACGAAACCGCGTATATCATCGCCACTCCTACTTCACCTTTGCATTTCTCCGGATCATTCCATATCACTACGAAGATCCACATTTATTAGATACGCCATCGTATAGTTACATACGAACTCGAAGGAACTTGTTCCAGTTCGAGGATGGTTTCTGGTTCAGAAGAAATAGAATAAGGATTATTCCGTTGTCTTTTTTCTTTTACCTTCTCTCAGGTTGCGAGGGCTCCTAGGATTAGGAGGGTACACCTATTACTCTTATTGGATAGTCTTCTTCCAAACCATAGGCTGGTGCCAAAAGGTAGGGAAGGAAGAAAACCATTTAGCTTAAGTACGGTGTACAGAAGGTAATAAGTAAAGACAAATAAAGGGATTGGAAAGATGGAAAGGAAATACACGGTTACAGTCATGAATCCGGATAGTGGAAGAGGTATTACTAGGAATACCCAGATACACGTTCGAAACATTTTCATGTTTCAGTTTCACCGTGAGTTGTTAATTGAAAACTGATTTCCCAATTAGATTCTTACTCTAGGGTATGTATTTACCAGGTTTGATTTTCACATCTATATGGTATTACAGATGATGAGTGGGAGTAAGATATTAGGAATTAGGTGATTATATACTCATTATATCGGAATTCGTTGTAATTGGTGATATTTGATGAAATCACCTGGGTTTTTGCCGGACGACAAATATTTGGTTTTGAATATCCGTAGTTATGCACCAGTTTCAAACTGATATATCTGTACGTTTATTTTATAAAGTGAGATATAACCTTTTGAAATTATGTCCATGATATTTACCTATATCAGTTGATGGTTAGGTAAGGAGCATTCAACAGCGGTGTAATTCTTCTTAACCATAGTACCGTTTTCAACCTACGTCACACAGGGTTTGAGTTATTCAACCCAGGGGACTTATACAAAGCATTGTATGTTGTCCAGTGTCCATTAAGACAAAGGGGTTGGTATTCGTACTATACTCTGTTTACTCGTGACTTCTCCAGTTTTAGACAAGTATTTGGTAAAAATACAAGGTCCAAGTTTTGAGAAGTTATATGTACAAGAATAAAGTAGAGAACCATGTGTTGCAAGTATCGGGATTCTTCAAGGTGATCAAATATGTAGATACTTGTGTTTGTTATTCAGTTGACAGTAATGGTTTTGAGAACTTGCTTCTCTTTCAGGTTACTGATATCTGGATGCATTCCTAGTTGAGTAATGCTGATCGACCTCTCTCTATTTAGTTGACATGCACTGGAGACAGCTGCATGATTTGAATCTGGTTCCAATTAAATTAGCGCCTTTATTTCTATATTTTATATAGAATGGTTCATATCTTAACGATGTTAAGGTATATGGAGTTGTCCGGCTTATGCTTAAAACCAGACCCTGGACATACTCAAGGCACGTTTCAGTAATGACAGTTTGTGGGTTATCCCGGGCTATAACGAGGGTGTCACGACCCGTAATTTAGCACGTGACCGGCACTTAAATCACGCAACGTCCAAAGGCATAACGTAATTCAAGTAAGCCAAAGCCCAGAAAATCTAAACCTTTTTTGCGGAAAATAGTACGGTTGCAGTTTGAAATAAAGGTATAATGAAATATAGTTTATCTATAAATGAATGATTAATGATATAAGAAAATGCAAGTAGAATGTACTAAAGAAGAGAACATTTTTTCGTCTTTAAAATTTTGGGCAGCACCTCCCTTGTATATTTTGAACCGAAACCACATATACACAACAATATAAAAGGCATCCCCAAGCGGGAGCTAGCTCTTCGCCAAATGGCATAATCACAACCACGCAAGCAATGTATACGACGCCCAACGGCGAAGATCAATCCATAAAGAATAATATGAATAAAGCAAGACATTAAATCCACACATAGCGAACGTATACCCATCGCTCCAAGTCTTGCAACCACAAGTCCGTCATAGTCCACTAAAAATACAAAGTCTAGTTTCTGATTGATGGAATTTATCTAGATACAATAGGAAATAATAAATACAAGAGTGGGCACGATCCAATGTGTCCCACCTACCCTAGCAAAACACCCGAATGCAAGCAGTGTGCCAGCGATACAACTACTGATCCCAATCGATCAAACCTGCAAGAACTGTGGCATAACGGGGGTGAGTTTCCAACTCGTGAGTAGAAAACATCAGCAGGTAGAAATCGAATAAAACAACGATTTCTTAGGTCACTATATTAAGAAGGTAATACTATGATATCTAGGGTGACCATGTATGCATATATGTCAACAATATAATCAATACCAATGACATATACAAATAAATATCTGAATCATATGCCTATATGCAGGTGGATATCATCCACGTGTGCACCAATGATACAATCAACATCATGCAACCTGAGTGTCCAACATCGACACTCGCAAAATCATGAAAGCATATGTTGGATATGTATGCCCTTGAGGCCATTATTGTATAGTACTAGTTTGTATATTACATTTTGGAAGCTTTGGATATATACATGGATTGACGACAGTCTTGCTCAATATTGTAGTATGCTACTTGGTTTGTATCTATCTTAATATGTGTATATGTTTCTTTTAACATATCGCTAATACATATTGATGGAGCCCTTAGGATCTTTTCTTGACTACCGGCGTTGTGATGGCGATCATAATAGTGGGGGCTGGGTAGTCTATAAGCACATCCTTATACAGGTCTCTAGTCATAGGATTATCGAGACAGGGCATCGATACTCCAGAGTAGACTGGTGCATACACTTCTCATCCCAGCAGAGGAGATGGTCAGTCCCACAGCCATCAGTACGTCGTACTGGAGATAGTATGCAGGTGCTCGTTAGGTTATGAGTACACTGGACAGGACTCGTCGGGAACTGTTGGTTGGTATTATACCTATCGTCAGTTAGCAATTCCCAGGTGACATGAGTACAACTTAGTCCGTTGACTTAACACTGCTACTTTGCCTCAAGTGTGTTCCTACTATTATTTGATTTCTACCGTACCACGACTCTATTGAGTCGTGCAAACAGGTAGTAGTTGGGTGCAGTCCCGAAGCACTTGGAGGCAGTGGCGGTTAGACAGGATTCGTCTCTCCCGGTATTTGTGGTTGATATCGCGCTGTGTCTAGGAGAGCCATTACACAAAGTCCCTGGCCAGGGCAAGTGAGATTTACTGGTAGGTGTTCCAGTAATTTCTCAGGGTGTTCTGGGCTACACTCCGACATGAATTATGCCGCAATTAGGGGTCTGACGTTTACCACCCCCTAGGCCCGATATGCGATACTCTTAGACGAACAAACCATACTGTACGGAGATTGTCACAGATAGGCCTAGTAGGAGTTCGGATGGGTTTTACTCATTGTCCTTCTTATCGATAGATACTTGGGTAGCCGTTACGCACAGCTAGTGCCGCTGACGTGCTTGTAGTTAAACCCACTGCCAGAGTACTGTCGAGTCTTTAGAGTCCCACATAGAGGGTTGCTCACCTTTGGGCGAAACGATGTAGAGGTCCTACGGTTTTACGACATGGTTCGTTCACATATGCGTACTTGTGCGTGTTTGGTGTTCGGATAGTTGATACTAGTGGGCTTTGGTTTAAGCCAGATCCTAGTATTTGATTTTGGGTTGGTTCAGTGTCACGTCCCAAAAGTACGGAGCATGACCGGCACTTAGACTACAAACGTCTCAAGGCGTACGTAAGCTAAGTAAGCCGAACCCAGAAATCCAAACCAAGAGAAGTAGTAGAGTGTAGGAAGAACCATATCAGAACAACCTGTATGCAACACCATATACAACGCCTAAAGGCGAGGATCACCACAAAAATGAAACTCAACCAGCAAGAACCCATGGAAATATAACACGCGACTCTAAGGTCGAAAGAATAAATATCACTGGTCTCTATCTCAAATAAGTACATGTTTGGTTGATGGAACTTCTAGATACAACAGAATAATGATATACAAGATATATAATGGGGGTACGATACAAGTAAACCCACCTACTAGCAAATCACCCAAAGGAAACTTTGCCCGCAAAGCCGTAATGAAACCTGTACGGCAAACCTTCAAGAAACTGGGGCACAACGGGGGTGAGTTGCCAACTCGAGAATAGAAAAACATCTACGAAAAGAAATCGCATAAATAACGCAATCCTAGGTCAATGATCATAATATATCCTCAATTATATATATAACATGCAGCCTATAACAAGGCTATGGTAAATATCTAACCCGAGTGTAATCTCATGTGCCCGTATCAGTGCCTCAGGTAGCAATATATCATATGAATGAGGTATGAATGCATGAAAACAGAATACATGTAAATGAAGAAACTGTTTTCATAATTTAGTGAGATTTCCTTTGTATTTTTAAAATGAGGTATCATAACGAAATCAGCATAAAACAGTGCCTAGCATCGGCACAAAACGTAATCCCAATATCTTGATATCTCTGTATCACAGTCTCTGTACCTCAATATCTCGAAATCTCAATGTCTCAATCACAATATCTAGGACGACGTCAGTCCAGACCGGCCCCTACCATCCATCTCAACACCACGACGGTATCCTCCGGATATCCGACGCGTCGGGTAAAATCACCGGTAGGTAGTGCTCCCCTGCCAGGCTCACATCGGCATCATACGTGCTTCTTGCCCCGGGGTACCTTACCGGGTCCACCATGTATCCAAAACGGTTCATCCGTCTCCTCGAATCGGGTCTCGAAATCCATCAGCAAACTCATGGTGGACGACTCATACATCATGGGAAAACCGCACTTTTTTTTTAAAAGAGAGAAAATGTTTATTTATGTTTTTGCGGTTTTTCTCCAAATCCAGAAAATCTCATGGAAATCCGAATCCAAAACCTCAATAACACGTAAAATAATGAATATATGCATGAGAATCCATGAATGCGGCATAACAATGAATAACAGTATGTATGAAGTAGCAGGTAATAACTACAATGTCTAAACTAACATATAAGGCAAGTACACTAATATCATGTCTAAACTATTAGCTAACAGTCTATGTCAAGCAATAATATTTTCTAAGGTGTACGTGACATGGAAATTACCGATGAAGATGTGTGTGAGCCGGCAAGTAAGTGTACGTGGTACATACGCATCATCGGTAATGGTGCTGGTGTCCTCACAGCATGATATCAATAATGGAGTATGAAACATAATATAAGCATGCGATGCGAAGCGAACCACAATAATGAGCGGGAGCTGAATACTAGACGCAACTATAACTAATCTGCATTAATCTAATATAAGTCCTACAAATGGTGCCTTTTGAAATAACACGAATCATGGGGTTTTGAAAATAGGGGCTACGGTATTTTTATGAAAAGATACGTCCTTTGAAATATCCGTAGGATCCCTTGGGCTGTCTTTTAAAATACCCACGATTCATTAGTTTTTGAAATAGGTAAGAATCGAATCTAATCTAACAACTAAACTAAACTAAAGGGCTAAGCTAACAAGCTGGACTACAGGTAAGGAAACCGCCTAACATCTGAGTCGATACATATACATACCTGTATATATATTAGTCGGTGATCCCGACTCAATAATATCATATCCGATACCATATCTATAATCAGACATCCCAAGTCAAGAGTGCAGATCAATCATCAAAATATAGCTCGTATGTAAATCCGTCGTACGGCATCCCCAAATCTGGGTACGGGTTAATATCACATTCATCATACTATTCACCTGGCATCCTCTTTATCAAATATCATGATCGGGGTGCTGATCTACGTCTAGTACAATACTGATACCACCTAAGTATGCATGTCTGTGTGTAAGAATCACTACGTCAAAAGATCCGCTAAAACATCATGTCGTATCTCAATACGAACCAAATCACATCACCGATCTTCTGGCCTCAAGCCTAATATCATCGACTCATTTCAAATTCCAAATACTATCCTCAAATCCAGTATATGAACACATAGTCCCATACCCATGTGAACACATAAATATATATTCCCATATACGCACATATAAAAGAAAGAATGTATGCAAGAATGTGTGTGCGTGCGTGTGTGAGTGCGACCACTACTCTAGGGTTTCGCAACTACACTAAACCAATCCAAAAATATCAAATATCCATCCTTATCATCAATAATCTCAACAACATATAAACAATATATATATGTGTGTATACGTGTTCGTATACATCACCACGAACTGCGGGGTTGCTACACGCCATCCACCCGACTTCTCCCCATAGATATAAATCTACTCACCTGTATCCTGCGTGTCGGTGTCGATAACGCCATGCTCCGTCGTCTCGAAATCCATATAAAGGTACCTACAATGATCAACAATAGCAATGCATATGAAAATCAAGGCAGAAAACCGATACAGCGCACAGTGTGCTCATAGGTTGGAACCTATGGCCCAAACATGCAAATCCAACAAACAACCCCTGTTGTCGATGTACGAACACCCGACAACCAAATACAAATCCAAATATCAAGAAAGTGAATTTAAAAATACGGAAAACATCGCCTAAAACACACCAAAATGCTCCCAGATTTTCGCCAGATGACAATTAGCCAAAACTGCATATAGGAGGGGTCTAATTTAGTGCAAAATGAGCCCTGGAACAAAAATGGACCGATTCTCTTCTACTCTGGCCGCAAATTGCGGCCAGAATGATTAGATCTGCGGCCGTAGGTTTGAGTTAGGGGCTCGGGTCTTGGTGGTAGCTTCCTAGGTGCATGCACGACTCACTGTCAGCTCAATTTTATTTTTGGTGCCCCCGGGTTGCTCAAGATTCCAGAACACCTTCACAGATCACACAAACCGACATGAAAAGTTCCGTAATTCCGTATTTTTGGGTTTCAGGTTGTGCTAGGCCAGTGTTTTGGTCAATATAGGGTCTAAGGTCACCATTTAAGTCAAATTGCATAGCCACAACTCAAGTTTACCCTAACCCTCTCTAGAGTTTTCCAAAGTGTAGAAAACCTCGACAAAACGACACTAAACTTTAAAAGAGGCTAAATCACATGAAATACTACCATATTTGTGAAGGAATTACCTCAATAGAGACTCAAGAATCTTCCCACAGCACCAAAACACCAACTTTCTTGGTCCATTCTAAAGCTTGTGAGCTTGTGCACACTTTTTGTGAAAGGGGGGGGTGAGGTTTTGAGTTTATTTTTGAGATGAAGTGAGGGGATTTGTGGAGGGGAGAATGGGGGCAGTAGCAGCAGCAGCACTAAGGGGGAGAGGGGAGAGAAAATGAGAGGAAGAGATGAAGAGAAAGGCCAAGTCAACACCCTCACCCACCCCCTCTCTCTTACCATACCTCTTTTCTTTAATCAAAATCCTTTTCTTTTCTTTTCTTTTCCAAAACCTTCTCATTCAAATAGTAAACCCAAAGTAATAGCCATGGTAAGAAAATGTAACACAAGTGTAGGTAAAAGATATGTGTATGTTTTGCACAAAATTGCTAAAAACCGATTAACGATTTTTAATCGCGATTAGCGCTAAATTAGAATATAATTAATCATAAAAACTTTAAAATGGCATAATTCCATAAAATACCCTATTTTAGAATTTTCCATAATTTTTCCAAAATTTTTCCCATTTATCGGTATTTAATTATAAATTTAATATTAAAATAATCAATAAAATAATATTAAATTATAAAAATTCCCAAAATAATATTTTATTATTTTGAAATGTTACATTCAGTCTCATTGTATCCGTGTTCTTCGGAACACGGATGCGGGTATATGTATACAGTAGACAGAGACAGTGAAGGGGACACCTCATTAGGGTTTTGACCATTGACTTGATTAAAACCATAATGAGATGAAGGAAATTGATTACTAATTTTAATTATAGATAATTGTGTCACGGTTGTTTAGTTTGACCATTTGACTTGTTGACCATTGTTGACTTAGATATTTTTGTTAAGCAAAAGATATTTTGCATAGCATTAATGGTGACATGATAATGGTCAAATCAAATGAACCATCACAATTTTGCTAATTAAAATTATTATTCTTTTATCCTAACATGAGAGCTATCTCTTCATTATTTCACATACACACACACTCTCTCATAGCTCTCTCTCCTTCATCGTCTCTCTCAAGCCCTCATCTCTCATGTGTTGAGAACCAAGGGCCATTGAGACCAAACCACTAAAATCCCTCTCTACTCAATCTAGGGTTCTTAGTCTAGCACACCAAGCATCCTAGTTACTTCATTGTTGAGGTTGGAGCTCAAGGTAGACGCCTTCGGGTGGATCTTCTTTGACGTGGAGAAGCCGGTGAGGAGGAGCCATCTACAACCACTCCAAGGAGAAGCACCACAAGAAGAGAAGGAGTTCAAACTTGAGGTATAAGTTTCTATCATAGTAGATAGAACTCTTTTGTGCTAACTAGGTTTATGGTAAAGATCCGGTTTATGGTTTATTCTAGCGCTAAGTTTTGTATCGTAGTAAAAATTTTGTTCCGCATTTGGCCATGGAAGTTGGCCGGGGCGCTAGTGTAACCCTTCATGGTATGTAACATTTAAAAAAAATAAAATATTATTTTTGGGAATTTTTAGAATTTAATATTAATTTTAATGAATATTTTAATATTTCGGTATAATTAAATACCGATAAATGGGGAAAATTTGGAAAAATTATTGAAATTACTAAAAGAGAGTGTTTTATGTGAATTATGCAAATTTTAAGCTTTTGTGATTATTTATATGCTAATTTAGTGCTAATCGCGATTAAAACTGCTAATCGGATTTTTAGCATATTTGTGCAAAACATGCACCATATTTTTTTTCACTTGTTACATGTTCTTATGGCTTTCCTACGTATTTTATATCATGGTTATTGTTTAATTATAGAGGGGAAAAGAAAAGAAAAGAAAAAGAAAGAATAGAATATATAGGCATGGGCATGAGAGAGAACGGTGATGGGGTATTTGACCTTGACCATTCTCTTGCTTCTCTCATCTCTCTTCATCATTTCCTCTCTCCCTCTCCCCTTGTGCTGCTGCTGCTGCCTCCCCTTCCCCCTCCATCTTCAAGCCACAAAAACTCCATGAAAAACACTCCAAAACCTCATTCCCACTTCACAAAAATGGTGCACAAGCCCCCTAGCTACCCAATGGACCAAGAAAGTCTTCATTTTGGCGCTGTGAGGATTCATGGGAGCTAATTGAGGTAGACCCTTTCATAATTATTGTAGTGTTTCAAGTGCTTTAGCCGCATTTCATGTTTAAAATCGTTTTGGCGAAGTTTGGTGAAGTTTGAAGATTTCTAGAGAGGGTTGTGGGATTCTTGAGTTGTGGTTGTGTAATTGGACTTTAAAGATGACCTTAGACCCCCTATTGTCTAAAACCCTGACCTAAAAAAACCTGAAACCCAAAAATACGGAATTACGGGACTTTCATGTCGGTTTGTGACGACTTTGAGGGTGCAGGGAAATCTGGAATGAACTGGGATTTTTACTGGAAAAATAAACAAGTCCAGAGACCAATTTGAGACCCTAGGAACCCCCTGTAGCAAGACGGACCCCATTGAAGAAGGCCTGGCCGGAATTTAGCGGGAGGGGATCGGCCACATGGTGAGGGGGTGGGTCCAGGTTGCTTCAGTGGGTCATAGGTACCATATATATCACCCTAGTGTTGTTTTGGAACCTTGTTTTCACCCTGATCAAAATTTAGGACTAAAAACTTGGGTTGCGGCTTTGATTTAGTATGGTTTTCCGTATTTCGATTTGGTGATTTTAGTATTTGTGTTTTATCTCGATCATTTGACGTTTGTACGTCTATCTCGAGTGATATCGTGTTATTTTGCGAGAGCTAACCAAAGGTTCTAACCTATAAGCTTTTAAGCGTATCGTTTTAGTTTTCGTGGGTCGTTTTGGTTTCGAATTGGTTTTAATGCGATGCGATACGTGTGACATGTAGGTACCCCCACGGTGATTCGAGATGATGAAGAAGATGGTGGCGGCATCGCCATCGGCAAGCAAGAAAGGTGAGTAGATTATATCTACGGGGGAAGTCGGGTGGATGGCGTATAGCACCCCCGCAGTTCGATATCTAGTATACTATATATATACTATATATGATAGCTTATTGTGTGATATGGATATTCTAGATGTGATTAGGTGTATTATGGATAGATTAGTGTTTAGACGTAAACTAGTATAGTTTACTAGTTGCGAACCCTAGAATAGGTTACACCCACACACACACACATGCATATTCTTTATACTATACCTAGATGACGAGGATAGTGGTTGATATTTGGAGATGAGTCGATGAGATTGGGCATAGTGCCATGAGATCGGTGAAATATTGTGATTCGTATTTGGGATACGACATGAGATTTTAGCGGGACTTTGGACGCGTGTTTACACACGCATTTATATAGATGGTATCAGTTGTACTAGACTTAAATTAATACCCCAGATCATGAGATATGACGATAAGGATACCTGATAATTGATGAAATGAATGCGATATTGACCTGTACCCAACTTTTGGGATGCCGTATGATGATTTACCGTACGAGCTTTATATTGATGATAGATCCACACTCATGACTCGAGGATGTCATTTGATATTATATCGTATGCGGTACCTTTGAGGCGGGATCACCGACTATTATACTTTTATATATATATCGACTCAGATTTAGGTGGTTTCCATACCCCTCCGGATTGACTTGTTAGTTAGAGCTGTAGTTTTGCTAGTAGATGTTAGGCTAGGTTGATGTCATACCTATTTCAAAAACTAACGAATCGGGAGTATTTTAAAGACAGGCAAAGGGATTCTACGGATATTTTCAAAAGACACATCTTTTCTTAAAATCACCGTAGCCCTTATTTTACTAAAAAAAACCGATTCGTCTTATTTCAAATAGCAAACTGTATGACATTTATATTGATGCGAATGCATCACTGTTGCATTTATTAGTCGATTCCTACATATTCTTGTTATTCGCATTGCATTGCATGTGCGGATAGTTATTGTTATATTAAACTCATGCTGTTAGGACACCAGCACCATTATCGATGATGCATATGTTCCACGTACACCTGCTTGCCGGCTCACACACTTCATCATCGATAATTGCCATGTCACTACACTGTAGTACTGTTGCATTCAGGATATGATCCCTTGCATGGCATACTTGTGTACATACCTATTGTATACCCATACGTGCATACATACATATCCGTACATACATAGATGATTCTCGCTGGATTTGGAGATTTGGGAACCGCAAGATACTCTTTAAAACTGATTCATTTTAAAAGAGCGGTTTCCCTCAATATATGCATATTACTATTCCATATTGCATGATATACAGATATGCTTACATTTCTTTTACATGTCGCATACATCATTCTTTTGATTATACGCATTGAGATATGTTGTTTCCATGATATTTCTGGATTTGGGAACCGTGGATATTTCAAAAGAGAGTATGTAATCGTTTTAAAAACCCGTTTACCCTTGATATGATATTTCAGTGCGTCCACCATGTGTTTTCTCGGTGCTGAAAGCGACATGTGAAACCCGATTCGAGGAGGCGGATGAGGCCGATTGCGGGTACATGGTGGACCCGGTATGGTTCCCCGGGGCGAGATATGTTTTTCGTGGAGCAGACGATGAGGCTGGCAGGGTGGCTTGTACCTACCGGTGATAGTATTTGGGACCCGGCGGATATCCTGAGGATACCGACCGGAGTTGAGAGATGATATGGGCCGATCCAGACTGACGGAGCCCGATAT
Organism: Agapanthus africanus; assembly: GCA_030015575.1. NCBI lineage: Eukaryota > Viridiplantae > Streptophyta > Magnoliopsida > Asparagales > Amaryllidaceae > Agapanthus > Agapanthus africanus. The sequence goes on from JASDDO010000006.1 coordinate 210,467,303, forward strand.
ATGAGGATTTACGTGCCGATGCTAGGCATAGGTTTCATGATGTTTTCGAGTGTCGATGCTTGACACTTAGGTTCCATGATTTTGATGTGTCGCGAGCGACACATGTTGATTTACATCCTCATACTTCCTTGCATATGTTTATGATATTTACATGCATGATGTTTATTGTCATTGGGTGACACGTGGACGATATTCACATACTCATAGATTTCCTGATATAGTTGACATTGATTACATTGATCATACTTCATATTCATGATATATTGCTACCTGAGGCACTGGCACGAGCACTTGGCACTACACTCATGTATAGATATTATATTCCACCTTATCATGCTTTAGTCTTATTCACTTGAGGTTTATATATATATTTGATCGTATTGACCTAGGATTGTGTCATACATACGATTTCTGCTCTGTGATGTTTTTTATTCATGAGTTGGCAACTCACCCCTGTTGTGCCACAGTTTCTTGCAGGTTTTGCCGTACAGGTTCCATTGCGGTTTTTCTGGCACATTGCTTCCTATCTGGGTGATTGCATTGTTAGGTGGGTTCACTCGCATCGTGACCACCCTTGTATTTATTTATTCAGTTGTATCTAGTAATTCCATCAACTAAACTTGTATATTGTTTCAGACTTAGAAAACCAGTTGTGTATTATTTCGACTTTAAAGTCGCGCGTTGTAGTATTATGGTTTTCAAGTTGATTTGAGTTTTCCTTTGAGTTTTGATTCTCGCCCTTTGGCGTTGTATATTATATTGCTTGCATGGTTATGATCGTCAATTGATAGAGAGCTACCTCCCGCTTGGGGATTCCTTTTATCATTGCATATATATTACTCATGTTGTACCCCGTTCGGGGCCAGTATTTACAAAGGAGACTCTGCCAAAATTTTTAGAAAAGATATTGAGGATTTAAAATGCATATTGGGCTTACCTATTTTAAAACCCTTATTTTAAAAACTTGTTTTCTTCACTTCTTAAAACTATTTCCTTTATTATTACTTAAAAATGGTTTTAGATTTCTAGGCTTTTGGCTTACTTGAATTAGATGGGGTCCTATAGACTTCATATGATTCAAGTGTCAGTCACATGCTATTTCGGGTCGTGACAAAGTTGGTATCAAAGCGCTAGGTTAACCTTTGTTCGAGTCTAAGTTTGACTTTGTGGGGCCTAGAGCGTTTATGTATATACGGAACTTAGGCTTGACCTTACGGAACTTAGACTTAGTCGAGGGGGTATTATACCCGAACTTTCGTCGCGTAGGATGACCCTTGGTTGATGGAGTAGGTAGCTTGAGTAGCGTGACGTACCATACGTATGTTCCGCGGCATATTTACGATACACTACTCCACTTAAGAAGCCTTAGGATGTACATTTCTTTGCACAGTATTATATTCATTCATGATCTATCCTCATCGACGTTGGTTATGATTTTGCTGCCACGATTACACGGGAAGAGAGAGCTACGGCTAGAGTTGCGTCAGCTTGAGCTCATCACGGACGAGGACTGACCAGGGCGTGATTCCAGAGACGTACGATTGCATAGAGAGGCATCGTTTTAGTGTGTTTTCGTGTCATGAGCGTTTGACAGATCGCTTTTACGAGATTTTCCGGATGTGCTGATCGACACCATAGGATCAGGATACTGCTAGAGGCCAGCCAGAATGTGATGACCATTGATATATCGCTTACTCAGGATGATTGAGGCACTGTTCAGCATACAGACGAATGAGCCAGTTTTTGCTGCAATGACGAGATATCGACCAGATGTTAGAGTTACTGCAGCATGTGTGTATACTTAGAGATATGATCGAAGGTCGCTAGTCACCCGAGGATGAATGACTAGAACATGTGGTTCGTTCGCTTACCCCGATGCGAGGTCAACAGTAGATTGATTCCAGCTAGAGACGACTTCACATAGATTCGTTGAGAGTCGATAGGGACGATCGAATGTGAGGAGCCCGTTTTCCAAGTTTAAAGTATTCAGAAAGACATGCAAGCGATTCTATGGACCCTCTAGAAGAATAAAATCCTAACTCTGTAAGTCCATGTCACGCACCCCATGAACCTGCGGGGAGGCGGAATATATGAAAAACGATTATCAAAGCTTCGTAACACAGACTTGAGCGCATGAATCGTATCTAAACCATTGCTAACTATCTACTAGAGGTTTAACTACTCGGATTCGAAGTTATACCTCACGTTACTTTTCCTTCGGGTCTTCATCGCGGTCCTTCACTCCTCGTAGGCTCCTTGGAACATCGGCACCTCAACGGCCTCCTCGAATCAAAGATGATCCACCCAAGAGCTCCTACGCCAAGCTATATCTCTAACTTGAGATAACTAGGTTGCTCAAAGTGCTAATCTAAGCTACCTAGGGGATATAGAGTGAGGTTATGGATGTATTAGTCTAGCTAACCCTTGATCTCAACACATGAGAGGTTAGGGTTAGGATTTGAAGAGGGAGAGCTTGAGGAGAGAGAAGGTGAGAATATGAATTACTTTGGATGAATGAAATCATTTGTGTATATATGAAACATATGATATTATTAAGTAAATAATAAATAAAGATTTATCATCATGTTTCATTAATAACCTAAATGATTCATCATATGAGTCATATAAATCATTAAATGAATCATTAACTCATTGCATGAATCGCTACATGACTCACTAATCCAATTAATCCAAATGCCACCTTAGCCTCCAACTCACCATGCTTCTAGAAGTTTCCCGGAAAATTACGAGAACGCCACTCAAATCCGTGAAAACACGGAAAAACTTTAGACTGTATAAATCCAATAACCTGATACTAGAAACCGGCTTAAACCAAAGCCGACTAGTAAAAACTGTCCGAACGGCGTACGTGCGTAAACACACGTATGCGTCTCAACCCTTGTCGTAAAACCATATGACCTATATATCGTTTCGCCTGGAGCAGGGAAACTCTATGCGTGGGAAACTAAAGACTCGACACTACGCTGGAAGTTGGTTTAACCACAGACCGCAAGCGGCACTAGCTGTACGTAACGGTCCCCAGGTAGATGTCGATAAGAAGGCCGATGAGGAAAACCATACGAACCCCTACTGAGCCTGATGTGACAATCTCCGTACAGTCCAGTCTGTTCGTCGAAGACTATCGCATATCGAGCCTAGGGGGCGGCAAGCGTCAGTCCCCTAATAGCTGTATAAATCGTGTCGGAGCGTAGCCCATTACACCCTGAGAAAACTATTGGAACCTACAAGTAAATCTCGCTTGCCCTGACCAGGGACTTTGCGTAATGGCTCTCTGAAACAGCGCGATATCAACTCCCAATACCGGGAGAGACGAATCCTGTCTAACTGCCACTGCCTCCAAGTACTCGGGACTGCACCCAACTGCTACCTGTTTGCACGACTTCTTTGAGCCGTTGTAGGGTAGCAATCTAAGAACTGTGGGACACACTCGAAGCGAAGTAGCAGTGTCAAGTCTGCGGACTATGCTGTACTCATGTCACCTGGGAACTGTTAACTGACGATGGGTATAATACCAACCAATCAGTTCCCCTGCGAGTCCTGTCCGGTGTACCCGTAACCTAACGAGCACCTGTATAATATCTCCAGTACGACGTACTGATGGCTATGGGACAGACCATCTCCCCAACTGGGATGAGAAGCGTGCACACTTAGTCTACTCCGGAATATCGATGCCCTATCTCGATAATCCAACGACCAGGGACCTGTATAGGATGTTGCTTACAGACTACCCAGCCCCCACTAGTGTGACTGCCATCACAACGCTGGTAATCAAGCAAAGATCCTATGGGCTCTACTAATATGTATAAGTGATACGTTACAAGAAACATATGCACATATTAAAGTAGACACAAACCAAGTAGCATACTAGCATTTTTAGCAAGACTGTATATACAACTGTGAATATCCCAAGCTTCCATTAAGTAATATACATACAAGTATGATACAATAATGGCCCCTAGGGCATATACGCTAACAATCTGCCACTTGCACTAGGGCCATGAGCTGGTATATCGTAGACCTATCCTCTCGAATAGCCTCTCGAACTGCGTATGAGGAAGGGCCTTTATGAATGGATCAACAATGTTATTCTCCGTCTCTACTCTTTTCACCTCGATCTCACAGCGATCTACGATCTCCCTGATCAGGTGATACCGCCTTAAGATGTGTCTGGACTTCTGATGGGACCTGGGTTCCTTCGCTAAAGCTATAGCGCCGTTGTTGTCACAATACAGAGTTATTGGATCAATACTGGTAGGAACCACCTGAAGTTCTCTGAGGAACTTCTTCATCCAGACTGCTTCTTTTGCGGCATCGCAAGCAGCTATGTACTCCGCTTCCATTGTCGAGTCAGCAACGGTCTCCTGCTTGGAACTCTTCTAACAGACCGCCCCTCCATTGAGGGTAAAGACATAACCCGACATTATTTTGGAGTCATCTTTGTCACTCTGGAAGCCGGAGTCGGCAAAGGCTTCCATCTGAAGGTCTTTTCCGCCTACACCAAGAACATCTCCTCAGTCCTCCTCAGGTACTTGAGTATGTTCTTTACTGCTATCCAGTGCTTCTCCCCTGTGTTTTCTTGATACCGGCTTACTACGCTCAATGCGTATGCTACATCTGGTCTGGTACATAACATCGCATACATTATAGAACCTACCGGAGAAGCGTACGGTATAATCGACATGCGATCCCTTTCCAAATCAGTTTTGGGAGACATCTCTTTGGAGAGGGTGATTCCGTGACAAGCCGGTAGGTTACAGCACTTAGAATCATCCATACTGAATATCTTCACTATGGTGTCTATGTACCTGGACTGTGAAAGTCCCAACATCCTTTTTGATCTATCACGATAGATCCGGATCGCCAGAATGTAGGTGGCATCACCCAGGTCTTTCATGGAGAATTTCTGTGATAAGAATCCTTTGACTGACTGTAACATAGGAATATCATTTCCTATTAGGAGAATTTCATCCACGTACAAGACGAGGAATACTACAGCTCGCCCTACAATCTTACTATATATGCATGGTTCATCTGGATTTTTGATAAAGTCAAATTCTTTGACAGCATCATCAAAACAGATGTTCCAACTCCGCGATTCCTGCTTTAGTCCATAAATGGACTTAAGCAACTTGCATACTTTACCGCTGCTTCCACTCTGAATGAATCCCTCTGGCTGATCCATATAGACACTTTCTTCCAAATTACCATTTAGAAAGGCCATCTTTACGTCCATCTGCCAGATCTCATAATCGTGGAAGGCAGCAATAGCAAGAAGGACCCGAATAGATTTAAGCATAGCCACTGGAGAAAAGGTTTCTTCATAGTCCAAACCAGGTCTTTGACGGAAATCCTTTGCAACAAGTCTAGCCTTATAGGTTTCAACCTGTCTATCTACACCAATCTTTTTTTTGAAGATCCATTTGCATCCTACGGGTTTTACCCCATCTGGAGCAATGTCCAAAGTCCATACTTTGTTAGTGTACATGGACTCCATTTCGGTCCGCATTGCATCCAGCCATTTTACTGAGTCACCGCTCTGAATGGCTTGCTGGAAGCTAGTAGGCTCATCATAGTCAATAGTGCAATCCTCTCTATCCCCTTCAATGAGAAAACCGTAGTATCTCTCGGGCGGATGAGATTGCCTACTACTCCTACGGAGTGGCGTCGGGATGTCCCGTTCTCCTGAACCTTCTGGTTCTTCCAGGCTTTCAGTAATAGCTTGTGGTTCTCGAATTTCTTCCAGTTCTACTTCGCTCCCACTTTTTCCTTTTTCTAAAAACTGATGTTCCAGAAAGTGGGCATAACGAGAAACAGAAACTTTTTGTTCCTCTGCATAATAGAATAGATACCCCTTGGAGTTCTTTGGATATCCCACAAACTTACAATGTACTGATCGTGCCTCGAGCTTGTCCGCATGCTGCTTTTTAACAAAAGCCGGACATCCCTAATTCTTTAGATACTGAAGATAGGGTTTCTTCCCACTCCACATCTGATATGGTGCGGTAGGCACAGTCTTGGTAGGAACTAGGTTCAAAATATATGCAGCTGATTCTAGTGCATATCCCAAGAATGATCGCGGTAACTCATCGTTACTCATCATGGAACGGACCATATCTAATAGGGTTCGATTCCTCCTTTCCGATACACCGTTGTGTTGTGGTGTGTATGGAGGAGTAAGCTGAGAGAGAATTCCATTCTCTTTTAAGTAACCCAGGAACTCGGCACTTAAGTATTCACCACCTCGATCAGATCTCAGTGTTTTTATACTCTTGCCTGTTTGTTTTTCCACTTCATTCTTGTATTCTTGGAATTTCTCAAAGGCCTCGGATTTGTGCTTCATCAAGAAGATATATCCATACCTAGAGAAATCATCTGTAAAATTAATGATGTAGGAATAACCACCTCGCGCATGTGTAGACATTGGACCACACACGTCACTGTGTACGAGTCCCAAGAGCTCGCTAGCTTGCTCTTACCCCGTGTCCAGTAAACGGAGTCTTTGTCATCTTTCCTATGAGACAAGATTCACAAGTAGCATAAGATTGATATTCGAACGGATTCAAATATCCTTCTCTATGTAACTTAGTCAACCTTCTCTCATTGATGTGACCAAGTCTACAATGCCATAAGAAAGCCTGATTTATTTCTGGAGACTTTCTTTTAAGTGTGTTCTGGACATTGAAAACCTGAGCTTGACTTAATACGTATATTCCGTTTTGTAATGTACCTGACCCAATCATAACTTGATTTAGGTGGATGTGAACCACATCGCTTATAAAAGTAAAATCATATCCTTCCTTAGAAAGTAAGGATACAGATATGATATTACAAGTTGTACATGGTACATAAAAACAGTTACGCAGAATCTATATATGCCTAGTTGTCAGTCTAAGATGATATTCCCCTACAGATTCAGCATTCATGCTCATTCCGTTAGCAACCGTGAGGGTCATGTCACCTATCGTGATAACCCTACGGTTCCTCAGAGCCTGTAAAGAATTAAAAATGTGAGTTCCTGACCCGGTATCCAATACCCAGGAAGTAGGGTTAACTGACATACAGTTCTCTATTACAAACACACCCGAAGTCGAAGCCACAACATGCTTCGTATCCTGGCTACTGGCTTCAAAAACCCTGCAATCTTTCTGCCTATTCCCAATCCAATAGCAATAGGAACGTCCCTCTTTTACTATATCCAGTCCCGAAACTTTTGCCCTTCTCTTTCCTTCTACTTCCCTGGTTTCCTTCAGGTTAGAAGGTAGAGACTGTAGAATCAGGTCAGTTTCTGACCCGTTCTCCGACGTGGTCTTCAGGTCCTTGAGCTCATCAATATAGCTAGTCATTGTAAGGACGTTGTCCCCTACAGATGACCCGTCAGCTAACCTCGCTTGAATTAATTCGTTCGAGGTTTCATATCTTGTGATATGAGATTGCTCTCCATATAATTCTATGTTACGGAGAAAGATGGAAACTAAGTCCATCTTCTCGTGCTGCTTCTGGTATACACCATCAACTGAAGCTAACATGAGGCACTTAGCTTTCGCTTTATCTTTTTCCCTTGTCTGACGGATATCCATATCCGCGACAGTGGAAACTGGACCTGGGACTGCAGGATCTTGAGTAGTAATAGGGTGGTCCAGCTTGTCATAGGCAATGGACATCTGGACAGACCTTTGCCAGTCATATAAGTCAGATTCAGTCAATTTGTTATCTAGATGTAACCTATGTGTGGTCACAAGGTCGCTGCAATTTAAGAGAGAGAAGAAAATACTATTAGCATGATGCTCTTGCAAGTTTAGAGTGGTTTAATTTATCTAAACAGGATGACTCCCACTGTTTCTCGAATCCCTCCTCAAACCATAAAAGAAGAATTAGCCAGGACTATTCTCACCGTACAATTCTTGCTTAACCGTTCAGCCAGGTCAGTGTCGATACTTCGAGGGAGGTTTTCCAACGCTTTCGCGATGTTCCTTAATTAAATAACCTCTTTTCTCTGGGGGCGTAACCCCGCTAACACCTTTCTAGGCACCTACTTGGTTTATAGCATTGATCGTTAAGTGACGAATCTCCTGATAAGTAGTATATACTCACAGTAGGATCGGGATCCAAAATATCATCGTATGATAATGTTGAAGGAATCCTACCAACATTCATCAAACTCTAAAATGGTATGCTCTCTCTGCAAATTTCAGTTTCTTTAGAAATTCCCGATATAAATTTTTGCCCGATGCACTTATGACCTTAGCGTTGGTCAAAATATCATAAGTCACATGTCAAGTTCTACCCATCATTATCCTTGTTAATTTGAACCCACCCATACATATCCTTGACGTTGGCCAAAATGATAATACGACTGTCCCAAACTAACTCATCTATCTACGAAAACAATTGAATATCCACCAGCTACCAAACACTATGCCTTGGCGTTGGTCAAAATACATAGCTTGAATACTACTGAATACCCAAATGAAATGACGGAGGGCTACGAATGGTTTTGGCAAAAAACGTGAACGTAGTGAACTTGATTTAATCGAAGGAACCTGATACTTTTTAAAAGGTGTGGCTAAAGCTCCACAATTAAAAATTCTGATCTTTTTAAAATAACCGAGTGGTTTCTTTTAAATTTGTTCCAACGGCTTAACTTTGGTTTATTTTCTTTGCATTATAATAATGCGTCCCATCATTTATCCTATCATTGCAGAAAACAACGAAAATACCACGTCCTCTTATGCCATCCGCATTTGCCACGGGGTCCCGTCATCACCCGTTAGGTTACTTAACTAACGACAGAGCGAGGGCTGGGCTAGCGCGGGTGTAAAACATAAGTGACGTCTAATAGCTATCATATATAGATATTGTACATTCGTCAGACGCAATAATAGGCATTCCAGATCACTGATGAACTTTATTGGATATACTAGCAATCCGCATTTTCTTTAAGCCTGCAATAAAAGACGGATTACACAGTTGTGATGAATAGCCATTACCACACCCTAGACCCCTACGGGTACGGCAAACTACCCGCCAAGTACCAGAAGTGAAGCGGTCTCCCTCAACAAAATGAGTAGGCCACTAAACACTTCAAAGTACCGGGTAGTTTGTGTACCCCGCCTTGGGTCTATCCTAGGAGCAAAAACAGTAAAAAGAAATAATACAACAGTGGCTACAACCGCAACCTAGATGCGCCCCGCAAAAGAATATTACATCATATTACATTTACATCGAATGAATGAATATTAAACCCATCTCAATCCCCGGCTAATCATCACAACGTTCCAATCAAGTCCATATACACAAACAGTAAACATTGCAGAAATGTGCAACACCCTGCCAACCGACATACTAGCAGTTAGGGAAGGTTTACGAACACATTAAACATTACATAAAATAACCCGATTAGCAAATATCTTAGAATATCGATCGATTACCATATTCCGTGTTTACCCTAAAAGCAAACCAGCAAAGAAGCAACCTGGGTAGAAACAGAACATACAAGAAAACAGAAAACCACAAAATAGGAATTACTGAGAAAATCCGAGTCAACTCGGCGGCGGATCCGCGGCACAAGCACTCTATTGCCGCGGATCCGCGGCCATTTTTCCGAGTTACTGGATCGTATTTTCCCAGTATTCTTAAAATACCCTGCTGTTAATTTTAAGGTATGTCAAAAAAATTTGTGACATGTTTAAAATTAATAGAAACAGTTAAGGGGTTAGGGTTTTGTTTTCGTGTTTTCCGTCGATCGAACTTCTAATTAGTTGCTAACAAGCTAGTAATGGTTTAGTTGGCTCTGATACCACTGTAAGTCCATGTCACGCACCCCACGAACTTGCGGGGAGGCGGAATATATGAAAAACGATTATCAAAGCTTCGTAACACGGACTTGAGCGCATGAATCGTATCTAAACCATTGCTAACTATCTACTAGAGGTTTAACTACTCGGATTCGAAGTTATACCTCACGTTACTTGTCCTTCGGGTCTTCATCGCGGTCCTTCACTCCTCGTAGGCTCCTTGGAACATCGGCACCTCAACGGCCTCCTCGAATCAAAGATGATCCACCCGAGAGCTCCTACGCCAAGCTATATCTCTAACTTGAGATAACTAGGTTGCTCAAAGTGCTAATCTAAGCTAACTAGGGGATATAGAGTGAGGTTATGGATGTATTAGTCTAGCTAACCCTTGATCTCAACACATGAGAGGTTAGGGTTAGGATTTGAAGAGGGAGAGCTTGAGGAGAGAGAAGGTGAGAATATGAATTACTTTGGATGAATGAAATCATTTGTGTATATATGAAACATATGACATTATTAAGTAAATAATAAATAAAGCTTTATCATCATGTTTCATTAATACCCTAAGTGATTCATCATATGAGTCATATAAATCATTAAATGAATCATTAACTCATTGCATGAATCACTACATGACTCACTAATCCAATTAATGCAAATGCAACCTTAGCCTCCAACTCACCATGCTTCTAGAAGCTTCCCGGAAAATTATGAGAACGCCCCTCCAATCCGTAAAAACACGGAAAAAATTTAGACTGTATAAATCTAATAACCTGATACTAGAAACTGGCTTAAACCAAAGCCGACTAGTAAAAACTGTCCGAACGGCGTACGTGCGTAAACACACGTATGCGTCCGAACCTTTATCGTAAAACCATACGACTTCTATATCGTTTCGCCTGGAGCAGGGAAACTCTCTGCGTGGGACTCTAAAGACTCGACACTACGCTGGCAGTGGGTTTAACCACAGACCGCAAGCGGCACTAGCTGTACGTAACGGTCCCCAGGTAGATGTCGATAAGAAGGCCGATGAGGAAAACCATCCGAACCCCTACTGAGCCTGATGTGACAATCTCCGTACAGTCCGGCCTGTTCGTCTAAGACTATCGCATATCGATCCTTGGGGGCGGCAAGCGTCAGTCCCCTAATAGCTATATAAGTCGTGTCGGAGTGTAGCCAATTACACCCTGAGAAAACTACTGGAACCTACCAGTAAATCTCGCTTGCCCTGGCCAGGAACTTTGCGTATTGGCTCTCTGACACAGCGCGATATCAACTCCCAATACCGGGAGAGACGAATCCTGTCTAACTGCCACTGCCTCCAAGTGCTCGGGACTGCACCCAACTACAACCTGTTTGCACGACTCCTTTGAGCCGTGGTAGGGTAGCAATCTAAGAACAGCGGGACACACTCGAGGCGAAGTAGCAGTGTCAAGTCTGCGGACTATGCTGTACTCATATCACCTGGGAACTGTTAACTGATGATGGGTATAATACCAATCAATCAGTTCCCCTGCGAGTCCTGTCCGGTGTACCCGTAACCTAACGAGCACCTGTATACTATCTCCAGTACGACGTACTGATGGCTGTGGGACAGACCATCTCCCCAACTGGGATGAGAAGCGTACACATTTAGTCTACTCCGGAATATCGATGCCCTATCTCGATAATCCAACGACCAGGGACCTGTATAGGATGTTGCTTACAGACTACCCAGCCCCCACTAGTGTGACTGCCATCACAACGCTGGTAATCAAGCAAAGATCCTATGGGCTCTAATAATATGTATAAGTGATACGTTACAAGAAACATATGCACCTATTAAAGTAGACACAAACCAAGTAGCATACTACCGTTTTTAGCAAGACTGTATATACAACTGTGAATATCCCAAGCTTCCATTAAGTAATATACATCCAAGTATGATACAATAATGGCCCCTAAGGCATATACACTAACAAACTCGACATAATGACCGTGCGAAAGCCTTTGAACCTTAGTGTTTGTGGCAATTCCGCGGTGCCATTAGTGAGGCTTGGGTTTTCCCTTCTATGGCTGGACCATCGATGCTGTGGTATGCACTCGATACTATTAAACTGTACCCAAGATGTTGAGCTCTTGGGGGATCATGAGGTTTTGACGAATCGATCGAAAGTTTTGACATCTTTCGGATATCATGTGATAGGATGCATTGCTTGGGAGACACCAGATACGAGTATAGCCGTTGGAGCGCAGTCCATGCAGCCACGAGAACAAGAGTCCGAATCATTCGACATTGGAGCAGAGTGAAGTAAAGAGTTCGCATGAGATTTTGAAGAGATGATGTTCTACTCCGCTGACATCAGAGATGCTGATGAGCTGTTGTTACTCTCTGTTAAGGTTAAAGGTCGGATATGTCTACAGGGGCGTTGGGATGCGACCAGTTTCCGAGGAAATGCTGTGCTGAGGACGCAGATTGACCAGAGAAGTACCAAAATGGAATCGTCCCCGTTAGCACACCTGACAGGGCCGATGAGCCGACTGATTGCGAGATAGGTAATCTACAGAGAAGATAAAGACCCAGAGACAGAGGACGCCAGGAGACAAGTAGATATCTTGCGCTGCTAGCATTGGATGAACCGACACCTTCCCGACTTTGAAGGAGGATATACCGACGACGGTATTTATGATTTGTGATTTGGTGATTCGATTATCACGTATCCGTCACTTTGGATTTCGGTATTTTGGGAGATTTGTTCGCATGATTTAGTCTTGATCGCTGAGTTCCATGATTTCTGTTTTCGTGCACCTACTGGGTATTCATATTTTGTGCATAGTATTACGCTTGAGGTATTGATTGTGATTTCATGCCTATTTTATGCCAGTGTTTTGATTTGATTTGTGCACGCTGGTGCACATGGATGTGAGCTTATACACCGCGGTATACCTGTTTTTGATTGAGTCGTATTGTATACCGTCGATTTTGATTCTACTATTGATTTTGATTTCTTGCACTCCATGCATTTGATTTGGATTTTCGCGCGTGTTGAGCGCATGTTTTGAGATACGATTTTGGTGCACACCAGATGCACTGAATTGGGATTCTTCGTTCATGTCAGATGCACCTGATTTTGCTGTCAGGCACACACGTTTCCCATGACAGATGTTTCGTGCACACCCGTTGCACCTAGATGTTGTTCTGTGCACATGTATGGCACATATATGGATTTTGATTTCCGTGCGCACCAGATGCACGTTGCATTCATATACATATTTTGGGATTGATTTCTTATGGAGCAGTGCATTTCTTATGATATTTGCTATTTGTTTTCGTACTGAGCAGGACTAGTCAGAGGACAGTACCTGGATATATTTTGCGTGCATTGATGGTTATCGAAAGGATTTCCAAAAAGCGGGCTATAGTCTCAGTATTTACATACGTGTCTGATATGACACGAAACGTTTAAAACAAGGAAACCCTTCTAAATTATTTTCAAAACGGCGGAACGTACATATTAAACAAAAGATATATACATATATGGTTATTTTCTTACATTAGACGTCTACCACTGTGCCGTGCTATGCGCATCGCACAGCGACCCAAAAAGGGTTGGCATGCATTTCCTTCAGTTATTTACATGTATAGAATCGATGTCTACAGGTATAACTTTCATATATATATCGTATTGGTTTTGTTTTGAATTTGACATTTGTGTCTTTACCTTGACTCCGATGATTGCGGGATGCTTGACGGAGTTTTGTTTTCGAGTTATCTGCTCATTACTCATACGCATGCATTGCGCTATGATGCATTTTATGTATTGATGATTTCGGAACCACGACGTCTTAGACTTTTACCAAAATGTTTTAGTATTTGAGGGGTTTAAATTTAAATTTGGGGACCGAATTTCTTTAAGGGGGGAAGATTGTAACATTTCCAAAAAATAAAATATTATTTTTGGGAATTTTTAGAATTTAATATTAATTTTAATGAATATTTTAATATTTCGGTATAATTAATTACCAATAAATGGGGAAAAATTTGGAAAAATTATAGAAATTACTAAAACAGAGTGTTTTATGTGAATTATGAAAATTTTAAGCTTTTGTGATTATTTATATGCTAATTTAGTGCTAATAGCGATTAAAAATCGCTAATCGGATTTTTAGCATATTTGTGCAAAACATGCACCATATATTTTTTCACTTGTTACATCTTCTTATGGCTTTCGTACATGTTTTATATCATGGTTATTGATTTATTAGAGAGGGGAAAAGAAAAGAAAAGAAAAGAAAAAGAAAGAATAGAATATATAGGCATGGGCATGAGAGAGAAAGGTGAGGGGGTATTTGACCTTGACCATTTTCTTGCTTCTCTCATCTCTATTCATCATTTCCTCTCTCCCTCTCCCCTTGTGCTGCTGCTGCTGCTTGCCTCCCCCTCCTCCTCCATCTTCAAGCCACAAAAACTCCATGAAAAACACTCCAAAACCTTATTCCCACTTCACAAAAAAGGTGCATAAGCCCCCTAACTACCCAATGGACCAAGAAAGTCTTCATTTTGGCGCTGTGAGGATTCATGGGAGCTAAATGAGGTAAACCCTTTCACAATTATTGTAGTGTTTCAAGTGCTTTATCATCATTTCAAGTTTAAAATCGTTTTGGCGAAGTTTGGTGAAGTTTGAAGATTTCTAGAGAGGGTTGTGGGACTCTTGAGTTGTGGTTGTGTAATTGGACTTTAAAGATGACCTTAGACACCCTATTGTCTAAAACCCTGACCTAATAAAACCTGAAACCCAAAAATACGGAATTACGGGACTTTCATGTCGGTTTGTGACGACTTTGAGGGTGTAGGGAAATCTGGAATCAACTGGGATTTTTACTGGAAAAATAAACAAGTCAGAGACCAATTTGAGACCCTAGGAACCCCCTGTAGCAAGATGGAACCCATTGAAGCAGGCATGCCCGGCCTGGCCGGAATTTAGGGGAGGGGATTGGCCACTTGGTGAGGGGCGGGTCCAGGTTGCTTCAGTAGGTTATATCTACCCTATATATCACCCTAGTGTTGTTTTGGAACCTTGTTTTCACCCTGATCAAAATCTGGGACTAAAAAATTGGGTTGCTGCTTTGATTTGAGTATGGTTTTCCATATTTCGATTTGGTGATTTTAGTATTTGTGTTTTATCTCGATCATGTGACGTTTGTACGTCTAACTCGAGTGATATCGGGTTGTTTGCGAGAGCAAACCATAGGTTCTAACCTATAGGCTTTTAAGCGTATCGTTTTGGTTTTCGTGTGTCGTTTTGGTTTCGAATTGGTTTAATGCGATGCGATACGTGTGACATGTAGGTACCCCCACGGTGATTCGAGATGATGAAGAAGATGGTGGCGACATTGACATCGGCAAGCAAGAAAGGTGAGTAGATTATATCTACGGGGGAAATCGGGTGGATGGCGTATAGCACCCCCGCAGTTCGATATCTAGTATACTATATATATACTATATATGATAGCTTATTGTGTGATATGGATATTCTAGATGTGATTAGGTGTATTATGGATAGATTAGGGTTTAGAAGTAAACTAGTATAGTTTTCTTGTTGCGAACCCTGGAATAGGTTACGACCCACACCACACACACATGCATATTCGTTATACTATACCTAGATGACAAGGATAGTGGTTGATATTGGGAGATGAGTCGATGAGATTGGGCATAGTGCCATGAGATCGGTGATATATTGTGATTCGTATTTGGGATACGACATGAGATTTTAGCGGGCCTTTGGTCGTGTGTTTACACACGCATTTATATAGATGGTATCAGTTGTACTAGACTTAGATCAGTACCCCATATCAAGAGAAATGACGATAAGGATACCAGATAATTGATGAGATGAATGCGATATTGACCCGTACCCAACTTTTGGGATGTCGTACGATGATTTATCGTACGAGCTTTATATTGATGATAGATCCGCACTCATGATTCAAGGATGTCATTTGATATTATATCGTACGCGGTATCTTTGAGGTGGGATCACCGACTATTATACTTTTATATATATATCGACTCAGATTTAGGTGGTTTCCATACCCCTCCGGATTGACTGTTAGTTAGAGCTGTAGTTTTGCTAGTAGATGTTAGGCTAGGTTGATGTCATACCTATTTCAAAACTAACGAATCGGGAGTATTTTAAAGACAGGCAAGGGTATTATACGGATATTTTCAAAAGACGCATATTTTTTTAAAAACACCGTAGCCCTTATTTTACTAAAAAAAACCCGATTCTTCTTATTTCAAATGGCAAACTGCATGACTTTTTATATTGATGCAGATGCGTCACTGTTGCATTTATTAGTCGATTCTGCATATTCTTGTTATTCGCATCGCATTGCAAGTACAAATGGTTATTGTTATATTAAACTCATGCTGTTAGGACACCAGCACCATTATCGATGATGGCATATGTTCCACGTACACCATGCTTTCCAGCTCACACACTTCATCATCGATAATTGCCATGTCACTATACTGTAGTACTATTGCATTCAGGATATGATCCCTTGCATGGCATACTTGTGTACATACCTATTGTACACCCATACGTGCATACATACATATTCACACATACATTGGTGATTCTTGCTGGATTTGGAGATTTGGGAACCGCAACATACTCTTTAAAACTGATTCATTTTAAAGAGCGGTTTCCCTCAATATATGCATTTTACTATTCTATATTGCATGATATACTGATATGCTAACTTTCCTTTTACATGTCGCATACATCATGCTTTTGATTATACGCATTGAGATATATTATTTCCATGATATTTCTGGATTTGGGAACCGTGGATATTTCAAAAGAGGGTATGTAATCGTTTTAAAAACCCGGTTACCCTTGATATGATATTTCAGTTCGTCCACCATGTGTTTTCTCAGTGCTGAGAGCGACATATGAAATCCGATTCGACGAGGCAGATGAGGCCGATTGCGGGTACATGGTGGACCCGGTATGGTTCCCCAGGGCGAGAAATGTTTTTCGTGGAACAGACGATGAGCCTGGCAGGGTGGCTAGTACCTACCGGTGATAGTATTTGGGACCCGGCGGATATCCGGAGGATACCGACCAGAGTTGAGAGATGATATGGGCCGATCCAGACTGACGGAGCCCGATATATGAGGATTTACGTGCCGATGCTAGGCACAGGTTTCATGATGTTTTCGAGTGTCGATGCTTGACACTCAGGTTCCATGATTTTGATATGTCGCGAGCAACACATGTTGATTTACATCCTCATACTTCCATGCATATGTTTATGATATATACATGCATGATGCTTATTATCATTGGGTGACACGTAGACGATATTCACATACTCATAGATTTCCTGATATAGTTGACATTGATTACATCGATCATACTTCATATTCATGATATATTGCTACCTGAGGCACTGGCACGAGCACTTGGCACGACACTCATGTATAGATGTTATATTGCCACCTTATCATGCTTCAGACTTATTCACTTGAGGTTTATATTTATATTTGATCGTATTGACCAAAGATTGTGTCATACATACGATTTCTGCTCTGTGATGTTTTTTTATTCACGAGTTGGCAACTCACCCCCGTTGTGCCACAGTTTCTTGCAGGTTTTGTCGTACAGGTTCCATTGCGGTTTTTCTGGCACATTGCTTCCTTTCTGGGTGATTGCATTGGTAGGTGGGTTCACTCGCATCGTGACCACCCTTGTATTTATTTATTCAGTTGTATCTAGTAATTCCATCAACCAAACTTGTATATTGTTTCAGACTTAGAAAACCAGTTGTGTATTATTTCAACTTTAGAGTCGTGCGTTATAGTATTATGGTTTTCAAGCTGATTTGAGTTTTCCTTTGAGTTTTGATTCTCGCCCTTTGGCGTTGTATATTATATTGCTTGCGTGGTTGTGACCGTCGATTGACGGAGAGCTAGCTCCCGCTTGGGGATGCCTTTTATCATTGCATATATATTATTCATGTTGTACCCCGTTCGGGTCCAGTATTTACAAAGGAGACTCTGCCGAAATTTTTAGAAAAGATATTGAGGATTTAAAATGCATATTCGGCTTCCCTATTTTAAAAACCTTTTTTTAAAAAATTGTTTTCTTCACTTCTTAAAACTATTTCCTTTATTATTACTTAAAAATGGTTTTAGATTTCTGGGCTTCTGGCTTACTTGAATTAGATGGGGTCCTATAGACTTCATATGATTCAAGTGCCAGTCATGTGCTATTTCTGGTCGTGACATGGTATCAGAGCCTACCCATAAACCCTACTAGCTAGTTTACACAAGGTTAAAATCTCGATTAATAAATTTTTCCGAATCACGAATCTATGTTCATGAGCTTGCTGTCGATTTTCAAAGTTGTTCTAAAATTTTTCTGGGTATCTTAGAATTTTGTGCAGGAAAAACTATAACTACAGTAAAAATTTGGGGGCCTAACTCCAAAATTCCCCCGCGGAAAGTGAGCAAAATGTCGCATTTTGCGGCCCTTCCGCGGCGCTTTTTGGGCTTTAGTACCCTAAAATTTTTCTGGGGCTCTAGTTCATGAAAATATGTTATTTGTGATATATAGTTTTGGCCCAGATTTATTTTAATGCTGGATTTGAATTTGGGGCCTATTTGGAAAAGTTTAGTCGATCGAAATTTTAAATGTGTATTTTACATTACATTCAATTTTATCTGCGACCGGGAATGTCACTCGATCGGTAAAACTCGTCTGATTGCTATATGTTCTTTTAGACGGGTTTTGCGAACGTGACATTCGCGTTGATGTTTTGTGCTTGTGCTTTGATTGTGGTTGGATAGTCATGATGGATAGAATGTGGTGCACTGTTAGTAGTACAGTTTATATTCATTTGTAAATTTGTTATTGCGGGGCGAGCGTCCGACATGTGGTCTGCCGTCTTTGCCGGGTTGTATATTATTTTGCGGCATGACCGGGTTGAGGTCGATGTCACCGTTTGTATATATTATTTTATTTTTCTTTACTATGATTACCCCGCGGTGGAGTGCACGGATAGCCGGGTTCTAGAAGGCAACAAGCCCGCATCTCATAGCGTTGAGACGGAGGGACCTTCATTCTTGAATTGGTGGGGTATTCGCCGCACTCGTATGGGGTATAGGATGACCCACGGAGAGGCTCCCAAGTTACCGGATTCCGTGAAGTGCTGGGTGGCCCATTCACTTTATTGAAAGGGGCTGCCTCACTTCTGGGATTGACGGGTAACTTGTCGCGCTCGTAGGGGTCCAGGTTTTCATTGCATAGGCTATCCACACGACAGGGAACGTCGGGTTTTATTTGCGGCTCAAATGAAACCGGGGCTCCAAGATTATCCACCATTATGTATTGTTGGCTGAGTTTCTGTGATGTTGATTATTAACATGCCTGGGACGAATGTTGTATATACATATATATATACTAGTAGATGTTGTATATGTTTTATACCCGCGCTAGTTCCGCCCCCGCTCTGTCGTTAGTTAAGTAACCTAACGGGTGATGACGGGGCCCAGTTGCGAATGCGGATGGCATATACGTACATCATATTTTAGTTCTTTTCTGGAGTGATAGGTTATATTGATGGGACCGCACTAATTTTGATTAATGCAAGAAAATAAACGTAAAAGATGTTGTTGGAACCAACTTTTAAAAATTGACATTACAGATGTTCTCTTATGCTTTGCACAGTGGTATTCGGTTATGAATATATAGCACCTCATTCGACGAGGCAAAGGCCGAGATCTTTTCATCAGGAGTGACCCCATGAGTAAAAGTTTTCGTAGGGTTACCTATGACGGCAGCAAGGTTTCGGGAGGTATCGTCCATGCCAAAATTAAATTTTGCCGTTTTAGCTAACCCTAACTAGAATCGTTAACTAGAAATAATACAGAATATGAAAAGCAAACACTTTGCAATCTAAGTGAGAGCAAGGAATACAACCTTTGTTGTCCTTCACTTCAATAGTTCCGTGTAGAAGTCCCCTCCGCTGCGATCGTGAACTCCGGACTCTAGAGAAGCTCCACAAGAAGAACGAACATGCTTGCTTCGATGACTTCGAGGCCGAAGATGATCTACGTCGGGGAGACACTAACTCAAGCTATTCCTTCACTAGGTCATGAACTTTGTGAAGAGAACACTCTATACTACATGGCAAGTAGTAGAGGATGAAGAAGTAGGAAGTGGGCTCACTTTAGAATTGATTTTTTCACACTTTTTCTCACAACTCCATTAGAGCTAGCAAACTTTTTCATGGAGTTTGAAGAAGAAGAAGAAGAATTGTGAATAATTCATCCAAATGAATTATTACACCCATGGTTGAGTTAAAACCATCATGCCTAACTCATGTTGAGAATAAACCAAAGGCTATGGTTAAAGGTTGGGTTAAGGAAAAATATCCTAAGGAATGACAAAAGAGTTGACCTTGAGAAAGTTCTACAAGCTTCTCCAAGTTTGAAACTTTGACCAAGTCTTTTGCTCTTTTGTAATAACTTAAGAATTAATCAAAACCCTAATTTAATCATAGCATGGTATAAGTCTCATACACCTGTAACATTTCAGAAAAATAAAATATTATTTTTTAGGAATTTTTATAATTAAATAATATTATATTGAATATTTTAAATAAGGCGGTATAATTAAATACCGATAATCTTGTGAAAAATTTGGAAAATTATTGAAATTACGTAAAAGAGCGTGTTTTATGTGAATTATACAATTTTAAGTTTTTATGATTAATTATATGCTAATTTTAGTGCTAATCGCGATTAAAAATCGCTAATCGTGCTTTAAACTTGTTTTGTGCAAACATGCACCATATCTTTTTTTATACATTTGTTGCATTTTTACTACATGTTTTTGGGTGCATGGCTTTTGTTTTGGGGTTACTTTTGAGGAGAGAAGGAAATTAGAGAAGAAAAGAAAATAGAAATGGAAAAGAATTAAGTATTAGGTATGGGTGGAGAGAGAAGGTGATGGGGGGTTATCTTTGACTTGCATCTCACCATTCCCATCATTTTCCCCTCCCCTCCCTCTCTACATGCTGCTGTTGCTGCCTTCTCCCCCCTCCTCTACAAATCACCCCATTTCATCTCCAAAACAAACTCAAAACCCAAATCCAAATTCATTAAATAGATGGACAAGCTCAAGGGAACCACATTGGTCCAAGAAAGAAGAGATTTTGAGGACTTTGGGCAAC
Source organism: Agapanthus africanus (assembly GCA_030015575.1). Classification (NCBI taxonomy): domain Eukaryota; kingdom Viridiplantae; phylum Streptophyta; class Magnoliopsida; order Asparagales; family Amaryllidaceae; genus Agapanthus; species Agapanthus africanus. The sequence continues at coordinate 210,488,344 of JASDDO010000006.1, forward strand.
TCAAAAATTTTCTTGAATTGCCAAAGGAGGTAATTTCTGCACCATTAGTGCAGTGTTTTGATTCCTTCTGCATCAATACATGTTTCATGTCGATATTGAATGGTTTTGTGGACTTAGAAAAATTATAATTAGGGTTTAAGGAAACTTGGAGTTGTGATGGGTAATTGAACTCAGTAGAAGCCACACAAACTCCCTAGTGCTAGAATTCAGACCTAAACCAGAGACTAGAACCATGGAATACGGATTTAGAAAAGCCAATATCGGAAAATTATGGATTCTGTGAGGGTTAAATGAAATCTGCTATCACTCGGAGACTCTAAAAATTATTTTGCAAACACAGAGAGACATGCAGGCACCTAGGAATCTACCATCAAAACCCTAGCCCCTAACCCTCAACCATGGCCGCAAATAAATTCCTTCTGGCCGCAATTTGCGGCCAGACCAGTGAGGATGTGATTCATGTTGGTTCTGTAGCTTTATCTCATGTAAACTAGACCCTTGCTATACGCAAAATTGACCAATTTAACCTAGGGAGAAATCTGGGACCATTTTCCTGAGTTGCTGTTTTGATTCGGGTTTTGTTTCTTGTATTTTGAATTCTGGATTTACGTTTTTGTGTTTTACCTCGATCACTTGACGTTTGTACGACGATATCGAGGGTTGTTTGATCGCTTTGAAAGCGTAGTCCATAGGTTCTAACCTATAGGCCTTAGCGTGTCGTTTTGGTTTTCCGATGTGATATTAATGTGCGTTGCGATTGTGTTATCTTTGTAGGTATCTTCACGAGGGTTTCATATGATGAAGAAGATGAAGGCGACATTGACACCGACACGCATGATGCATGGTGAGCAGATTATATCTACAGGGGAAGTCGGGTGGATGGCGTATAGCACCCCCGCAGTTCGATATTTAGTATACTAGATATATACTATATTTATATATTTGATAGTGTTATGTGTGTTATGGATATTCTAGATGTGATTAGGTGTACGATGGATAGATTAGGGTTATTAGAAGTGAACTAGTATAGTTTCCTAGTAGCGAACCATAGAATAAGTTTACACCCACACGCACACACATGCTTACTTGTTATACTTATACCTGGATGATGAGGATAGTGGATGTTATTTGGAGATGAGTCGGTGAGATTGGGCATAGTGCCATGAGATCGGTGATATGATGTGGTTCGGATTTGGGATACGACATGAGATTTTAGCGGGCCTTTGGACTTGTGTTTTACACACGCATTTATATATATAGATGGTATCAGTTTGTACTAGACTTAGATCAGTACCCCAGTTCATGAGATATGATGATAAAGATACCGGTTAATTGATGAGATAAATGTGATATTGACCCGTACCCAGATTTGGGATGCCGTACGATGATTTACCGTACGAGCTTTATTGATGATAGATCCGCACTCATGACTCGAGGATGTCATATGATATTGTATCGTACGCGGTACCATTGAGACGGGATCACCGACTATTATATGTATATATGTATCGACTCAGATTTAGGTGGTTTCCATACCCTTTCCATTTGCTTATTAGTTAGATCTGTAGTTACCTTATAGATGTTAGACTAGACCCGAGTCATACCAATTTCAAAACTAACGAATCGTGAGTATTTTAAAGACAGAAAAAGGGACTCTACGGATATTTTCAAAAGACGCATTTTTTCTTAAAAACACCGTAGCCCTTATTTTACTAAACCCCACGATTCGTGTTATTTCAAATGGCAAAACCGTATGACATAGATTCATTGATGTTGATTCTTCACTGTTGTGTTTATCATTCATTTGCCGCATATTCTTGTTATTCGCATCGCATCGCATGTTTAATTATGTTTATTGTTATATTAAAACCATGCTGTCAGGACACCAGCACCATTATCGATGATGCATATGTTCCACATACACCTGCTTGCCGGCTCACACACTTCATCATCGATAATTGCCATGTCACTACACAGTAGGATTGTTGCATCAGGATATGACCCTTACATGACATACTTATGTACACACATATTGTACACCCATACTTGCATTCATACGTATTTGCACATACATAGATGATTCTGGCTTGATTCGAAGATTTGGGAACCGCAAGATATATTTTAAAACTGGATTCATTTTAAAAGAGTGGTTTCCCCCGATATGTGCATACTATTATTCTATATTGCATGATATACTGATATGCTTACATTTCCTTTAAATGTCGCATACATCATGCTTATGATTATACGCATTGAGATATTTGTTTTCATGAGATTTCTGGATTTGGGAACCGTGGTTATTTCAAAGGAGAATATGTATTATTTTAAAATCCTAGTTTCCCTTGATATGATATTTCAGGGCGTCCACCATGCGTTTTCTCGGTTCTGAAACATGTAACTTGTGAACCCGAATCGAGGAGCTGGATGAGGCCGATTGCGGGTACATGGTGGACCCGGTATGGTTCCCTGTGGAGGGAAATGTTTTTCGTGGAGCAGACGATGAGCCTGGCAGGGTGGCGAGTACCTACCGGTGATAGTATTTGGGCTCGGCGGATATCCGGAGGATACCGACTGGTGTCGAAAGATGATATGGGCCGATCCGGACTGACGGAGCCCGATATATGAGGATTTACATGCCGATGTTAGGCACAGTTTTCATGATGTTTTCCGGTGTCGATGCTAGACACCCGGGTTCCATGATTTGATGTGTCACGAGGGACACATGCTGATTTATATCCTCATACTTCCATGCATATGCTTTATGATATTTTCATGCATGATATTTTATGTCATTGGGTGATACGTGGATGAGATGCACATACATACTGGCATGGATTAGATAGTTGGATGATATCCACATATTCATAGACTTCATGATATAGTCGACATTGATCATACCTCATATTTATGATATGTTATTACCGGAGGCACTGGCACGAGCACTTGGCTCTACACTCACGTATAGATGTTTCAATGCCACCTTATCATGCTTCAGACTTATTGATTTGAGATTTATATATATATCTGATCGTATTGACCTAGGATTGAATCATACATACGATTTCTGCTCTGTGATGTTTTCTATTCACGAGTTGGCAACTCACCCCCGTTGTGCCACAGTTCTTGCAGGTTTTGCCGTACAGGTTTCATGGCGGCTTTTCTGGCACACTGCTTCCTTTCTAGGTGATTGCATTGGTAGGTGGGTTCACTCGCATCGTGACCACCCTTGTATTTATTTTATTCAGTTGTATCGAGTAATTCCATCAACCAAACTTGTATATTGTTTCAGACTTAGAAAACCAGTTATGTATTATTTTGACCTTAGAGTCGCGCGATGTAGTATTAAGGTTTTCTTGATATTTTGAGGTTCTTTTGAGTTTTGATCCTCGCCCTTCGACGTTGTATATTATACTGCTTGCGTAGTTGTGACCGTCGATTGGCGAAGAGCTAGCACCCGCTTGGGAATGCCTTTTATCATTGTATATATGTTATACTTGTTGTATCCCGTTTAGGGCCAGTAATTACAAAGGAAACTTTGCCGAAATTTTCAGAAAAGACTATAGATTTTAAAAATGCATATTCGGCTTATTTATTTAAAAACCTTATTTTTTTTTAAAACACTTTTTCTTTCACTTCTTAAAACTATTTTCCTTCAGTTATTATTTAAAATGGTTTTAGATTTCTGGGTTTTTGGCTTACTTGAATTAGATGGGGTCCTATAGACTTCATATGATTCAAGGGCCAGTCACGGGCTATTTCGGATCATGACAAAGTTGGTATCAGAGCGCTAGGTTAACCTTGGTTCGAGTTAAAGTTTGACTATGCGGAGCCTAGAGCGTTTATTTATATACGGAACTTAGGATTGACCTTACGGAACTTAGACTTAGTCGAGGAGGTATTATACCCGAACTTTCGTCGCGTAGGATGACCCTTGGTTGATGGAGTAGGTAGCTTGAGTAGAGTGACGTACCGTACGTATGCTCCGCGGCATACATACGATACGCTACTCAGCTTAAGAAACCTTAGGATGTACATTTCCTTGCACAGTATTATATTCATTCCTATGATCTATCCTCATCGATATTGGTTATGATTTTGCTGCCATGATTACATGGGCAGAGAGAGCTACGGTTAGAGTTGCATCAGCATGAGCTCGTCATGGACGAGGACTGACCAGGGCATGATTCCAGGGACGTACAATTGCATAGAGAGGCGTCGTTTTAGTGTGATTTCGCGCCATGAGCATTTGACAGATCGCTTTTACGTGATTTCTCGGACGTGCAGATCAGCACCAGGGGATCAGGCTACTGCTAGAGGCCAGCCAAAATGTGATGACCATTAATATATCGCTTATGCATGATGATTGAGGCACTGTTCAGAGTGCGGACGAATGAGACGGTTGCTGATGCGAATGACGAGATATCGCCCAGATGTTGGAGCTACTGCAGCATGAGTATTTACTTAGAGATATGATGGTAGGTCGCTAGTCTCCCGAGGATGAATGACTAGGACATGTGGTTCGTTCGCTTACCCCAATGTGAGGTTATCAGATAGGTTGATCCCAGCTAGAGATGAATTCATGCATGTACGTTGAGAGTCGATGGAGGCGATCGAATGTCAGGAGCCTATTTTCCAAGTTTAAAGTATTCGGAATGACATGCAAGCAATTCCATGGACCCTCTAGAAGAATGAAACCCTAACTCGACATAATGACCGTGAGAAAGCCTTTGAACCTAAGGGTTTGCGGCAGTTCCGCGGCGCCATTAGTGAGGCTTGGGTTTGCCCTTCTACGGTTGGTCCACCGATGCTGTGGTATGTACTTGATACTATTAAACTGTACCCAAGATGTTGAGCTCTTAGGGGATTATGAGGTTTTGACAAATCGATCGAATGGTTCGACTTCATTCGGATGCCATGTGGTGGTATGCATTTCTTAGGAGACTCCAGATAAGAGTATAGCTGTTGGAGCACAGTCCATGCAGCCACGAAGAGAAGAGTCCGAAGCAGTCGACAGCAGATAAAAGTGGAGAAAAGAGTTCGCACGAGATTTCGACGAGATGACGTTCCACTCCGCTGACATCAGAGATGCGATACTCATGCAGAGGCGTTGATTATGGATATACCTTCCAGAAGGAGTCACGATGAGTATGCAGCCGTTCCGGAATAAGAAACAGATATAGAAAAGAGTGATAACCTCCGGAAAGTTCGGCAGAAACGAGATTTAAGAGAGACCTCGATAGGACCTTTCTGGAATACTATACGAGAAGACTTGGACCCAGGAGCAGTCATATTGCGCACACCCATCAGGCCAGAGTTCGGCATCGTCGACGAGATAGTTGGCTAAAGATCTATAGAGGATGTGCCAGAGCGGGACTGTTTCCGTCGTCATTCCATATTGGGCCGTTTAGCCGAGAAACTATATATCTAGCAATGCACAGTGAGAGACAAGAGCCTAAATGCACCAGACGACAGGTCATGAACAGGAGGCAAGTAGATATCTTGCTCTGCTAGCATTGGATGCACCGAAACCTCCTCGACTGCAAAGGAGGAAGTACCGACGACGGTATTTATGATTTATGATTTGGTGATTCGATTATCACGAATCCGTCACCTTGGATTTCGGTATTTTGGGCGATCTATTCGCATGATTTAACCTTGATGATGGAGTTTCATGACATTTGTTTTCGTGCACCATGGTTGCACCTACTGGGCATTCATATTTTGTGCATAGTTATTACGCTTGAGGTATTGATTGTGATTTCATGCCTATTTTATGCATGTGATTTGATTTATGCTTCCAGCATAGTTTTCATGCACTTTTAGTATTTTGATTTGATTTGTGCACGCTGATGCACATGGTTGTGAGATTATATACCGCGGTATACCTGATCTGGATTGAGCTGTATTGTATGCCGTTGATTTTGATTCTGATTTTGATGTTGATTTCATGATTTCGTGCATGATGGATGCACCGATTTGGATTTTCGCGCATGTTATGAGATGCGATTTTGGTGCACACCAGATGCGCTAAATCGAGATTCTTCGTGCATGACAGATGCACCTGATTTTGCTGTCAGGCACATACGTTGCCCATGACAGATGTTTCGTGCACACCCGTTGCACGTAGATGTTGTTTCTGTGCACATGTATGGCACATATATGGATTTTGATTTCCGTGCGCACCAGACGAACGTTGCATTCATATACACATTTTGGGATTGGTTTCTTATGAAGCGGTACATTTTTATGATATTTGCTATTAGTTTTCGTACTAAGAAGGACTAGTCAGAGAATAGTACCTGGATATATTTTGCATGCATTGATAATTATTGAAGGGATTTTCAAAAAAGGAGCTATAGTCTCAGTATTTATCTACGTGTCTGATATGACACGACACGTTTAAAACAAGGAAACCAATCTAAATTGTTTTCAAAACGGCGGAACGTACATATTAAACAAAAGATATATACATATATGGTTATTTTCTTACACTAGACTTCCGCCACCGTGCTGCGATACACACATAGCACAGCAACATGAAAGGTTTAGCATGCATTTTCTTCAGATATTCACATGTATAGCTCTGATTTATATCATATTAGTTTTCGTATTGGATTTGACATTGTGTTATCACCATGACTCCGATGATTGCGAGATGCTTCACAGGGTTTTGATTTTGAGTTATTTGCTCATTGCTCGTGCGCACGCATTGCGCTACAACGTGTTTTATGTATTGATGATTTCGGAGCCCGACGACTTGGACTCTTACTGAAATGTTTTCGTAATTGAGGGGTTTAAATTTAAATTCGGGGACCGAATTTCTTTAAGGGGGGAAGATTGTAGCATTTCAGAAAAATAAAATATTATTTTTTTGGGAATTTTTATAATTAAATAATATTATATTGAATATTTTAAATAGCGGTATAATTAAATACCGATAAATTTGTGAAATATTTAGAAAATTATAGAAATTACTTAAAAGAGGGTGTTTTATGTGAATTATGCAATTTTAAGTTTTTATGATTAATTATATGCTAATTTTAGTGCTAATCGTGATTAAAAATCGCTAATCGCGCTTTAAACTTGTTTTGTGCAAACTTGCACCATACCTTTTTTTTTTATACATTTGTTGCATTTTTACTACATGTTTTTGGGTGCATGGATTTTGTTTTGGGGTTACTTTTGAGGAGAGAAGGAAATTAGAGATGAAAAGAAAATAGAAATGGAAAAGAATAAAGTATTAGGTATGGGTGAGAGAGAGAAGGTGATGAGGGGTTATCTTTGACTTGCATCTCACCATTCCCATCATTTTCCTCTCCCCTCCCTCTCTACATGCTACTGCTGCTGCCTTCTCCTCCCTCCTCTACAAATCACCCCATTTCATCTCCAAAAAAAACTCAAAACCCAAATCCCATTTCATTAAATAGATGCACAAGCTCAAGGGAAGCACATTGGACCAGGAAAGAAGAGATTTTGAGGACTTTGGGCAACTCAAGAATTTTTTTGAGTTGCCAAAGGAGGTAATTTCTGCACCATTAGTGTAGTGTTTAAATTCCTTATACATCCATACATGTTTCATGTCGATATTGAGTGGTTTTGTGGACTTTGAAAAATTCTAGTTAGGGTTTAAGGAAACTTGGAGTTGTGATGGGTAATTGAGCTCAGTAGAAGCCGCACAAACCCCCTAGTAATAGAATTCAGACTTAAACCGGAGACTAGAAACCCGGAATATGGATTTAGAAAAGCCGATATCGGAAAATTGTGGATTCTGTGAGGGTTAAATGAAATATGCTATCACTCGGAGACTCTGAAAATTATTTTGCAAACACAGAGAGACATGCAGGCACCTAGGAAGCTACCACCAAAACCCTAGCCCCTAACCCTCAACCATGGCCGCAAATAAATTCCTTCTGGCCGCAATTTGCGTCCAGACCAGTGAGGATGTGATTCGTGTTGGTTCTGTAGATTTATCTCATGTAAACTAGACCCTTGGTATATGCAAAATTGACCAATTTGACCTAGGATGAAATCTGGGACCATTTTCTTGAGTTGCTGTTTTGATTCGGGTTTTGTTTCTCGTATTTTGAATTCTGGATTTGCGTATTTGTGTTTTACCTCGATCACTTATCGCTTGTACGACGATATCGAGGGTTGTTCGATGGCTTTGAAAGTGTAGTCCATAGGTTCTAACCTATAGGCCTTAGCGTGTCGTTTTGGTTTTCCGATGTGATTTTAATGTGCGTTGCGATTGTGTTATCTTTGTAGGTATCTTCACGAGGGTTTCATATGATGATGAAGATGAAAGCGACACCGACACCGACACGCAGGATGCAAGGTGAGTAGATTATACCTACGGGGGAAGTCGGGTGGATGGCGTATAGCTCCCCCGCAGTTCGATATTTAGTATACTAGATATATACTATATTTACATATTTGATAGTGTTATGTGTGTTATGGGTATTCTAGATGTGATTAGGTGTATTATGGATAGATTACGGTTATTAGAAGTGAACTAGTATAGTTTCCTAGTTGCGAACCCTAGAATAAGTTTACACCCACACGCACACACATGCTTACTTGTTATACTTATACCTGGATGGTGAGGATAGTGGATGATATTTGGAGATGAGTCGGTGAGATTGGGCATAGTGCCATGAGATCGGTGATATGATGTGGTTCAGATTTGGGATACGACATGAGATTTTAGCGGGCCTTTGGTCGTGTGTTTTACACATGCATTTATATCTATATAGATGGTATCGGTTTGTACTAGACTTATATCAGTACCCCAGTTCATGAGGTATGATGATAAAGATACCAGTTAATTGATGAGATAAATGTGAAATTGACCCGTACCCAGATTTGCGATGTCGTACGATGATTTACCGTAAGAGCTTTATTGATGATAGATCCGCACTCATGACTCGAGGATGTTATATGATATTGTATCGTACACGGTACCATTGAGGCGGGATCACCGACTATTATATGTATATATGTATCGACTCAGATTTAGGTGGTTTCCATACCCTTTCCATTTGCTTATTAGTTAGATTTGTAGTTACCTTGTAGATGTTAAACTAGACCCGAGTCATACCTATTTCAAAACTAACGAATCTTGAGTATTTTAAAGACAGGCAAAGGGAATCTACGGATATTTTCAAAAGACGCATCTTTTCTTAAAAACACCGTAGCCCTTATATTTCTAAACCCCACGATTCGTGTTATTTCAAATGGCAAAACCGTATGACATAGATACATTGATGTAGATTCTTCACTGTTGTGTTTATCATTCATTTGCCGCATATTCTTGTTATTCGCATTGCATCGCATGTTTAATTATGTTTATTGTTATATTAAAACCATGCTGTCAGGACACCAGTACCATTATCGATGATGCATATGTTCCACATACACCTGCTTGCCGGCTCACACACTTCATCATCGATAATTTCCATGTCACTACACAGTAGGATTATTGCATCAGGATATGACCCTTGCATGACATACTTATGTACACACATATTGTACACCCATACTTGCATACATACGTATTTGCACATACATAGATGATTCTGGCTTGATTCGGAGATTTGGGAACCGCAAGATATATTTTAAAACTGGATTCATTTTAAAAGAGTGGTTTCCCCCGATATGTGCATACTATTATTCCATGTTGAATGATATACTGATATGCTTACATTTCCTTTATATGTCGCATCCATCATGCTTATGATTATACGCATTGAGATATTTGTTTTAATGAGATTTCTGGATTTGGAAACCGTGGTTATTTCAAAAGAGAATATGTATTGTTTTAAAAACCTAGTTTCCCTTGATATGATATTTCAGTGCGTCCACCATGCGTTTTCTCGGTTTTGAGACGTGTGACTTGTGAACCCGAATCGAGGAGCTGGATGAGGCCGATTGCGGGTACATGGTGGACCCGATATGGTTCCCCGGGGCGAGAAATGTTTTTCGTGGAGCAGACGATGAGCCTGGCACGGTGGCGAGTACCTGCCGATGATAGTATTTGGGCCCGGCGGATATCCGGAGGATACCGACCGGAGTTGAGAGATGATATGGGCCGATCCGGACTGACGGAGCCCAATATATAAGGATTTACGTGTCGATGCTTGCCACAGTTTTCATGATGTTTTCCAGTGTCGATGCTAGACACCCGGGTTCCATGATTTGATGTGTCACGAGGGACACATGTTGATTTATATTCTCATACTTTCATGCATATGCTTTATGATATTTACATGCATGATGTTTTATGTTATTGGGTGACACGTGGACGAGATCCATATACATACAGGCATGGATTAGATAGTTGGATGATATCCACATATTCATAGACTTCATGATATAGTCAACATTGATTATACCTCATATTTATGATATGTTATTACCTGAGGCACTGGCACGAGCACTTGGCACAACACTCACGTATAGATGTTACATTGCCATCTTATCATGCTTCAGACTTATTCATTTGAGGTTTATATATTTATCTGATCGTATTGACCTAGGATTGAGTCTTACATACGATTTCTGCTCTGTGATATTTTCTATTCACGAGTTGGCAACTCACCCCCGTTGTGCCACAGTTCTTGCAGGTTTTGCCGTACAGGTTTCATGTCGGCTTTTCTGGCACACCGCTTCCTTTCTGGGTGATTGCATTACTAGGTGGGTTCACTCGCATCGTGACCACCCTTGTATTTATTTTATTCAGTTGCATCTAGTAAATCCATCAACCAAACTTGTATATTGTTTCAGACTTAGAAAACCAGCTATGTATTATTTCGACCTTAGAGTCGCGCGATGTAGTATTATGGTTTTCTTGATATTTTGAGTTTCTTTTGAGTTTTGATCCTCGCCCTTCGGCGTTGTATATTATACTGCTTGCGTGGTTGTGACCGTCGATTGACGAAGAGCTAGCTCCCGCTTGGGGATGCCTTTTATCATTGTATATATATTATTCTTGTGGTACCCCGTTTGGGGCCAGTAATTACAAAGGAAACTCTGCCGAAATTTTCAGAAAAGACAATAGATTTTAAAAATGCTTATTCGGCTTACTTATTTAAAAACCGTATTTTTTTTTAAAATAAGTTTTCTTCACTTCTTAAAACTATTTTCCTTCAGTTATTATTTAAAATGGTTTTAGATTTCTGGGCTTTTGGCTTACTTGAATTATATGGGGTCCTATAGACTTCATATGATTCAAGGGCCAGTCACGGGCTATTTCGGGTCGTGACAACACCCATCTTGTATGTATCATCAAACATGACACAATACATGTACACAATTATACATATCACATATATACAATGTGCACATCAAGTGAGAAAAGAAAACATTAGTTAGCTAATATCAGTTAATGTAATGTAATATATCAAATATATAATTATACATTAAATTATTAAATCAACTCTTGATTCAATAATCCGGCTATAACCGACTAATATCATATGTAACAACTTATCGAATCAACCCTTGATCCGACAACCCGGCTATATCGCATACAACCGATCAATGTCACTAATCGCGAGAATAGAATACGGTATCTCATATCGTATTAATATCGGTCCCGCACATATCACATATGTGCTCCTACTTCGTTTCGCTTGAGCCAGGAAACCCCTGTGTAGGACTCTAAAAACTCGTCAATACGCCGGTTGTAAGTGATGATCATATCAAACACCCACAAGCCGCAAGCAGTCTGCTAAACGTAACGGCCACCCGTGTATTGAGTGATCAGAAGATCAACAAGCAAGCCTGCTCACACTCCTGTGAATCCAATCAGTAACACTACCGTACAGTCCGGTCTCTTCGTCTGATATGTCGCATATCTCGTCTAGGGGTGGTAAACGTCAGACCCCAGTAACTCGATAAGTCGTGTCGATATGAGGCTCATAACGGGTCGAGAAAGTACTGATAACACTTACCAGTATATCTCTGAAGCTTCCTTGGCTAAGGACTTCCTGTTATAGCCAATCGAACACAGCGCAACATCAACTCCCTATACCGGGAGAGACGAAACTCCTCCTATCGCTCATTGCCTCCATATGACTCGGGACTGTACCTAAAAGCCACCGTTTTGCACGTTCTCTTTAACGTGGTAAGGTGGAAATCAAAGCACGGTGTGAATCACACAAGACTCTATGACGATCTCAGGTCTACAGACTAATCTGTACCAGTGTCACCAGAGAACTGCCATCTGACGTTAGGTATAATACCATCTGGGAGTTCTCGGTGAGTCCGTCCAGTGTACCCAGTCTCCATAGACCACCTGTATACTGTCTCTGATGTCAAACACCAATGGATATGGGATCATCCATCGCCCATCTACATGGGTCGAGAAGCTATACGCTAGTCTACTCTGGTATATCGATGCCCTGTCTCGATACACCTATGACTAGGAACATTTGAAGGATGTACTTAGCGACCACACTGTTCCCACTAGTATGATCTGCATCATAGTCCTGGTAGTTAAGTACTCATCATAAGGGCTTTATCAACATGTAACATAGAGACAATCAGAGTACATGTTAAGATAAAGAGCAACCAGATAGCATAGTATCATATCGAGCAAGAAAGTCCTCCCTATATATGTCTAAGCATCCACTACAATATACATCGTATGTACAGTAATGGCCTCTAGGGCATACATATTACTAACAATCTCCCACTTGCACTATGACCATCTGTTGTAGTATCTCATACCCAACAATCAGCGGTTGTTGATGTATCTCATACTCAACCATCCCATAAAAGTCTCTACTGGGAATAGGCCTTTGTGAGTGGATCCGCCATGTTCTCATCTGTATCTACTCTCCTAACCTCGATCTCCTTGGAGATCAACCATCTCCACAGATCAGGTGATACTGCCTAAGAATATGTCTGGATCATAGATGGGACGGGGGTTCCTAGGCCAAAGCCACAACTCCATTGTCACACAATGGTAGGAACGAAGTTCATCTCATGAACTAGTGTACATCCAGACTATTTCTTTGGTAGCATCCTTGGTAGCAATGTATCCAGCCTTTATCGTCTAGTATGTCACGGTATCTAGCTTGGAACTCTTTCAACATACCGTCCCTCCACTGAAGGTAAAGACAATGCCTATGACCGACATTCAGTCGTCCTTATCACCCTGGAACCTTTCCAGCGATTCTCCCCAGGATCGATTGATACCATCTCACTACAGCTAGTGAGAATCCTAACATCCAATTAGATCTATCTCATAGATCCATAACCCAGGATTTAGGAGGTATGACCTTGATTCTAGGTGGAGAATCCTTGTGATAAGATGAGATTGACCGAGCGTAGCATAGGAAACTCCTTCCCTATCAAGAGTATGTCATCCACGTACAATATGAGGATAATCACCATACTCTCTACTACCTTTTTGTATATACAAGGCTCATCTACCATTTTGATGAAGTCAAACACTTTGACTACGACATCAAAACAGATGTTCCAACTTCGCGATGCCTACTTTAACTCATTAAAGCAACTTGCACACATTTCCGCTGCTCCCACTGTTTACGAAGACCTCTGGCTGTGTACTTATAGAAACTCTCTTCTAAATCACTATTTAGAAAAGCAGTCACGAAAGCCAACCGCCAGAAATCGTAGTCATGGTATGTAGCAATGACAAGTAGGATCTGGATGGACTTAAGCATAGTTTTGAAAGTCTCAACTTTTCCATGTACACCAAGTAACCTTCTGAAGATATACTTGCTCCTGATAGGGATTTAAACCTTCAGATAAAGCAACCAAAGTCCATACTTTGTTGGTGTATAAGGATTCCATCTCAGATCGCTTAGCATCCAGCCATTCTCACAAAGTCACCACTCTTGATAGCCTGCTCGAAACTAGTTGGGTCATCATCTCAAGATGCAATCCTCGCTCCCACTGTCATAGAGAAACTGAAGTACCTCTCATGTGGATAAGGAAACCTACAGATCGGCTGAGAGGCTGAGGTTCGTCGGAAGCTATTGAATCCTCCGGGTTTACAAAATCATCAGATGTAGTTTGTATAGCTGGAACTGTTGGATATAGTGCCCTCAGAGTCAATTATTGGATAACAGGCACGTGATTGCAATGATTGAGGGAGGACCTATACCGGTAGGATAGTCTTGCTCAAGATGATAGTATGCTATATGGTTTATCTTTATCATCGTATACTGCTTTAGGTGACCTTACAGGTCCCTATTACACGTTGATAGAGCCCTTAGGATTCTTTCTTGACTGCCAGTAGTATGATGGCGATCATATACGTGGGAGCTGGGGTCTATAAGCACATCCTTAAAGTGGTCCCTAGTCATGGGAGTTTTGAGACTGGGCATCATCAATACTCCATTAGTAGACTAGTGTATACAGTCGAGACCCCGACGAGGGGCGATGGCCGGTCTCACAAGCAATTGGTGTCAATTGGTTCACCTAAGATGTATACAGGTGCTCATTGGGTTATGAGTACACCGGACAGGACTCGCCGGGAACATGCTAGTTGGTATTATACCTGACGTTAGATAGCAGTTCCCTGGTGACATGTGTACAGGTTAGTTCATCGACCTGAGATCGTCATTTATCTCGTGTGAGTTCCTACTGTGCTTTGATTACTACCCTACCACAGCTCAAAGGAGTCGTGCAAACAGGTTTTAGTTGGGTACAGTCCCGAGCCACATGGAGGTAGTGAGCGGATCGGCAAGGGTTTTTGTAGGGTTCCTAGGCACTCTAGTGAGGTCTCTAAAGGCATCTACCATGCCAATTTCAAAAATTCGGTGCCGAGAAACCCTAATGTACGGATCGTCGGCTAGATATCTAGGCGAAACAAAACTAGTTAACACTTAACTAATGAGAATACGGAAATACAACCTTTGTAGATCCGGTGCTCCACCTCCATAGCTCCGCAACGAGGTCCTCTCCACTATCCAAATCAAATCCGAGCTCAAGCGTCGGCTTCATCGGAGAATGGGCAAGCTTGGTCGTCGCTGTCCATGCCGAAGATGATCTACGTCGAGGCATCGCTAAATCAAGCTCCGACTTCACCAAGTCAAGAAACTTGTGAAGTAAACACACTCTACTACTTGGCAAGAGGTAGAGGATGAAGAAATAGGAAGTGGGTAGACTTTAGATTTGGATTTCACACTCATTTCCATCAATCACCATTGATGGACTTTGCTTTCTTCACTTGAAGAAAGGAAGAAGAAGAAGAATATTGTTATGATATGAATAATTAAAAATAGAAAAGAAAACAATTCATATCATAAGCCAACCAAGGTTAGGTGTAGAGAATTAATTAGAGTTAAGTGGAATGGTTAGGTTAAAGCATGAGACAAAATAGTCACAAAGTCAAAGTCTTCATGAAGCTTCATGAAAGAACAAAAGAATTCCACCATTTTTCTCTTTGCATTTCTTTTTCCAAAAACAATAAACAAATAAATAAATAAATGAATAAAAAGAATAAGGAAAAAGTAAACCCTAACCATTTCATTAACCAAGGTTTAATTCTTTACACTTAACCAAAAGGCATGCATCATCAAACATGATACAAGCAAGTGCACAAAATCATATCGCATATGCAATGCACACAGCCGAGTGAGAAAATCCATCTAAAGTGAACCAATACTAGTTAACGCAAAGTAATATATCAAATATATAATTATGCATTAAAACATTAAATCAACACTTGATTTAACGATCCGGTCATGTCGCACATAACCGACTGGTATCATCAGTAACAACTTATCGAATCAACACTTGATCCGATAACCCGGCTATATCGCATGTAACCGATCAATGTCACATCGCGAGAATCAAATACAGTATCACATACTGGTATTATTCTCGGTCCCGCACATATCTCATATGCGCTCCTATCTCGTTTCGCTTGAGCCAGGAAACCTCTGTGTAGGACTCTAAAGACTCGTCAATACGCCGGCAGCAGGTGATGATCATATCAAACACCCACAAGCCGCAAGCGGTCTGCTAAACGTAATGGCCACCCGGGTATTGAGCGATCAGAAGATCGACGAGCAAGCCCGCTCACACTCCTGTGAATCCAACCAGTAACACTACCGTACAGTCCGGTCTGATCGTCTGATCTGTCGCATATCTCGCCTAGGGGTGGTAAACGTCAGACCCCAATAGCTCGATAAGTCGTGTCGATACGAGGTCTATAACTGTTCGAGAAACTACTGGTAACACTTACCAGTAAATCTCAGCAACCCTGGCCAGGGATTTCCTGTTATAGCCAATCGAACACAGCGCAACATCAACTCCCTATACCGGGAGAGACGAATCCCCTCCTATCGCTCATTGCCTCCATGTGACTCGGGACTGTACCCAAAAACCACCGTTTTGCACGCCCTCTTGGACGTGGTAAAATGGAAATCAAAGCACAGTGGGAACCACACAAGACTCTATGACGATATCGGGTCAACAGGCTACTCTGTACCAGTGTCACCAGAGAACTGTCATCTGACGTGAGGTATAATACCATCTGGGAGTTCTCGGCGAGTCCGTCCAGTGTACCCAGTCTCTACTGAGCACCCGTATATCATCTCCGATGTCAAACACCAATGGATATGGGATCATCCATCGCCCATCTGTATGGGTCGAGAAGCTACACGCTAGTCTACTCTGGTATATCGATGCCCCGTCTCGATACACCCACGACTAGGGACTTTGAAGGATGTACTTATGGACTACCATGTCCCCACTAGTATGATCCGCATCATAGTCCAGGTAGTAAAGTACACATCCTAAGGGCTTTACCAACATGTAACAGAGAGATGATCAGTGCACACGTTAAGGTAAAGAGTAACCAGATAGCATACTATCATGTCGAGCAAGAAAGTCCTCCCTATATATGTCCCAGCATCCACTACAATATACATCCAATGTACAGTAATGGCCTCTAGGGCATACATATAACTAACAATCTCCCACTTGCACTAGGGCCATCTGTAGCAGTGGTTGTAGTATCTCATACTCAACCATCCCATAAAAGTCTCTCTTTGGGAATAGGCCTTCGTGAGTGGATCCGCTGCGTTATCCTCTAAGTCTACTCTCCTAACCTCGATCAGCCTGGAGATCAACCATCTCCATGATCAGGCGATACTGCCATAGAATAAGTCTGGATCACTGATGGGACGGACGTTCCTTGGCAAAAGCCACAACTCCATTGTCACACAATGGGAGGAACATAGTTCATCTCATGAACCATTATACATCCAAACAGCCTCTTTGGTAGCATCTTAAGTAGCGATGTATCCTGCCTTTATCGTCTAGTATGTCACGATATCTAGCTTGGAACTCTTCCAACACACCGTCCCTTTACTTAGGGTAAAGACAATGCCTGCGACTGACATTCAGTCGTCTTTATCACCCTGGAACACTTCCAGTGATTCTCCCCAGGATCGATTGATACCATCTCACTACAGCTAGTGAGAATCCTAACATCCACTTAGATCTATCTCATAGATCCAAAATCCAGGATTTAGTAGGTATCACTTTGATCCTATATGGAGAATCTCTGTGATAAACGGAGATTGATCGAGCGCAGCATAGGAAACTCCTTCCCTATCTAGAGTACGTCATCCACGTACTCTACGAGGATCACCACCATACTCCCTACTACCTTTTTGTTTATACAAGGTTCATCTACCATTTTGATGATGTCAACTTCTTTGACTACTTTATCAAAACAGATGTTCCAACTCCGCGATGCCTGCTTTATCCTATAAAGCATCTTGCACACGTTTCCACTGCTCCCACTGTCTACGAGGCCCTCTGGCTGTGTACTTATAGACACTCTCTTCCAAAACATCATTTTAGAAGAGCTGTCATGACACCGAACCACCAGATATCGTAGTCATGGTATGTAGCCGTGGCAAGTAGGATCTGGATGGACTTAAGCATAGATCCTTAGAAAAGGTTTCAACATAATCCATACCTGGTCAATGATGCAAACCTTTAACAATTCTAGCTTTGAAAGTCTCAACTTTTCCATGTACACCAAGTAATCTTCTCAAGATATACTTGCTCCTGATGGGGATTTAACCCTTCAGATATAGCATCCAAAGTCCATACTTTGTTGGTGTATAAGGATTCCATCTCAGATCGCTAAACATCCAGCCATTCTTACAGAGTCCCTACTCTTGATGGCCAGCTCGAAACTAGTTGGGTCATCATCTCATGATGCAATCCTCACTCCCACTGTCATAGAGAAACCGAAGTATCTCTCAGGTGGGTGAGGAACCCTACTAGATCGGCGGAGAGGCCGAGGTTCGTTGGAATCTACTGAATCCTTTGGTTCTATCAAATCATCAGCTGCAGTTTGTATGGCTGGAACATTTCCAGTTCTACATTACAGACCTTGCCTCGAGCTTGTCCGGATTTTGCTTTTAGACATAGGCCGGACAACCCCAAATCTTAACTAACTTAAGATATGGGCTCTTCCCTTTCCATATCTCATATGAAGTGGTAGGCACTGATTTGATTAGAATCCTATTCAATAGGTATGCAGCTTCTCAAGTGCATAACACCCAATAGAAAAAAGGTAACTCAGTAGTACTCATCATAGAGCACACCATATCATATAGGGTGTGATTGCTCCGCCCCGATATACCATCGTGCTATGGTGTATACAGAGGAGTAATGCTGAGAGAGAATCTCATTCTCCTTTAGAATAATCCAGAAATTCTATGCACAAGTATTCTCCTCCTTGATCTCATCATAGGACATAATACTTATACCCGTATTTTGGTTCTCTACTTCTAACTTATATTCTGTGAATATCTCAAAAGGTTCGGACTTGTGTTTCAACAGGAACATATGTCTGAATCTAAAAGAGATCATCAGAGAATGTAATGAAGTATAAAGAATCAGTCCTGGCATTTGTAGACTGGGGACCTACATACATCAACATGTATCATCCCAAGAGTTCACTAACTCTTTCTCTGTTTCCAGTAAACAAAGCTATGGTCATCTTATCTTTGTGACATGACTGGCGAGTTTCACAAGATGTAAATTCAAACTGATTTAAATGTGCATCTTTATGTAACTCAAGCTAGTCGGGTCGCATTGATATGACCTAGTCTACAATGCCTCAAGAAGGATTCGTTCATTTCTGAACTCTTCCTTTTGTGTGTGTTCTGTATACTAAGAACTGTAGTTTGATTTAGAACATTAATGCTTTTAGATAACGTGCCTGAACCGATCAACTTTTGATATAGGAAATGTTCAAAACATTATCCAACAATACAAAATTATATCCTTTCTTTACTAATAAAGAAACTGATATGATTTTGTATATCAGGTTGGGTATCTAATAACATTCGTTCAGAATCAATGTATCGGTAATACAGGGTGACAGTGACCGACAGACTTGGCTGCAACTCTTGCCCCGTTTTCTGTCTCATGAAACTTATCACCCGTTCTCAGTTTTTCTACCCTTTTGTAGCCCTATGTAACATCTTACATATCTGGGATCCTGATCCGGTATCATATACCAGGATGCGGAGGATACTGAGAAACAGTTCTTTGTAATGAACACACCCGAAGATGATGCATCAGCATGCACTCTCTTCGTTTGGGCGGCACAGGAAATCTGGTATTCCCCAATTTCCTGCTCTGTCTCATAACAATTATAAGTTGGAGCGGGACCAACGTTCCCCAGCTCAGTATAACAAGCGGGTTCGGTCAATAATCCGTATTATTATCTTGATTAAGGCGTGATATGGTCGCTACCAGGAGAGAGAGAGAAGAAAACATTCAGCGTGCGCTCTGTCAAGAATAGATTGGTTATTATTTTATCTAATCAGGATGGCTCCCACTGCTTTTTATCAAATCTTCCTTCAAACCCTAAAAGGAAAGACTAGCCGGGATTAATTACACACTACAAGTTCGCCAATCTTTCAGCCAGGCCAGTGTCGGTACTTTGAGGGAGGTCCCCCGTGCTTTCGCACGAACCTAATTAATGTAAACCTCGTTTTCCCAGAGGCGTAACCCCGTTGACACCTTTCTAGACACCTACTTGATCGGCTAATTGTAATGTATAAAACTCTCCCAGGAGTAACAATTACTCGCAGCGGGTATCGGGATCCAACTATCTCATAGAAGGTATGCAATCTCATTGCAAATTTCAACACTTGAAATTCCCGATAATATTTTGCCCCTAGCTCGCTATGACCTTGACGCATGCCAAACAACCCATAGTCTGTTAGTCAAGTTCAACCCGTCATTTCCTGATTGAATTAAACCCACACGCACGACCCTTGACGCATGCCAAACAACGCCGTACGAATACCCTAATCCAATCGCATCGTATGCTAGCAGATAAGCACTAGTCAGCTACCGTACACTACGCCTTGACGCATGCCAAACAACCGCAGCACGAATACTAACTAGTACTTATCTGAAATGACGGAGGGCTACGACAGGTTTTTCTGAAAACCTATTGCGTAATGAACTTGATATCGTTGTAGGATCGAATGAATTTTGAAATGGAGTGCTTTTGAGGCTTTTCTTGTTTTGCTAAAGGAGTCACTCCCGGTGAAGGGATCGTCGGTCCTTTCCTCGTCGAATGAGGTGCGGGATATATCATATATATCACTGTGCAAAGCAGAAACTCTTAAAAGCAATCAAAAGACAAACCGAGTGTGTAGCATCTGCCAGTTATTGCTAAAGGAGTCACTCCCGGTGAAGGGATCTCGGTCCTTTCCTTATCGAATAAGGTGCAGGATATATCACATATACCTTTGTGCAAAGCAAGAACTGTAGCTACCTGTTTTATTTTGAAATTCGATTCTACAACATCTTAGGTTTCTTTTATTTCATTAATCACATTAATGAAGTCCCATCATATAAGTACCTAAACATCACAGATAAATACGACGTACACTTATGCTATCCGCATTCGCCTCGATGTCCCCTCGTGCACCGTTAGGTTAGGTAACTAACGGCAGAGCGGGGCAGGGCTAGCACGGGTGTAAAACATAAGTAACGTCTATATAATATATCATATATACTATATACTGTATCTATCATAGAACATCACATGATCACATCACAGATATCGCAGCAGAAGAAACATATGAAATATTGGATATATTAGGACGTCCGTGTTTTCAATACGAGCCAGTATAAAACACGGATTCCACGGTCGTGATGAATAGCCAAACCCACACACCAAGACCCCTACGAGAGCGGCAAGCAACCCTACCAATTCTAAAGTTAGGAGACCCGGCCTCGACTCCTCGAGTTGGTCTCCCACTGGACTCCAGAACCCGGTTACTTGTGCCCTCCTCCTTGGGTCTATCCTAGTGCGGAAAAGTAAATAATATACAACGGGTGACAACTTCCGCAACCTGGAAGCGCCCCAATAAAAAGAATATTACATACAAGTTTTTACATGAATGAAAATGAAAAACACTCATCTCACATAAAAAACCCCGGCTATTCAAATACGACGATCCAATATAACATATCCAGCAACACATAACATCACATGTCATCAACGTAAGTAAATATGTCCATTCCAATTGTCGTTGACATATAGCAACGAAACCGGCGATATCACATATTACACTTACGGTCACAGAAAAGAAAGTGTAAAACTACAACAGTTGGAATCCGCAACCTCCTCCGACATCGCATGCCTGACCAAATGAATTTCTTAGACATCGCATGCCTAACAATTATAAACTCCGCACTTTAGTCTCATTATCGAAAACTCTTTTCAATATTAAGTCGGGTAATTCAACAAGATTCCCGGCATCCTGATCGAATACTCGTCGCAAACTTCAGCAGGCGGCCGCACCCCCGATACCGTCGACGAAGTGCACCAAGGCGGAACACCGCTACCGCGAGCACCCGAATGGATGCTTTCGGCGACGGGGTTCTCCTACAGTCACTTGGTCGGGGCTATGGAGTGAGGCTGTCTATTAAGTTTACCCGGCGAGTATCCGCGTACGCTACGTGATTGCGACGGACTTTTGATCATATCAAAATTCCGTGGCAACCGATCAAGTGAGACTAAACTGCTATGTTTATAACATTCATTCAGTTATCACATAACTTTTGTGAATTCCAATTATTGTATCCCATTCCAGATAAACAGAAAATGTTAAACTTTTCGATCGAACAGTCAAACACCCAAGTTTTCCCGATACAGATCAACACATGAAACAAGTCTAACAACATTCCGTTCGTGCCTCAGTACCAACGGTCCAGCCGTAGAAGGGTCAAGCCAACGCCTCACATGTGGCACGCCGTACTGCCCCAAACCCGAAGGTTCAAAGGGCAGTTCAAGACGGTCATATAATCGAGTTAAGGTTTGTTGTCTTCTAGAGGGTCCATCGCGTTACTTGCACTACTTAGAACGTCGTTAAACTTCGGAAAAATCCAACACTTGGAAATTTCCCGACAGGGGAAAAATTCGGTATTTATATCCGGTCGAACTTTTTAACATATTCTAAAATTTATCCGGAAAGCCACACAGACAAAATTTGATATTCCGATCGAAACTCCGAAACCCCAAAACCACCTCTGAAAAATCAACTGTATAAAAAATATTAAAATATCCCAGGAAAACCATAACAGAATACTGAGAATTACTGTGCAAACATTACCTCACAAAACGACAAAACGACCGCTCTTCCGCCGCACGAGCCATGCTCGTGCCGCGGAAACGCGGTGGTAAAGTTGAATTAGGTCCTCGAAATTTACAGTAATTCTTAGAAAACCCTGCTTGATTTTCTGGATATTTTTAATCTTGAAAAATCCACAATTTTAAAATCTGGACAGAGAGCATGTTAGGTTTGGGTTTTCGGGTTCGATCGGACTTCAAATTCCGTCTGGACTTCGCCTAAGGCTCTAGCTAAGCTCTGATACCACTGTAGGGTTCCTAGGCACTCTAGTGAGGTCTCTAAAGGCATCTACCATGCCAATTTCAAAAATTCGGTGCCGAGAAACCCTAATGTACGGATCGTCGGCTAGATATCTAGGCGAAACAAAACTAGTTAACACTTAACTAATGAGAATACGGAAATACAACCTTTGTAGATTCGGTGCTCCACCTCCATAGCTCCGCAACGAGGTCCTCTCCACTGTCCAAATCAAATCCGGGCTCAAGCGTCGGCTTCGTCGGAGAATGGGCAAGCTAGGTCGTCGATGTCCATGCCGAATATGATCTACGTCGAGGCATCGCTAAATCAAGCTCCGACTTTACCAAGTCAGGAAATTTGTGAAGTAAACACACTCTACTACTTGGCAAGAGGTAGAGGATGAAGAAATAGGAAGTGGGTAGACTTTAGATTTGGATTTCTCACTCATTTCCATCAATCACCATTGATGGACTTTGCTTTCTTCACTTGAAGAAAGGAAGAAGAAGAAGAATATTGTTATGATATGAATAATTAAAAATAGAAAAGAAAACAATTCATATCATAAGCCAACCAAGGTTAGGTGTAGAGAATTAATTAGAGTTAAGTGGAATGGTTAGGTTAAAGCATGAGACAAAATGGTCACAAAGTCAAAGTCTTCATGAAGCTTCATGAAAGAACAAAAGAATTCCACCATTTTTCTCTTTGCATTTCTTTTTCCAAAATCAATAAACAAATAAATAAATAAATGAATAAAAAGAATAAGGAAAAAGTAAACCTAACCATTTCATTAACCAAGGTTTAATTCTTTACACTTAACCAAAAGGCATGCATCATCAAACATGATACAAGCAAGTGCACAAAATCATATCGCATATGCAATGCACACAGCTGAGTGAGAAAATCCATCTAAAGTGAACCAATACTAGTTAACGCAAAGTAATATATCAAATATATAATTATGCATTAAATCATTAAATCAACACTTGATTTAACGATCCTGTCATGTCGCACATAACCGACTGGTATCATCAGTAACAACTTATCGAATCAACACTTGATCCGATAACCCGGCTATATCGCATATAACCGATCAATGTCATATCGCGAGAATCAAATACAGTATCACATACTAGTATTATTCTCGGTCCCGCACATATCTCATATGCGCTCCTATCTCGTTTCGCTTGAGCCAGGAAACCTCTGTGTAGGACTCTAAAGACTCGTCAATACGCCGGCAGCAGGTGATGATCATATCAAACACCCACAAGCCGCAAGCGGTCTGCTAAACGTAACGGCCACCCGGGTATTAAGCGATCAGAAAATCGACGAGCAAGCCCGCTCACACTCCTGTGAATCCAACCAGTAACACTACCGTACAGTCCGGTCTGATCGTCTGATCTGTCGCATATCTCGCCTAGGGGTGGTAAACGTCAGACCCCAATAGCTCGATAAGTCGTGTCGATACGAGGTCTATAACTGTTCGAGAAACTACTGGTAACACTTACCAGTAAATCTCAGCAACCCTGGCCAGGGATTTCCTGTTATAGCCAATCGAACACAGCGCAACATCAACTCCCTATACCGGGAGAGACGAATCCCCTCCTATCGCTCATTGCCTCCATGTGACTCGGGACTGTACCCAAAAACCACCGTTTTGCACGCCCTCTTGGACGTGGTAAGATGGAAATCAAAGCACAGTGGGAACCACACAAGACTCTATGACGATCTCGGGTCAACAGACTACTCTGTACCAGTGTCACCAGAGAACTGCCATCTGACGTGAGGTATAATACCATCTGGGAGTTCTCGGCGAGTCCGTCCAGTGTACCCAGTCTCTACTGAGCACCCGTATATTATCTCCGATTTCAAACACCAATGGATATGGGATCATCCATCGCCCATCTGTATGGGTCGAGAAGCTACACGCTAGTCTACTCTGGTATATCGATGCCCCGTCTCGATACACCCACGACTAGGGACTTTGAAGGATGTACTTATGGACTACCATGTCCTCACTAGTATGATCCGCATCATTGTCCAGGTAGTCAAGTACACATCCTAAGGGCTTTACCAACATGTAACAGAGAGACGATCAGTGCATACGTTAAGGTAAAGAGTAACCAGATAGCATACTATCATGTCGAGCAAGAAAGTCCTCCCTATATATGTCCCAGCATCCACTACAATATACATCCAATGTACAGTAATGGCCTCTAGGGCATACATATAACTAACAGTTTTGTCTCTCCCGGTATTGGGGGTGAGATCGCGCTGTGTCTAGGAGAGCCATTACACGAAGTCCTTGACCAAGGCAGAAGATTTACTGGTAGGTATTCCAGTAGTATCTCGGGGTGTTCTTGTAAGTCGATGTACAACACCCTACGACTTGTGGGGAGGCAGAATAATGAAAAACGATCTTGTTTAAAGCGTAAACATCGACTAACCGAGAATCTTTGCATAAACAATAACTAACAAGAAACCATAGAAGGGTTAACTACTATGATAAGTGCTTATACCTAAAGAACCGAGTCCTTCTTCTTGTCGATCTCCACGTCCTCCCCGGCCTTTCTCTATGTAGTAGAAGATCCACCCGAGAGCTTAACTACAAGCTTCACCTCTAACTTGAGGTAACTTGGTTTCTTAAATCGCTAATCTAAGTAACCTAGGTGATATAGAGAGTGGTTAAGGATTAAGTAGTCTACTCTAATCCTTGGTCTCAACACATGAGATGGGAGGATTAGGGTTTGAAGAGGGAGAGCTTGAGGAGAGAGAAAGTGAGCAAGAGAATGAGATGAGATAATAAGCTATCATAATATATATCAAGCATTATGATTTATCCAACAAAAGAAAATGAAGGATTAATCATCATTCTTAATAAATACAAGAGGGTG
Organism: Agapanthus africanus; assembly: GCA_030015575.1. NCBI lineage: Eukaryota > Viridiplantae > Streptophyta > Magnoliopsida > Asparagales > Amaryllidaceae > Agapanthus > Agapanthus africanus. The sequence goes on from JASDDO010000006.1 coordinate 210,514,136, forward strand.
ATTCATCTCCATGAGTCATTAAGCATTTATGATGCATTAATGACATGGATGAATCACACAAATGACTCACTAATCTCATTTAATGCATATGCCACCTTAACCCCGAAGTCACCATCTTCTAGAAGCTTCTCGTGCAATTACGAGAACGCCTCTCCTATCCGTGAAAACACGGAAAAACTTTAGACTGTATAAATCCAATAACCGGATACTAGAAACTGGCTTAAACCAAAGCCGGCTAGTAAAAACTGTCCAGATATCGTACGTGCGTAAACACACGTATGCGTCCGAACCCTTGTCGTAAAACCATACGACCTCTATATCGTTTCGCCTGGAGTAGGGAAACTCTCTGTGTGGGACTCTAGAGACTCGACTACTACGCTGACAGTGGGTTTAACCACAGACCGCAAGCGGCACTAGCTGTACGTAACGGTCCCCAGGTAGATGTCGATAAGAAGGCCGATGAGGAAACCCATCCGAACTCCTACTGAGTCTGATGTGACAATCTCTGTACAGTCCGGTCTGTTCGTCTAAGACTATCGCATATCGGGCTTAGGGGGGCGGCAAGAGTCAGTCCCCTAATAGCGGTATAAGTCATGTCGGAGCGAAGCCCATTACACCCTGAGAAATTACTGGAACCTACCAGCAAATCTCGCTTGCCCTGGCCAGGGACTTTGCGTAATGGCTCTCTGACACAGCGCGATATCAACCCCCAATACCGGGAGAGACGAATCCTGTCTAACCGCCACTGCCTCCAAGTGCTCGGGACAGCACCCAACTGCTACCTGTTTGCACGACTCCTTTGAGTCATGGTAGGGTAACAATCTAAGAATAGTGGGACACACTCGAGGCGAACTAGCAGTGTCAAGTCTGCAGACTATGCTGTACTCATGTCACCCAGGAACTGTTCACTGACGACTGGTATAAAACCAACCAACAGTTCCCTGTGAGTCCTGTCCGGTGTACTCGTAACCCAACGAGCACCTGCATACTATCTCCAGCACGACGTACTGATGGCTGTGGGACAGACCATCTCCCCAACTGGGATGAGAAGCATACACACTAGTCTACTCCGGAGTATCGATGCCCTGTCTCGATAATCCTACGACTAGGGACCTGAATAAGGATGTGCTTGTAGACTACCCAGCCCCCACTAGTGTGATTGCCATCACAACGCTGGTAGTCAAGCAAGATCCTAAGAGCTCTATCAATATGTATACTCACATATTAAGATAGAAAAACCAAGTAGCATACTACCATATTTAGCAAGACTGTTATATACATGTGAATATCCCAAGCTTCCATTAAGTAATATACAAACTAGTATGATACATAATGGCCCCTAGGGCATGTACACTAACAATCTCCCACTTGCACTGGGCCATGTACTGGCATATCGAAGACCGATGATCTCGAGTAGCCTCTTGAACTGAATCTGAGGTAGGGCCTTTGTGAGTGGATCAGCAATGTTCTCTTCAGTAGCAACTCTCCGAACCTCGATCTCCCGACGATCAATGATCTCCCTGATCAAGTGATACCGCCTTAAGATGTGTCTGGACTTCTGATGGGACCTTGGTTCCTTCGCTAAAGCTATAGCTCCGTTGTTGTCGCAATACAGAGGTATTGGATCAACAATGGTAGGAACCACCTGAAGTTCTGTTAGGAACTTCTTCATCCAGACCGCTTCTTTTGCGGCATCGCAAGCAGCTATATACTCCGCTTCCATCGTCTAGTCAGCAACGGTGTCCTGCTTGGAGCTCTTCCAGCACACCGCCCCTCCATTGAGGGTAAAGACATAACCTTACATGGACTTGGAATCGTCCTTATCACTCTGGAAGCCGGAATCAGCATAGGCCTCCATCCTGAGGTCTTTTCCGCCGTAAACTAAGAACATCTCCTTAGTCCTCCTCAGGTACTTGAGAATGTTCTTTACTGCTATCCAGTGCTTCTCCCCTTGGTCTGACTGATACCGGCTTACCACGCTCATTGCGTAAGCTACATCTGGTCGGGTGCACAACATCACATACATTATAGAGCCTACCGCAGAAGCGTAGGGTATAATAGACATGCGTTCCCTTTCCAAATCAGTCTTGGGAGACATCTCTTTGGATAGGGTGATTCCGTGACAAGCCGGTTGTCACGACCCAAAGTTTGGCCTATGACCGGCACTTAACCACGTAACGTCTACAGGCGTAACGCGACTAAGTGAACCGAAAACCCAGAAATCAAACCAGTAAAAGTATAGAATGTTTTAAGTTTTAAATGAAAGTACTTACTAACATGTTAAGAAATATAAGTAAACAATCACCAAGATAGAAATATACGACGCCGTAGCGAAGATCAAGATCCACAAGTGGGAACATCACAGATAGAATAAACTGCAAAGTACAGTCGGCTTATAACAAGCACGACACCAGAAAACAAATAATATACATCATCGTCCTCACACTGTCTCTAAGTCAAATACATACATGGTAGATGGAGAATAGTAGATACAAAAGTGTGTACAATAAAAGTAACCAGATACCACAACCCACCTAATAGCAAAATAACTCTCGCACCAACTGTAGTGGTATCTGTAGCCAAAAGATGCAAAAGACAGCCTGCCGCGACTACTCCAAGGGCAACTTGCAAATCCTGTGGCACAACGGGGGTGAGTTGCCAACTCGTGAATAGAAATAACATATAAAGGTAATCGCGAGCATGCACGTACTGCGCTACTCTATCATATGCCAACAGATGATATCAATGCGTGATAAGCAGTATGTGCAATAATCATGCAAGTGCTCTATCAGGTAATATAACTACAGGATGTGGTACAATAATAAATGCTGAGCATGGGCAATATAACATCTACACGGAATGTCACCGTGGAATATATAATCGGTGTCCATCAATGCACCCAGATCCCCCAAATAGTTCAGGCGCCGGCACTCTCATCGGCCCCGTCATGTAAATCTCTGAGAATCACGAGTGCCCAACATCGGCACCCAAATATCATTAGTACTCGTGTCGAGCATCGACACGCAAATCCTCATCTATCGGGCCCCGTCAGTCCGGGTCAGCCCACGGGCTCCGTCTGCGGTATCGGCCCTCGGCCCTCGGCCCCGGCAGTACGGATCATCCCGCATCCATCTATCGACTCTGATCAGTATCCACTGGATAACTGCCAGGTCCAACCAATCACCGGTAGGTAGTAGTCCCTCTGTCAGGCACACCGTTTACTACACAGCGAAACCGTTCTCGCCCCGGGATACCATACCGGGTCCACCATGTTCCTGTAATCGGCCTCATCTATCTCCTCGATTCGGGTTCACATATATCACTCTAGCACCGAGAAAACACATGGTGGACGCACCGAAATATCATATCAAGGGAACCGGGTTTTTAAATGATTACATATTTGAAATAGTCACGGTTCCCAAATCCAGAAATCACATGTAATCCAAACCAATATGCAAGTCAATGTGTTGTGATATGTGCATCAAGTATGAATATCATGTCAAGTGACATAAAAGATGAGCTACATCATAATGATCATGGAGATTCAACAGTGTGAGTGTCATGGCAATTACTAACGGTGTGTGTGTATAACATGCAGGATAGTGCTCATGCAACATGAACCGTTAGTAATGGTGCGGTGTTCTATCAATTCTAGTTTATATCCATATAGCAGGGAATGCAGTTGTAGGGTTCCTAGGCACACTAAGGAGGTTCCACAAGGCATCAACCATGCCAAACAAAAATTTTCTAGGTGCCAAACAACCCTTAGCAAGATCGTTAACTAGATGTAAAGGCGAAAAGCTAGCAAGCAAACGACTTTGCTACTAAGTGAAAGGGATTACAACCTTTGTAGATCCGCTCCACCATTTCTTTAGCTCCGTTTTGACGTCCCTCCGCTGCGATCATCGGATCCTGGACTCTTGCGATGGTTTCATCGGAGAAATGATCGGGCTAGGTCATTGACTTCATGGCCGAAGATGATCTACGTCGGGGAGACTCAAACTCAAGCTATTCCTTCACTTGGTCGAAAACATTATGAAGAGAACACCCTATACTACATGGCAAGTGGTAGAGGATGAAGAAATAGGAAGTGGGTTCACTTTAGAATTGGATTTCACACTCTTTTCCTCATGATGCCATTGGAGCTAGCAAGCTTTATCAAACTTGATGAAGATGAAGAAGAAGAAAGAATATCATATGAATGAATATCCAAAATGAAACTTATCCAATATATGATGGCACCATGGTTGAGTTAAGCCCTCATGCTTAACTCATGTAGAGATTTAACCATAGCATAAGGTTAAGGGTTAGGTTAGCTAATATCTTGAACAAATGACAAAAGAGTTGACTTTGTCAATGTTCATCAAGCTTCATGAAGCTTGATAACTTTGACCAAAGTCACTCTCTTTTGTTATTTGTTTAGGAAAATAGTAAACCCTAATCCAACCTTGATATGGTTCAAGTCTCATACATTCAACTTGTTTGTATCATCAAGCATGATACAAACATGTACACTTGCATATATCACATATAAGCAACGTACACTTTCAAGTGAGAAAATCAATCTTAAGTGAACCAATACTAGTTAATGTAAAGTAATATATCAAATATATAATTATACATTAAATCATTAAATCAACACTTGATTTAACGATCCGGTCATATTGCATATAACCGACTAATATCAATAGTAACAACTTATCAAATCAACACTTGATCCGATAACCCGGCTATATCGCATACAACCGATCAATGTCACAAATCGCTAGAATAGAATACAGTATCACATACCGGTATTATTCTCGGTCCCGCACATATCTCATATGCGCTCCTATTTCGTTTCGCTTGAGCCAGGAAACCCTTGTGTAGGACTCTAAAGACTCGTCAATATGCCTCCAGCATGTGATGATCATATCAAACACCCACAAGCCGCAAGCGGTCTGCTAAACGTAACGGCCACCCGGGTATTGAGCGATCAGAAGATCAACGAGCAAGCCCACTCACACTCCTGTGAGTCCATCAAGTAACACTACCGTACAGTCCGGTCTGTTCGTCTGATATGTCGCATATCTCGTCTAGGGGTGGTAAACGTCAGACCCCAATAACTCGATAAGTCGTGTCGATATGAGGTCTATAACAGTTCGAGAAACTACTGGTAACACTTACCAGTAAATCTCAGCAACCCTGGCCAGGGATTTCCGGTTATAGCCAATCGAACACAGTGCAACATCAACTCCCTATACCGGGAGAGACGAATCCCCTCCTATCGCTCATTGCCTCCATGTGATTCGGGACTGTACCCAAAAGCCACCGTTTTGTACGCCCTCTTGGACGTGGTAAGGTGGAAATCAAAGCACAGTGGGAATCACACAAGACTCTATGACGATCTCGGGTCTACAGACAAACCTGTACCAGTGTCACCAGAGAACTGCCATCTGATGTGAGGTATAATACCATCTAGGAGTTCTCGGCGAGTCCGTCCAGTGTACCCAGTCTCCACTGAGCACCCGTATATAATCTCTGATGTCAAACACCAATGGATATGGGATCATCCATCGCCCATCTGTATGGGTCGAGAAGGTATACGCTAGTCTACTCTGGTATATCGATGCCCCGTCTCGATACACCCACGACTAGGGACCTTGAAGGATGTACTTATGGACTATCATGTCCTCACTAGTATGATCCGCATCATAGTCCAGGTAGTCAAGTACACATCCTAAGGGCTTTACCAACATGTAACAGAGAGACAATCAGTATACACGTTAAGGTAAAGAGTAACCAGATAGCATACTATCATATCGAGTCAAAAAGTCATCCCTATATATGTCCAAGCATCCACTACAATATACATCCTATGTATAGTAATGGCCTCTAGGGCATACATATAACTAACAATCTCCCACTTGCACTAGGGCAATCTGATAGCAGTGGTTGTAGTATCTCATACTCAACCATCCCATAAAAGTCTCTCTCTGGGAAAAGGCCTTTCGTGAGTGGATCCGCCGTGTTGTCCTTTGAGTCTACTCTCCTAACCTCGATCCCCTGGAGATCAACCATCTCCACGATCAGGTGATACTGCCTTAGAATATGTCTGGATCACTGATGGGACGGGCATTCCTCGGCATAAGCCACAACTCCATTGTCACACAATGGGAGGAACGAAGTTCATCTCATGAACTAATATACACCCAGACTTCCTCTTTGGTAGTATCTTTGGTAACGATGTATCTTGCCTTTAATCGTCTAGTATGTCACGGTATCTAGCTTGGAACTCTTCCAACATACCGTCCCTTTACCGAGGGTATAGACAATGCCTGTGACTGACATTCAGTCGTCCTTATCACCCTGGAACCTTTCCAGTGATTCTCCCCAGGATCGATTGATACCATCTCACTACAACTAGTGAGTATCCTAACATCCAATTAGATCTATCTCATAGATCCAAAACCCAGGATTTAGTAGGTATCACTTTGATCCTATATGGAGAATCCTTGTGATAAGGGGAAATTGACCGAGCGTAGCATAGTAAACTCCTTCCCTATCAAGAGTATGTCATCCACGTACTCTACGAGGATCACCACCATACTCCTTACTACCCTTTTGTATATACAAGGTTCATCTACCATTTTGATGAAGTCAAACTCTTTGTCTACCAGATCAAAACAGATGTTCCAACTCCGCGATGCCTGTTTTATCACATAAAACATCTTGCATACGTTTCAGCTGCTTCCACTATCTACGAAGCCCTCTGGCTGTGTACTTATAGACATTGTCTTCTAAATCATTATTTAGAAAACCAGTCATGACACCCAACCGCCAGATATCGTAGTCATGGTATGTAGCCGTAGCAATTAGGATCTGGATGGACTTAAGCATAGTTACTTAGAAAAGGTTTTATCATTAGCCACAACTGGTCTATTATGCAAACCTTTAACGAGTCTAGCTTTGAAAGTCTCAACTTTTCCATGTACACCAAGTAATCTTCTCAAGATATACTTGCTCCTGATGGGGATTTAACCCTTTAGATAAAGCAACCAAAGTCCATACTTTGTTGGTGTATAAGGATTCCATCTTAGATCGATAAGCATCCAGCCATTCTTACAGAGTCTCACTCCTGATGGCCAGCTCGAAACTAGTTGGGTCATCATCTCATGATGAAATCCTCGCTCCCACTGTCATAGAGAAACCGAAGTATCTCTCAGGTGGGTGAGGAAACGTACTAGATCGGCGGAGAGGCTGAGGTTCGTTGGTTGCTATTGAATCCTTTGGTTCTACCAAATGGTCTGCTTCAGTTTGTATAGCTGGAACCTTTTCCAGTTCTACCTCGTGTCCACAAATTTCTTCATAAGAAATTCCCTTTCACAAAGGTGTCATGCTGAGAAACAAAACATTTTTGTTCCTCGATTAGGTAGAAGATATTCCCTTGCATATGCTTGGGATATCCAACAAACTTTCACAGATCTGACTTTGCCTCGAGCTTGTCCGGATTATGCTTTTAGACATAGGCTGGACAACCCCAAATCTTAACTAACTTAAGAGATGGGCTCTTCCCATTCCATATCATATATGAAGTGGTAGGCAACTGATTTGATTGGAACCGTATTCAATAGGTATGCAACTTCATAAGTGCATAACACCCAAAAGGAAATAGGTAACTCAGTAGTACTCATCATAGAGCACACCTTATCACATAGGGTGTGATTGCTCCGCCCCGATATACCATCGTGCTATGGTGTATACAGAGGAGTAATGCTGAGAGAGAATCTCATTCTCCATTAGAATAGTCCAGGAATTCCATGCACAAGTATTCTCGTCCTCGATCACATCAAAGGACATAAAACTTATACCCGTATTTTGGTTCTCTACTTCTAACTTATATTCTGTGAATATCTCAAAAGGTTCGGACTTGTGTTTCAACAGTAACATATGTCTGAATCTCGAGAGATTATCAGAGAATGTAATGAAGTACAAAGAACCGGTGTTGGCATGTGTAGACTGGGGACCTACATACATCAACATGTATCATCCCAAGAGTTCACTAACTCTTTCTCTGTTTCCAGTAAACAGAGCTATGGTCATCTTATCTCTGTGACATGACTGGCAAGTTTCAAAAGATGTAATTTCAAACTGATTTAAATATGCATCTAAATGTAACTTAGCTAGTCGGGTCGCATTGATATGACCTAGTCTACAATACCTTAAGAAGGATTTGTTCATGTCTGAACTCTTCCTCTTGTGTGTGTTCTGTATACTAAGAACTGTAGTTTGATTTAGAACGTTAATGTTTTTAGATAACGTGCCTGAACCGATCAACTATTCATATAGGAAATGTTCAAAACATTATCCAACAATACAAAATTATATCCTTCTTTACTAATAAAGAGACTGATATGATTTTGTATATCAGGTTCGGTATCTAATAACATTTGTTCAGAATCAATGTATTCTGGTAATACAGGGTGACAGTGACCAACAGACTTGGCTGCAACACTTGCACCGTTTTCTGCCTCATGAAACTTATCACCCGTTCTCAGTTCTCTACCTTTCTGTAGCCCATGTAACATATTACATATGCGGGATCGTGATCTGGTATCACATACCCAGGACGTAAAGGACACTGAGAAACAGTTCTATGTAATGAACACACCCGAAGAAGATGCATCATATGCACTTTCTTCGTTTGTGCGGCATGGGAAATCTGGTATTCCCCAATTTCCTGCTCTGTCTTATAACAATTAAAAGTTGGAGCGGGACCAACGTTTTCCAGCTCAGTATAACAAGTGGGTTCGGTCAATATATCTGTATTATTATCTTGATTAAAGCGTGATATGGTCGGTACCAGGAGAGAGAAAGAAGAAAATACTCAGCGTATTCTCTTGCAAGATCAGATTGGTTATTATTTTATCTAATCAGGATGGCTCCCACTGTTTTTATCAAATCTTCCTTCAAACCCTAAAAGGAAAGACTAGCCGGGATTAATTACACGCTACAAGTTCGCCAATCTTTCAGCCAGGCCAGTGTCGGTACTTTGAGGGAGGTCCCCCATGCTTTCGCACGAACCTAATTAATGTAAACCTCGTTTTCCCAGAGGCGTAACCCCGTTGACACCTTTCTAGACACCTACTTGATCGGCTAATTGTAATGTGTAAAACTCTCCCAGGAGTAACAATTACTCGCAGTGGGTATCGGGATCCAACTATCACATAGAAGGTATGCAATCTCATTGCAAATTTCAACACTTGAAATTCCCGATAATATTTTGCCCCTAGCGATCTATGACCTTAACTAAGTCAACAAACCATAAATCGCAAGTCAAGTTCAACCCGTACATTTCCCGATTGAATTAAACCCACCCGTACGACCCTTAACTGAGTCAACAAGGCTGTACGAATACCCTAATCCAATCACATCTCATGTTTTAGCAGATAAACATTACTTAGCTACCGTACACTATGCCTTAACTAAGTCAACAAACATAGCACGAATACTAAATAATATCTATCTGAAATGACGGAGGGTTACGCAGGTTTTTCAGAAAACCCTGAGCGTAATGAACTTGATATCGTTGTAGAATCAAATGATTTTAAAATGGAGTGTTTTTGAGGCTTTTCTAGTTTTGCTAAAGGGGTCACTCCCGGTGAAGGGATCGTCGGCCCTTTCCTCGTCGAATGAGGTGCAGGATATATCATATACATCACTGTGCAAAGAAAAAACTATAGAAGCAATCAAAAGACAAACCGAGGGTTGTAGCATCTGCCAGTTATTGCTAAAGGAGTCACTCCCGGTGAAGGGATCTTGGTCCTTTTACTTATCGAATAAGGTGCAGGATGTTCTACAAGGAACACCGCGATGCAAAGAAAGAACTGTAGCTACCTGTTTTTGAAAATTCGATTCCACAACATCATAAGTTTCTTTTCTTTCATTAATCACATTAATGAAGTCCCATTATTTAAGTACCTAATCATCACAGATAAATACGACGTACACTTATGCCATCCGCATTCGCCTCGATGTCCCCTCGTGCACCGTTAGGTTAGGTAACTAACGGCAGAGCGGGGCAGGGCTAGCGCGGGTGTAAAACATAAGTAACATCTATATAATATATCATATATACTATATACAGTATTTATCAGAGAATATCACATGATCACATCACAGATATCGCAGCAGAAGAAACATATGAAACATTGGATATACTAGGACGTCCGTGTTTTCAATACGAGCCAGTATAAAACACGGATTCCATGGTCGCGATGAATAGCCAAACCCACACCCCTAGACCCCTACGAGAGCGGCAAGCAACCCTACCAATTCTAGAGTTAGGAGACCCGGACTCGACTCCTCGAGTTGGTCTCCCACTGGACTCCAAAACCCGGTTACTTATGCTCCCCTAGTGTGGAAAAGTAAATAATATACAAATGGTGACATCTTCCGCAACCTGGAAGTGCCCCAATAAAAGAATATTACATACAAGTTTTTACACGAATGAAAATGAAAAACACTCATCTCACATAAAACCCCAGGCTATTCAAACACGACGATCCAATATAACATATCCAGCAACACATAACATCACATGTCATCAACGTAAGTAAACATGCGTATCCCAATTGTCGTTGACATATAGCAACGAAACCGGCGATATCACATATTACACTTACGGTCTCATCAAAGAAAGTGTAAAACTACAACAGTTGGAATCCGCAAATTCTTTAGACATCGCATGCCTAATCAAATGAATTCCTTTGACATCACATGCTTAACAATTATAAACCCCGCATTTTAGTCTCATTACCGAAAACTCTTTTCAATATCAAGTCAGGCAATTCAACAGGATTCCCGACATTCTGATCGAATGCTCGTCGCAAACTATAATAGACGGCCGCACCCCCGATGCCGTCGACGAAGTGTACCAAGGAGGAACACCGCTGCCGTGAGCACCCGAACGGATGCTTTCAGCGACGGGGTTCTCCTACAGTCACTTGGTCGGGGCTATGTGGCGTGGCTATCTATTAAGCTTACCGGCGAGTATCCGCGTACGCTACGAGATTGCGACGGACTTTTGATCACATCAAAATTCCGTGGCAACCGATCATGTGAGACTAAAGTGCTATGTTTATAACATTCATATCAGTTATCTCAAAACTACTTGTGGATTCCAAGTATTGTATCTCATTCCAGATAAATAGAAAATGTTAAACTTTCCGATCGAACATTCAAACAACCAAGTTTTCCCGAAAGAGCTCAACACATGAAATAGGTTTAAAAACATCCAGTTCATGCCTCAGTACCAACGGTCCAGCCGTAGAAGGGTCAAGCCAACGCCTCACATGTGGCACGCCGTACTGCCCCAAACCCGAAGGTTCAAAGGGCAGTTCAAGACGGTCACATAATCGAGTTAAGGTTTGTTTTCTTCTAGAGGGTCCATCGCGTTACTTGCACTACTTAGAACGTTATTAAACCACGGAAAGATCCAACACTTGGAAATTTCCCGACAGGGGAAAAAGTGGGTATTTATATCCGGTCGAACTTTTCAACATATTCTAAAATTATCCGGAAAAACACAGACGAAGTTAAACTTCCCGATCAAAACACGGAGTCCCCAATACAACCCAGAATACTCAACTCTTGAGTAAGATTTAAAAATTCCAAGAAACTCTAGCACCCAAATATAGAAATTACTGTGCCAAAAATAATGGGAGAGGCGACCGTACGGCCGCGGAACCGCCGCACGAGCCATGCTCGTATCGCGGAACCGCGGAGGATTGATGTATTCAGCCGCTCGAATTTCACAGTAATTCCTACAAATTCCTGCTGATTTTTCTGAATATTTTTAATTCTCAAAAATCCCCGATTTCAAAAAATGTACAGAGAGCAAATTTGGATTAGGGTTTCGGTTCGATCGGACTTCTAACTCCGTCTACGCATCGCTTAAGGCTCTAGCTAGTCTCTGATACCACTGTAGGGTTCCTAGGCACACTAAGGAGGTTCCACAAGGTATCAACCATGCCAAACAAAAATTTTCTAGGCGCCAAACAACCCTTAGCAAGATCGTTAACTAGATGTAAAGGCGAAAAGCTAGCAAGCAAACGACTTTGCTACTAAGTGAAAGGGATTACAACCTTTGTAGATCCGCTCCACCATTTCTTTAGCTCCGTGTTGACGTCCCTCCGCTGCGATCATCGGATCCTGGACTCTTGCGATGGTTTCATCGGAGAAATGATCGGGCTAGGTCATTGACTTCGAGGCCGAAGATGATCTACGTCGGGGAGACTCAAACTCAAGCTATTCCTTCACTTGGTCGAAAACATTGTGAAGAGAACACCCTATACTACATGGCAAGTGGTAGAAGATGAATAAATAGGAAGTGGGTTCACTTTAGAATTGGATTTCTCACTCTTTTTCTCATGATGCCATTGGAGCTAGCAAGCTTTTTCAAGCTTGATGAAGATGAAGAAGAAGAAAGAATATCATACGAATGAATATACAAAATGAAACTTATCCAATATATGATGGCACCATGGATGAGTTAAGCCCTCTTGCTTAACTCATATAGAGATTTAACCATAGCATAAGGTTAAGGGTTGGGTTAGCTAATATCTTGAACAAATGACAAAAGAGTTGACTTTGTCAATGTTCATCAAGCTTCATGAAGCTTGATAACTTTGACCAAAGTCACTCTCTTTTGTTATTTGTTTAGGAAAATAGTAAACCCTAATCCAACCTTGATATGGTTCAAGTCTCATACATTCAACTTGTTTGTATCATCAAGCATGATATAAACATGTACACTTGCATATATCACATATAAACAATGTACACTTTCAAGTGAGAAAATCAATCTTAAGTGAACCAATACTAGTTAATGTAAAGTAATATATCAAATATATAATTATACACTAAATCATTAAATCAACACTTGATTTAACGATCCGGTCATATCGCATATAACCGAATAATATCAAAAGTAACAACTTATCGAATCAACACTTGATCCGATAACCCGGCTATATCGCATACAACCGATCAATGTCACAAATCGCTAGAATAGAATACAGTATCACATACTGGTATTATTCTCGGTCCCACACATATCTCATATGCGCTCCTATTTCATTTCGCTTGAGCCAGGAAACCCCTGTGTAGGACTCTGAAGACTCGTCAATACGCCGGCAGCAGGTGATGATCATATCAAACACCCACAAGCCGCAAGCGGTCTGCTAAACGTAACGGCCACCTGGGTATTGAGCGATCAGAAGATCAACGAGCAAGCCCGCTCACACTCCTGTGAATCCAACGAGTAATACTACCGTACAGGCCGGTCTGTTCGTCTGATATGTCGCATATCTCGTCTAGGGGTGGTAAACGTCAGAGCCCAATAACTCGATAAGTCGTGTCGATATGAGGTCTATAACAGTTCGAGAAACTACTGGTAAAACTTACCAGTAAATCTCAGCAACCCTGGCCAGGGATTTCCGGTTATAGCCAGGAGAGACGAATCTTCTCCTATCGCTCATTGCCTCCATATGATTCGGGACTGTACCCAAAAGCCACCATTTTGCACGCCCTCTTGGACGTGGTAAGGTGGAAATCAAAGCACAGTGGGAATCACACAAGACTCTATGACGATCTCGGGTCTACAGACTAACCTGTACCAGTGTCACCAGAGAACTGCCATCTGACGTGAGGTATAATACCATCTGGGAGTTGAAAGGTTCCTAGGCACACTATGGAGGTCTCACAAGGCATCGAACATGCCAATTTAAAAAAATATGGGTGCCGAGAAACCCTAACACGGATCGTAGACTAGATGTTTAGGCGAAAAGATAATCTAGTTAACTACTTAACTAAAAGTTAGATGCTACAACCTTTGTAGATCCGGATATCCACTTCCTTAGCTCCACGTGGGCCTCCTCTCGCTGTCCGTCTCGAATCCCGAACTCAAACGTCGGCTTCATCGGAGAATTGGGCGGACTAGGTCGTCGGCTTCGTTCCGAAGATGATCTACGTCGAGGCATCACAAGTTCAAGCTCCAACTTCACCAATTTGTGAAACTTGTGAAGAAAACACCCAAAAAAACTTGGCAAGAGGTAGAGGGTGAAGAAATAGGAGATGGGTTCACTTTAGAATTAGATTTCTCTCACTTTAGCTCAAGTTTCCATTGATGGACCTTAAGCTTTTCTTGAAAAAGAAGATGATCAAGAAGAAAAAGAATATGATAAGTTATTTTAAAAATGAAACTAATATGAATACTTATCATATCTTGACCATGGTCAAGTGTAGAGATTAAACTAAGGTTAGTGGGAATGGTTAGGGTTAAGGATGAGATAAGAATGGTTGACTTAATCAAAGCTTCAAGAAGCTTCAACATAAAAACAAAATAAGCCACCATCCTTACTAATATCCAAAATGAATAAATAAATAAGTGAATAAAAAAAACCCTAACCATTTATATAACCATGGTCTAATCTTTACACAAACCCAAGTGAGCAAGTATCATCAAACATGATACAAACTAGTGTACAAAAGTATATCACATATACAATGTGTACATCAAGTGAGAAAATCCATATAAAGTGAACCAATACTAGTTAATGCAAATTAATATATCAAATATATAATTATACATTAAATCATTAAATCAACATTTGATTCAATGATCCGGTCATGTCACACATAACCGACTAGTATTCAATGTATCGATTTATCGAATCAATGATTCGATAACTAGGTCAGATCGAATATAACCAATCGAAACATTTGTCGCGAGAATGAAATGCGGTATCACATACACGCATTATTCTCGCTCCCGCACATATCTCATATGCGCTCCTATTTCGTTTCGCTTGAGCCAGGAAACCTCTGTGTAGGACTCTAAAGACTCGTCAATACGCCGGTAGCAGATGATGATCATATCAAGCACCCACAATCCGCAAGTGGTCTGCTAAACGTAACGGCCATCCGGGTATTGAGCGATCAGAAGATCGACGAGCTAGCCCGCTCACACTCCTGTGAATCCAACCAGTAACACTTACCGTACAGTCCGGTCTGTTCGTCTGATACGTCGCATATCAAGTCTAGGGGTGGTAAACGTCAGACCCCAATAACCGATAAGTCGTGCCGATGTGAGGCTCATAACGGGTCGAGAAACTACTGGTAACACATACCAGCAAATCTCTGATCAGCCCTGGCCAGGGACTTCCCTGTTACGGCCAATCGAGCACAGCGCAACATCAACCCCCAATACCAGGAGAGACGAAACCCCTCCTATCGCTCATTGCCTCCATGTGACTCGGGACTGTACCCAAAGACCACCGTTTTGCACGCCCTCATGGACGTGGTAAGGTGGAGATCAAAGCACAGTGGGAATCACACAAGACTCTATGACGATCTCGGGTCTACAGACTAACCTGCACAAGTGTCACCTGAGAACTGCCATCTGACGTGAGGTATAATACCATCTGGGAGTTCTCGGCGAGTCCGTCCAGTGTACCCAGTCTCCACTGAGCACCCGTACACCATCTCTGATGTCAAACACCAATGGACATGGGATCATCCATCGCCCATCCCATGGGTCGAGAAGCGTATACGCTAGTCTACTCTGGTATATCGATGCCCCGTCTCGATACACCTACGACTAGGGACCTTAAAGGATGTACTTATGGACTACCATGTCCCCACTAGTATGATCTGCATCATAGTCCAGGTAGTCAAGTACACATCCTAAGGGCTTCACCAATATGTAACTATAAGACAGTTCAAAGAGACAAGTGTACATGTTAAGATAAAGAGTAACCAGATAGCATACTATCATATCGAGCAAGAAAGTCATCTCTATATATGTCCAAGCCTCCAATATAATATACATCATCTGTACAATACTGGCCTCTAGGGCATACATATAACTAACAATCTCCCACTTGCACTAGGGCCAGCTGCTGTAGTATCGCATACCGAGCATCCCAAAGAGTCTCTCAAACTGTGTCTGGGGAATGGCCTTCGTGAGTGGATCCGCCGTGTTGTTCTTCGTGTCAACCCTCCTGACCTCGATCTCCCGGCGATCAAGTATCTCCCGGATCAGGTGATACCGCCTCATAAGATGCCTGGATCGCTGATGGGACCTGGGTTCCTTGGCCAAAGCCACCGCTCCATTGTTATCGCAATACAAAGGTATTGGACGCTCAATGGATGGAACCACTCCAAGTTCAGTAATGAACTTCTTGATCCAGACAGCCTCTTTGGCAGCATCGTTGGCAGCGATGTATTCAGCCTCCATCGTTGAGTCTGCCACGGTTTTATGCTTGGAACTCTTCCACTAACCGCCCCTCCGTAAAGGGTAAAGACAAAGCCCGACTACGACTTAGAGCCGTCCTTATCACTCTGGAAGCTTGAATCGGTAAAGGACTCCACTTGGAGCTCTCCGTTACCATACACCAAGAACATATCTCTAGTCCTTCGCAAGTACTTGAGAATGCTCTTCACAGCTGTCCAGTGACTCTCTCCAGGATCAGCTTGATACCTGCTCACTATACTTAGTGAGTATGCTACATCGGGTCTGGTACATAGCATCGCATACATGATAGAGCCTACTGCCGAAGAATAGGGTATACCTTGCATGCGAGCTCTCTCCAAATCAGTCTTGGGAGACATCTCTTTGGAGAGAGTGACTCCAGAGATCGTGGGCAAGTTCCTACGCTTGGACTCTTCCATACTAAACCTCTTTAGTATGGTGTCAATGTACCTGGATTGGGACAATCCCAAAATCCGTTTGGATCTATCTCTATAGATCCTAATTCCCAATATGCAGGAGGCATCACCAAGATCTTTCATTGAGAATCTTTGTGATAAGAAGAGCTTGACCGATTGCAGCATAGGAATATCATTTCCTATCAAGAGTATGTCGTCCACGTACAATACGAGGAAAACAACCTTACTCTCTGCCACCTTCTTGTAGATACAAGGTTCATCTGGGTTTTTGACGAAATCAAACTCTTTGATAACGACGTCAAAGCAGATGTTCCAACTCCGCGATGCTTGCTTTAATCCATAAATGGATTTAAGCAGCTTGCACACCTTCCCGCTGCTCCCACTGTCTACGAAGCCCTCTGGCTGAGTCATGTACACGCACTCTTCTAAATCACCATTTAGAAAGGCGGTCTTAACATCCATTTGCCAGATTTCGTAATCATGATAAGCAGCGATGGCAAGCATGATCCGGATGGATTTAAGCATAGCCACTGGAGAAAAGGTCTCGTCATAGTCCACACCTGGTCTTTGACGAAAACCCTTTGCTACAAGTCTAGCTTTGAAAGTCTCCACTTTCCCATCTACACCAAGTTTCTTCTTGAAGATCCACTTGCTCCCAATGGGTTTTACCCCTTCAGGAGCAACGTCCAAAGTCCATACTTTGTTGGTGTACATGGATTCCATCTCGGACCGCATAGCATCCAGCCATTTCACTGAGTCCCCACTCGTGATGGCCTGCTCGAAGCTAGTTGGGTCATCATCCTCCATGATGCAATCCTCGCTCCCACCGTCCATGAGAAAACCGTAGTATCTCTCAGGTTGGCGAGGAACCCTACTAGATCGGCGGAGTGGCTGGGGTTCATCGGGAACTATGGAATCCTCTGGTTCCACCAGATCTTCTGTTGTAGCTTCTGCAGCTGGAACCTCTTCCAGTTCTACCTCATGACCACTAATCTCTTTTTCAAGAAATTCCTTTTCTAAAAAGGTGGCATGCCGAGAAACAAACACTCTTTATTCCTCAGGGTGGTAGAAGATATACCCTTGAGAATTCTTAGGATATCCTACAAATTTGCATAGAACAGACCGTGCCTCGAGTTTGTCCGGATTTTGTTGTTTGACATAGGCTGGACAACCCCATATCTTAACATAGTTAAGACATGGTCTCTTCCCTTTCCATATCTCATATGGAGTGGTAGGCACAGATTTGGTGGGGACCATATTCAATAGATGTATGGCTGTCTCAAGCGCATACCCCCAGAAGGAAATAGGTAACTCAGCTGTGCTCATCATAGAGCGCACCATATCTAATAGGGTGCGGTTCCTCCGTTCTGATACACCGTTGTGTTGTGGTGTATATGGAGGAGTCAGCTGAGAGAGAATCCCATTCTCTTTTAGGAAGTCCAGGAATTCATTGCTCAAGTATTCACCTCCTCGATCAGATCGAAGGATTTTAATACTTTTTCCGGTTTGGTTTTCGACTTCTTGTTTATATTCTCTAAATTTCTCAAAAGCTTCAGACTTGTGTCTTATCAAGTACACATGTCCGTGTCTTGAGAGATCGTCAGTGAATGTAATGAAGTACGAAGAACCATCCCTGGCATGTGTAGACATGGGACCACATACATCGCTATGTATTAGTCCCAAGAGTTCGGTAACTCTTTCTCCGTGTCCCGTAAACGGAGTTTTGGTCATCTTTCCTTTGAGACATGACTGGCAAGTGTCATAAAATGAAAATTCGAAAGGTTTTAAATATCCATCTTTATGCAACTTAGCCAGTCGTGTCACATTGATGTGACCCAATCTACAATGCCACAAGTAGGATTCGTTCAGTTCTGAACTCTTCCTCTTGTGTGTGTTTGTTATGCTCAGAACTGTTGATTGATTTAGAACATAAATGCCATTGCACAACGTGCCTGATCCAACCAACTTTTGGTTACGGAAAATGTTCATAACATTATCCTGTAATACAAAATTATATCCTTCTTTACTTAATAAAGAAACCGATATAATGTTGCATATCAGGTTCGGCATGTAATAGCATTCATTCAGAACCAATGTATTACCAGTTGGTAATACAAGGTGATATTCCCCGACAGTCTTAGCTGCAACAATTGCGCCATTTCCGACTCTAATGTCTTTATCACCTTCTCCAAGTTCTATACCTTTCCTGAGCCCATATAACTGATTACATATATGGGATCCTGACCCGGTATCTAATACCCAGGACGTAGAGCAAATGGAGAAACAGTTCTCAGTAACGAACACACCCGAAGAAAAATGCATCAACATGTACTTTCTTCATTCGGGTGGCATGGGAATCCTGGCATTCCCCTATATCCTGTTCATTCCTATAACTCTTATAAGAAAGAACGGAACCAACGTTCCCCAGCACAGTATAACATGCGGGTTCGGTCAATACATCCATATTATTATCTTCATTAGGGCATGAAATGGTCGCTACCTGGAGAGAGAGAGAAGAAAACACTTTAGCGTATGCTCGTGCAAGATCAGATTGGTTATTATCTTATCTAATCAGGATGGCTCCCACTGCTTTTTATCAAATCTTCCTTCAAACCATAAAAGGAAAAGACTAGCCGGGATTAATTACACACTACAAGTTCGCCAATCTTTCAGCCATGCCAGTGTCGGTACTTTGAAGGAGGTCCCCCGTGCTTTCGCACGAACCTAATTAATGTAAACCTCGTTTTTCCTAGAGGCGTAACCTCGTTAACACCTTTCTAGACACCTACTTGATCGGCTAATTGCAATGTGTAAAACTCTCCCAGGAGTAACTCTTACTCGCAGTGGGTATCGGGATCCAACTATCTCATAGAAGGTATGCAATCTCATTGCAAATTTCAACACTTGAAATTCCCGATAATACTTTTGCCCCTAGCGTGCTATGACCTTGACGAAAGCCAACAAACCACAGCCCGCTAGTCAAGTTCAACCCGTACATTTCTTGACTGAATCAAACCCACCCGCACGACCCTTGACGAAAGCCAACAAAGCCGTACGACTACCCTAATCCAGTCGCATCATATGCAGCAGATAAACAGCACACAGCTACCGCACACTACACCTTGAAGAAAGCCAACAAATGTAGCACGAATACTATATGTAACTTATCTGAAATGACGGAGGGCTACGCAGGTTTTTCTGAAAACCATGAGCGTAATGAACTTGATATCGTTGTAGAATCAAATGAAGTTTTGAAATGGAGTGATTTTGAGGCTTTTCTAGTTTTGCTAAAGGAGTCACTCCCGGCGAAGGGATCTCGGTCCTTTCCTCGTCGAATGAGGTGCGGGATATATCATATATATCGCTGTGCAAAGCAAAAACCCAAAAGCAGTCAAAAGCAAACCGAGTGTGTAGCATCTGCCAGTTATTGCTAAAGGAGTCACTCCCGGTGAAGGGATCTCGGTCCTTTCCTCATCGAATAAGGTGCGGGGTATATCATATATACCGCTGTGCAAAGCAAGAACTGTAGCTACCTGTTTTGTTTTAAAATTCGATTCCACAACATTTTAGGTTTCTTATCTTTCATTAATCACATTAATGAAGTCCCATCATATAAATACCTAAACATCACAGATAGATATGACGTACACTTATGCCATCCGCATTCGCCTCGATGTCCCCTCGTGCACCGTTAGGTTAGGTAACTAACGACAGAGCAAGGCAGGGCTAGCGCGGGTGTAAAACATAAGTGACGTCTATAATATATCATATATACTATTTACTATATCCATCACAGAATCACAACACAGATATCGCAGCAGAATCAATATATGAAATATTGGATATACTAGGACGTCCGTGTTTTCAATACGAGCCAGTATAAAACACGGATTCCACGGTCGTGATGAATAGCCAATCCCACACCCCTAGACCCCTACGAGAGCGGCAAGCAACCCTGCCAATTCTAGGGTTAGGAGACCCGGACTCGACTCCTCGAGTTGGTCTCCCACTGGACCCCAGAACCCGGTTACTTGTGCTCCCCTCCTTGGGTCTATCCTAATGCGGAAAAGTAAATAATATACAAAAGGTGACATCTTCCGCTACCTGGAAGTGCCCCAAATAAAAGAATATTACATACAAGTTTTTACATGAATGAAAATGAAAAACACTCATCTCACATAAAAACCCCCGGCTATTCAAACACGACGATCCAATATAACATATCCAGCAACACATAACATCACATGTCATCAACGTAAGTAAATATGCGCATCCCAATTGTCGTTGACATATAGCAACGAAACCGGCGATATCACATATTACACTTACGGTCACAGAAAATAAAGTGTAAAACTACAACAATTGGAATCCGTAACTTCTTTAGACATCTCATGCCTAATCAAGTGAAATACTTAGACATCACATGCCTAACAGATATAAATCCCGCATTTTAGTCTCATTATCGAAAACTCTTTTCAATATCATGTGGGACTAAACTGCTAGATTTATAACATTCATTCAGTTATCTCATAACTGTTTGTGAATTCCAATTATTGTATCACATTCCAGATAAACAGAAAATGTTAAACTTTCCGATCGAACAGTCAAATACCCAAGTTTTCCCGATACAGCTCAACACATGAAATAAGTCTAACAACATTCAGTTCGTGCCTCAGTACCAACGGTCCAGCCGTAGAAGGGTCAAGCCAACGCCTCACATGTGGCACGCCGTACTGCCCCAAACCCGAAGGTTCAAAGGGCAGTTCAAGACGGTCACATAATCGAGTTAAGGTTTGTTGTCTTCTAGAGGGTCCATCGCGTTACATGCACTACTTAGAACGTCGTTAAACTACGGAAAAATCCAACACTTGGAAATTTCCCGACAGGGGAAAAATTGGGTATTTATATTCGGTCGAATTTTTTAACATATTCTAAAAATTATCCGGAAATACACAAAGACGAAATTTGATAATCCGATCGAAACTACGAAGCTCCAAAACACCCCAGAAAATGCAACTCTTGAATAAATATTAAAAATTCCAATAAAACTCAGCACCAGAAAATAAGAATTATTGTGCAAACAATATTGCGCAATGTGAACAGTAGACGGCGGAACCGCGGCAGAAGCCATGCTTCTGCCGCGTTTCCGCGGCTGTTTAGATGAATCATGATCTCGTGTTTCACCATAATTCTTAGATCTTCCTGCTGAATTTTTTAGACATTTTTAATCTTGAAAAATCCCAGATTTTAGAAAATGTACAGAGAGCATTTTGTGAGTTAAGGTTTCGGTTCGTTCGTACTTCAAAACCCGTCTAGACTTCGCCTAAGGCTCTAGCTAGGTTCTAATACCACTGAAAGGTTCCTAGGCACACTATGGAGGTCTCACAAGGCATCGAACATGCCAATTTAAAAAAATATGGGTGCCGAGAAACCCTAACACGGATCGTAGACTAGATGTTTAGGCGAAAAGATAATCTAGTTAACTACTTAACTAAAAGTTAGATGCTACAACCTTTGTAGATCCGGATATCCACTTCCTTAGCTCCACGTGGGCCTCCTCTCGCTGTCCGTCTCGAATCCCGAACTCAAACGTCGGCTTCATCGGAGAATTGGGCGGACTAGGTCGTCGGCTTCGTGCCGAATATGATCTACGTCGAGGCATCGCAAGTTCAAGCTCCAACTTCACCAAGTTGTGAAACTTGTGAAGAAAACACCCAAAACAACTTGGCAATAGGTAGAGGGTGAAGAAATAGGAGGTGGGTTCACTTTAGAATTGGATTTCTCTCACTTTAGCTCAAGTTGCCATTGATGGACCTTAAGCTTTTCTTGAAGAAGAAGATGATCAAGAAGAAAAAGAATATGATAAGTTATTTTAAAAATTAAACTAATATGAATACTTATCATATCTTGACCATGGTCAAGTGTAGAGATTAAACTAAGGTTAGTGGGAATGGTTAGGGTTAAGGATGAGATAAGAATGGTTGACTTAATCAAAGCTTCAAGAAGCTTCAACATAAAAACAAAATAAGCCACCATCCTTACTAATATCCAAAATGAATAAATAAATAAGTGAATAAACAAAACCCTAACCATTCATATAACCATGGTCTAATCTTTACACAAACCCAAGTGAGCAAGTATCATCAAACATGATACAAACTAGTGTACAAAAGTATATCACATATACAATGTGTACATCAAGTGAGAAAATCTATATAAAGTGAACCAATACTAGTTAATGCAAAGTAATATATCAAATATATAATTATACATTAAATCATTAAATCAACATTTGATTCAATGATCCGGTCATGTCACACATAACCGACTAGTATTCAATGTATCGATTTATCGAATCAATGATTCGATAACTAGGTCATATCGAATATAACTAATCGAAACATTTGTCGCGAGAATGAAATGCGGTATCACATACACACATTATTCTCGCTCCCGCACATATCTCATATGCGCTCCTATTTCGTTTCGCTTGAGCCAGGAAACCTCTGTGTAGGACTCTAAAGACTCGTCAATACGCCGGTAGCAGATGATGATCATATCAAGAACCCACAAGCCGCAAGCGGTCTGCTAAACGTAACGGCCATCCGGGTATTGAGCGATCAGAAGATCGACGAGCTAGCCCGCTCACACTCCTGTGAATCCAACCAGTAACACTTACCGTACAGTCCGGTCTGTTCGTCTGATACGTCGCATATCAAGTCTAGGGGTGGTAAACGTCAGACCCCAATAACCGATAAGTCGTGCCGATGTGAGGCTCATAACGGGTCGAGAAACTACTGGTAACACTTACCAGCAAATCTCTGATCAGCCCTGGCCAGAGACTTCCCTGTTACGGCCAATCGAGCACAGCGCAACATCAACCCCCAATACCGGGAGAGACGAAACCCCTCCTATCGCTCATTGCATCCATGTGACTCGGGACTGTACCCAAAGACCACCGTTTTGCACGCCTTCATGGACGTGGTAAGGTGGAGATCAAAGCACAGTGGGAATCACACAAGACTCTATGACGATCTCGGGTCTACAGACTAACCTGCACAAGTGTCACCTGAGAACTGCCATCTGACGTGAGGTATAATACCATCTGGGAGTTCTCGGCGAGTCCGTCCAGTGTACCCAGTCTCCACTGAGCACCCGTACACCATCTCTGATGTCAAACACCAATGGACATGGGATCATCCATCGCCCATCCCATGGGTCGAGAAGCGTATACGCTAGTCTACTCTGGTATATCGATGCCCCGTCTCGATACACCTACGACTAGGGACCTTTAAGGATGTACTTATGGATTACCATGTCCCCACTAGTATGATCTGCATCATAGTCCAGGTAGTCAAGTACACATCCTAAGGGCTTTACCAACATGTAACTATAAGACAGTTCAAAGAGACAAGTGTACATGTTAAGATAAAGAGTAACCAGATAGCATACTATCATATCGAGCAAGAAAGTCATCTCTATATATGTCCAAGCCTCCAATATAATATACATCATCTGTACAATACTGGCCTCTAGGGCATACATATAACTAACAGGAGTTCTCGGCGAGTCCATCCAGTGTACCCAGTCTCCACTGAGCACCCGTATATAATCTCTCATGTCAAACACCAATGGATATGGGATCATCCATCGCCCATCTGTATGGGTCGAGAAGGTATACGCTAGTCTACTCTGGTATATCGATGCCCCTTCTCGATACACCTACGACTAGGGACCTTGAAGGATGTACTTATGGACTACCATGTCCCCACTAGTATGATCCACATCACAGTCCAGGTAGTCAAGTACACATCCTAAGGGCTTTACCAACATGTAACAGAGAGACAATCAGTGTACACGTTAAGATAAAGAGTAACCAGATAGCATACTATCATATCGAGCAAGAAAGTCATCCCTATATATGTCCAAGCATCCACTACAATATACATCCTATGTATAGTAATGGCCTCTAGGGCAAACATATAACAAACAGCAGTATGCACTAAATAGTAGCCATGAACAGTCAATATATGTAAATGTACCTATAAGGTCCTATCAGCACTGACGTAGAACGCCATGCGGGCGATATCCCCGTAGATGTTAAATCTACTCACCGTAGTCTCTCGCTAGGTATAGCCAACGACTTGTTTCCCCTTCTGCGCGGCGTCCGTCGTACTCGCCTGCGAACCTAGAATTACACAATATATCACACATAAGCTCAAATCCATAAAAACACAAAGTTAACGTCAACCTAGAAACCCGTGTTGCGAACCAAACGCGTGTGTGCGCGATACGCAAAAACGTGTGATTACGCGCCTGAAGTCACTCCGACGCGTCGCGATACGTAGAAACTCCAAACCCACACACACGCATCACGCGTGTCGCGAATGTTTCAAAATATGGGAAATAGGGTAATCTACTCCAGATTTTGATACAGAAAAGATATTACAAATATATATATACCAAAATAACCCACATAGCAGCAGACTCCAGTGGCCCAAACCCCAACCCAAAACACCCCCATCTGGCCGCAAATTGCGGCCAGAATGCTTATTTCGGCGGCCTGGGTAGGGAGAGGGACTCCCAGGTTTTGTTTGTGCACTCTATACCCCCCATACATGCTACAGAAAAATCTAGTTTTATTCTGAAACGACTCGGGTTGCAGCAGATCCCACAGAGCCCTAATTCTAGTTAAAAAAATCACATTTTTACACTAAAACGGTACTTTATGGTATTTCTGTGCAAACTGAAACAAACCTGGCCTAAAATAGCTCTAATAACACACAATAGAGCTAACCAAGCTAACAAAACCCTAATCTAACATATGAATCACAAATATCCTTTAATATCACTAAAAATGCACAAAAATGAGATTTTTGGTAAAGAATACTACAAGTTTATGGAAAAGGAGTGCTAACATGAGTTAATACCTTCAAAAGACCCTATGAAACACCAAAAATCCCAGCTCTAACATCAAGTGTGCAGATTCGCCTTCAAACACCTCAAAAAGCTCACTTTTCCATGATTTTGTGATGAAAATGTGTTGATTTGTGTAGGGATCAAAGGGAAATGAAAAAGGAGAAGAAAAGATGGAGAAAAGCAAAGTTTTCTTGCTGGAATTCTGCAGAATTCTGAAGTGAGGAGAAGAGAGAGAGAAGAGAGGGAAATGGGGTCAAAAGTCAATCCTCTTTGCCTAACACCATGCTCTCAATTGTTTAATTGAAATTTTGGAATTTTAAAAGGGATTTTGTTTTGATTTAAAAATGGTGGGGAATTAAAATGAACCATGCAACAAAAGAATGGTTAACATACTATACCAAAAACCCTAAGTCACAAAATGCTAAGTGTGCAAGTGTACACTACAAAGGAAAATTTTCCAATTAGGGTAAACCCGACTAAAATAACTAATAATACTATGAACACATATATAATAACACGCATAATTACTAATTATCACGAAAAACATTCTAACGAAAATTTCAAATTGTTACAATCTACCCCGCTTAAAGAAATTCGGTCCCCGAATTTAACAATCTAACTATACGCACCTTCAAAAAGATGGCGATACCTCTTCCTCATCTCGCTCTCGGTCTCCCAAGTGACCTCCTCGCCGCTCTGGCCATGCCAAAGTACCTTGACGGACGGTATCTCTTTCGACCTCAATTTCTTCACTTGTTGATCCAAGATCATCACCGGCTGCTCTGCATAGGAAAGGTCGCGCTCAAGCTGGATCGTCGGGTGCTGAATCGCATGCGAAGGATCATGAAGATATCTGCGGAGCATCGAAACGTGAAATACGGGGTGCACGTCTGGAAAACTGGTCGGAAGGGCTAAACGATACACAACCGCACCAACACGCTCGAGGATCTCGAAGGGGCCCACATATCTGGGACTAAGCTTCCCCTTCTTCCCAAACCTCATCACGCCTTTCATTGGGGAGACCCTCAAGAAAACATGATCACCAACAGAAAACTCAAGTCTGCGCCGACGACGGTCCGCATAAGATCTCTGCCGACTCTGGGCTTCTCTCATCCTATCGCGAATCAACCGGATCTTCGCGGTCGTCTCCTCCACAATCTGCGGCCCTAAGATACTGCTCTCACTGAGCTCCGTCCAACAGGTGGGCGATCTGCATCTCCTCCCATAAAGAGCCTCAAACGGTGCCATCTGAATGGTCTCCTGGTAGCTGTTGTTGTAGGAGAACTCTACTAAGAGCAAATGATGATGCCATCTACCTCCGAAGTTTAATACGCATGCTCTGAGCATGTCCTCGAGAGTCTGAATAGTCCGCTCTGACTGTCCGTCGGTCTGCGGATAGAATGCCGTGCTGAAACTCAAGCGAGTCCCCAAAGCCTCCTGAAGCCTCTGCCATAACCGGCTGGTAAACTGGGTGCCTCTATCGGACACGATACATGTCGGAACTCCGTGCAGTCGTACAATCTCGTCAATGTAAATCTAGGCATACTGAGCAAATCCGAAAGTCGTCTTCACCGGTAGGAAGTGAGCCGCTTTCGTCAAACGGTCCACAATCACCCAGATGGAGTCATACCCTCGACTAGTCCTGGGTAGACCCACAATAAAGTCCATAGAAATCTGCTCCCATTTCCACTCCGGAATGGGTAACGGCTGTAGCTCTCCCGCGGGCCTCTGGTGCTCAGCTTTGACTTGCTAACAAGTCAGGCATCTCGACACGAAATCTGCGATGTCTATCTTCATTCTGTCCTACCAGTAAACACCTCTCAAGTCATGGTACATCTTGGTGGAACCGGGATGAACACTATATACCGATCGATGTGCCTCCTCAAGAATCTCGCGCCGCAATCCCTCAGCATCTGGTACGCACAGTCTAGCCCCAAATCGTAGTATCCCCTGATCATCGATCACGAAATCGGAAAATCTGCCCTGTCCTATCTGTGTCCTGATCTCTGAACAGCGGCCATCACTGTGCTGTGCCTTATGTATACGGTCAAGCAACTGTGGTCATGCACGAACTTGCGCAATTTGTCCTCTGATCGGCGTAAACTCGAACTATACCCGGCTGTCGCATAAGATCTGCCAATCTGCCGACGACTGCCTCTGCACTGCGCTCAAACAAGATAGACTACCCCCGGGCCTCCTGCTCAAAGCATCCACCACTACATTCGCCTTTCCCGGGTGATACAAGATCTCACAATCGTAGTTCTTTACTAACTCCATCCATCGGCGCTGTCTAAGGTTCAGGTCTCGCTGCTGGAATATATACTTTAAGCTCTTGTGATCAGTAAATATCTTGCACGACTCGCCATATAGGTAATGTCACCAGATCTTAAGTGCAAAGACCACTATAGCCATCTCCAAATCATGAGTGGGGTAATTCTGTTCATGTTTCTTTAATTTCCGCGAAGCATACGCGATCACCCTGTCATGCTGCATCAAAACGCACCCTAGCCCCACTCGTGAAGCGTCACAGTAGACCATAAATCCGCCTGATCCTGAAGGCAATGATAGCACTGGTGTCGTAGTCAGTAGAGCTCGTAGCTGCTGGAAACTGTGCTCACACTCCTCCGTCCAATCGAAGTGAACTCCCTTCCGGGTCAACCCAGTCAAAGGTGTAGCAATGCGAGAGAAGTCCTGCACGAATCGCCTGTAATAGCCTGCCAGCCATAGAAAGCTGCGAACTTCCGTCACTGACGTGGGTCTAGGCCAACTCCGAACTGCCTCGATCTTCCTCGGGTCTATACAAATACCATCTCGTGTAATCACGTGCCCCAAGAAGTCTACGCTGTCTAGCAAGAAAGCACACTTTGAGAATTTGGCGAAAAGCTGATGCTCCCTCAAGGTCTGCAGTGTAATCCGCAGGTGCTGCTCGTGCTCCTCTCTACTCCGAGAATACACCAAGATATCGTCAATGAACACTATGATGAACAGATCAAGATAGGGCCGGAAAATGCGGTTCATCAAGTCTATAAATGCTACTGGCGCGTTGGTGAGTCCGAACGACATCACCAAAAACTCATAATGGCCGTAGCGCGTGCGGAAAGCTGTCATAGAAATGTCCTCCTGTCGAACCCGCAGCTAATGGTAGCCTGATCGCAAATCGATCCTCGAGAAGCTGGTCGAACAAATCGTCGATGCGTGGCAAAGGATACCTGTTCCGCACTGTCACCCTGTTCAGCTGGTGGTAGTCAATACACAGACGCAAACTGCCGTCCTTCTTCTTGACGAACAGGACTGGAGCACCCCACGGAGAAACACTAGGTCGAATAAGTTCCTTATCCAGCAAATCTTGCAACTGACCCTTCAATTCTCTAAGTTCCGCCGGGGCCATACGATAAGGCGGTACAGAAATAGGCCCCGTGCCAGGAACCAAATCAATACAGAAAGAAATATCACGCTCGGGCGGTAGCCCAGGAAGCTCGTCAGGGAACACATCAGGGAACTCGCTAACAACCGGAACCTGATCCAACGGAACCTCTGTAGCTCTAGTATTGCAAACATAGGCTAGAAATCCCTGACATCCCTTCCTCAAAAGCTGTCCAGCGCGAAAAGAAGAAATCACACTGTGAGGGGTAACACCACGGTCCCCCAACACAACAACAACCGACTTGCCGACAAAACAAAATCGAACAGTCTTCTCGCGGCAGTCAACAGAAATATAGCACATGGCTAACCAATCCATGCCCAAAATAACGTCGAAGTCCAACAACTCAAGAAGGATCAAATCGATAGGAAACTCTCTCTCGCCAATACGGACGGTACAGGATCGGAACACGTGCCTAGAAACAAACGACTCTCCCACAGGAGTAGTCACAACAAGCGGCTGATCAAGCAAACCGGACTCTCTACCCAAACTCGGCACAAAGTGTGTGGATACGTACGAGTGCGTGGATCCGGGATCGAATAACACGTGTGCATCAACCAAACATACTGGAAGGATACCTGAGACCACCGTATTGGACGCCTGCGCGTCCTGATGCGTCAAAGCAAAAACTCATGCCTGTCCTCCACCTGCAACTAACTGTCCCCTGCCGGCGGCTGGCTGCCCTCTACCTCGGTCACCTCGTCCTCTATGAACAAATCCTCCGCGACCACGACCTCTCTGTGCATGCGTCTGACGTAGAGTAACAATAGGTACAATAGGCAATGCCCTCTGGGGTGGTGAAGGTGGTAATTTGACATGCGGTGCTGCCGTCTCACTCCGTGGTATCTCAGGGCAATCTCGCACACGATGATAAGAACTCCTGCAATGGTAACATCCCGATCTTGGTCGCTGACCCTCCTGGGGATAGGAGATGAACAACCTGCCTCGCCCCGAATCTCTGCCACCTACAAGGTGCCTGTCACGACACCGAAAAGGCTGTCTCTGCACTGATGTATCCGCACGAACTCACTTCGGCTCTGGGACTGCCGAAGTCTCAGCAAGGCGCTCCTCTACCAATAAGGCTGCATCTACAGCTGCTGCATATGTCTCGTAGTGCTGCGCGCTAATCGCAAGGAACAGTGGTGTGAGCAAGCCTCGGACAAATCACTTAACTCGCATCTCCTCGGTAGCCACTAAGTACGGAGCATAAACGGATAGCTCGGTGAACAGCACATCGTACTCTGCCACTGACATCTCCGGAGTCTGGCGTAAGGACTCGAACCTACGTGCTCTAGCATCTCTGACACTCAGGGGAAGAAAGCGGGCAAGGAATAGCGCCACGAACTCTGTCCAGGTCATAGGAGGAAGACCTGCTGCTCTACCCTTCTCGACTGATTCGCACCATTTCTGCGCAAGACCTTCCAGGCGAAAGCTCGTGAACTCAACCCATCTGGCATCTGTGCATCTGAGGGAACGGCATATCCGAGCCATCCTGTCAATGAAAGACTGTGGGTCCTCGGCTGTATCGGTGCCTGTGAAAACCGGAGGCTTCAGCCTCATAAACTCTGACAGCGATACTGTAATAACCTCTGTAGTCGCAGGTGCAACTGCCTGCACTGTGGGTACCACCGCGGTCTCTGCAACGGGTGGAACTACCTCTGGTCGCTGCGCTCGAAGTGTCTCAACTAGAGATCCCATCATCTGGCGCATCTCCTGCATACTGGATCCCATCGTCTGGCGCATCTCCTGCACACCAGCCCCTAACATGGCAGTCTGATCTGTCACGGCAGGAACAACCTGCTCGGGCACAACCAGTGTACTACCCGGATCAGTCCTCGTCTCGGACGAGTCAACTCGAATCTCGGCCCTCGCGGCCGCTCTCTGCGCCCTCGTAGTCTTTGGCGGCATAATGGCTAAAAGGAACAATAGGATTCGATAAGGATATGGAAATCGAATCGAAAGAATGTAAATACTCAAAAAGAAATTTAAATCAATAAATCCTAAGGTCACTTTGGCGGAGTACCGTGTCGTGAGTATGCCGCGGAACATACGCACGCTACGCCACTCTGCTTCAGCTACCTACTCCATCATACGAGGGTCATCCTAGGAACACTCCGAAAAGTGAAACCTACGCTCTGATACGAACTTTGTCACGGCCCAAAGTTTGGCCCGTGACCGGCACTTAACCACGTAACGTCTACAGGCGTAACGCGACTAAGTGAACCGAAAACCCAGAAATCAAACCAGTAAAAGTATAGAATGTTTTAAGTTTTAAATGAAAGTACTTACTAACATGTTAAGAAATATAAGTAAACAATCACCAAGATAGCAATATACGACACCGTAGCGAAGATCAAGATCCACAAGTGAGAACATCATGGATAGAATAAACTGCAATGTACAGTTGGCTCACAACAAGCACGACACCAGAAAACAAATAATATACATCATCGCCCTCACACTGTCTCTAAGTCAAATACATACATGGTAGATGGAGAATACTAGATACAAACGTGTGTACAATAAAAGTAACCAGATAGCACAACCCACCTAATAGCAAAATAACTCTCGCACCAACTGTAGTGGTATCTGTAGCCAAAAGATGCAAAAGACAGCCTGCCGCGACTACTCCAAGGGCAACCTGCAAATACTGTGGCACAACGCGGGTGAGTTGCCAACTCGTGAATAGAAATAACATATAAAGGTAATTGCGAGCATGCACGTACCGCGCTACTCTATCATATGCCAACAGATGATATCAATGCGTGATAAGCAGTATGTGCAATAATCATGCAAGTGCTCTATCAGGTAATATAACTACAAGATGAGGTACAATAATAAATGCTGAGCATAGGCAATATAACATTTACACGGAATGTCAACGTGGAATATATAATCGGTGTCCATCAATGCACCCAGAACCCCCAAATAGCTCAGGCGCCGGCACTCTCATCGGCCCTCTAATCCTGTAAATCTATGAGAATCACGAGTGCCCAACATCGGCACCCAAATATCATAAGTACTCGTGTCGAGCATCGACACGCAAATCCTCATCCATCGGGCCCCGTCAGTCCGGGTCAGCCCACGGGCTCCGTCTGCGGTATCGGCCCTCGGCCCCGGCAGTACGGATCATCCCGCATCCATCTATCGACTCTGATCAGTATCCTCCGGATAACTGCCATGTCCAACCAATCACCGGTAGGTATTAGTCCCTCTGCCAGGCTCACCGTCTACTACACAGCGAAACCGTTCTCGCCCCGGGATACCATACCGGGTCCACCATGTACCCGTAATCGGCCTCATCCAGCTCCTCGATTCGGGTTCACATATATCACTCTAGCACCTAGAAAACACATGGTGGACGCACCGAAATATCATATCAAGAGAACCGGGTTTTTAAATGATTACATATTTGAAATAGTCACGGTTCCCAAATCCAGAAATCACATGTAATCCAAACCAATATGCAAGTCAATGTGATGAGATATGTGCATCAAGTATGAATATCATGTCAAGTCACGTAAAAGATGAGCTACAGCATAATGATCATGGAGATTCTACAGTGTGAGTGTCATGGCAATTACTAACGGTGTGTGTGTATAACATGCAGGATAGTGCTCGTGCAACATGAACCGTTAGTAATGGTGCGGTATTCTATCAATTCTAGTTTATATCCATATAGCAGGGAATGCAGTATGCACTAAATAGTAGCCATGAACAGTCAATGTATGTAAATGTAGCTATAAGGTCCTATCAGCCCTGACGTAGAACGCCATGCGGGCGATATCCCCGTAGATGTTAAATCTACTCACCGTAGTCTCTCGCTAGGTATAGCCAACGACTTGTTTCTCCTTCTGCGCGGCGTCCGTCGTACTCGCCTGCGAACCTAGAATTACACAATATATCACACATAAGCTCAAATCCATAAAAACGCAAAGTTAACGTCAACCTAGAAACCCGTGTTGCGAACCAAACGCACGTGTGCGCGATACGCTAAAACGTGTGATTACGCGCCTGAAGTGACTCCGACGCGTCGCGATACGCAGAAACCCCAAACCCACACACACGCCTCACGCGTGTCGCGAAAGTTTCAAAATACGGGAAATAGGGTAATCTACTCCAGATTTTGATACAGAACAGATATTACAAATATATATATACCAAAATAACCCACATAGCAGCAGACTCCAGTGGCCCAAACCCCAACCCAAAACACCCCCATCTGGCCGCAAATTGCGGCCAGAATGCTTATTTCGGCGGCCTGGGTATGGAGAGGGACTCCCAGGTTTTGTGTGTGCACTCTATACCCCTCATACATGCTACAGGAAAATCTACTTTTATTCTGAAACGACTCGGGTAGAAGCAGATCCCACAGAGCCCTATTTCTAGTTAAAAAATCACATTTTTACACTAAAACGGTACTTTATGGTATTTCTGTGCAAACTGAAACAAACCTGGCCTAAAATAGCTCTAATAACACATAATAGAGCTAACCAAGCTATCAAAACCCTAATCTAACATATGAATCACAAATATCCTTTAATATCACTAAAAATGCACAAAAACGAGATTTTTGCTAAAGAATACTACAAGTTTATGGAAAAGGAGTGCTAACATGAGTAAATACCTTCAAAAGACCCTATGAAACACCAAAAATTCCAGCTCTAACATCAAGTGTGCAGATTCGCCTTCAAACACCTCAAAAAGCTCACTTTTCCATGGTTTTGTGATGAAAATGTGTTGATTTGTGTAAGTTTTTGTGTAGGGATCAAAGGGAAATGAAAAATGAGAAGAAAAGATAGAGAAAAGCAAAGTTTTCTTGCTGGAATTCTGCAGAATTCTGAAGTGAGGAGAAGAGAGAGAGAAGAGAGGGAAATGGGGTCAAAAGTCAATCCTCTTTACCTAACACCATGCTCTCAATTGTTTAATTGAAATTTTGGAATTTTAAAAGGTATTTTGTTTTGATTTAAAAATGGTGGGGAATTAAAATGAACCATGCAACAAAAGAATGGTTAACATACTATATCAAAAACCCTAAGTCACAAAATGCTAAGTGTGCAAGTGTACACTACAAAGGAAAATTTTCCAATTAGGGTAAACCCGACTAAAATAACTAATAATCCTATGAACACATATATAATAACACGCACAATTACTAATTATCACGAAAAACATTCTAACGGAAATTTCAAAGTGTTACACCGGTAGATTACCGTTCTTAGAATCTTCCATAATGAATCTTTTCAGTACAGTGTTGATATACCTGGACTGCGAAAGTCCCAACATCCTCTTGGATCTATCACGATAGATCCGGATCCTCAGAATGTAAGAGGCATCACCCAGGTCTTTCATGGAAAACCTGTGTGACAAGAATCCTTTGACAGATTGTAGCATAGGAATGTCATTTCCTATCAATAGAATGTCATCCACGTACAAGACGAGGAATACGACAGTTCTTGCTATAACTTTACTATATATGCACGGTTCATCTGGATTTTTGATAAAGTCATATTCTTTGACTGTTTCATCAAAACAGATGTTCCAACTCCGCGATGCCTGCTTTAGTCCATAAATGGACTTAAGCAACTTGCATACTTTCCCGCTGCTCCCACTCTGATTGAAACCCTCTGGCTGATCCATATAGACGCACTCTTCTAAATTTCCATTCAGAAAAGCCGTCTTTACGTCCATCTGCCAGATTTCATAATCATGGAAGGCAGCAATAGCAAGATGGACCCGAATGGATTTGAGCATAGCCACTGGAGAAAAAGTTTCGTTATAGTCCAAACCAGGTCTTTGACGAAAACCCTTTGCAACAAGTCTAGCCTTATAGGTTTCCACCTCTCCATCTACACCAATCTTTTTCTTGAAGATCCATTTGCATCCTATGGGTTTTACCCCATTTGGAGCAAAGTCCAAAGTCCATACTTTGTTGGTGTACATGGACTCCATTTCGGTCCGCATTGCATCTATCCATCGTACCGAGTCGCCGCTCTGGATGGCCTACTGGAAGCCAGTAGGTTCATCATCATCTATGATGCAATCCTCTCTATCCCCATCTATGAGAAAACCGTAGTATCTCTCAGGCGGATGAGACGGCCTACTACTCCTGCGGAGGGGTGCGGGTATGTCTTGTTCTTCTTGAACTACCGGTTCTACCAAACTTTCAGTATTAGTTTGTGGTTCTGGAATTTCATCCAGTTCTATTTCGCTCCCACTTGATTCCTTTTCTAAAAACTGATGTTCTAGAAAATGGGCATTACGAGAAACAAATACCTTTTGTTCCTCTGCGTAATAGAATAGATATCCCCTGGAGTTCTTTGGATATCCCACAAACTTACACTTTACTGATCGTGCCTCGACCTTGTCCACATGCTGCTTTTTAACATAAGCTGGACATCCCCAAATCTTTATATACTGAAGATGGGATTTCTTCTCACTCCACATCTGATATGGCGTGGTAGGCACAGTCTTGGTAGGTACCATGTTCAAAAGATATGCCGCTGATTCTAGCGCATAACCCCAAAAAGATCGCGGTAACTCAGCATTACTCATCATGGATCGTACCATATCCAATAGGGTTCGATTTCGTCTCTCCGATACACCGTTATGTTGTGGAGTGTGTGGAGGAGTAAGCTGAGAGAGAATTCCTTTCTCTTTTAGGTAACCTAGGAACTCGGCACACAATTATTCACCACCTCGATCAGATCTTAATGTCCTGATACTTTTGCCGATTTGGTTTTCTACTTCATTCTTATACTCTTGGAATTTCTCAAAAGCCTTGGATTTATGTTTCATCAAATAAATGAATCCGTACCTTGAGTAATCATCCGTGAAAGTAATGAAATAGGAAAAACCACCTATTGCATGTGTAGACATTGGACCATATACATCGCTGTATATGAGTTCTAAGAGCTCGCTCGCTCTTACTCCATGTCCAGTAAATGGAGTCTTTGTCATCTTTCCTTTGAGACAAGACCGACAAGTGGCATAAGTTTGATATTCGAACGAGTCCAAATATCCTTCTCAATGTAACTTAGTCAACCTCCTCTCATTGATGTGACCCAGTCTACAATGCCATAAGAAAGCTTTATTTAAATCTGGAGACTTTCTTTTTAGTGTGTTCTGGACATTGAAAATTTGGAGTTGGTTTAATACATATATACCGTTATCCAGTGTACCGGACCCAATCAAACTATGATTAAGGTGGATGTTAACAACATCACTTACAAACGTGAAATCATAACCTTTATTTGATAACAAGGAAACAGATATGATATTACACGTTAAGCTGGGTACACAAAAACAGTTATGTAAAAGCAAAATGTGTCCACTCGTCAATCCCAGGTGATAATCCCCTACGGACACAGCTCCCACGCTAGCTCCATTAGAAACCATCAGGGTCATATCACCTTCCTTCAGCACTCTACGGTTTCTCGGTGCCTGCAATGAATTGCAAATATGAGATCCTGATCCGGTATCTAATACCCAGGAAGTAGAGTTGATTGACAGACAATTCTCAATTACAAACACACCTGAAGTCGAAGCCACAGCTTGCTTCGGTTCCTGGTTCTTAGCGTTCCACGCCTTGCAATCCTTTTTCCAGTGCCCTTTCCTGTGATAATGGAAGCACTCATCCTGAGCCACTACCGGTACCACAAACTTTTTGTTTCCCTTCCCTGCCACCTTACTAACACATCCTCTAGGTCTGTTGGCGGCCTTATTCTTCCTTTCTTTGGTTTTAGCCTTGGACCCGGAAGAAGAAGTACCGCGAACAAACATAGCATGTGTTTCCCTTGCCTTCTGCAAAGGGCCCTCTACACTCCTCAACATGTTAAGGAGTTCTGAAAGTTTAACTTCTTTTCTTTGAATGTTGAAGTTCAGAATAAACTAGGCGTAGGTGGGAGGGAGGGAATGGAGAATAAGGTCTGTATAGAGCTCGTTATCCAAAGTCGTCCCAAGGTCTGCGAGCTCTTCAATATAGCCAATCATCTTTAGGACATGTACTCCTACCGATGATCCGACGGCCAACCTCGCTTGAAACAGCTTCTTTGAGGTCTCGTATCTTGCTATACGAGATTGCTCCTCATACAGATCTTTTGTATGGAGAAATATGGATTCAAGATCCATATCCTCGTGCCTCCTCTGATGTTCATTGTTCATCGAGGCAAGCACGATGCACTTGGCCTTCGCGCAATCTAAATACCAGGTTTTGCGGATTTCCTTATCCGCATTACTGGATTTGGGACCTGGGACTTCAGGTGCTTTAGCGGTGAGGACATACCCCAATTTGTCATAAGTCAAGGCCATTTTGACATTCCGCAGCCAATCTTTATAGTTTGGCCCTGTCAGTATATTTTTCTCTAAAAGTAACTTAAGTCCAGTCATTTTCAGGGTCACTGCAATTAGGAGAGAGAGAAGAAAACTCTTTAGCATGATGCTCTTGCAAGTTTAGAATGGTTTTTAATTTGTCTAAATTGGATGGCTCCCACTGTTTCTCGAATCCTTCCTCAAACCATAAAAGAAGAATTAGCCAGGACTATTCTCCCTGTACAATACTTGCTTAACCGTTCAGCCGGCTGGTGTCGGTACTTCGAGGGAGGTTTTCGAACGCTTTCGCGAAGTTCCTTAATTAAATAACCACTTTTCTCTGGGGGCGTAACCCCGCTGACACCTTTCTTGACACCTACTTGGTTTATAGCATTGATCGTTAAGTGACGAATATCCTGATGAGTAGCATATACTCACAGTAGGATCGGGATCCAAATATCATCGTATGATAATGTTGAAGGTATCCTACCAACATTCATCAAACTCTAAATGGTATGCATCTATTTGCAAATTTCAGTTTCTTTAGAAATTCCCGATATATATTTTTGCCCCATGCTCTTATGACCTTGGCGTTAGGTCAAAATGTCATAAGTCACATGTCAAGTTCTACCCATCATTATCTTGTTAATTTGAACCCATCCGTATATATCCTTGATGTTCGGCCAAAATGATAATACGACTGTCCCAAACTAACTCATCTATCTATGCGACAAATGAATACCCAGCAGCTACCAAACACTATGCCTTGGCGTTAGGTCAAAATACATAGCTTGAATACTACTGAATACCCAAATGAAATGACGGAGGGCTACGAATGGTTTTGGCGAAACCGTGAACGTAGTGAACTTGATATGACCGAAGGAACATGATAGCTTTTTTTTTAAAGGAGTGGTTAAAGCTCCGCAATTAAAAAATATCATCTGTTTTAAAATAACCGAGTGGTTTCTTTTAAATTGTTCCAACGATTCATCTTTTGGTTTATTTTCTTTGCATTATAAATAATGCGTCCCATCATTAACCTATCATTGCAGAAAACAACGAAAATACAACGTCCTCTTATGCCATCCGCATTCGCCACGGGGTCCCGTCATCACCCGTTAGCTTACTTAACTAACGGCAGAGCGGGGGCTGGGCTAGCGCGAGTGTAAAACATAAGTGACGTCTAAATAGCTATCATATATAGATATTGTACATTCGTCAGACGCAATAATAGGCATTCCAGATCTCATATGAACTTTATTGGATTTGCAAGCAATCCGCGTTTGTTTAGAGCCTGCAACAAAAGACGGATTACACAGTTGTGATGAATAGCCATTACCCCATCTTAGACCCTTACGGGTACGGCAAACTACTCGCCAAATACCCGAAGTGAAGCTGTCTCCCTCAACAAAGTGAGTAGGCCACTAAACACTTCAAATTACCCGGTAGTTTGTGCACCCCATCTTAGGTCTATCCTAGGAGCAAAAACAGTAAAATGAAATAATACAACGGTGGCTACAACCGCAACCTGAATGCGCCCCGCAAAATAATATTACAACATATTACAATTACATCGAATGAATGAATATAACAACCCATCTCAAACCCCGGCTAATCATCACAACAGTCCAATACAGTTCACAACCACAAACAGTAAAAACCATTACAGAAATGTGCAACCCCATGCCAACTGACATACTAGCAGTTAGGGGAGGTTTACGAACACATTATACAAACACAGATATAATCATATTAGCAAACATCGTAAAATTTCGATCGAGCAAACACTTTAGATTCTACTCCCAAAACTTCTCTGTGCACCTGAGACTTGAGCAGAAAATAAAATATCCCAGAAACATCACTATTAACACAGGAGAGTTACTGAAGGAATTTGGGCTGACTCGGCCCCAACTCAGCCGCGGATCCCCGGCGGATCGCATGGATCCGCCGCGGTTCCGCGGTGAGTTGGCCGAGTTAGGAGTCCAAATTTCTTCAGTAGCCCTATTATTCTATGCATGTTAATCTGAAGGTCCCTGAAAAATTTTTTAGGGCCTGTTTTAAATTCGACAGAAACTGTGTTAACACGATGATCTTTCCGTTTCTTTTTGCATTCGAAATACTTACTACTTTCCTAATGAGTTAATTATTGTTTAACGAGTCTCTGATACCACTGTAAGTCGATGTACAACACCCCACGACTTGCGGGGAGGCGGAATAATGAAAAACGATCTTGTTTAAAGCGTAAACATCGACTAACCGAGAATCTTTGCATAAACAATAACTAACAAGAAACCATAGAAGGGTTAACTACTATGATAAGTGATTATACCTAAAGAACCGAGTCCTTCGTCTTGTCGATCTCCACGTCCACTCCGGCCTTTCTCTATGTAGTAGAAGATCCACCCGAGAGCTTAACTACAAGCTTCACCTCTAACTTGAGGTAACTAGGTTTCTTAAATCGCTAATCTAAATAACCTAGGTGATATAGAGAGTGGTTAAGGATTAAGTAGTCTACTCTAATCCTTGGTCTCAACACATGAGAGGGGAGGATTAGGGTTTGAAGAGGGAGAGCTTAAGGAGAGAGAAAGTGAGCAAGAGAATGAGATGAGATAATAAGCTATCATAATATATATCAAGCATTATGATTTATCCAACAAAAGAAAATGAAGGATTAATCATCATGCTTAATAAATACAAGAGGGTGATTCATCTCCATGAGTCATTAAGCATTTATGATGAATTAATGACATGGATGAATCACACAAATGACTCACTAATCTCATTTAATGCATATGCCACCTTAACCCCCAAGTCACCATCTTCTAGAAGCTTCTCGTGCAATTACGAGAACGCCCCTCTTATCCGTGAAAACACGGAAAAACTTTAGACTGTATAAATCCAATAACCGGATACTAGAAACTGGCTTAAACCAAAGCCGGCTAGTAAAAACTGTCCGGATGTCGTACGTGCGTAAACACACGTATGCGTCCGAACCCTTGTCGTAAAACCATACGACCTCTATATCGTTTCGCCTGGAGTAGGGAAACTCTCTGTGTGGGACCCTAGAGACTCGACTACTACGCTGGCAGTGGGTTTAACCAAAGACCACAAGCGGCACTAGCTGTACGAAACGGTCCCCAGGTAGATGTCGATAAGAAGGCCGATGAGGAAACCCATCCGAACTCCTACTGAGTCTGATGTGACAATCTCCGTATAGTCCGGTCTGTTCGTCTAAGACTATCGCATATCGGGCCTAAGGGGGCGGCAAGCGTCAGTCCCCTAATAGCGGTATAAGTCATGTCGGAGCGAATCCCATTACACCCTGAGAAACTACTGGAACCTACCAGCAAATCTCGCTTGCCCTAGCCAGGGACTTTGCGTAATGGCTCTCTGACACAGCGCGATATCAACCCCCAATACCATGGGAGACGAATCCTGTCTAACTGCCACTACCTCCAGTGCTCGGGACTGCAGCCAACTGCTACCTGTTTGCACGACTCCTTTGAGCCGTGGTAGGGTAGCAATCTAATAACAGTAGGACACACTCGAGGCGAAGTAGCAGTGTCCAGTCTGCGGACTATGCTGTACTCATGTCACCTGGGAACTGTTCACTAACGACTGGTATAAAACTAACCAACAGTTCCCTGTGAGTCCTGTCCGGTATACTCGTAACCCAACGAGAACCTGCATACTATCTCCAGTATGACGTACTGATGGCTGTGGCACAGACCATCTCCCCAACTGGGATGAGAAGCGTACACACTAGTCTACTCCGGAGTATCGATGCCATGTCTCGATAATCCTACGACTAGGGATCTGAATAAGGATGTGCTTGTAGACTACCCAGCCCCCACTAGTGTGACTGCCATCACAACGCTGGTAGTCAAGCAAGATCCTAAGAGCTCTATCAATACGTATACTCACATATTAAGATAGAAAAACCAAGTAGCATACTACCATGTTTACCAAGACTTTTATATACATGTGAATATCCCAAGCTTCCATTAAGTAATATACAAACTAGTATGATACAATAATGGCTCCTAGGGCATATACACTAACAGTTCTGGGCTACACTCCGACACGACTTGTACCTCTTTTAGGGGTCTGACTTTTACCAACCCCCTAGGACCGCCATGCGATGCTTATAGACGAACGGACCGGACTGTACGGATATTGTCACTAACAAGCACAGTAGGGTGTCAGGATGAGTTCGCTCATCGATCTCCCTTCTGGTCAATACCTGGTAGCCCGTTACGTACGGCTAGTACCTCTGATGTGCTAGTGGTTAAATCCACAGCCAATGTATTGACGAGTCTTTAGAGTCCTCCACAGACAGTTTCTCAAGTTTCGGGCGAAACATTGTAGAGGCCGTATGATATATGGCAGGGTTCGATCATATACGTACGGTAGTGCACGGATCATGATCGGACGGCTAGTTGGCTTTGGTTTAAGGCGGATCCTAGTATTATATTTGTTGGATTACTTTACTCTCATCGCATTCGCATTCAGTCGGAATGCGGATGCAGGTATGTATATACAGGTGAGAGGTGAAGGGGTTCCTACAGCACCACTAAAAGTGTTTGGAGGCATCACACATGCCATATTTAAAATTTATATGGTGCTAGAGAAACAAACCTAAGGATCAAACTAGAAAAGCTAGGGAAACATAACTATTACACAAACACAAGTAGTAAAAGCTAGGGTTTTGAGAGTACAACCTTTGTAGCTCCCTACGCTAGACTCCTTGGCTACTTGCGGGTTGGAAAAAGGCTCACTTGAAATCCTCTAGGTCCACGACGATCTACCCAGAGTCCTCTTTGTCCAAGCTTGAAGCTCCACTAGAT
Organism: Agapanthus africanus; assembly: GCA_030015575.1. Lineage (NCBI taxonomy): Eukaryota > Viridiplantae > Streptophyta > Magnoliopsida > Asparagales > Amaryllidaceae > Agapanthus > Agapanthus africanus. The sequence continues at coordinate 210,556,343 of JASDDO010000006.1, forward strand.
CAAGAGAAGAAATGGAAGCTAACACTCAACACTAATGGGCAAGACTAGTGTAGAATGGTGATGTGGTTTGTTTTCTCACTTCAAAATCCTAACTTGTTGACTCTTTTGCTCACAAGAGAAAGCTAGAGAGCAAGAGAGAAAGGAGGAAGAAGATGATGGCATGTAAAGAGCTCAAGATAATAATAAGCATATCAATAAAAAATGAGAAATGAAAATATATATATTTTCTCTTTCTCAATTTTAACCATAGTTATAAAATATCTAGATATTTAGTTTGGATCAAAAATGGCCATAGAAATTAAATCATGGTTAAAGCAAAGGGTTAGTGCAAGAATAAAATATTAAACCATGATAACAATTTCCATTTCCATTTTTCTTTTCCAAAAAATAATATCCATATATTTATAAATGGTGTGAGTCATATATTGCCACCATCCACTATATCAACAACCATGATAGAATTATGTATGCATGTATGTGTGCATGCACATCCATATGTGCATAATTGAGAATATATGCATACATGCATGCATACAAGAAAAAGACAAGAAAGGGTTTAAAGTGAAAAACTAATGGTCAATGATAAATCAACAGTTGATTTAGCAAACCGGTCATATCACATACGACCCGACCAAAAACAAACCGCCCGATTAATATACGGTATCTCATACACACATTTTAACCGGGTCCACGTGCATATCTCATATGCGCACCACATCGTTTCACCTGGACTAGGTAACTCCATTGTGGGACTCTGAGACTCGTCAATACGCCGGCAGTGGGTGATGATCATATCAAGCACCCCCAAGCTGCAAGCGGTCAGCTTAACGTAACGGCCACCCGGGTATTGAGCGATCAGAAGAAAACAAGCGAACCTGTCACAACTCTCGTCGAGCCAACCGGCAACACTACCGTACAGTCCGGTCTCTTCGTCAGATATGCTGCATATCGAGTCTAGGGATGGTAACGTCGACCCCAATAACTCAATAAGTCATGCCGATGAATGGTCTATAACAGATCGAGAAACTACTGATAACTCTTATCAGTAAATCTCAAAACCCCTAGCCACGGAATTACTTATATAGCCAATCGAGCACAGCACAGTATCAACTCCAAATACCGGGAGAGACGAAACCCCTCCTATCACTCATCGCCTTCGTGTGTCTCGGGACTGTACCCAACGGCCACCTATTTACATTACTTAGTAGAGCCGTGGTAGGGTGGTAATCAAAGTACAGTGGGAGAACACACAAGACTCTATGACGATCTCGGGTTTACAGACTAACCTGTACCAGTGTCACCTGAGTACTGCTATCCGACGATAGATATAATTCCATATAGGAGTTCTCGGTGAGTCCGTCCAGTGTACCCCGTCACCACTGAGCACCCGTATACGATCTCGATGTTAAACATCAATGAATGTGGGAACATCCATCGCCCATCATATGGGTCTAGTATCATATACGCTAGTCTACTCTGGTATATCGATGCCCCGTCTCGATACACCTACGACTAGGGACTTTTCAGGATATGCTTATAAACTACCGATGTCCCACTAGTTTGATCTCCATCATAATCACAGTAGTCAAGCCTATATCCTCAGGTCTTTATCAACATGTATGAATGAATAAAAACATGATCAAGTCAACATGTCAAATAAAGAAGAACCAGATAGCATAATATCATGTCGAGCAAGAATGTACACTGAATATATATATATATATATATATATACATCTATAAATACATCTACTATCATATAATAGCCTCTAGGGCATACATATATCCAACAATCTCCCATTTGCACTAAGGCCAGTTATTGGCGTATCTCATACCCAACATCTCAAAAAGTCGCTCATGCTGCGGCTGAGGGAAGGCCTTGGTGAGTGGATCTGCGGCGTTATTCTTTGTGTCTACTCTCCTAATCTCGATCTCGCGGCGATCTACAATCTCCCGGATCAAATGAAAGCGCCGCAGGATGTGTCCGGACCGCTGATGGGACCTGGGCTCCTTGGCTAACGCCATGGCCCCATTATTATCACAATACAATGGTATTGGATCAATAATGGGTGGAACTACTCCTAGCTCCGAGACGAACTTCTTCATCCAGACGGCTTCCTTGGCGGCATCATTCGCAGCAATGTACTCAGCCTCCATCGTAGAGTCTGCAACGGTATCCTGTTTGGAACTCTTCCAACTTACCGCCCCTCCATTGAGGGTAAATACAAACCCGGAGATAGATTTGTTGTCGTCCTTATCGCTCTGGAAGCTCGAATCAGTAAAAGCCTCCATTTGGAGATCTCCATTACCAACCACCAAGAACAATTCTTTAGTCCTTCACAAGTACTTAAGAATGTTCTTCACAGCTATCCAGTGATTCTCCCCTAGGTTGGATTGATACCCGCTTACAACGCTAAGTGCATAAACTACATCTGGGCGTGTACATAACATCGCATACATTATAGATCCTACTGCCGAAGAATAGAGTATAATTCTCATGCGAGCTCTCTCTTCAATGGTCTTTGGGCAAAAGTCCTTAGAGAGAGTGACCCCATGGCAAGCGGGTAAGGCACCCCGCTTGGAGTCTTCCATACTAAACCTTTTTAGGATGGTGTTGATGTTCCTGATTTGGGACAATCCCAATAACCTCTTCGATCTATCCCTATAGATCCTAATGCCCAGAATGTATGTGTCATCACCTAGGTCCTTCATGGAGAATCTTAGTGATAAGAAAGATTTGACCGACTGCAGCATAGGAATATCATTTCCTATCAGAAGAATGTCATCCACGTACAATAAGAGGAATGTGACAGCTCTCCCTACAGCCTTCTTATAAACACAAGGTTCATCTGGTTTTTTGAAGAAATCAAACTCTTTGATAACATCATCGAAACAGATTTTCCAACTTCGTGATGCCTTCTTTAACCCATAGATGGATTTAAGCAGTCTACATGCTTTCCTGCTGCTCCCACAGTCAATGAAGCCCTCTGGCTGATCCATATAAACGCATTCTTCTAAATCTCCATTTAGAAATGCCGTTTTAACGTCCATCTACCAGATTTCATAGTCGTAGTGATAAGTTATAGCAAGTAGGATTCGAATGGATTTAAGCATGGCTACGGGAGAAAAAGTTTCGTCATAGTCCAAACCTGGTCTTTGACGAAAACCCTTTGCCACAAGTCTTGCCTTATAGGTTTCTACCATCCCATCTACACCAATCTTTCTTTTAAAGATCCATTTGCACCCCACAGGTTTTACCCCAGGGGTACAACATCCAAAGTCCATACTTTGTTGGTGTACATAGACTCCATTTTGGATCTCATGGCGTCCAGCCACTTTACAGAGTCTCCACTTGTGATAGCTTGCTGAAAGCTGGTAGGGTCATCATCCTCCATGATGCAGTCTTCTCTGTCACCATCAATGAGGAAATTGTAGTACCTCTCCTGTGGGCGAGAAGTCCTACTAGACCTACGGAGTGGCCGAGGTTCCTCAGTTTCTGTTGCAACAGTCGTTTCAACCAAGTCGTTGTTTGTAGTTTGTGTCTCTAGAACCTCTTCTAGATCCACCACATTGTCATCAGTTTCATTTGTGAAAAACTCTTTTTCCAAGAATGTGGCATACTGAGAAACAAACACCTTTTGTTCCTCCTTGTGGTAGAACAGATATCCATATGAATTCTTTGCATATCCCACAAAATTACACATGACCGACCGTGTCTCGAGTTTGTCCGGATTCTGCTTTTTAACATATGCCGGGCAACCCCAAATCTTAATTCTCTTAAGAGATAGTCTCATCCCATGCCATACTGTAAGTCCATGTCACACACCCCATGAACTTGCAGGGAGGCGGAATATATAAAAAACGATTATTAAAGCTTCGTAACACGGACTTGAGCGCATGAATCGTGTCTAAACCGTTACTAGCAAACTACGAAAGGTTTAACTACTCTGTTTTGAAGTTATACCTCACGTAACTTGTCCTTCGGGTCTTCATCGCTGTCCTCCACTCCTTGTAGGCTCTTTGGAACGTCGGCATCTCAACGGCCTCCTCGAGTCAAAGACGATCCACCCGAGAGCTCCTACTCCAAGCTTAACCTCTAACTTGAGGTAACTAGGTTACTCAAAGTGCTAATCTAAGCAACCTAGGAATATATAGAGTTGGATTATGGATGTATTAGTCTAGCTAACCCTTGATCTCAACACATGAGTGGTTAGGGTTAGGGTTTGAAGAGAGAGAGCTTGAGGAGAGAGAAGGTGAGAAATGAGAATCCTTTTGGATGAATGAATCATTTGTGTATATATGAAACATATCATATAATTAAATGAATAACAAATAACGATATATCATCAAGTTTCATTAATACACTAAGTGATTCATCACCTGAGTCATATAAATCATAAATGATTCATTAACTCCATGTATGAATCACACCATGACTCACTTATCCAATTAATGCAAATGCCACCTTAACCCCTAAGTCACCATGCTTCAAGAAGCTTCCCGACAAATTACGAGAACGCCCCTCCTATCCGTGAAAACAGGGAAAAACTTTAGACTGTATAAATCCAATAATCCGATACTAGAATCTGGTTTAAACCAAAGCCGACTAGTAAAAACTGTCCGAACATCGTATGTGCGTAAAAACACGTATGTGTCCGAACCCTGTCGTAAAACCATACGACCTCTATATCGTTTTGCCCGAAGCAGGGAAACTCTCTGTGTGGGACTCTAAAGACTCGACACTACGTTGGCAGTGGGTTTAACCACAGACCGCAAGCGGCACTAGCTGTACGTAACGGTCCCCAGGTAGATGTCGATATGAAGGCCGATGAGTAAACCCATCCGAACTCCTACTGAGCCTGCTGTGACAATCTCCGTACAGTCCGGTCTGTTCGTCTAGGACTATCGCATATCGGGCCTAGGGGGCGGCAAGCGTCAGTCCCCTAAAAGCGGTATAAGTCGTGTCGGAGCGTAGCCCATTACACCTTGAGAAACTACTAGAAAACCTACCAGTAAATCTCGCTTGCCCTGGCCAGGGACTTTGCGTAATGGCTCTCTGACACAGCGCGATATCAACTCCCAATACCGGGAGAGACGAATCCTGTCTAACCGCTACTGCCTCCAAGTGCTTGGGACTGCACCCAACTGCTACCTGTTTGGACGACACCTTTGAGCCGTGGTAGGGTAGCAATCTAAGAACAGTGGGACACACTCGAGGCGAAGTAGCAGTGTCAAGTCTGCGGATTATGCTGTACTCATGTCACCTGGGAACTGTTAACTGACGACGGGTATAACACCATCCAACAGTTCCCCGCGAATCCTGTCCGGTGTACCCGTAACCTAACAAGCACCTGTATACTATCTCCAGTACGACGTACTGATGGCTGTGAGACAGACCATCTCCCCAACTGGGATGAGAAGTGTACACACTAGTCTACTCCGGAGAATCGATGCCCTGTCTCGAAAATCCTACGACTAGGGACCTGTATAGGATGTTGCTTATATATTACCCAGCCCCCACTAGTGTGATTGCCATCACAACGCTGGTAATCATGCAAAGATCCTAAGGGCTCTACTAATATGTATAAGCGATACATTACAAGAAACATATGCACATATTAAAGTAGACACAAACCAAGTAGCATACTACCATTTTTAGCAAGACTGTCAATACAAATGTGAATATCTCAGGCTTCCATTAAGTAATATACAAACTAGTATGATACACTAATGTCCTTCTAGGGCATAAACACTAACAATCTCCCACTTGCACTAGGGCCATGTACTGGCATATCGCAGACTATCATCTCGAATAGTCTCTCGAACTACGTCTGAGGAATGGCCTTTGTGAATGGATCAGCAGTGTTATTCTCTGTATCTACTCTCTTTACCTCGATCTCCCGGCGATCGACGATCTCCTTGATCAGGTGATACCGCCTTAAGATGTGTCTGGACTTTTGATAGGACCTGTGTTCCTTCGCTAAAGCTATAGCGCCATTGTTGTCGCAATACAGAGGTATTGGACCAACACTGGTAGGAACCACCTGAAGTTCTGTGAGGAACTTTTTCATCCAGACAGCTTTTTTTACGGCATCGCAAGCAGCTATGTACTCCGCTTCCATCGTTGAGTCAGCAACAGTCTCCTGCTTGGAACTCTTCCATCAGACCGCCCCTCCATTAAGGGTAAAGACATAACCCGGCATGGACTTGGAATCATCCTTGTCACTCTGGAAGCTGGAGTCGGCAAAGGCCTCGATCTGGAGGTCTTTTCCGCCATACACCAAGAACATCTCCTTAGTCCTCCTCAGGTACTTGCGAATGTTCTTTACTGCTATCCAGTGCTTCTCCCCTAGGTTTGCCTGATACCGGCTTACAACACTCAATGCGTATGCTACATCTGGTCTGGTACATAACATCGCATACATTATAGAGCCTACTGCAGAAGCGTAGGGTATAATGGACATGCGATCCAATTCCAAATCAGTCTTGGGAGACATCTCTTTGGAGAGGGTGATTCCGTGACAAGCCGGTAGGTTACCGCGTTTAGAATCATCCATACTGAATCTTTTCAATATGGTGTCTATATACCTGGACTGTGAAAGTGCCAACATCCTCTTTGATCTATCACGATAGATCTGGATCCCCAGAATGTAGGTGGCATCACCCAGGTCTTTCATGGAGAACTTCTGTGACAAGAATCTTTTGACTGACTGTAGCATAGGATTATCATTTCCTATTAGGAGAATGTCATCCACGTACAAGACGAGGAATACAACAACTCTCCCTACAATCTTACTGTATATGCATGGTTTATCTGGATTTTTGATATAGTCGAATTCTTTGACAGTATCATCAAAACAGATGTTCCAACTCCGCGATGCCTGCTTTAGTCCATAAATAGATTTAAGCAGCTTGCATACTTTACCGCTGCTCCCACTCTGAATGAATCCCTCTGGCTGATCCATATAGACGCACTCTTACAAATTACCATTTAGAAAGGCCGTCTTTACGTCCATCTGCCAGATCTCATAATCGTGAAAGGCAGCAATAGCAAGAAGGATCCGAATGGATTTGAGCATAGCCACTGGAGAAAAGGTTTTGTCATAGTCCAAACCAGGTCTTTGACGAAAACCCTTTGCAAAAAGTCTAGCCTTATAGGTTTCAACCTGTCCATCTACACAAATCTTCTTTCTGAAGATCCATTTGCATCCTACGGGTTTTTCCCCATCTGGAGCAATGTCCAAAGTCCATACTTTGTTAGTGTACATGGATTCCATTTCGGTCCGCATTGCATCCAGCCATTTTACCGAGTCGCCGCTCTGAATGGCTTGCTGGAAGCTAGTAGGGTCATCATTCTCAATGACGCAATCTTCTCGATCCCCGTCTATGAGAAAACCGTAGTATCTCTCGGGCGAAGGAGACTGCCTACTACTTCTGCGGATAGGCGCTGGTATGTCCCTTTCTTCTGAAAGCTCTGGTTCTACCATACTTTCAGTAACAGCTTATGGTTCTGGAATTTCTTCCAGTTCTACTACGCTCCCACTCTTCTGATTTTCTAAAAATTCAGCTTCTAAGAAGTGGGCATGACGAGAAACAAAAACCTTTTGTTCCTCTGCGTAATAGAAACAATATCCCTTGGAGTTCTTTGGATATCCCACAAACTTACACTGTACTGAGCGTGCCTCGAGCTTGTCCGGATGCTGCTTTTTTACAAAAGCTGGACATCCACATGTCTTCAGGTACTGAAGATAGGGTTTCTTCCCAATCCACATCTGATATGGTGTGGTAGGCACAGTCTTGGTTGGAACTTTGTGCAAAAGATATGCAGCTGATTCTAGTGCATAACCCTAGAAAGATCGCGGCAACTCAGCTTTACTCATCATGGAACGAACTGTTAGTTATATGTATGCTCTAGAGGCCATTACTGTACATACGATGTATATTGTAATGGATGCTTGGACATATATAGGAGAACTTTCTTGCTCGACATGATAGTATGCTATCTGGTCGTACTTTATCTTAACATGTACTCTGATTGTATCTATATTACATGTTGATAAAGCCCTTATGATATGTACTCGACTACTGGGACTATGATGAGATCATACTAGTGGGGCCACGGTAGTCGATGAGTACATCCTATAACTGTTCCTAGTCGAGGGTGTATCGAGACAGGGCATCGATACACCAGAGTAGACTAGCGTATACGCATCTTGACCCATATGATGGGCGATGGATGATCCCATATCCATCGGTGTTTGACATCAAAGATGGTGTACGGGTGCTCAGTGGAGACTAGGTACACTGGACGGACCGGCCAAGAACTCCCAGATGGTATTATACCTTACGTCAGATGGCAGTTCTCCGGTGACGCTGGTACAGAGTAGTCTGTTGACCCGAGATCGCCATAGAGTCTTGTGTGATTCCTACTGTTCTTTGATTTCCATCATACCACGTCTAAGAGGGTGTGCAAAAAGGTGGCTTTTGGGTACATTCCCGAATCATATGGAAGCAATGAGCGATAGGAGGGGATTCGTCTCTCCCGGTATAGGGAGTTGATGTTGTACTGTGTTCGATTGGCTATAACCGGAAATCCCTGGCCAGGGTTGCTGAGATCTACTGGTAAGTGTTATCAGTAGTTTCTCAAACTGTTATAGACCTCATATCGACACGACTTATCGAGCTACTGGGGTCTGACGTTTACCACCCCTAGGCGAGATATGCGACATATCAGACGATGAGACCGGACTGTACGGGAGTGTTACTGATTGGATTCACAGTAGAATGTACAGGCTTGCTTGTTGATTTTCTGATCGCTCAATACCGGGGTGGCCGTTCCGTTTAGCATACCGCTTTCGGCTTGTGGGTGTTTGATATGATCATCACCTACTGTCGGCGTATTAACGAGTCTTTAGAGTCCTACACAGAGGTTTCCTGGCTCAAGCGAAACGGAGTAGGAGCACATATGTGAAATGTGCGGGACCGAGATTAATATGATATGAGATACCGTATTCTATTCTCGCGATAAGTGACATTGATCGGTTGTATGCGATATAGCCGGGTTATCGGATCAAGAGTTGATTCGATAAGTTGTTACACATGATATTAGTCTGTAACGTTTTGAAAATCGTTTCGGTGGAATTTCGAAAAAACGGTAAAATAAGGGGGTTTTCTGTAAAAAGTCAAAATACAAATATCTTATTATAAAAATTAAATATACATATTCTAGATATGTAATTGCTATTATTTGGTGTTTATTGAGCCGCTGGTGAAATTTCAAATTTTCTGAAAAAAAATATTATTTTATTATTATTTTAAGCCGTCACTAATACATTTAATTAAGGAAAATTACAAATTGGAATGGGTTGATACAAACTTTGTGCATCATGACACACTAAAACAAAATGTAACATGTGGCTTTAAAATGAATTGGACTTGTCATGTGGGTTCTTGAAATTTAGGAATGAGTTATATGAAAATTAATTAATTAATAAAAAGACTTAATGAATATGGAAATTTGAGAAGTTCCTACACAAACCCACACACCCACACCTCACCCTCTCTTTCCCTCCCCTTGTGGCCGAGCCTCCCCCTTGGCAGCCCAAAAAAAATGTTCACCCCATTTCACTCCTAAGGTCAAGAGGAGAAAAGAAAATAAAAAAAGAAAATTAAGAAAACATTAAGTAAAGAAGTATGGGTACTTGGGTATTGGAGTTGACTAACTTTTCCTCACTCATTTTTCCCCCATTCTCTTCCTCCTTGGCTGAAACTGCAGCAGCCCCTCCCCCAAAATCCACTCAATTTTTGCATCAAAAAAGTCCACAAAATGCTTCAAAATCAACACAAATTCAAAGCAAAATTCAAATCCAACTCCTACCTATTATTTCTTTGCCTTAGCTAACATGAATCATGGAGCAAGAGAGCAATTTAAAGGCCAAGATTTTCATGTTGGGTCTCTTGAACTTTGAGGTATAATCTAAATCCTATAGTTAATTGTTGTATTAATACTTTGAATCAAGACATAATTAGTTCGTAATATTGGTTTGATTGCAAGTTTAAGATTTCAAGAGGGTGTTTTGGAATTCAAGTGAGTGTTGTATCACTTGATTTTGGTTGTAATGGGTAGTTTACCATATTAAGTTTTGGAAAATGTAAGCTAGTGGTTAGTTTAGTAATTGTTGCTTCAAAAATTGTCCAATTTCATAAATTTTGCTAACTAGGTTTTAATGAAATACACATATAATTGAGATTAAAATCTAATTAAGTTTTTCATGGCATTATTAACATTATAAATTATGGTTTAATATTTTAGTATGTGCAAAACCAAGCTTAATGGTAAAATTGTGAATTTTTACTTTAAAAAGAGTTAAAATCGATGTTTTTGCAAACTAGGAATTTGGAAATTATGCAAATTTATGAGTTTAAATTATGGAAATGGTTTTTATGACTTATTTAAGATATTTAATAAATATATTGGCCGCTACATTCATTTAAATATCGTGTTTTGTACAAAAACGGCGAATTGCGCTTGCTAGATTTCCGGAAAAATGACTTTTTGAGTGAAATTGGCGTTTTTGTGAGTTTCAACCTAGTTTATATTAAAATTAGTGTTCGTGAATGTGCAAATGAGTGTATTTGGGTTTTTCTCGATGGTTTGGCGTTTGTACGCCGACGTCGAGGGTTTTTGGGTTGATTTGTGAAAGCAACCATAGGTTTTGACCTATGTGGGATTCGTGTGTCGTTTTGGTCATGAGTCGGATTTTAATACGATGCGGTGCGTTATGATATGTAGGTATCCCCATGTGGACTTCGAGACGACAAACAAGCGCGTGGCAACGTAGGCACCGGCTAGCGAGGACCAGGTGAGTAGATTTATATCTACGGGGAGAAGTCGGGTGGATGGCGAATAGCACCCCCGCAGTCCGTGGTGGTGTATACGGATGCGTATACACACCAACAATTATTATATGTTATTTGGGATTAATAACGATGCTTAGGTGTCACGACCCGAGAAATTCGACTCGTGACCGGCACTTAACCACGCAACGTCTACAGGCGCAACGCGGCTAAGTAAGCCGAACCCAGAAATCAAAACCAATAAATATAGAGTGATTTAAAACATTTGGTAAAAGCAATAGTAAATGTCTGAAAAACTTCCATTTATTTAGTAGAAATCCCTTTTTAGTCCAAAAGTTATGAGTTTTATAATTTTGGTAACATTTCCTTTTTAAAACATCAGCCCCGATAATCGGGTAAAAGTAGGGTGTAGCGGAAATAACAAGTGACAGGAATAAAGCATCACAATGTGATATACGACGCCGTAGCGAAGAATACACAGTAAAACAAGGACAATATCATAAAAGATGAGACTGCATAAAGTAACGTCGGCTCACATGCGAGCTCGACACCAGAATATAAAATCATACATATCGTCCTCACAACTGTTTCTAAGTCAATACAGAAGGTAGATGGAGAATACTAGATACATCAATATACAACTGAAATATAACAGATACCGTACAAAACCCACCTATCAGCAAAAGACTATCTCTGCTCAAAAGGGGTATCTGTGCCAAAAGATGAGGTAACAGCCAGCCGTGACTACTCCCAAGGGCAACCTGCAAACACTGTGGCACAACGGGGGTGAGTTGCCAACTCGTGAATAGAGATAACATATAAAGGTGATCGCAGGCATGCACATATAGCGTGGCTCTACTACTGCCAGCAGATGATATCAATGCATGTCAGCAGTGGATACAATAGTAATGCATGTACTCTAACAGGTAAATGCCACAGGATGAGATGTATAATAATCAGTACTGAGTATGGGATAAATAATATCTACATGGACTATGTCAACATGGAAATGCAATGATCGGTGCCTCAAACTGCACCCAAATCCCACATATACTCAGGCGCCGGCACACCCATCGGCCCTCAAATCCTGTATATCTCGGAGGAATCACGAGTGCCCAACATCGGCACCCAAAACATCATAAAATACTCATGTCCAGCATCGACACGTATATCCTCGAATATCGGGCGCCGTCAGTCCGGACCGGCCCTACGGGGTCCACCTGCGGTATCGGCCCTCGGCCCCGGCAGTACGGATCCTCCCGCATCCATCACTCGACTCTGGTCAGTATCCTCCGGACAACTGCCAGGTCCAACCAATCACCGGTAGGTACTCGCCCGCCTCCAGGCTCAATCGGCAAATCCCATCGATCATCTCGCCGAGGGGAACCATACCGGGCCCACCACGAACCCGCAAACGGAACATCCACTCCTCGAATCGGGTTTCAAGCACACGTCTCAGCACCGAGAAAACGCGTGGTGGACACACCAAAATATCATATCACGAGGTACCGGGTTTTTCAAAATAACATATCTTTCCTTAAATAATTCCACGGTCCTCAAAACAGAAATCACATGAAAATCCAATACCAATAATAAATCCAATGCGAGGTACAATATACATCAATCCATGGTATGGGTATAAGGGGAAAACCGCTTTTTAAAGTAGTTTCATTTTCGGTTTTAAAAGATGTCATGCGGCTCCCAATATACATGAAAATCATATCAATCACATGTAAGATGAACTACAGCAATAATACAACAGTATAATCATGGCAGTTCTACAGTGAGTGTGGCATGGCAATTACTAACGGTGTGTGTGTAGCATGTAAATAGTGCTCGTGCAACATAAACCGTTAGTAATAGTGTGGTGTTCTATCAGTTCTAGCATATATCAATAACACATAGCAGGGAAATGCAATATGAGATGACAGTCCATAGGTAAATGCAATATGTAATACTAAGATCCTATCAGCCCTGACGCATAACGCCATGCGGGCGATATCCCCGTAGATGTGAAATCTACTCACCGTGTCTCGCGCTAAGTGTATCCAACCACTTGCTTGCCCTTCTTCGCAGCGTCCGTCTCACTGGCCTGCGAACCTAGAATCACATACACATATCACACATAAGCTTAAGTCACAAAACGCGACATTATAATCCAACAAGAAGCCCGTGTCGCAAACCAATCGCGCGTGTGCGCGATACGCTAAAACGTGTACTCACGCGCCACGAAACTACCCCGACGCGCCGCGATACGCAGAACCCAAACCTACTCACGTATCGCGCGTGTCGCGAAGGTTTAGAAAAACGGCAAAACAGGTATTTGGTCCCAGATTTTCCTACAGAATTGATCTTACAAAAATATATATATCAAAGGGTCCTATACACAAAAATACACCTACAGAACCCAAAAAACACCAAAACACCTCCTGTCTGGACGCAATTTGCGGCCAGAATGGCGGTTTTGGCGGCCTCAGTGGGGAGTTAGGGGGTCGGGTTTCACCTATGGTATCAGCTCTACTCCACTATGCCACAGTCCTCTCAAAATCATTCTGCACTCACTGGGTCAATTGCAGTTCCAGAAAACTCACATTTTGCCCAAATACGACATTTGCATCAAGCATGAAACTGGTGGTATTTTAGTGAAATCGGGGTTCGACTAAGTTACAATGGCCTCAACAGACTACAATCATCCTACTGAAACCAAATCTCACCTCATTAGCACAAAGTTCTCACTAATCACCCCATATCGCACTAAAACACACTAATTTCTAATAACCGATGCAAAGCTACACTAACTAGGCAAACTAGTGAAGCAAGATAGGAAATATACCTCACTCTCGACCCTAGGGAGCTGCAGGAAGGTGGAGGAGAGAAGAGAAGAGGCTGCAGTTGCTGTTGTGAAGCTTGGTGCTCACTGCTACTCACTGTGCTGCTGTTGCTGAATGTTGCTGCTGCTGCTTGTGCTTCTGCTGCTGCTTGTGCTTCTGCTGCTGCTTCAGTTGCTTCTGCTGCTGCTTGGAGAGGTAAGTGTGTGTGTGAGTGTGTTGGTGTGAGACTTGAGAGAAAACCAAAAGAGAAATGAGAGCCACCACAATCATTCAAACAAAAGTCACCCCTCTCTCTCTCACCTCATTTAATGCAAGCATGGCCTAAAGCCATGATGCATTCTCTCTCTCTCACACAAGTCAACACTAATTCCATAATTCAAATTAAAGTAATCTTTTAATTTAACTAATTAATTAAACCCATTTAAGAATCCAAAAGAATTAATCCTACAATTAACCCACCATGGTTAATAATTATTGTATTTACTTGAATTAAAAACCCTAGTTTACATGCACATGTGTGTACAAGCCTAGTAAAATTTTGGAAAAATGTTTATTAAATTAGAAAAAATATTTAAAACACAATTTGGTAAACTTTTTATTAAAAATCATTATTTAATTATAATTATTCACTAACCCTTATCCTAAGGTGTTACAATCTCTCCCCCTTAAAGAAATTCGTCCCCGAATTTCAAAAATCTAACTACGATTACCTTCAAAAAGATGGGGATACGTCTTCATCATCTCGCTTTCGGTCTCCCAAGTGACCTCTTCACGGTTCTGACCACGCCAAAGCACTTTAACCGATGGAATCTCCTTCGATCTCAATTTCTTCACTTGTCGATCCAAGATCATCACCGGCTGCTCTGCATAGGAAAGATCACGCTCAAGCTGGATCGTCGGATGCTGAATCGCATGCGAAGGATCATGTAGATATCTGCGGAGCATCGAAACATGGAATACGGGGTGCACGTCTGGAAAGCTGGGCGGAAGGGCTAACCGGTATGCCACTGCACCGACACGCTCGAGGATCTCGAAGGGGCCCACATACCTGGGGCTAAGCTTCCCCTTCTTCCCAAACCTCATCACACCTTTCATTGGGGAGACCCTCAAGAAAACATGATCACCAACAGAAAACTCAAGTCTGCGTCGTCGACGGTCTGCATAAGCCTTCTGCCTACTCTGCGCTGCTCTCATCCTATCGCGAATCAACTGGATCTTCGCTGTCGTCTCCTCAACGATCTGTGGCCCTAAGATACTGCTCTCACTGAGCTCTGTCCAACAAGTGGGCGACCTGCATCTCCTCCCATAAAGAGCCTCAAATGGTGCCATCTGAATAGTCTCCTGGTAGTTGTTATTGTAGGAAAACTCTACCAAGGGCAAATGATGGTCCCAACTACCTCCGAAATCTAGTACACAAGCTCTGAGCATGTCCTCGAGAGTCTGGATGGTCCGCTCTGACTATCCGTCGGTCTGCGGATGAAAAGCCGTGCTGAAACTCAAGCGAGTGCCCAAAGCCTCCTGAAGCCTCTGCCATAGTCTACTGGTGAACTGGGTGCCTCTGTCGGACACAATGCACGTCGGAACTCCGTGTAGGCGCACTATCTCGTCAATATAGATCTGGGCATACTGAGTAAATCCGAAAGTCGTCTTCACCGGTAGGAAGTGAGCCGCCTTCGTCAAACGATCCACAATCACCCAGATGGAGTCATACCCCCGACTAGTCCTGGGTAGACCCACCACGAAGTCCATCGAAATCTGTTCCCATTTCCACTCCGGAATGGGTAACGGCTGTAGCTCTCCCGCGGGCCTCTGGTGCTCAGCCTTGACTTGCTGACAAGTCAGGCATCTCGATACAAAATCTGCAATGTCCCTCTTCATTCCGTCCCACCAGTAAACATCTCTCATATCATGATACATCTTGGTGGAACCGGGATGGACGCTAAATACCGATCGATGTGCCTCCTCAAGAATCTCACGCCTCAGTCCCCCAGCATCAGGTACGCACAGTCTGACTCCAAACCGTAGTATCCCCTGATCATCGACCACGAACTCGGAAAATCTGTCCTGTCCCATCTGTGCCATGATCTCTGAACATCGGTCATCACTGAGCTGTGCCTCACGTATACGATCAATCAACTGTGGGCGTGCACGGACATGCGCTATCTGTCCTCCAATCGGGGTGAACTCGAACTGCACTCGACTGTCGCATAATATCTGCCAATCTGCGGATGACTGCTCCTGTACAACGCTCAAACAAGATAAACTACTCCCGGGCCTCCTGCTCAAAGCATCTGCCACCACATTTGCCTTGCCCGGGTGATATAAGATCTCGCAGTCATAATCCTTCACTAACTCCATCCATCGACGCTGTCGAAGGTTCAGGTCCCGCTGCTGGAATATGTATTTCAAACTCTTGTGATCGGTAAATATCTGGCATGACTCACCGTATAGGTAGTGTCGCCAGATCTTAAGTGTGAAGACCACTGCTGCCATCTCCAAATCATGAGTGGGGTAGTTCTGCTCGTGCTTCTTCAATTGTCGCGAGGCATACGCGATCACCCTATCATGCTGCATCAGAACGCATCCCAATCCCACTCGAGAAGCATCACAAAAGACCACAAATCCGCCCGGTCCGGAAGGTAAAGATAACACCGGTGCCGTCGTCAGCCGAGTCCGCAACTGCTGAAAGCTGTGCTCGCACTCCTCCGTCCAAACGAAAGGAACTCCCATCCGGGTCAACCCGGTCAACGGTGTAGCAATACGGGAGAAGTCCTGCACAAAACGCCTGTAGTAACCGGCCAATCTCAAAAAGCTGCGAATCTCCGTCACCGATGTGGGTCTGGGCCAATGCTGAACGGCCTCGATCTTCCTCGGGTCAACACATATACCGTCTCGTGAAATCACGTGACCCAAGAAGTCCACGCTGTCTAGCCAAAAAGCACACTTGGAGAATTTCGCATAAAGCTGGTGCTCCCTCAATGTCTGCAATGTAATCCGCAGGTGCTGCTCGTGCTCGTCACTACTCCGGGAATACACCAAGATATCGTCAATGAAGACTATGATGAACAGATCCAAATAAGGCCGGAAAATACGGTTCATCAAATCCATGAAGGCTGCTGGCGCATTGGTGAGTCCGAACGACATCACCAAAAACTCGTAATGGCCATAGCGCGTACGGAAGGCTGTCCGGGGAATGTCCTCCTGTCGAACCCGCAGCTGATGATAGCCCGATCGTAAATCGATCCTCGAAAAGTACCCTGCCCCCTGAAGCTGGTCGAACAAATCGTCGATACGCGGCAAAGGATACCTGTTCCGCACTGTCACCCTGTTCAGCTGGCGGTAGTCGATACAAAGACGCAAGCTGCCGTCCTTCTTCCTGACGAACAGGACTGGAGCACCCCAAGGAGAAACACTGGGTCGAATAAGTCCCTTGTCCAGCAAATCCTGTAACTGACCCTTCAACTCTCGAAGTTCCGCCGGGGCCATCCGATAGGGCGGTATAGAAATAGGCCCCGAACCAGGAACCAGATCAATACAGAAAGAAATGTCGCGCTCGGGCGGCAACCAAGGAAGCTCGTCAGGGAACACATCAGGAAACTCGCTAACAACCGGAACCTGATCCAATGGAACCTGTGTAGCACTAGCATCGCAAACATATGCGAGAAATCCCTGACATCCCTTCCTCATAAGCTGTCCAGCGCGGAAAGAAGAAATCACACCGTGAGGGGCGGCACTACGGTCCCCCAACACAACAAAAATCGACTCACCGGGGAAACAGAATCTAACTGTCTTCTCACGGCAGTCCACAGAAGCATAGCACGTGGCTAACCAATCCATGCCCAAAAGAACGTCGAAGTCCAACATCTCCAGAAGGATCAAGTCGACAGGCAACTCTCTCTCGCCAATACAGACGATACAGGATCGGAATACGTGCCTAGCAACAAACGACTCTCCCACAGGAGTAGTCACCACAAGCGGCTGATCAAGTAAGCCAGACTCTCTACCCAAACTCGGCACAAAGTGTGTGGATACGTACGAGTGTGTGGATCCGGGATCGAACAGTACATGTGCATCAACTGAACATACAGGAAGGATAACTGAAACCACTGCATTGGACGCCTGCGCGTCCTGATGTGTCAAAGCAAAGACCCTCGCCTGTCCACCACCTGTAACTGACTGACCTCTGCCTCGGTCATCTCGTCCCCTCTGAGCAACTCCTCCACGTCCACGACCTCTCTGTGCATAAGTCTGGCGTGGAGCAACGGTAGGCACAACGGGCAACGTCCTCTGGGGTGGTGAAGGTGGTAAGGTAACATGCGGTGCTGCCGCCTCCCTCCGGTGTGTCTCTGGACAATCTCGAACGAGGTGAAGTAGGCTGCCACATCTGTAGCAACCCCGCGGCGACTGCTGACCGTCCTGGGGATACGAACTAAACATCCGACCCCGTCCCGAATCTCTTCTACCCCTCGTACCGGAACGATACCTGTCGCAGCGTCTGAATGACTGCCTCCGTGCGGAAATACTGGTACGAACTCTCTTCGGCTCTGGAAATACCGAAGTCTCAACAAGGTGCTCCTCGACCACTAGGGCTGCGTCTACAGCTGCTGCATAAGTCTCGTAGTGCTGCGCGCTGATCGCAAGGAACACTGGTGAAATCAAGCCTCGAACAAATCTCCGGACTCGCAACTCCTCGGTGGCCACTAAATGTGGGGCGTAGACTGCTAGCTCTGTAAACAGTACGTCATACTCTGCCACTGTCATCCCTGGCGTCTGGCGCAAAGACTCAAACCTGCGTGCTCGGGCATCTCTAACACTCCGGAGAAGGAAACGGGCTAGAAATATAGTCACGAACTCCGTCCAGGTCATAGGAGGAAGACCTACTGCTCTGCCCTTCTCCACTGAATCACACCATTTCTGCGCAAGACCTTCCAGGCGAAAGCTCGCGAACTCAACCCATCTCGCATCTGCACATCTGAGGGAACGGCATATCCTGGCCATCCTGTCGATGAAAGACTGTGGGTCCTCGGCCGTATCAGTGCCTGTGAAAACCGGAGGCTTCAGCCTCATGAACTCTGATAGCGATATTGTAATCACCTCCGTGGCTGCAGGGGCAACTGGCTGTGCGGTAGGCACCATCGCGGTCTCTGGAACTGGTGGAGCTACCTCTGGTCGCTGCGCTCGAAGCGTCTCAACTAGCGATCCTATCATCTGGCGCATCTCCTGCATACCAGCCCCTAACGAGGCGATCTGCTCTGTCACGGCAGGAACAGCCTGCTCGGGTACCACCGGCGTACTGCCCGGATCAGTCCTCGTCTCGGACGAGTCAACACGAATCTCGGCCCTCGCGGCCGCTCTCTGTGCCCTCGTAGTCTTAGGCGGCATATTGGCTGAAAGAAAATTTGGATTCGATAAGAACACAGAAATCGAATCACAAGAATATAAGGAGGAATCAAATCAACAAGTCCTAAGGTCGCGTAAGCGGAGTACCGTGTCGTGAGTATGCCGCGGAACATACGCACGCTACGCTACCCTGCTGCAGCTACCTACTCCATCATACCAGGGTCATCCTACACTCCGAAGGTAAAACCTACGCTCTGATACCAACTTTGTCACGACCCGAGAAATTCGACTCGTGACCGGCACTTAACCACGCAACGTCTACAGGCGCAACGCGGCTAAGTAAGCCGAACCCAGAAATCAAAACCAATAAATATAGAGTGATTTAAAACATTTGGTAAAAGCAATAGTAAATGTCTGAAAAACTTCCATTTATTTAGTAGAAATCCCTTTTTAGTCCAAAAGTTATGAGTTTTATAATTTTGGTAACATTTCCTTTTTAAAACATCAGCCCCGATAATCGGGTAAAAGTAGGGTGTAGCGGAAATAACAAGTGACAGGAATAAAGCATCACAATGTGATATACGACGCCGTAGCGAAGAATACACAGTAAAACAAGGACAATATCATAAAAGATGAGACTGCATAAAGTAACGTCGGCTCACATGCGAGCTCGACACCAGAATATAAAATCATACATATCGTCCTCACAACTGTTTCTAAGTCAATACAGAAGGTAGATGGAGAATACTAGATACATCAATATACAACTGAAATATAACAGATACCGTACAAAACCCACCTATCAGCAAAAGACTATCTCTGCTCAAAAGGGGTATCTGTGCCAAAAGATGAGGTAACAGCCAGCCGTGACTACTCCCAAGGGCAACCTGTAAACACTGTGGCACAACGGGGGTGAGTTGCCAACTCGTGAATAGAGATAACATATAAAGGAGATCGCAGGCATGCACATATAGCGTGGCTCTACTACTGCCAGCAGATGATATCAATGCATGTCAGCAGTGGATACAATAGTAATGCATGTACTCTAACAGGTAAATGCCACAGGATGAGATGTATAATAATCAGTACTGAGTATGGGATAAATAATATCTACATGGACTATGTCAACATGGAAATGCAATGATCGGTGCCTCAAACTGCACCCAAATCCCACATATACTCAGGCGCCGGCACACCCATCGGACCTCAAATCCTGTATATCTCGGAGGAATCACGAGTGCCCAACATCGGCACCCAAAACATCATAAAATACTCGTGTCCAGCATCGACACGTAAATCCTCGAATATCGGGCGCCGTCAGTCCGGACCGGCCCTACGGGGTCCACCTGCGGTATCGGCCCTCGGCCCCGGCAGTACGGATCCTCCCGCATCCATCACTCGACTCTGGTCAGTATCCTCCGGACAACTGCCAGGTCCAACCAATCACCGGTAGGTACTCGCCCGCCTCCAGGCTCAATCGGCAAATCCCATCGATCATCTCGCCGAGGGGAACCATACCGGGCCCACCACGAACCCGCAAACGGAACATCCACTCCTCGAATCGGGTTTCAAGCACACGTCTCAGCACCGAGAAAACGCGTGGTGGACACACCAAAATATCATATCACGAGGTACCGGGTTTTTCAAAATAACATATCTTTCCTTAAATAATTCCACGGTCCTCAAAACAGAAATCACATGAAAATCCAATACCAATAATAAATCCAATGCGAGGTACAATATACATCAATCCATGGTATGGGTATAAGGGGAAAACCGCTTTTTAAAGTAGTTTCATTTTCGGTTTTAAAAGATGTCATGCGGCTCCCAATATACATGAAAATCATATCAATCACATGTAAGATGAACTACAGCAATAATACAACAGTATAATCATGGCAGTTCTACAGTGAGTGTGGTATGGCAATTACTAACGGTGTGTGTGTAGCATGTAAATAGTGCTCGTGCAACATAAACCGTTAGTAATAGTGTGGTGTTCTATCAGTTCTAGCATATATCAATAACACATAGCAGGGAAATGCAATATGAGATGACAGTCCATAGGTAAATGCAATATGTAATACTAAGATCCTATCAGCCCTGACGCATAACGCCATGCGGGCGATATCCCCGTAGATGTGAAATCTACTCACCGTGTCTCGCGCTAAGTGTATCCAACCACTTGCTTGCCCTTCTTCGCAGCGTCCGTCTCACTGGCCTGCGAACCTAGAATCACATACACATATCACACATAAGCTTAAGTCACAAAACGCGACATTATAATCCAACAAGAAGCCCATGTCGCAAACCAATCGCGCGTGTGCGCGATACGCTAAAACGTGTACTCACGCGCCACGAAACTACCCCGACGCGCCGCGATACGCAGAACCCAAACCTACTCACGTATCGCGCGTGTCGCGAAGGTTTAGAAAAACGGCAAAACAGGTATTTGGTCCCAGATTTTCCTACAGAATTGATCTTACAAAAATATATATATCAAAGGGTCCTACACACAAAAATACACCTACAGAACCCAAAAAACACCAAAACACCTCCTGTCTGGACGCAATTTGCGGCCAGAATGGCGGTTTTGGCGGCCTCAGTGGGGAGTTAGGGGGTCGGGTTTCACCTATGGTATCAGCTCTACTCCACTATGCCACAGTCCTCTCAAAATCATTCTGCACTCACTGGGTCAATTGCAGTTCCAGAAAACTCACATTTTGCCCAAATACGACATTTGCATCAAGCATGAAACTGGTGGTATTTTAGTGAAATCGGGGTTCGACTAAGTTACAATGGCCTCAACAGACCACAATCATCCTACTGAAACCAAATCTCACCTCATTAGCACAAAGTTCTCACTAATCACCCCATATCGCACTAAAACACACTAATTTCTAATAGCCGATGCAAAGCTACACTAACTAGGCAAACTAGTGAAGCAAGATAGGAAATATACCTCACTCTCGACCCTAGGGAGCTGCAGGAAGGTGGAGGAGAGAAGAGAAGAGGCTGCAGTTGCTGTTGTGAAGCTTGGTGCTCACTGCTACTCACTGTGCTGCTGTTGCTGAATGTTGCTGCTGCTGCTTGTGCTTCTGCTGCTGCTTGTGCTTCTGCTGCTGCTTCAGTTGCTTCTGCTGCTGCTTGGAGAGGTAAGTGTGTGTGTGAGTGTGTTGGTGTGAGACTTGAGAGAAAACCAAAAGAGAAATGAGAGCCACCACAATCATTCAAACAAAAGTCACCCCTCTCTCTCTCACCTCATTTAATGCAAGCATGGCCTAAAGCCATGATGCATTCTCTCTCTCTCACACAAGTCAACACTAATTCCATAATTCAAATTAAAGTAATCTTTTAATTTAACTAATTAATTAAACCCATTTAAGAATCCAAAAGAATTAATCCTACAATTAACCCACCATGGTTAATAATTATTGTATTTACTTGAATTAAAAACCCTAGTTTACATGCACATGTGTGTACAAGCCTAGGAAAATTTTGGAAAAATGTTTATTAAATTAGGAAAAATATTTAAAACACAATTTGGTAAACTTTTTATTAAAAATCATTATTTAATTATAATTATTCACTAACCCTTATCCTAAGGTGTTACATTAGGATGGATATTGGTGTGGTGGATTACTTTAGTGTTGCGAACCCTAGGGTAGTGTTACACACACACATACACACATACATACTTGCATACATTCCTATTGATATGTGCTCATGGGATTCTTTATAGTTATGTGTTCACATGGGTATGGGACTATGTGTTCACATACGGATTGAGGATGATACTTGGGATTGAGCTGAGTCGATGAGATTTGATTTGAGGCCGTGAGATCGGTGATATAGCAGGGTTCGTATCTTAGATACGACATGACGTTGTAGCGGGTCCTTGACGTAGTGTTTCACACACGTCCATGCATACATAGGCGGTATCAGTATGGTACTAGACGTAGATCAGTACCCCGATCATGATATTTGATAAAGAGGATACCAGGTGAATAGTATGATGAATGTGATATTGAACCGTACCAGATTGGGATGCCGTACGACGGATTTACGTACGAGCTATATTGATGATTGATCCGCACTCTTGACTTGGGACGCCTGATTATAGATATGGTATCGGATATGATATTATTGAGGCGGGATCACCGACTATACATATACAGGTATGTATATGTATCGACTCAGATGATAGGCGGTTTCCTTACCTGTAGTTCAGCTTGTTAGTTCAGCCGTATAGTTTAGTATAGTTGTTAGATTAGATTAGACTTCTTACCTATTTCAAAAACTAACGAATCATGGGCATTTTTAAAGACAGCTCAAGGGAATCTACGGATATTTCAGAAACGACGTATCTTTTCATAAAAACACCGTAGCCCCTATTTTCAAAACCCCATGATTCGTGTTATTTCAGAAGGCACCATTTGTAGGACTTATATTAGATTATTGCAGATTAGTTATCGTTGTGTCTAGTATTCAGCTCCCGCACATTATTGTTGTTCGCTCTGCCTCGCATATTTATTTTGCTGCATATTCCATTATTGATATCATGCTGTTAGGACACCAGCACCATTACCGATGATGCGTATGTACCACGTACACCTACTTGCCGGCTCACACACATCTTCATCGGTAATTGCCATGTCACGTACACTTTAGAGAATATAATTGCTTGACTTAGATTGTTAGCTAGTAGTTTTGACATGATATTAGTGTACTTCCCTTATATGCCATATTAGACATTGTAGTTATTACCTACCACTTCATGCATACGGTTATTCAGTTGTTCATGCCTAGTTCATTATCATTGACATATGCACTTGTGATGATTTCTTGAGATTTATGATATTTCTGGATTTCGGGGAAAGCCGCAAAATTTACAACTTATGATCTTTTAAAATATAAAATATTGCGGTTTTCTAGTGATGTAAAGTGTCGTCCACCATGAGTTTGCTGTGGTTTTGGAGATCCGTGTCGAGGAGTGGAGGAACCGTCACGGGTACATGGTGGGCCCGGTATGGTACCCCGGGGCAAGAGGAATGTGGTGTTGACGTTGAGCCTGGCTGGGGAGCACTACCTACCGGTGATATTACCCGACGCGTCGGATATCCGGAGGATACCGTCGTGGTCTTGAGATGGATGGTAGGGGCCGGTCTGGACTGACGGCGCCCTAGATATTGAGATTGAGACATTGATATTTCGAGACAGTGAGATTTATGTTTTGTGTCGATGCTAGACACTGTTGATGCTGATTTCATTTATGATACCTCAGTTTAAAAATACGAAGGAAATCTCACTAATTTATGAAAACAGTTTCTTCATTTACATGTATTCTGTTTCATGCATTCATACCTCATTCATATGATATATTGCTACTTGAGTCCCTGACACGGGCACATGAGATTACACTCGGGTTAGATATTTACCCTAGCCTTGTTATAGGCTGCATGTTATATACTTATTTTTGAGGATATATTATGATCATTGACCTAGGATTGCGTTATTTATGCGATTTGTGTGCGTAGATGTTTTTCTATTCACGAGTTGGCAACTCACCCCCGTTGTGCCCCAGTTTCTTGCAGGTTTGCCGTACAGGTTTCATTACGGCTTTGCGGGCTTAGTTTAATTCGGGTGACTTGCTAGTAGGTGGGTTTTTCTGGTATCGTACCCATTATATTATCTTGTATATCATTATTCTGTTGTATCTAGAAGTTCCATCAACCAAACATGTATCTATTGAGATAGAGACCAGTGTTGTTTATTCTTTCGACCTTAGAGTCGCTCGTTATATTTCTGGTGGTTTTGAGTTCCCTTTTGAGTTTTTGATCCTCGCCGTTGGCGTTGTATATTATATTGCTTGTGTGGTTGTGACCGTCGATTGACGAAGAGCTAGCTCCCGCTTGGGGATGCCTTTTATTGATTTCGTATACTATTTATGTTGTATCCCGTTTGGGAGCCAGTATTTACAAAGGAGACTCTGCCGAAATTTTCAGTAAATTTTTGATGTTTTTAGAAACCCGCATAATTCGGCTTATGCTATTAAAACTACTTGATTTAAATTGGTTTTTCCTACTCTCTACTATTTTCTTGGTTAGGATTTCTGGGTTTTCGGTTTACTTAGATTACGTACGCCTCGAGACGTTCGTAGTTTAAGTGCCGGTCTTGTTCCGTATTTTCGGGCCGTGACAAAGTTGGTATCAGAGCGTTAGGTTTTAACTTTCGCAGCGTAGGATGACCCTTGGTTGATGGAATAGGTAACTAAAGTAGAGTGACGTACCGTTGGTATGTTCCGCGGCATATTTACGACACGCCACTCCACTTATGAAGCCTTAGGATGTACATTTCCTTGTTCAGTATTATATTCCTTCCTGATCTAGCCTCATCGGTACCAGTTTGGTTTTGCTGCTACGATTACGGGCAGGGAGAGCTACGGCTAGAGTTGCGGTCAGCACGAGCTCGTCACGAATGAGGACTGACCAGGGCATGATTCCGGCGACACCCGATTGTAGAGAG
Organism: Agapanthus africanus; assembly: GCA_030015575.1. Lineage (NCBI taxonomy): Eukaryota > Viridiplantae > Streptophyta > Magnoliopsida > Asparagales > Amaryllidaceae > Agapanthus > Agapanthus africanus. The sequence continues at coordinate 210,581,892 of JASDDO010000006.1, forward strand.
GTGTCTTTTGACTGTGTTTCCGCGCCACGAGCGTTTGGCGGATCGCCTTTATGAGGTTACTCGGATGTGCTGATCGACACTAGAGGATTGAGCCACTGACAGAGGCCAGCCAGATTTTGATGACCGTTGGCGTGTTGCTTACTCCTGATGATTGAGGCACTGTTCAGCGTGCAGACGAGCGAGCCAGTTGTTGCTGCGAGCGACGAGATATCGCCTCATATGTTGGAACTATGGCGTGGCGAGTTGTACGAATAGATGATAGAAGGTCGCTAGTCACCCGATGATGAATGACTAGGACAGGTGGTTCGTTCGCTTACCCCGATGCGAGATCATCAGATAGATTGATTCCAGCTAGAGACGACTTCACGCGGAGGCGTTGGGAGTCGACAGAGACGATCGAATGTCAGAAACCTATTTATCCAAGTTTAAAGTAGTCGGAAAGACATGCAGGCAATTCTATGGTCCCTCTAGAAGAATGAAACCCTAACTCGACTTAATGACCGTGTGAAAGCCTTTAAACCTTCGGGTTTGCGGCAGTTCTACGGCCCCATTAGTGAGGTTTGGGTTTGCCCTTCTACAGCTGGACCACCGATGCTGTGGTATGTACTCGATACTATTAAACTGTGCCCAAGATGTTGAGCTCTTGGGGGATTATGAGGTTTTGACGACTCGATCGGATGGCTCGACTTAATTCGGATGCTAAGTGGTGAGATGCATTCTTGGGAGACTCCAGATACGAGGATAGCCGTTGGAGCTCAGTCCATGCAGCCACGACGAGACGAGTCCGAAGCGGTCGACATTAGAGAAAAGCGGAGTATAAGGTTCGCACCAGATCTAGATGAGATGATGTTCCACTCCGCCGACATCAGAGGCGATGCGCATGCCGAGGCATGGTACTTGGACTTACCTTCCAGAAGAGTCGCGATGAGTATGCAGTCGTTCCAGAGCAAGATGCAGATATATGAAAGGATAACGACTTCCGGGCAGTTGGCAGAGACGAGACATGGAAGAGACCGTGAGCAGGATTCCTTCCAGACACTGCTGCAATGATACTTGCACCCAGGATCAGAGGTGTCATGTACATTCAGAGAGCCAGAGGCCGACGCCAGTGATATGCTGTCTTACGAGTGGTCGCGATGGTTGACCGGGAGATGACAAGAGACGTGCCAGAACTGGATCATCCCCGTTAGCACACCCGACAGGGCCAATGAGCCGATGGACCGAAAGATTGGTAATCCACAGTGAAGACTTTGACCCAGGAGTGGTCATGGTTACGCACCCCAGCAGGACAGAGTTCATGATCATCGACGAGACGTCCCACTAGTGACCGCGACAGTTGGCCGAGATTCTTAGAGGATGCGCTGGAGCAGTACTATTCCGCCATTATTGATTCCGATGTTTTGGGTGATTTATTCGTATGATTTAATTTTGATGACTGAGGATTTATGATCTTTGCACAGTGTTGCACTTGATATCGTTTTCGTGCTTTAGTTTCACATATTTGTGATTTTACGGTTTTAGACATTTGAGTTGATTTTGTGCATATGCACGCACACGATTTGGTTCCTGCACTCTGTATAGTTTATATATGCTTGCAGTGCAGTGATACGCCTTTTGTGCACCTTGTGCACCTGATTGATTTTGCGCACGTTCGGCGCTTGATATTGGATTTCATGATTTCGTGCACGATGGATGCACCTGATTTAGATTTTCGCGCATGTTGAGCGCATGTCTTGAGATGCGATTTTGGTGCACACTAGATGCACTAAATCGAGATTTTTCGTGCATGTCAGATGCACCTGATTTTGCTGTCAGGCACACATGTTGCCTACGACAGATGTTTCGTGCACACCCGATGCACTTAGATGTTTCTGTGCGCATGCGTGACACATTCATGGATTTTGATTTCCGTGCGCACCAGACGCACGTAGTATTCATGTGCATATTTTGGGATTGATTTCTTATAGAGCAGTACATTTTTATGATATTGCTATGTGTTTTCGTACTGAGCAGGACTAGTCAGAGGACAGTACCTGAATATATTTTGCATGCATTGATAGTTATTGAAGGGATTCCAAAAAGCGAGCTATAGCCTCAGTATTTACCTACGTGTCTGATATGACACGAAATGTTTAAAACAAGGAGGCCCTTTTAAATTGTTTCCAAAACGGCGGAACGTACGTTTCAAACAAAGGTATATATGTATATAGTTATTTTCTTATGATAGACGTCCGCCACTGTGCAGTGTTATACGCGTTGCACAGCGACTTAAAGAGATTTGGCATGCATTTCCTTCAGATACTTACAGATATAGATTCGATGTTTACATGTATAGTTTCGAGTTATATCATATTGGTTTGATTTGGATTTGGCATTGATGTCTTCTCCATGACTCCGATGATTGCGGGATGCTTGACGGAGTTTTGATTTGAGTTATATGCTCATTTTTTATGCGCGTGCGCTGCGCTACGATTTGTTTTATGTATATACAATTTCGGAGCCCCGACGACTTGATGGGTTTTCTTAGATGTTTTAGTATTTGGGGGAGTTTGAATTTAAATTCGGGGACCGAATTTCTTTAAGGGGGGAAGATTGTAACGTTTTGAAAATCGTTTCGGTGGAATTTCGAAAAAACGGTAAAATAAGGGGGTTTTCTGTAAAAAGTCAAAATACAAATATCTTATTATAAAAATTAAATATACATATTCTAGATATGTAATTGCTATTATTTGGTGTTTATTGAGCCGCTGGTGAAATTTCAAATTTTCTGAAAAAAAATATTATTTTATTATTATTTTAAGCCGTCACTAATACATTTAATTAAGGAAAATTACAAATTGGAATGGGTTGATACAAACTTTGTGCATCATGACACACTAAAACAAAATGTAACATGTGGCTTTAAAATGAATTGGACTTGTCATGTGGGTTCTTGAAATTTAGGAATGAGTTATATGAAAATTAATTAATTAATAAAAAGACTTAATGAATATGGAAATTTGAGAAGTTCCTACACAAACCCACAGACCCACACCTCACCCTCTCTTTCCCTCCCCTTGTGGCCGAGCCTCCCCCTTGGCAGCCCAAAAAAAATGTTCACCCCATTTCACTCCTAAGGTCAAGAGGAGAAAAGAAAATAAAAAAAGAAAATTAAGAAAACATTAAGTAAAGAAGTATGGGTACTTGGGTATTGGAGTTGACTAACTTTTCCTCACTCATTTTTCCCCCATTCTCTTCCTCCTTGGCTGAAACTGCAGCAGCCCCTCCCCCAAAATCCACTCAATTTTTGCATCAAAAAAGTCCACAAAATGCTTCAAAATCAACACAAATTCAAAGCAAAATTCAAATCCAACTCCTACCTATTATTTCTTTGCCTTAGCTAACATGAATCATGGAGCAAGAGAGCAATTTAAAGGCCAAGATTTTCATGTTGGGTCTCTTGAACTTTGAGGTATAATCTAAATCCTATAGTTAATTGTTGTATTAATACTTTGAATCAAGACATAATTAGTTCGTAATATTGGTTTGATTGCAAGTTTAAGATTTCAAGAGGGTGTTTTGGAATTCAAGTGAGTGTTGTATCACTTGATTTTGGTTGTAATGGGTAGTTTACCATATTAAGTTTTGGAAAATGTAAGCTAGTGGTTAGTTTACTAATTGTTGCTTCAAAAATTGTCCAATTTCATAAATTTTGCTAACTAGGTTTTAATGAAATGCACATATAATTGAGATTAAAATCTAATTAAGTTTTTCATGGCATTATTAACATTATAAATTATGGTTTAATATTTTAGTATGTGCAAAACCAAGCTTAATGGTAAAATTGTGAATTTTTACTTTAAAAAGAGTTAAAATCGATGTTTTTGCAAACTAGGAATTTGGAAATTATGCAAATTTATGAGTTTAAATTATGGAAATGGTTTTTATGACTTATTTAAGATATTTAATAAATATATTGGCCGCTACATTCATTTAAATATCGTGTTTTGTACAAAAACGGCGAATTGCGCTTGCTAGATTTCCGGAAAAATGACTTTTTGAGTGAAATTGGCGTTTTTGTGAGTTTCAACCTAGTTTATATTAAAATTAGTGTTCGTGAATGTGCAAATGAGTGTATTTGGGTTTTTCTCGATGGTTTGGCGTTTGTACGCCGACGTCGAGGGTTTTTGGGTTGATTTGTGAAAGCAACCATAGGTTTTGACCTATGTGGGATTCGTGTGTCGTTTTGGTCATGAGTCGGATTTTAATACGATGCGGTGCGTTATGATATGTAGGTATCCCCATGTGGACTTCGAGACGACAAACAAGCGCGTGGCAACGTAGGCACCGGCTAGCGAGGACCAGGTGAGTAGATTTATATCTACGGGGAGAAGTCGGGTGGATGGCGTATAGCACCCCCGCAGTCCGTGGTGGTGTATACGGATGCGTATAAACACCAACAATTATTATATGTTATTTGGGATTAATAACGATGCTTAGGATGGATATTGGTGTGTTGGATTACTTTAGTGTTGCGAACCCTAGGGTAGTGTTACACACACACATACACACATACATACTTGCATACATTCCTATTGATATGTGCTCATGGGATTCTTTATAGTTATGTGTTCACATGGGTATGGGACTATGTGTTCACATACGGATTGAGGATGATACTTGGGATTGAGCTGAGTCGATGAGATTTGATTTGAGGCCGTGAGATCGGTGATATAGCAGGGTTCGTATCTTAGATACGACATGACGTTGTAGCGGGTCCTTGACGTAGTGTTTCACACACGTCCATGCATACGTAGGCGGTATCAGTATGGTACTAGACGTAGATCAGTACCCCGATCATGATATTTGATAAAGAGGATACCAGGTGAATAGTATGATGAATGTGATATTGAACCGTACCAGATTGGGATGCCGTACGACGGATTTACGTACGAGCTATATTGATGATTGATCCGCACTCTTGACTTGGGACGCCTGATTATAGATATGCTATCGGATATGATATTATTGAGGCGGGATCACCGACTATACATATACAGGTATGTATATGTATCGACTCAGATGATAGGCGGTTTCCTTACCTGTAGTTCAGCTTGTTAGTTCAGCCGTATAGTTTAGTGTAGTTGTTAGATTAGATTAGACTTCTTACCTATTTCAAAAACTAACGAATCGTGGGCATTTTTAAAGACAGCTCAAGGGAATCTACGGATATTTCAGAAACGACGTATCTTTTCATAAAAACACCGTAGCCCCTATTTTCAAAACCCCATGATTCGTGTTATTTCAGAAGGCACCATTTGTAGGACTTATATTAGATTATTGCAGATTAGTTATCGTTGTGTCTAGTATTCAGCTCCCGCACATTATTGTTGTTCGCTCTGCCTCGCATATTTATTTTGCTGCATATTCCATTATTGATATCATGCTGTTAGGACACCAGCACCATTACCGATGATGCGTATGTACCACGTACACCTACTTGCCGGCTCACACACATCTTCATCGGTAATTGCCATGTCACGTACACTTTAGAGAATATAATTGCTTGACTTAGATTGTTAGCTAGTAGTTTTGACATGATATTAGTGTACTTCCCTTATATGCCATATTAGACAATGTAGTTATTACCTACCACTTCATGCATACGGTTATTCAGTTGTTCATGCCTAGTTCATTATCATTGACATATGCACTTGTGATGATTTCTTGAGATTTATGATATTTCTGGATTTCGGGGAAAGCCGCAAAATTTACAACTTATGATCTTTTAAAATATAAAATATTGCGGTTTTCTAGTGATGTAAAGTGTCGTCCACCATGAGTTTGCTGTGGTTTTGGAGATCTGTGTCGAGGAGTGGAGGAACCGTCACGGGTACATGGTGGGCCCGGTATGGTACCCCGGGGCAAGAGGAATGTGGTGTTGACGTTGAGCCTGGCTGGGGAGCACTACCTACCGGTGATATTACCCGACGCGTCGGATATCCGGAGGATACCGTCGTGGTCTTGAGATGGATGGTAGGGGCCGGTCTGGACTGACGGCGCCCTAGATATTGAGATTGAGACATTGATATTTCGAGACAGTGAGATTTATGTTTTGTGTCGATGCTAGACACTGTTGATGCTGATTTCATTTATGATACCTCAGTTTAAAAATACGAAGGAAATCTCACTAATTTATGAAAACAGTTTCTTCATTTACATGTATTCTGTTTCATGCATTCATACCTCATTCATATTATATATTGCTACTTGAGGCCCTGACACGGGCACATGAGATTACACTCGGGTTAGATATTTACCCTAGCCTTGTTATAGGCTGCATGTTATATACTTATTTTTGAGGATATATTATGATCATTGACCTAGGATTGCGTTATTTATGCGATTTGTGTGCGTAGATGTTTTTCTATTCACGAGTTGGCAACTCACCCCCGTTGTGCCCCAGTTTCTTGCAGGTTTGCCGTACAGGTTTCATTACGGCTTTGCGGGCTTAGTTTAATTCGGGTGACTTGCTAGTAGGTGGGTTTTTCTGGTATCGTACCCATCATATTATCTTGTATATCATTATTCTGTTGTATCTAGAAGTTCCATCAACCAAACATGTATCTATTGAGATAGAGATCAGTGTTGTTTATTCTTTCGACCTTAGAGTCGCTCGTTATATTTCTGGTGGTTTTGAGTTCCCTTTTGAGTTTTTGATCCTCGCCGTTGGCGTTGTATATTATATTGCTTGTGTGGTTGTGACCGTCGATTGACGAAGAGCTAGCTCCCGCTTGGGGATGCCTTTTATTGATTTCGTATACTATTTATGTTGTATCCCGTTTGGGAGCCAGTATTTACAAAGGAGACTCTGCCGAAATTTTCAGTAAATTTTTGATGTTTTTAGAAACCCGCATAATTCGGCTTATGCTATTAAAACTACTTGATTTAAATTGGTTTTTCCTACTCTCTACTATTTTCTTGGTTTGGATTTCTGGGTTTTCGGTTTACTTAGATTACGTACGCCTCGAGACGTTCGTAGTTTAAGTGCCGGTCATGTTCCGTATTTTCGGGCCGTGACATAGTCGGTTATAGCCGGGTTATTAAATCTAGAGTTGATTTAATAATTTAATGTATAATTATATATTTGATATATTACATTACATTAACTAGTATTAGCTCACTTATGATTTATTTTCTCACTAGATTGTGCACATTGTTTATATGTGATATATGCAAGTGTACATGTTTGTATCATGCTTGATGATACATACAAGATGGGTGTATGAGACTTATATCAAGTTTAGGTTAAATTAGGGTTTACTTATTTCCTTAAGAATAACAAAAGAGAGGTGACTTTCGTCAATGTTATCAAGCTTGTAGAAGCTTGTATGCAACATTGACAAAGTCAACTCTTTTGTCATTCCTTAGGATATTAGTTAACCCAACCCTTAACCTCATACTATGGTTAATTCTCTACATGAGTTAAGCATGAGGGATTAACTCAACCATGGTGCAATAATTCAAAGGATAAGTTTTCATTTGGATGAATTATTCCCTTCTTCTTCTTCTTCATTAAACTCCTTGAAAAGCTTTCAAGCTCTAATGGTGCTATGAGGAAAAATGTGAGAAAATCAATTCTAAAGTGAGCCCACCTCCTACTTCTTCATCCTATACCACTTGCCATGTAGTAGAGTGTGTTCACTTCACAAAGTTCATGACCTAGTGAAGGAATAGCTTGAGTTAGTGTCTCCCCGACGTAGATCATCTTCGGCCTCGAAATCATCGAAGCAAGCACGTTCGTTCTTCTTGTGGAGCTTCTCTAGAGTCCGGAGTTCACGATCGCAGCGAAGGGGACATCTACATGGAGCTATTGAAGTGAAGGACCGGATCTACAAAGGTTGTAATCCCTCTCACTTAGTGTTAAACTGTTTAACATGTTAGTTTTCGCCTAAACTCTAGTATAAAGATCCGGCTTTGGGTTGTTCGGCAGGGCTAAAATTTTAATCGGGAATGGTTGATGCCTCGTAGACCCTTGTGAGCGTGCCTAGCAACCCTACAGTTGTATCAGAGCCAAGCTAGAGATTTAGGCGAAGTCTGAGTGAAGTTTAAAGTCCGATCGAACCCGAATACCCCGATGTTTACCCTTCTCTGGATAATTTTCAAAAAGTTGATTTTTTCTGAATTAAAAATGCTCAGAAAAACAAGCAGGAAAAACTAAGAACTACTGTGAAGTACGGTCCACTAAGTCGCTCACATGACCGCGGAACTGCGGCCAAAACAAGGGTTTGGCGGCGGTTCCGCGGCCAAAATTTGGACTTAGTCCCTGTAATTTCATAAATTTATTCTTAGGTCTTTTCTTGGCAATTTTTTCTGGGACTTTTTTAATTACACTCAAGTGTTGAGTTTTCTAGGGTTGTATTGGGGACTCGTTGATTCGATCGGATGATTTAACTTTGTTTAGTTTTGTCCGAATAATTTTTAGAAACTGTTAAAAAGTTCGAACGGATATCAATAACTCAATTTTTCCCCTGTCGGAAAATTTTCAAAAGTTGGATTTTTTCTCGTGTTTGAAACTTTCTTAAAGTCATGCAAGTAACGCGGTGGACCCTCTAGAAGACAACAAACCTTAACTCGATTATGTGACCGTCTTGAACTTCCTTTAAACCTTAGGGTTTGGGGCAGTACGGCGTGCCACATGTGAGGCATTGGCTTGACCCTTCTACGGCAGGACCATTGGTACTGTGGCATGTGATGGATGTTTTTAAACTGATTTCTAGTGTTGGGATATATTAGGGAAATCTTAGGTGTTTGATTATTCGATCGGAAAGTTTAACATTGTCTATTTTTCTAGAATGTGATACAATATTTGGAATCCACATGTAGTTATGAGATAACTATTTGAATGTTATAAACATAGCAGTTTAGTCTCAATCAATCGGTTGCCACGGAATTTTGATGTGATCAAAAGTCCGTCACAATCACGTAGCGTACGCAGATACTCGCCGGGTAAACTTAATAGACAGCCACGTCCCAAAGCCCCGACCAAGTGACTGTAGGAGAACCCCGTCGCCAAAAGCATCCGTTCGGGTGCTCGCGGCAGCGGTGTTCCGCCTTAGTGCACTTCCTCGACGGCATCCGGGGGTGCGGCCGTCTACTAATAGTTTGCGACGAGCATTCGATCATGGTGTCGGGAATGTTGTTGAATTGCCCGACTTGATATCGAAAAGAGTTTTCGATAATGAGACTAAAATGCGGGGTTTATAATTGTTAGGCATGAGATGTCTAAGGAATTCATTTGGTTAGGCATGCGATGTCTAAGGAGGTTGCGGATTCCAACTATTGTAGTTTTACACTTTCTTTTCTGTGACCGTAAGCGTAGTATGTAGTGTATCGCCGGCTTCGTTGCTATACATCAACGACAATCGGGATACGCATACTTGCTTACGTTGATGATATGAGATATTATGTGTTGCTGTGATATGTTTATATTGGATCGTCGCGTTTTGAATAGCCGGTGGTTTTATGTGAGATGAGAGTTTTTCTTTATCATTCATGTAAAATTCATTTGTATGTAATATTCTTTTATTTGGGCACTTCCGGGCTGAGGATGATGTCACCATTGTATATTATTTACTTTTCCGTATTATGTAGACCCAAGGCGGGGAGCACAAGTAACCGGGTTCTAGGGTCCAGTGGGAGACCATCTCGAGGAGTCGAGACCGGGTCTCCTAACCCTAGAATTGGCAGTGTTGCTTGCCGCTCCCGTAGGGGTCTAGGTGTTAGTGTTTATGCCCTAGAAGGCCATTACTGTATCATACTAGTTTGTATATTACTTAATGGAAGCTTGGGATATTCACATGTATATAACAGTCTTGCTAAACATGGTAGTATGCTACTTGGTTTTTCTATCTTAATATGTGAGTGTACGTATTGATAGAGCTCTTAGGATCTTGCTTGACTACCAGCGTTGTGATGGCAGTCACACTAGTGGGAGCTGGGTAGTCTACAAGCACATCCTTATTCAGGTCCATGGTCGTTGGATTATAGAGACAGAGCATCGATACTCCGGAGTAGACTAGTGTGTACGCTTCTCATCCCAGTTGGGGAGATGGTCTGTCCCACAGCCGTCAGTACGTCTTACTGGAGATAGTATACAGGTGCTCGTTGGGTTACGGGTACACCGGACAGGACTCACAGGGAACTGTTGGTTGGTTTTATACCAGTCGTCAGTGAACAGTTCCCAGGTGACATGAGTACAGCATAGTCCGCAGACTTGACACTGCTACTTCGCCTCGAGTGTGTCCCGCTGTTCTTAGATTGCTACCCTACCACGGCTCAAAGGAGTCGTGCAAACAGGTAGCAGTTGGGTGCAGTTCCGAGCACTTGGAGGCAGTGGCGGTTAGACAGGATTCGTCTCTCCCGGTATTGGGAGTTGATATCGCGCTGTGTCAGAGAGCCATTACGCAAAGTCCCTGGCCAGGGCAAGCGAGATTTGCTGGTAGGTTCCAGTAGTTTCCCAGGGTGTAATGGGCTTCCCTCCGACACGACTTATACCGCTATTAGGGGACTGACGCTTGCCGCCCCTAGGCCCGATATGCGATAGTCTTGGACGAACTGACCGGACTGTATGGAGATTGTCACATCAGACTCAGTTGGAGTTCGGATGGGTTCCCTCATCGGCCTTCTTATCGACATCTACCTGGGGACCGTTACGTACAGCTAGTGCCGCTTGCTGTCTGTGGTTAAACTCACTGCCAGAGTAGTAGTCGAGTCTCTAGAGTCTCACACAGAGAGTTTCCCTACTCCGGGCGAAACGATATAGAGGTCGTATGGTTTTACGACAAGGGTTCGGACGCATACGTGTGTTAACGCACGTACGACTTTCGGACGGTTTTTAACAGTCGGCTTTGGTTTAAGCCAGTTACTGGTATCCGGTTATTGGATTTATACAGTCTAAAGTTTTTCCGAATTTTTGCGGAAAAGAGGGGCGTTCTCGTAATTGCGCGAGAAGCTTCTAGATGGTGGTGACTAAGGAGGTTAAGGCGGCATAAGCAATGAATGTGATTAGTGAGTCATATGGATGATTCATCTATGTCATTAATGCATGATAAATGCTTAATGACTCATGGAGTGAATCATCACTAGATATTATCAAGCATGATTGCTAAATTCATTTCTTATTCTTTTCTTGATAAAAGAAATGCTTGATATATATTATCATAACTCATTATTCTCACTTCATTATTATCCTCACCTTCTCTCTCCTCAAGCTCTCCCTCTTCAAACCCTAATCCTCCCCTCTCATGTATTGAGTACAAGGATTAGTTAGACTACTTAATCCATAACCCTCTCTATATTTCACCTAGCTTCTTTGATTAGCACTTAGAGAAGTTTAGTTGCCTCAAGTTTAGAGGCTAAGCTTGGAGTAAAGCTCTCGGGTGGATCGTCTACTACTTCGAGAAGGCCGAGGAGGAGGTGGAGTTCGCAAAGACGAAGGACAAAGTTTTAATCGTTGGAACAATTTAAAAGAAACCACTCGGTTAATTTTAAAAGAGATATTTTTAAATGCAGAGCCTTAACCACTATTTTTAAAAGCTATCAGGTTCCTTCGGTTATATCAAGTTCACTACGTTCACGGTTTCGCCAAAACCATTCGTAGCCCTCCGTCATTTCATTTGGGTATTCAGTAGTATTCAAGCTATGCATTTTGGCCAAAGTCAAGGCATAGAGTTTGGTAGCTGCTGGGTTTTCATTTGTTGCAGAAGATAGATGAGTTGGTTTGGGACAGTCGTATTACCATTTGACCAAAGTCAGGGGTATATATGGATGGGTTCAAATTGACAAGATAATGACGGGTAGAACTTGACATGTGACTTATGACACTTTGACCAAAGCCAAGGTAATAAGAGCATGGGGCAAAAACTTATATCGGGAATTTCTAAAGAAACTGAAATTTGCAAAGAGATGCATACCATTTGGAGTTTGATGAATGTTGGTAGCATTCCTACAACATTATCAGACGATGATATTTGGATCCCGATCCTACTGTGAGTATATGCTACTTATCAGGATATTCGTCACTTAACGATCAATGCTATAAACCTAGTAGGTGTCCAGAAAGGTGTCAGCGGGGTTACGCCCCCAGAGAAAAGAGGTTATTTAATTAAGGAACTTCGCGAAAGCGTTGGAAAACCTCCCTCGAAGTATCGACACTGGCCTGGCTGAACGGTTAAGCAAGTATTGTACGGTGAGAATAGTCCTGGCTAATTCTTCTTTTATGGTTTGAGGAAGGATTCGAGAAACAGTGGGAGCCATCCAGTTTAGATAAATTAAAAACCACTCTAAACTTGCAAGAGCATCATGCTAAAGAGTTTTCTTCTCTCTCTCCTAATTGCAGCGACCCTGAAAATGACTGGACTTAAGTTACTTTTAGAGAAAAATATACTGACAGGGCCAAACTATAAAGATTGGCTGCGGAATGTCAAAATGGCTTTGACCTCTGACAAATTGGGGTACGTCCTCACCGCTACGGCACCTGCTGTCCCTGGTCCCAAATCCAGTGATGCGGATAAGGAAATCCGCAAAACCTGGGATTTAGATTGCGCGAAAGCCAAGTGCATCGTGCTTGCCTCGATGAACAATGAACATCAGAGGAGGCACGAGGATATGGACCTTGATGGCATATTTCTCCATACAAAGGAACTTTATGGAGAGCAATCTCGTATAACAAGATACGAGACCTCTAAGAACTTGTTTCGAGCGAGGTTGGCTGTCGGGTCATCGGTAGGAGAACATGTCCTAAAGATGATCGGCTATATAGAAGAGCTCGCAGACCTTGGGACGACTTTGGATAATGAGCTCTATACAGACCTTATTCTCCAGTCCCTTCCTTCCACCTACGCCCAGTTTATCCTGAACTTCAACATTCAAAGAAAAGAAGTTGAACTTCCGGAACTCCTGAACATGTTAAGGAGTGCAGAGGGCACCTTGCAGAAGGCAAGGGAAACACCCGCTATGTTTGTTGGCGGTGCATCATCTTCCGGGTCCAAGGCTAGGGCCAAAGGAAGGAAGAAGAAGGCCGTCCCCAGACCTAGAGGAGGTGTTAGTAAGGTGGGAAGGAAGGGAAAGAAAAAGTTTGCGGTACCGGTAGTTGGCCAGGATGAGTGCTTCCATTGTCACAGGAAAGGGCACTGGAAGAAGGATTGCAAGGCGTGGAACGCCAAGAACCAGGAACCGAAGCAAGCTGTGGCTTCGACTTCAGGTGTGTTTGTAATTGAGAATTGTCTGTCGATCAACTCTACTTCCTGGGTATTGGATACCGGATCAGGATCTCATATTTGCAATTCATTGCAGGCACTGAGAAACCGTAGAGTGCTGAAGGAAGGTGATATGACCCTAAAGGTTGCTAATGGAGCTAGCGTGGGAGCTGCGTCCGTCGGGGATTATCACCTAGGATTGATGAGTCGACGCATTTTGGTTTTACATAACTGTTATTTTGTACCAAGCTTAACGTGTAATATCATATCAGTTTCCTTGTTATCAAATAAAGGTTATGATTTCACGTTTGTAAGAGATGTTGTTAACATCCACCTTAATCATGGTTTGATTGGGTCAGGTACACTAAATAACGGTATATATGTTTTAAACCAACTCCAAATTTTCAATGTCCAGAACACACTAAAAAGAAAGTCTCCAGATTTAAATAAAACTTTCTTATGGCATTGTAGACTGGGTCACATCAATGAGAGAAGGTTGACTAAGTTGCATAGAGAAGGATATTTGGACTCGTTCGAATATCAAACCTATGACACTTGTCAATCTTGTCTCAAAGGAAAGATGACAAAAACTCCATTTACTGGACAAGGAGTAAGAGCGAGCGAGCTCTTAGGACTCATACACAGCGATGTATGCGGTCCAATGTCTACACATGCAAGAGGTGGTTTTTCCTATTTCATTACTTTCACGGATGATTACTCAAGATACGGATTCATTTATCTGATGAAACATAAATCCGAGGCTTTTGAGAAATTCCAAGAGTATAAGAATGAAGTAGAAAACCAAACCGGCAAAAGTATCAAGACACTAAGATCGGATAGAGCTGGAGAATACTTGAGTGCCGAGTTCCTAGGTTACCTAAAAGAGAAAGGAATTCTCTCTCAGCTTACTCCTCCATACACTCCACAGCATAACGGTGTATCGGAGAGACGGAATCGAACCCTATTAGTTATGGTACGATCCATGATGAGTAATGCTGAGTTACCGCGATCTTTCTGGGGTTATGCGCTAGAATCAGCGGCATATCTTCTGAACAGGGCTCCTACCAAGACTGTGCCTACCACTCCATATCAGATGTGGACTGGGAAGAAACCCCATCTTCAACATATGAAGATTTGGGGATGTCCAGCTTTTGTTAAAAAGCAGCATGTGGACAAGCTCGAGGAACGATCAGTAAAATGTTTGTTTGTGGGATATCCAAAGAACTCCAAGGGATATTATTTCTATTACGCAGAGGAACAAAAGGTCTTTGTTTCTCGTAATGCACATTTTCTGGAACATCTGTTTTTAGAAAAGGAAATAAGTGGGAGCGAAATAGAACTGGAAGAAATTCCAGAACCACAAACTGCTACTGAAAGTTTGGTAGAACCGGAAGTTCAAGAAGTACAGGACATTCCCGCACCCCTCCGCAGGAGTAGTAGGCCGTCTCATCCGCCTGAGAGATACTACGGTTTTCTCATAGATGGGGATAGAGAGGATTGCATCATAGATGATGATGAACCTACTGACTTCCAGCAGGCCATCCAGAGCGGCGACTCGGTACGATGGCTAGATGCAATGCGGACCGAAATGGAGTCCATGTACACCAACAAAGTATGGACTTTGGACTTTGCTCCAGATGGGGTAAAACCCATAGGATGCAAATGGATCTTCAAGAAAAAGATTGGTGTAGATGGACAGGTGGAAACCTATAAGGCTAGACTTGTTGCTAAGGGTTTTCGTCAAAGACCTGGTTTGGACTATGACGAAACTTTTTCTCCAGTGGCTATTCTCAAATCTATTCGGGTCCTTCTTGCTATTGCTGCCTTCCATAATTATGAAATCTGGCAGATGGACGTAAAGACGGCTTTTCTGAATTGAAATTTAGAAGAGAGCGTCTATATGGATCAGCCAGAGGGTTTCAATCAGAGTGGGAGCAGCGGGAAAGTATGCAAGCTGCTTAAGTCCATTTATGGACTAAAGCAGGCATCGCGGAGTTGGAACATCTGTTTTGATGAGACAGTCAAAGAATATGACTTTATCAAAAATCCAGATGAACCGTGCATATATAGTAAAGTTGTAGCCAGAAGTGTCGTATTCCTTGTCTTGTACGTGGATGACATTCTATTGATAGGAAATGACATTCCTATGCTACAATCTGTCAAAGGATTCTTATCACACAGGTTCTCCATGAATGACCTGGGTGATGCCTCTTACATTCTGGGGATCCAGATCTATCGTGATAGATCCAAGAGGATGTTGGGACTTTCGCAGTCCAGGTATATCGACACTGTACTGAAAAGATTCAGTATGGAAGATTCTAAGCGCGGTAATTTACCGTCTTGTCACGGAATCACCCTCTCCAAAGAGATGTCTCCCAAGACTGATTTGGAAAGGGAACGCATGTCTATTATACCCTACGCTTCTGCGGTTGGCTCTATAATGTATGCGATGTTGTGTACCAGACCAGATGTAGCTTACGCACTGAGCGTGGTAAGCCGGTATCAGTCAGACCCAGGGGAGAAGCACTGGATAGCAGTAAAGAACATTCTCAAGTACCTGAGAAGGACTAAGGAGATGTTCTAGGTTTACGGCGGAAAGGACCTCAGGTTGGAGGCCTTTGCTGATTCCGGCTTCCAGAGTGATAAGGACGATTCCAAGTCCATGTCGGGTTATGTCTTTACCCTCAATGGAGGGGCGGTGTGCTGGAAGAGCTCCAAGAAGGACACCGTTGCTGACTCAACGATGGAAGCGGAGTATATAGCTGCTTGCGATGCCGCAAAAGAAGCAGTCTGGATGAAGAAGTTCCTAACAGAACTTCAGGTGGTTCCTACCGTAGTTGATCCAATACCTCTGTATTGCGACAACAACGGAGCTATAGCTTTAGCGAAGGAACCAAGGTCCCATCAGAAGTCCAGACACATCTTGAGGCGGTATCACCTGATCTGGGAGATCATTGATCATCAGGAGATCGAGGTTCGGAGAGTTGCTTCTGAAGAGAACATTGCCGATCCATTCACGAAGGCCCTACCTCAGATTCAGTTCGAGAGGCTACTCGAGATCATTGGTCTTCGATATGCCAGTACATGGCCCTAGTGCAAGTGGGAGATTGTTAGTGTTTATGCCCTAGAAGGCCATTACTGTATCATACTAGTTTGTATATTACTTAATGGAAGCTTGGGATATTCACATGTATATAACAGTCTTGCTAAACATGGTAGTATGCTACTTGGTTTTTCTATCTTAATATGTGAGTGTACGTATTGATAGAGCTCTTAGGATCTTGCTTGACTACCAGCGTTGTGATGGCAGTCACACTAGTGGGGGCTGGGTAGTCTACAAGCACATCCTTATTCAGGTCCCTGGTCGTTGGATTATCGAGACAGAGCATCGATACTCCGGAGTAGACTATTGTGTACGCTTCTCATCACAGTTAGGGAGATGGTCTGTCCCACAGCCGTCAGTACGTCGTACTGGAGATAGTATACAGGTGCTCGTTGGGTTACGGGTACACAGACAGGACTCACAGGGAACTGTTGGTTGGTTTTATACCAGTCTTCAGTGAACAGTTCCCAGGTGACATGAGTACAGCATAGTCCGCAGACTTGACACTGCTACTTCCCCTCGAGTGTGTCCCACTGTTCTTAGATTGCTACCCTACCACGGCTCAAAGGAGTCGTGCAAACAGGTAGCAGTTGGGTGCAGTCCCGAGCACTTGGAGGCAGTGGCGGTTAGACAGGATTCGTCTCTCCCGGTATTGGGAGTTGATATCGCGCTGTGTCAGAGAGCCATTATGCAAAGTCCCTGGCCAGGGCAAGCGAGATTTGCTGGTAGGTTCCAGTACTTTCTCAGGGTGTAATGGGCTTCCCTCCGACACGACTTATACCGCTATTAGGGGACTAACGCTTGCCGCCCCCTAGGCCCGATATGCGAAAGTCTTGGACAAACGGACCGGACTGTACGGAGATTGTCACATCAGACTCAGTAGGAGTTCGGATGGGTTCCCTCATCGGCCTTCTTATCGACATCTACCTGGGGACCGTTACGTACAGCCAGTGCCGCTTGCGGTCTGTGGTTAAACCCACTGCCAGCGTAGTAGTCGAGTCTCTAGAGTCCCACACAGAGAGTTTCCCTACTCCGGGCGAAACGATATAGAGGTCGTATGGTTTTACGACAAGGGTTCGGACGCATACGTGTGTTTACGCACGTACGACTTTCGGACAGTTTTTACCAGTCGGCTTTGGTTTAAGCCAGTTACTGGTATCCGGTTATTGGATTTATACAGTCTAAAGTTTTTCCGTATTTTTGCGGAAAGGAGGGGCGTTCTCGTAATTGCGCGAGAAGCTTCTAGAAGGTGGTGACTAAGGAGGTTAAGGTGGCATAAGCAATGAATGTGATTAGTGAGTCATATGGATGATTCATCCATGTCATTAATGCATGATAAATGCTTAATGACTCATGGAGTGAATCATCACTAGATATTATCAAGCATGGTTGCTAAATTGATTTCTTATTCTTTTCTTGATAAAAGAAATGCTTGATATATATTATCATAACTCATTATTCTCACTTCATTATTATCCTCACCTTCTCTCTCCTCAAGCTCTCCCTCTTCAAACCCTAATCCTCCCCTCTCATGTGTTGAGTACAAGGATTAGTTAGATTACTTAATCCATAACCCTCTCTATATTTCACCTAGCTTCTTTGATTAGCACTTAGAGAAGTTTAATTGCCTCAAGTTTAGAGGCTAAGCTTGGAGTAAAGCTCTCGGGTGGATCGTCTACTACTTCGAGAAGGCCGAGGAGGAGGTGGAGTTCGCAAAGACGAAGGACACGATTCGTTAGGTATAATCCCTAAACATAGTAGCATAGAAACTCTATGTTTGTTGTTAGTTATCGTTTAGCTTCGATTCAAACGGTTAGTCGATGTTTGTTAACTAAACAAGTTCGTTTTTGAAAATTCCGCCTCTCCACAAGTATTGGGGTGTTGTACATCAACTTACACTAGGGATGTACATCTTGTGAAACTTGCCGGTCATGTCACAGAGATAAGATGACCACAGCTCCGTTTATTGGAAACAGAGAAAGAGTTAGTGAACTCTTGGGATTGATACATGCTGATGTATGAAGGTCCCCAGTCTACACATGCCAAGACCGGTTCTTTGTACTTCATTACATTCTCTGATGATCTCTCAGGATTCAGACATATGTTCCTGTTGAAACACAAGTCCGAAGTTTTTGAGATATTCACAGAATATAAGTTAGAAGTAGAGAACCAAAAACGGGTATAAGTATTATGCCCTTTGATGAGATCAAGGAGGAGAATACTTGAGCACGGAATTCCTGGACTATTCTAAAGGAGAATGAGATTCTCTCTCAGCATTACTCCTCCGTATACACCATAGCATGATGGTATATCGGGGCGGAGAAATAGCACCCTATTTGATATGGTGTGCTCTATGATGAGTACTACTGAGTTTCCTATTTCTTTTTGGGAGTTATGCACTTGAGAAGCTGCATACCTATTGAATAGGGTTCAAATCAAATCAGTTGCCTACCACTTCATATGTGATATGGAAAGGGAAGAGCCCATATCTTAAGTTTGTTAAGATTTGGCGTTGTCCGGCCTATGTCTAAAAGAAAAATCCGGACAAGCTCGAGGCAAGGTCTGTTATGTAGAACTGGAAATGTTCCAGCTATACAAACTGCAGCTGATGATTTGGTAGAACCAAAGGATTCATTAGTTTCCAACGAACCTCAGCCTCTCCGCCGATCTAGTAGCGTTCCTCACCCACCTGAGAGATACTTCGGTTTCTCTATGACAGTGGGAGCGAGGATTGCATCATGAGATGATGACCCAACTAGTTTCGAGCTGGCCATCAGGAGTGGGACTCTGTAAGAATGGCTGGATGCTTATCGATCTGAGATGGAATCCTCATGCACCAACAAAGTATGAACTTTGGTTGCTCTATCTGAAGGGTTAAATCCCCATCAGGAGCAAGTATTTCTTGAGAAGATTACTAGGTGTACATGGAAAAGTTGAGACTTTCAAAGCTATGCTTAAGTCCATCCAGATCCTACTTGCCACGGCTACATACCATGACTACGATATCTGGCGGTTGGGCATCATGACTGCTTTTCTAAATGATGTTTTAGAAAAGTGCGTCTATAAGTACACAGCCAGAGGGCTTCGTAGACAGTGGGAGCAGCGGAAATATGTGCAAGATGTTTTATATGAAAAAACAGGCATCGCAGAGTTGGGACATCTGTTTTGATGTGGTAGTCAAAAAGTTTGACTTCATCAAAATTGTAGATGAACCTTGTATATACAAAAAGGTAGTAGGGAGTATGGTGGTGATCCTCGTAGAGTACGTGAATGACATACTCTTGATAGGGAAGGAGTTTCCTATGCTACGCTCGGTCAATCTTCGCTTATCACAAGGATTCTCCATATAGGATCAAAGTGATACCTCCTAAATCCTGGGTTTTTGGATCTATGAGATAGATCTAATTGGATGTTAGGATTATTACTAGTTGTAGTGAGATGGTATCAATTGATCCTGGGGAGAATCACTGGAAAGGTTACAGGGTGATAAGAACGACTGAATGTCAGTCACAGGTATTGTCTTTACCCTCAGTGGAGGGACGGTATGTTGGAAGAGTTCCAAGCTAGATACCGTGACATACTAGACGATTAAAGGCAAGATACATCATTACCAAGGATGCTACCAAAGAGGCAGTCTGGATAAATATAAGTTCATGAGATGAACTTCTTTCCTATCATTGTGTGACAATGGAGTTGTGGCTTATGCCAAAGAACCCCCGTCCCATCAGAAATCAAGATATAATTCTTAGGCAGTATCACCTGATCATGGAGATGGTTGATCTCCTGGGAGATCGTGGTTAGGAGAGTAGACACAGAGGACGACAGCGCGGATCCACTCACAAAGGCCTTTTTCCCAGTAGAGACTTTTATGGGATGGTTGAGTATGAGATACTTCAACCGTAGCTAATTGTTGGGTATGCGATACCACAACAGATGGCCCTAGTGCAAGTGGGAGATTCTTAGTTATATGTATGCTCTAGAGGCCATTACTGTACATACGATGTATATTGTAATGGATGCTTGGACATATATAGCGAGGACTTTCTTGCTCGACATGATAGTATGCTATCTGGTCGTACTTTATCTTAACATGTACTCTAATTGTCTCTATATTACATGTTGGTAAAGCCCTTAGGATATGTACTCGACTACTGGGACTATGATGTGATCATACTAGTGGGGCCACGGTAGTCAACGAGTACATCCTATAACTGTTCCTAGTCGAGGGTGTATCGAGACAGGGCATCGATACACCAGAGTAGACTAGCGTATACGCATCTTGACCCATATGATGGGCGATGGATGATCCCATATCCATCGGTGTTTGACATCAAGGATGGTGTACGGGTGCTCAGTGGAGACTGGGTACACTGGACGGACCGGCCGAGAACTCCCAGATGGTATTATACCTTACGTCAGATGGCAGTTCTCCGGTGACACTGGTACAGAGTAGTCTGTTGACCCGAGATCGTCATAGAGTCTTGTGTGATTCCCACTGTACTTTGATTTCCATCATACCACGTCTAAGGGGGCGTGCAAAAAGGTGGCTTTTGGGTACAGTCCCGAATCACATGTAGGCAATGAGCGATAGGAGGGGATTCGTCTCTCCCGGTATAGGGAGTTGATGTTGTGCTGTGTTCGATTGGCTATAACCGGAAATCCCTGGCCAGGGTTGCTGAGATCTACTGGTAAGTGTTATCAGTAGTTTATCGAACTGTTATAGACCTCATATCGACACGACTTATCGAGCTACTGGGGTCTGACGTTTACCACCCGTAGGCGAGATATGCGACATATTAGACGACGAGACCGGAATGTACGGTAGCGTTACTGATTGGCATCACAGGAGAATGTACAGGCTTGCTTATTGATCTTCTGATCGCACAATACCCGGGTGGCCGTTACGTTTAGCATACCGCTTGCGGCTTGTGGGTGTTTGATATGATCATCACCTACTGCCGGCGTATTGACGAGTCTTTAGAGTCCTACACAGGGGTTTCCTGGCTCAAGCGAAACGGAGTAGGAGCACATATGTGATATTTGCGGGACCGAGATTAATATGATATGATATACCGTATTCTATTTTCGCGATAAGTGACATTGATCGGTTGTATGCGATATAGCCGGGTTATCGGATCAAGTGTTGATTCGATAAGTTGTTACACATGATATTAGTCGGTTATAGCCGGGTTATTAAATCAAGAGTTGATTTAATAATTTAATTTATAATTATGTATTTGATATATTACATTACATTAACTAGTATTAGCTCACTTATGATTTATTTTCTCACTAGATTGTGCACATTGTTTATATGTGATATATGCAAGTGTACATGTTTGTATCATGCTTGATGATACATACAAGATGGGTGTATGAGACTTATATCAAGTTTAGGTTAAATTAGGGTTTACTTATTTCCTTAAGAATAACAAAAGAGAGGAGACTTTAGTCAATGTTATCAAGCTTGTAGAAGCTTGTATGCAACATTGACAAAGTCAACTCTTTTGTCATTCCTTAGGATATTAGTTAACCCAACCCTTAACCTCATACTATGGTTAATTCTCTACATGAGTTAAGCATGAGGGCTTAACTCAACCATAGTGCAATAATTCAAAGGATAAGTTTTCATTTGGATGAATTATTCACTTCGTCTTCTTCTTCATTAAGCTCCTTGAAAAGCTTTCAAGCTCTAATGGTGCTATGAGGAAAAATGTGAGAAAATCAATTCTAAAGTGAGCCCACCTCCTACTTCTTCATCCTCTACCACTTGCCATGTAGTAGAGTGTGTTCTCTTCACAAAGTTCATGACCTAGTGAAGGAATAGCTTGAGTTAGTGTCTCCCCGACGTAGATCATCTTCGGCCTCGAAGTCATCGAAGCAAGCACGTTCGTTCTTCTTGTGGAGCTTCTCTAGAGTCCGGAGTTCATGATCGCAGCGAAGGGGACATCTACACGGAGCTATTGAAGTGAAGGACCGGATCTACAAAGGTTGTAATCCCTCTCACTTATTGTTGAACTGTTTAACATGTTAGTTTTCGCCTAAACTCTAGTATAAAGATCCGGCTTTGGGTTGTTCGGCACGGCTAAAATTTTAATCGGGCATGGTTGATGCCTCGTAGACCCTTGTGAGCGTGCCTAGAAACCCTACACGAACCATATCCAATAGGGTTCGATTCATTCTTTCCGATACACCGTTGTGTCGTGGTGTGTATGTAGGAGTAAGCTGAGAGAGAATTCCATTCTCTTTTATGTAACCCAGGAACTTGGCACTTAAGTATTCTCCACCTCGATTAGATCTTAGTATCTTGATACTTTTTCCTGTTTGGTTTTCCACTTCAATCTTGTATTCCTGTAATTTCTCAAAGGCCTCGGATTTATTCTTCATCAAGAAGATCTGTCCATACCTAGCGAAATCATCCATAAAAGTAATGAAGTAGGAAAAACCACCTCGTGCATGTGTAGACATTGGAACGCACACGTCACTGTGTACGAGTCCTAACTGTAAGTCGATGTAGTACACCCCAGTACTTATGGGGAGGCGGAATTTTCAAAAACGATCAAGTTTAAACAACGAACATCGACTAACCGCTTGAATCGAAGCTAAACAAATAATAACCAAACACATAGCTATACTAAACTATAGTGTTATGGGATTATACCGATCGAAACTAGTCCTTCGTCTTTACGTCCTCCTTTGTTCTCCTCGACCTTCTCTAGGTAGTAGACGATCCACCCGAGAGCGAAACTCCAAGCTAAACCTCTAACTTGAGGTAACTAATCAACTTTGATTGCTAATCAAAGATGAAAGGATGATGTAGAGTGAAGGTTATGGATTGTTTAGTCTAACTAATCCTTTGATCTCAACACATGAGGATTAAGGATTAGGGTTTGAAGATGAGAGCTTGAGGAGAGAGAATGTGATATATGATCATGAGAGAAGAGAGAGAGTGTATCATAATATTATGAAGCATTCTTATTTTTCAATAATGAATAAAAAGAAATGAATAAGCATGCTTCATGAAATATCTAGTGGTGATTCATTAGCATGAGTCATTAAGCAATAAATGTGCATTAATGAAATGAATGAATCACCACCATGACTCACTCTCTTGTCCAAAAGAAACCTCCTTAGTCACATCTTCTAGAAGCTTCTCGAGTAATTACGAGAACGCCCCTCCGATCCGTAAAAATACGGAAAAACTTTAGACTGTAAAAATCCAATAACCGGATACCAGTAACTGGCTTAAACCAAAGCCGACTGGTAAAAACTGTCCGAAAGTCGTACGCGCGTAAACGCACGTATGCGTCCGAACCCTTTGTCGCAAAACCATGCAACCTCTATATCGTTTCGCCTGGAGTAGGAAACTCTCTGTGTGGGACTCTAGAGACTCGACTACTACGCTGGCAGTGGGTTTAACCACAGACCGCAAGCGGCACTAGCTGTACGTAACGGTCCCCAGGTAGTTGTCGATAAGAAGGCCGATGAGTAAACCCATCCGAACTCCTACTGAGTCTGATGTGACAATATCCATACAGTCCGGTCCGTTCGTCCAAGACTATCGCATATCGGGCCTAGGGGGGCGGCAAGCGTCAGTCCCCTAATAGCGGTATAAGTCGTGTCGGAGTAAAGCCCATTACACCCTGAGAAACTGCTTGAACCTACCAGCAAATCTCGCTTGCCCTGGCCAGGGACTTTGCGTAATGGCTCTCTGACACAGCACGATATCTACTCCCAATACCGGGAGGGACGAATCCTGTCTAACCGCCACTGCCTCCAAGTGCTCGGGACTGCACCCAACTGCTACCTGTTTGCACGACTCCTTTGAGCCGTGGTAGGGTAGCAATCTAAGAACAGTGGGACACACTCGAGGCGAAGTAGCAGTGTCAAGTCTGCGGACTACGCTGTACTCATGTCACCTGGGAACTGTTCACTGACGACTGGTATCAAACCAACCAACAGTTCCCTGTGAGTCCTGTCCGGTGTACCCGTAACCTAACGAGCACCAGTATACTATCTCCAGTACGACGTACTGATGGCTGTGGGACAGACCATCTCCCCAACTGGGATGAGAAGCGTACACACTAGTCTACTCCGGAGTATCGATGCTCTGTCTCGATAATCCAACGACCAGGGACCTGAATAAGGATGTGCTTGTAGACTACCCAGCCCCCACTAGTGTGACTGCCATCACAACGCTGGTAGACAAGCAAGATCCTAAGAGCTCTATCAATACGTATACTCACATATTAAGATAGAAAAACCAGGTAGCATACTACCATGTTTAGCAAGACTGTTATATACATATGAATATCCCAAGCTTCCATTAAGTAATATACAAGCTAGTATGATACAGTAATGGCCTTCTAGGGCATAAACACTAACAATCTCCCACTTGCACTAGGGCCATGTACTGGCATATCGTAGACCAATGATCTCGAGCAGCCTCTCGAACTGAATCTGAGGAAGGGCCTTCGTGAATGGATCAGCAATGTTCTCTTCTGAAGCAACTCTCCGAACCTCGATCTCCTGACGATCAATGATCTCCCTGATCAGGTGATACCGCCTCAAGATGTGTCTGGACTTCTGATGGGACCTTGGTTCCTTCGCTAAAGCTATAGCTCCGTTGTTGTCGCAATACAGAGGTATTGGATCAACTATGGTAGGAACCACCTGAAGTTCTGTTAGGAACTTCTTCATCCAGACTGCTTCTTTTGCGGCATCGCAAGCAGCTATATACTCCGCTTCCATCGTCGAGTCAGCAACGGTGTCCTGCTTGGAGCTCTTCCAGCACACCGCCCCTCCATTGAGGGTAAAGACATAACCCGACATGGACTTGGAATCGTCCTTATCACTCTGGAAGCCGGAATCAGCAAAGGCCTCCAACCTGAGGTCTTTTCCGCCGTAAACCAAGAACATCTCCTTAGTCCTCCTCAGGTACTTGAGAATGTTCTTTACTGCTATCCAGTGTTTCTCCCCTGGGTCTGACTGATACCGGCTTACCACGCTCAGTGCGTAAGCTACATCTGGTCTGGTACACAACATCGCATACATTATAGAGCCTACCGCAGAAGCGTAGGGTATAATAGACATGCGTTCCCTTTCCAAATCAGTCTTGGGAGACATCTCTTTGGAGAGGGTGATTCCGTGACAAGCCGGTAGATTACCGCGCTTAGAATCTTCCATACTGAATCTTTTCAGTACAGTGTCGATATACCTGGACTGCGAAAGTCCCAACATCCTTTTGGATCTATCACGATAGATCCGGATCCCCAGAATGTAAGAGGCATCACCCAGGTCTTTCATGGAGAACCTGTGTGACAAGAATCCTTTGACAGATTGTAGCATAGGAATGTCATTTCCTATCAATAGAATGTCATCCACGTACAAGACGAGGAATACGACACTTCTGGCCACAACTTTACTATATATGCACGGTTCATCTGGATTTTTGATAAAGTCATATTCTTTGACTGTCTCATCAAAACAGATGTTCCAACTCCGCGATGCCTGCTTTAGTCCGTAAATGGACTTAAGCAGCTTGCATACTTTCCCGCTGCTCCCACTCTGATTGAAACCCTCTGGCTGATCCATATAGACGCTCTCTTCTAAATTTCCATTCAGAAAAGCCGTCTTTACGTCCATCTGCCAGATTTCATAATCATGGAAGGCAGCAATAGCAAGAAGGACCCGAATGGATTTGAGCATAGCCACTGGAGAAAAAGTTTCGTCATAGTCCAAACCAGGTCTTTGACGAAAACCCTTTGCAACAAGTCTAGCCTTATAGGTTTCCACCTGTCCATCTACACCAATCTTTTTCTTGAAGATCCATTTGCATCCTATGGGTTTTACCCCATCTGGAGCAAAGTCCAAAGTCCATACTTTGTTGGTGTACATGGACTCCATTTCGGTCCGCATTGCATCTAGCCATCGTACCGAGTCGCCGCTCTGGATGGCCTGCTGGAAGTCAGTAGGTTCATCATCATCTATGATGCAATCCTCTCTATCCCCGTCTATGAGAAAACCGTAGTATCTCTCAGGCGGACGAGACGGCCTACTACTCCTGCGGAGGGGTGCGGGAATGTTCTGTTCTACTTGAACCTCTGGTTCTACCAAACTTTCAGTAGTAGTTTGTGGTTCTGGAATTTCTTCCAGTTCTATTTCGCTCCCACTTATTTCCTTTTCTAAAAACTGATTTTCCAGAAAATGGGCATTACGAGAAACAAAAACCTTTTGTTCCTCTGCGTAATAGAAATAATATCCCTTGGAGTTCTTTGGATATCCCACAAACATACATTTTACTGATCGTGCCTCGAGCTTGTCCACATGCTGCTTTTTAACAAAAGCTGGACATCCCCAAATCTTCATATGCTGAAGATGGGGTTTCTTCCCAGTCCACATCTGATATGGAGTGGAAGGCACAGTCTTGGTAGGAGCTCTGTTCAGAAGATATGCCGCTGATTCTAGCGCATAACCCCAGAAAGATCGCGGTAACTCAGCATTACTCATCATGGATCGTACCATATCCAATAGGGTTCGATTCCGTCTCTCCGATACACCGTTATGCTGTGGAGTGTATGGAGGAGTAAGCTGAGAGAGAATTCCTTTCTCTTTTAGGTAACCTAGGAACTCGGCACTTAAGTATTCTCCACCTCGATCAGATCTCAGTGTTTTTATACTTTTGCCGGTTTGGTTTTCTACTTCATTCTTATACTCTTGGAATTTCTCAAAAGCCTCGGATTTATGTTTCATCAGATAAATGAATCCGTATCTTGAGTAATCATCCGTGAAAGTAATGAAATAGGAAAAACCACCTCTCGCATGTGTAGACATTGGACCGCATACATCACTGTGTATGAGTCCTAAGAGCTCGCTCGCTCTTACTCCTTGTCCAGTGAATGGAGTCTTTGTCATCTTTCCTTTGAGACAAGATTGACAAGTGTCATAAGTTTGATATTCGAACGTGTCCAAATATCCTTCTCTATGCAACTTAGTCAACCTTCTATCATTGATGTGACCCAGTCTACAATGCCATAAGAAAGCTTTATTTAAATCTGGAGACTTTCTTTTTAGTGTGTTCTGGACTTTGAAAATTTGGAGTTGGTTTAACACATATATGCCGTTATTTAGAGTACCGGACCCAATCAAACCATGATTAAGGTGGATGTTGACAACATCTCTTACAAACGTGAAATCATAACCTTTATTTGATAACAAGGAAACTGATATGATATTACACGTTAAGCTGGGTACAAAATAACAGTTTTGTAAAAACCAAAATGTGTCCACTCGTCAATCCTAGGTGATAATCCCCGACGGACGCAGCTCCCACGCTAGCTCCGTTAGCAACCCTGAGGATCATATCACCTTCCTTCAGCACTCTACGGTTTCTCAGTGCCTGCAATGAATTGCAAATATGAGATCCTGACCCGGTATCCAATACCCAGGAAGTAGAGTTGATCGACAGACAATTCTCAATTACAAACACACCTGAAGTCGAAGCCACAGCCTGCTTCGGTTCCTGGTTCTTGGCGTTCCACGCCTTGCAATCCTTCTTCCAGTGCCCTTTCCTGTGACAATGGAAGCACTCATCCAGGCCAACTACCGGTGCTGTAAACTTTTTCTTTCCCTTCTTTCCCACCTTACTAACACCTCCTCTAGGTCTGGGTGCGGCCTTCTTCTTCCTTCCTTTGGCCCTAGCCTTGGACCCGGAAGAAGATGAACCGCCAACAAACATAGCGGGTATTTCCCTTGCCTTCTGCAAGGTGCCCTCTGCACTCCTTAACATGTTCAGGAGTTCCGCAAGTTCAACTTCTTTTCCTTGAAGATTGAAGTTGAGGATAGACTGGGCGTAGGTGGGAGGAAGGGACTGGAGAACAAGGTCTGTATAGAGCTCATTATCCAAAGTCGTCCCAAGGTCTGCGAGCTCTTCAATATAGCCGATCATCTGTAGGACATGTTCACCTACTGATGACCCGACAGCCAACCTTGCTCGAAACAATTTCTTAGAGGTCTCGTATCTTGCTATACGAGATTGCTCTCCATAAAGTTCCTTTGTATGGAGAAATATGCCATCTAGAGACATATCCTCGTGCCTCCTCTGATGTTCATTGTTCATCGAGGCAAGCACGATGCACTTGGCTCTCGCGCAATCTAAATCCCAGGTTTTGCGGATTTCCTTATCCGCATTGCTGGATTTGGGACCAAGGACAGCAGGTGCTGTAGCGGTGAGGACGTACCCCAGTTTGTCATAGGTCAAAGCCATCTTGACATTCCGCAGCCAATCTTTATAGTTTGGCCCCGTCAGTATATTTTTCTCTAAAAGTAACTTAAGTCCAGTCATTTTCAGGGTCGCTGCAATTAGGAGAGAGAGAAGAAAACTCTTTAGCATGATGCTCTTGCAAGTTTAGAATGGTTTTTAGTTTATCTAAACTGGATGGCTCCCACTGTTTCTCGAATCCTTCCTCAAACCATAAAAGAAGAATTAGCCAAGACTATTCTCACCGTACAATACTTGCTTAACCGTTCAGCCAGGCCGGTGTCGATACTTCGAGGGAGGTTTTCCAACGCTTTCGCGAAGTTCCTTAATTAAATAACCTCTTTTCTCTGGGGGCGTAACCCCGCTGACACTTTTCTGGACACCTACTAGGTTTATAGCATTGATCGTTAAGCGACGAATATCCTGATAAGTAGCATATACTCACAGTAGGATCGGGATCCAAATATCATCGTATGATAATGTTGAAGGAATCCTACCAACATTCATCAAACTCCAAATGGTATGCATCTCTTTGCAAATTTCAGTTTCTTTAGAAATTCCCGATATAAGGTTTTTGCCCCATGCTCTTATGACCTTGGCTTTGGTCAAAATGTCATAAGTCACATGTCAAGTTCTACCCGTCATTATCTTGTCACTTTGAACCCATCCGTATATACCCCTGACTTTGGTCAAATGGTAATACGACTGTCCCAAACCAACTCATCTATCTTATGCAACAAATGAAAACCCAGTAGCTACCAAACACTATGCCTTGACTTTGGCCAAAATGCATAGCTTGAATACTACTGAATACCCAAATGAAATGACGGAGGGCTACGACTGGTTTTGGCGAAACCGTAAACGTAGTGAACTTGATATAACCGAAGGAACCTGATAGCTTTTAAAAGGAGTGGTTAAAGCTCCGCATTTAAAAATATCTGTTTTAAAAATAACCGAGTGGTTTCTTTTAAATTGTTCCAACGATTTAAACTTTGGTTTGTTTTACTTTGCATTATAGATAATGCGTCCCATCATTAACCTATCATTGCAGAAAACAACGAAAATACAACGTCCTCTTATGCCATCCGCATTCGCCACGGGGTCCCGTCATCACCCGTTAGGTTACTTAACTAACGACAGAGCGGGGGCTGGGCTAGCGCGGGTGTAAAACATAAGTGGCGTCTAAATAGCTATCATAAATATAGATATTTTACATTCGTCTGACGCAATGATATTCATTCCAGAACACAGATAAACAATATTGGATTTGCAAGCAATCTGTATTTCTTTTGAGCCTGCAAGAAAAGACAGATTACACAGTTGTGATGAATAGCCGTTACCCCACCCTCGACCCCTACGGGTACGGCAAACTACCCACCCGGCAGTCTGTGTACCCCACCTTGGGTCAGTCCTAGGAGCAAAAACAGTAAAATGAAATAATACAACGGTGGCTACAACCGCAACCTGGAAGTGCCCCGCGAAAATAATATTACAACAAATTACATTTACAACAAATGAATTAATCAATAACCCATTGCTAACCCCGGCTATACACCACAACAGTCCAATACAGTTTATATGCACAAACAGATATAACCATTTCAGAAATGTGCAACCCCCTGCCAACCGACATACTAGCAGTTAGGGGAGGTTTACGAACACATTAAACAATCACAGATATAATCCAATACGCAAATACTGTACAATTCGATCGAATAAACAACATCAATATTGCTCCAAAATCTGCTCTGTTAAACAGTAACCAGAGCAATAATTAAATATTCCAGAAAACCCCAAACACCAGAGAGGACCCACCCATGAAAGATGAGCCCATGACTCGGCAACTCGGCCGCGGAAGCGCGGCGGATCGGTGGGATCCGCCGCCCTTCCGCGGTGCTTTAGTCGAATCATGTGCTCGAATTTCTTGGGTGTTCTCCTGTGGTCATGTCAAGCTCTCTGAACACACCTGAAAAATTTTCTCACTTGATTTTAACTTCGACAGAAACTTAACAGAATTAGGGTTTTGCGGCGTTGTTTTTCCGTTCGAAATTCGTACAAATTTGCAATTAAGTTATTTATTGTTTAGCGAGGCTCTGATACCACTGTAAGTCGATGTAGTACACCCCAGTACTTATGGGGAGGCGGAATTTTCAAAAACGATCAAGTTTAAACAACGAACATCGACTAACCGCTTGAATCGAAGCTAAACAAATAATAACCAAACACATAGCTATACTAAACTATAGTGTTAAGGGATTATACCGATCGAAACTAGTCCTTCGTCTTTACGTCCTCCTTTGTTCTCCTCGACCTTCTCTAGGTAGTAGACGATCCACCCGAGAGCGAAACTCCAAGCTAAACCTCTAACTTGAGGTAACTAATCAACTTTGATTGCTAATCAAAGATGAAAGGATGATGTAGAGTGAAGGTTATGGATTGTTTAGTCTAACTAATCCTTTGATCTCAACACATGAGGATTAAGGATTAGGGTTTGAAGATGAGAGCTTGAGGAGAGAGAATGTGATATATGATCATGAGAGAAGAGAGAGAGTGTATCATAATATTATGAAGCATTCTTATTTTTCAATAATGAATAAAAAGAAATGAATAAGCATGCTTCATGAAATATCTAGTGGTGATTCATTAGCATGAGTCATTAAGCAATAAATGTGCATTAATGAAATGAATGAATCACCACCATGACTCACTCTCTTGTCCAAAAGAAACCTCCTTAGTCACATCTTCTAGAAGCTTCTCGAGTAATTACGAGAACGCCCCTCCGATCCGTAAAAATACGGAAAAACTTTAGACTGTAAAAATCCAATAACCGGATACCAGTAACTGGCTTAAACCAAAGCCGACTGGTAAAAACTGTCCGAAAGTCGTACGCGCGTAAACGCACGTATGCGTCCGAACCCTTTGTCGCAAAACCATGCAACCTCTATATCGTTTCGCCTGGAGTAGGAAACTCTCTGTGTGGGACTCTAGAGACTCGACTACTACGCTGGCAGTGGGTTTAACCACAGACCGCAAGCGGCACTAGCTGTACGTAACGGTCCCCAGGTAGTTGTCGATAAGAAGGCCGATGAGTAAACCCATCCGAACTCCTACTGAGTCTGATGTGACAATCTCCAAACAGTCCGGTCCGTTCGTCCAAGACTATCGCATATCGGGCCTAGGGGGGCGGCAAGCGTCAGTCCCCTAATAGCGGTATAAGTCGTGTCGGAGTAAAGCCCATTACACCCTGAGAAACTGCTGGAACCTACCAGCAAATCTCGCTTGCCCTGGCCAGGGACTTTGCGTAATGGCTCTCTGACACAGCACGATATCTACTCCCAATACCGGGAGGGACGAATCCTGTCTAACCGCCACTGCCTCCAAGTGCTCGGGACTGCACCCAACTGCTACCTGTTTGCACAACTCCTTTGAGCCGTGGTAGGGTAGCAATCTATGAACAGTAGGACACACTCGAGGCGAAGTAGCAGTGTCAAGTCTGCGGACTACGCTGTACTCATGTCACCTGGGAACTGTTCACTGACGACTGGTATCAAACCAACCAACAGTTCCCTGTGAGTCCTGTCCGGTGTACCCGTAACCTAACGAGCACCTGTATACTATCTCCAGTACGACGTACTGATGGCTGTGGGACAGACCATCTCCCCAACTGGGATGAGAAGCGTACACACTAGTCTACTCCGGAGTATCGATGCTCTGTCTCGATAATCCAACGACCAGGGACCTGAATAAGGATGTGCTTGTAGACTACCCAGCCCCCACTAGTGTGACTGCCATCACAACGCTGGTAGACAAGCAAGATCCTAAGAGCTCTATCAATACGTATACTCACATATTAAGATAGAAAAACCAAGTAGCATACTACCATGTTTAGCAAGACTGTTATATACATGTGAATATCCCAAGCTTCCATTAAGTAATATACAAGCTAGTATGATACAGTAATGGCCTTCTAGGGCATAAACACTAACACTAAGTGCTCGCTCGCTCTTACTCCGTGTCCAGTAAACGGAGTCTTTGTCATCTTTCCCATGAGACAAGATTCACAAGTGCCATTAGATTGATATTCGAACGGATTCAAATATCCTTCTCTATGTAACTTCATTAATCGTGTTTCATTGATGTGACCTAGTCTACAATGCCATAAGAAAGCCTGATTTATTTCTGGAGACTTTCTTTTAAGTGTGTTCTAGACATTGAAAACCTGAGCTTGACTCAATTCGTATATACCGTCATCTAATGTACCGGACACAATCAGAACTTGATTTAGGTGGATGTGAACTACATCGCTTACGAATATAAAATCATATCACTCTTTTGAAAGAAAGGACACTGATATGATATTACAAGTCAAACTAGGTACATACAAACAGTTACGTAGAATCAATATCTGCCCACTTGTCAAACCTAGACGATATTCTCCTACGGATTCAGCATCCACGCTCATTCCGTTTGCAACTCTGAGAGACAAATCACCTACCCTTATAACTCTACGGTTTCTCAAAGCATGTAATGAATTAAAGATATGAGATCCTACTCTGGTATCTAGTACCCAGGAAGTAGAGTTTATTGATAAAGAGTTCTCAATTACAAACACACTTGAGGCTGAAGCCACAACATGCTTCATATCCTGGCTACTGGCTTCCAAAGCCCTGCAATCCTTCTGCCAATGCCCGTTCCCATAACAATAGGAACATCCCTTCTTACCTACACCAAGTCCCGAAACTTTTGCTCTTCCCTTTCCTCCTACTTTATCGACACCGTATATCAGCTTTGTAGAGGTCTTCTTCTTTTCACCCTTTGCTTTCGCCCTGGATATAGAAGAAGAAGGCCCCCCATTAAGCAGAGCTTGTGTCTCCCTGGTTTCTTTCAGGGTATAAGTAGAGGGTAGGGACTGTGGAAATAAGTCAGCGTATGACCTGTTTCTCAACGTGGTCTCCAGGTCCTTGAGCTCATCAATATAGCTAGTCATTATAAGGACGTCGTCCCCTACAGATGACCCGACAGCCAACCTCGCTTGAATTAATTTGTTCGAGTTCTCATATCTTGCAATATGAGATTGCTCTCCATATAAATCTTTGTTATGGAGAAAGATGGAAACTGAGTCCATCTTCTCATGCTGCTTCTGGTATACACCATCAACTGAAGCCAACACGAGGCACTTGGCTTTCGCTTTATCCTTTTCCCTTGTCTGAAGGATATCCATATCCGCGACGGTGGAAACTGGACCTGGGACGGCGGGATCTTGAGTAGTAATAGGGTGGTCCAGCTTGTCATAGGCAATGGACATCTGGACAGACCTTTGCCAGTCATATAAGTTAGATTCAGTCAACTTGTTATCTATGTTAGTTATATGTATGCCCTAGAGGCCATTACTGTACATTGGATGTATATTGTAATGGATGCTGGGACATATATAGGTAGGACTTTCTTGCTCGACATGATAGTACGCTATCTGGTTGCACTTTATCTTAACGTGTATACTTTCTGTCTCTCTGTTACATGTTGATAAAGCCCTTAGGATGTGTACTCGACTTCCAGGACTGTGATGCAGATCATACTAGTGGGGCCTGGATAGTCCATGAGTACATCCTTGAAATGTTCCTAGTCGAGGGAATATCGAGACGGGGCATCGATATTCCAGAGTAGACTAGCGTATATCTTCTCGACCCATGCGATGAGCGATGGATGATCCCATATCCATTGGTGTTTGACATCGAAGATGGTATGCGGGTGCTCAGTGGAGACTGGGTACACTGAACGGACTCGCCGAGAACTCCCAGATGGTATTATACCTCACGTCAGATGGCAGTTCTCTGGTGACACTGGTACAGCTTAGTCTGTTGACCCGAGATCGTCATAGAGTCTTGTGTGTCTCCCACTGTGCTTTGATTTCCACCCTACCACGGCTCTACTGAGTTGTGCAAACAGGTGGTTTTTGGGTACAGTCCCGATTCACATGGAGGAAATGAGCGATAGGAGGGGATTTGTCTCTCCCGGTATTGGGGGTTGATGTTGTGCTATGCTCGACTGGCCATAACAGAAAATCCCTGGCCAGGGTTGCAGTGATATACTGGTAAGAGTTATTAGTAGTTTCACGAATGTTATGGACCTCACGTCGGCATGACTTATCAAGCTACTGGGTCTGACGTTTACCACCCCTAGGTGAGATATGCGACATATCAGACGAACAGACCGGACTGTACGGTAAGTGTTACTGGTTTGATTCACAGGAGTGTGAGCGGGCTTGCTCGTCGATCTTCTGATCGCTCAATACCCGGGTGGCCGTTACGTTTAGCAGCCCGCTTGCGGCTTGTGGGTGTTTGATATGATCATCATCTGCTGCCGACGTATTGACGAGTCTTTAGAGTCCTACACAGAGGTTTCCTGGCTCAAGCGAAACGAAATACGAGCACATATGAGATATGTGCGGGACCGAGAATAATGCGTGTATGTGATACCGTATTTCATTCTCGCGATGAATGTGTCGAATGGTTGTATGCGATCTAACCTAGTTATCGAATCAAGGATTGATTCGATAAGCCGATACATTGGATACTAGCCGGTTATATGCGACATGACCAGATCATTGAATCAAGTGTTGATTTAATGATTTAATGTATAATTATATATTTGATATATTACTTTGCATTAACTAGTATTGGTTCATTTTAAATGGATTTACTCACTTGTATTGCACATTGTATATGTGATATATTTTTTTTGTGCACATGATTGTATCATGTTTGATGATACATTCTAGCTTGGGTTTGTGTAAAGAATTGACCATGGTTATATGAATGGTTAGGGTTTCATTTCATTTACTTATTCATTTATTTATTCTTTTTGTTTATTTTGGCAAAAGAAAATGATAAAGATAAATGAATGGTGGCTATGTTTGTTTTTAGTTGAAGATTCATGAAGCATTGACTTAGTCACCATTCTTGTCTCATGCCTAACCCTAACCACTTATCTAACCTTAGTTAAATCTCTACACTAAACCATGGTTGAAGAAATGATAAGTATTAATTTATTTTCCTTTTTTTAAAAATAACTTATCATATATTATCTTCTTCTTCTTCTTCTTCTTCAAGAAGAGAAAGCTTGATAGCTTCAATGGCAACTAGCCAAAATAAGTGAGAAATCCAATTCTAAAGTGAACCCACTTCCTATTTCTTCATCCTCTACATCTTGCCAAGTAGTATAGGGTGTTTTCTTCACAAGTATCATGACTTGGTGAAGTCTGAGTTTGATCTTGTGATGCCTCGACGTAGATCATCTTCGGCATCGAAGCCGACGATCAAGCCCGCCCATTTCTTCGATGAAGCCGATGCTAGAGTTCGTGATCCGACTTGGACAGCGGAGGGACATCATCGCGGAGCTTAGGAAGTGGTGGAACGGATCTACAAAGGTTGTAGCCCCTTTCCTCTTAGATAAATTCTTTTACTTGTATCGCATAGCCTATATATCTTGTTAACGATCCGTATTAGGGTTTGTAGGCACTTGTAAAATTTAAATTGGCCGTGTTTGATCACTTGCAAGACTTCATTAGTGTGCCTAGGAACCCTACAATCTAGATGTAACCTAGTCATGGTCACAAGGTCGCTGCAATGAGAGAGAGAGAAGAAAACACTTTAGCATGATACTCTTGCAAGTTTAGATTGGTTTTTAATTTATCTAAACTGGATGGCTCCCACTGTTTCTCGAATCCTTCCTCATACCATAAAAGAAGAATTAGCCAGGACTATTCTCACTGTACAATACTTGCTTAACCGTTTTGCCAGGCTAGTGTCGGTAATTCGAGGGAGGTTTTCCAACGCTATCGCGAAGTTCCTTAATTAAATAACCTCTTTTCTCTGGGGGCGTAGCCCCGCTGACACTTTTCTCGACACCTACTTGGTTTATAGCATTGATCGTTAAGTGATGAATCTCCGGATAAGTAGCATATACTCACAGTAGGATTGGGATCAAAAAATCATCGTATGATAATGTTGAAGGAATCCTACCAACATTTATCAAACTCCAAATAGTATGCAACACTAGCAAGTTTCAGTTTCTTTAGAAACTCCCGATGTGGATTTTTGCCCCATGTTCTTATGACCTTGACGAAGGCCAACAAATCATAAGTCACATGTCAAGTTCTGCCCATCATTATCTTGTTAATTTGAACCCACCCGTACATACCCTTGACGAAGGCCAACAAGGTAATACGACTGTCCCAAACCAACTCATCTATCTATGCAACAAATGAATACCCCAGCAGCTACCAAACACTATGCCTTGACGAAGGCCAACAAATATAGCTTGAATACTAATGACCATCCATAAGAAATGACGGAGGGCTACGACTGGTTTTGGCGAAACCGTGAACGTAGTGAACTTGATATAATCGAAGGAACCTGATAGCTTTTTAGAAGGAGTGGCTAAAGCTCCGCAACTAAAAATCTGCTCTTTTAAAATAACCGAGTGGTTTCTTTTAAATTTTTTCCAACGATTCAACTTTAGTTTATTTTCTTTGCATTAAAATAATGTGTCCCATCATTTAACCTATCATTGCAGAAAAAAACGAATATACAACGTCCTCTTATGCCATCCGCATTTGCCACTCAGTCCCGTCATCACCCGTTAGGTTACTTAACTAACGACAGAGCGGGGGCTGGGCTAGCGCGGGTGTAAAACATAAGTGACGTCTAAATATCTATCATATATAGATATTGTACATTCGTCAGACATAATAATAGGCATTCCAGATTACTGATGAACATTATTGGATATACAAGCAATCCGCGTTTGCTTTGAGCCTGCAACAAAAGATGGATTACACAGTTGTGATGAATAGCCATTACCCCACCCTAGACCCCTACGGGTACGACAAACTACCCGCCAAGTACCCGAAGTGAAGCGGTCTCCCTCAACAACGTGAGTAGGCCACTAAACACTTCAACGTACCCGGTAGTTTGTGTACCCCTCCTTGGGTCTATCCTAGGAGCAAAAAAACAGTAAATGAAATAATACAACAGTGGCAACAACCGCAACCTGGATGTTCCCCGCAAAAGAATATTACATCATATTACAATTTACATCGAATGAATGAATATAAAACCCATCTCAAACCCCGGCTAATCATCACAACGATCCAATCAAGTTCATATACACAAACAGTAAACATTACAGAAATGTGCAACCCCCTGCCAACCGACATACTAGCTGTTAGAGGTGGTTTACGAACACATTAATCATTACAGATAAAAACCCGATTAGCAAATAACTTAAAATATCGATCGACAACTTTTTTCCGTGTCTACCCCAAATGCAAGCCAGCACAGAAGTAACCTGGGCAGAAACAAAATATACTGGAAACTAAAACACCAAAATATATGAATAACAGAGCAAATTCGAGTCAACTCGGTGTTGACTCGGCGGCGGATCCGCGGCCAAAAGCACCATCTTGCCGCGGATCCGCGGCCGTCTTGCCTAGTTAGGGGCTCGTATTTTCCCAGTATTCTTATAATACCCTGCTGTGAATTTTAAGGCATATCAAATAAGTTTTGTGACACTTTTAAAATCAACAGAAACTGTTAGGGTGTTCGCGGTGTTGTTTTCGTGTTTTCCGTCGATCGAAGTTCTAATTAGTTGCTAACAAGCTAATAATGGTTTAGTTGGCTCTGATACCACTGTAAGTCCATGTCACGCACCCCACGAACTTGCGGGGAGGCGGAATATATAAAAAACGATTATTAAAGCTTCGTAACACGGACTTGAGCGCATGAATCGTGTCTAAACCGTTACTAGCAAACTACGAAACGTTTAACTACTCTGTTTTGAAGTTATACCTCACGTTACTTGTCCTTCGGGTCTTCATCACTGTCCTCCACTCCTTGTAGGCTCTTTGGAACGTCGGCACCTCAACGGCCTCCTCGAGTCAAAGACGATCCACCCGAGAGCTCCTACTCCAAGCTTTACCTCTAACTTGAGGTAACTAGGTTACTCAAAGTGCTAATCTAAGCAACCTAGGTGATATAGAGTTGGATTATGGATGTATTAGTCTAGCTAACCCTTGATCTCAACACATGAGAGGTTAGGGTTAGGGTATGAAGAGAGAGAGCTTGAGGAGAGAGAAGGTGGGAAATGAGAATCCTTTTGGATGAATGAATCATTTGTGTATATATGAAATATATCATATAATTAAATGAATAACAAATAATGATATATCATCATGTTTCATTAATACACTAAGTGATTCATCACATGAGTCATATAAATCATAAATGATTCATTAACTCCATGTATGAATCAAACCATGACTCACTTATCCAATTAATGCAAATGCCACCTTAACCCCCAAGTCACCAAGCTTCAAGAAGCTTCCCGACAAATTACGAGAACGCCCCTCTTATCCGTAAAAACACGGAAAAACTTTATATCGTTTTGCCGACTAGTAAAAACTGTCAGAACATCGTACGTGAGTAAAAACACGTATGCGTCCGAACCCTGTCGTAAAACCATACGACCTCTATATCGTTTTGCCCGAAGCAGGGAAACTCTCTGTGTGGGACTCTAAAGACTCGACAATACGCTGGTAGTGGGTTTAACCACAGACAGCAAGCGGCACTTGCTGTACGTAACGGTCCCCAGGTAGATGTCGATAAGAAGGCCGATGAGTAAACCCATCCGAACTCCTACTGAGCCTGCTGTGACAATCTCCGTATAGTCCGATCTGTTCGTCTAGGACTATCGCATATCGAGCCTAGGGGGCGGCAAGCATCAGTCCCCTAAAAGCGGTATAAGTCATGTCGGAGCGTAGCCCATTACACCTTCAGAAACTACTGGAAAACCTACCAGTAAATCTCGCTTTCCCTGGCCAGGGACTTTGCGTAATGGCTCTCTGACACAGCGCGATATCAACTCCCAATACCGGGAGAGACGAATCCTGTCTAACCGCTATTGCCTCCAAGTGCTCGGGACTGCACCCG
The DNA here is from genome assembly GCA_030015575.1 of Agapanthus africanus. Taxonomy (NCBI): domain Eukaryota; kingdom Viridiplantae; phylum Streptophyta; class Magnoliopsida; order Asparagales; family Amaryllidaceae; genus Agapanthus; species Agapanthus africanus. Next base: position 210,621,480 of record JASDDO010000006.1, read on the forward strand.
ACTGCTTCCTGTTTGCACGAATCCTTTGAGCCGTGGTAGGGTAGCAATCCAAGAACATTGGGACACACTCGAGGAGAAGTAGCAGTGTCAAGTCTGCGGACTATGCTGTACTCATGTCACCTGGAAACTGTTAACTGACGATGGGTATAATACCATCCAACAGTTCCCCGCGAGTCCTGTCCGGTGTACCCGTAACCTAACAAGCATCTGTATACTATCTCCAGTACGATGTACTGATGGATGTGGGACAGACCATCTCCCCAACTGGGATGAGAAGCGTACACACTAGTCTACTCCGGAGAATCGATGACCTGTCTCGATAATCGTACGGCTAGGGACCTGTATAGGATGTTGCTTATAGACTACCCAGCCCCCACTAGTGTGACTGCCATCACAACGCTGGTAATCAAGCAAAGATCCTAAGGGCTCTACTAATATGTATAAGCGATACGTTACAAAAAACATATGCACATATTAAAGTAGACACAATCCAAGTAGCATACTACCATTTTTAGCAAGACAGTCAATACAACTGTGAATATCCCAAGCTTCCATTAAGTAATATACAAACTAGTATGATACAGTAATGGCCTTCTAAGGCATAAACACAAACACATATCTCATATGGTGTGGTAGACACGGTTTTGGTTGGGACCCTGTTCAGTAGAAACGCTGCAGTTTCCAATGCATGCCCCCAAAATGAGACGGGTAACTCAGCATCACTCATCATGGAACATACCATATCTAATAGGGTCCGATTCCGTCGTTCTGACACACCGTTGTGCTGTGGTGTGTAAGGAGGAGTGAGCTGAGAGAGAATCCCATTCTCTTTTAGGAAGTTTGCAAACTCTGTACTGAGGTACTCCCCACATCGATCCGATCGAAGCATTTTGATGCTCAAGATGGTTTGTTTTTCTACTTCTTGTTTATATTCAGTGAATTTCTCGAAAGCTTCGGATTTGTGCTTTAATAAAAATACATGACCGAATCTTGATAAATCATCAGTGAAAGTAATGAAGTATGAAAAACCGCCTCTAGCCTGTGTACACATTGGCCCATATACATCACTATGTATGAGGCCTAAGAGCTCTGTAGCTCTTTCTCCGTGTCCGGTAAACGGAGTTTTGGTCATTTTACCCTTGATACAAGACTGGCAAGTCGCATAAGATTTATATTCAAATGGGTTTAAATATCCATCATTGTGTAACTTGTTTAGTCTTGTTTCGTTAATATGACCAAGTCTACAGTGCCGAAGAAAAGCTTCATTTATTTCTGAAAGTTTTCTTTTATTAGTGTGTTGTATGCTGAAAACTGTGTGTTGATTTAGGATGTATATCCCGTTATTAAGCGTACCATACCCAACCAACAATTGATTCAGGTGAATCTTCATAACATTGTTCTGCAATACAAAATTATATCCTTCATTGTCTAACAAAGAAACGGATATTATATTACAAAGCATACTAGGTACAAAATAACATGGGTTCAAAACCAATATACACCCCGACGGCAAACCCAAATGATACTCTCCCACTGCAACTATATGTACATTGGAACCATTTCCAACGCGGAGAGTATGGTCACCTGTCTTCAAAACCTTGCTATTTCTTACCCCCTGCATAGAATTGCAAATGTGAGATCCTGAACCGGTATCTAATACCTAGGAAGCTGAGTTTATTGAAAAACAGTTTTCTGTCACAAACACACCTGAAGCGGAAGCATCCCCATGCTTCTTCTTGAGATCTAAGTACTCCGTGCAGTTGCACTTCCAATGTCATGTTTTGTGGCAGTGATAACATTCCCATTTCCCCGATTCTCTAGCTTTGGACTTGTCCTTCCCCTTAACCTTGTTAACTCCACCCCTAGGATTGGTGGGCTTCTTCTTTATCTTTCCCTTGGCCTTAGCCTTTGGGCGAGAAGAGGAAGATTGCCCAACACTCAAAACGGGAGTTTTCACTGATTTCAGTGTGCTATCTGCACTCCTTAACATATAAAGGAGTTCAGGTAGTTCCTTCTCCATGTTGTGCATGTTGAAGTTAACTATAAATTGACCAGAGGTGGAGGGGAGGGACTGCAGAATAATATCCGCATATTGTTCATTGTCCATCGTCCATCCAAGGTCCTCAAGCTCTTCTATGAGTGCTATCATCTTCAGAACATGGTCTCCTACTGGTGTGCCAGGGGACATTCACATCTGAAACAGTTTTTTTGATGCTTCGTATCGTAATACGCGGGATTGCTCTCCATACAACGCATTTGTTTGGAGGAATATGGCATAAACGTCCATATTCTCGTGCTGCTTTTAATGTGTGTTATCCATCGATGCAAGCGCGAGGCATTTGGTCGTGGCACAGTCAGCGTCCCATGTCATGCGGACTTCAATATCCGCAACTAAGGATTTTGGACCTGGGACGGGCGGGGCTGGAGCCGTGAGGACATATGAAACCTTATCATAAGTCAAGGCAATGTTAAGATTCCTCAGCCGGTCTTTATAATTGGTCCCATTCAGTTTATTTTTATCTAGTAGAAGCTTGAGTCCATTCATTGGTATCTGCCATTAAGAGAAAGAAAAGAATACACTCAGCGAAAGCTCTTGCAAAGATCAGATTGGTTATTATCTTATCTAATCGATGTCTCCCACTGCTTTAATCAAGTTTTTCTTTCAATCCTTAAAAAGAGAACTAGCCAGGATTAATTACAGTCTACAACTTCGCTAACCGTTCAGCCAGGCCAGTGTCGGTACTTGAGGGAGGTTCCCCGTGCTTTCCCACGGACCTAATTAGTATAAACCTCGTCTTCCCAGAGGCGTAGCCCCGTTAACACCTTTCTAGACACCTAATGAGTTAGCTAATTGTAAACTGTATGACTCTCCTGGGAGCAACTATTGCCCACAGTAGGATCGGGATCCAACCATCATATGGAAGGTATGCAATCTCATTGCAAATTTCAACTATTGAAATTCCCGATGTGATTTTTACCCCTAGTACCCATGACCTTAACTATAGTCAACAAATCATAAGCACCAGTCAAGTTCTACCCATCATTTCTTGATTAATTAGACCAACTCACATGATCGTTAACTATGGTCAACAAAGTTTTATGAATGTCCTAATTCATTTGCATCATATGCAGTGTAGGAAGACATCACTTAGCTACCGTACACTACGTCTTAACTATAGTCAACAAACGTAGCACGAATACTAAGTACTCTACTTCCTAAAATGACGGAGGGTTGCGGATGGTTTTTGAGAAATTCTTTAATGCTTTGAACTTGATATCATCCTAGAATCAAATTCTTTTCAAAAGGAGTGGCTTGAGCTCCGCATTTTTGAAATGTAGCTTTTTCATAAAGAGCCGAGTTGTTTTCAAATCCGATTCTACAACATCTTTTTAGGTTTATTTTCTTTACATTAATCATATTAATGTAGCCCCATCATTTAAGTCCTTAAGCCAACCACAGAAAAGAAACGAAAATACAACGTACGCTTATGCCATCCGCATTCTCCGCAATGTTCCGTTATGCACCGTTAGGTTACTTAACTAACGGCATACCGGGACGGGACTAGCGTGGGTGTAAAACATAAGCAACATCTACTATATATCTCATATATAATATAGCATTCGTCTCAGATATCACATCACAGTATACAGGCAGCAGAAACACATATATGATAATATAGGATATACTAGGACGTCCGTATTTAGTATTTAGCCAACAATAGAAAATACGGATTCTATAGTCGCGATGAATAGCCAAGCCCACACCCCTAGACCTCTACGAGAGCGGCAAGCGACCCTACCAATTCTGGAGTTTAGGAGACCCGCTCTCGACTCCTCGAGATGGCCTCCCTCTGAATCCCAGAACCCGGTCACTTGTGCTCCCCTCCTTGGGTCTATCCTAATGCGGAAAAGTAAATAATATACAACACTGGTGACATCAACCTCAACCCGGAAGTGCCCCAAATAAAAGAATATTACATTACATTTGAATTTTACATGAATGAAAAGAAAACTCTCATCTCACATCAAACCCCCCCGGCTATTCAATCACGACAATCCTACATGTCAAATCTCAGCAACACATAATATCACATAACATCAACGTAAGTAAGTATGCGTACCCCGATTGTCGTTGATGTATAGCAACGAAACCGGCGATACACCACATACTACACTTACGGTCACAGAGAAATAAAATGAAAAACTACAACAATTGGAATCGTAACCGCCTTTAGACAACACAAACCCGGAATATCACATATACAAGATTTCATGCCTAAAAATGTAAAGCTTGCATTTCGGTCTGATCCATGAAAACACCTTTTCAAAACAAGCCGGATAATTCAACAAGATTTCCGATTGTTGCCGAGACCGAACTGCTAGATTTACACGCAACAAACAAATTTGTAGATTCCAATTATTGTATCAAATATTAACAAACTAGGCGACGTTAAAACATTCGATCGAACGATTGAACACCCAAAGACTGCTCAGAAAGCTCAACACCTGAGCAGATTCAAAAAATACCAGTAACAACACAAAACACATACGGTCCTGCACAAGAAAATAAGGCCCATGAATCACCTACTGCACCGCGGAACCGCCGCAGAAAGGCCACTATGGCCGTGGTTCTGCGGTTGTACGGTCGATTCAGGGCATCGTACTTCTCGTGGGCCCATAAAATACCGTGCTGAATTTTTTAAGCATTTTTAATTTGAAAAAATCCTTGTTTTAAAAAAATTTCCAAAGAGCACCCTTCGGGCGTCGATTTTCGTTCGTTCGAGGTTTTTAACGTCGTCTAGGTTACCCTAAGGCTCTAGCTTGGCTCTGATACCATGAAGGGGTTCCTACATCACCACTACAAGTGTTTGGAGGCATCACACATGCCATATTTAAAATTTATATGGAGCTAGAGAAACAAACCTAAGGATCAAACTAGAAAATCTAGGGTAACATAACTATTACACAAACACAAGTAGTAAAAGCTTGGGTTTTGAGAGTACAACCTTTGTAGCTCCCTACGATAGACTCCTTGGATACTTGAGGGTTGGAAAAAGGCTCACTTGAAATCCTCTAGGTCCACGACGATCCACCCGGAGTCCTCTTTGTCCAAGCTTGAAGCTCCACAAGATCAAGAGAAGAAATGGAAGCTAACACTCTACACTAATGGGCAAGACTAGTGTAGAATGGTGATGTGGTTTGTTTTCTCAATTCAAAATCCTAACTTGATGACTATTTTGCTCACAAGAGAAAGCTTGAGAGCAAGAGAGAAAGGAGGAAGAAGATGATGGCTTTTAAAGAGCTCAAGATAATGATAAGCATATCAATAAAAAATGAGAAATGAAAATATATATATATATATATATTCTCTTTCTCATTCTTAACCATAGTTATAAAATATCTAAATATTTAGTTTGGATCAAAAATGGCCATAGAAATTAAATCATGGTTAAAGCAAAGGGTTAGTGCAAGAATAAAATATTAAACCATGATAACAATTTCCATTTCCATTTTTCTTTTCCAAAAAATAATATCCATATATTTATAAATGGTGTGAGTCTTATATTGCCACCATCCACTATATCAACAACCATGATAGAATTATGTATGCATGTATGTGTGCATGCACATCCATATGTGCATAATTGAGAATAAATGCATACATGCATGCATACAAGAAAAAGACAAGAAAAGGGTTTAAAGTGAGAAACCAATGGTTAATGATAAATCAACACTTGATTTAGCAAACCGGTCATATCACATACGACCCGACCAAGAGCAAACCGCCCGATTAATATACGGTATCTCATACGCGCATTTTAACCGGGTCCACGCGCATATCTCATATACACACAACATCGTTTCACCTGGACTAGGTAACTCCATTGTGGGACTCTAAGACTCGTCAATACGCCGGCAGTGGGTGATGATCATATCAAGCACCACCAAGCCGCAAGCGGTCAGCTAAACGTAACGGCCACCCGGGTATTGAGCGATCAGAAGAAAACAAGCGAACCTGTCACCACTCCCGTTGAGCCAACCGGCAACACTACCGTACAGTCCGGTCTCTTCGTCAGATATGCTGCATATCGAGTCTAGGGATGGTAACGTCGACCCCAAAAACTCAATAAGTCATGCCGATGAATGGTCTATAACAGATCGAGAAACTACTGATAACTCTTATCAGTAAATCTCAACAGCCCTGGCCAGGGACTTACTGATATAGCCAATCGAGCACAGCACAGCATCAACTCCAAATACAAGGAGAGACGAAACCCCTCCTATCGCTCATTGCCTTCGTGTGTCTCGGGACTGTACCCAACGGCCACCTGTTTGCACGACTCAGTAGAGCCGTGGTAGGGTGGTAATCAAAGTACAGTGGGAGAACACACAAGACTCTATGACAATCTCGGGTCTACAGACTAACCTGTACCATTGCCACCTGAGAACTGCTATCCGACGATAGATATAATTCTATATAGGAGTTCTCGGCGAGTCCGTCCAGTGTACCTAGTCACCACTGAGCACCCGTATACGATCTCGATGTCAAACATCGATGAATGTGGGAACATCCATCGCCCATCATATGGGTCTAGTATCATATACGCTAGTCTACTCTGGTATATCAATGACCCGTCTCGATACACCTACGACTAGGGACTTTTCAGGATATGCTTATAAACTACAGATGTCCCACTAGTATGATCTCCATCATAATCACAGTAGTCAAGCCTATATCCTCAGGGCTTTATCAACATGTATGAATGAATAAAAACATGATCAAGTCAACATGTAAGATAAAGAAGAACCAGATAGCATACTATCATGTCGAGCAAGAATGTACACTGAATATATATATATATATACATGTATAAATACATTCACTATCATATAATGGCCTCTAGGGCATACATATATCCAACAAGGGGTATCCTTGTGATCCGTCACGAGTTACTTTAGATATTGCCGTATCTTTTTATTGTTGTAAACATTTGGATTAATGTTTACAAATGGAAATTGTGAGCATAAAGCATCATTTTGTGCATTTAATGTGACATAGACTTCATTAGTGACTCATGGTCTCTTTTATTGTGCATATGTCACATTATGTGATAGATTTGTGTGTTGAAATGAGAGGATGAGAGAGAAGGGCAGCCATAAGGGTGTGGGTTTGCTCTTGTATTATGCTAACTCTCACTCTCTCATTTTAAAACACAACACAAAAGAAAGAAAAAGGCTTGTTCTTCATCTTCTTCCTCTAGCTCACAACCTCCACTGATGGCTTCATCTTCAACCTCCATCCATGAAATGGATGCAAGAGACAAAGTTTTCACCCACATTCTTTACTTCGCCTTGGACACGTCGGCTAGCGAACTTCATGCCCGAGTTGCTTCTGTTGGAGATAGTGCCCTTAGAGTCAATTATTGGATCACAGGCACGTGATTGCAATGATTGATGGAGGACCTATCCCGATAGGACAGTCTTACTCAAGATGATAGTATGCTATCTGATTTATCTTTATCATCGTGTACTGCTTTAGGTGACCATATAGGTCACTATTGCACGTTGATAGAGCCCCTAGGATTCTTGCTTGACTACCAGCAGTATGAGGGCGATCATATACGTGGGAGCTGGAGTCTATAAGCACATCCTTAAAAGGTCCCTAGTCGTGGGAGTTACGAGACAGGGCATCGATACTCCAGAGTAGACTAGTGTATACAATCGAGACCACGACGAGGGGAGGTGGCCGGTCTCACAAGCCATTGGTGTCAGTTGGTTCACCTAAGATGTATACAGGTGCTCATTGGGTTATGAGTACACCGGACAGGACTCGCCGGGAACATGCTAGTTGGTCTTATACCTTACGTCAGATAGCAGTTCCCTCGTGATATGTGTACAGGTTAGTTCATCGACCTGAGATCGTCATTTGTCTCGTGTGAGTTCCCACTATACTTTGATTACTACCCTAACACGCTGAAAGGAGACGTGCAAATAGGTTTTAGTTGGGTACAGTCCCGAGCCACATGGATGCAGTGAGCGGATCTTGTAAGTCTACGCTAGCGCCCCGGCAGTCTACAGACGCCAAATGCGGAACAAAAACTTTTAACTTGGCGCTATCGTATACTTTAACCCGGATCTTCCATTATTGCTAAACTAACAAACTGTAAAGAGTGTAGAATGGTTATACCGAACGATCCGAGTCCTTCGTTCTTCAACCATCATCCCACGCTCCGTTGCGGCTGCTCCGATCTCGTCGATCTCCGATCTTCTCGTCGAGGTGGCACCACATCACCGATTCTTTAAACGGGCTCCCGCCTCTGACTCGGGGCAACTCGATCGTCAAGTTTGCCAAAAGAGACGACCAAGAATGATGTAGAGAATGAGTAGATGACTTTGTCTCACTTCGTCCAAATCCGTGGACGATCGGTTAATGAAGTTGCCGTGGAAATCGGGTGATGGAATGAAATGAACTGTAAAATTCCATGCACCCCAAATACTATCATATCTTTTTCTACAAATGAAAACATCAAGTTGTGAGAGAGAGAGAGGGGGCCGGCCTCATATAGATGGGGGGTGACCGTAGGAGAAGGGGAGGTGACCACAAGAATGAACCTTATCATCACAAAAGATCTTAAGCAAAACAAAATAGCATAATGATAATGATGACTCATATTAACCTAGTCATCAAGTCTTTAATGCATCCAATAAGAACACTACACCAAATAGCCTAGTCACCTCATCTAGAATCTTCTAGAACACTGACTCATCATATCTGAAGAAAAGATAAATCCGTCTTTAACAGAATGTTAAAAGACGGCTGATAGAAAACTGGAAACTGGCAACTTCCAAAAGTGATCCAGAAACGAATTTCAGGACAACCCCGAAACTGTATAAATATACCCGCATTTGTATTACGACCGAATACAAATGCAACTGAGACAAAGATATTATACCTACTCAATATAATACTCGGATCCGGCTTAAACCAAAGCCAACCAGTATTATCTGTCCGAAAATCGACACTGCGTAAACGCACGTGCATTTTCCGAACCCTGCCATAAAACTATACGGCTTCTACAACGTTTCGCCCGAACTTGGGAAACTGTCTGTGGGGGACTCTAATGACTCGTCAGTACCCTGGCAGTGGGTTTAACCACAAACCGTCAGCGGCACTAGCTATGCGTAACGGCTGCCCATGGACTGACCTCAAGGGTGGCCGAGGAGCGAACTCAAGGGATACCGATGAGCGAACTCCTCCGAAAACCCTACTGAGCCTAACAGTGACAATGTATATACAGTCCGGTCCGTTCGTCAATGAGTATCGCATATCTGCCTAGGGGGCTAGCAACGTCAGACCCCCAATAGCAGTATAAGTCGTGTCGGAGTGAAGCCCAATAACACCCTGAGATACTACTGGAGTACCTACCAGTAAATCTCCTACCATGGCCATGGATTTGTGTAATGGCTCTCCTAGACACAGCACGATCTCGCCCCCAATATCGGGAGAGACGAATCCCCTGCTGATCCGCTCACGTGCCTTCATATGGCTCGGGACTGTACCCAAAAACTACCTGTTTGCACGACTCCTTTGAGCCGTGGTAGGGTAGAAATCAAAGCACAGTGGGAACTCACACGAGGCAAATGACGACCTCAGGTCGATGAACTAACCTGTACACATGTCACCTGGGAACTGCTATCTGACGGTAGATATAATACTAACTAGCAGATTCCCGGCGAGTCCTGTCCGGTGTACTCATAACCCAATGAGCACCTGTATACATCTTAGGTGATCCAACTGACACCAGTGGCTTGTGAGACCGGCCACCGCCCCTCGTCGGGGTCTCGACTGTACACACTAGTCTACTCCGGAGTATCGATGCCCTGTCTCGAAACTCCCACGACTAGGGACCACAATTAAGGATATGCGTATAAACCACCCAACTCTCACGTATATGATCGCCATCATACTGTTGGTGGTAAAGCAAGATCCTAAGGGCTCTATCAAAGTGTAACATGCAATCAGTCACCTGAACATGTACACGACTGATAAAGGCAAACCAGATAGCATACTATCATCTCGAGTAAGACTGTCCTACCGGGATAGGTCCTCCGCAATCATTGCAATCACGTACCTGCGATCCAATAATTGACTATGAGGGCACTATCTCCAACAATCTCCCACTTGCACTCAAGTCTAATATTGCGATGTCGACTACTCACAGCCCGTGTGAAACCGAACATCCAACTCCTCTACTAATCAGTTTCACAAAGCCCGTTTGTAAAACTATTGTTTTCGAGAAATAGCCTCAGTGAGTGGATCCGCCTAGAAGTATCTTTCTATATCTCTCTTAATCTCAAGTTCGCGGAGAAAACCATCTCCCGAATTGAGTAATACCGGTCTTAGAACATGTCTGGATATCTGATGGGACCTTAGTTCATAAATGAACTCCATATCCAAACTTCTTAGACTGAATCGATCACTGAACCTAATCAGTATCGGGCACCTTGCTTCCCATAGTATCCTCTTGGACCACCTGTCCATAATACTGTCCCTCTTCGTCAGAGGGAAAAACTAAAACTCTGACAATCACTCTGTCAACCATGTCACCTTTGAAGCCTGGAATGATAACCGTCTCCCGAAGGAGGCTGCCGTCATCAAATCCGTAGAACATGTACTTATGTTCTAAAACTGCTTCCTTATATTTCTCCAGGATTGGATTAATACAAACTTATTGCATCTAGTGCAAAACCAACATCTGGTGTGGTACTTGACATCTCATGATTGACTCAGTTGCCTAAGCAAGTGATCTGTCAATCACGCACATCCCTATCCCCTTTAGTCTATGCGACACCTTTAGAGAGGGTGACTCCATCACCTGCAGGTATACCACCATGCTAGGAGTCAACTATTCCAAAAACCATTAGAATATCTGTCAAAGTACCCACATTGGGAAACTACCCAAATCCAGATCTAAAACCATAGATCTAGAAACCAAAATGTCAAATATTATATCCATATCCTGTTTGGAGAAACAACTGTGTGACGACCACAGTACAACCGATCGTAGTATAGGAATTTTACTTCCTACTCTGTGTATGTCATCCAGATACCATGACATCACACCCTACTACCCTCTTAACGGATCCATCCCCTTTTTCTGATTGAAGTCAAACCCATGACTGTCATATCAAAATTCGATGATCTATCTCCGCTATAACTGCTCTAGTCTATAAATAGACATAAGCTACTTGCCTACTATGCTTCCGCTGCTCCCACTGACTACGACAACCCTCCTACCGGGTCTCATATCCTGGAACAACAGTAGTGTCAAGTCTGGGTAGATAAGAACCTCCCTGTCACCGTCTCTGAGGCTACCGAAGTACCTCTCGGGCGTCTGAGGTTACCTACCATACCTGCGGAGTGGCTATTGGAATGTCAAACCTGATTGAATGTATAGGTCCTATTAAATTTTCCGTAATCGTTCGCGGTTCTGGAATCACTTCCAGTTCTACCATACTCCCACTACTGTTTTCTGAAAAAGATCCATTTTTACTAAAACTGTGGCAAGTCAAGAACAATATCACTATTGATCTTCTAAATGGTAGAATATCAACCCTCGTCATAGCCAGGGTCAACCCACAAACAGCCATTACAGAAACGTGCCCTGAGTTATCCAGAGTCTGGTTTTAAGCAAAAGCTGGACAACTCCTCGTACCTTAGTATCTTTTAAGGTACGATCCATTCTATATCCAATACAGAAACTTTGGCACTTATTTAATTGGAACCAGATTCAATCCATGCAGCTGTCTCCAGTGCATATCAACTTAATGGAAAAAGGCTAATCAGCATTACTCAACTTAGGAATCCATCCAATTTTGAGTAACCTGAAAGAGAAACACGTTTCTCAAAACTATCACTATCATCTGAATACCAATCACAAGAATCTACATCTTCGATCTCTTTGAAGAATCCCGATACTTGTGACACCTGGTTCTCTACTTTATTCTTATACCCACAACTTCTCAAAACTTAGACCTTGTATTTCTACGAAACACTTGTCTAAATACTAGAGAAGTTATAAGTAAACAGAACATAGTACGAGGACCTACCCCTTTGTCCTGATGGACACTGGACAACATACAATACTCTGTATAAGTCCGCTGAGTTAAACAACTCAAAACCTGTGCGTCGCAAGTGGAAAACTGTACCCTAGCGATTTCCTCAAATATCACCAATTACAACGAATTCCGATATAATGAGGATGATCACCTAATTCCCAATATCTTACTCCCACTCATCATCTGTAAAACCATACAGATATGAGAATGAAACCTGGTAAATACATACCCTTGGAGTAAGTGTCTAATCGGGAAAACAGTTTTTCCTTTAACAATGCACTGAAACATGAAAATGTTTCATAGGGGTATCCTGGTATTCATAGCAATGCCTCTTCCATAATCCAATTCATGACTTCAACCGTATATCTCTTTGCCATCTCTCCAAATCCCCTTTATTTGTCTTTAGTCGTTACCTTCTGTACACCATCGTTAGGCTAAATGGTTTTCTTCCTTCCCTACCGTTCGGCACCAGCCAATGGTTTGGAAGAAGACTATCCAGTAAGCATAATAGGTGTACCCTCCTAAACCAAGAAGTACTCGCATCTCGAGAGAAGGTGACGATAAAAGACAACTGAATAATACCTTATTCTTTTTAAAGGTGAAATAGGAGCGGCGATGAAGTACACGGTTTTGGTCGTGAATGATATCAGTCGCAATTTACTTTGCCCTCTTTCTAATCCCTTTATTTTGTCTTTACATATTACCTTCTGCACACCCTACTTAGGCTAATTGGTTTTCTTCATTCCCTACCTTTCGGCACCAGCCTGTGGTTTGGAATAAGACTATCCAATAGGCGTAATAGGTGTACTCTCCTAAACCAAGGAGCTCTCGCAACCTGAGAGAAGGTGATAATAAAAGACAACTGAATAAACCAATTCTATTTCTCCTGAACCTGGATCCATCCCCGAAGAAGTCCCTTCGATTTCGTATATAACCATACGATGGATCTATCCAATGGAAGTGGATATCCGTAGTAATACGGGTGTTCTGAGAAATTCAAAGGGTAAAAGAAGGAGTGGCAATGACTTATGCAACTCAGACAATCCAAAAGCCAGTATTTTAAGAAGGTTCGGTCAACCTGGTCACTGAGTCATAGTCTAGGGTCGGTCGAAGGTCGCTGCCAAAGAGAGAGAGAAAAGAAACACTCTGCGTGCACTCTAACCTAGATCAGAATGGTCATCACTTTATCTAATCCGGAAACCTCCCACTGTCCTGTCAAATTCTCCTCCAAACCTAAAGAAGAATCAATCGGGATCACCCGAAGAGTAAACCAACTCATCAGTGGGAATCGGGATCCAACTCTCATCGCATGATAACGTGATGGAATGCATCCACGTTACTCATACTCCAGAAGGTATGCGCATACTTGGCAAGTTTCAGTTTCTTTAGAAACTCCCGATATGATTTTTGCCCCATGCTCTTATAACCTTGGCTTTGGTCAAAATGTCATAAGTCAAATGCCAAGTTCTACCCGTCACTATCTTGTCAATTTGAACCCACCCGCACATGCCCCTGACTTTGGCCAATCGGCAGAACGACTGTCCCAAACTAACTCATCTATCTATGCAACAATTGAATACCCAGCAGCTACCAAACACTATGCCTTAACTTTGGCTAAAATACATAGCTTGAATACTACTGAATACCCAAAAGAAGTGACGGAGGGCTACGACTGGTTTTTGGCGAAAAACCTTTAGCGTAGTGAACTTGATATCGCTGAAGGAACCTGATAGCTTTTTAAAATATAGTGGCGAAAACCTTTTGCTAAAGAGGTCACTCCCGGTAAAGGGATCTCGGCTCTTTCCTCGTGGAATGAGGTGCAGGATATTCCACTGAATACCGCTATGCAAAGCAACTTGTAATCGACTATAGTGAAGTTATTACGCTGACGCAAACTTCTGCCCAAGGGGTCAGTCCCGGTGAAGGGATATCGGCCCTTGCCCCGTCGAATGAGGTGCTGGATATTCACACCGAATACCGCTATGCATAACAAAAAGAAACGTCTTTGTAATAACACCTTTTTTAAAATTGTTCCAACAACTCAAACAGGTTTGTTTTACTTTGCGTTGATCAGAATCAACGCAGTCCCATCATTCAATCACACCAGAAAAGAACGAAAATAAAATGTACGTATATGCCATCCGCATTCGTCACTGGGTCCCGTCATTACTCGTTAGGTTACTTAACTAACGACAGAGCGGGGACTGGACTAGCGCGGGTGTAAAACATATACAACATCTAATAGTATATAAACCAATATACAATAATCGCTCCAGGCGTGATAGTATGCAACATTATAGAAAAGTAATAAGCATCACAGAACAATACAGATAATCTGGGATCCCCGGGTTTCACAGAGCCGCTGCTGAAACTCGACGTTCCCCTGTCGTGTGGATAGCCTGTGCAATGAAACCTAGACCCCTACGGGTGCGGCAAGTTACCCGCCAAAACCTGAAGCGAGGTAGTCCCCACAGCATAGTGAATGGAACACCCGGCACTTCACGGAATCCGGTAAATTGAGCACCCCTCCTTGGGTCAACCTGTACCCCCTACGAGTGCGGCGAATAGTCTGCCAATTCTAGAGTGGAGCCCCTCTGCCTCTCAAAGCCATGAGATGCGGACCCGTTGCTTTCCCGAACCCGGCTATCCGTGCACTCCGTCGCGGGGTAAAACCTAGTACAGTAATGAAAAATAGTACAAAAGGTACATCGACCGCAACCTGGTCGTGCCCCAAAAGAATATTATACAACAGGCAGTGACGGTAGTCCACAAGTTGGACGCTCGCCCCGCAATATCAAATGTACAAATAAACACAAACTGTACTACCATTGCACACTGCTATCCACCACGACAAATCCGCAACATCACAGCACAACACAGAACATCAACGCGAAAGTCACGTTCGCAAACCCGTCTAAAAGAACTATAGCAATCAGACGCGGTTTACCGATCAAATGACATTCCCGGTCGGAGATATAATGTAAGCACTGTAAACTAACGTGTTTAAATTTCGATCGACCAAAGACCAAATATCAAAAAGTGGGCACCACAGCTTACTGGTGAACAGTAACAAAATCTGGGCCAAAACGATATTTACCAAAAACCACAAAACCCAACAGAGAACTCACTGACAAAATTTGGGAGCACGAGCTCACCACGTGGCCGCGGTTCCGCGGCCAAACCATGGGTTTGGCCGCGCTTCCGCGGCGGCTTGGTGGGATCACGTGCCCAAATTTGGTACATGTTCTTAGAAAAGCCTGCACACATTTCTGAGACATTCAGAATTAATTTTTGAGACCATTTAAAATCGACAGAAACTGTTGGCTTAGAATTTTGTAGTTTTCGACTTCCGGTCGGATCGATATTTTAAACGCGTTAGCACAAGTTAGTATAGCAAAATGGTTAGGCTCTGATACCACTGTAAGTCTACGCTAGCGCCCCGGCAGTCTACAGACGCCAAATGCGGAACAAAAACTTTTAACTTAGCGCTATCGTATACTTTAACCCGGATCTGCCATTATTGCTAAACTAACAAACTGTAAAGAGTGTAGAATGGTTATACCGAACGATCCGAGTCCTTCGTTCTTCAACCATCATCCCACGCTCCGTTGCGGCTGCTCCGATCTCTTCGATCTCCGATCTTCTCGTCGAGGTGGCACCACATCACCGATTCTTTAAACGGGCTCCCGCCTCTGACTCGAGGCAACTCGATCGTCAAGTTTGCCAAAAGAGACGACCAAGAATGATGTAGAGAATGAGTAGATGACTTTGTCTCACTTCGTCCAAATCCGTGGACGATCGGTTAATGAAGTTGCCGTGGAAATCGGGTGATGGAATGAAATGAACTGTAAAATTCCATGCACCCCAAATACTATCATATCTTTTTCTACAAATGAAAACATCAAGTTGTGAGAGAGAGAGAGGGGTCCGGCCTCATATAGATGGGGGGGTGACCGTAGGAGAAGGGGAGGTGACCACAAGAATGAACCTTATCATCACAAAAGATCTTAAGCAAAACAAAATAGCATAATGATAATGATGACTCATATTAACCTAGTCATCAAGTCTTTAATGCATCCAATAAGAACACTACACCAAATAGCCAAGTCGCCTCATCTAGAATCTTCTAGAACACTGACTCATCATATCTGAAGAAAAGATAAATCCGTCTTTAACAGAATGTTAAAAGACGGCTGATAGAAAACTTGAAACTGGCAACTTCCAAAAGTGATCCTGAAACGAATTTCAGGACAACCCCGAAACTGTATAAATATACCTGTATTTGTATTACGACCGAATACAAATGCAACTGAGACAAAGATATTATACCTACTCAATATAATACTCGGATCCGGCTTTAACCAAAGCCGACCAGTATTATCTATCCGAAAATCGACACGTGCGTAAACGCACGTGCATTTTCCGAACCCTGCCATAAAACTATACGGCCTCTACAACGTTTCGCCCGAACTTGGGAAACTGTCTGTGGGGGACTCTAATGACTCGTCAGTACCCTGGCAGTGGGTTTAACCACAAACAGTCAGCGGCACTAGCTATGCGTAACGGCTGCCCATGGACTGACCTCAAGGGTGGCCGAGGAGCGAACTCAAGGGAGACCGATGAGCGAACTCCTCCGAAAACCCTACTGAGCCTAACAGTGACAATGTATATACAGTCCGGTCCGTTCGTCAATGAGTATCGCATATCTGCCTAGGGGGCTAGCAACGTCAGACCCCCAATAGCAGTATAAGTCGTGTCGGAGTGAAGCCTAATAACACCCTGAGATACTACTGGAGTACCTACCAGTAAATCTCCTACCATGGCCATGGATTTGTGTAATGGCTCTCCTAGACACAGCACGATCTCGCCCCCAATATCGGGAGAGACGAATCCCCTGCCGATCCGCTCACGTGCCTCCATATGGCTCGGGACTGTACCCAAAAACTACCTGTTTGCACGACTCCTTTGAGCCGTGGTAGGGTAGAAATCAAAGCACAGTGGGAACTCACACGAGACAAATGACGACCTCTGGTCGATGAACTAACCTGTACACATGTCACCTGGGAACTGCTATCTGACGGTAGATATAATACTAACTAGCAGATTCCCGGCGAGTCCTGTCCGGTGTACTCATAACCCAATGAGCACCTGTATACATCTTAGGTGATCCAACTGACACCAGTGGCTTGTGAGACCGGCCACCGCTCCTTGTCGGGGTCTCGACTGTACACACTAGTCTACTCCGGAGTATCGATGCCCTGTCTCGAAACTCCCACGACTAGGGACCACAATTAAGGATATACGTATAAACCACCCAACTCTCACGTATATGATCGCCATCATACTGTTGGTGGTAAAGCAAGATCCTAAGGGCTCTATCAAAGTGTAACATGCAATCAGTCACCTGAACATGTACACGACTGATAAAGCCAAACCAGATAGCATACTATCATCTCGAGTAAGACTGTCCTACCGGGATAGGTCCTCCGCAATCATTGCAATCACGTACCTGCGATCCAATAATTGACTATGAGGGCACTATCTCCAACAGATCTGCAGTGGTTCGTCTCTCCCGGTATTGAGGGTGAGGTCGCGCTGTGTCTAGGAGAGCCATTACATAAAGTCCTTGGCCAAGGCAGGAGATTTACTGGTAGGTATTCCAGTAGTATCTCAGGGTCTTCTGGGCTACACTCCGACACGACTTGTACCGCTTTTGGGGGTTCGACTTTTACCAACCCCCTAGGCCCGCCATGCGATGCTCATAGACGAACGGACCGGACTGTACGGATATTGTCACTGACAGGCTCAGTAGGGTGTCAGGATGAGTTCGCTCATCGACGTCCCTTTTGGTCAATACCTGGTAGCCCGTTACGTATGGCTAATACCTCTGACGTGCTAGTGGTTAAATCCACAACCAAAGTATTGACGAATCTTTAGAGTCCCCCACAGACCGTTTTCTCAAGTTTCGGACGAAACGTTGTAGAGGCCGTATGGAGATATGGCAAGGCTCGATCACATACGTGCGGTATTGCACGGATCATGATCGGACGGATAATACTAGCGGGCTTTGGTTTATGCCGGATTCTAGTATTGTACAGTGTAGATTTTGTCTCATTCCATTTGTATTTCGGTCGGAATAAAAATGCGGGTATGTATATACACTAGCGGGGTTTCCTGTAATTTATTAAGGGATCAGTTTTCTGAAGTTGCCAGTTTGTTTTCCGTTTCGGCCATTTTCCTTTGTATCTTTTCTTGGCTGAAATATGATGGAGGAGGGCTTATTTACATTTGTGCAAATAAGCATTTTGGACGGTTGTTTTTGCAAGTAGTTGCATCATGATGGTTTCATGATGGTGCACTTTCATTTGACTTCTTTTCCTCATCATTGCTTGACTTTGGGTATGATGATTGGTTGATGGAGTGTTGGACTTTGATTGTGATCATTGCTTATTATCATGACCCTTTCTCACTCTTGTATTATGGGCACTCTCTCATTTTTGATATACTTTCTCCTCTAATTCTCTCCTAGTGATGGCCGGCCAAATGAGGGAAGGGGCAGCCCATTATTTTTGTGGGGGATTTTTGGTTCTCTTGTGCTTGCAAAAATCCCCAATTTCATCTCTAAAAATGCTATCATCTTATTCCTCCATCAAAGGCAACTTCCACAACCCCAAAGAGACATAGAGTTCTATAGTTAACCTACAGCATCCTTGGGCACGTCGGCTCGCCAACTTCGTGCCCGAGTTGCCTCGGTCCAGAGGTGGGAGCCCATAAAAGAAGCCGGCGACGTAGTGCCCTTCCGGCGAGGAGGTGAAGACCGGAGATTCCGCGGGGAGATCGGGACGACGACGAGAAGACCGAAGGACACTGATCGTTCGGTATATCTCTCTAACCCTTCTCTTGTTAGCTTGGACTATGTTAATGGCCCGATCCGGGTTTAAAGTGCGCGGTGGTGCCGGTTCAAAAGTTTAAAGAAAAGCATCGTTTCCGCATTCCGGCGACGGATTGACGGCCGGGGCGCCGCCGTGCACTTACAGTGGTATCAGAGCCACGCCATTAACCTAGTCTAGCTTGGTCTAATGTGTTTACATCTTCGATCGAACAAAATTCCAAAACCCGCGATTTCAATGCATCAGTTCTCTGTCGAAATTTTTTTGGCTCCAAAAATTTTTCTGGTTGTTGCAGAATAATGTTCAGGAAATACTAAGACATCTGTGAAAAAATGGTAGCGTTATACTGTAGACCTACCGCCGAACCGCGGCCAAAACCCCCTTGTCGCCGCGGTCCTGCCACAGTACAGTTTCTTCACTGCACCATTTTTGCACAGTGATCTTTGTACAGGGAAATTGGGGTTTTGGAATATTCTTTTTGGGCCCAGATTTTCTCTAAGTGCTACAGTTGTGCTTGGGGCTCACTTGGGTAAATTTGATCGATCGAAAAGTTTAAACATGTTAGTTCACAGTATTTACATTATATCTGCGACCATGAATGTCATTTGATCGGTAAATCCTGTCTAACTTCTATAGCCCTTTTAGACGGATTTGCGAACGTGACATTCACGTTGATGTTCTGTGTTGTGCTGTGATGTTGTGGATTGGTCGTGGGGGATAGCCTGGATGCAATGGTAGTACAGTTTGGTTTATTATGTACATTTGATATTGCGGGGCGAGCGTCCGACATGTGGACTACCATCACTGCCAGTTTGTATATTATTCTTTTGGGGCACGACCGGGGTGAGGTCGATGTACCCGTTGTATGTATATTTTACTTTCTGTACTAGGATTACCCCGCGGTGGGGTGCACGGATAGCCGGGTTCTAGATGGCAACAAGCCCGCATCTCATGGCATTGAGACGGAGGGGGCTTTACTCTAGAATTGGCGGGCTATTCGCCGCACTCGTTGGGGGTACAGGTTGACCCAGGAGGGGTGCCCAAGTTGCCGGATTTCGTGAAGTGCTGGGTGGTCCATTCACGTTGCTGAAGGGGGCTGCCTCGCTTCAGGTTTTGGCCGGTAACTTGTCGCACCCGTAAGGGTCTAGGATTTCATTGCATAGGCTATCCACACGACCAAGGGAACGTCGGGTTTCAGTAGCAGCTCTATGAAACCCGGGGATCCCAGATATCTGTATTGTTCTGTGATGCTTATTACATTTCTATGATGTTGCATTTTATCACTCCTTGAGCGAATATTATATATTGATATATATACTAGTAGATGTTGTATATGTTTTGCATCCGCGCTAGTCCAGTCCCCGCTTTGTCGTTAGTTAAGTAACCTAACGGGTAATGACGGGACCCAGTGGCGAATGCGAATGGCATATACGTACATCATTATTTTCGTTCTTTTTTGGTGTGATCAATTGATGGGACTGCGTTGATTCGGATCAATGCAAGCTAAACAAACCTATTCTGATGTTGTTAGAACACTTTTCGAAAAGCAGTTATTGCAAGGACGTTCACTTTTGTTTTGCACAGTGGTATTCGGTTATGAATATCCAGCAC
Source organism: Agapanthus africanus (assembly GCA_030015575.1). NCBI lineage: Eukaryota > Viridiplantae > Streptophyta > Magnoliopsida > Asparagales > Amaryllidaceae > Agapanthus > Agapanthus africanus. The sequence goes on from JASDDO010000006.1 coordinate 210,642,101, forward strand.
CTCAGTCGACGAGGCAAGGGCCGAGATCCCTTCACCGGGAGTGACCCCTTGGACAGAAGTTTGAGTCAGGGTAATAACTTCACTATAGCCGATTACTTTTGCATTGCATCGTGGTATTCAGTTGGAATATCCTGCACCTCATTCTACGGGGAAAGAGCCGAGATCCCTTCACCGGGAGTGACCTTTTTAGCAAAGGTTTTCGTCACTATATTTTTAAAAGCTATCTGGTTCCTTCCACGATATCAAGTTCATTACGTTAAAGGTTTTCGCCAGAAACCATTCGTAGCTCTCCATCATTTCAGTTAAATATTCGGTAGTATTCAAGCTATGTATTTTGACATTACGCCAAGGCATAGTGATTGGTAGCTGCCGGATATTTATCTGTTGCATAGATAGAATGCGTTGGTTTGGGACAGTCGTACTGCCATTTTGGCCTACGTCAAGGGTAGGTACAAGTGGGTTCAAATTAACCTGGATAATGATGGGTTGAACTTGACATGTGACTTATGACATTTTGACCTCACGCCAAGGTCATAAGAGCATGGGGTAAAAATCACATCGGGAGTTTCTAAGGAAACTGAAACTTGCCAGATATGTGCATACCTTCTGGAGTGTGATAACGTGAGCGGATTCCGTCACGTTATCATGCGATGATAGTTGGATCCCGATTCCCACTGATGAGTTGGTTTACTCCTCGGGTGATCCTGACTAATTCTTCTTTCAGGTTTGGAGGAGAATTTGATGGTACAGTGGGAGGTTTCCAGATTAGATAAATTGGTAACCATTCTGATCTAGGTTAGAGTGCACGCTGAGTGTTTCTTTTCTCTCTCTCTTTGGCAGCGACCATGACCCGACCTTTGACTATGACTCAGTGACCAAAATTAACCGAACCTTCTTAAACATTGGCTTTTGGATTGTCAGAGTTGCAAACCTCATTGCCACTCCTACTTTTACCCTTTTCTCCAGGACTCCCCGTATTACTACGAACGTCCACTTCCATTGGATAAAACCATCGTATGGTTATATACGAACTCGAAGGAATTTATTCGAGGATGGTTTCTGGTTCTGGAGAAAACGAATAGGACTATTCAGTTGTCTTTTCCTTTTACCTTCTCTCAAATTGTGAGTACTCCTTGGTTTAGGAGATAGTACTCCTATTACGCAAATTGGATAGTCTTCTTCCAAACCTTAGGCTGGTGCCGAACAGTGGGGAATGAAGAAAACCAATTAGCATAACGATGGTGTACAGAAGGTATTAAGTAAAGACATATCAAGGGATTAGTAAGAGGGCAACGTAAACTGCGACTTCTATTCACGACCAAACCAAGTATTTCATTACCACTCCCACTTCACCTTTGTATTTCTCCAGGGCACTCCGTATCACTACGAAGATCCACAGTTTATTAGATACTCCATCATATGGTTATATACGAACTCGAAAGGAACTTGTTCCAGTTCGGAGATGGATTCTGGTTCAGGAGAAATAGGAATAAAGTTTATTCAGGTTTCTTTTATCTTCACCTTCTCTCGCATTGCGAGTGCTCCTAGGATTAGGACAGTACACCCATTATGCTTATTGGATAGTCTTCTTCCAAACCATAGGCTGGTGCCGAACGGTAGGGAAGGAAGAAAACCATTTGGCCTAAAGGGGTGTACAGAAGGTAATGACTAAAGACATATGAAGGGAATTGGAGAGATGGCATAGAAATATACGGTTACAGTTGTGAATCTGGATAATGGAAGAGGCATTACTAGGAATACCCGAATACCCTTACGAAACATTTCAATGTTTCAGTTTCACTGTGTACTGTTAAAAGAAAACCGATTTCCCAATTAGGCCTTGCTCCAGGGTATGTACTTACCAAGTATGAATCTCACATCTGTATGGTTTGACAGATGATGAATGGGAGTAAGTTATTGGGAATTAGGTGATCATCCTCATTATATCGGAATTCGTTGTAATTGGTGATATTTGAGGAAATCGCCTGGGTTGTTTGCCGATCGGCAAATATTTGGTTTTGAATATCCGTTGCAATGCACCAATTTCAAATTGATATATTTGTACGTCTATTTTTATAGAGTGAGATATAACTTTTTGAAATTATGTCTATGACATTTACCTATATAAGTGGATGGTTAGGTAAGGAGCATTAAACAACGGTGTAATTCTTCTTAACCATAAGTACAGTTTTCAACCTACGACACACAAGGATTGAGTTATTCAACTCAGGGGACTTATACAGAGTATTGTATGTTGTCCATGTAAGTCCACGTTGCCACCCCCGGTTCTTACGGGGAGGCGGAAACGGTATAAAAATCAAATTTTTAGTGCAAGAGGCAACATGGACTGTGCAAGGTCGGGATCGTTACCTAAACTAAAACTAGCAACCTAGCTAAAGAAGTTTAGCTACTCGGATGAAGATGGTTATACCTAGACTTGAACTCCTTCGTCTTCAAACTTTGTAGAGGTTGATGGTTCTCCTTTGTCGCCTTCTCCCGTCGAAGATGGATCCACCTCGAAGGCTCGACCTTTGGGCTCTTTCTCGTACTTGGAGTGAACTAGAATCGCCGGCTTGCTAGACCCTTGATCCTAGAGTGAGTAGAGAGTGTTTAGGGTTTGCTTTTGTTTTTCAAGAGAAGGATTCTCAACTCATGAGAAGGTTTCTCTTGACTAGAGGAAGAAGAAGATGAAGTGAAGAGAGAGAGTGAGAATGATAGAATGAGCTCTTTCTTTTCCTTTTGCAACCATAACCAAAGAAAAAGAAAAATCAAATAATAACAATAATCAAAATGAAAAAGGTTTGATGGATAGTTTAGAATGACTAATATCATTACATGCATTAAATGAATAAAGCAAGAATGAAAAAGCATCTTGCATTTGTAATGATGGTAGTCAAATGTTCAACCATGGTCAACAAGTCAACCATGGTCAACAAGTCAACAAAAACTAACCATGACACAATTTCATTTTATTATATATTATTAAATGATATAATACAAATCCATTAGGGTTTGGAAAAAGACGACTGTCAACTGTGCATACGCACCCGTTCCGAAACCCTAATGGAAATCATCTTCCTCCTCCTCAAATAACTGTGCATACACACCTGCATTCTTGTTCCGAGGAACATGAATACTGAGAGATAAAAGCAACCCCAAATACTATACCAGTATCCGGCTCAAACCAGAGCCCGCTGGTAATATCTGTCCGGACTCCAAACGTGCACAAGTGCGCGGATGAGAACGAACCCTGTCGCAAAACCATGCGACCTCTACTCTGTTTTGCCCACAGGCGAATACCCTCTGTGTGGGACTCTAAAGACTCGACACTACGCTGGCAGTGGGTTTAACCACAGACCCCAAGCGGCACTAGCTGTGCGTAACGGTCCCCAGGTAGATGTCGACAAGAAGGCTGACGAGGTGAAACCCCATCTGTACTCCTACTGAGTCTGAATGTGACAGTCTCCGTACAGTCCGGTCTGTTCGTCTGATACATCGCATGGCGGGCCTAGGGGGCGGTAAACGTCAGTCCCCCAATAGCGGTACAAGTCGTGCCGGAGCGAAGCCCAAAACACCCTGAGATAACACTGGAAACCTACCAGTATATCTCGTTTGCCCTGGCCAGGGACTACTTGTGTAATGGCTCTCCTAGACACAGCGCGATGTCAACCCCCAATACCGGGAGAGACGAATCCTGTCTAACCGTCACTGCCTCCAAGTGCTTCGGGACTGCACCCAACCACCACCTGTTTGCACGACTCCTTTGAGCCGTGGTAGGGTAGTGATCAAAGTGCAGTGGGAACACACTCGAGGCGAAGTGCCAGTGTCAAGTCAGCGGACTAAGCTGTACTCATGTCACCTGGGAACTGATGACTGACGATAGGTATAATACCAACCTGTCAGTTCCCGACGAGTCCTGTCCAGTGTACTCGTAACCCAACGAGCACCCGTATACTATCTCCAGTACGACGTACTGATGGCTGTGGGACAGACCATCTCCCACACTGGGATGAGAAGCGCATACGCTAGTCTACTCCGGAGTATCGATGCCCTGTCTCGATAGTCCTGCGACTAGGGACCTGTATAAGGATGTGCTTATAGATTACCCAGCCCCCACTAGTGTGACTGCCATCACAACGCTGGTAATCAAGCAAAGATCCTAAGGGCTCCACTAATGCGTATAAGTGATATAGTAAAATAAACACAAGTACACATTGAAGTAGAGACAAACCAAGTAGCATACTACTATTTTGAGCAAGATTGTATATACAAGGTGAATATCCCAAGCATCCATTAAGTAATATACAAACTAGTATGATACAGTAATGGCCTCTAGGGCATATACACTAACAATCTCCCACTTGCACTAAGGCCATGTACTGGCGTATCGAAGACCTATCATCTCGATCAGCCGCTCGAACTGAGTTTGGGGCAGGGCCTTGGTGAATGGATCTGCAGTGTTGTCTTCTGAAGCAACTCTCCGAACCTCGATCTCCTTGCGATCCACGATCTCCCTGATCAGGTGATACCGCCTCAAGATGTGCCTGGATCTCTGATGGGACCTGGGTTCCTTCGCTAAAGCTATAGCCCCATTGTTGTCGCAATACAGAGGTATTGGGTCAACAATGGACGGAACCACCTGAAGTTCTTTCAAGAACTTCCTCATCCAGACAGCTTCTTTTGCGGCATCAGATGCAGCGATGTATTCCGCTTCCATCGTCGAGTCTGCAACGGTTTCCTGTTTGGAACTCTTCCAACACACCGCCCCTCCATTGAGGGTAAAGACAAAGCCCGACATGGACTTGGAATCATCCTTGTCACTCTGGAAGCTGGAGTCAGCAAAGGCCTCGATCTGGAGGTCTTTTCCGCCATACACCAAGAACATCTCCTTAGTCCTTCTCAGGTACTTGAGAATGTTCTTTACCGCTATCCAGTGTTTCTCCCCAGGGTTTGACTGATACCGGCTTACCACACTCAGTGCATAAGCTACATCCGGTCTGGTACACAACATCGCATACATTATAGAGCCTACCGCAGAAGCGTAGGGTATAATCGACATGCGATCCCTCTCCAAATCAGTCTTGGGAGACATCTCTTTAGAGAGGGTGATCCCGTGACAAGCCGGTAGGTTACCGCGCTTGGAATCTTCCATACTGAATCTCTTCACTATGGTGTCGATGTACCTGGACTGAGAAAGTCCCAATATCCTCTTGGATCTATCACGATGGATCCGGATCCCCAGGATGTATGAGGCATCACCCAGGTCTTTCATGGAGAACCTGTGTGATAAGAACCCCTTGACAGATTGTAGCATAGGAATGTCATTTCCTACTAAGAGAATGTCATCCACGTATAAAACGAGGAATACTACAGTTCTCGCTACAAATCTACTATAGATGCATGGTTCATCTGGATTTTTGATAAAGCCAAATTCTTTGACCGTCTCATCAAAACAGATGTTCCAACTCCGCGATGCCTGCTTTAGTCCATAGATGGACTTAAGCAACTTGCACACCTTTCCGCTGCTCCCACTCTGAATGAAGCCCTCTGGCTGGTCCATATAGACACACTCCTCTAAATTTCCATTTAGAAAAGCTGTCTTTACGTCCATTTGCCAGATCTCATAATCGTGGAAGGCAGCGATGGCAAGAAGGATCCGGATGGATTTCAGCATGGCTACTGGAGAAAAGGTTTCGTCATAGTCCAAGCCAGGTCTTTGACGGAAACCCTTTGCTACCAGCCTAGCTTTATAGGTCTCAACCTGTCCATCTACACCAATCTTCCTTTTGAAGATCCACTTGCATCCTACGGGTTTTACCCCGTCTGGAGCAATGTCCAACGTCCATACCTTGTTGGTGTACATGGACTCCATTTCGGTCCGCATTGCATCCAGCCATTTCACTGAGTCAATGCTCTGAACGGCCTGCTGGAAGCTAGTAGGCTCATCATAATCTATGATGCAATCCTCTCTATCCCCGTCTATGAGAAAACCGTAGTATCTCTCGGGCGGATGAGACTGCCTACTACTTCTGCGGAGCGGCGTACGAATGTCCTGTTCTGTTGAACCCTCTGGTTCCACTAAGCTTTCAGTAACAGTCTGTGATTCTGGAACTTCTTCCAGTTCTATTGTGCTCCCACTTATCTGGGTTTCCAAAAACTCAGTTTCCAAGAAGCGGGCATGCTGAGAAACAAAAACCTTTTGTTCCTCAGCGGAATAGAAAAGATACCCCCTGGAGTTCCTTGGGTATCCCACAAACTTACACTGTACTGAACGTGCCTCAAGCTTGTCCGCATGCTGCCTTTTTACAAAGGCTGGACATCCCCATACTTTAAGATACTTGAGACAGGGTTTCTTCCCAGTCCACATCTCATAAGGGGTGGTAGGCACAGTCTTGGTAGGAGCCTTGTTCAAGAGATACGCAGCTGCTTCTATTGCATATCCCCAGAATGATCGCGGTAACTCAGCGTTACTCATCATGGACCGAACCATATCCAATAGGGTTCGGTTCCGTCTCTCCGATACACCGTTATGTTGCGGAGTGTATGGAGGAGTAAGCTGAGAGAGAATACCATTCTCTTTTAAGTAATTCAGGAATTCGGCACTTAAGTATTCTCCACCTCGATCCGATCTTAGAATCTTAATACTTTTGCCGGTCTGTTTCTCTACTTCATTCTTATACTCCTGGAATTTTTCAAAAGCCTCGGACTTATGTTTCATTAAGAAAACATAACCGTACCTTGAGAAGTCATCCGTAAAAGTAATGAAGTAAGAATGTCCGCTTCGGGCATGTGTAGACATTGGACCGCACACGTCACTGTGTACGAGTCCCAAGAGCTCGCTCGCTCTTTCTCCATGTCCAGTAAACGGAGTCTTTGTCATCTTTCCTTTGAGACAGGATTGACAAGTGGCATACGACTGATATTCGAACGCATTCAAATACCCTTCTGTATGTAACTTCGTCAACCTTCTCTCATTGATGTAACCCAATCTACAATGCCATAAGAAAGTCTGGTTTATTTCTGGAGACTTTCTTTTGTGTGTATTCTGGACATTAAAAATCTGTGGTTGGTTCAATACGTATATACCATTACTCAAAGTACCTGACCCAATCAAAACTTGATTAAGGCGAATGTTTACAACATTACTTACAAACGCAAATTCATAACCTTCTTTAGAAACTAAAGATACAGAAATGATATTACAAGTTGCGTTGGGTACAAAAAAGCAATTACGCAAAACCAAAACATGTCCATCTGACATTCCCAGGTGATAGTCCCCCACGGCTTTAGCATCCATGCTAGCTCCGTTTGCAACTCTGAGGGTCACGTCACCTGCTTTCAAAACACTACGGTTTCTCAACGCCTGCAAAGAATTACAGATATGAGATCCTGATCCGGTATCCAATACCCAGGAAGTAGAGTTTATAGAAAGACAGTTTTCAATAACATACACACCTGAAGCTGAAGCTGCAACCTGCTTCAATTCCTGTGTTCTGGCCTTCCAGGCCCTGCAATCATTCTTCCAGTGTCCTTTCTTATGACAAAAGAAGCATTCTTCCTTATCCACAAGCTTCCCCGCTATCTTTGTTGCTTTTCCTTTTCCCTTCGTATCCACTTTACTAACACCGCCCCTTGGTTTGGCGGGGGCTTTCTTCTTCTTTCCCTTGGCTTTCGCCTTGGACCTAGAAGAAGATGATCCTCCTACAAACAAAGTGGATGTTTCCCTACCTTTCTGTAGGGTGCCCTTTGCGCTCCTCAGCAGGTTGAGGAGCTCTGAAAGTTCAACCTCCTTTTCTTGTAGGTTGAAATTCATTATAAACTGGGCGTAAGTGGAAGGAAGGGACTGGAGAACTATATCCGTATATAGCTCACTCTCCAATGTGATCCCTAGGTCAGCGAGCTCCTCAATGTAGCCGATCATCTTTAGCACGTGCTCGGCTACTGATGATCCGACGGCCATTCTTGTCGAAAACAACTTTTTCGACGCTTCGTATCTTGCGATACGTGATTGCTCTCCATACAGTTCTTTTGTATGAAGCAATATGGACTCCATGTCCATATTCTCATGCCTCCTCTGATGTTCGTTGTCCATCGAGGCAAGCAGGAGGCACTTGGCCTTCGCGCTATCAATCTCCCAAGTCTTGCGGATTTCCTTATCCGCGACGCTGGAAGTTGGACCAGGGACAGGGGGAGCTTTGGTGGTAAGAAGATACCCCAGCTTGTCATAAGTGATTGCTATCTTGACATTCCTGAGCCAATCTTTATAGTTTGGCCCTGTCAACTTGTTTTTATCTAGGAGTAACTTAAGTCCAGTCATGTTGATTGGTCGCTGCAATTAGGAGAGAGAAGAAGAAACACTCAGCATGATGCTCTTGCAAGTTTAGAGTGGTTTTTAGTTTGTCTAAACAGGATGGCTCCCACTGTTTCTCGAATCCCTCCTCAAACCATAAAGGAAGAATTAGTCAGGATCAATCCCACCGTACAATACTTGCTTAACCGTTCGGCCAGGCTGGTGTCGGTACTTCGAGGGAGGTTTTCCAACGCTTTCGCGAAGTTCCTTAATTAAAGAACCTCTTTTCCCAGGGGGCGTAGCCCCGCTAACACCTTTCTAGGCACCTACTAGGTTTATAGCATTGATCGTTAAGTGAGAAATTTCCCGAGGAGTAGCATATACTCACAGTAGGATCGGGATCCAAATATCATCGCGTGACGAAACTGAAGGAATCCTACCAGAATCACCACACTCCAAATGGTATGCAAATCTAGCAAGTTTCAGTACTTATGAAACTCCCGATGTGAATTTTTGCCCCATGCTCTTATGACCTTGACGAAGGTCAACAAATCATAAGTCACATGTCAAGTTCTGCCCGTCATTATCCAGGTTAATTTGAATCCACCCGCATATACCCTTGACGAAGGTCAACAAGGTAATGTGAGTGTCCCAAACCAATGCATCTATCTATGCTACATATGAATACTTAACAGCTACCAATCACTATGCCTTGACGAAGGTCAACAAACACAGCTTGAATACTATTTGAATATTCATACGAAATGACGGAGGGCTACGAATGGTTTTGGCAAAACCGTGAACGTAGTGAACTTGATTTGGTCGATGGAACGAGATAGCTTTTAAATGGAGTGGCTCAAGCTCCGCATTTTAAAAGTTAGTTTTGAAAAGAACCGAGTGGTTTTTCGAAAGTGTTCCAACGACTTTAACTTGGTTTATTTCTTGCATTAGTTCTTTTAATGCGTGATATTCTTGCATTAGTACTTTTAATGCGTCCCATCATTTAATCCTACCATTGCAGAAAACAACCAAAATATGACGTACGCTTATGCCATTCGCATTCGCCACTGGGCCCCGTCATTACCCGTTAGGTTACTTAACTAACGACAGAGCGGGGGCTGGGCTAGCGCGTCTGTAAAACATAAGCAACGCCTAAATAGAAAGCAATGATAAACATTTCAGATCACAGATAAATACATTGGATATGCTAGTAATCTGTAATTTGTACGAGCCTGTAACAAAAACAGATAACATGGTCGCGGTGAATAGCCAATACCCCACCCAAGACCCCTACGGGTGCGGCAAACTACCCGCCAAGTACCCGAAGCGTAGCAACCTCCCTCATCTCCATGAGTAGGCCACTCGACACTTCGGCATACCCGGTAGTTTGTGCACCCTTCCATGGGTCTATCCTAGGAGCAAAAACAGTAAAAGAATTATACAATGACGGCTACAACCCCGACCCGGTTGTGCGGCCAAACAAATAATAATTATTACATCAATTTACATTTACAATGAATTGCAAGAAAAGAAAACTCTCGTCTCAAAACCCCCGTCTATTCACCCGCGACAATCCAACATATTTATATACACATTCCAGCACATTACAGATCATGTATAACCCCGACTAATCGTCTTATAGCGATTAGTCGACGTTCAATACATGCAAACATCACAGATATAACCATCATAGTCAAAGTGCAGTGAAGTTCGGAAAAATACGGAATTATAGGCCCCCAAAAGTAAATTTTAGTTCTGGAAAATCTGGGCATATTATATATATCCTAAAAATCCCAAAATCAACAAATAAAGACACTGCACGAAAATCGATGCAGAGAGGACATCAAGTCGTGGCGGATCCGCGGCGGCCAAGAAGGCTCACGCGGCGGAAGGGCGGCGGCTTAGACGAATCTCTGTGTCGTTTTTCATGGGTGTTTTTAAAAAACCCTGAGATGAATTTACAGATATAAAGTTTTTCATTTCGAGCCAAAAAAATTTCAACAGAAACTCAGGTTTTGGAAAAAATACGGTTTTTGGGTTTTTTACGGTTCCGAACTTCGTTGCACTTCACTACCAAGCTAGTTTAAGTTTAGTTAGGCTCTGATACCACTGTAAGTCCACGTTGCCACCCCCGGTTCTTACGGGGAGGCGGAAACGGTATAAAAATCAAATTTTTAGTGCAAGAGGCAACATGGACTGTGCAAGGTCGGGATCGTTACCTAAACTAAAACTAGCAACCTAGCTAAAGAAGTTTAGCTACTCGGATGAAGATGGTTATACCTAGACTTTAACTCCTTCGTCTTCAAACTTTGTAGAGGTTGATGGTTCTCCTTTGTCGCCTTCTCCCGTCGAAGATGGATCCACCTCGAAGGCTCGACCTTTGGGCTCTTTCTCGTACTTGGAGTGAACTAGAATCGCCGGCTTGCTAGACCCTTGATCCTAGAGTGAGTAGAGAGTGTTTAGGGTTTGCTTTTGTTTTTCAAGAGAAGGATTCTCAACTCATGAGAAGGTTTCTCTTGACTAGAGGAAGAAGAAGATGAAGTGAAGAGAGAGAGTGAGAATGATAGAATGAGCTCTTTCTTTTCCTTTTGCAACCATAACCAAAGAAAAAGAAAAATCAAATAATAACAATAATCAAAATGAAAAAGGTTTGATGGATAGTTTAGAATGACTAATATCATTACATGCATTAAATGAATAAAGCAAGAATGAAAAAGCATCTTGCATTTGTAATGATGGTAGTCAAATGTTCAACCATGGTCAACAAGTCAACCATGGTCAACAAGTCAACAAAAACTAACCATGACACAATTTCATTTTATTATATATTATTAAATGATATAATACAAATCCATTAGGGTTTGGAAAAAGACGACTGTCAACTGTGCATACGCACCCGTTACGAAACCCTAATGGAAATCATCTTCCTCCTCCTCAAATAACTGTGCATACACACCTGCATTCTTGTTCCGAGGAACATGAATACTGAGAGATAAAAGCAACCCCAAATACTATACCAGTATCCGGCTCAAACCAGAGCCCGCTGGTAATATCTGTCCGGACTCCAAACGTGCACAAGTGCGCGGATGAGAACGAACCCTGTCGCAAAACCATGCGACCTCTACTCTGTTTTGCCCACAGGCGAATACCCTCTGTGTGGGACTCTAAAGACTCGACACTACGCTGGCAGTGGGTTTAACCACAGACCGCAAGCGGCACTAGCTGTGCGTAACGGTCCCCAGGTAGATGTCGACAAGAAGGCTGACGAGGTGAAACCCCATCTGTACTCCTACTGAGTCTGAATGTGACAGTCTCCGTACAGTCCGGTCTGTTCGTCTGATACATCGCATGGCGGGCCTAGGGGGCGGTAAACGTCAGTCCCCCAATAGCGGTACAAGTCGTGCCGGAGCGAAGCCCAAAACACCCTGAGATAACACTGGAAACCTACCAGTATATCTCGTTTGCCCTGGCCTGGGACTACTTGTGTAATGGCTCTCCTAGACACAGCGCGATGTCAACCCCCAATACCGGGAGAGACGAATCCTGTCTAACCGTCACTGCCTCCAAGTGCTTCGGGACTGCACCCAACCACCACCTGTTTGCACGACTCCTTTGAGCCGTGGTAGGGTAGTGATCAAAGTGCAGTGGGAACACACTCGAGGCGAAGTGCCAGTGTCAAGTCAGCGGACTAAGCTGTACTCATGTCACCTGGGAACTGATGACTGACGATAGGTATAATACCAACCTGTCAGTTCCCGACGAGTCCTGTCCAGTGTACTCGTAACCCAACGAGCACCCGTATACTATCTCCAGTACGACGTACTGATGGCTGTGGGACAGACCATCTCCCACACTGGGATGAGAAGCGCATACGCTAGTCTACTCCGGAGTATCGATGCCCTGTCTCGATAGTCCTGCGACTAGGGACCTGTATAAGGATGTGCTTATAGATTACCCAGCCCCCACTAGTGTGACTGCCATCACAACGCTGGTAATCAAGCAAAGATCCTAAGGGCTCCACTAATGCGTATAAGTGATATAGTAAAATAAACACAAGTACACATTGAAGTAGAGACAAACCAAGTAGCATACTACTATTTTGAGCAAGATTGTATATACAAGGTGAATATCCCAAGCATCCATTAAGTAATATACAAACTAGTATGATACAGTAATGGCCTCTAGGGCATATACACTAACAGTCCAGTGTCCATTAGGACAGAGGGGTTGGTCCTCGTACTATATTCGGTTTACTTATGACTTCTCTAGTTCTTAGATAAATGTTTCGTAGAAATACAAGGTCTGAGTTTTGAGAAGTTATAGGTATATGAATAAAGTAGAGAACCAGGTGTTGCAAGTATCGAGATTCTTCAAGGTGATCGAAGATGTAGATACTAGTGTAGGGTATTCAGTTAATAGTAATGATTAAGAGAACTTGCTTCTCTTTTAGATTACTCATAATTGGAAGCACTCCTAAGTTGAGTAATGCTGATCGGCCTCTCTCCATTTAGTTAACATGCACTGGAGACAGCTGCATGATTTGAATCTGGTTCAATTAAATCAGTGCCACTGGTTCTATATTGGATATAGAACAGTTCATATCTTAACGATGTTAAGGTATGGGGAGTTGTCCGGCTTATGCTTAAAACCAGACTCTGGATAACTCAAGGCGCGTTTCTGTAATGGCTGTTTATGGGTTGACCCAGGCTATGACGAGGGTTGACATTCTACCATCTGGAAGATCAAAAGTGATATTGTTCTAGACTCGCCATAGTTTTAAAAAAAATGGATTTTTCAGAAAACAGTAGTGGGAGTATGGTAGAACTGGAAGTGATTCCAGAACCGCAAACGATTACTGAAAATTTGATAAGAACCTAAAGATTCAATCTGGTTTAACATTCCATTGGCCACTCCGCAGATACGGTGGGTAACCTCAGGCACCCGAGGGGTACTCCGGTAGCCTCAAGGACGGTGACAGGGAGGTTCTTGTTTACCCAGACTTGCCATTGCTGTTGTTCCACGCTGCGAGACCCGGCAGGAGGATGAGTATAGCGTCGTTCTAAACTATCTTTAGAAGTGTACGTGTATATGACTCTGCCAGAGGGTTGTCGTAGACAGTGGGAGCAGCGGAAGAATTGGTGGACAAGTGGCTTATGTCTATTTATAGACTAAAGCAGATATAGCGGAGATAGATCATTTATTTCTGACGTGACAGTCATAGGTTTGACTTCATCAGAATAGGGGATGGATCTGTTAAGAAGGTAGTAGGGTGTGATGTCCTGGTATTTGGATGACATACACAGAGTAGGAAGTGATATTCCTATACTACGATCGGTTATACTTTGGTTGTCACACATTGGTTTCTCCACATAGGACTTGGATATAATATCAAGACATTCTGGTTACTAGATCTATAGATCTAGATTTGGGTGGTTTCCCAATCAGGGTACTTAGACAGCATTCTAAGAGTTTTTTGAATGGACGACTCCTGGCACGGTAGTATACCTGCAGGTGATGGAGTCACCCTCTCTAAAGGTGTCTTACAGACTAAAGGGGAGAGGGATATGCATGATTGGCAGATCACTTGCTTAGGCAATTTAGTCAATCATGAGATGTCAAATACCACACCAGATGTTGTTTTTTGCAGTGGATGCAATAAATTGATATTAATCCAATCCTGGAGAAACATTAGGAAGCAGTTTTAGAATATAAGTGGATGTTGTAGGGATATGATAACATCAGCCTCATTCAGGAGACGGTTATCATTCCAGGCTTCCAAGGTGACCTGGACGGCAGAGTGACTGTCAGAGTTATAGTTTTCCTTCTGACGAAGGGCAGTATTTTGGACATGTGGTTCAGGCGGATACTGAGGGAGGCATGGCGCCGGATACTGATTAAGTTCAGTTGAAGATACAGTCTATGAAGTTTGGATTTGGAGTTCATTTATGAGCTAGGTCCCATCAGACATCCAGACACATTCTAAGACAAGTATTGCTCATTTCGGGAGATGGCTTTCTCCGCGAACTTGAGATATAGAGAGACATAGAAAGAAACATCAAGGCGGATCCACTCACCGAGGCTATTCCTCGAACACATTAGTTTCGCAAGCTGGTTTTGTGAGACTGATTAGTAGAGGAGTTGGGTGTTCGGTATCACACGGGCTGTGAGTATACGACATCGCAATAATTAGCCTTGAGTGCAAGTGGGAGATTGTTGGAGATAGTGCCCTCAGAGTCAATTATTGGATCACAGGCACGTGATTGCAATGATTGATGGAGAACCTATCCCGATAGGATAGTCTTACTCAAGATGATAGTATGCTATCTGGTTTATCTTTATCATCGTGTACTGCTTTAGGTGACCATATAGGTCACTATTGCACGTTGATAGAGCCCCTAGGATTCTTGCTTGACTACCAGCAGTATGAGGGCGATCATATACATGGGAGCTGGGGTCTATAAGCACATCCTTAAAAGGTCCCTATTCGTGGGAGTTTCGAGACAGGGCATCGATACTCCAGAGTAGACTAGTGTATACAGTCGAGACCCCGACGAGGGGCGGTGGACGGTCTCACAAGCCATTGGTGTCAGTTGGTTCACCTAAGATGTATACAGGTGCTCATTGGGTTATGAGTACACCGGACAGCACTCGCCGGGAACATACTAGTTGGTCTTATACCTGACGTCAGATAGCAGTTCCCTGGTGACATGTGTACAGGTTAGTTCATCGACCTGAGATCGTCATTTGTCTCGTGTGAGTTCCCACTGTACTTTGATTACTACCTTACCACGCTCAAAGGAGACGTGCAAACAGGTTTTAGTTGGGTACAGTCTCGAGCCACATGGAGGCAGTGAGCGGATCTGCAGGGGTTCGTCTCTCCCGGTATTTGGGGTGAGGTCGCGTTGTGTCTAGGAGATCCATTACACGAAGTCCTTGGCCAAGGCAGGAGATTTACTGGTAGGTATTTGTTCAGTTGATAAAACTGCTCATTTGTATTAATTTTTCCTACCATTTTCATATTAAAAAAGGACTTTATTATAATATATTATAAATATGAGGGTTTACGTGTAAAAACACCATTTTCCATGTGTTAATATATTTTAATTAGTATTTGGTAGGAAAATGTATGCAAATAAATCTATTGACCAAATCCTAGTAGAACTAAGTCTACTAAATATTATTTGAGATTATTGTGCAGAATTTTCCAAGTTGTTATGCAGAATTTATCAAACAAATCAAGTTGTTGAAGAAAACTTGCCAAATTAAGAAGCAAAAGTTGGAGACCAAGTCTGGGAGCAACCGAGAAAAAATTTCTGAATTCTGAAGGTGCCTACAATTGCCACATGTCACAATCACAAAGCCCAAGAAAAATGATCAAGAGATCCCCACCATTGGCCGCGGAACCGCGGCCAAACTCTCATGTTGGCCGCGGATCCGTGGCAATCTAGAGAGATCATTTACTAAGATTTTGTGGCTTAAATCTCTGCTATATTTTACCAACTTTTGAAGCAAAAGATTGTGGCTTTGGACTATAAAAGGGCACCGAGAGCCTCTTGGAAAAGTTATCAAGCCGACGAGATCACGAAGTCCAAGACGGCTCATGCATCCAGGCTGATCATCAACTGTTCATCTACCTCCTTGGAAGAGATCGAGAAGCAAACTAGTCTTTGTAATCATTTTCTAAGGAATCAAAGTGTAGATTGTTCAAGTTGATTAATAAAGGTAGTTGTTTTATTTAATTCTTTTGCATTTTACATTATGTTTTCCCTCTCTATCTTTTCATCTTCTTTTCCGAACATGCGCGAGTAATTCTCCGCTTGTTAGGGTTCGTAGGATTAGGGTAGGCTAATAGATGATTAAAATAATTAAACTCTTTTTAAGTCCTATAAAGTTTAGGAACTTTATCAAAAGAATCATTAACATCCTAATCGGGCGCGCTAACAATTCTTTGCTAGTTCCGACCGCGATTAGAGATTAGATTAATGATTGTTTTGGTAAAGGCTAGATAATGAACGGTGTTCCGTGTCGAGACAAGGGTTAAGAGTGGGATTCCTTTTCCCTCCAGAAACCCTAATCTACACGCATCACCGTCGTTCTAGTTCTAAATCTATTAATGGATAAAAAGGGTAACTTTTAATTAATCGTTCATAACTACTAAATCCTAACGAACCCTACAAGCCTTCTTATTATATTATCTAAGTCTCTAAAATAATCTAGATCTATATTTTACATTCTTGTTTAACGTAGATCTAGAGACCATTCTATAAAATTTTTTATCCCTCCTCTCTTTCTCAACACATCTAAAGTAAAAGTAAAAGATTCCACGTTTCCCTGAGGATGACCCGTACTCACCTCGGTCTAGCTACGCGCGACACCGTTCTGATTGCGGTTAACTACAAAACACACTTTTTCGTATCAATCAAATGGCGCCGTTGCCGGGGAAACGTGCGTAATTTTTTTATTTTTACTATTTGTGTTGAATTCTAAGACGAGTCATATCATTATTAACACAAAACTGCAAATTGCATATTTAACGATTTGTGTGTGAATTTTGCGAGGGAATCTGGAGTCATGAACTTGAGGAAACAGGAGATCTAGGGTTTCACACTTCTCTGGTATCTTTCTTAACTCTTTCTCTCTCCTCTAAAATCCAATAAAATCTATTTTCTGCAGGATTCTTTGCAAAATTGCGCCGCTAAAAAATCTTTTTGCAAAAGTTTTGTGATTAGTTTTGTTTTGCATATTTAATACGGACTCTAAGGGGCAAAGACCAAATCAACATTAGGTGGGGATTTCATCACCTTTCCTAAGCCCCACAAATCACAAACTGAGCATATAGATCAACCCTTCATTAATTTAAAAAATATCTAGACCAGACTCTAAGGACTGTCACGCTCAATAAGGACAGAGGAAGGTCGTGGGTAATCTATCGTTTATCCGCATTACTTTTGTAGTGACTAGGCAAGTGTGACAAAGGCTAGTGGTTTTTAATTAGGCCCACGACGTGGTTCCTTCCTACTTACCTGGCACTTACTGATTAATCCAAAAATTTGTAGTTTACCGTAATCAGAAACGGCGTCGCTTCGCAGCTAGCCGGTGAGTACGGGTCGATCCGCAGGGGTGTGTTAGTTTCTGATTTTGTGTTATAACGAGTTGATTCAAATCGTTGTTTGGTTTTTATCGATTGATCTAAAGACGAAGTTATGTGATAAGAAAGGACTCGTTAGGGTTAGGTCGAAGGTAGGGGTGTTGAGATCTATGTTTTCACCTCTTTCAATGCCATGATTTAAGCTTTTTAGAAATATCACAACAATTATTAGCAAAGGGGATTAGGATGATCGGGAAGAAACAACGTTTCTTCCTCTAGATCCTTCTCCGTCCTTTCCTATTAATTGATGTGATCTTTATGGATGTCATATAAGTCCGGCCTTTTATACTAAGGTTCACCGTTACCTTGTAGGTAGGGTGCCGTAGGGGGCGGATCGTATATGAATGCATGAAGATTTCGTTTTAAAAATAGGTTGGCATTGAAGGAGGTGAGAGACATCCATCTCTCACTTACTCCCTTGTTCCTAACCCTAACAAGCGAGGATTTTACTCGCTCATTAGGGAATTGTTGAAAAGAGACATTTTTATGTTTATGTTTTAAAGGTTAACTACTTGGTGCAGATTAAGGAGGATTACACTAAAGCAAGAATTAAATAACTAGGGCAAGTAAAAGATTATACTAAGGCAAGAATTAAATAAAACTAAAGACTTACAAGAAAAGATGATGCTCTGAATTCTTCAACAAATCTCACTTTTATTGATTATCAAGAGGCATCCTTTTTACAGATCTAGATTACAATTTATAAGTAACTAGTGAAGCTAGGGTTACAGACTCTCGTAGACATGAATTTACTGATTCACCCCCTAAAAATCCTAACATCTGCACCGACACAACAGCCAGAAAAATTCCACCGACAAGGGCACCACATGGCCGCGGATCCGCGGCTCCAGCATGGGTTTGGCCGCGGATCCGCGGCCAAACTGTTGACTTGGGCTTTCATTCTTTGGGGTTAGTTTCTTGGCATCTTGGGCTTTGTCTTTTTCTATTTCTTTCCTCTGTTGGGCTTCTGTGTCTACTCCAGATTTTCAGTGAAGATTTGTATTGGTCTTTTAACCGTTTCACCTTGACTTGCTTTGTCTTGCACCTATATGAACTGGGCTTGACTGAGATCCGTCTAATTGTTGGTCAAAAGTCCTTTTTTCCATTGTTTTGTGTCTTTCTCACTGTATTTGCTCCAGAAACCTGTATCCTGCAACATGCAACAAACGATCGTCAAAAGCATCTGTTTACTTATAAAATGCACGAAAGTGGGGCGTATGAATAGCAATATTATGATGTGAACAAATACCCCCAAACTTACCTTTTTCTCGTCCTCGAGCAAACTTATTATTTTATTCTGATAAAAATCTAACCTAGCCGCACTTTTGCAGGGAAACGCGATTGCACTGAGCTCGTGCAACAAGCCGTTAAACCTCTAGGTGTCCCTAGTAGGAGGAGTGTTGTCTCCTGAGGGTTTTCAGCGGATACTACCCACAAAATTCTATCAACTTGGTTTCTCGACTTTTGTTCTCCATTTAGGTTTTCTAACAAGGAAATCTATTATCGTTGACCCGCAAATTATCCACCCATATTCTTCACGTTTGCTCATTATTTAACTTAAGATTACACATATCCTGTAGAATTACCTAGCTTTCGGCATTTCTTAAGTTTTCCTTCTAGAGTTCCATCTCCACTTAGGAATTTCTATCAACTCTATTAAAGACACAAGTTCTATTCTTCATTCCTTTCTCTTATCTAAACTCTAATCACATATCCCCACGTGTGTGTAAATATCACCCCTACACTTGGAAATTCAAATCAAGCAATCGTACTCCAGCCCAGTGTCTAAAGCACTTGTGAGACTTTGCTTTCACATCCTTCATGCGACTGTTAATACTTCTTGAGGTACCAACAACCGATTACCAGATGCGTTAGCACTTTAAGGCGTACTTCCTAGTTTTGCAACACCCAAGGCTTTTAGCACCTTCGCTAAATATTTTTCTATTTTTTTTTTTTTAGCCTTAAGTAATCACAAAAACCAGTGTCCATTTTTTTCTTTATCCACTTTTTTTTTCTTTTTCATTGTGCTAAGGACGTTAGACAAGAGTATTTCAAGGTCTCTTCTACTAATCCAAGTTTCAAGGTGCGTGTTTGTGCAATTTGTAGGGTATACATTTTCAGAATCCAGACTTAAGTTAGGAACTATTTTTCAAACTTATACTCTAATAAGAGTTTTAATACTTTTCCTTCGTTTCGACTTAGCCCAAGAACTGAACCCAAAATTTGCCTATTTCTAAATAACCTACAAAGACATATGCTTTCCACAGTTAAACTTTAAGGAAGGTTATTTTTAGGGTTTTTAATTTGCCAAGTCTAAGATTTAGTTTTTCCTAGCCAGTTAACCTATTTATCAAACTCAAGTCAATTAACCAGAATTGAATACATTAATTTTTATACTTTTTGAAATTTTTCAATTTTTTTTTATGGGTTTTTCTGTTTTCTAATTTTTTTATTTTTCAAAGTTTTCAAATTTTTATAATTTTTTTTTTTAAAAATGCAATGCAGAAATTAAATATGCAAAAAGGGAAAAAATATATACAATATGCTATGCAAAAGATAACTATATACATCGCCCTCTAATACCCCCAAACTTGAACAAAGCAGTGCCCTCACTGCCCGGCCCCACGTCGCGCTCGTGAGCATGAACGTGATCTCTCCCCCTAGCCAACAGTGTTTGTATCCCCCTCTCAATCTCCGTCAACCGACGGTCGTGCTCTCGTGCCGTTGCCCGAAACTCATCCCTCAAAGAGTCTAATCTCCTCACTGTTCTTCTCATTAATCGTGCATGTTCTTGGGGAGTTAGATCTTCCCCGCTCGAAGTCGAGCTCGAGCTCGGGGTGCGTGCAGGTACATGTTCTGCCGGGTCGGTCCGTGTCTAAATATCCGTTAGTCTAGAGTAGGACGACGAGATGCCCTCTAAAAGTGGTCGGACCGGGGTATCGTTTATCAAATATGAGTCAAATTCCTCAGCTGGGAGGAAATAACGGCAGAGCTGGGTAACTAGCATGGGGCAGGGGTGTACAGGACCTCGTTTACCCGAACCTATGGAGTAAAGCAAAACTGTGCACATGTCGAATCTAGGGTTTTTCGTCATTAAGGTATGAACGACATGTAAGGAAGGGGTGAAAAAGGTTGTGTTGTGAGAACTTCCAAAAATATTGTTTTGTGCCCACCGGCACACAGTTAAAACATTTGCGAAGAGGGTCCGTGCTTGGATCCCCTTGCGCGGTTCTCGCGCACAGTCATTACCCATTAAAGGAATATAATCTTCAAAGCGAAGGGGTTGTTCGTGTGCGGGGACACGAGGTATGAGTGTAACCTCGTGTATCATGCCCCTGTCGATGCGAATTTCTTGAGTTCCCCAATTCAATTTAATATAACCTAAATTGTCTAGGCTATTCTCTTCCATTGACTCATAAAATTGGGTGACTAAGCTAGGGACAGCAAATGCAGATCCATGGTTATAGAGGAGGAAATTCCATCCTCTCTGTGCAATTTCGTGTGGGAAGTATGATCCATAGATCTCGTGGGCGAACACCGGTGAAAAATCTCTCTCGTACTGCATTTTATGGGCCATTTTAAATTTACAGAGAAAAGTCTATGTAGAAACAGAGAGTATGGGTTCAGGTTTACCTCCCCTGAAAATTTCAGGGGGTGACGATGCTGATCGGCAGCGGAAGAGCGGCAGGAGACGTCAGACGCGGCGTATCCGCGCTCTTCTGGTGGCGGCGCGTCTCGAGATTTCTGCAGGGGGCAGGGGCGGCGCCTAGGGTTTTTATGAGGAGAAAATGTTTTTAAGGTATCAGGGCAGGAGGGCTCGGGTTCCATTATATAGGGGGAAAGGGGTGATTTACAAAAGACACCCTCAAGGGTGAGGGTTTTATTCGTAAAAACAGTGTGTAATCTCCAAATTTGCTATTTGGTCCAAATTATTTTTATTATTTATTATTTATTTTTATTTTTATGTATTTTTTTATGGTATTTTGGAAATATACATACAAGTGATATACACACCCCCAAACTTATTTGAAATAGTGTCATTGGGAAACAAAGTTTGGGGGTGAAAGCGGAGGAAAATCAATTAGTGTAAATCGGCTCCTGCAAGAACAGGAGCTCCTCCGAAGGATCCGCAGTGAAGAACGGTTTTAGTCGATGCCCATTTACCTTAAATAAGGTACCGTCTTCAGGGTTCTCAAGATCAACCGCACCGTGTGGATAAACGGTGCGGACCACAAAAGGTCCTCTCCATCTGGACCTGAGCTTACCAGGATGCAAGTGTAACCGAGTGTCATAAAGTAGAACCTGTTGACCAGGTTCAAATGTTTTTCGTAAAAGGTGTTTGTCGTGGAACACCTTGGCTCGGTTTTTAGCAATTATGGCATTGTCATATGCCTCATCCCTTAGCTCCTCCAACTCATTCAGTTGCAGCTTTCTGTTGCTGCCCGCATCTCCTAAAGACAAATTTAGCTCTTTGATAGCCCAGAAAGCTTTGTGCTCGATCTCCACTGGGAGGTGGCAAGCCTTCCCGTACACAAGCCGGTATGGAGACATACCCAGATCGGTTTTATATGCAGTACGGAAATCCCATAGTGCATCTATCAATTTAAGCGACCAATCCTTACGGTTTTTAGAAACCGTTTTCTCCAAAATTTTCTTTATTTGCCGATTCGAAACCTCGGCTTGCCCACATGTTTGGGGGTGATATGGCGTTGACAATTTGTGGGTGATAGAATATTTACGCATCAAGGACTCAAAAGTCCTATTGCAGAAGTGAGAACCATTATCACTTATAATCGCCCGAGGGTGCCCGAATCGAGAAAATATGTATTCTTTAAGGAATCGAACGACAACTTTATTATCGTTCGTTCGGCTGGGCACAGCCTCGACCCACTTAGAAACGTAGTCAACCGCCAACAGAATATACACATTTCCAAAAGAGTTAGGAAATGGTCCCATGAAATCTATACCCCAAACATCAAAAATGTCCACTACCAAAATGGGTTGGAGTGGCATTTCGTTTCTCCGCGAAATCCGGCCCAAATGTTGGCACCGGGAGCAAGTTTTGCAGTATTCAAATGCATCCTTGAAGAGTCGTGGCCAATAGAAACCACACTGCAAAACTTTTTCGGCTGTTTTCTTTGGGCCAAAGTGCCCGCCACATGCTTGATCATGGCAGAAAGACAGCACGCTCTTGACCTCACTCTCGGGCACACACCGACGAATGATTTGGTCGGAACAGTATTTGAAAAGATAGGGTTCATCCCAGTAAAAATGCTTTACTTGGGACAAAAATCGAAGCTTATCCTGTTTCGACCAATCATTAGGAATCAGGCCGGTGGCTAAATAATTTACAATATCGGCGAACCATGGTTCGCAAGAAACAGTCAAGAGTTGTTCGTCGGGAAAAACGTCAGAGATTGGAAGATCGAGCGTGGGCGAAGAAGGGAGTCGTGATAGGTGATCAGCTACTACGTTTTCACATCCCTTTTTGTCCTTAATGACAAGGTCAAATTCTTGTAATAAAAGGATCCAACGTATTAACCTAGACTTAGCATCCTTCTTCGTAAAGAGGTGGCGAAGAGCCGAATGATCAGTATAAACAACGACTGGAGAGCCGATTAAATAAGGCCGAAATTTTTCGAGTGCGAACACAACAGCTAAAAATTCTTTCTCTGTTGTTGTGTAATTAAGTTGGGCCTCATTTAGTGTTCGGCTGGCATAATAAATCACGTGCGGCATCTTATTAATGTGCTGTCCAAGAACAGCACCAATAGCAAAGTCTGATGCGTCGCACATGATTTCAAAAGGGTGCGTCCAGTCGGGAGATGAAAGGATGGGCGCAGTGATGAGTGAATGTTTTAAAGACTCGAATGCTTCAGTGCATGTGGAGTCAAAAGCGAAGGTCGTATCCTTGACCAGTAAGAGAGTCAAGGGTCTAGCAATCTTGCTAAAGTCCTTGATAAACCGTCTGTAAAAACCGGCGTGGCCAAGGAAGGCTCTGATATCTTTGACGCACTTTGGGGGAGGTAGGTTAGAAATCACTTCGATTTTAGCCCTGTCTACCTCGATGCCGTTTTGCGAAATGACATGTCCTAGAACAATGCCCTCTTGCACCATAAAATGGCACTTCTCCCAATTTAATGTTAGGTTCTTATCCCTGCAGCGGGTAAGAACAGCGTCAAGATGGCGTAAACACTCGTCGAAGGAATCGCCAAAGATGGAGAAATCGTCCATAAAAATCTCCAAGAACTTTTCAACCATGTCTGAAAAGATCCCCATCATACACCGCTGAAATGTTGCGGGTGCGTTGCATAACCCAAAGGGCATGCGACGATAAGCAAAAGTGCCAAAGGGACAAGTGAATGTTGTCTTGTCTTGGTCCTCTTTGGCGATGAGGACTTGATTGTAACCGGAATAGCCATCAAGAAAACAATAGAACTCGTGCCCTGCCAATCGCTCGAGCATTTGGTCAATGAAGGGTAAAGGAAAGTGGTCTTTCCTTGTTGCGGCATTGAGTTTCCTATAGTCTATGCAGACTCGCCACCCAGTTTGGGTGCGAGTGGGAATCAACTCATTTGCCTCGTTTGTAATGACCGTAATGCCCGATTTCTTGGGCACGACGTGGATTGGGCTAACCCATTGGCTATCCGAGATAGGGTAAATGATACCGCTATCCAGACATTTGACAATTTTCTTCTTAACCGCCTCTTTCATGATGGGGTTGAGGCGCCTTTGTGGATCTCGTGCTGGCTTGGCATCATCCATTAAGTGTATATGATGTTCGACTATGAGGGGACTAATCCCCTTAATGTCCGCCATAGACCAGCCGAAAGCTTGTCGATTATTAAGTAAGACCCTCAAGAGAGCCTTCTCTTGCTCAAGAGCTAGAGAGGCTGATATAATGACAGGTAAGGTCTCATTATCACCTAGATATGCATATTTTAGGTGTGTCGGCAAAAGCTTTAATTCGAGTTTAGGAGGTGAAACAATAGATGGTAGCAAAGGGGTAATTGTTTCAAACTCGAATGATTCCATCAAAGGTTCGTACCGAGTGTACGCAACAGTGTCGGATGGTTCTACTAACTCATCCGCAAAAGCAAAAGACTCCAAATCAGGTGATGAGTCTTCGAAGTCGTCGACGAATGTAAAACATTCAAAATCGTTATCCGCCGCGAAAGCTGAGTCGGATTCTAGGAGGAACGCACTAGTGGCGTTAACATTGCTGTGGTCGAATAAAAAATTCTCGAACTCACAGTCCTCCTTCGCGATCTCATTGATCGAGCAAACGTCAAGTACGCTAGCATTGGGCTCAGCAGGCTGACTTCCTAACTTGAAAATATTGAGCTCAATTGTCATATTGCCGAAAGATAGGTTCATTGAACCATTACGACAATTGATCACTGCGTTGGAAGTAGCCAAAAATGGTCGACCTAGAATTACCGGAATTTGGTTCCGGGGGTTTGCAACAGGTTGTGTATCCATCACTATATAGTCAACGGGGAAAATGAAATCCCCTACTCTTATTAACACATCCTCCAGCTCTCCCCTAGGATGGGTTATTGACCGGTCGGCCATTTGGAGAGTACAGTGAGTGGGCTTAAGCTCTCCAACGCCCAATTGCTCGTACACAGAATAGGGTAGCAAATTGACGCTCGCGCCAAGATCTAAGAGTGCTCTATTGATATTCTTGTCCCCAATTGTTATCGAAATGGTAGGACACCCGGGGTCCTTTTGTTTTGGGGGAAGGGAATTTACAAGAGCATCACTAATAGCACTGGACACAAAAACTTTCTTTGGCACTTGCGACTTCCTCTTTTTGGTGCACAAGTCCTTTAAAATTTTGGCATATGAAGGAACTTGCTGAACTGCATCCAAAAGAGGGATGTTTATGCTAACCTGCTTGAACAACTCGACAATCTTTTCCATTTGAGGAGTTGGTTTATTGGATCTCAACCGATTAGGAAAAGGAACATTTTGAAAAGTGGTTGAGTCCAATTTTTGTGGATCAGATTGTCGAGTTGGAACGGTACCTCGTGTAGATGTGTTCATGTCGTGAGAATTAGGTCCGTTCAAGCTAGAAGAGGTAGAGCCATGTGAAGGGTGGAGAATAGGCTCTAAAGACGAAGAAGAAGAAGGTGAAGAAAATGAAGAAGGCCCACCGGCAGGGGTGTCATTGTTACTACCCACATTGTTCCGCAACACTTTTCCCGATCTCAACGTGGTCACCGCGTTTACGTTATGATTTTGCTGATTGTGTGCAGCATGTGCGTGACCGGGGTTGGGCAACGGTTGAGACGGGAGTTTTCCTTTTTCGCGCTCGCTCAAAGCTGCATTGAGTTGTGCAATTTGTGCCTCTATAGATTTGATACTCTAATCATGGGAGGCACTATTTTGCACTAAAGTTTGAATAGAAGTCTCAAGTCTTGCTGTAGACTGTGTAGATTGCTTAAGGAACGCATCTAGACTTCTTTCGAGCGAGCTAACCTTATCATTATTAGGTTGAACATAATTGTTTGGCTGGTACGCATTGTTCGGCGCAAAGTTGTTCACCTGATTAGGGTAAGGTTGTTGTTGAAATTGTTGCGGTTGATATTGAGTTTGCGAGGGTGCTTGTTGTTGTTGTGGTGGAGGAGGTCTTTGAAAATTATTATTATTTCCTTGGAATTGTTGATTTTGGTTCCAAGCGAAGTTTGGGTGACTCCTCCACCCCGGATTATACGTCGAAGAATACGGATCGTTCCTTTGTCGTTGCTGGAATGCAGCATTGACTTGATCCTGTCCTTGTGTAGATGCATTATAAGGACACTCTTCAGTCAGGTGCGATGGATCCGCACAACAAGCACAGACAGTACGTGGGGGCATAGCAGGGGCAGGAGAAGACGACGAGATTTTGGTCTCGATCGCTTCAAGCTTTTTCGTAAGAGCGGCCATCTCGGCCTTCATAGCAATCGACATCTCTATTTGATGTATGCCTGCCCTAGATTGACCACTAGAAGCTGATGTGGTCTTTGTGCTCTCCCACTGTATTGTCTGTTCACTAAGATCCTCGAGAAACTGCCACGCCTCATCATTAGACTTAGAGAGAAAATGACCTTGACAGATGGTTTCTAGCAATTGCTTCGTTGCCGAGTTCAATCCCTCATATAATGTTTGGCAAAGTTGCCAACTTTCTATCCCATGGTGAGGGCATTGAACTAATAGGTCCTTGAATCTCTCGAAGCACTTCCAGAAAGGTTCGGAAGGCAGTTGTGAGAATTGAATTATTTCATTTCGAATTCTGGCAGTTTTATGGTGAGGATAGAACTTTTTCAGAAAAGCCTTCACAAACTCATCCCAATTTCTTATGGAATGTGATGCGGTGCTGTATAGCCACTTCTCAGCTAGGTCACATAAGGTGAAAGGAATGACCCTCAGCCTTATAGCGTCATCACTCAATTGGGTCGTTTTCATCATTGTGCACACATTTTGGAATTTATTAATAAAGATATATGCATCTTCAGTTTCCAAACCGTGAAATTTCGGCAGCATATTGATGAAATGTGGTTTAATCTCAAAATTGTCCCCATTTGCCGGTGGGGGTGAAAGACAAGTGGGTAAAGAAGTGCGGATGGGGTAGAAGAGGTCCTGGAGCGCAACTCGTGCGGGCGCTTCAACAGGCGGCTGGTTCGGGTTATTCGCACCTGGTGGAGGTGGAATCCTTCCCGTCGGTAAGGTATTGTTGGGGTTAAATCCCGACATACCTTCTGTGAAAGAAATTGAAGGTGAGGGTAAGAAAGTGGACGGATTTTCGACTTCGGTGTCGAAGGGTTCGTAGGTCGGTACCAACGAAACGCGGACTAATCGGGCGTCTGTATCCCTAGTCCAAAGTGGCATACACTAAAAGGGATAGTGCAGTCAGAAAAAAGAAAAACAGAATGTGGGGGTAAGATAACGTCAATGAAGGAGAGATGGTGGAAATGAGGTGCAAGTTTTCTTAGCGGCAAGTTGCAAGTTTTGAAAAGATTTTTCTTTATTTTTTTTATTTGTGTGTGAGTTTTGCAAAGAGGTTTTTGAAAACGGACTCGTGACACAACTGTATCAACCACACATGCACAATCAGGCCTAGACCTAGGGTCGCCTAGGTCTACTAGACAGCTCCTAACTAGGGCTAGAAATAGACCTCAAACCGCCTCTTCACGGACAAATACGGCCAGGTAAGTGGGAAGGAACCACCACTACAGTGGGCCTAATTAATAACCACTAGCCTAGACACCGTAATGTCGGTTAGGATAAACGGCCGATGCCTACCCTAGTCCTTTTCCTATTGAGCTCGCTGTCCTTAGGTCTGAGTCTAATTTTTTTTTAATTAAAGGTGGTCGATGCAAAATGCTTTAGGTGTTTTCTGGGGTCCTGGGAAGGGTGATGAAATCCCCACCCAATCTGAGTTTGGTCAAATAGCCCCTTAAGTCCAATTAAATTATGAAAAACAAATAAAATCACTTGCAATCAATTTTAGCGCGGCGCAAAGAAACCTGCAGAAAATCTGTTATCGAGAAGGGGGACAAAGACTCTTTACGCAAAGAATTCCTGCAGAAAATTTTCACAGATAGAGATATGGAGGTTGCAGAGGAGATGGAGAGAAAACAAACCACACAAGTTTTAGGGCTGACGTGGCAGAAAAGGCGCGGAACCGCGGCCTGAGGTATACTTATGCGGCGGAAGAGCGGCAAGGTCAGGGGTTCAGACTCTGGAAAAATTTTCACTGCTCTGGACTTGAAATTCCTCTCTGTTCTTATGTTCTCTTTTCTGTTTTGACCCTCTGTAAAATTCCAGATCCAAAAGTTCTTGTCGTTCCTGCAAGATTCAAACGAGAAACCCTTCAAACAGATAAAAATAATGAAAAGAATATTTTTTTTTTTGTATTTTGTATTTTCAGATTTTTATAATTTTCAAATTTTATATCAACCCGAAATCATACAAAAAGAGAAAATTACGCCATCCCCGGCAACGGCGCCATTTGATTAATCCAAAAATTTAAAGTTTACCGTAATCAGAAACGGCGTCGCTTCGCAGCTAGCCGGTGAGTACGGGTCGATCCGCAGGGATGTGTTAGTTTCTGATTTTGTGTTATAACGAGTTGATTCAAATCGTTGTTTGGTTTTTATCGATTGATCTAAAGACGAAGTTATGTGATAAGAAAGAACTCGTTAGGGTTAGGTCGAAGGTAGGGGTGTTGAGATCTATGTTTTCACCTCTTTCA
The DNA here is from genome assembly GCA_030015575.1 of Agapanthus africanus. NCBI lineage: Eukaryota > Viridiplantae > Streptophyta > Magnoliopsida > Asparagales > Amaryllidaceae > Agapanthus > Agapanthus africanus. Next base: position 210,670,778 of record JASDDO010000006.1, read on the forward strand.
ATGCCATGATTTAAGCTTTTTAGAAATATCACAACAATTATTAGCAAAGGGGATTAGGATGATCGGGAAGAAACAACGTTTCTTCCTCTAGATCCTTGTCCGTCCTTTCCTATTAATTGATGTGATCTTCATGGATGTCATATAAGTCCGGCCTTTTATACTAAGGTTCACCGTTACCTTGTAGGTAGGGTGCCGTAGGGGGCGGACCGTATATGAATGCATGAAGATTTCGTTTTAAAAATAGGTTGGCATTGAAGGAGGTGAGAGACATCCATCTCTCACTTACTCCCTTGTTCCTAACCCTAACGAGCGAGGATTTTACTCGCTCATTAGGGAATTGTTGAAAAGAGATATTTTTATGTTTATGTTTTAAAGGTTAACTACTTGGTGCAGATTAAGGAGGATTACACTAAAGCAAGAATTAAATAACTAGGGCAAGTAAAAGATTATACTAAGGCAAGAATTAAATAAAACTAAAGACTTACAAGAAAAGATGATGCTCTGAATTCTTCAACAAATCTCACTTTTATTGATTATCAAGAGGCATCCTTTTTACAGATCTAGATTACAATTTATAAGTAACTAGTGAAGCTAGGGTTACAGACTCTCGTAGACATGAATTTACTGATTCACCCCCTAAAAATCCTAACATCTGCATCGACACAACAGCCAGAAAAATTCCACCGACAAGGGCACCACATGGCCGTGGATCCGCGGCTCCAGCATGGGTTTGGCCGCGGATCCGTGGCCAAACTGTTGACTTGGGCTTTCATTCTTTGGGGTTAGTTTCTTGGCATCTTGGGCTTTGTCTTTTTCTATTTCTTTTCTCTGCTGGGCTTCTGTGTCTACTCCAGATTTTCAGTGAAGATTTCTATTGGTCTTTTTGTAAGTCCACGTTGCGACTCCCGGTTCTTACGGGGAGGCGGAAACGGTATAAAATCAAAATTTTAACGCAAGAGGCAACATGGACTATGCTAGGTCGGGATCTTTACCTAAACTAAAACTAGCATACTAAGCTAAAGAGATTTAGCTACTCGGTTGAAGATGGTTATACCTAGCTTTTCTTGAACTCCTTCTCTTCAAGCTCCGGTGGTGGTCCGATGGCTCCTTCTCGTCGTCTCCGTACGCCGAAGATAGATCCACTTGAAAGCTCCAACCTTTAGCTCCTTCTTCGTTCTTTGAAGAAACTAGTTCACTTGGTTTGCTAAACCTAGTGAACTAGAATGAGTAGAGATGATTTAGAATGGGATTTTATCTATGGTTCTTGATTCTCAACTCATGAGACAAGAGAACCATAGATCAAGAGAGGGAGCAAGAGGTTGAGGGTGAGAGCAAGAGGAGAGCTCAAGAACAAGAGAGAGAATGAGCAAGAAAGAATGAGCAACTCTTTTGTCTCTCACCCTCTCATAATCCAAAAGAAATGATAACTCATCATATCAAAAAAGTCTTATGTGATGGTAGGAAGCAACCATAACCTTATCATGTCATGCACTCATTTTACTCAAATGAATAAGCAAGAAAAAAGTCTTTGGCATGAAATGATAACCATGGTTATCATGATGGTCAACTAGTCAAGCCTAGTCAACCGGTCAACAAGTCAACTAAAGTCAACAAGTCGACAAAGTCAACAAGTCAACAAAAATCAACAAGTCAACAACCATATCACCATAATACTTAATTAATATAATAGTTAATCACATATGATATTCTCATTAGGGTTGAGCAAACAGTCAAAAAGTCAACGGTCAAATGTCAACAACCCTAATGAGAATCCGCTGTCTGTGCCTCCCTGTCAACTGTGCATACACACCCGCATCCGCGTTCCGAGGAACACGAATGCAAACTGGATAAATCCAATCCCATAAGGTACACTAGGATCTAGCTTAAACCAAAGCCCGCTAGTGTAAACTGTCCGGACACTGTACGTGCACAAGTGCACGGATGTGACCGAACCCTGTCGCAAAACCATGCGACCTGTCGCAATACCATGCGACCTCTACTCTTTTGCCTAAAGGCGAAAAGCTTTCTGTGTGGGACTCTAAAGACTCGACACTACGCTGGCAGTGGGTTTAACCACAGACCGCAAGCGGCACTAGCTGTGCGTAACGGTCCCCAGGTAATGCCGACAAGAAGACCGACGAGGCGAAACCCATCTGAACTCCTACTGAGCCTGAGTGTGACATTCTCCGTACAGTCCGGTCTGTTCGTCTGATACATCGCATGGCGGGCCTAGGGGGCGGTAAACGTCAGTCCCCCAATAGCGGTACAAGTCGTGCCGGAGCGAAGCCCAAAACACCCTGAGATAACACTGGAAACCTACCAGTATATCTCGTTTGCCCTGGCCAGGGACTACTCGTGTAATGGCTCTCCTAGACACAGCGCGATGTCAACCCCCAATACCGGGAGAGACGAATCCTGTCTAACCGTCACTGCCTCCAAGTGCTTCGGGACTGCACCCAACCACCACCTGTTTGCACGACTCCTTTGAGCCGTGGTAGGGTAGTGATCAAAGTACAGTGGGAACACACCCGAGGCGAAGTGACAGTGTCAAGTCAGCGGACTAAGCTGTACTCATGTCACCTGGGAACTGATAACTGACGATAGGTATAATACCAACTGGTCAGTTCCCGACGAGTCCTGTCCAGTGTACCCGTAACCTAACGGGAACCCGCATACTATCTCAAGTACGACGTACTGACGGCTGTGGGACAGACCGTCTCCCACACTGGGATGAGAAGCGCATGCGCTGGTCTACTCCGGAGTATCGATGCCCTGTCTCGATAGTCCTGCGACCAGGGACCTGCATAAGGATGTGCTTCTAGATTACCCAGCCCCACTAGTGTGACGGCCATCACATCGCTGGTAATCAAGCAAAGATCCTAAGGGCTCCACTAATGTGTATAAGCAATATACAAAGATAAACACATGTACACATTGAAGTAGAAATAAACCAAGTAGCATACTACCATTTTGAGCAAGATTGTATATACAAGGTGAATATCCCAAGCTTCCATTAAGTAATATACATACTAGTATGATACAGTAATGGCCTCTAGGGCATATACACTAACAATCTCCCACTTGCACTAAGGCCATGTACTGGCGTATCGGAGACCTATCATCTCGATCAGCCGCTCGAACTGAGTCTGGGGTAGGGCCTTGGTGAATGGATCTGCAGTGTTGTCTTCCGAAGCGACTCTCCGAACCTCGATCTCCTGGCGATCCACGATCTCCCTGATCAGGTGATACCGCCTCAAGATGTGCCTGGATCTCTGATGGGACCTGGGTTCCTTCGCTAAAGCTATAGCCCCATTGTTGTCGCAATACAGAGGTATTGGATCAACAATGGACGGAACCACCTGAAGTTCTTTCAAGAACTTCCTCATCCAGACAGCTTCTTTTGCGGCATCAGATGCAGCGATGTATTCCGCTTCCATCGTCGAGTCTGCAACGGTTTCTTGTTTGGAACTCTTCCAACACACCGCCCCTCCATTGAGGGTGAAGACAAAACCCGACATGGACTTGGAATCATCCTTGTCACTCTGGAAGCTGGAGTCAGCAAAGGCCTCGATCTGGAGGTCTTTTCCGCCATACACCAAGAACCTCTCCTTAGTCCTCCTCAGGTACTTGAGTATGTTCTTTACTGCTATCCAGTGTTTCTCCCCAGGGTTTGACTGATACCGGCTTACCACACTCAGTGCATAAGCTACATCCGGTCTGGTACACAACATCGCATACATTATAGAGCCTACCGCAGAAGCGTAGGGTATAATCGACATGCGATCCCTCTCCAAATCAGTCTTGGGAGACATCTCTTTAGAGAGGGTGATCCCGTGACAAGCCGGTAGGTTACCGCGCTTGGAATCTTCCATACTGAATCTCTTCACTATGGTGTCGATGTACCTGGACTGAGAAAGTCCCAATATCCTCTTGGATCTGTCACGGTAGATCCGGATACCCAGAATGTATGAGGCATCACCCAGGTCTTTCATGGAGAACCTGTGTGACAAGAACCCCTTGACAGATTGTAGCATAGGAATGTCATTTCCTATTAAGAGAATGTCATCCACGTATAAAACGAGGAATACTACAGTTCTCGCTACAAATCTACTATAGATGCATGGTTCATCTGGATTTTTGATAAAGCCAAATTCTTTGACCGTCTCATCAAAGCAGATGTTCCAACTCCGCGATGCCTGCTTTAGTCCATAGATGGACTTAAGCAACTTGCACACCTTTCCGCTGCTCCCACTCTGAATGAAACCCTCTGGCTGGTCCATATAGACACACTCCTCTAAATTTCCATTTAGAAAAGCTGTCTTTACGTCCATTTGCCAAATCTCATAATCGTGGAAGGCAGCAATGGCAAGAAGGATCCGAATGGATTTCAGCATGGCTACTGGAGAAAAGGTTTCGTCATAGTCCAAGCCAGGTCTTTGACGGAAACCCTTTGCTACCAGCCTAGCTTTATAGGTCTCAACATGTCCATCTACACCAATCTTCCTTTTGAAGATCCACTTGCATCCTACGGGTTTTACCCCGTCTGGAGCAATGTCCAACGTCCATACCTTGTTGGTGTACATGGACTCCATTTCGGTCCGCATTGCATCCAGCCATTTCACTGAGTCAACGCTCTGAACGGCCTGCTGGAAGCTAGTAGGCTCATCATAATCTATGATGCAATCCTCTCTATCCCCGTCTATGAGAAAACCGTAGTATCTCTCGGGCGGATGAGACTGCCTACTACTTCTGCGGAGCGGCGTAGGAATGTCCTGTTCTGTTGAACCCTCTGGTTCCACCAAACTTTCAGTAACAGTCTGTGGTTCTGGAACTTCTTCCAGTTCTATTGTGCTCCCACTTATCTGGGTTTCCAAAAACTCAGTTTCCAAGAAGCGGGCATGCTGAGAAACAAAAACCTTTTGTTCCTCAGCGGAATAGAAAAGATACCCCCTGGAGTTCCTTGGGTATCCCACAAACTTACACTGTACTGAACGTGCCTCAAGCTTGTCCGCATGCTGCCTTTTTACAAAAGCTGGACATCCCCATACCTTAAGATACTTAAGACAGGGTTTCTTCCCAGTCCACATCTCATATGGGGTGGTAGGCACAGTCTTGGTGGGAGCCTTGTTCAAGAGATACGCAGCTGCTTCTATTGCATATCCCCAGAATGATCGCGGTAACTCAGCGTTACTCATCATGGACCGAACCATATCCAATAGGGTTCGGTTCCGTCTCTCCGATACACCGTTATGTTGCGGAGTGTATGGAGGAGTAAGCTGAGAGAGAATACCATTCTCTTTTAAGTAATTCAGGAATTCGGCACTTAAGTATTCTCCACCTCGATCCGATCTTAGAATCTTAATACTTTTGCCGGTCTGTTTCTCTACTTCATTCTTATACTCCTGGAATTTTCCAAAGGCCTCGGACTTATGTTTCATTAAGAAGACATAACCGTACCTCGAGAAGTCATCCGTAAAAGTAATGAAGTAAGAATGTCCGCTTCGGGCATGTGTAGACATTGGACCGCACACGTCACTGTGTACGAGTCCCAAGAGCTCGCTCGCTCTTACTCCATGTCCAGTAAACGGAGTCTTTGTCATCTTTCCTTTGAGACAGGATTGACAAGTGGCATACGACTGATATTCGAACGCATCCAAATACCCTTCTGTATGTAACTTCGTCAACCTTCTCTCATTGATGTGACCCAATCTACAATGCCATAAGAAAGTCTGATTTATTTCTGGAGACTTTCTTTTGTGTGTATTCTGGACATTAAAAATCTGTGGTTGGTTCAATACGTATATACCATTACTCAATGTACCTGACCCAATCAGAACTTGATTAAGGTGAATGTTTACAACATTACTTACAAACGCAAATTCATAACCTTCTTTAGAAACTAAAGATACAGAAATGATATTACAAGTTGCGTTGGGTACAAAAAAGCAATTACGCAAAACCAAAACATGTCCATCTGACATTCCCAGGTGATAGTCCCCCACGGCTTTAGCATCCATGCTAGCTCCGTTCGCAACTCTGAGGGTCATGTCACCTGCCTTCAAAACCCTACGGTTTCTCAACGCCTGCAAAGAATTACAGATATGAGATCCTGATCCGGTATCCAATACCCAGGAAGTAGAGTTTATTGAAAGACAGTTTTCAATAACATACACACCTGAAGCTGAAGCTGCAACCTGCTTCAATTCCTGTGTTCTGGCCTTCCAGGCCCTGCAATCATTCTTCCAGTGTCCTTTCTTATGACAATAGAAGCATTCTTCCTTATCCACAAGCTTCCCTGCTATCTTTGTTGCTTTACCCTTTCCCTTCGTATCCACTTTACTTACACCGCCCCTTGGTTTGGCGGGGGCCTTCTTCTTCTTTCCCTTGGCTTTCGCCTTGGACCTAGAAGAAGATGATCCTCCTACAAACAAAGTGGATGTATCCCTACCTTTCTGTAGGGTGCCCTCTGCGCTCCTCAGCATGTTGAGGAGCTCTGATAGTTCAACCTCTTTTTCTTGTAGGTTGAAGTTCAGTATAAACTGGGCGAAAGTGGAAGGAAGGGACTGGAGAACTATATCTGTATATAGCTCACTCTCCAATGTGATCCCTAGGTCAGCGAGCTCCTCAATGTAGCCGATCATCTTTAGCACGTGCTCGGCTACTGATGATCCGACGGCCATTCTTGTCGAAAATAACTTTCTCGACGCTTCGTATCTTGCGATACGAGATTGCTCTCCATACAGTTCTTTTGTATGGAGCAATATGGATTCCATGTCCATATTCTCATGCCTCCTCTGATGTTCGTTGTCCATCGAGGCAAGCAAGAGGCACTTGGCCTTCGCGCTATCAATCTCCCAAGTCTTGCGGATTTCCTTATCCGCGACGCTGGAAGTTGGACCAGGGACTGGGGAGCTTTGGTGGTAAGAAGATACCCCAGCTTGTCATAAGTGATTGCTATCTTGACATTCCTGAGCCAATCTTTGTAGTTTGGCCCTGTCAGTTTGTTTTTATCTAGGAGTAACTTAAGTCCAGTCATGTTGATTGGTCGCTGCAATTTGGAGAGAAGAAGAAACACTCAGCATGATGCTCTTGCAAGTTTAGAGTGGTTTTTAGTTTGTCTAAACAGGATGGCTCCCACTGTTTCTCGAATCCCTCCTCAAACCATAAAGGAAGAATTAGTCAGGATCAATCCCACCGTACAATACTTGCTTAACCGTTCGGCCAGGCTGGTGTCGGTACTTCGAGGGAGGTTTTCCAACGCTTTCGCGAAGTTCCTTAATTAAAGAACCTCTTTTCCCTGGGGGCGTAGCCCCGCTAACACCTTTCTTGGCACCTACTAGGTTTATAGCATTGATCGTTAAGTGAGAAATTTCCCGAGGAGTAGCATATACTCACAGTAGGATCGGGATCCAAATATCAACGTGTGACGAAACTGAAGGAATCCTACCAGAATCACCACACTCCAAATGGTATGCAAATCTAGCAAGTTTCAGTACTTATGAAACTCCCGATGTGGATTTTTGCCCCATGCTCTTATGACCTTGACGAAGGTCAACAAATCATAAGTCACATGTCAAGTTCTGCCCGTCATTATCCAGGTCAATTTGAATCCACCCGTATATACCCTTGACGAAGGTCAACAAGGTAATGCGAATGTCCCAAACCAACGCATCTATCTATGCTACATATGAATACCCAACAGCTACCAATCACTATGCCTTGACGAAGGTCAACAAACACAGCTTGAATACTATTGAATATTCATACGAAACGACGGAGGGCTACGAATGGTTTTGGCAAAACCGTGAACGTAGTGAACTTGATTTGGTCGATGGAACGAGATAGCTTTTAAAAGGAGTGGCTCAAGCTCCGTATTTAAAAGTTGGTTTTGAAAAGAACCGAGTGGTTTTTCGAAAGTGTTCCAACGACTTTAACTTGGTTTATTATCTTGCATTAGTTCTTTTAATGCGTGATATTCTTGCATTAGTACTTTTAATGCGTCCCATCATTTAAATCCTACCATTGCAGAAAACAACCAAAATATGACGTACGCTTATGCCATTCGCATTCGCCACTGGGCCCCGTCATTACCCGTTAGGTTACTTAACTAACGACAGAGCGGGGGCTGGGCTAGCGCGTCTGTAAAACATAAGCAACGCCTAAATAGAAAGCAATGATAAACATTTCAGATCACAGATAAATACATTGGATATGCTAGTAATCTGTAATTTGTACGAGCCTGTAACAAAAAACAGATAACACGGTCGCGGTGAATAGCCAATACCCCACCCAAGACCCCTACGGGTGCGGCAAACTACCCGCCAAGTACCCGAAGCGTAGCAACCTCCCTCATCTCCATGAGTAGGCCACTCGACACTTCGGCATACCCGGTAGTTTGTGCACCCCTCCATGGGTCTATCCTAGGAGCAAAAACAGTAAAAGAATTATACAATGACGGCTACAACCCCGACCCGGTTGTGCGGCCAAACAAATAATAATTATTACATCAATTTACATTTACAATGAATTGCAAGAAAAGAAAACTCTCGTCTCACAACCCCCGGCTATTCACCCGCGACAATCCAACATATTTATATACACATTCCAGCACATTACAGATCATGTATAACCCCGACTAATCGTCTTATAGCGATTAGTCGACGTTCAATACATGCAAACATTACAGATATAACCATCATAGTCAAAGCGCAGTGAAGTTCGGAAAAATACGGAATTATAGGCCCCCAAAAGTAAATTTTAGTTCTGGAAAATCTGGGCATATAATTTATATCCTAAAAATCCCAAAATCAACACATAAAGACACTGCACGAAAATCGATGCAGAGGGGACATCAAGTCGCGGCGGATCCGCGGCGGCCAAGAAGGCTCACGCGGCGGAAGGGCGGCGGCTTTGACGAATCTCTGTGTCGTTTTTCATGGGTGTTTTTAGAAAACCCTGAGATGAATTTACAGATATAAAGTTTTTCATTTCGAGCCAAAAAAATTTCAACAGAAACTCAGGTTTTGGAAAAATACGGTTTTTGGGTTTTTTTTACGGTTCCGAACTTCGTTGCACTTCACTACCAAGCTAGTTTAAGTTTAGTTAGGCTCTGATACCACTGTAAGTCCACGTTGCGACCCCCGGTTCTTACGGGGAGGCGGAAACGGTATAAAATCAAAATTTTAACGCAAGAGGCAACATGGACTATGCTAGGTCGGGATCTTTACCTAAACTAAAACTAGCATACTAAGCTAAAGAGATTTAGCTACTCGGTTGAAGATGGTTATACCTAGCTTTTCTTGAACTCCTTCTCTTCAAGCTCCGGTGGTGGTCCGATGGCTCCTTCTCGTCGTCTCCGTACGCCGAAGATAGATCCACTTGAAAGCTCCAACCTTTAGCTCCTTCTTCGTTCTTTGAAGAAACTAGTTCACTTGGTTTGCTAAACCTAGTGAACTAGAATGAGTAGAGATGATTTAGAATGGGATTTTATCTATGGTTCTTGATTCTCAACTCATGAGACAAGAGAACCATAGATCAAGAGAGGGAGCAAGAGGTTGAGGGTGAGAGCAAGAGGAGAGCTCAAGAACAAGAGAGAGAATGAGCAAGAAAGAATGAGCAACTCTTTTGTCTCTCACCCTCTCATAATCCAAAAGAAATGATAACTCATCATATCAAAAAAGTCTTATGTGATGGTAGGAAGCAACCATAACCTTATCATGTCATGCACTCATTTTACTCAAATGAATAAGCAAGAAAAAAGTCTTTGGCATGAAATGATAACCATGGTTATCATGATGGTCAACTAGTCAAGCCTAGTCAACCGGTCAACAAGTCAACTAAAGTCAACAAGTCGACAAAGTCAACAAGTCAACAAAAATCAACAAGTCAACAACCATATCACCATAATACTTAATTAATATAATAGTTAATCACATATGATATTCTCATTAGGGTTGAGCAAACAGTCAAAAAGTCAACGGTCAAATGTCAACAACCCTAATGAGAATCCGCTGTCTGTGCCTCCCTGTCAACTGTGCATACACACCCGCATCCGCGTTCCGAGGAACACGAATGCAAACTGGATAAATCCAATCCCATAAGGTACACTAGGATCTAGCTTAAACCAAAGCCCGCTAGTGTAAACTGTCCGGACACTGTACGTGCACAAGTGCACGGATGTGACCGAACCCTGTCGCAAAACCATGCGACCTGTCGCAATACCATGCGACCTCTACTCTTTTGCCTAAAGGCGAAAAGCTTTCTGTGTGGGACTCTAAAGACTCGACACTACGCTGGCAGTGGGTTTAACCACAGACCGCAAGCGGCACTAGCTGTGCGTAACGGTCCCCAGGTAATGCCGACAAGAAGACCGACGAGGCGAAACCCATCTGAACTCCTACTGAGCCTGAGTGTGACATTCTCCGTACAGTCCGGTCTGTTCGTCTGATACATCGCATGGCGGGCCTAGGGGGCGGTAAACGTCAGTCCCCCAATAGCGGTACAAGTCGTGCCGGAGCGAAGCCCAAAACACCCTGAGATAACACTGGAAACCTACCAGTATATCTCGTTTGCCCTGGCCAGGGACTACTCGTGTAATGGCTCTCCTAGACACAGCGCGATGTCAACCCCCAATACCGGGAGAGACGAATCCTGTCTAACCGTCACTGCCTCCAAGTGCTTCGGGACTGCACCCAACCACCACCTGTTTGCACGACTCCTTTGAGCCGTGGTAGGGTAGTGATCAAAGTACAGTGGGAACACACCCGAGGCGAAGTGACAGTGTCAAGTCAGCGGACTAAGCTGTACTCATGTCACCTGGGAACTGATAACTGACGATAGGTATAATACCAACTGGTCAGTTCCCGACGAGTCCTGTCCAGTGTACCCGTAACCTAACGGGCACCCGCATACTATCTCAAGTACGACGTACTGACGGCTGTGGGACAGACCGTCTCCCACACTGGGATGAGAAGCGCATGCGCTGGTCTACTCCGGAGTATCGATGCCCTGTCTCGATAGTCCTGCGACCAGGGACCTGCATAAGGATGTGCTTCTAGATTACCCAGCCCCACTAGTGTGACGGCCATCACATCGCTGGTAATCAAGCAAAGATCCTAAGGGCTCCACTAATGTGTATAAGCAATATACAAAGATAAACACATGTACACATTGAAGTAGAAATAAACCAAGTAGCATACTACCATTTTGAGCAAGATTGTATATACAAGGTGAATATCCCAAGCTTCCATTAAGTAATATACATACTAGTATGATACAGTAATGGCCTCTAGGGCATATACACTAACACTTTTAACCGTTTCACCTTGACTTGCTTTATCTTGCACCTATATGAACTGGGCTTGAATGAGATCCGTTTAATTGTTGGTCAAAAGTCCCTTTTTCCATTGTTTTGTGTCTTTCTCACTGTATTTGCTCCAGAAACCTGTATCCTGCAACATGCAACAAACGATCGTCAAAAGCATCTGTTTACTTATAAAATGCACGAAAGTGGGGCGTATGAATAGCAATATTATGATGTGAACACTTACCTGGCTACAAGGGTAGTACAGAAGCAGTAGAGGATTTATCCTGCGGCTTGTCCTTTGGAAGTCTAGGAGCGGTCTAGAGACCGGACCTAGGTAACCATTGTTCTAGGGTTGTGCATTTTTGTGATTTGTCTAAATCAGTCTTTTTTCTAAAACAAACCAATTACTTTCTCTCCTTTTTACCCCTTCCCCCTTCTTCTTTTCTTATAATGGGTGACCTAAACAGAAGAACACTTGCCGAGCTTTGCTGTCCACAACCAGATATCTCTTGTTTTCGAAATCCCTTCGGTATACCGTCCGGCTCTTCCATGTCCTTAAGAGATCATATAGAACAAGCAGAAAGAAACAGTTGGCCACCTCAGTCTAGGTCTTATCAACCGTATCCTAATCCTACACCTGTTTCAGTTCATACCCAGAGTGAGGAAGCCCCTAGACGAATGTCCATTGCTGAGCACATAGCTAGGTCTAGAGGCCAAAGTTTCAACCCGGACCAATATCAACCATCACCACCACTGTCCGGAGAAGAGTTTGATATGCGGTTTGTATATAGCCAACCAACCAACCCATATCAATATTCTTCTTATCATAATATTGATCCTACTCCTACCCAAGTTCAGCAACCATTCTGTACCTATCAATCCAATCCGACTTTTCCACCTACTCTAGACAGTTCTTCTAATCAGTCATTTGGGAGTTTTAATTATCCACAGGAATTTCAATCTTATACTGAAACCCCTTATCAACCCAAGACTAGTCTGGAGCAGACATTAGAAAAATATATGGAACTGACGAATCAAATTATGAAGGATTTGCGTAGTAAGACAGAACTGTACACCCTTCCTAATCAAACTTCCCCTTTCCAAACTGAAATCCACAACTCCAGTTTCATAGATTCATCAAGTACACCAAATAGAATAACTGATAAGTTGTGTGAATTTGGAGTGTTTGATTTACCAGACTGTGAAGGGTCCATTTCAAGTGAAACCATACCCAACCCTTGTGATCTCTACACCTCTACTCTTGAACAAAAACTGATTGAAAACCATACTTTTGATGTGGTATTTGAGAATTTTAACCTTCACTTGAATGAAGTGATTGACATTGGGGACATATTGATTGATGAACCCGAAATTTTGGATGATTTTGTCCCACCAATTCATCAAATCCTTTCACTTCCTTGTGGTCATCATCTAGAGCCTTTAATTCTTCCCGAACCCCAAATATGTCTTGAAGTTGATGATAAAGGTATACCCGAAGATCAGATCGAAATACAGCCTCCATCTTCCACATCTGGTTCAGCAACACTCGACACACCAATTTGTTTACCCATTTCACCTTCTACTTTCTCCGGTTCTTCTTCTGTTCCTATAGTTTCAGTAAGTTTTGATAAATCGCAATCCGTTAATTCAAGTTCAGTAATACCAGAAATTCAACTTGATTTGGATATTTTTGAAAAAGAGGTAGATGAGTTTTTCGAGTCCTTTACCTCAGTGATTTTTTATGAATCAAGTAGAATAAATTCTGGCATAAAACTCAATGACAGCAAAATGTTCAATCACACCATTGATAAAAGTTTTCAAGAACTTTTTGCTGACGAACTTGAATTTTTAAACAATACGGATTTTGTGATTGATCAATCTCCACCTATAGAGGTTGAACCGTCACCATTCCTTCTTCCTAATCATTCACATTCCGTCTCATTCTTTCTTTTCTCTAAATTCAAACCTTTTCCTGACCACCTCTTATCCCTTCCCCACTTTTTCTTGACTCGATACAACACATTCTTCCACCAACCTATACGATATACTGATAAAATCTTTGAATGGTTGGTGTTGACTTTTGGTCTTTGTAAAGTCTTACTTTGACCAAATGAATCAACCCCTCTTAAAATGTTTCGTATTGTCTAACTCATGTTTGAGGGGGGATATATTTTTGGCTCTTGATCATAACTTTTGTCCTCAAATTTGTGAGCCAAAAATAAGTTTGGGGGAGCATTTTCACTTTCATATATTCTTGTCCCTATTAATAATGTCCTTCCAAGCTTACAGGTTTTTTTGATCCAGCAGATAGCAACAGTGAGGACACTGTTGAAAACAAGCTTGGGGGAGGTTTGTGCTTATTTACACATACTTTGCATTATACTATATATAAGCACAATTTTTTTTTTGATAACAAAAGAATAGAAAGTGAAAAATTACATCCAAAAGATAGGAATAGTTTAAGAAAACCAAGAAAATTAGAAGTTTTCTTAAACGAACTAGTAATAAGTAGTTATGAGCTGTTGTCCCAAGGGTTAGTAAGATGAAGGAAGTCGCTAATCTGAGGATAAAAATAAGTCTGAAAAATAGTTTCTATTCTGGAAGCCAAACATTTTGAACGTTGATACCCTACTATATGCACTTACACATGTCTTGAAACCCGGGATAGTAGAGGATACCTTGAAATGCTCTTGTCTAAAAGCCAAAGTATGAAGGAAATGGAAAAAAATGAAGAAAATATAAAAATGGTGAAAATAAAAATGAACACTGGTTTTGTTATAGCCAAGGCAGCAATAAAAAAATATAGCGAGGGTGCCTCTTCACCTAGTGCCCTCAGGCCAACTGGTCTGGGAGTCACTGCTAAGCCTTAGGTGGAGCAAGACGAGGAAAATATTATCACCTAATCAGCAAGCACATGAGTAATCGGTCGGTTAGTATCTCAAGAAGTTTTAACGGTCGCATGAAAATGTGTGAGCAAATCTAAATATTCATCAAATTAAAAAGTACTAAGGTAGATGGACAAGAATATGATAGCTTGAATTGAATTCTCCGAGTGTAGGGATGTCCATTACACACACGTAGGGGTATATGATCAATGTTTGGATGAAAGGTCGGAATGAAGAATAAAGACGATGTTTTATTGAGGGATAACGTGATTTCTAACATTTTTTCATGACTATTAAGATAGGGCTCATGACAACTGAAAAGCTAGTGTAGTTGGAAACTCTTATTTTCAAAGTCTTTCTTTTATGATTCTTATCTTTATATGTAAATTTCACCATCTCTCTTTTGTTATAGGATTTTGTGGGTGTAATCCGCTGAAAACCCTCAGGAGACAACACTCCTCCTACTAGGGACACCTAGAGGTTTAACGACTTGTTGCACGTGCTCAGTGCAATCGTGTTTGCTTACGAAAGTGTGCTTAGTTTCTCCTTTCTGTTTCTCCTTCTCTTGAATAAACTAGTTTGCTCGGGACGATCAAAGATAAGTTTGGGGGTATTTGTTCAGTTGATAAAATTGCACATTTGTATTACATTTTTGCTACCATTTTCATATTAAAAAAGGACTTTATTATAATATATTATACATATGAGGGTTTACGTGTAAAAACACCATTTTCCATGTGTTAATATATTTTAATTAGTATTTGGTAGGAAAATGTATGCAAATAAATCTATTGACCAAATCCTAGTAGAACTAAGTCTACTAAATATTATTTGAGATTATTGTGCAGAATTTTCCAAGTTGTTATGCAGAATTTATCAAACAAATCAAGTTGTTGAAGAAAACTTGCCAAATTAAGAAGCAAAACTTAGAGACCAAGTCTGGGAGCAACCGAGAAAAGATTTCTGAATTCTCAAGGTGCCTAGGATTGCCACATGTCACAATCACAAATCCCAAGAAAAATGATCAAGAGATCCCCACCATTGGCCACGAAACCGCGGCCAAACCCCCATGTTGGCCGCGGATCCGCGACAATCTAGAGAGATCATTTACTAAGATTTTGTGGCTTAAATCTCTGCTATATTTTACCAACTTTTGAAGCAAAAGATTGTGGCTTTGGACTATAAATGGGCACCGAGAGCCTCGTGGAAAAGTTATCAAGCCGACGAGATCACAAAGTCCAAGACGTCTCATGCATCCATGCTGATTATCAACTGTTCATCTACCTCCTTGGAAGAGATCGAGAAGCAAACTAGTCTTTGTAATCATTTTCTAAGGAATCAAAGTGTAGATTGTTCAAGTTGATTAATAAAGGTAGTTTTTTTATTTAATTCTTTTGCATTTTACATTATGTTTTCCCTCTCTATCTTTTCATCTTCTTTTCCCAACATGCGGGAGTAATTCTCCGCTTATTAGGGTTCGTAGGATTAGGGTAGGATAATGGATGATGAAAATAATTAAACTCTTTTTAAGTCCTATAAAGTTTAGGAACTTTTTTAAAAGAATCATTAACATCCTAATCGGGCGCGCTAACAATTCTTTGCTAGTTCCGACCGCGATTAGAGATTAGATTAATGATTGTTTTGGTAAAGGCTAGATAATGAACGGAGTTCCGTGTCGAGACAAGGGTTAAGAGTGGGATTCCTTTTCCCTCCAGAAACCCTAATCTACACGCATCACCGTCGTTCTAGTTCTAAATCTATTAATGGATAAAAAGGGTAACTTTTAATTAATCGTTCATAACTACTAAATCCTAACGAACCCTACAAGCCTTATTATTATATTATCTAAGTTTATAAAATAATCTAGATCTATATTTTACATTCTTGTTTAACGTAGATCTAGAAACCATTCTATAAAATTCTTTATCCCTCCTCTCTTTCTCAACACATCTAAAGTAAAAGTAAAAGATTCCACGTTTCCCTGAGGACGACCCGTACTCACCTCGGTCTAGCTACGCGCGACACCGTTCTGATTGCGGTTAACTACAAAACATACTTTTTCGTATCAATCAGTATTCCAGTAGTATCTCAGGGTGTTCTGGACTACACTCCGACACGACTTGTACCGCTTTTGGGGGTCTGACTTTTACCAACCCCGTAGGCCCGCCATGAGATGCTCATAGACGAACGGACCGGACTGTACGGATATTGTCACTGACAGGCTCAGTAGGGTGTCAGGATGAGTTTGCTCATCGACGTCCCTTTTGGTCAATACCTGGTAGCCCGTTACGTATGGCTAATACCTCTGACTTGCTAGTGGTTAAATCCACAACCAATGTCTTGACGAGTCTTTAGAGTCCCCCACAGACCGTTTTCTCAAGTTTAGAGGCCGTATGGAGATAAGGCAGGGTTCGATCACATACGTGCGGTATTGTACGGATCATGATCGGACGGATAATACTAGCGGGCTTTGGTTTAAGCCGGATCCTAGTATTGTACAGTGTAGATTTTGTCTCATTGCATTTGTATTTCGGTCGGAATACAAATGCGGGTATGTATATACACTAGCGGGGTTTCCTGTAATTTATTACGGGATCAGTTTTCTGAAGTTGCCAGTTTGTTTTCCGTTTCGGCCATTTTCCTATGTATCTTTTCTTGGCTGAAATATGATGGAGGAGGGCTTATTTACATTTCTGCAAATAAGCATTTTGGAGGGTTGTTTTTGCAAGTAGTTGCATCATGATGGTTTCATGATGGTGCACTTTCATTTGACTTCTTTTTCCTCATCATTGCTTGACTTTGGATGTGATGATTGGTTGATGGAGTGTTGGACTTTGATTGTGATCATTGCTTATTATCATGACCCTTTCTCACTCTTGTATTATGGGCACTCTCTCATTTTTGATAACTTCTCCTCTCATTCTCTCCTAGTGATGGCCGGCCAAATGAGGGAAGGGGCTGCCTATTATTTTTGTGGGGGATTTTTGGTTCTCTTGTGCTTGCAAAAATCCCCAATTTCATCTCTAAATATGCTATCATCTTATTCCTCCACCAAAGGAAACTTCCACAACCCCAAAGAGACATAGAGTTCTACAGCTAACCTACAGCATCCTTGGGCACGTCGGCTCGCCAACTTCATGCCCGAGTTGCCTCGGTCCAGAGGTGGGAGCCCGTAAAAGAAGCCGGCGACGTGGTGCCCTTTCGGCGAGGTGGTGAAGACCGGAGATTCCACGGAGAGATCGGGACGACGACGAGAAGACCGAAGGACACGGATCGCTCGGTATATCTCTCTACCCCTTCTCTTGTTAGCTAGGACTATGTTAATGGCCCGATCCGGGTTTAAAGTGTGCGGTGGTGCCGGTTCAAAATTTTAAAGAAAAGCATCGTTTCCGCATTCCGGCGTAGGATTGACGGCAGGGGCGCCGCCGTGCACATACAGCTTCGGATGAAGCGGGAGCCCGTAAAAAGACTCGATGATGTGGTGCCCTTTCCGACGAGGAGATCGAGACCGGAGATGCCGTGAGGAGCTTGGGATGGTGGCCAAAGACCGAAGGACACAGATCGATCGGTATAGCCTTTCCAACCCTTCTCTAGTTTGCTAGTTGTAGGTTAATTTTTCGATCCGGATTTAAAGTATATGATAGCGCCGGTTTCATGTTTTGAAAAAGTTTTCGTTTCCGCATTTTGGTCTCGGACAGACGGTTGGGGCGCTACCGTAGACTTATACGGTATCAAAGCCGCGCCATTAACCTTTACTAGCTTGTTCTAATGTATTTAAAACATCGATCGATCAAAATTTCCGAAACCGCGTTTTCATTTTCTGTGTTTCTGTCGAATTTTTTTTATCGTCAAAAAATTATTTTAAGTACTGTAGAAAATCAGGAAGGCTTTTTTAAGAAATCTGAGAAAATTTGGTACACTGATTGCACTATAGCGCCGCGGAACCACGGCCGTACCCACGTTTCGGCCGCGGTTCCGCCGCAGTACTATAGCAACACTGCACTATTTTTTCTACATTAGTTTCTGACTTGGAAATGAGGTTTCTGGAATACTTTGTTTGGCCCAGATTATTTTGAGTACAGGATTTGTGCTTGGGGCCCACTTCGGGAAATTTTGTCGATCGAAAATTTTAAATATGTTGGTTAACAGAGCTTACTTTATATCTGCGACCGTGAATGTCATTCGAGCGGTAAATCTTGTCTAATTGCTATAGTCCTTTTAGACGGGTTTGCAAACGTGACATTCACGTTGATGTTCTGTGTTGTGCTGTGATGTTGCGGATTTGTCGTGGTGGATAGCTTGGATGCAATGTTAGTACAGTTTGGTTATATTTGTACATTTGATATTGCGGGGCGAGCGTCCGACATGTGGACTGTCGTCACTGCCTGTTTGTATATTATTCTTTTGTGGCACGACCGGGCTGAGGTCGATGTACCCGTTGTATATTTTACTTTCTGTATTAGGATTACCCCGTGGTGGGGTGCACGGATAGCCGGGTTTTAGAGGGAAACGGGCCCGCATCTCATGGCTTTGAGACGGAGGGGGCTTTACTCTAGAATTGGCGGGCTATTCGCCGCACTCGTAGGGGGTATAGGTTGACCGAAGGAGGGGTGCTCAAGTTACCGGATTTTGTGAAGTGCTGGGTGGTCCATTCACTTTGTTGAAGGGGGCTGCCGCGCTTCAGGTTTTGGCGGGTAACTTGCCATGCCCGTAGGGGTCTAGGATTTCATTGCACACAACCAGGGGAACATCGTGTTTCAGTAGCGGCTCTATGAAACCCGAGGATCCCAGTTTATCTGTATTGTTCTGTGATGCTTATTACATTTCTGTGATGTTTCATTTTATCACGCCTTGAGCGAATATTATATATTGATATATATACTAGTAAATATTGTATATGTTTTACACCCGCGCTAGTCCAGTCCCCGCTCTGTCGTTAGTTAAGTAACCTAACCCGGTGATGACGAGACCTAGTGGCGAATGCGGATGACATATACGTACATCATATTTTCGTTCTTTTGTGCTGTGATTAATTGATGGGACTGCGTTGATTTGGATCAATGCAAGCTAAACAAACCTGTTTGATGTTGTTGGAACATTTTTCAAAAAGCTGTTATTGCAAAGTGGTATTCGGTTATGAATATCCAGCACCTCAGTCGACGAGGCAAGGGCCGAGATCCCTTCACCGGGAGTGACCCCTTGGACAGAAGTTTGCGTCAGGGTAATAACTTCACTATAGTCGATTACATTTTGCTTTACATCATGGTATTCAGTTGGAATATCCTGCACCTCTTACGGTGAAAGAGCCGAGATCCCTTCACCGGGAGTGACCTCTTTAGCGAGGGTTTTCGCCACTATATTTTCATAAAAAGCTATCCGGTTCCTTCAACGATATCAAGTTCATTACGCTAATGGTTTTTCCCCAAAAACCATTCGTAGTCCTCCGTCATTTCAGAAAGGTACCACTTAGTATTCATGCTATGTATGTTGGCCTTCGTCAAGGCATAGTGTATGGTAGCTATTTGTTACTTTTCTGCTGCATAGATATGTTAGTGTATATGCCCTAGAGGCCATTACTGTATCATACTAGTATGTATATTACTTAATGGAAGCTTGGGATATTCACCTTGTATATACAATCTTGCTCAAAATGGTAGTATGCTACTTGGTTTATTTCTACTTCAATGTGTACATGTGTTTATCTTTGTATATTGCTTATACACATTAGTGGAGCCCTTAGGATCTTTGCTTGATTACCAGCGATGTGATGGCCGTCACACTAGTGGGGCTGGGTAATCTAGAAGCACATCCTTATGCAGGTCCCTGGTCGCAGGACTATCGAGACAGGGCATCGATACTCCGGAGTAGACCAGCGCATGCGCTTCTCATCCCAGTGTGGGAGACGGTCTGTCCCACAGCCGTCAGTACGTCGTACTTGAGATAGTATGCGGGTGCCCGTTAGGTTACGGGTACACTGGACAGGACTCGTCGGGAACTGACCAGTTGGTATTATACCTATCGTCAGTTATCAGTTCCCAGGTGACATGAGTACAGCTTAGTCCGCTGACTTGACACTGTCACTTCGCCTCGGGTGTGTTCCCACTGTACTTTGATCACTACCCTACCACGGCTCAAAGGAGTCGTGCAAACAGGTGGTGGTTGGGTGCAGTCCCGAAGCACTTGGAGGCAGTGACGGTTAGACAGGATTCGTCTCTCCCGGTATTGGGGGTTGACATCGCGCTGTGTCTAGGAGAGCCATTACACGAGTAGTCCCTGGCCAGGGCAAACGAGATATACTGGTAGGTTTCCAGTGTTATCTCAGGGTGTTTTGGGCTTCGCTCCGGCACGACTTGTACCGCTATTGGGGGACTGACGTTTACCGCCCCCTAGGCCCGCCATGCGATGTATCAGACGAACAGACCGGACTGTACGGAGAATGTCACACTCAGGCTCAGTAGGAGTTCAGATGGGTTTCGCCTCGTCGGTCTTCTTGTCGGCATTACCTGGGGACCGTTACGCACAGCTAGTGCCGCTTGCGGTCTGTGGTTAAACCCACTGCCAGCGTAGTGTCGAGTCTTTAGAGTCCCACACAGAAAGCTTTTCGCCTTTAGGCAAAAGAGTAGAGGTCGCATGGTATTGCGACAGGTCGCATGGTTTTGCGACAGGGTTCGGTCACATCCGTGCACTTGTGCACGTACAGTGTCCGGACAGTTTACACTAGCGGGCTTTGGTTTAAGCTAGATCCTAGTGTACCTTATGGGATTGGATTTATCCAGTTTGCATTCGTGTTCCTCGGAACGCGGATGCGGGTGTGTATGCACAGTTGACAGGGAGGCACAGACAGCGGATTCTCATTAGGGTTGTTGACATTTGACCGTTGACTTTTTGACTGTTTGCTCAACCCTAATGAGAATATCATATATGATTAACTATTATATTAATTAAGTATTATGGTGATATGGTTGTTGACTTGTTGATTTTTGTTGACTTGTTGACTTTGTCGACTTGTTGACTTTAGTTGACTTGTTGACCGGTTGACTAGGCTTGACTAGTTGACCATCATGATAACCATGGTTATCATTTCATGCCAAAGACTTTTTTCTTGCTTATTCATTTGAGTAAAATGAGTGCATGACATGATAAGGTTATGGTTGCTTCCTACCATCACATAAGACTTTTTTGATATGATGAGTTATCATTTCTTTTGGATTATGAGAGGGTGAGAGACAAAAGAGTTGCTCATTCTTTCTTGCTCATTCTCTCTCTTGTTCTTGAGCTCTCCTCTTGCTCTCACCCTCAACCTCTTGCTCCCTCTCTTGATCTATGGTTCTCTTGTTTCATGAGTTGAGAATCAAGAACCATAGATAAAATCCCATTCTAAATCATCTCTACTCATTCTAGTTCACTAGGTTTAGCAAACCAAGTGAACTAGTTTCTTCAAAGAACGAAGAAGGAGCTAAAGGTTGGAGCTTTCAAGTGGATCTATCTTCGGCGTACGGAGACGACGAGAAGGAGCCATCGGACCACCACCGGAGCTTGAAGAGAAGGAGTTCAAGAAAAGCTAGGTATAACCATCTTCAACCGAGTAGCTAAATCTCTTTAGCTTAGTATGCTAGTTTTAGTTTAGGTAAAGATCCCGACCTAGCATAGTCCATGTTGCCTCTTGCGTTAAAATTTTGATTTTATACCGTTTCCGCCTCCCCGTAAGAACCGGGGGTCGCAACGTGGACTTACAGTGGTATCAGAGCCAGGTTAAACTTAAACTAGCTTGGTAGTGAAGTGCAACGAAGTTCGGAACCGTAAAAAAAACCCAAAAACCGTATTTTTCCAAAACCTGAGTTTCTGTTGAAATTTTTTTGGCTCGAAATGAAAAACTTTATATCTGTAAATTCATCTCAGGGTTTTCTAAAAACACCCATGAAAAACGACACAGAGATTCGTCAAAGCCGCCGCCCTTCCGCCGCGTGAGCCTTCTTGGCCGCCGCGGATCCGCCGCGACTTGATGTCCCCTCTGCATCGATTTTCGTGCAGTGTCTTTATGTGTTGATTTTGGGATTTTTAGGATATAAATTATATGCCCAGATTTTCCAGAACTAAAATTTACTTTTGGGGGCCTATAATTCCGTATTTTTCCGAACTTCACTGCGCTTTGACTATGATGGTTATATCTGTAATGTTTGCATGTATTGAACGTCGACTAATCGCTATAAGACGATTAGTCGGGGTTATACATGATCTGTAATGTGCTGGAATGTGTATATAAATATGTTGGATTGTCGCGGGTGAATAGCCGGGGGTTGTGAGACGAGAGTTTTCTTTTCTTGCAATTCATTGTAAATGTAAATTGATGTAATAATTATTATTTGTTTGGCCGCACAACCGGGTCGGGGTTGTAGCCGTCATTGTATAATTCTTTTACTGTTTTTGCTCCTAGGATAGACCCATGGAGGGGTGCACAAACTACCGGGTATGCCGAAGTGTCGAGTGGCCTACTCATGGAGATGAGGGAGGTTGCTACGCTTCGGGTACTTGGCGGGTAGTTTGCCGCACCCGTAGGGGTCTTGGGTGGGGTATTGGCTATTCACCGCGACCGTGTTATCTGTTTTTTGTTACAGGCTCGTACAAATTACAGATTACTAGCATATCCAATGTATTTATCTGTGATCTGAAATGTTTATCATTGCTTTCTATTTAGGCGTTGCTTATGTTTTACAGACGCGCTAGCCCAGCCCCCGCTCTGTCGTTAGTTAAGTAACCTAACGGGTAATGACGGGGCCCAGTGGCGAATGCGAATGGCATAAGCGTACGTCATATTTTGGTTGTTTTCTGCAATGGTAGGATTTAAATGATGGGACGCATTAAAAGTACTAATGCAAGAATATCACGCATTAAAAGAACTAATGCAAGATAATAAACCAAGTTAAAGTCGTTGGAACACTTTCGAAAAACCACTCGGTTCTTTTCAAAACCAACTTTTAAATACGGAGCTTGAGCCACTCCTTTTAAAAGCTATCTCGTTCCATCGACCAAATCAAGTTCACTACGTTCACGGTTTTGCCAAAACCATTCGTAGCCCTCCGTCGTTTCGTATGAATATTCAATAGTATTCAAGCTGTGTTTGTTGACCTTCGTCAAGGCATAGTGATTGGTAGCTGTTGGGTATTCATATGTAGCATAGATAGATGCGTTGGTTTGGGACATTCGCATTACCTTGTTGACCTTCGTCAAGGGTATATACGGGTGGATTCAAATTGACCTGGATAATGACGGGCAGAACTTGACATGTGACTTATGATTTGTTGAACTTCGTCAAGGTCATAAGAGCATGGGGCAAAAATCCACATCGGGAGTTTCATAAGTACTGAAACTTGCTAGATTTGCATACCATTTGGAGTGTGGTGATTCTGGTAGGATTCCTTCAGTTTCGTCACACGATGATATTTGGATCCCGATCCTACTGTGAGTATATGCTACTCCTCGGGAAATTTCTCACTTAACGATCAATGCTATAAACCTAGTAGGTGCCAAGAAAGGTGTTAGCGGGGCTACGCCCCCAGGGAAAAGAGGTTCTTTAATTAAGGAACTTCGCGAAAGCGTTGGAAAACCTCCCTCGAAGTACCGACACCAGCCTGGCCGAACGGTTAAGCAAGTATTGTACGGTGGGATTGATCCTGACTAATTCTTCCTTTATGGTTTGAGGAGGGATTCGAGAAACAGTGGGAGCCATCCTGTTTAGACAAACTAAAAACCACTCTAAACTTGCAAGAGCATCATGCTGAGTGTTTCTTCTTCTCTCCAAATTGCAGCGACCAATCAACATGACTGGACTTAAGTTACTCCTAGATAAAAACAAACTGACAGGGCCAAACTACAAAGATTGGCTCAGGAATGTCAAGATAGCAATCACTTATGACAAGCTGGGGTATCTTCTTACCACCAAAGCTCCCCCAGTCCCTGGTCCAACTTCCAGCGTCGCGGATAAGGAAATCCGCAAGACTTGGGAGATTGATAGCGCGAAGGCCAAGTGCCTCTTGCTTGCCTCGATGGACAACGAACATCAGAGGAGGCATGAGAATATGGACATGGAATCCATATTGCTCCATACAAAAGAACTGTATGGAGAGCAATCTCGTATCGCAAGATACGAAGCGTCGAGAAAGTTATTTTCGACAAGAATGGCCGTCGGATCATCAGTAGCCGAGCACGTGCTAAAGATGATCGGCTACATTGAGGAGCTCGCTGACCTAGGGATCACATTGGAGAGTGAGCTATATACAGATATAGTTCTCCAGTCCCTTCCTTCCACTTACGCCCAGTTTATACTGAACTTCAACCTACAAGAAAAAGAGGTTGAACTATCAGAGCTCCTCAACATGCTGAGGAGCGCAGAGGGCACCCTACAGAAAGGTAGGGATACATCCACTTTGTTTGTAGGAGGATCATCTTCTTCTAGGTCCAAGGCGAAAGCCAAGGGAAAGAAGAAGAAGGCCCCCGCCAAACCAAGGGGCGGTGTAAGTAAAGTGGATACGAAGGGAAAGGGTAAAGCAACAAAGATAGCAGGGAAGCTTGTGGATAAGGAAGAATGCTTCTATTGTCATAAGAAAGGACACTGGAAGAATGATTGCAGGGCCTGGAAGGCCAGAACACAGGAATTGAAGCAGGTTGCAGCTTCAGCTTCAGGTGTGTATGTTATTGAAAACTGTCTTTCAATAAACTCTACTTCCTGGGTATTGGATACCGGATCAGGATCTCATATCTGTAATTCTTTGCAGGCGTTGAGAAACCGTAGGGTTTTGAAGGCAGGTGACATGACCCTCAGAGTTGCGAACGGAGCTAGCATGGATGCTAAAGCCGTGGGGGACTATCACCTGGGAATGTCAGATGGACATGTTTTGGTTTTGCGTAATTGCTTTTTTGTACCCAACGCAACTTGTAATATCATTTCTGTATCTTTAGTTTCTAAAGAAGGTTATGAATTTGCGTTTGTAAGTAATGTTGTAAACATTCACCTTAATCAAGTTCTGATTGGGTCAGGTACATTGAGTAATGGTATATACGTATTGAACCAACCACAGATTTTTAATGTCCAGAATACACACAAAAGAAAGTCTCCAGAAATAAATCAGACTTTCTTATGGCATTGTAGATTGGGTCACATCAATGAGAGAAGGTTGACGAAGTTACATACAGAAGGGTATTTGGATGCGTTCGAATATCAGTCGTATGCCACTTGTCAATCCTGTCTCAAAGGAAAGATGACAAAGACTCCGTTTACTGGACATGGAGTAAGAGCGAGCGAGCTCTTGGGACTCGTACACAGTGACGTGTGCGGTCCAATGTCTACACATGCCCGAAGCGGACATTCTTACTTCATTACTTTTACGGATGACTTCTCGAGGTACGGTTATGTCTTCTTAATGAAACATAAGTCCGAGGCCTTTGGAAAATTCCAGGAGTATAAGAATGAAGTAGAGAAACAGACCGGCAAAAGTATTAAGATTCTAAGATCGGATCGAGGTGGAGAATACTTAAGTGCCGAATTCCTGAATTACTTAAAAGAGAATGGTATTCTCTCTCAGCTTACTCCTCCATACACTCCGCAACATAACGGTGTATCGGAGAGACGGAACCGAACCCTATTGGATATGGTTCGGTCCATGATGAGTAACGCTGAGTTACCGCGATCATTCTGGGGATATGCAATAGAAGCAGCTGCGTATCTCTTGAACAAGGCTCCCACCAAGACTGTGCCTACCACCCCATATGAGATGTGGACTGGGAAGAAACCCTGTCTTAAGTATCTTAAGGTATGGGGATGTCCAGCTTTTGTAAAAAGGCAGCATGCGGACAAGCTTGAGGCACGTTCAGTACAGTGTAAGTTTGTGGGATACCCAAGGAACTCCAGGGGGTATCTTTTCTATTCCGCTGAGGAACAAAAGGTTTTTGTTTCTCAGCATGCCCGCTTCTTGGAAACTGAGTTTTTGGAAACCCAGATAAGTGGGAGCACAATAGAACTGGAAGAAGTTCCAGAACCACAGACTGTTACTGAAAGTTTGGTGGAACCAGAGGGTTCAACAGAACAGGACATTCCTACGCCGCTCCGCAGAAGTAGTAGGCAGTCTCATCCGCCCGAGAGATACTACGGTTTTCTCATAGACGGGGATAGAGAGGATTGCATCATAGATTATGATGAGCCTACTAGCTTCCAGCAGGCCGTTCAGAGCGTTGACTCAGTGAAATGGCTGGATGCAATGCGGACCGAAATGGAGTCCATGTACACCAACAAGGTATGGACGTTGGACATTGCTCCAGACGGGGTAAAACCCGTAGGATGCAAGTGGATCTTCAAAAGGAAGATTGGTGTAGATGGACAGGTTGAGACCTATAAAGCTAGGCTGGTAGCAAAGGGTTTCCGTCAAAGACCTGGCTTGGACTATGACGAAACCTTTTCTCCAGTAGCCATGCTGAAATCCATTCGGATCCTTCTTGCCATTGCTGCCTTCCACGATTATGAGATTTGGCAAATGGACGTAAAGACAGCTTTTCTAAATGGAAATTTAGAGGAGTGTGTCTATATGGACCAGCCAGAGGGTTTCATTCAGAGTGGGAGCAGCGGAAAGGTGTGCAAGTTGCTTAAGTCCATCTATGGACTAAAGCAGGCATCGCGGAGTTGGAACATCTGCTTTGATGAGACGGTCAAAGAATTTGGCTTTATCAAAAATCCAGATGAACCATGCATCTATAGTAGATTTGTAGAGAGAACTGTAGTATTCCTCGTTTTATACGTGGATGACATTCTCTTAATAGGAAATGACATTCCTATGCTACAATCTGTCAAGGGGTTCTTGTCACACAGGTTCTCCATGAAAGACCTGGGTGATGCCTCATACATTCTGGGTATCCGGATCTACCGTGACAGATCCAAGAGGATATTGGGACTTTCTCAGTCCAGGTACATCGACACCATAGTGAAGAGATTCAGTATGGAAGATTCCAAGCGCGGTAACCTACCGGCTTGTCACGGGATCACCCTCTCTAAAGAGATGTCTCCCAAGACTGATTTGGAGAGGGATCGCATGTCGATTATACCCTACGCTTCTGCGGTAGGCTCTATAATGTATGCGATGTTGTGTACCAGACCGGATGTAGCTTATGCACTGAGTGTGGTAAGCCGGTATCAGTCAAACCCTGGGGAGAAACACTGGATAGCAGTAAAGAACATACTCAAGTACCTGAGGAGGACTAAGGAGAGGTTCTTGGTGTATGGCGGAAAAGACCTCCAGATCGAGGCCTTTGCTGACTCCAGCTTCCAGAGTGACAAGGATGATTCCAAGTCCATGTCGGGTTTTGTCTTCACCCTCAATGGAGGGGCGGTGTGTTGGAAGAGTTCCAAACAAGAAACCGTTGCAGACTCGACGATGGAAGCGGAATACATCGCTGCATCTGATGCCGCAAAAGAAGCTGTCTGGATGAGGAAGTTCTTGAAAGAACTTCAGGTGGTTCCGTCCATTGTTGATCCAATACCTCTGTATTGCGACAATAATGGGGCTATAGCTTTAGCGAAGGAACCCAGGTCCCATCAGAGATCCAGGCACATCTTGAGGCGGTATCACCTGATCAGGGAGATCGTGGATCGCCAGGAGATCGAGGTTCGGAGAGTCGCTTCGGAAGACAACACTGCAGATCCATTCACCAAGGCCCTACCCCAGACTCAGTTCGAGCGGCTGATCGAGATGATAGGTCTCCGATACGCCAGTACATGGCCTTAGTGCAAGTGGGAGATTGTTAGTGTATATGCCCTAGAGGCCATTACTGTATCATACTAGTATGTATATTACTTAATGGAAGCTTGGGATATTCACCTTGTATATACAATCTTGCTCAAAATGGTAGTATGCTACTTGGTTTATTTCTACTTCAATGTGTACATGTGTTTATCTTTGTATATTGCTTATACACATTAGTGGAGCCCTTAGGATCTTTGCTTGATTACCAGCGATGTGATGGCCGTCACACTAGTGGGGCTGGGTAATCTAGAAGCACATCCTTATGCAGGTCCCTGGTCGCAGGACTATCGAGACAGGGCATCGATACTCCGGAGTAGACCAGCGCATGCGCTTCTCATCCCAGTGTGGGAGACGGTCTGTCCCACAGCCGTCAGTACGTCGTACTTGAGATAGTATGCGGGTGCCCGTTAGGTTACGGGTACACTGGACAGGACTCGTCGGGAACTGACCAGTTGGTATTATACCTATCGTCAGTTATCAGTTCCCAGGTGACATGAGTACAGCTTAGTCCGCTGACTTGACACTGTCACTTCGCCTCGGGTGTGTTCCCACTGTACTTTGATCACTACCCTACCACGGCTCAAAGGAGTCGTGCAAACAGGTGGTGGTTGGGTGCAGTCCCGAAGCACTTGGAGGCAGTGACGGTTAGACAGGATTCGTCTCTCCCGGTATTGGGGGTTGACATCGCGCTGTGTCTAGGAGAGCCATTACACGAGTAGTCCCTGGCCAGGGCAAACGAGATATACTGGTAGGTTTCCAGTGTTATCTCAGGGTGTTTTGGGCTTCGCTCCGGCACGACTTGTACCGCTATTGGGGGACTGACGTTTACCGCCCCCTAGGCCCGCCATGCGATGTATCAGACGAACAGACCGGACTGTACGGAGAATGTCACACTCAGGCTCAGTAGGAGTTCAGATGGGTTTCGCCTCGTCGGTCTTCTTGTCGGCATTACCTGGGGACCGTTACGCACAGCTAGTGCCGCTTGCGGTCTGTGGTTAAACCCACTGCCAGCGTAGTGTCGAGTCTTTAGAGTCCCACACAGAAAGCTTTTCGCCTTTAGGCAAAAGAGTAGAGGTCGCATGGTATTGCGACAGGTCGCATGGTTTTGCGACAGGGTTCGGTCACATCCGTGCACTTGTGCACGTACAGTGTCCGGACAGTTTACACTAGCGGGCTTTGGTTTAAGCTAGATCCTAGTGTACCTTATGGGATTGGATTTATCCAGTTTGCATTCGTGTTCCTCGGAACGCGGATGCGGGTGTGTATGCACAGTTGACAGGGAGGCACAGACAGCGGATTCTCATTAGGGTTGTTGACATTTGACCGTTGACTTTTTGACTGTTTGCTCAACCCTAATGAGAATATCATATGTGATTAACTATTATATTAATTAAGTATTATGGTGATATGGTTGTTGACTTGTTGATTTTTGTTGACTTGTTGACTTTGTCGACTTGTTGACTTTAGTTGACTTGTTGACCGGTTGACTAGGCTTGACTAGTTGACCATCATGATAACCATGGTTATCATTTCATGCCAAAGACTTTTTTCTTGCTTATTCATTTGAGTAAAATGAGTGCATGACATGATAAGGTTATGGTTGCTTCCTACCATCACATAAGACTTTTTTGATATGATGAGTTATCATTTCTTTTGGATTATGAGAGGGTGAGAGACAAAAGAGTTGCTCATTCTTTCTTGCTCATTCTCTCTCTTGTTCTTGAGCTCTCCTCTTGCTCTCACCCTCAACCTCTTGCTCCCTCTCTTGATCTATGGTTCTCTTGTCTCATGAGTTGAGAATCAAGAACCATAGATAAAATCCCATTCTAAATCATCTCTACTCATTCTAGTTCACTAGGTTTAGCAAACCAAGTGAACTAGTTTCTTCAAAGAACGAAGAAGGAGCTAAAGGTTGGAGCTTTCAAGTGGATCTATCTTCGGCGTACGGAGACGACGAGAAGGAGCCATCGGACCACCACCGGAGCTTGAAGAGAAGGAGTTCAAGAAAAGCTAGGTATAACCATCTTCAACCGAGTAGCTAAATCTCTTTAGCTTAGTATGCTAGTTTTAGTTTAGGTAAAGATCCCGACCTAGCATAGTCCATGTTGCCTCTTGCGTTAAAATTTTGATTTTATACCGTTTCCGCCTCCCCGTAAGAACCGGGGGTCGCAACGTGGACTTACAAGATAGATGCGTTAGTTTGGGACAGTCGTACTACTATTTTGGCCTTCGTTAAAGGTATGTACGGGTGGGTTCAAATTAACCTGGATAATAACGGGTAGAACTTGACATGTGACTTATGATATGTTGGCCTTCGTCAAGGTCATAAGAGCATGGGGTAAAAATCACATCGGATGTTTCTAAAGAAACTGAAACTTGCCAGGCATGCGCATACCTTCTGGAGTGTGATAACGTGGGTGGATTCCATCACATTATCATGAGATGATAGTTGGATCCCCATTCCCACTGATGAGTTGGTTTACTCCTCGGGTGATCCCGACTAATTCTTCTTTCAGGTTTGGAGGAGAATTTGACGATACAGTGGGAGGTTTCCTGATTAGATAAATTGATAACCATTCTGATCTAGGTTAGAGTGCACGCTGAGTGTTTCTTTTCTCTCTCTCTTTGGCAGCGACCATGACCCGACCCTTGACTATAACTCAGTGACCATGTTAACCGAACTTTCTTAAAAACACTGGCTTTTGGGTTGTCAGAGTTGCATACCTCATTGCCACTCCTACTTTTACCCTTTTATCCAGAACACCCCGTATTACTATGAACATCCACTTACATTTGATAAAACCATCATATGGTTATATACGAACTCGAAGGAACTTGTTCCAGATTCGAGGATGGTTTCTGGTTCTGGAGAAAATGAATAGGACTATTCAGTTGTCTTTTCCTTTTACCTACTCTCAGGTTGCGAGTGCTCCTTGGATTAAGACGGTACACTTATTACGCTAATTGGACAATCTTCTTCCAAACCATAGGCAGGTGCCGAACGCTGGGGAGTGAAGAAAACCAATTAGCCTAACGATGGTGTACAGAAGGTATTAAGTTAAGACAAATAAAGGGATTAGAAAGAGGTCAAAGTAAATTGCGACTGCTATTCACAACCAAACCAGGTATTTCATCGCCACTCCTACATCACCTTTGTATTTCTCCATAACACCCCGTATCACTATGAAGATCCAAAGTTTATTTGGATACTCCATCGTATGGTTATATACGAACTCGAAGGAACTTGTTCCAGTTCGGGGATGGATTCTGGTTCAGGAGAAATAGGAATAAGGTTTATTCAGTTATCTTTTATCTTTACCTACTCTCGGGTTGCGAGTGCTCCTAGGATTAGGACAGTACACCCATTATGCTTATTGGATAGTCTTCTTCCAAACCATAGGCTGGCGCCGAACGGTACGGAAGGAAAAAAACCATTTGGCCTAAAGGTGGTATACAGAAGGTAATGACTAAAGACATATAAAGAGATTTGGAGAGATGGCAAAGAAGTATACGGTTACATTCATCAATCTGGATAATGGAAGAGGCATTACTAGGAATACCCGGATACCCATTACATGTTTCAGTTTCACTGTGTACTATTAAAAGAAATCTGATTTCCCAATTAGTCCTTGCTCCAGGGTATGTATTTACCAGGTTTGATTCTCATATCTATATGGTTTTACAGATGATGAGTGGGAGTAAGTTATTAAGAATTGGGTGATCATCCTCATTATATCGGGATTCGTTGTAATTGGTGATATTTGAGGAAATCGCCTGGGTTGTTTGCCGGACGACAAATATTTGGTTTTGAATATCCGTTGTTATGCACCAATTTCAAATTGATATATCTATACGTTTATTTTCATAAAGTGAGATATAAATTTTTGAAATTATTTCCTTGACATTTACCTATATCAGTGGATAGTTAGGTAAGGAGCATTAAACAGCGGTGTAATTCTTCTTAACCATAGGTACAATTTTCAACCTACGACACACGGGGAATGAGTTATTACACTCAATGGACTTATACAGAGTATTGTATGTTGTCCAGTGTCCATGCGGACAAAGGGGTTGGTTCTCGTACTATATTCTTTTTACTTGTGACTTCTCTAGTTTTTAGATAAGTGTTTCGTAGAAATACAAGGTTTAAGTTTTGAGAAGTTACAGGTATAAGAGTAAAGTAGAGAACCATATGTTGCAAGTATCAGGATTCTTCAAGGTGATCGAAGATGTAGATACTTGTGTATAGTATTCAGTTGATAGTAATGGTTTTGAGAAACTTGTTTCTCTTTCAGATTACTCATATCTGGATGCATTCCTAAATTGAGTAATGTTGATCGGCCTCCTTCCATTTAGTTGAAATGCACTGGAGACAGCTGCATGATTTGAATCTGGTTCCAATTAAATCAGTGCCTCTGTTTCTATATTGGATATAGAACGGTTCATATCTTAACGATGTTAAGGTATATGGAGTTGTCTGACTTATGCTTAAAACCAGACTCTGGATAACTCAAGGCATGTTTTTGTAATGGCTGTTTATGGGTTGACCCGGGCTATGACGAGGGTTGACTTTCTACCATCTGGAAGATCAATGGTGATATTGTTCTCGACTCACCACAGTTTTAATAAAATGGACTTTTTCAGAAACAGTAGTGGGAGTATTGTAGAACTGGAAGTGATTCCAGAACCGAAAACGATTATTGAAAATTTAATAGGACCTAAAGATTCAATCTGGTTTGACATTCCATTGGCCACTCCACAGATATGGTGGGTAACCTCAGGCACTCGAGAGGTACTTCGGGATGCTCAAAGACGGTGACAAGGATGTTCTTGTTTAACCAGACTTGACAGTACTGTTGTTCTAGACAATGAGACCTGGCAGGAGGATGAGTATAGCGTCGTTCTAAACTGGCTTTAGAAGTGTACGTGTATATGACTCTGCCAGAGGGTTATCGTAGTCAGTAGGAGCAGCGGAAGCATAGTGGACAAGTAGCTTAAGTCTATTTATGGACTAAAGCAAATATAGCGGAGATAGATCATCTATTTCTGATGTGACAGTCATAGGTTTGACTTCATCAGAATATGGGATGGATCTGTTAAGAAGGTAGTAGGGTGTGATGTCCTGGTATTTGGATGACATACACAGAGTGGGAAGTGAAATTCCTATACTACGATTGGTTATACTGTTGTTGTCACACAGTGGTTTCTCCACATAGGGCTTGGATATTATATCTGACATTCTGGTTACTAGGTCTATGGTTTTAGATCTAGATTTGGGTAGTTTCCCAATCTGGGTACTTAGACAGCATTCTAAAGGTGTTTTAGAATGGACGACTCCTGGCATGGCAGTGTACCTGCAGGTGATGGAGTCACCCTCTCTAAAGGTGTCTTACAGACTAAAGGGTAGAGGGATGTGCATGATTGGCAGATCACTTGCTTAGGCACTTGAGTCAATCATGAGATATCAAGTACCACACCAGACGTTGTTTTTTTGCACTAGATGCAATAAGTTGATATTAATCCTATCCTGGAGAAACGTTCGGAAGCAGTTTTAGAACATAAGTGGATGTTCTAGGAAGATGATAACAACAGCCTTTTTTAGGAGACGGTTATCATTCCAAGCTTCTAAGGTGACCTGGGTGACAGAGTGACTGTCAGAGTTATAGTTTTCCCTCTGACGAGGGGCAGTAGTTTGGACAGGAGGTCCAAGCGGATACTGAGGGAGGCATGGCGCAGGATACTAATTAAATTCAGTAGACGATACAGTCTAAGATGTTTGGATTTGGAGTTCATTTATGAACTAGGTCCCATCAGACATCCAAACATATTCTAAGACAGGTATTGCTCATTTCGGGAGATGACTTTCTCCGCGAACTTGAGATAAAGAGAGACATAGAAAGAAACATCAGGGCGGATCCACTCACCGAGGCTATTCCTCGAACGCAATAGTTTCGCAAACGGGCTTTGTGAGACAGATTAGTAGAGGAGTTGGGTGTTCGGTTTCACACGGGCTGTGAGTATGCGACATCGCAATAATTAGCCTTGAGTGCAAATGGGAGATTGTTAGATATAGTGCCCTCAGAGTCAAATATTGGATCACAGGCACGTGATTGCATTGATTGAGGGAGGACCTATACCAGTAGGACAGTCTTGCTCAAGATGATAGTATGCTATATGGTTTTTCTTTATCATTGTATACTGCTTTAGGTGACCTTACAGGTTGCTATTACACGTTGATAAAGCCCTTAGGATTCTTGCTTGACTGCCAGCAATATGATGGCGATCATATACGTGGGAGCTGGGGTCTATAAGCACATCCTTAAAGTATTCCCTAGTCGTGGGAGTTTCGAGACTGGGCATCGATACTCCATTAGTAGACTAGTGTATACAGTCGAGACCCCGACGAGAGGCGATGGCCGGTCTCATAAGCCATTGGTGTCAGTTGGTTCACCTAAGATGTATACAGGTGCTCATTGGGTTATGAGTACACCGGACAGGACTCGTCGGGAACATGCTAGTTGGTATTATACCTGACGTCAGATAACAGTTCCCTGGTGACATGTATACAGGTTAGTTCATCGACCTGAGATCGTCATTTGTCTCGTGTGAGTTCCCACTGTGCTTTGATTACTACCCTACCACAGCTCAAAGGAGTCGTGCAAACTGGTTTTAGTTGGGTACAGTCCCGAGCCATATGGAGGCAGTGAGCGGATCGGCAGGGGTTTCGTCTCTCCCGGTATTGGGGGTGGGATCGCGCTGTGTCTAGGAGAGCCATTACACGAAGTCCTTGGCCAAGGCAGGAGATTTATTGGTAAGAATTCTAGTAGTATCTCAGGGTGTTCTGGGCTACACTCCGACACGACTTGTACCGCTTTTGGGGGTCTGACTTTTACCAACCCCCTAGGCCTGCCATGCGATGCTCATAGACGAACGGACCGGACTGTACGGATATTGTCACTGACAGGCTCAGTAGGGTGTCAGGATGAGTTCACTCATCGACTACCCTTTTGGTCAATACCTGGTAGCCCGTTACGTACGGTTAGTACCTCTGACGTGCTAGTGGTTAAATCCACAGTCAATGTATTGACGAGTCTTTAGAGTCCCCTGCAGACAGTTTCTCAAGTTTCGGGCAAAACGTTGTAGAGGCCGTATGATATATGGCAGGGTTCGATCGTATACGTGCGGTAGTGCACGGATCATGATCGGACGGATCATACTAGTGGGCTTTGGTTTAATCCGGATCCTAGTATTAGATTTGTTGGATTACTTTAGTCACATTGTATTCGCATTCAGTCGGAATGCGGATGCAGGTATGTATATACAGGTGAGGGGTATCCTTGTGATCCGTCACGAGTTTACTTTAGATGTTGCCGTATCTTTTTATTGTTGTAAACATTTGGATTAATGTTTACAAATGGATATTGTGAGCTTAAATCATCATTTTGTGCATTTAATGTGACATAGACTTCATTAGTGACTCATGGTCTCTTTTATTGTACATATGTCACGTTATGTGATAGATTTGTGTGTTGAAATGAGAGGATGAGAGAGAAGGGCAGCCATAAGGGTGTGGGTTTGCTCTTGTATTATGCTAACTCTCACTCTCTCATTTTAAAACACAACACAAAAGAAAGAAAAAGCCTTGTTCTTCTTCTTCTTCCTCTAGCTCACAACCTCCATTGATGGCTTCATCTTCAACCTCCATCCATGCAATGGATGCAAGAGACAAAGTTGTCACACACATTCTCTACTTCGCCTTGGACACGTCGGCTAGCGATCTACGTGCCCGAGTTGCTTCGGATGAAGCGAGAGACCGTAAAAAGACTCGATGATGTGGTGCCCTTTCCGACAAGGAGATCGAGACCGGAGATGCTGCGAGGAGCTTGGGATGATGGCCAAAGACCGAAGGACACGGATCGTTTGGTATAGCCTTTCCAACCCTTCTCTAGTTTGCTAGTTGTAGGTTAATGGTTCGATCCGGATTTAAAGTATACAATAGCGCTGGTTTCTAGTTTTGAAAAAGTTTTCGTTTCCGCATTTTGGCCTCGGACAGACGGCCGGGACGCTACCGTAGACTTACAGGAACTCCTTCCAGTTCTACCTCATTACCAATAATTTCTTCACAAGAAATTCCCTTTCCCAAAGGTGGCATGCTGAGAAACAAAACACCTTTTGCTCCTCAGTGTGGTAGATGATATTCCCTTGCGAATGCTTGGGATCTCCAAAAAACTTCCACAGAACTGACAATGCCTCAAGCTTGTCCGGATTTTGCTTTTAGACATAGGCCGGACAACCCCAAATCTTAACATCCTTAAGAGATGGGCACTTCCAATACGATATCTCATATGGAGTGGTAGGCACCTGATTTGATTGCAAACCTATTCAATAGATATGCAGCTTCTCAAGTGCATAACCCCAAAAGGAAATAGGCAACTCAGTAGTACTCATCATAGAACACACCATATCACATAAGGTGCGATTGCTCCGCCCCGATACACCGACGTGTTGTGGTGTATACGGAGGAGTAATGCTGAGAGAGAATCTCATTCTCCTTTTGAATAATCCAGAATCTCCGTGCTCAAGTATTCTCCTCCTTGATCACATCAAAGGACATAATACTTATACCTGTTTTGGTTCTCTACTTCTATCTTATATTCTTTGAATATCTCAAAAGGTTCGGACTTGTGTTTCAACAAGAACATATGTCTGAATCTTAAGAGATCATCAGTGAATGTAATGAAGTACAAAGAACCGGTCCTGGCATGTGTAAACTGGGGACTTTCATACATCAGCATGTATCAATCCCAAGAGTTCACTAACTCTTTCTCTGTTTCCAATAAACGGAGCTATGACCATCTTATCTTTGTGACATGACTGGCAAGTTTCACAAGATGTAAATTCAAACTGATTTAAATATGCATCTTTATGTAACTTAGCTAGTCGGATCGCATTGATATGACCTAGTCTACAACACCTTAAGAAGGATTCATTCATTTCTGAACTCTTCCCCTTGTGTGTGTCCCGTACGTTAAGAACTGTAGTTTGATTTTGAACGTATATGCTTTTAGATAACGTGCCTGAACCGATCAACTCGTGATATAGGAAATGTTCAAAAAATTATCCAACAATACAAAATTATATCCTTCTTTACTAATAAAGAGACTGATATGATGTTGTATATCAGGTTCGGTATCTAATAATATTCGTTCAGAATCAATGTATTTTGGTAATACAGGGTGATAACTGCCAACAAACTTGGCTGCAACAATTGCACCGTTTCCAACACTTAAAACTTATCACCCGTTCTCAGTTCTCTTCCTTTCTATGGCCCATGTAACAGATTGCAATAACGGGATCCTGATCCGGTATCACATACCCAGGATGTAGATGATACTGAAAACAGTTCTTAGTAATGAACACACCCGAAGAAGATGTATCAACATACACTTTCTTCGTTTGGGCGGCATGGGAATCCTAGCAATCCTTAATTTCCTGCTCGGTCTTATAACAATTATAAGTTGGAGCGGGACCAACATTTCCTAGCTCAGTATAACAAGCGGGTTCGGTCAATACATCCATATTATTATCTTGATTAAGGCGTGACATGGTCGTTACCTGGAGAGAGAGAGAGAGAAGAAAACTCTCAGCGTATTCTCTTGCAAGATTAGATTGGTTATTAATATATCTAATCAGGATGGATCTCACTGTTTTAGTCAAATCTTCCTTCAAACCCTAAAAGGAAAGACTAGCCGGGATTAATTACACCCTACAAGTTCGCCAATCTTTCAGCCAGGCCAGTGTCGGTACTTTGAGGGAGGTTCCCCGTGCTTTCGCAAAGACCTAATTAAAATAAACCTCGTTTTCCCAGAGGCGTAACCCCGTTGACACCTTTCTAGACACCTGCTTGATCGGCTAATTGTATTGTGTAAAATTCTCCCAGGAGTAAATCTGACTCTTAGTGGGTATCGGGATCTAACTATCTCATAAAAGGTAAGCAATCTCATTGCAAATTTCAACACTTGAAATTCCCGATAATATTTTACCCCTAGCAGCTATATGACCTTAACATAGTCAACAAATCATAAGTTCTAGTCAAGTTCAACCCGTCATTTCCCGATTGAATTAAATCCACCCATACGACCCTTAACATAGTCAACAAAGTCGCATGACTACCCTAATCCAATCACATCATATGCTTATACAGATAAGCACTAATCAGCTACCGCACACTACGCCTTAACATAGTCAATAAACGTAGCATGAATACTAACTACTTATCTGAAATGACGGAGGGCTACGACAGGTTTTTAAGAAAACCCTTTGCGTAATGAACTTGATATCGTTGTAAAATCGAGTGATTTTAAATGGAGTGTTTTTTAGGCCTTTACTAGTTTTGTTAAAGAGGTCACTCCCGGTGAAGGGATCTCGGCTCTTTCCTCATCGAATAAGGTGCATGATATTTCATAGATACCACTATGCAAAGCAAAAAACCATAAAACCAATCAGAAAACAAACTGAGTTTATAGCGTCTGCTAGTTTCGCTAAAGAGGTCACTCCCGGTGAAGGGATCTCGGCTCTTTCCTTATCGAATAAGGTGCTGGATATTCTGTAAGGAATACCTCTTTACAAAGCAAGAACTAGAGCTACCAGTGTTTGAGACAAGTTTCTACAACATCTTTAGGTTTCTTTTATTTCATTAATCTCATTAATGAAGTCCCATTTATTATGCTTCACAAGCATCACAGTTGAAACGAAATCAACAATATAAAATATATATCTCATATATATAATATAAACATCCGTCTCAGGCAGTAATATGATCTCATCACAGAACATTGCAGCAAAAGAATATATATGAAATATTGGATATACTGGGATCTCCGTGTTTTATATCAAGCCAGTATAAAACACGGATTCCACGGTCGCGATGAATAGCCAAACCCATATCCCTAGACCCCTACGAGAGCGGCAAATAACCCTTCCAATTCTAGAGTTAGGAGACCCGGTCTCGACTCCTCGAGATGGTCTCCCACTGGACCCTAGAACCCGGTTACTTGTGCTCCCCGCCTTAGGTCTATCCTAATGCGGAAAAGTAAATAATATACAATGGTGACATCATCCTCAACCCGGAAGTGCCCCAATAAAAGAATATTACATACATGAATTTTACATGAATGAAAATGAAAAACTCTCATCTCACATAAAACCCCCGGCTATTCAATCACGACGATCCAATATAACATATCCCAGCAACACATAACATCACATGTCATCAAAGTAAGTAAATATGCGTATCACAATTGTCGTTGACATATAGCACCGAAACCGGCGGTACACCATATATTACACTTATGGTCGTAGAAAAGAAAGTGAAAAACTACAACAGTTGGAATCCGCAACCACCTTAGACATCACATGCCTAACCAAATGAATTCCTTAGACATCGCATGCCTAACAATTATAAACTTCGCATTTTAGTCTCGATACCGAAAACACTTTTCAATAACAAGTCGGGCAATTCAAAAAGATTCCTGACATCCTGATCGAATGCTCGTCGGAAAGTTTAGTAGACGGTCGCACCCCCGATACCGTCGACGAAGTGCACTAAGGCGGAACACTGCTGCCGCGAGCACCCGAATGGATGCTTTTGACGATGGGGTTCTCCTACAGTCACTTGGTCGGGGCTATGGGACGTGGCTATCAATTAAGTTTACCCGGCGAGTATCCGCGTACGCTATGTGATAGCGACGGACTATTGATCTCATCAAAATCCCGTGACAACCGATCATCTGAGACTAAACTGCTAAATTTATAACATTCATTCTCGTTATCTCATAACTACTTGTGGATTCCAAATATTGTATCCCATCACATAATATCCGGACGACGTTAAACTCTTCGATCGATTCATCAAAATCCCATAATTTCCCGACAGCTCAACACTTGAGCACAGTTTTAATAATACCCAGAAGATGCCACAATACCTATGAACTAGCCATAGAAGGGTCAAACCAACGCCTCACATGTGAAATGATAAACTACCACAAACCCTAGGGTTCAAGTTGTGGTTTTGATGGCCACATAATGTTAGGTTTACGTAGCACCTCATGAAGGGTTTGGAAGCATCACATGTGCCAAAATCAAATTTTTTAAGGTGTAAGTGAACATACAAAGAATCATCACTAGAAATTTAGGGTTTCTTTACTTTGACATCATTAGTAGTAAAAGATTGGGTTTTGAGAGTACAACCTTTGTAGCTCCCTACGCTAGACTCCTTGGCTACTTAAGGGTTGGAAAAAGGTTCGCTTGAGATCCTCTAGGTCCACGACGATCCACCCGAAGCTCTTTTGCCCAAACCTCCTTGCTTTACTTGATATGTGAATGAAGTAGAGCAAACACCCTACACAAATGGGCTAGATGTGTGTAATATGATGATGTGGTTTGTATTCTATAATCAAAACTCTTTCTTTTTATCAACCTCACTCAAAGAAATTATCAAGAGAGGAAGAAGAAGATGGTGGCTAAGCTTTTTCTCAGAAGGAAATGTTATGAGAGTGAATAATAATTGAAATGAGAAAAGAATAATCTATATTTATCCTTCTGACTTCAACCGTGGTTAGAACTATCTAGATCTTTATCAAATGAGTTAAAAGGCAAAAGGATAATTAACTTAAGGTTAAAAAGTGGTTGAAGCATGGTCAAAGAT
This sequence comes from Agapanthus africanus, assembly GCA_030015575.1. NCBI lineage: Eukaryota > Viridiplantae > Streptophyta > Magnoliopsida > Asparagales > Amaryllidaceae > Agapanthus > Agapanthus africanus. Next base: position 210,711,461 of record JASDDO010000006.1, read on the forward strand.
GATAAACATTAACATTGTGTGAATTATCCTTTCCCTTTTTCAAAATGATAAATAAATAGATAATAGCTACAATATAAGTCTTGCATTGCCACCAAATATGTATCAACATCCATGATACAATGTATGTATGTATGTATCCATTCACATCATCATGTGCATACATGCATGCATACAAAAATAGAAAAAGAGTTTGATTAAAGAATTAATCTAAAAGTCATTTGTTAAATCAACACTTGATTTTGCAAACCGGTCATATCACATACGATCCGACCAATAGAAAATGCCCGATTAATATACGGTATCACATATCCGTATTTAATCGGGTCCCCGCGCATATCTCATATGCACACCACATCTTTTCTCCTGAGCCAGGAAACTTCATTGTGGGACTCTAAGACTCGTCAATACGCCGGCAGTAGGTAATAATCATATCAAATACCTACAAGCCGCAAGCGGTCAGCTAAACGTAACGGCCATCTGGGTATTGAGCGATCAGAAGAAAACAGGCGAACTTGTCACAACTCCCGTCGAGCTAACCGGCAACACTACCGTACAGTCCGGTCTCTTCGTCAGATATGCTGCATATCGAGTCTAAGGATGGTAACGTCGACCACAATAACTCAATAAGTCGTGCCGATGAATGTTCTATAACAGATCGAGAAACTACTGATAACACTTATCAGTAAATCTCAACAGCCCTGGCCAGGGACTTACTGATATTGCCAATCGAGCACAGCACAGCATCAACTCCCAATACCGAGAGAGACGAAAACCTCTCCTATCGCTCATTGCCTTCGTGTGACTCGGGACTGTAGCCAACGGCCACCTGTTTGCACGACTCAGTAGAGCCGTGGTAGGGTGGTAATCAAAGTTCAGTGGGAGAACACACAAGACTCTATGACGATCTCGGGTCTACAGACTAACCTGCACCAGTGTCACCTGAGAACTGCTATCCGACGATAGATATAATTCCATATAGTAGTTCTCAGTGAGTCCATCCAGTGTACCCAGTCACCACTGAGCACCCGTATACGATCTCGATGTCAAACATCGATGAATGTGGGAACATCCATCGCCCATCATATGGGTCTAGTATCATATATGCTAGTCTACTCTTGTATAACGATGCCCCGTATCGATACACCTACGACTAGGGACATTCCAGGATATGCTTATAAACTACAGATGTCCCACTAGTATGATCTCCATCATAATCACAGTAGTCAAGCCTATATCCTCAAGGCTTTATCAATATGTATGAATGAATAAAAGCATGATCAAATCAACTTGTCAGATAAAGAAGAACCAGATAGCATACTATCATGTCGAGCAAGAATGTACACTGAATATATATATACATGTATAAATACATCCACTATCATATAATGGCCTCTAGGGCATACATATATCCAACAATCTCCAACTTGCACTATGGCCAGTTATTGGCGTATCTCATACCCAACATCTCAAAAAGTCGCTCTTGCTGCAGCTGAGGGAGGGCCTTGGTGAATGGATCCGCGGTGTTATTCTTTGTGTCTACTCTCCTAATCTCGATCTCGCGGCGATCTACAATCTCCCGGATCAAATGAAAACGCCTCAGGATGTCTCTGGACCGCTGATGGGACCTGGGCTCCTTGGCTAATGCCATAGCCCCATTATTATCATAATACATTGGTATTGGATCAATAATGGTTGGAACTACTCCTAGCTCCGAGACGAACTTCTTCATGCAGACGGCTTCCTAGACGGCATCATTCGCAGCAATGTACTCAGCTTCCATCGTTGAGTCTGCAACGGTATCATGTTTGGAACTCTTCGAACTTACCGCCCCTCCATTGAGGGTAAATACAAACCCGGAGATAGATTTGTTGTCGTCCTTATCGCTTTCGAAGCTCGAATTGGTAAAGGCCTCCATTTAGAGATCTCCATTACCATACACCAAGAACAATTCTTTAGTCCTTCGCAAGTACTTAAGAATGTTCTTCACAGCCATCCATTGATTCTCCCCTGGGTTGGATTGATACCTGCTTACAACACTAAGTGCATAAGCTACATATGGGCGTGTACATAACATCGCATACATTATAGATCATACTGTCGAAGCTTAGGGTATAATGCTCATGCGAGCTCTCTCTTCATTGGTCTTTGGGCAAGAGTCCTTGGAGGGAGTGAACCCATGGCAAGCGAGGAAGGCACCCCGCTTGGAGTCTTCCATACTAAACCTTTTTAGGATGGTGTTGATGTACCTGGTTTGGGACAATCCAAATAACCTTTTGGATCTATCCCTATAGATCCTTATGCCCAGAATGTATGTGGCATCACCCAGGTCCTTCATGGAGAACCTTAGTGATAAGAAAGATTTGACCGACTGTAGCATAGGAATGTCATTTCCTATCAGAAGAATGTCATCTACGTACAATACGAGGAATGTGACAGCTCTCCCTGCAGCCTTCTTATAAACACAAGGTTCATCTGGATTTTTGATGAAATCAAACTCTCTGATAACATCATCGAAATAGATGTTCCAACTCCGTGATGCCTTCTTTAACCCATAGATGGATTTATGCAGTCTACATGCTTTCCCGCTGCTCCCGCTGTCAATGAAGCCCTCTGGCTGATCCATATAAACGCATTCTTCTAAATCTCCAATTAGAAATGCCGTTTTAATGTCCATCTACCAGATTTCATAGTCGTAGTGAGCAGCTATAGAAAGTAGGATTCGAATGGATTTAAGCATGGCTACGGGAGAAAAAGTCTCGTCATAGTCCAAACCTGGTCTTTGACGAAAACCCTTCGCCACAAGTCTTGCCTTATAGGTCTCCACCTGCCCATCTACACCAATCTTTCTTTTAAAGATCCACTTGCACCCCACAGGTTTTACCCCAGAGGGTACAACGTCCAAAGTCCACTCTTTGTTGGTGTACATAGACTCCATTTCGGATCTCATGGCATCCAGCCACTACACAGAGTCTCCACTCGTGATAGCTTGCTGAAAGCTGGTAGGATCATCATCCTCTATGATGCAGTCTTCTCCGTCACCATCAATGAGAAAACCGTAGTACCTCTTCGGTGGGTGAGAAGTCCTACCAGACCTACGGAGTGGCCGAGGCTCCTCAGTTTCTATTGCAACAGCCGGTTCAACCAACTCGTCATTTGTAGTTTGTGTCTCTAGAACCTTTTCTAGATCTACCACATTGCCATCAGTTTCATTTGTGAAAAACTCTTTTTCCAAGAATGTGGCATGCTGAGAAACAAACACCTTTTGTTCCTCCTTGTGGTAGAAAAGATATCCATAAGAATTCCTTGGATATCCCACAAAGTTACACATGACCGACCGTGTCTCGAGTTTGTCCGGATTTTGCTTTTTAACAAAGGCCGGGCAACCCCAAATCTTAATTATCTTAAGAGATGGTCTCTTCGCATGCCATATCTCATATGGCGTGGTAGACACGGTTTTGGTTGGGACCCTTTTCAGTAGAAACGTTGCAGTCGCCAATGCATGCCCCCAAAATGAGACGCGTAACTCAGCATCACTCATCAAGGATCAGACCATATCTAATAGGGTCCTATTCCGTCGTTCTGACACACCGTTGTGCTGTGGTGTGTAAGGAGGAGTGAGCTGAGAGAGAATCACATTCTCTTTTAGGAAGTTTGCAAACTCTGTACTGAGGTACTCCCCACCTCGATCTGATCGAAGCATCTTGATACTCAAGCCGGTTTGTTTTTCTACTTCTTGTTTATAGTCAGTGAATTGCTCGAAAGCTTCGGATTTATGCTTTAATAAAAATACATGACCGAATCTTGAGAAATCGTCAGTGAAAGTAATGAAATATGAAAAACCTCCTCTAGCCTCTGTAGACATTGGCCCACATACATCACTATGTATGAGGCCTAGGAGCTCTGTAGCTCTTTCTCCGTGTCCGGTAAACAGAGTTTTGGTCATTTTACCCTTGATACAAGACTGGCAAGTCGCATAAGATTTATATTCAAAAGGGTTTAAATATCCATCTTTGTGTAACTTGTTTAGTCTTGTTTCGTTAATATGACCAAGTCTACAGTGCCAAAGAAAAGCTTCATTTATTTCTGAATGCTTTCTTTTATTAGTGTGTTGTATGCTGAAAACTGTGTGTTGATTTAGGACGTATATCCCGTTATTAAGCGTACCATACCCAACCAACATTTGATTCCGGTGAATGTTCATAACATTGTTCTGCAATACAAAATTATATCCTTCATTGTCTAACAAAGAAACAAATATTATATTACAAAGCATACTTGGTACAAAATAACATGGGTTCAAAACCAATATACACCCAGATGGAAACCCCAAGTGATACTCTCCCACTGCGACTTTATTTACATTGGAACCATTTCCAACGCGGAGAGTATGGTCACCTGTCTTCAAAACCTTGCTATTTCTCAGCCCCTGCATAGAATTGGAAATGTGAGAACCTGAACCGGTATCAAATACCCAGGAAGCAGAGTTTATTGAAAAACAGTTTTCTGTCACAAACACACCTCAAGCGGAAGCATCCCCATGCTTCTTCTTGAGATTTAAGTACTCAGTACAGTTGCGCTTCCAATGTCCTGTTTTGTAGCAATGAAAACATTCCCCTTTCCCCGATTCTCCAGCTTTGGACTTGTCCTTCCCCTTAACCTTTTTAACTCCACCCCTAGGCTTGGTGGGCTTCTTCTTGAGCTTTCCCTTGGCCTTAGCCTTTGGGCAAGAAGAAGAAGATTGCCCAACACTCAAAACGAGAGTTTTCACTGATTTCAGTGTGCTCTCTGCACTCCTTAACATATTAAGGAGTTCAGGTAGTTGTAGGGTTGCTAGGCATGCTCACAAGGTTCTACGAGGCATCAACCATGCCCGATTAAAAATTTAGCCGTGCCGAACAACCCAAAGCCGGATCTTTAAACTAGAGTTTAGGTGAAAACTAGCATGTTAAACACTTTAACACTATGTGAGAGGGATTACAACCTTTGTAGATCCGGTCCTTCACTACTTAAGCTCCGTGTTGAGGTCCCTTCGCTGCGATCATCGTGTTCCGGACTCTCGAGAGACTTCACGAAGAGAATGATGCAACCTTGCTTCCGATCTTCAATAACATAGATGGTCTACCTTGAAGTTTCATTAACACAAACTAACACTCACTAAATGAACTGAATACCCTCATCTAAATGGAAAGGGTAGATGAGGATGATGAAGTAGAATTTTTTCTCTCATTTATAATCTTTTTCTCACTCACTTTTATCACAAAAGGAAAACTAGAAAGCTTTTTCAAGAAGTAACTCAAGGAAGAAGAAGAATCAATCCTTTTGTGATGAATAATGAATTATTGTAGTGGTTACAAATCTAACCAAGGGTTAAGCATGAAGGAGTTAACCCATGTAGAGAATTGACTAGAGTTAATGGTTTGGATTGGGTTAACAAAAATATCTAGCTAAAAACAAAGTCAAAGCTTCATGCAAAAGCTAACCCTAATCCAAACCCTAACCAAGTTTAAACCCTAAACCATAGTTAAATTTGTAACCCTAACATGTTACAATATTATATATCACATATACAATATATTTTGTAATAATAGAAAATAATAAAATTAACATATATCGCATATATATCAATGTATTATCTTGTGAGAAAATGAATCTTTTAGTGAGCTAATATTTGTTAATGTAATTTAATATATCATATATATTATTATACATTAAATTATCGAATCAACTCTTGATCCGATAATCCGGCTATTTCACAAATAACCGACTAATATGATGACCCGGCTATATCACATATACCAGGCCGATATCTCATATCGCGAGAATCCAATACGGTATCACATACCACATTATCCTCGGTCCCGCACATATCACATATGTGCTCCTACTCCTTTTTGCCTGAGCCAAGAAAGCTCTGTGTAGGACTCTAAAGAATCGTCAATACGCCGGCAGTAGGTGATGATCATATCAAACACCCACAAGCTGCAAGCGGTCAGCTAAACTTAACAGCCACCCAGGTATTGAGCGCTCAGAAGATCAACAAGCAAGCCTCTACATTCTCCTGTGAATCCAATCAGTAACACTCCCGTACTGTCCGGTCTCGTCGTCTGATATGTCGCATATCTCGCCTAGAGGTGGTAAACGTCAGACCACAGTAGCTCGATAAGTCGTGCCGATATGAGGTCTATAACAGTTCAAGAAATTACTGATAACACTTACCAGTAAATCTCAGCAACCCTGGCCAGGGATTTTCGGTTATAACCAATCGAACACAGCACAACATCAACTCCCTATACCGGGAGAGACGAATCCCCTCCTATCGCTCATTGCCTCCATATGATTCGGGACTGTACCCAAAAGCCACCTTTTTGCACGCCCTCTTGGACGTGGTATGATGGAAATCAAAGCATAGTGGGAATCACACAAGACTCTATGACGATCTCGGGTCAACAGACTACTCTGTACCAGTGTCACCGGAGAACTGCCATCTGACGTAAGTTATAATACCATCTGGGAGTTCTCGGCGAGTCCATCCAGTGACCCAGTCTCTACTGAGCACCCGTACACCATCCTTGATGTCAAACACCGATGTATATGGGATCATCCATCGCCCATCATATGGGTCAAGATGCGTATACGCTAGTCTACTCTGGTGCATCGATGCCCTGTCTCGATACACCGTCGACTAGGAACAGTTATAGGATGTACTCGTCGACTACCGTAGCCCTACTAGTATGATTTCATCGTAGTCCTAGTAGTCGAGTACATATCCTAAGGGCTTTATCAACATGTAACATAGAGACAATCAGAGTACATGTTAAGATAATGTACAACCAGATAGCATACTATCATGTCGAGCAAGAAAGTCTTCCCTATATATGTCCAAGCATCCATTACAATATACATCGTATGTACAGTAATGGCCTCTAGGGAATATATATAACTAACAGTAGTTCCTTCTCCATGTTGTGCATGTTGAAGTTAACTATGAATTGAGCAAAGGTGGAGGGGAGGGACTGCAGAATAATATCCGTATATTGTTCATTGTCCATCGTCCATCCAAGGTCCTCAAGCTCTTCTATGAGACCTATCATCTTCAGAACATGGTCTCCTACTGGTGTGCCAGGGGCCATTCGCATCTGAAACAATTTCTTTGATGCTTCGTATCGTAATACGCGGGATTGCTCTCCATACAACTCCTTTGTATGGAGGAATATGGCGTGAATGTCCATATTCTCGTGCTGCTTCTGATGTGTGTTGTCCATCGATGCAAGCGCGAGGCATTTGGCCGTGGCACAGTCAGCGTCTCATGTCTTGCGGACTTTTTTATCCGCAACTGAGGATTTTGTACCTGGGACGGGCGGGGCTGGAACCGTGAGGACATATGATACTTTATCATAAGTCAAGGCAATATTCAGATTCCTCAGCCAGTCTTTATAATTGGTCCCATTCAGTTTATTTTTATCAAGTAGAAGCTTGAGTCCAGTCATTGGTATCTGCCATTAAGAGAGAGAAAAGAATACACTCAGCGAAAGCTCTTGCAAAGATCAGATTGGTTATTATCTTGTCTAATCGATGTCTCCCACCGCTTTAATCAAGTTTTTCTTTCAAACCTTAAAAAGAAAAGTAGCCAGGATTAATTACAGTCTATAACTTCGCTAACCGTTCAGCCAGGCCAGTGTCGGCACTTGAGGAAGGTTCCCCGTGCTTTCGCACGGACCTAATTAAAGTAAACCTCGTTTTCCCAGAGGCGTAGCCCTGTTAACACCTTTCTAGACACCTAATGAGTTAGCTAATTGTAAACTGTAAAACTCTTTTGGTAGCAACTATTGCCCACAGTGGGATCGGGATCCAACCATCATATGGAAGGTATGCAATCTCATTGCAAATTTCAACTATTGAAATTCCCGATGTGGTTTTTACCCCGAGCATTCATGACCTTGGCTATGGTCAACAAATCACAAGAACTAGTCAAGTTCAACCCGTCATTTCTTGATTAATCAGACCCGTTCACATGACCCTTGGCTAAGGTCAACAAAGTCACATGCCCGTCCTAATTAATCTGCATCATATGCATTATAGGAAGACATCACTTAGCTACCGTACACAACGCCTTGGCTAAGGTCAAAAAACGTAGCACGAATACTAAGTACTCTACTTCCTAAAATGATGAAGGGTTGCGGATGATTTTTAAGAAAATCTTTAACGCTTTGAACTTGATATCGTCGTAGAATCAAATGGTTTTCAAAAGGAGTGTCTTGAGCTCTGCAGTTTTGAAATGTAGCTTTTTCATAAAGAGCCGAGTGGTTTTCAAATCCGATTCTACAACATCTTTTTAGGTTTATTTTCTTTACATTAATTATATTAATGTAGTCCCATCATTTATGTCCTTAAGCCAATCACAGAAAAGAAACGAAAATACCACGTACGCTTATGCCATCCGCATTCGCCGCAATGTTCCGTTATGCACCGTTAGGTTACTTAACTAACGGCATACCGGAACGGGACTAGCGCGGGTGTAAAACATAAGCAACGTCTACTATATATCATATATATAATATATCATTCGTCTCAGATATCACATCACAGAATACAGGCAACAGAAACACAGATATGATAGGATATATTAGGACGTCCGTATTTAGTATTTAGCCAACAATAGAAAATACGGATTCCACAGTCGCGATGAATAGCCAAACCCACACCCCTAGACCCCTACGAGAGCGGCAAGCGAACCTACCAATTCTGGAGTTTAGGAGACCCGGTCTCGACTCCTCGAGATGGCCTCCCACTGAACCCCAGAACCGGTCACTTGTGCTCCCATCATTGGGTCTATCCTAATGCGGAAAAATAAATAATATACAACACTGGTGACATCAACCTTAACCCGGAAGTGCCCCAAATAAAAGAATATTACATTACATTTGAATTTTACATGAATGAAAATAAAACTCTCATCTCACATAAAAAACCCCGGCTATTCAATCGCGACAATCATGCACATCATATTTCAGCAACACATAATATCGCATATCATCAACGTAAGTAAGTATGCATACACCGATCGTCGTTGATGTATAGCAACGAAAACCGGAAATACAACTACATACTACACTTACGGTCACAGAAAAGAAAGTGTAAAACTACAATATTTGGAATCCGCATTCTCTTTAGACATCGTAAATCCGAAATATCACATACTTCGCATTTCATACCTAACTATATGAATTCCACATATTGTATTACATTCCAGATAAATAGACAGTATTAAAGTTTTCGATCGAATGATCAAATACCCAAAATTTCCTAAATAGCTCAACACTTGAGCGGAGTTCAAAAATCCTGGAATGTGTCACAGTAGCAGCGGTCCAGCCGTTGAAGGGTCAAGCCAACGCCTCACATGTGGCACGCCGTACTGCCCCAAACCCTAAGGTTTAGTGGCAGTTCAGATGGTCACATAATCAAGTTAAGGTTTGTGTTCTTCTAGAGGGTCCACCACATAACTTGCACGTATTTCCGAAAGATTTAAACCCGAGAAAAAATCAACACTTGAAAGTTTTTCGTGCCGGGAAAAAGTGAGTTAATGATATTCGTTCGAACATTTTAATACTTTCTAAATTACCCGAAAACAGCACGAAATTAAATATTCTGATCGAATCAACGAACCTAAAATAATCCCCAGAACACTCAACACTTGATTCAGATTAAAAATACCCAAAAATATATACAAGCAGGTAAGAATATTACTGTACAAAAATGATGCAATATGTCATCTGTACGGCCGCGGATCCGCGGCCCAAGAAAGGTCTGGCCGCAGTTCCGCGGCGGCATGTACTGTTTATGGCTTCGTTTTTTACATCAATACTTAGATTTTCCTGCTGAATTTTTTAAGCATTTTTAATTCAGAAAATAACACAGTTTCAAAAAATGTACAGAGAGGGGTTAAAAAAGCGAATTTCGGGTTCGATCGGAGTTTTAACTTCGCCAAAGCGTCGCCTAAAGCTCTAGCTTGGCTCTGGTACCATTGTTAGGTTTACCTAGCACCTCATGAAGGGTTTGGAAGCATCACATGTGTCAAAATCAAATTTTTTAAGGTGCTAAGAAAACATACAAAGAATCATAACTAGAAATTTAAGGTTTCTTTACTTCGACATCATTACAAGTAGTAAAACCTAGGGTTTTGAGAGTACAACCTTTGTAGCTCCCTACGCTAGACTCCTTGGCTACTTGAGGGTTGGAAAAAGGTTCTCTTGTGATCATCTGGGTCCACGACGATCCACCCGAAGCTCCATTGTCCAAAGCTCCTTGCTTTACTTGATATGTGAATTAAGTAGAGCAAACACGCTACACAAATGGGCTAGAGATGTGTAGTATGATGATGTGGTTTGTATTCTATAATCAAAACTCTTTCTTTTTATCAACCTCACTCAAAGAAATTATCAAGAGAGGAAGAAGAAGACGGTGGCTAAGCTTTTTCTCAAAAGGAAATGTTATGAGAGTGAATAATAATTGAAATGAGAAAAGAATAATCTATATTAATCCTTCTGACTTCAACCATGGTTAGAACTATCTAGATCTTTATCAAATGAGTTAAAAGGCAAAAGGATAATTAATTCAAGGTTAAAAAGTGGTTGAAGCATGGTCAAATATGATAAACATTAACCTTGTGTGAATTATCCTTTCCCTTTTTCAAAATGATAAATAAATAGATAATAGCTACAATAAAAGTCTTGCATTGCCACCAAATATGTATCAACCACAATGATACAATGTATGTATGTATGTATCCATGCACATCATCATGTGCATACATGCATGCATACAAAAATAGAAAAAGAGTTTGATTAAAGAATTAATCTAAAAGTCATTTGTTAAATCAACACTTGATTTTGCAAACCGTTCATATCACATACGACCCGACCAATAGAAAATTCCTGATTAATACACGGTATAACATATCCGTATTTAATCGGGTCCCCGTGCATATCTCATATGCACACCACATCTTTTCGCCTGAGCCAGGAAACTTCATTATGGGACTCTAAGACTCGTCAATACGCCGGCAGTAGGTAATGATCATATCAAATACCTACAAGCCGTAAGCGGTCAGCTAAACGTAACGGCCACCAGGGTATTGAGCGATCAGAAGAAAACAAGCAAACCTGTCACAACTCCCGTCGAGCCAACAGGCAACACTACTGTACAGTCCGGTCTCTTCGTCAGATATGCTGCATATCGAGTTTAGGGATGGTAACGTTGACCCCAATAACTCAATAAGTCATGCCGATGAATGGACTATAACAGATCGAGAAACTACTTATAACACTTATCAGTAAATCTCAACAGCCCTGGCCAGGAACTTACTGATATAGCCAATCGAGCACAGCACAGCATCAACTCCCAATACCGGGAGAGACGAAAACCCCTCTTATCGCTCATTGCCTTCGTGTGTCTCGGGACTGTACCCAACGGCTGTTAGGTCCACGTTACCCATCCCGGTCCTTTCGGGGAGGCGGAATAGGTAATACGAAAATTTTTCCTAGCTAGGTAACATGGACCGTTTCATGAAGGATCGTTGCTAAACAAGAACTAACAAAAATTCTACAAGTTCTAACTACTATGTAGAATGGCTATACCTTGGTCTTGAACTCCTTCTCTTCTTATTTTTGTTCTTCCTCTTTCTTGCTCCTCATAGTTGCTTGAACGGATCCTCCTTGCCGTCTCCTCTTTGCCATAGATGGATCCACCCGAGGGTCTCGGAATTGAGCTCTTATCTCAACCTAGAGATGACTAAGGTGTTTGGTTTGCTAAACCGAATACCTTAGATTGAGTAGAGAAGAGTGATGGTAGTTTTGTCTCAAAGGTTCATGATTTCCAACTCATGGAACACTTGAACCTTGAGAGAGGAAGAGGAAGAGGGAGAGCTTTCTTTCTAGGAGAGAGAAAGAGAATGATAGAATAAGCTCTCATAATCCAACCCTTCTCACAAAAGTGAGAATAATGATAATAATAATAATAATTGAGTATATGGTGATGGTTAGTTTCAATGACCATTATCATTTCATGCTATTATTACATTTTGCAAACAACAAGCAAGTAAAAGTCATACCCATGAAATGATGATGGTCAACAAGTCCAAAATGGTCAACCGGTCAACAAAGTCAACAAGTCAACAAAAGTCAAATTTTCAACTCAACCATGGCACAATAATACTTAATTAATTATATTAATCATATATCATATTCTCATTAGGGTTTAAAGAAAAGTCAACGGTCAACAAGTCAACCAAAGCCAAATGGTCAACAACCCTAATGAGAATCCTCTGCCTCTGCCTCTGTCAACTGTGCATACACACCCGCATCCGTGCTCCAAGGAACACGCATACACTAAGACAAAACCAATCCCAAAACAATTACTAGGATCTGGCTTAAACCAAAGCCCGCTAGTAACTACTATCCGGACACCAAACGTGCACAAGTGCGCGGATGTGAACGAACCCCGTCGCAAAACCATGCAACCTCTACTCTGCTTTGCCCAAAGGAGAGTAACCCTCTGTGGGGACTCTAAAGGCCCGACACTATGCTGGTAGTGTGTTTAAACACAGGCCGCAAGCGGTACTAGCTGTACGTAACGGTCCCCAGATAGATGCCGATAAGAAGACTGATGAGGTGAGCCCATCGAACTCCTACTGAGCCTGAATGTGACAATCTCCGTACAGTCCGGTCTGTTCGTCTGAGAATATCGCATGGCGGGCCTATGGGGGTAAACAACAGTCCCCTAATAGCGCTACAAGTCGTGTCGGAGTGTAGCCCAAAACACCCTGAGAATCTACTGGAAAACCTACCAGCAATTCTCGCTTGCCCTGGCCAGGGACTTTATGTAATGGCTCTCCTTGGCACAGCGCGATATCAACCCCCAATACTGGGAGAGACGAATCCTGTCTAACCGTCACTGCCTCCAATTGCTTCAGGACTGCACCCAACTACTACCTGTTTGCAAAATTCAGTAGAGCCGTGGTAGGGTAGTAATCTAAGAACAGTGGGAACACACTCGAGGTGAAGTGACAGTGTTAAGTCAGCGGACTAAGCTGTACTCATGTCACCTGTGAACTGTTAACTGACGATAGGTATAATACCAACCAACAGTTCCCGACGAGTCCTGTCCAGTGTACTCGTAACCTAACGAGCACCTGCATACTATCTCCAGTACAACATACTGATGGCTGTGGGACAGACCATCTCCCCTGCTGGGAAGAGAAGCGTATGCACCAGTCTACTCTGGAGTATCGATACCCTGTCTCGATAATCCTACGACTAGGGACCAAAATAAGGATGTGCTTATAGACTACCCAGCCCCCATTAGTGTGATCGCCATCACAACGCCGGTAGTCAAGCAAAAATCCTATAGGCTCTACCAATATGTTTTCAACGATATGTTAAAAGAAACATATACACATATTAAGATAGAAATAGACCAAGTAGCATACTACTATTTCGAGAAAGACTGTCGTAAAACTATATATATATCCCAAGCCTCCAAAATGTATTATACAAACTAGTACTATACAATAATGGCCTCTATGGCATACATATCTAACAATCTCCCACTTGCACTAACGGCCAGCAATTGGTGTACCGCATACCCAACGTCTGCACTAAGGCCAGCTGCCGGCGTACCGCATACCCAAAAGCTCAAAAAGTCGCTCGAACTGTGTTTGAGGGAGGGCCTTCGTGAATGGATCCTCTGTGTTGTCTTTTGTGTCCACTCTCCGTACCGCGATCTCCTGGCGATCAATGATCTCCCTGATCAGGTGATACCGCCTCAAGATGTGTCTGAATTTCTGATGGGACCTTGGTTCCTTCGCTAAAGCTATAGCCCCATTGTTATCGCAATACAAAGGTATTGGGTCAACAATGGACGGAACCACCTGAAGTTCACTAATGAACTTCTTCATCCAGACCGCCTCTTTTGCGGCATCGCTTGCAGCAATGTATTCAGCCTCCATCGTCGAGTCTGCAACGGTATCCTGTTTGGAACACCTCCAACATACCTCCCCTCTGTTGAGGGTAAACACAAAACCCGAGACGGACTTGCTGTCATCTTTGTCACTCTGGAAGCTTGAATCGGTAAAGGACTCAACCCTGAGGTCTCCATTACCGTAAACCAGGAACATCTTCTTAGTCCTTCTTAGGTACTTGAGAATGTTCTTCACTGTCGTCCAGTGGTCCTCACCTGGGTCTGACTGATACCGGCTCACCACGCTCAGCGCGTAAGCTACATCTGGTCTTGTACATAGCATCGCATACATTATAGATCCTACCGCCGAAGCGTAGGGTATAGTGCTCATGCGAACCCTCTCCTCATCAGTCTTAGGAGACATCTTCTTGGAGAGGGTAATTCCGTGCAATGCGGGTATGTTACCGCGCTTTGAATCCTCCATACTAAATCTCTTTAATACGGTCTCTATGTACCTGGACTGCGAAAGTCCCAGTAGTCTCTTGGATGTATCTCTGTAGATCTTGATCCACAGAATGTACGAGGTATCACCCAGGTCTTTCATGGAGAACCGTTGTGACAAGAATAACTTGACCGATTGTAGCATAGGAATGCCATTTCCTATCAAAAGAATGTCGTCCACGTACAAGACTAGGAACACGACAGTTCGTCCTACAATCTTCTTGTAGACACAAGGTTCATCTTCGTTCTTGATGAAATTAAATTCCTTGATTGCTCATCAAAATAGATGTTCCAGCTCCACGATGCCTGCTTCAATCCATAAATGGATTTAAGTAACTTGCACACCTTCCCGCTGCTCCCACTGTCTACGAAACCTTCTGGCTGATCCATGTGAACGCTGTTAGTGTTTATGCCCTAGAAGGCTATTACTGTATCATACTAGTTTGTATATTACTTAATGAAAGTTTGGGATATTCACATGTATATAACAGTCTTGCTAAACATGGTAGTATGCTATTTGGTTTTTCTATCATAATATGTGAGTATACGTATTGATAGAGCTCTTAGGATCTTGCTTGACTACCAGCGTTATGATGGCAGTCACACTAGTGGGGGCTGGGTAGTCTACAAGCGCATCCTTATTCAAGTCCCTAGTCGTAGGATTATCGAGACAGGGCATCGATACTCCAGAGTAGACTAGTGTGTACGCTTCTCATCCCAGTTGGGGAGATGGTCTGTCCCACAGCCGTCAGTACGTCGTACTGGAGATAGTATGCAGGTTCTCGTTGGGTTACGGGTTCACCGGATAGGACTCACAGGGAACTGTTGGTTGGTTTTATACCAATAGTCAGTGAACAGTTCCCAGGTGACATGAGTACAGCATAGTCCGCAGACTTGACACTGCTACTTCGCCTTGAGTGTGTCCCACTGTTCTTAGATTTCTACCCTACTACGGCTCAAAGGAGTCGTGCAAACAGGTAGCAGTTGGGTGCAGTCCCGAGCACTTGGAGGCAGTGGCGGTTAGACAGGATTCGTCTCTCCCGGTATTGGGGGTTGATATCGCGCTGTGTCAGAGAGCCATTACGCAAAGTCCCTGGCCAGGGCAAGCGAGATTTGCTGGTAGGTTCCAGTAGCTTCTCAGGGTGTAATGGGCTTCACTCTGACACGACTTATACCGCTATTAGGGGACTGACGCTTGCCGCCCCCTAGGCCCAATATGCGATAGTCTTAGACGAACAGACCGGACTGTACGGAGATTGTCACATCAGAGTCAGTAGGAGTTCGGATAGGTTTCCTCATCGGCCTTCTTATCGACATCTACCTGGGGACCGTTACGTACAGCTAGTGCAGCTTGCGGTCTGTGGTTAAACCCACTACCAGCGTAGTAGTCGAGTCTCTAGAGTCCCACACAGAGAGTTTCCCTTCTCCAGGCGAAACGGTATAGAGGTCGTATGGTTTTACGACAAGGGTTCGGACGCATACGTGTGTTTACGCACGTACGACATCCGGACAGTTTTTACTAGTCGGTTTTGGTTTAAGCCATTTTCTAGTATCCGGTTATTGGATTTATACAGTCTAAAGTTTTTCCGTGTTTTCACGGATAGGAGGGGCGTTCTCGTAATTGCGCGAGAAGCTTCTAGAAGATGGTGACTTGGGGGTTAAGGTGTCATATACATTAAATGAGATTAGTGAGTCATTTGAGTGATTCATCCAAGTCATTAATGCATCATAAATGCTTAATGACTCATGGAGATGAATCACCCTCTCATATTTATTAATCATGACGATTAATCATTTATTTCTTTTATTTGGATAAATCTTAATGCTTGATATATATTATGATAGCTCACTTTCTCATTTCATTCTCTTGCTCACTTTCTCTCTCCTCAAGCTCTCCCTCTTCAAACCCTAATCCTCCCTTCTCATGTGTTGAGTACAAGGATTAGATTAGACTACTTAATCCTTAACCATTCTCTATATCACCTAGGTTGCTTAGATTAGCGATTTAAGAAACCTAGTTACCTCTAGTTTGAGGTGAAGCTTGTAGTAAAGCTCCCGGGTGGATCTTCTACTACTTAGAGAATGCCGGAGAGGACGTGGAGAACGATAAGACGAAGGACTCGGATCTTTAGGTATAATCACTTTTCATAGTAGTTGTAAACTCCTATGTTTGTTGTTAGTTATTGTTTATGCAAAGATTCTCGGTTAGTCGATGTTTACGCCTAAAACAAGATCGTTTTTCATTATTCCGCCTCCCCGCAAGTTGTGGGGTGTTGTACATCGACTTACAGTGGTATCAGATGTTGGAGATAGTGCCCTCATAGTCATTTATTGGATCGCAGGTACGTGATTGCAATGATTGTGGAGGACCTATCCCGATAGGACAGTCTTACTCGAGATGATAGTATGCTATCTGGTTTGCCTTTATCAGTCGTGTACATGTTCAGGTGACTGATTGCATGTTACACTTTGATAGAGCCCTTAGGATCTTGCTTTACTACCAACAGTATGATGGCGATCATATACGTGAGAGTTGGGTAGTTTATATGCATATCCTTAATTGTGGTCCCTAGTCGTAGGAGTTTCGAGACAGGGCATCGATACTCTGGAGTAGACTAGTGTGTACAGTCGAGACCCCGACGAGGGGCGGTGGCCGGTCTCACAAGCCACTGGTGTCAGTTGGATCACCTAAGATGTATACAGGTGCTCATTGGGTTATGAGTACACCGGACAGGACTCGCCGGGAATCTGCTAGTTAGTATTATATCTATCGTCAGATAGCAGTTCCCTGGTGACATGTGTACAGGTTAGTTCATCGACCTGAGGTCGCCATTTGTCTCGTGTGAGTTCCCACTGTGCTTTGATTTCTACCCTACCACGGCTCAAAGGAGTCGTGCAAACAGGTAGTTTTTGGGTACAGTCCCGAGCCATATGGAGGCACGTGAGCGGATCGGCAGGGGATTCGTCTCTCCCGGTATTGGGGGCGAGATCGTGCTGTGTCTAGGAGAGCCATTACACAAAGCCCACGGCCGTGGCAGGAGATTTACTGGTAGGTACTCCAGTAGTATCTCAGGGTGTTATTGGGCTTCACTCCGACACGACTTATACTGCTCTTGGGGGTCTGACGTTACACCCCCTAGGCAGATATGCGATACTCATTGACGAACGGACCGGACTGTATATACATTGTCACTGTTAGGCTCAGTAGGGTTTTTCGGAGGAGTTCGCTCATCGGTCTCCCTTGAGTTCGCTCCTCGGCCTCCCTTGAGGTCAGTCCGTGGGCAACCGTTACGCATTGCTAGTGCCGCTGACGGTTTGTGGTTAAACCCACTGCCAGGGTGCTGAAGAGTCATTAGAGTCCCCCACAGACAGTTTCCCAAGTTCGGGCGAAACGTTGTAGAGGTCGTATGGTTTTATGGCAGGGTTCGGAAAATGCACGTGCGTTTACGCACGTGTCAGATTTCGGGCAGATAATACTGGTCGGCTTTGGTTTAAGCCCGATCCGAGTATTAGATTGAGTAGGTATAATATCTTTGTCTCAGTAGCATTTGTATTCGGTCGTAATACAAATGCGGGTATATTTATATAGTTTCGGGGTTTTCCTGAAAGTCGTTTCAGGATCACTTTTGGAAGTTGCCAGTTTCCAGTTTTCTATCAGCCGTCTTTTAACATTCTGTTAAAGACGGATTTATCTTTTCTTGGATGGGGTGAGTCATCATTCTAGAAGCTTCTAGAAGTGATGATGAGGCTTGATGTGTCATTCATGATAAGGTGACTAGGTTTAATCTAATTGGTTCCATTATATGAGTCATTGTTTCATTATGGTTTTTTGGATTGCTTAAGATATTTTGGTTATGATAAGGTTACATCTTAAGGTCACCTCCCTCCTCCTACCATCACCTCCCTCCTTCAATATAATGGCCGGCCCTCTCTCTTCCCCTCATTCTCACTTGATGATTAATTTTGTAGAAAAGATATGATAGTATTTGGGTCCATGGAAATTTCATCACTTCATTTTCTTTCCATCACCAAATTCCCTCGGCAACTTCATTAACCGACCGTCCACGGACTTGGACGAAGTGAGACTAAGTAATCTACTCATTCTCTACATCATTCTTGGTCGTCTCTTTTAGCAAACTTGACGATCGAGTTGCCTCGAGTCAGATGCGGGAGCCCGTTTAAAGAATCGGTGATGTGGTGCCACCTCGACGAGAAGATCGGAGATCGACGAGATCGGAGCAGCCGCAACGGAGCGTGGGATGATGGTTAAGAACGAAGGACTCGGATCGTTCGGTACAACCTTTCTACACTCTTTACTGTTTGTTAGTTTAGCAATAATGGCAGATCCGGGTTAAAGTATACGATAGCGCCAGTTTAAAAGTTTTTATTCCGCATTTGGCGTCTGTAGACTGCCGGGGCGCTAGCGTAGACTTACAGTGGTATCAGAGCCTAACCATTTTGCTATGCTAACTTGTGCTAACGCGTTTAAAACATCGACCCGACCGGAAATCAAAAATCTCAATTTGTTTGCTTGACAGTTTCTGTTAATTTTAAAACTAGTCCAAATGTCATTTTGAACATCTCAGAGAATCAAGCAGTTTTTTAGGAAAACTGGAGAAATTCGACAGAGTGAATCAACTGTTCCGCCGCGGTTCCGCGGCCCCACCATGGTTTTGGCCGCGGAACCGCCGCAAGAAAGTGACTTCACTCGGCCAAATTTCTACAGTGAATTCTATGATGGAAATTGGGGTTTTTGGTAAATATCGTTTTGGCCCAGATTTTGTTACTGTTCACCAGTAAGCCGTGGGGCCGACTTTTTGATATTTGGTCTTTGGTCGATCAAAATTTAAACATGTTAGTTTACAGTGCTTACATTATATCTCCGACCGGGAATGTCATTTGATCGGTAAACCGCGTCTGATTGCTATAGTTCTTTTAGACGGGTTTGCGAACGTGACATTCGCGTTGATATTCTGTGTTGTGCTGTGATGTTGCGGATTTGTCGTGGTGGATTGCAGTGTGCAATGGTAGTACAGTTTGAGTTTATTTGTACATTTGATATTGCGGGGCGAGCGTCCAACATGTGGACTGCCGTCACTGCCTGTTGTATAATATTCTTTTAGGGCACGACCAGGTTGCGGTCGATGTACCTATTGTACTATTTTTCATTACTGTACTAGGTTTTGCCCCGAGACGGAGTGCACGGATAGCCGGGTTCGGGAGGGCAACGGGTCCGCATCTCATGGCTTTGAGAGGCAGAGGGGTCCCACTCTAGAATTGGCAGACTATTCGCCGCACTCGTAGGGGGTACAGGTTGACCCAAGGAGGGGTGCTCAATTTACCGGATTCCGTGAAGTGCCGGGTGTTCCATTCACTATGCTGTGGGGACTACCTCGCTTCAGGTTTTGGCGGGTAACTTGCCGCACCCGTAGGGGTCTAGGTTTCATTGCACAGGCTATCCACACGACAGGGGAACGTCGGGTTTCAGCAGCGGCTCTGTGAAACTCGGGGATCCCAGATATCTGTATTGTTCTGTGATGCTTATTACTTTTCTGTAATGTTGCATATTATCACGCCTGGAGCGATTATTGTATATTGGTTTATATACTATTAGATGTTGTATATGTTTTACACCCGCGCTAGTCCAGTCCCCGCTCTGTCGTTAGTTAAGTAACCTAACGAGTGATGACGGGACCCAGTGACGAATGCGGATGGCATATACGTACATTTTATTTTCGTTCTTTTCTGGTGTGATCGATTGATGGGACTGCGTTGATTCTGATCAATGCAAAGTAAAACAAACCTGTTTGAGTTGTTGGAACAATTTTAAAAATGTGTTATTACAAAGACGTTTCTTTTTGTTATGCATAGCGGTATTCGGTGTGAATATCCAGCACCTCATTCGACGAGGCAAGGGCTGATATCCCTTCACCGGGAAAGACCCCTTGGACAGAAGTTTGCGTCAGAGTAATAACTTCACTATAGTCGATTACAAGTTGCTTTGCATAGCGGTATTCAGTGGAATATCCTGCACCTCATTCCATGAGGAAAGAGCCGAGATCCCTTCACGGGAATGACCTCTTTAGCAAAAGGTTTTCGCCACTATATTTTTATAAAAAGCTATCAGGTTTCTTCAGCGATATCAAGTTCACTACGTTAAAGGTTTTTCGCCAAAAACCAGTCGTAGCCCTCCGTCGTTTCTTATGGATGGTCAGTAGTATTCAAGCTATGTTTGTTGGCTTTCGTCAAGGCATAGTGTTTGGTAGCTGCTGGGTATTCATTTGCTGCATAGATAGAT
Source organism: Agapanthus africanus (assembly GCA_030015575.1). NCBI lineage: Eukaryota > Viridiplantae > Streptophyta > Magnoliopsida > Asparagales > Amaryllidaceae > Agapanthus > Agapanthus africanus. The sequence goes on from JASDDO010000006.1 coordinate 210,732,213, forward strand.
GAGTTGGTTTGGGACAGTCGTATTACCTTGTTGGCTTTCGTCAAGGGTATGTACGGGTGGATTCAAATTAACAAGATAATGACGGGCAGAACTTGACATGTGACTTATGATTTGTTGACTTTCGCCAAGGTCATAAGAGCATGGGGCAAGAAAATGATATCGGGAGTTTCTAAAGAAACTGAAACTTTCCAAGTATGCGCATACCTTCTGGAGTATGAATAACGTGGATGCATTCCATCACGTTAACATGCGATGAGAGTTGGATCCCGATTCCCATTGATGAGTTGGTTTACTCTTCGGGTGATCCCGATTGATTCTTCTTTAGGTTTGGAGGAGAATTTGACAGGACAGTGGGAGGTTTCCGGATTAGATAAAATGATGACCATTCTGATCTAGGTTAGAGTGCACGCAGAGTGTTTCTTTTCTCTCTCTCTCTTTGGCAGTGACCTTTGACCGACCCTAGACTATGACTCAGTGACCAAGTTGACCGAACCTTCTTAAAAATACTGGCTTTTGGATTGTCTGAGTTGCATAAGTCATTGCCACTCCTTCTTTTACCCTTTGAATTTCTCAGAACACCCGTATTACTACGGATATCCACTTCCATTGGATAGATCCATCGTATGGTTATATACGAACTCGAAGGGACTTCTTCGGGAATGGATCCAGGTTCAGGAGAAATAGAATTGGTTTATTCAGTTGTCTTTTATTATCACCTTCTCTCAGGTTGCGAGAGCTCCTTGGTTTAGGAGAGTACACCTATTACGCCTATTGGATAGTCTTATTCCAAACCATAGGCTGGTGCCGAAAGGTAGGGAATGAAGAAAACCAATTAGCCTAAGTAGGGTGTGCAGAAGGTAATATGTAAAGACAAAATAAAGGGATTAGAAAGAGGGCAAAGTAAATTGCGACTGATATCATTCACGACCAAAACCGCGTACTTAATCGCCACTCCCATTTCACCTTTAAAAGAATAAGGTATTATTCAGTTGTCTTTTATCATCACCTTCTCTCGAGATACGAGTACTCCTTGGTTTAGGAGGGCACAATTATTATGCTTACTGGATAGTCTTCTTCCAAACCATAGGCTGGTGCCGAACGGTAGGGAAGGAAGAAAACCATTTAGCCTAACGATGGTGTACAGAAGGTAACGACTAAAGACAAATAAAGGGATTTGGAGAGACGGCAATAAAATATACGGTTGAAGTCATGAATTGGATTATGGAAGAGGCATTGCTATGAATACCAGCATACCCCTACGAAACATTTTCATGTTTCAGTGCATTGTTAAAGGAAAAACTGTTTTCCCGATTAGACACTTACTCCAAGGGTATGTATTTACCAGGTTTCATTCTCATATCTGTATGGTTTTACAGATGATGAGTGGGAGTAAGATATTGGGAATTAGGTGATTGTCCTCATTATATCGGAATTCGTTGTAATTGGTGATATTTGAGGAAATCGCCAGGGTACAGTTTTCCACCTACAACGCACAGGTTATGAGTTGTTCAACTCAGCGGACTTATACAGAGTATTGTATGTTGTCCAGTGTCCATCAGGGCAAAGGTGTAGGTCCTCGTACTATGTTCTGTTTACTTATAACTTCTCTAGTATTTAGACAAGTGTTTCGTAGAAATACATGGTCTAAGTTTTGAGAAGTTGTGGGTATAAGAATAAAGTAGAGAACAAGGTATCACAAGTATCGGGATTCTTCAAAGAGATCGAAGATGTAGATTCTTGTGATTGGTATTCAGATGATAGTGATGGTTTTGAGAAACGTGTTTCTCTTTCAGGTTACTCATAATTGGATGGATTCCTAAAGTTGAGTAATGCTGATTAGCCTCTTTCCATTAAGTTGATATGCACTGGAGACAGCTGCATGATTGAATATGGTTCCAATTAAATAAGTGCCAAAGTTTCTGTATTGGATATAGAATGGATCGTACCTTAAAAGAAATTAAGGTACGGGGAGTTGTCCAGCTTATGCTTAAAACCAGACTCTGGATAACTCAGGGCACGTTTCTGTAATGGATGTTTGTGGGTTGACCCTGGCTATGACGAGGGTTGATATTCTACCATTTGGAAGATCAATAGTGATATTGTTCTTGACTCGCCACAGTTTTAGTAAAAATGGATCTTTTTCAGAAAACAGTAGTGGGAGTATGGTAGAACTGGAAGTGATTCCAGAACCGCGAACGATTACGGAAAATTTAATAGGACCTATACATTCAATCAGGTTTGACATTCCAATAGCCACTCCGCAGATTTGGTAGGTAACCTCAGACACCCGAGAGGTACTTCGGTAGCCTCAAGGACGGTGACAGGGAGGTTCTTATCTACCCAGACTTGACACTACTGTTGTTCCAGGTTATGAGACCCGGTAGGAGGGTTGTCGTAGTCAGTGGGAGCAACGGAAGCATAGTGGGCAAGATGCTTATATCTATTTATAGACTTGAGCAGTTATAGCGGAGATAGATCATCTAATTTTGATGTGACAGTCATGGGTTTGACTTCAATCAGAATAGGGGATGGATCAGTTAAGAAGGTAGTAGGGTGTGATGTCATGGTATCTGGATGACATACACAGAGTAGGAAGTAAAATTCCTATACTACGATCGGTTGTACTGTGGTCGTCACACATTTGTTTCTCCAGACAGGATATGGATATAATATTTGACATTCTGGTTTCTAGATCTATGGTTTTAGATCTGGATTTGGGTAGTTTCCCAATGTGGGTACTTTGACAGATATTCTAATGGTTTTTGGAATAGTTGACTCCTAGCATGGTAGTGTACCTGCAGGTGATGGAGTCACCCTCTCTAAAGGTGTCGTATAGACTAAAGGGGAGAGGGATGTGCATGATTGGCAGATCACTTGCTTAGGCAATTGAGTCAATCATGAGATGTCAAGTACCACACCAAATGTTGGTTTTGCACTAGATGCAATAAGTTTGTATTAATCCAATCCTGAAGAAACATAAGGAAGCAGTTTTAGAACATAAGTACATGTTCTACGGATTTGATGACGGCAGCCTCTTTCGGGAGACGGTTATCATTCCAAGCTTCAAAGGTGACATGGATGACAGAGTGATTGTCAGAGTTTTAGTCTTCCCTCTGACGAAGAGGGACAGTATTATGGACATGTGGTCCAAGAGGATACTGTGGGAAGCAAGGTGCCCGATACTGATTAGGTTCAGTGATCGATTCAGTATAAGAAGTTTGGATATGAAGTTCATTTATGAACTAAGGTCCCATCAGATATCCAGACATGTTCTAAGACAGGTATTACTCAATTCGGGAGATGGTTTTCTCCGCGAACTTGAGATTAAGAGAGATATAGAAAGATACTTCTAGGCGGATCCACTCACTGAGGCTATTTCTCGAACACAATAGTTTTACAAACGGGCTTTGTGGAACTGATTAGTAGAGGAGTTGGATGTTCGGTTTCACACGGGCTGTGAGTAGTCGACATCGCAATATTAGCCTTGAGTGCAAGTGGGAGATTGTTGGAGATAGTGCCCTCATAGTCAATTATTGGATCGCAGGTACGTGATTGCAATGATTGCGGAGGACCTATCCCGGTAGGACAGTCTTACTCGAGATGATAGTATGCTATCTGGTTTGCCTTTATCAGTCGTGTACATGTTCAGGTGACTGATTGCATGTTACACTTTGATAGAGCCCTTAGGATCTTGCTTTACTACCAACAGTATGATGGCGATCATATACGTGAGAGTTGGGTAGTTTATATGCATATCCTTAATTGTGGTCCCTAGTCGTGGGAATTTCGAGACAGGGCATCGATACTCCGGAGTAGACTAGTGTGTACAGTCGAGACCCCGACGAGGGGCGGTGGCCGGTCTCACAAGCCACTGGTGTCAGTTGGATCACCTAAGATGTATACAGGTGCTCATTGGGTTATGAGTACACCGGACAGGACTCGCCGGGAATCTGCTAGTTAGTATTATATCTATCGTCAGATAGCAGTTCCCTGGTGACATGTGTACAGGTTAGTTCATCGACCTGAGGTCGTCATTTGTCACGTGTGAGTTCCCACTGTGCTTTGATTTCTACCCTACCACAGCTCAAAGGAGTCGTGCAAACAGGTAGTTTTTGGGTACAGTCCCGAGCCATATGGAGGCACGTGAGCGGATCGGCAGGGGATTCGTCTCTCCCGGTATTGGGGGCGAGATCGTGCTGTGTCTAGGAGAGCCATTACACAAAGCCCACGGCCGTGGCAGGAGATTCACTGGTAGGTACTCCAGTAGTATCTCAGGGTGTTATTGGGCTTCACTCCGACACGACTTATACTGCTCTTGGGGGTCTGACGTTACTAGCCCCCTAGGCAGATATGCGATACTCATTGACGAACGGACCGGACTGTATATACATTGTCACTGTTAGGCTCAGTAGGGTTTTCGGAGGAGTTCGCTCATCGGTCTCCCTTGAGTTCGCTCCTCGGCCTCCCTTGAGGTCAGTCCGTGGGCAACCGATACGAATTGCTAGTGCCGCTGACGGTTTATGGTTAAACCCACTGCCAGGGTGCTGACGAGTCATTAGAGTCCCCCACAGACAGTTTCCCAAGTTCGGGCGAAACGTTGTAGAGGCCGTATGGTTTTATGGCAGGGTTCGGAAAATGCACGTGCGTTTACGCACGTGTCAGTTTTCGGGCAGATAATACTGGTCGGCTTTGGTTTAAGCCGGATCCGAGTATTATATTGAGTAGGTATAATATCTTTGTCTCAGTAGCATTTTTATTCGGTCGTAATACAAATGCGGGTATATTTATACAGTTTCGGGGTTTTCCTGAAAGTCGTTTCAGGATCACTTTTGGAAGTTGCCAGTTTCCAGTTTTCTATCAGCCGTCTTTTAACATTCTGTTAAAGACGGATTTATCTTTTCTTGGATGGGATGAGTCATCATTCTAGAAGCTTCTAGAAGTGATGATGAGGCTTGATGTGTCATTCATGATAAGGTGACTAGGTTTAATCTAATTGGTTCCATTATATGAGTCATTGTTTCATTATGGTTTTTTGGATTGCTTAAGATATTTTGGTTATGATAAGGTTACATCTTAAGGTCACCTCCCTCCTCCTACCATCACCTCCCTCCTTCAATATAATGGCCGGCCCTCTCTCTTCCCCTCATTCTCACTTGATGATTAATTTTGTAGAAAAGATATGATAGTATTTGGGTGCATGGAAATTTCATCACTTCATTTTCTTTCCATCACCAAATTCCCTCGGCAACTTCATTAACCGATCGTCCACGGACTTGGACGAAGTGAGACAAAGTAATCTACTCATTCTCTACATCATTCTTGGTCGTCTCTTTTAGCAAACTTGACGATCGAGTGGCCTCGAGTCAGAGGCGGGAGCCCGTTTAAAGAATCGGTGATGTGGTGCCACCTCGACGAGAAGATCGGAGATCGACGAGATCGGAGCAGCCGCAACGGAGCGTGGGATGATGGTTGAAGAACGAAGGACTCGGATCGTTCGGTACAACCTTTCTACACTCTTTACTGTTTATTAGTTTAGCAATAATGGCAGATCCGGGTTAAAGTATACGATAGCGCCAGTTTAAAAGTTTTTATTCCGCATTTGGCGTCTGTAGACTGCCGGGGCGCTAGCGTAGACTTACATCAGAGACTCGCTAAACAATAATTAACTCATTAGCAAAGTTGCAAGAATTTCGAACGCAAAAAGAACCGGAAATATCGTCGCATTAACACAGTTTCTGTCGAATTTAAAACAGGCCCTAAAAATTTTTCAGGGACCTTCAGAATTACAAGCAGGAAATTATAGGGCTACTGAAGAAATTTGGACTTGTAACTCGGCTAACTCACCGCGGAACCGCGGCGGATCCATGCGATCCGCCGCGGAACCGCGGCCGAGTTAGGCCCGAGTCAGCCCAAATTTCTCAGTAACTCCTAGGTGTTAACAGTGATGTTTCTGGGATGTTTTATTTTCTGCTAAGATCTCAGGTGCACAGAGAAGTTTTGTAGTAGAATCTAAAGTGTTTTGCTCGATCGAAATTTTACTATGTTTGCTAATATGATTATATCTTTGATTGTATAATGTGTTCGTAAACCTCCCCTAACTGCTAGTATGTTGGTTGGCAGGGGGTTGCACATTTCTGTAATGATTTTTACTGTTTGTGGATGTGAACTGTATTGGACTGTTGTGATGATTAGCCGGGTTTTGTGATGGGTTATTATTTTAATTCATTCATTGTAATTGTAATATGTTGTAATATTATTTTGCGGGACGCATCCAGGTTGCGGATGTAGCCACCGTTGTATTATTTCATTTTACTTTTTTCGCTCCTAGGATAGACCCAAGGTGGGGTGCACAAACTACCGGGTACTTTGAAGTGTTTAGTGGCCTACTCACTTTGTTGAGGGAGACCGCTTCACTTCGGGTATTTGACGGGTAGTTTGCCGTACCCGTAGGGGTCTAGGGTGGGGTAATGGCTATTCATCACAACTGTGTAATCCGTCTTTTGTTGCAGGCTCTAAACAAACGCGGATTGCTTGCAAATCCAATAAAGTTCATATGAGATCTGGAATGCCTATTATTGCGTCTGATGAATGTACAATATCTATATATGATAGCTATTTAGACGTCACTTATGTTTTACACCCGCGCTAGCCCATCCCCCGCTCTGTCGTTAGTTAAGTAACCTAACGGGTGATGACGGGACCCAGTGGCGAATGCGGATGGCATAAGAGGACGTTGTATTTTCGTTGTTTTCTACAATGATAGGTTAATGATGGGACGCATTATTTATAATGCAAAGAAAATAAACCAAAGTTGAATCGTTGGAACAAATTTAAAAGAAACCACTCGGTTATTTTAAAAGAGCAGTTTTTTTTAATTGCGGAGCTTTAACCACTCCTTTTAAAAGGCTATCATGTTCCTTCGGTTATATCAAGTTCACTACGTTCACGGTTTTGCCAAAACTAGTCGTAGCCGTCCGTCATTTCTTATGGATGGTCAGTAGTATTCAAGCTTTGTTTGTTGGCTTTCGTCAAGACATAGTGTTTGGTAGCTGCTGGGGTATTCATTTGTTGCATAGATAGATGAGTTGGTTTGGGACAGTCGTATAACCTTGTTGGCTTTTGTCAAGGGTAAATACGGATGTGTTCAAATTAACAAGATAATGATGGGCAAAACTTGACATGTGTTTTATGATTTGTTGGCTTTCGTCAAGGTCATAAGAACATGGGGCAAAAATCCACATCGGGAGTTTCTAAAGAAACTGAAACTTGCTTGTGTTGCATACCATTTGGAGTTTTAGGAATGTTGGTAGGATTCCTTCAACATTATCATACGATGATATTTGGATCTCGATCCTACTGTGAGTATATACTACTTATCAGGAGATTCGTCACTTAACGATCAATGCTATAAACCAAGTAGGTGTCGAGAAAGGTGTCAGCGGGGCTACGTCCACAGAGAAAAGAGGTTATTTAATTAAGGAACTCCGCGAAAGCGTTGGAAAACCTCCCTCGAAGTATCGACACTAGCCTGGCTGAACGGTTAAGCAAGTATTGTACGGTGAGAATAGTCCTGGCTAATTCTTCTTTTATGGTTTGAGGAAGGATTCGAGAAACAGTGGGAGCCATCCAGTTTAGATAAATTAAAAACCAATCTAAACTTGCAAGAGCATCATGCTAAAGTGTTTTCTTCTCTCTCTCTCATTGCAGCGACCTTGTGACCATGACTAGGTTACATCTAGATAACAAGTTGACTGAATCTAACTTTTATGACTGGAAAAGGTCTGTCCAGATGACCATTGCCTATGACAAGCTGGACCACCCTATTACTACTCAAGATCCCGCCGTCCCAGGTCCGGTTTCCACCGTCGCGGATATGGATATCCGTCAGACAAAGGTAAAGGATAAAGCGAAATCCAAGTGCCTCGTGTTGGCTTCAGTTGATGGTATATACCAGAAGCAGCACGAGAAGATGGACTCAGTTTCCATCTTTCTTCATAACAAAGATTTATATGGAGAGCAATCTCATATCGCAAGATATGAGGCCTCGAACAAATTAATTCAAGCGAGGTCGGCTGACGGGTCATCTGTAAGGGACAACGTCCTTACGATGACTAGCTATATTGATGAGCTCAAGGACCTGGAGACCACGTTGGGAAACAGGTCATATACTGACTTATTTCCACAGTCCCTACCCTCTACTTACACCCCGAAAGAAACCAGGGAGACACAAGCTCTGCTTAATGGGGGACCTTCTTCTTCTACGTCCAGGGCGAAAGCAAAGGATGAAAAGAAGAAGACCTCTACAAAGCCGATATACAGTGTCAGTAAAGTAGGAGGAAAGGGAAGAGCAAAAGTTTCGGGACTTGGTGTAGGCAAGGAGAGATGTTCCTATTGTTATGGGAACGGACATTGGCAGAAGGATTGCAAGGCTTTGGAAGCCAGTAGCCAGGATACGAATCATATTGTGGCTTCAGCCTCAAGTGTGTTTGTAATTGAGAACTGTTTGTCAATTAACTCTACTTCCTGGGTACTAGATACCGGAGCAGGATCTCATATCTGTAATTCATTACATGCTTTGAGAAACTGTAGAGTTATAAGGATAGGTGATATGTCTCTCAGAGTTGCAAACGGATTGAGCGTGGACGCTGAATCCGTGGGAGAATATCGCCTAGGTTTGACAAGTGGGCAGATATTGATTCTACGTAACTGTCTGTATGTACCTAGTTTGACTTGTAATATCATATCAGTGTCCTCACTTTCGAGAGAGGGATATGACTTTACATTCGTAAGCGATGTAGTTCAAATCCACCTAAATCAAGTTCTGATTGGGTCCGGTACATTAGATGACGGTATATACGTACTAAGTCAAGCTCAGGTTTTCAATGTCCAGAACACACTTAAAAGAAAGTCTCCCGAAATGAATCAGGCTTTCTTATGGCATTGTAGACTAGGTTACATCAATGAAACATGATTAACGAAGTTACATAGAGAAGGATATTTGAATCCGTTCGAATATCAGTCTTATTCCACTTGTGAATCTTGTCTCATGGGAAAGATGACAAAGACTCCGTTTACTGGACACGGAGTAAGAGCGAGCGAGCTCTTGGGACTCGTACACAGTGATGTGTGCGGTCCAATGTCTACACATGCGCGAGGAGGTTATTCCTAATTCATTGCTTTTACGGATGATTTCTCTAGGTATGGACATATCTTCTTAATGAAGAATAAATCCGAGGCCTTTGAGAAATTTCAGGTATACAAGAATGAACTGGAAAACCAAACAGGCAAAAGTATTAAGACACTGAGATCTGATCGAGGTGGTGAATACTTAAGTATCGAGTTCCTGGGTTACTTAAAAGAGAATGGAATTCTCTCTCAGCTTACTCCTCCATACACACCACAACACAACGGTGTATCGGAGAGGAGGAATCGAACCCTATTGGATATGGTTCGTTCCATGATGAGTAACGCTGAGTTACCGCGATCATTCTGGGGTTATGTGCTAGAATCAGCGGCATATCTTTTGAACAAGGTTCTAACCGAAACAGTGCCTACCACACCATATCAGATGTGGAGTGGGAAGAAACCCTATCTTCAGTACCTGAAGACATGGGGGTGTCCAGCTTTTGTAAAAAAGCAGCATCGAGACAAGATCGAGGAACGCTCAGTAGAGTGTAAGTTTGTGGGATATCCAAAGAACTCCATGGGATATTGCTTCTATTACGCAGATGAACAAAAGGTTTTTGTTTATCGTCTAGAAACTGAATTTTAGAAAATCAGAAGAGTGGGAGCGCAGTAGAACTGGAAGAAATTCCAGAACGACAAGCTTTTACTGAAAGTTTGGTAGAACAAGAGGTTTCAGAAGAAAGGGACATACCAGCGCCTATCCGCCGAAGTAGTAGGCAGTCTGATCCGCCCGAGAGATACTACGGTTTTCTCATAGACAGGGATCGAGAAGATTGCGTCATTGATAATGACGACCCTACTAGCTTCCAGCAAGCCATTCAGAGCGGTGACTCGGTAAAATGGTTGGATGCAATGCGGACCGAAATGGAGTCCATGTACACTAACAAAGTATGGACTTTGGACACTGCTCCAGATGGGGTAAAACCCATAGGATTCAAGTGGATCTTCGGAAAGAAGATTGGTGTAGATGGACAGGTTGAAACCTATAAGGCTAGACTTGTTGCAAAGGGTTTCCGTCAAAGACCTGGTTTGGACTATGACGAAACCTTTTCTCAAGTGGCAATGCTGAAATCCATTCGGGTCCTTCTTGCTATTGCTGCCTTCCACGATTATGAGATCCGGCAGATGGACGTAAAGACGACCTTTTTAAATGGAAATTTAGAAGAGAGCGTCTATATGGATCAGCCAGAGGGATTCTTTCAAAGTGGGAGCAGCGGTAAAGTATGCAAGCTGCTTTAGTCCATTTATGGACTAAAGCAGGCATCGCGGAGTTGGAACATCTGTTTTGATGATACTGTCAAAGAATTCGACTTTATCAAAAATCCAGATGAACCATGCATATACAATAAGATTGTAGGGAGAGTTGTTGTATTCCTCGTCTTGTACGTGGATGACATTCTCCTAATAGGAAATAATATTCTTATGCTACAGTCAGTGAAAAGATTCTTGTCACAGAAATTCTCCATGAAGGACCTGGGTGATGCCACCTACATTCTGGGGATCCAGATCTATCGTGATAGATCAAAGAGGATGTTGGGACTTTCACAGTCCAGGTACATAGACACCATATTGAAAAGATTCAGTATGGAAGATTCTAAGCGCGGTAACCTACCGGCTTGTCACGGAATCACCCTCTCCAAAGAGATGTCTCCCAAGACTGATTTGGAAAGGGAACGCATGTCGATTATACCCTACGCTTCTGCGGTAGGCTCTATAATGTATGCGATGTTATGTACCAGACCAGATGTAGCATACGCATTGAGCGTTGTAAGCCGGTATCAGGCAAACCTAGGGGAGAATCACCGGATAGCAGTAAAGAACATTCTCAAGTACCTGAGGAGGACTAAAGAGATGTTCTTGGTTTACGGCGGAAAAGACCTTAGGATGGAGGCCTATGCTGTTCCGGCTTCCAGAGTGACAAGGATGACTCCAAGTCCATGTCGGGTTATGTCTTTACCCTCAATGGAGGGGCGGTCTGTTGGAAGGGTTCCAAACAGGACACCGTTGCTGACTCGACGATGGAAGCGGAGTACATAGCTGCTTGCGATGCCGCAAAAGAAGCTGTCTGGATGAAGAAGTTCCTCACAGAACTTCAGGTGGTTCCTACCAGTGTTGGTCCAATACCTCTGTATTGCGACAACAACGGTGCTATAGCTTTAGCGAAGGAACCCAGGTCCCATCAGATGTCCAGACACATCTTAAGGCAGTATCACCTGATCAGGGAGTTCGTAGATTGCCAGGAGATCGAGGTAAAGAGAGTAAATACAGAGGATAACATTGTTGATCCATTCACTAAAGCCCTACCTCAGATTCAGTTCGAGAGGCTACTCGAGATCATCGGTCTTCGATACGCCAGTACATGGCCCTAGTGCAAGTGGGAGATTGTTAGTGTTTATGCCCTAGAAGGCCATTACTGTATCATACTAGTTTGTATATTACTTAATGGAAGCTTGGGATATTCACATTTATATAACAGTCTTGCTAAACATGGTAGTATGCTACTTGGTTTTTCTATCTTAATATGTGAGTATACGTATTGATAGAGCTCTTAGGATCTTGCTTGACTACCAGTGTTGTGATGGCAGTCACACTAGTGGGAGCTGGGTAGTCTACAAGCACATCCTTATTCAGGTCCCTTGTCATAGGATTATCCAGACAGGGCATCGATACTCCGGAGTAGATTAGTGTGTACGCTTCTCATCCCAGTTCGGGAGATGGTCTGTGCCACAGCTGTCAGTACGTCGTACTAGAGATAGTATGCAGGTGCTCGTTGGGTTACGGGTACACCGGACAGGACTCACAGGGAACTGTTGGTTGGTTTTATACCACTCGTCAGTAAACAGTTCCCAGGTGACATGAGTACAGCATAGTCCGCAGACTTGATACTGCTACTTCGCTTCGAGTGTGTCCCACTGTTCTTAGATTGCTACCCTACCACGGCTCAAAGGAGTCGTGCAAATAGGTAGCAGTTGGGTGCAGTCCCGAGCACTTGGAGGCAGTGGCGGTTAGACAGGATTCGTCTCTCCCGGTATTGGGGGTTGATATCGTGATGTGTCAGAGAGCCATTACGCAAAGTCCCTGGCCAGGGCAAGCGAGATTTGCTGGTAGGTTCCAGTAGCTTCTCAGGGTGTAATGGGCTTCACTCCGACACGACTTATACCGCTATTAGGGGACTGACGCTTGCCGCCCCCTAGGCCCGATATGCGATAGTCTTAGACGAACAGACCGGACTGTACGGAGATTGTCACATCAGACTCAGTAGGAGTTCGGATGGGTTTCCTCATCGGCCTTCTTATCGACATCTACCTAGGGACCGTTACGTACAGCTAGTGCCGCTTGCGGTCTGTGGTTAAACCCACTGCCAGCATAGTAGTTGAGTCTCTAGAGTCCCATACAGAGAGTTTCCCTACTCCAGGCGAAACGATATAGAGGTCGTATGGTTTTACGGCAACGGTTCAGACACATACGTGTGTTTACGCACGTACGACATCCGGACAGTTTTTACTAGTCAGTTTTGGTTTAAGCCAGTTTCTATTATCCGGTTATTGGATTTATACAGTCTAAAGTTTTTCCGTGTTTTCACGGATAGGAGGGGCGTTCTCGTAATTGCGCAAGAAGCTTCTAGAAGATGGTGACTTGGGGGTTAAGGTGGCATATACATTAAATGAGATTAGTGAGTCATTTGAGTGATTCATCCAAGTCATTAATGCATCATAAATGCTTAATGACTCATGGAGATGAATCACCCTCTCATATTTATTAAGCATGATGATTAATCATTTATTTCTTTTATTTGGATAAATCCTAATGCTTGATATATATTATGATAGCTCACTTTCTCATTTCATTCTCTTGCTCACTTTCTCTCTCCTCAAGCTCTGCCTATTCAAACCATAATCCTCCCTTCTCATGTGTTGAGTACAAGGATTAGATTAGACTACTTAATCCTTAACCATTCTCTATATCACCTAGGTTGCTTAGATTAGCGATTTAAGAAACCTAGTTACCTCTAGTTTGAGGTTAAGCTTGTAGTAAAGCTCTCGGGTGGATCTTCTACTACTTAGAGAAGGCCGGAGAGGACGTGGAGAATGACAAGACGAAGGACTCAGATCTTTAGGTATAATCACTTTTCTTAGTAGTTGTAAACTCCTATGTTTGTTGTTAGTTATTGTTTATGCAAAGATTCTCGGTTAGTCGATGTTTACGCCTAAAACAAGATCGTTTTTCCGTATTCCGCCTCCCCGCAAGTCGTGGGGTGTTGTACATTGACTTACAAACACACTCTTCTAAACAACCGTTTAGAAAAGCCGTTTTAACGTCCATTTGCCAGATTTCATAGTCATGGAAGGCAGCAATGGAAAGTAGGATCCGAATGGATTTGAGCATAGCCACTGGAGAAAAAGTTTCGTCATAGTCCTAACCAGGTCTTTGACGAAAACTTTTTGCAACGAGTCTAGCCTTATAGGTTTCCACCTTCCCATCTACACCAAGTTTCCTTTTGTAGATCCATTTGCATCCAACGGGTTTTACCCCAGGTGGAGCAATATCCAAGGTCCACACTTTATTGGTGTACATGGACTCTATTTCAGATTGCATTGCATCCAGCCACTTATCAGAGTCCCTACTGATAATGGCCTGCCTAAAACTGGTAGGGTCATCTTCTTCCAAGATGCAATCCTCTCGATCCCCGTCTAAGAGAAAACCGTAGTATCTCTCGGGCGGATGAGAAATCCTACCAGATCTGCGGAGTGGCTGAGGATTGTCTGGGTCAATTGAATCCTGAGGTTCTGTCAAATTTTTAGTTTCAGTTTGTGGTCGCTGAATTTCTTCCAATTCTACCGTGCTCCCACTAATTTCTTTTGCAAGAAACTACGTTTCTAAGAAAACGGCATGCTGAGCAACAAACACCTTCTGTTCATCGGTGTGGTAGAACAGATATCCATAACCATTCTTTGGATATGCTACAAACTTACATAAAACTGACCGTGCCTCCAGTTTATCTGGTTTATGCTTTTTAACATAAGTCGGACAACCCCATATCTTAAATCTATTAAGATCTGGCCTTTTTCCATTCCATATCTCGAATAGAGTCTTAGGCACTGATTTAGACGGAACATCATTCAATAGGTATGCTGCTGTTAAAAGCGCATGTCCCCAAAATGAAAGAGGCAAATCGGCACTACTCATCATGGAGCGAACCATATCCAATAAGGTACGATTCCTCCGTTCCGATACACCGTTGTGCTGTGGTGTATAAGGAGGAGTAAGCTGAGAGAGAATACCATTCTCTTTTATGTAATCTAGGAATTCCGTGCTTAAGTACTCCCTCCTCTATCCGATCGGAGGATCTTGATACTTTTGCCATTCTGGCTCTCTACTTCGTTTCTGAATTCCTTGAATTTCTCAAAAGCTTCAGATATTTGTTTCATAAGATACACATATCCGAATCTAGAGAGATCGTCAGTGAATGTGATGAAGTACGAGAACCCACCCCTTGCATGTATAGACATCAGACCACATACATCACTGTGTATGAGTCCCAAGAGCTCTGCTGCCCTTTCTCCATGTCCGGTGAACGGAGATTTGGTCATCTTTCCTTTGAGACAAGACTGACAAGTTTCATAAGATGAAAACTCGAACGTATTCAAGAGTCCATCTTTATGCAACTTACTTAGTCTTTTCTCTCCGATATGACCAGGTCTACAATGCCACAAGTAGGATTCATTCGTATCTGAATTCTTCCTCTTTCGTGTGTTTTGTACATTGAGAACTGTATTCTGATTTAGAACGTAGATACAATTACACAGTGTACCTTCTGCAACCAGTACCTTATGAAGGTAGATGTTCATGATATTTCTATCAAGAACAAAGTTATATCCATCTTTATCGAGTAAAGAAACTGATATGATGTTGCAAACCATGGAAGGTACATAGTAGCAATCGTTCAAAATCATAGTATTGCCATCTGGCAACACAAGGTGATATTCACCGATGGCTGCAGCATTAACTTGTGCTCCGTTCGCTACTCTGAGCGACATATCACCAGGTACAACTCTCCTACTTTTTCTCAGTCACTGCAATAGATTACAGATATGAGATCCTGATCCGGTATCAAGTACCCAGGAGGTAGGGCTGACCGTAAAGCAGTTCTCAATTACAAGAACACCTGAAGTAGATGCAAAACCATGCTTCTTCTTCAACAGGATATCCTTGGAATCCATACAATCCTTTTTCCCTTGCTCATACTTATGACTGTTGTCGTAAGTTAGAGCCAAACCAACGTTCCCCAGCCCCGAATAAGAATTCGGATCCGTCAAGCGATACATTTTATTATCTTGATTAGGGCATGAAATGGTTGCTACCTGGAGAGAGAGAAAAGAAACACTCAGCGTGCGCTCTGGCAAGATTAGATTGGTTTATCAATATATCTAACCAGGATGGCTCCCACTTTTTCCTCAAATTCTTCTTCAAACCCTAAAAGAAGAATTAGTCAGGATTAATCGCACGTCACAATACTTGCTTAACCTTTCAGCCAGGCTGGTGTTGGTACTTCGAGGGAGGTTTTCCAACGCTTTCGCGAAGTTCCTTAATTAAATAACCTCTTTTCCCTGGAGGCGTAGCCCCGCTATCACCGTTCTAGACACCTACTTGGTTTATAGCATTGATTGTTAAGTGAAATAATCTCCCGAGAGTAATCCAACTCATCAGTGGGATCGGGATCCAACTATCATTGTGTAATGACCTAGATGGGATCCACTCTAGTCACTACACTCCAGAAGGTATGCTAAATCTGCAAGTTTCATTTTCTTTAGAAACTCCCGATGTGGTTTTTGCCCCTAACGGTTTATGACCTTGACTAGGTCAACAAACCATAAACCGCCAGTCAAGTTCTACCCGTGATAATCTTGATTGCATTAAACCCACCAGTACGTGCCCTTGACTGGGTCAACAAGGCCGCACGACTGTTCTAACCAATCACATTTGGCAATGCATAGAAAAATATCACTTAGCTACCGTTCACCATGCCTTGACTAGGTCAACAAACGCAGCACGAATACTAAATAATACCAATCCGAAATTACGGAGGGCTACGGCTGGGTTTTTGGCGAAAAACCCGTTAACGTAAATTTGATATAGTTGAAGGAACATGATTGCCCTTTTTGAAAATATAGTGGCGAAAACTTTTGCTAAAGAGGTCACTCCCTGTGAAGGGATCTCGGCTCTTTCCTCGTCGAATGAGGTGCAGGATATTCCAAACTGAATACCTCGATGCAAAGCAAGAATAATCGACTATAGTGAAGTTATTACCCTGACGCAAACTTTTTTGTCCAAGGGGTCACTCCCAATGAAGGGATCTCGGCCCTTGCCTCGTCGACTGAGGTGCTAGGCATTCATAACGGAATACCTATATGCAAAACAAAAGAGAGCGTCCTTGCAATAACAGCTTTTTGAAAAATTTTCCAACAACATCTTATTAGGTTTGTTTTTTCTTTGCATTAGATTAATGTGTCCCATCAGTTAATCCTACCATTGCAGAAAACAATGAAAATATGACGTACGCTTATGCCATCCGCATTCGCCACGGGGCCCCGTCATTACCCGTTAGGTTACTTAACTAACGACAGAGCGGGGGCTGGACTAGCGCGGATGCAAAACATAAGCAACGCCTAAATAGATATCATATAGATATATAAACATTCGTCATATGCAATAATAGCCATTCCAGATCACAGATGAACACATTGGATATACTAGGAATCCGCATTCCGTACGAGCCTGTAAGGAAGAGCGGATTACACGGTCGCGATGAATAGCCAAGACCCCACCTTAGTCCCCTACTGGTGCGGCAAACTACCCGCCAAGTACACGAAGCGAAGCAACCTCCCTCAACACCGTGAGTAGGCCACTCGGCACTTCGAGGTACCCAGTAGTTTGTGCACCCCACCTTGGGTCTATCCTAGGAGCAAAAACAGTAAAAGAAATTATACAATGACGGTTACAACCCCATCCCGGTTGTGCGGCCATATAAATAATATTACATCAATTACAAATTACATGAATTGAAAGAAAAAGAAAACTCTCATCTCACAACCCCCGGCTATTCATCCGCGACAATCCAATGAATTCATATACACATACAATCAACATTACATATTACAGATATGTATAACCCCCACTAATCGACGTATAGCGATTAGCAGACGTTCAATACATATATCACATCACAGATACAACCCGTTAGCTTAAGTCTTTAGAAGTTCGATCAAAAAACGGATTTTTAAACCCCAAAAACAAATTTTTCTTTGGGGAAAATCAGGGCAGAAAAATCATATTTCAAAAATCCCAAAACACTCTCAGAAATACACTGCAGCAAAACCGATCCACGGTCGAGTCAACTCGGCCGCGGATCCGCGACAAGAAGCTCTTCTTGCCGCGTTTCCACGGTGAGTTGTTCGGTTAAGTCGATCGTTTTTCTGCACTGTTCACAAAAAACCCTGAGCCAATTTTTGGTACATGTCAAATAATTTTTAGAGCAGTTTAAAAATCGACAGAAGGTTCATGTTCTGGGCATTTTTCGTGACTTTTTCTCTGATCGAACTTCTAGTTACTTTGCTAATATGTTAGATAGTGTTTAGCTAGGCTCTGATACCACTGTTAGGCCTACGTTACCCACCCCGGTCCTTTCGGGGAGGCGGAATAGGTAAAAAGAAAATTTTCCTAGCTAGGTAACATGGACCGTTTCACGAAGGATCGTTGCTAAACAAGAACTAACAAAAATTCTTCAAGTTCTAACTACTATGTAGAATGGCTATACCTTGGTCTTGAACTCCTTCTCTTCTTGTTGTGGTTCTTCCTCTTTCTTGCTCCTCGTAGTTGCTTGAACGGATCCTCTTTGTCGTCTCCTCTTTGCCATAGATAGATCCACCTGAGGGTCTCAGAATTGAGCTCCTATCTAAACCTAGAGATGACTAAGGTGTTTGGTTTGCTAAACCTAATACATTAGATTGAGTAGAGAAGAGTGATAGTAGTTTTGTCTCAAAGGTTCATGATTTCCAACTCATGGAACACTTGAACCTTGAGAGAGGAAGAGGAAGAGGGAGAGCTTTCTTTCTAGGAGAGAGAAAGAGAATGATAGAATGAGCTCTCATAATCCAACCCTTCTCACAAAAGTGAGAATAATGATAATGATAATAATAATAATAATTGAGTATACGGTGATGGTTAGTTTCAATGACCATTATCATTTCATGCTATTATTGCATTTTGCAAACAACAAGCAAGCAAAAGTCATACACATGAAATGATAGCCATGAAATGATGATGGTCAACAAGTCCAAAATGGTCAACCGGTCAACAAAGTCAACAAGTCAACAAAAGTCAAACTTTCAACTCAACCATGGCACAATAATACTTAATTAATATTATTAATCATATATCATATTCTCATTAGGACTTAAAGAAAAGACAACGGTCAACAAGTCAACCAATGCCAAATGGTCAACAACCCTAATGAGAATCCTCTGCCTCTGTCAACTGTGCATACACACCCGCATCCGTGATCCAAAGAACATGAATACACTGAGACAAAACCAATCCCAAAACAATTACTAGGATCTGTCTTAAACCAAAGCCCGCTAGTAACTACTGTCCGGACACCAAACGTGCACAAGTGCGCGGATGTGAACGAACCCCGTCGCAAAACCATGCAACCTTTACTCTGCTTTGCCCAAAGGCGAGTAACCCTCTGTGTGGGACTCTAAAGGCTCGACACTACGCTGGCAGTGGGTTTAACCACAGGCCGCAAGCGGTACTAGCTGTACGTAACAGTCCCCAGGTAGATGCCGATAAGAAGACTGATGAGGTGAACCCATCGAACTCCTACTGAGCCTGAATGTGACAATCTCCATACAGTCCGGTCTGTTCGTCTGAGAATATCGCATGGCGGGCCTAGGGGGCGGTAAACGTCAGTCCCCTAACAGCGGTACAAGTCGTATCGGAGTGTAGCCCAAAACACCCTGAGAATCTACTAGAAAACCTACCAGTAATTCTCGCTTGCCCTGGCCAGGGACTTTGTGTAATGGCTCTCCTTGACACAGCGCGATATCAACTCCCAATACTGGGAGAGACGAATCCTGTCTAACCGTCACTGCCTCCAAGTGCTTCGGGACTGCACCCAACTACTACCTGTTTGCACGACTCAGTAGAGCCGTGGAAGGGTAGTAATCTAAGAACAGTGGGAACACACTCGAGGCGAAGTGACAGTGTCAAGTCAGCGGACTAAGCTGTACTCATGTCACCTGGGAACTGTTAACTGACGATAGGTATAATACCAACCAACAGTTCCCGACGAGTCATGTCCAGTGTACTCGTAACCTAACGAGCACTTGCATACTATCTCCAGTACGACATACTGATGGCTGTGGGACAGACCATCTCCTATGCTGGGAAGAGAAGCGTATGCACCAGTCTATTCTGGAGTATCGATGCCCTGTCTCGATAATCCTACGACTAGGGACCAAAATAAGGATGTGCTTATAGACTACCCAGCCCCCACTAGTGTGATCTCCATCACAACGCCGGTAGTCAAGCAAAAATCCTAAGGGCTCTACCAATATGTTTTCAGCGATATGTTAAAAGAAACATATACACATATTAAGATAGAAATAAACCAAGTAGCATACTACTATATCGAGTAAGACTGTCGTAAAACCATATATATATTCGAAGCCTCCAAAATGTATTATACAAACTAGTACTATACAATAATGGCCTCTAGGGCATACATATCTAACAACGGCCACCTGTTTGCACGACTCAGTAGAGCCGTGGTATGGTGGTAATCAAAGTATATTGGGAGAACACACAAGACTCTATGACGATCTCGGGTCTACAGACTAACATGCACTAGTGTCACTTGAGAACTTCAATCCGACGATAGATATAATTCCATATAGGAGTTCTCGGTGAGTCCGTCCAGTGTACCCAGTCACCACTGAGCACCCGTATACGATCTCGATGTCAAACATCGATGAATGTGGGAACATCCATCGCCCATCATAAGGGTCTAGTATCATATATGCTAGTCTACTCTGGTATATCGATGCCCCGTATCGATACGCCTACGACTAGGGACATTCCAGGATATGCTTATAAACTACAGATGTCCCACTAGTATGATCTCCATCATAATCATAGTAGTCAATGTAAGTCTACGCTAGCGCCCCGGCAGTCTACAGACGCCAAATGCGGAACAAAAACTTTTTAACTGGCGCTATCGTATACTTTAACCCGGATCTGCCATTATTGCTAAACTAAAAACGGTAAAGAGTGTAGAAAGGTTATACCGAACGATCCGAGTCCTTCATTCTTCAACCATCATACCACGCTCCGTTGCGGCTGCTCCGATCTCGTCGATCTTCGATCTCCTCGTCGAGGTGGCACCACGTCGACGATTCTTTAAATGGGCTCCCGCCTCTGACTTGAGGCAACTCGATCGTCAAGTTTGCTAAAAGAGACGACCAAGAATGATGTAGAGAATGAGTAGATGACTTTGTCTCACTTCGTCCAAATCCGTGGACGATCGGTTAATGAAGTTGCCGAGGGAATTGGGTGATGGAATGAACTGTAAAATTCCATGCACCCCAAATACTATCATATCTTTTTTTCCAAATGAAATCAACAACCATGAGAGAGTGGGGAGGGGCCGGCCATATATATGGAGAGGGGGGGTGAGTGTAGGAGGAGGGGAAGGTAACCATAAGCAAAAGATCATGAACAAATATCTTAAGCTTAACAAAACCTCATTAATGCAAATGGTGATTCATTAACCTAGTCACCATTGCATTAATGGTTCCATTAAAGCACTAATGACTCACTAGCCTCATCACCACTTCTAGAAGCTTCTAGAATGATGACTCACCTCAACTGAAGAAAAGATAAATCCGCCTTTAACCGAATGTTAAAAGACGGCTGATAGAAAACTGGAAACTGGCAACTTCCAAAAGTGATCCCGAAACGACTTTCAGGATAACCCCGAACCTGTATAAATATACCCACATTGGTATTACGACCGAATACAAATGCAACTGAGACAAAGATATTATACCTACTCAATATAATACTCGGATCCGGCATAAACCAAAGTCGACCAGTATCATCTGCCCGAAAAATAACACGTGCGTAAACGCACGTGCATTTTCCGAACCCTGCCATAAAACCATACGGCCTCTACAACGTTTCGTCCGAACTTGGGAAACTGTCTGTGGGGGACTCTAATGACTCGTCAGTACCCTGGCAGTGGGTTTAACCACAAACCGTCAGCGGCACTAGCAATGCGTAACGGCTGCCCATGGATTGACCTCAAGGGATGCCGATGAGCGAACTCATCCGGAAAACCCTACTGAGCCTAACAGTGACAATGTATATACAGTCCGGTACGTTCGTCTATGAGTATCGCATATCTGCCTAGGGGGCTAGTAACGTCAGACCCCCAATAGCAGTATAAGTCGTGTCGGAGTGAAGCCCAATAACACCCTGAGATACTACTGGAGTACCTACCAGTAAATCTCCTGCCATGGCCATGGACTTTGTGTAATGGCTCTCCTAGACACAGCACGACCTCGCCCCCAATACCGGGAGAGACGAATCCCCTGCCGATCCGCTCACGTGCCTCCATATGGCCCGGGACTGTACCCAAAAACTACCTGTTTGCACGACTCCTTTGAGCCGTGGTAGGGTAGAAATCAAAGCACAGTGGGAACTCACACGAGACAAATGACGACCTCAGGTCGATGAACTAACCTGTACACATGTCACCAGGGAACTGCTATCTGACGGTAGATATAATACTAACTAGCAGATTCCCGGCGAGTCCTGTCCGGTGTACTCATAACCCAATGAGCACCTGTATACATCTTAGGTGATCCAACTGACACCAGTGGCTTGTGAGACCGGCCACCGCCCCTCGTCGGGGTCTCGACTGTACACACTAGTCTACTCCGGAGTATCGATGCCCTGTCTCGAAACTCCCACGACTAGAGACCACAATTAAGGATATGCGTATAAACCACCCAACTCTCACGTATATGATCGCCATCATACTGTTGGTGGTAAAGCAAGATCCTAAGGGCTCTATCAAAGTGTAACATGTAATCAGTCACCTGATCATGTACACGACTGATAAAGGCAAACCAGATAGCATACTATCATCTCGAGTATGACTGTCCTACCGGTATAGGTCCTCCGCAATCATTGCAATCACGTACCTGTGATCCAATAATTGACTATGAGGGCACTATCTCCAACAATCTCCCACTTGCACTCAAGGCTAATTATTGCGATGTCGACTACTCACAGCCCGTGTGAAACCGAACATCAAACTCCTCTACTAATCAGTATCACAAAGCCCGTTTGTAAAACTATTGTGTTCGAGAAATAGCCTTAGTGAGTGGATCCGCCTAGAAGTTTCTTTCTATATCTCTCTTAATCTCAAGTTCGCGGAGAAAGCCATCTCCCGAATTGAGTAATACCTGTCTTAGAATATGTCTGGATATCTGATGGGACCTGGTTCATAAATGAACTCCAAATCCAAACTTCTTAGACTGTATCGATCACTGAACCTAATCAGTATCCGGCACCATGCCACCCACGGTATCCTCTTGAACCACCTGTCCATAATACTGTCCCTCTTCGTCAGAGGGAAAAACTATAACTCTGACAATCACTCTGTCAACCATGTCACCTTTGAAGCTTGGAATGATAACCGTCTCCCGAAGGAGGCTGCCGTCATCAAAATCTGTAGAACATGTACTTATGTTCTAAAACTGCTTCCTTATATTTCTCCAGGATTGGATTAATACAAACTTATTGCATCTAGTGCAAAACCAACATTTGGTGTGGTACTTGACATCTCATAATTGACTCAATTGCCTAAGCAAGTGATCTGCCAATCATGCACATCCCTCTCCCCTTTAGTCTGTAAGACACCTTTAGAGAGGGTGACTCCATCACCTGCAGGTACACCACCATGCTAGGAGTCAACTATTCCAAAAACCATTAGAATATCTGTCAAAGTACCCACATTGGGAAACTACCCAAATCCAGATCTAAAACCATAGATCTAGAAACCATAATGTCTGATATTATATCCATATCCTGTCTGGAGAAACAACTGTGTGACGACCACAGTTCAACCGATCGTAGTATAGGAATTTTACTTCCTACTCTGTGTATGTCATCCAGATACCATGACATCACACCCTACTACCTTCTTAACAGATCCATCCCCTATCCTGATTGAAGTCAAACCCATGACTGTCACATCAAAATTAGATGATCTATCTCCGCTATAACTGCTCAAGTCTATAAATAGATATAAGCATCTTGCCCACTAGGCTTCCGATGCTCCCACTGACTACGACAACCCTCCTACCGGGTCTCATAGCCTGGAACAACAGTAGTGTCAAGTCTGGGTAGATAAGAACCTCCCTGTCACCGTCCTTGAGGCTACCGAAGTACCTCTCGGGTGTCTGAGGTTATCCACCAAATCTGCGGAGTGGCTATTGGAATGTCAAACCTGATTGAATGTATAGGTCCTATTAAATTTTCCATAATCGTTCGCGGTTCTGGAATCACTTCCAGTTCTACCATACTCCCACTACTGTTTTCTGAAAAAGATCCATTTTACTAAAACTGTGGCGAGTCAAGAACAATATCACTATTGATCTTCCAAATGGTAGAATATCAACCCTCGTCATAACCAGGGTCAACCCACAAACAGCCATTACAGAACCGTGCCCTGAGTTATCCAGAGTCTGGTTTTAAGCATAAGCTGGACAACTCCCCGTGCCTTAATATCTTTTAAGGTACGATCTATTCTATATCCAATATAGAAACTTTGGCACTAATTTAATTGGAACCAGATTCAAATCATGCAACAGTCTCCAGTGCATATCAATTTCATGAAAAAGGCTAATCAGCATTACTCAACTTAGGAATCCATCCAATTATGAGTAACCTGAAAGAGAAACACGTTTCTCAAAACCATCACTATCATCTGAATACCAATCACAAGAATCTACATCTTCGATCTCTTTGAAGAATCCCGATACTTGTGATACCTGGTTCTCTACTTTATTCTTATACCCACAACTTCTCAAAACTTAGACCTTGTATTTCTACGAAACACTCGTCTAAATACTAGAGAAGTTATAAGTAAACAGAACATAGTACGAGGACCTACCCCTTTGTCCTTATGGACACTGGACAACATACAATACTCTGTATAAGTCCGCTGAGTTTAACAACTCAAAACCTGTGCGTCGTAGGTTGAAAACTGTACCCTGGCGATTTCCTCAAATATCACCAATTACAACGAATTCCGATATAATGAGGATGATCACCTAATTCCCAATATCTTACTCCCACTCATCATCTGTAAAACCATATAGATATGAGAATGAAACCTGGTAAATACATACCCTTGGAGTAAGTGTCTAATCGGGAAAACAATTTTTCTTTAACAATGCACTGAAACATGAAAATGTTTCGTAGGGGTATCCTGGTATTCATAGCAATGCCTCTTCCATAATCCAATTCATGACTTCAACCGTATATTTTTTTGCCATCTCTCCAAATCCCTTTATTTGTCTTTAGTCGTTACCTTCTGTACACCATCGTTAGGCTAAATGGTTTTCTTCCTTCCCTACCGTTCGGCACCAGCCTATGGTTTGGAAGAAGACTATCCAGTAAGCATAATAGGTGTACCCTCCTAAACCAAGGAGTACTCGCATCTCGAGAGAAGGTGATGATAAAAGACAACTGAATAATACCTTATTCCTTTAAAGGTGAAATAGGAGCGGCGATGAAGTACGCGGTTTTGGTCGTGAATGATATCAGTCGCAATTTACTTTGCCCTCTTTCTAATCCCTTTATTTTGTCTTTACATATTACCTTCTGCACACCCTACTTAGGCTAATTGGTTTTCGTCATTCCCTACATTTCGGCACCAGCCTATGGTTTGGAATAAGACTATCCAATAAGCGTAATAGATGTACTCTCCTAAACCAAGGAGCTCTCGCAACCTGAGAGAAGGTGATAATAAAAGACAACTGAATAAACCAATTCTATTTCTCCTGAACCTGGATCCATCCTCGAAGAAGTCCCTTCGAGTTCGTATATAACCATACGATGGATCTATCCAATGGAAGTGGATATCCATAGTAATACGGGTGTTCTGGGAAATTCAAAGGGTAAAAGAAGGAGTGGCAAGGACTTATGCAACATAGACAATCCAAAAGCCAGTATTTTAAGACGGTTCGGTCAACCTGGTCACTGAGTCATAGTCTAGGGTCGGTCAAAGGTCGCTGCCAAAGAGAGAGAGAAAAGAAACACTCTGCGTGCACTCTAACCTAGATCAGAATGGTCATCATTTTATCTAATCCGGAAACCTCCCACTGTCCTGTCAAATTCTCCTCCAAACCTAAAGAAGAATCAATCGGGATCAACCGAAGAGTAAACCAACTCATCAGTGGGAATCGGGATCCAACTCTCATCGCATGATAACGTGATGGAATGCATCCACGTTACTCATACTCCAGAAGGTATGCGCATACTTGGCAAGTTTCAGTTTCTTTAGAAACTCCCGATATAGTTTTTGCCCCATGCTCTTATGATCGTGACTAAGGGCCAGCCCATCATAAGTCACATGTTAAGTTCTTCCCATCATTATCTTGTTAATTTGAACCCACCCGCACATGCCCTTGGCGTTAGGTCAAAATGGCAGAACGGCTGTCCCAAACCAACTCATCTATCTATGCAACAATTGAATACCCAGCAGCTACCAAACACTATGCCTTGGCGTTAGGTCAAAATACATAGCTTGAATACTACTGAATACCCAAAAGAAGTGACGGAGGGCTACGGCTGGTTTTTGGCGAAAAACCTTTAACGTAGTGAACTTGATATCGCTGAAGGAACCTGATAGCTTTTTAAAATATAGTGGCGAAAACCTTTTGCTAAAGAGGTCACTCCCGGTAAAGGGATCTCGGCTCTTTCCTCGTGGAATGAGGTGCAGGATATTCCACTGAATACCGCTATGCAAAGCAACTTGTAATCGACTATAGTGAAGTTATTACTCTGACGCAAACTTCTGCCCAAGGGGTCAGTCCCGGTGAAGGGATATCGGCCCTTGCCCCGTCGAATGAGGTGCAGGATATTCCACTGAATACCGCTATGCATAACAAAAGGAAACGTCTTTGTAACAACACTTTTTAAATTTGTTCCAACAACTGTAAACAGGTTTGTTTTACTTTGCATTGATCAGAATCAACGCAGTCCCATCATTTAATCACACCAGAAAAGAACGAAAATAAAATGTACGTATATGCCATCCGCATTCGTCACTGGGTCCCGTCATCACTCGTTAGGTTACTTAACTAACTACAGAGCGGGGACTGGACTAGCGCGGGTGTAAAACATATACAACATCTAATAGTATATAAACCAATATACAATAATCGCTCCAGGCGTGATAGTATGTAACATTACAGAAAAGTAATAAGCATCACAGAACAATACAGATAATCTGGGATCCCCGAGTTTCACAGAGCCGCTGCTGAAACTCGATGTTCCCCTGTCGTGTGGATAGCCTGTGCAATGAAACCTAGACCACTACGGGCGCGGCAAGTTACCAGCCAAAACCTGAAGCGAGGCAGCCCCCTACAGCATAGTGAATGGACCACCCAGCACTTCACGGAATCCGGTAATCTTGGGCACCCCTCCTTGGGTCAACCTGTACCCCCTACGAGTGCGGCGAATAGTCTGCCAATTCTAGAGTGTGACCCCTCTGCCTCTCAAAGCCATGAGATGCGGACCCGTTGCCCCCCAGAACCCGGCTATCCGTGCACTCCGTCTCGGGGCAAAACCTAGTACAGTAATGAAAAATAGTACAATAGGTACATCGACCGCAACCTGGTCGTGCCCCAAAAGAATATTATACAACAGGCAGTGACGGCAGTCCACAAGTTGGACGCTCGCCCCGCAATATCAAATGTACAAATAAACTCAAACTGTACTACCATTGCACACTGCTATCCACCACGACAAATCTGCAACATCACAGCACAACACAGAACATCAACGCGAATGTCACGTTCGCAATCCCGTCTAAAAGAACTATAGCAATTAGACGCGGTTTACCGATCAAATGACATTCCCGGTCGGAGATATAATGTAAGCACTGTAAACTAACATGTTTAAATTTCGATCGACCAAATATCAAAAAGTGGGCCCCACGACTTACTGGTGAACAGTAACAAAATCTGGGCCAAAACGATATTTACCAAAAACCACAAAATCCAACAGAGAACACACTGAGAAAATTTGATGCAGTGATTCATTAGGATGGCCGCGGATCCGCGGCCAAACCATGGGTTTGGCCGCGCTTCCGCGGCTATATAGTGGAATCACTTGCTCAAATTTTGTCGTGTGCCTTAGAAAACCCTGCACAGATTTCTGAGATATGTGAAATATTTTTAGGACACCGTTTAAAAACAACAGAAACTGTCAAGCTAGGATTTTGCAATTTTCGATTTCCGGTCGGATAGATGTTTTAAACGCGTTAGCACAAGTTAGTATAGCAAAATGGTGAGGCTCTGATACCACTGTAAGTCTACGCTAGCGCCCCGGCAGTTACAGACGCCAAATGCGGAACAAAAACTTTTTAACTGGCGCTATTGTATACTTTAACCCGGATCTGCCATTATTGCTAAACTAACAAACTGTAAAGAGTGTAGAAAGGTTATACCGAACGATCCGAGTCCTTCGTTCTTCAACCATCATCCCACGCTCCGTTGCGGCTGCTCCGATCTCGTCGATCTTCGATCTCCTCGTCGAGGTGGCACCACGTCGACGATTCTTTAAACGGGCTCCCGCCTCTGACTTTAGGCAACTCGATCGTCAAGTTTGCTAAAAGAGACGACCAAGAATGATGTAGAGAATGAGTAGATGACTTTGTCTCACTTCGTCCAAATCCGTGGACGATCGGTTAATGAAGTTGCCGAGGGAATTGGGTGATGGAATGAACTGTAAAATTCCATGCACCCCAAATACTATCATATCTTTTTTTCCAAATGAAATCAACAACCATGAGAGAGTGGGGAGGGGACGGCCATATATATGGAGAGGGGGGTGAGTGTAGGAGGAGGGTAAGGTAACCATAAGCAAAAGATCATGAACAAATATCTTAAGCTTAACAAAACCTCATTAATGCAAATGGTGATTCATTAACCTAGTCACCATTGCATTAATGGTTCCATTAAAGCACTAATGACTCACTAGCCTCATCACCACTTCTAGAAGCTTCTAGAATGATGACTCAACTCAACTGAAGAAAAGATAAATCCGTCTTTAACCGAATGTTAAAAGACGGCTGATAGAAAACTGGAAACTGGCAACTTCCAAAAGTGATCCCGAAACGACTTTCAGGATAACCCCGAACCTGTATAAATATACCCGCATTTGTATTACGACCGAATACAAATGCAACTGAGACAAAGATATTATACCTACTCAATATAATACTCGGATCCGGCTTAAACCAAAGCCGACCAGTATCATCTGCCCGAAAAATAACACGTGCGTAAACGCATGTGCATTTTCCGAACCCTGCCATAAAACCATACGGCCTCTACAACGTTTCGCCCGAACTTGGGAAACTGTCTGTGGGGGACTCTAATGACTCGTCAGTACCCTGGCAGTAGGTTTAACCACAAACCGTCAGCGGCACTAGCAATGCGTAACGGCTGCCCATGGACTGACCTCAAGGGATGCCGATGAGCGAACTCATCTGGAAAACCCTACTGAGCCTAACAGTGACAATGTATATACAGTCCGGTCTGTTCGTCTATGAGTATCGCATATCTGCGTAGGGGGCTAGTAACGTCAGATCCCCAATAGCAGTATAAGTCGTGTCGGAGTGAAGCCCAATAACACCATGAGATACTACTGGAGTACCTGCCAGTAAATCTCCTGCCATGGCCATGGACTTTGTGTAATGGCTCTCCTTGACACAGCACGACCTCGCCCGCAATACCGGGAGAGACGAATCCCCTGCCGATCCGCTCACGTGCCTCCATATGGCTCGGGACTGTACCCAAAAACTACTTGTTTGCACGACTCCTTTGAGCCGTGGTAGGGTAGAAATCAAAGCACAGTGGAAACTCACACGAGACAAATGACGACCTCAGGTCGATGAACTAACCTGTACACATGTCACCAGGGAACTGCTATCTGACGGTAGATATAATACTAACTAGCAGATTCCCGGCGAGTCTTATCCGGTGTACTCATAACCCAATGAGCACCTGTATACATCTTAGGTGATCCAACTGACACCAGTGGCTTGTGAGACCGGCCACCGCCCCTCGTCGGAGTCTCGACTGTACACACTAGTCTACTCCGGAGTATCGATGCCCTGTCTCGAAACTCCCATGACTAGGGACCACAATTAAGGATATGTGTATAAACCACCCAACTCTCACGTATATGATCTCCATCATACTGTTGGTGGTAAAGCAAGATCCTAAGGGCTCTATCAAAGTGTAACATGTAATCAGTCACCTGATCATGTACACGACTGATAAAGGAAAACCAGATAGCATACTATCATCTCGAGTAAGACTGTCCTACCGGTATAGGTTCTCCGCAATCATTGCAATCACGTACCTGTGATCCAATAATTGACTATGAGGGCACTATCTCCAACAGTCAAGCCAATATCCTCAGGGCTTTATCAACATGTATGAATGAATAAAAGCATGATCAAATCAACATGTCAGATAAAGAAGAACCGGATAGCATACTATCATGTCAAGCAAGAATGTACACTGAATATATATATATACATGTATAAATTCAGCCACTATCATATAATGGCCTCTAAGGCATACATATATCTAACACATAATTGAGTTATGGTTTCGTTCTTCTAGAGGGTCCACGGAATCACTTGCATGTTTTTCCGAGTACATTAAACTTGGAAAAATAGGATTTTAACATTCGATCGAACCTTTTAACTTCGTACAGACAATACGTGAAACACCCGAAACAATGTTAAAACTACGAATACGAAACATTCCGACTTTCTTAAAGTGTAAGATTACATCACATGCAAAATTAATAAATTAAAACTACACCTGAAACACCAAAATCCAGAACACAGAACATGAAAAAAATTTGAGACCCAAATTCCATGCTGGGGCCGGCCACCCCGATTTTCCCCTTAATCTGCTAGGCTAAAATCCGAGCAGATGCCCCCAAATTTCTCCCATGTTCATATAATTGCCCAAATATGATTCTGCACTTGTTTGGAAAATTTTTGGAGCTCATTTTAAAAATGACAGAAAGTATGGTTTTCCGTTTCAAGTTTCGTAGTTGTTTCAGTTTCGTAATCTTAAGAAAATTCGTATTTATTTCTAGCATGGATCTGATACCACTGTAGGGTTACCTACGACGGCAGCAAGGTTTCGGGAGGCATCGTCCATGCCAAATTTAAATTTTTCCGTTTTAGCTAACCCTAACTAGAATCGTTAACTAGAAATAATACGGAATATGAAAAGCAAACACTTTGCAATCTAAGTGAGAGCAAGGAGTACAACCTTTGTAGACCGGTCCTTCACTTCAATAGCTCCGTGTAGAAGTCCCCTCCGCTGCGATCGTGAACTCCGGACTCTAGAGAAGCTCCACAAGAAGAACGAACGTGCTTGCTTCGATGACTTCGAGGCCGAAGATGATCTACGTCGGGGAGACACTAACTCAAGCTATTCCTTCACTAGGTCATGAACTTTGTGAAGAGAACACCCTATACTACATGGCAAGTAGTAGAGGATAAAGAAGTAGGAAGTGGGCTCACTTTAGAATTGATTTTCTCACACTTTTTCTCACAACTCCATTAGAGCTGGCAAGATTTTTCATAGAGCTTGAAGAAGAAGAAGAAGACTTGTGAATAATTCATCGAAATGAATTATTGCACCCATGCTTGAGTTAAAGCCATCATGCCTAGCTCATGTAGAGAATAAACCCAAGGCTATGGTTAAAGGTTGGGTTAAGGAAAAATATCCTAAGGAATGACAAAAGAGTTGACCTTGAGAAAGTTCTACAAGCTTCTCCAAGCTTGAAACTTTGACCAAGTCTTTTGATCTTTTGTAATAACTTTAGAATTAATCAAAACCCTAATTTAACCATATCATGGTATAAGTCTCATACACCCATCTTTTATGTATCATCAAACATGACACAATACATGTACACAATTATACATATCACATATATACAATGTTCACATCAAGTGAGAAAAGAAATCATTAGTGAGCTAATACCAGTTAATGTAATGTAATATATCAAATATATAATTATACATTAAATTATTAAATCAACTCTTGATTTAATAATCCAGCTATAACCGACTAATATCATGTGTAACAACTTATCGAATCAACACATGATCCGATAACCCGGCTATATCACATACAACCGATCAATGTCACTAATCACGAGAATAGAATACGGTATCTCATATCTTATTAATCTCGGTCCCTCACATATCACATATGTGCACCTACTTCGTTTCGCTTGAGCCAGGAAACCCTTGTGTAGGACTCTAAAGACTCGTCAATACGCCGGCAGTAGGTGACGATCATATCAAACACCCACAAGCCGCAAGCGGTCTGCTAAACGTAATAGCCACCTGGGTTTTGAGCGATCAGAAGATCAACAAGCAAGCCTGCTCACACTCCTGTGAATCCAATCAGTAACACAACCGTACAGTCTGGTCTCATCGTCTGATATGTCGCATAACTCGTCTAGGGGTTGTAAACGTCAGACCCCAGTAACTCGATAAGTCGTGTCGATATGAGGCTCATAATGGGTCAAGAAAGTACTGATAACACTTACCAGTATATCTCTGATGCTGCCTTGGCCAAGGACTTCCTGTTATAGCCAATCGAACACAGCGCAACATCAACTCCCTATACAGGGAGAGACGAAACCCCTCCTATCGCTCATTGCCTCCCTGTGACTCGGGACTGTACCCAAAAGCCACCGTTTTGCACGTTCTCTTTAACGTGGTAAGTTGGAAATCAAAGCATAGTGGGAATTGATTAGAGCAGGATTTTAACGATCAAAAATAATTTACCGCAATCAAGAACGGCGTCGCTTGTAGCTAGCCGGTGAGTACGGGTCGGTCCACAGGGATTTTGTGTTTTCCTAGTCGCGCTAACGAATTAATTCCGATGAATGTTCGGATTGATTTATTAAATCTAAAAACTACCAAATTAAGTTATACTAAAATTATCTAGATCTAAGTCTTGCTAGGGTAAGGCTTAGGGGAAGTTGAGAGATCAAAGGTTTCCTCACCGCTTTCAATACCCTATTTTAGATCAATTAGATGTTATGGTAATTATCAATAAAGTGGATTAGAATCTTTTGGGAAGATGTTTCTTCCTCTAGGTTCTTGCCCTTCCTTTATCGGTCCTTACCGTAACCTCCATGGAAAACATGCGCAACCGGTCCTTTATACTACGGTATCACCGTTACCTCGAGGGGTAAGGTGCCGCAGGGAGCGGTGTGTGCGTGTATGCATGGAGTTCTAATTCTTAGGTGTGAAGGGGAAAGAAAGACGTGAGAGATCTCATCTCTCAAACCTATCCCTAAGGTTAACCCTAACAAGCGAGGAGACTACTCGCTCATTAGGGGATTAAAAGACATTCTAAATTAAAAGAGAACTAAAGCAAAGAAATAAAAGTAACTTACTAATTTTTATTGATGGCTCTCTCCAAACATCAACGCAGTACAGATCTGAATTTGTAAAATGAGAAGAGGCATCACCTCATACAAGATTTAGAGTTCCTATTTATAGAGGATAGGAACCCTAGGGTTACAATTGACTCGCATATCTGCTTTTACAAAAATACCCCCTAAGAAAAGACCTATTCCACGCCCTCCAGCACCGTCACCAAAATTCCACCAACACGGGTACTAAATGGCCACGGAACCGTGGCCAAAGGCAGTGTTTGGCCGCGGTTCCGCGGCCAAAGAATGGGCTTGGAGCTTCTATTTTTCTGGGGTTTGTCTTATTGCAGTTGTCCTCTGTTTTCTTTAGTTCTTTCTTCAAAATGACTTCTAGTTTTCTTCCAGATCTTTCCAGTGAACATTGTAGTGGACTTTTATCGTGTCGCTGCCTTTATGCTTGGTGAACTGAAATGTAGGCGCGATCAAGATTTCACCATTTATCATTTGTAGTCTCACTTTGTATCATCTTTTTCATTGTTTTCACTGTTTTATTCCAAGAACCTGTAACCGCAACGAAGTAGCAGACATGCGTCAAAAGCACCAGTTTATTTGTAAAATGCATAAGAATGGGGAATATAATAATGCAATCTTATGATATGAAAAAATACCCCCAAACTTATCTTTTGCTCGTCCTCGAGCAAACTAATTTTTATTCTCTACAAAAACCTATCCTCACTTTCGCAGGGAAACGCGATTGCACTAAGCACGTGCAACAAGCCGTTAAACCTTTAGGTGTCCCTAGTAGGAGGAGTGTTGTCTCCTGAGGGTTTTCAGCGGATACTACCCACAAAATCCTATCAATTCGGCTTTTCGACTTTTGTTCACCAATTAGGTTTTCTAACAAGGAATTCTATTATCGTCGACTCATAAATCATCCACCCATATTCTTCACACTTCCTCACCATCTAAGTTAAGATTATATATGTTCTATAGACTTACTTAGCTTTCGGTATCTCTTAATTTTTCCTTCTAGGGTTCCATCTCCACTTAGGAATTTCTATCAACTCTACTAAAGATACAAGTTCTATTCTTCACTCCTTTCTCTCATCTAAACTCCAATCTGTAGGGTTTCCTTAACACCTCTATTAGGGTTTTGAAGCATCACATATGCCATAACAATAAAATTATGAGGTGCTAAGTAAACTATACTATGAATCGAACTAGAATTTATGAAGTAACTATTAATAGTATCAAATTTTAAGACTTAATTTATACTAAGTGATGAGACTACAACCTTTGTAGACCTCTTTGAAAGAGTCCTTTGCTTTGGAAGGGTTCGCTTGATCAACTCTTCGTCCACGACGATCCACCCGAAGCTCTTTGCCCTAAGCTTGTTGCTTCCTTCGATCTTTGAAAATCTTTGAAGCACAACACCCTACACAAGATAGCAAAGGTTGTGTAGGATGATGAAGTGGTTGAAATTCTTATTTAATACCTTTTCTTTTATTTCTCTAACTCTATTTTAACAATTAAAAGAGAGCTAGGGTTTGGAGGAAGAAGATGGCTCTCTCTTTTTCTTTTGGAGTGAATAATGATAAGAATGAAAAAGAAAATGAGAGAGAGAGAGATATATCTTATCATAACCATAGTTAAATCATATCTAGATATTTTTATTTAGGGTTAAAGGCAAAAGGAAAAAGAACCATGCTTGAGTTAAATTCAACCATGGAAATGTGTAGAAATGTGTAGAAGGAATGACTCAATAATGTTTTTTTTTACCTTTAACTTTAATGAAAATATCCATATATTTATTTATCTACAATATGATTCTTATATTGCCATCCTCTTTGTATCATCAACCATGATACATTTCATGTATGTATGTGTGTATGCACATCATCATGTACATATACATGCATGTATCCATAAAAAGAAAAGGATTTAAATAAATAATAAATAATATAAAAGTCAATATTAAATCAACCCTTGATTTAATAAATCGGTCATATCTCATATGACCCGACTAATATTATATGCCCGATTAAAATACAGTATCTCATACTCGTATTTAATCGAGCCTCCGCACATATCTCATATGTGCACCACTTCGTTTCGCCTGAGCCGAGAAACTTCTATGTGGGACTCTAAGACTCGTCAATACGCCAGCAGTAGATGATGATCATATCAAACACCCACAAGCCGCAAGCGGTCAGCTAAACGTAACGGCCACCTGGGTATTGAGCGATCAGAATAAGAACAAGCGAACCTGTCAAAACTCCCGTCAATCCATCCGGCAACACATACCGTACAGTCCGGTCTCTTCGTCAGATATGCTGCATATCGAGTCTAGGGATGGAATCGTCGACCCCAATAACTCAATAAGGCATGCCGGTATATGGTCTATAACAGATCGAGAAACTTACTGATAACACTTATCAGTAATATCTCAGCAGCCCTTGCCAGGGACTTCCCGTTATAGCCAATCGTGCACAGCACAGCATTAACTCCCAATACCGGGAGAGACGAAACCCCTCCTATCGCTCACTGCCTCCATATACCTCGAGACTATACCCAATATCCACAAGTTTGTACGACTCAGTAGAGCCGCAGTAGGGTAGAGAACAAAGTACAGTGGGAGGACACACAAGACTCTATGACGATCTAGGGTCTACAGACTAACCTGTACCAGTGTAACCTGAGAACTGCTATCCGACGTATGATATAATACCATATAGGAGTTCTCGGTGAGTCCGTTCAGTGTACCCAGTCTCACTGAGCACCCGTATACTATCTTCGGTGTCAACACACCAGACAGATATGGGATCATCCATCGCCCATCATATGGAACAAGAATGGTATACGCTAGTCTAAACTGGAATATCGATGCCCTATCTCGATATACCTACGACTAGGAACATTTCAAGGATATGCTTATAAACTACAGATGTCCCACTAGTATGATCCGCATCATAATCCCAGTAGTCAAGCTAATATTCTTAGGGCTTTATCAACATGCACTAAATGAATATAAACATGATCAAGTGAACATATGATAAAGTAAAACCAGATAGCATACTATCATGTCGAGCAAGTTAGTCCTCTGAATATATATATACATATCAGTACATACACTATCTCATAATGGCCTCTTGGGCATATATATATCCAACAATCTCCCACTTGCACTATGGCCAGTTATTGGCTTATCTCATACCCAACATCTCAAAA
The DNA here is from genome assembly GCA_030015575.1 of Agapanthus africanus. Taxonomy (NCBI): domain Eukaryota; kingdom Viridiplantae; phylum Streptophyta; class Magnoliopsida; order Asparagales; family Amaryllidaceae; genus Agapanthus; species Agapanthus africanus. The sequence continues at coordinate 210,768,414 of JASDDO010000006.1, forward strand.
AGTCGCTCATGTTGCGGCTTAGGGAGGGCCTTGATGAATGGATCCGCAGCGTTGTTCTTTGTGTCTACTCTCTTAATCTCGATCTCGCGGCGATCAACTATCTCCCGGATCACATGATATCGCCTCTGGATGTGTCTGGACTTCTGATGGGACCTGGGCTCTTTGGCCAACGCCATAGCCCCATTATTGTCACAATACAAACGTATTGGATCAATAATGGTTGGAACTACATCTAGCTCCGCGATGAATTTCCTCATCCAGACGGCTTCCTTGGCAGCATCATTTGCAGCACTATATTCAACTTCCATCGTCGAGTCTGCAACGGTATTCTGTTTGGAACTCTTCCAACTCACCGTCCCTCCATTGAGGGTAAATGCAAACCCTGAGATAGACTTGCTGTCATCCTTGTCACTCTGGAAGCTCGAATCGGTAAAGGCCTCCATTTGGAGATCCCCGTTACCATACACCAAGAACAATTCTTTAGTCCTTCGCAAGTACTTAAGAATGTTCTTCACAGCAATCCGGTGATTCTCCCCTGGGTTTGACTGATACCTGCTTACTACACTAAGTGCATAAGCAACATCAGGGCGTGTACATAACATCGCATACATTATCGATCCTACTGCCGAAGCATAGGGGATAATGCTCATGCGAGCTCTCTCTATATCAGACTTTGGGCAATCGTCCTTTGAGAGAGTGACTCCATGGCAAGCTAGTAAGGCACCCCGCTTGGAGTCTTCCATACTAAACCTCTTTAGGATGGTGTTAATGTACCTGGTTTGGGACAATCCCAATAACCGTTTGGATCTATCCATATAGATCCGTATACCCAATATGTATGTGGCATCACCCAGGTCCTTCATGGAGAACCTTTGTGATAAGAATGATTTGACCGACTGTAGCATAGGAATGTCATTTCCTATCAGAAGTATGTCATCCACGTACAATACGAGGAATGTGACATTTCTCCCTACAGTCTTCTTATAAATACAAGGTTCATCTGTATTTTTGATGAAATCAAACTCTTTGATAATATCATCAAAACAGATGTTCCAACTCCGTGATGCCTGCTTTAATCCATAAATGGATTTAAGCAACTTACATGCTTTACCGCTGCTCCCACTGTCAATGAAGCCTTCTGGCTGATCCATATAAACGCATTCATCTAAATCACCATTTAGGAATGCAGTTTTAACGTCCATCTGCCAGATTTCATAGTCATAGTGAGCAGCAATAGCAAGTAGGATCCAAATGGATTTAAGCATGGCTACCGGAGAGAAAGTCTCGTCATAGTCCAAACCTGGTCTTTGACGAAAACCTTTCATTACCAACCTTGCCTTATAGGCCTCTACCTGTCCATCTACACCGATCTTTCTTTTAATGATCCATTTGCAACCCACAGGTTTTATCCCAGAGGGTACATCTTCCAAAGTCCATACTTTGTTTGTGTACATGGACTCCATTTCGGATCTCATGGCATCCAGCCATTTCACAGAGTCACCACTCGTGATAGCCTGATGAAAACTGGCAGGATCATCATCATCCATGATGCAATCTTCTCTATCACCATCAATGAGAAAACCGTAGTATCTCTCCTGTGGGCGAGAAGTCCTACCAGATCTACGGAGTGGCTGAGGTTCAGTAGATTCTGTTATAACTTCAGGTTCAGCCAAGTCGTCATTTGTAACTTGTTTCTCTAGAACCTCTTCTAGATCTACCACATTGCCATTTGAATTATTTGAAAAAATCTCATCTTCTAAAAAGGTGGCATACTCAGAAACGAATACATTTTGTTCCTCGTTGTGGTAGAAAAGATACCCAAACGAATGTTTAGGATATCCTACAAATATACATTTGACTGATCGTGTCTCGAGTTTGTCTGGATTCTGCTTTTTAACAAAAGCCGGACAACCCCAAATCTTAACTCTTTTAAGAGATGGTTTCTTCCCATGCCATATCTCATATGGAGTTGTAGACACGGTCTTGGTTGGAACTTTGTTTAACAGAAAAGCTGTTGTTTCCAATGCATGCCCTCAAAACGAGAGAGGTAACTCTGAATCACTCATCATGGATTGTACCATATCTAATAGGATACGGTTCCTTCGTTCTGACACACCGTTGTGCTGTGGTGTGTATGGTGGAGTGAGCTGAGAGAGAATCACATTCTCTTTTAGGAAGTCTAAGAACTCAGTACTTAAGTACTCTCCACCTCGATCTGATCGAAGTATCTTGATACACTTTCCTGTTTGGTTTTCTACTTCATGTTTATACTCCTTGAATTTCTCGAAAGCTTCAGATTTATGCTTTATCAAATACACATGACCAAATCTTGAGAAATCGTCAGTAAAAGTTATGAAGTAAGAAAAACCGCCTCTTGCATGTGTAGACATTGGTCCGCATACATCACTATGTATGAGGCCTAGGAGCTCAGTAGCTCTTTCTCCGTGTCCTGTAAATGGGGTTTTGGTCATTTTACCTTTGATACAAGACTGGCAAGTTGCATAAGATTTATACTCAAATGAATTTAAATATCAATCTTTATGAAGCTTGTTTAGTCTTGTTTCATTAATATAACCAAGTCTACAATGCCAAAGAAAAGCTCCATTTATCTCTGAAAATTTTCTTTTATTTTTGTGTTGTACGTTGAAAACTGTGTGTTGATTAAGGACGTATATCCCGTTATTTAATGTACCACAACCAATCAACTCTTGATTAAGTCTAATGTTCATAACATTGTGTTGCACAGCAAAATGATACCCTTCATTGTCTAACAAGGAAACAGATATAATATTACAAAGCATACTTGGTACAAAATAACACGGGTTCAAAACCAATATACAACCCGAAGGCAAACCTAGGTGATACTCTCCTACAAAAACTGCATTTACATTGGAACCATTTCCAACTTGGATAGTATGATCACCTGTCTTCAGAACTCTGCTATTTCTCAACGCCTGCACAGAATTGCAAATATGAGAACCCGAACAGGTATCCAATACCAAGGAAGCAGAGTTAATAGAAAAACGGTTTTCAATTACGAACACACCTGAAGCTGAAGCATCACCATGCTTCTTCTTGAGTGCTAGGTACTCAATACAGTTCCTCTTCCAGTGTCCCGTCTTCTTGCAATGGAAACATTCACCTTTCCCCGATTCCCCAACCTTGGACTTTCCTTTCCCCTTCACCTTTTTGACTCCACCCTTAGGTTTGGTGGGTTTCTTCTTCATCTTTCCCTTGGCTTTAGCCTTCAGGTAAGAGGTGGAGGATTGCCCAACACTCATAACGGGAGTCTTCACTGACTTCAGTGTGCTCTCTGCACTCCTTAACATATTAAGGAATTCAGGAAGTTCCTTCTCCATGTTATGCATGTTGAAGTTAACGATGAACTGAGCAAAAGTGGAGGGGAGAGACTGCGGAATAATATCTGTATATTGTTCATTGTCATTGTCCATCCAAGGTCCTCAAGCTCTTCTATGAGAGCTATCATTTTCAGAACATGGTCTCCTACTGCTGTGACAGAGGTCATGCGCATCTGAAACAGTTTCTTAGACGCTTTGTATCGTAATACGCGAGATTGCTCTCCATACAACTCTTTTGTATGGAGAGATATGGCTTTTACGTCCATATTCTCGTGCTGCTTCTGATGTGTGTTATCCATCGATTCAAGCGCGAGGCATTTTACCGTGGCACAGTCGGCGTCCCATGTCTTGCTGATTTCCCTATCCACAACTGAAGATTTAGGACATAGGGGGGCAAGGCTGGAGCTGTAAGGACATATGATACTTTATCATATGTCAAGGCTATGTTTAAATTCCTCAGCCAGTCTTTATAGTAGGTCACATTCAGCTTGTTTTTATCTAATAAAAGCTTAAGTCCTGTCATGGGTATCTGCCATTAAGAGAGAGAAAAGAATACACTTAGCGAAAGCTTTTGCAAAGATCAGATTTGTTATTATCTTGTCTAACCGATGTCTCCCACTGTTTTTATCAAATTTTCTTTAAAACCTTTAAAAAGAAAACTAGCCGGGATTAATTACATTCTACAACATCGCTAACCTCTCAGCCAGGCCAGTGCCGGTACTTGAGGGAGGTTCCCCGTGCTTTCGCACGGACCTAATTAAAGTAAATCTCGTCTTCCCAGAGGCGTAGCCCCGTTTGGCACCTTTCTAGACACCTACCGTGTCAGCTAATTGTAAAGTGCAAAATTCTCCCGGGAGCAACATTTGCTCGCAGTGGGATCGGGATCCTACTATCATATAGAAGGTATACAATCTCATTGTAATTTTCAACTCTTGAAATTCCCGATATTATTTTTACCCCTGGTACTTATGACCTTAACTAAAGTCAACATATCATAAGTACTAGTCAAGTTCTTCCCGTCATTTCGTGATTAACTAAACCCACCCATATGACCCTTAACTAAAGTCAACATAATCATATGAATGTCCTAACTAATCTGCATCATATGCAGTGTAGGAAGACATCACTCAGCTACCATACACTGCGCCTTAACTAAAGTCAAAATACGCCGCACGAATACTAAGTACTCTACTTCCTAAAATGACGGAGGGTTGCAGATAGTTTTTAAGAAAACTTTTGACGCTTTGAACTTGATATTGTTGTAGAATTTAATTGGTTTAAAAGGAGTGGCTTAAGCTCCGCATTTTGAAACTTGCTTTTTCATAAAAGGCCGAGCATGTTTAAAATCTGATTCCACAACATCTTTTTAGGTTCATTTACCTTTTACATTAATCTCATTAATGTAGTCCCATCATTTAAATCCTAAGCCATTACAGAAAGAAACGAAAATATAACGTACACTTATGCCACTCGCATTCGTCACAGTGTCCTGATATGCACCGTTAGGTTACTTAACTAACGGCATACCGGGACGGGGCTAGTGCGGGTGCAAAACATAAGTAACGTCTAATATATATCATATATATATAATATTTCATTCGTCTCAAATATCTATCAAAAGATCACATCAGATAATAAAAGCAGCAGAAGCACATATAGGATATCTAGGAGGTCCGTATTTTGTATTTAGCCAGCAATAAAAATAAGGATTCCACGGTCGCGATGAATAGCCAAGCCCACACCCCTAGACCCCTACGAGAGCGGAAAGTGACCCTACCAATTCTGGAGTTTAGGAAACCCGGTCCCGACTCTTCGAGATGGTCTCCCACTGACCTCTAGAACCCGGTCACTTATGCCCTCCTCCTTGGGTCTATCCTAATGCGGAAAAGTAAATAATATACAACACTGGTGACAACAACCTCAACCCGGAAGTGTCCCAAATAAAAGAATATTACATACAATTTAATTTTACATGAATGAAAAGAAAACTTTCATCTCACATAAAACCCCCAGGCTATTCATTGCAACAATCCTGCACATCAAATCTCATCGACACATAATATCAAATATCATCAACGTAAGTAAGTATGCATACACCGATCGTTGTTGATGTACAGCAACGAAAACCGGTAATACATACTACACTTATGGTCACAGAGAAATAAAATGAAAAAAATACAACAATTGGAATCTTTAACTGCCTTTAGACAACACAAACCCAGAATATCACATATACAAGATTTCATGCCTAAATAATGTAAAGCTTGTAAGTGCACGGCGGCGCCCCGGCCGTCAACCCGACGGCCAAACGCGGAAACGGTGGTAAACTTTAATTTTTGCGGACTTGGCAAACCGGCACCACCGCGCACTAAACCCCGGATCGTGCCATTAAACTAGTCTAAGCTATCTAGAGAGGGGGTAGAGAAGTATACCATACGATCCGAGTCCTTCGGTCTTCATCTCCACTCCGATCTCCTCGCGGGATCTCCGTCCGTCTCCTCCTCGTCGGAAAGGGCACCACGAAGCCGGGTACTTTTACGGGCTCCCACCTCAATACCGAGGCAACTCGCGCATGAAGCCGGCTACTCGACATGCTCAAGATATGCTGTAGAATGTAGTGTAGAATGCGCTTTGTCTCAATGGGGTTTGTAGTTGCCATGATGGAGGAATCAAAGAATAGAAAAATGGTGCTTGCATTTTTCTAGCAAGAAAATGAGATCAAGAATGAACTCTCAAGATGAACCTCTCATTTTCTTTCTCTCTTTTCCTTTTCTTCTTCTCTCTTTTCTTTTTCTTCAACCATTTCATCTAGTGAGAGTAAGATGGTGGAGGAATGAATATGATAGCATCAACACGAAGGGAGGTGAGTGTAGGAGATAATGAAGGGTGACCACAACCAAGACATAATCATCACAAAACTCACATCAACTCTTCTTATCAAATCTAATCACATAAAGCAAATGATAATGAAGGATAAGAAAGGCATCAAAAGATGCTTTCATAATAAATCATCTTACAAATAAAACCTCCACAAAAGTAATTTGCAAAACTGCAAATTACCCCCTCCATCAGAAAAGTCCGGCCGGGAAAGAACAAAGGAAAACCGGCCGGAACGGAAAGCAAACTGGCAACTCCAGAAAACTGGTCCCGTAATAAATTACAGGATAACCCCGATACTGTGCATACACACCTGCATTTGTATTCCGTCCGGATACAAATGCAAAGAGACAAAATCTACACTGTACTATACTAGGATCGGCTTAAACCAAAGCCGGCTAGTAAAATCCGTTCGATCCTGATCCGTGCAATACCGCACGTATCTGACCGAACGCTGCCATATAACTATACGGCCACTAGTACAAACCGTCCGATCCTGATCCGTGCAATACCGCACGTATCTGATCGGACCCTGCCATATCTCCATACGGCCTCTACAGCGTTTCGCCCGAAAGCTTGAGTAACTGAAAGTGTGGTGGACTCTAAAGACTCGTCAATACTATGGCTGTGGATTTAACCACTAGCACGTCAGAGGTATAAGCCAATACGTGACGGGCCACCAGCTATTGACCAAAAGGGACGTCGATGAGGAAGCTCACCCCGACACCCAACTGAGCCTGTCAGTGACAATATCCGTACAGTCCGGTCCGTTCGTCTATGAGTATCGCATGGCGGGCCTAGGGGGTTGGTAAAAGTCAGACCCCCAAAAGCGGTACAAGTCGTGTCGGAGTGTAGCCCAGAACACCCTGAGATACTACTGGAATACCTACCAGTAAATCTCCTGCCTTGGCCAAGGTCTTTGTGTAATGGCTCTCCTAGACACAGCGCGACCTCACCCCCAATACCGGGAGAAACGAAACCCCCGAAGATCCGCTCACTGCCTCCATGTGGCTCGGGACTGTACCCAACTAAAACCTGTTTGCACGACTCCTTTGAGCCGTGGTAGGGTAGTAATCAAAGTAAAGTGGGAACTCACACGAGACAAATGACGATCCCCAGGTCGATGAACTAACCTGTACACATGTCACCTGGGAACTGCTATCTGACGTCAGGTATAAGACCAACTAGCATGTTCCCGGCGAGTCCTGTCCGGTGTACTCATAACCCAATGAGCACCTGTATACATCTTAGGTGAACCAACTGACACCAATGGCTTGTGAGACCGGCCACCGCCCCTCGTCGGGGTCTCGACTGTATACACTAGTCTACTCTGGAGTATCGATGCCCTGTCTCGAAACTCCCACGACTAGGGACCTTTTAAGGATGTGCTTATAGACTACCAGCTCCCACGTATATGATCGCCCTCATACTGCCGGTAGTCAAGCAAGAATCCTAGGGGCTCTATCAACGTGCAATAGTGATCTGTCAGGTCACCTAAAGCAGTACACGATGATAGAGGTAAACCAGATAGCATACTATCATCTCGAGTAAGACTGTCCTACCGGGATAGGTCCTCCCTCAATCATTGCAATCACGTGCCTGTGATCCAATAATTGACTCTGAGGGCACTATCTCCAACAATCTCCCACTTGCACTCAAGGCTAATTATTGCGATGTCGCATACTCACAGCCCGTGTGATACCGAACACCCAACTCCTCTACTAGTCAGTCTCACAAAATCCGTTTGCGAAACTATTGCGGTCGAGGAATAGCCTCAGTAAGTGGATCCGCCTAGAAGTTTCTTTCTATGTCTCTCTATATCTCAAGTTCGCGGAGAAAGCCATCTCCCGAAATGAGCAATACCTGCCTTAGAATGTCTGGATGTCTGATGGGACGTAGCTTATAAATGAACTCCAAATCCAAACTTCTTAGACTGTATCTTCAACTGAACTTAATCAGTATCCTGCGCCATGCCACCCTCAGTATTGCCTTGGACCACCTGTCCAAAATACTGCCCCTCGTCAGAAGGAAAACTATAACTCTGACAACCTCCTTGTCGTCCATGTCACCTTGGAAGCCTGGAATGATAACTGTCTCCTGGATAAGGCTGTCGTCATCATATCCCTAGATCATTCACTTATGTTCTAAAACTGCTTCCGACTGTTTCTCCAGGATTGGATCAATATTAACTTATTGCATGTAGTGCAAGAACAACATCTGGTGTGGTACTTGACATCTCATGATTGACTCAATTGCCTAAGCAAGTGATCTGCCAATCATGAACATCCCTCTCCCCTTTAGTCTGTAAGACACCTTTGGAGAGGGTGACTCCTTCACCTGCAGGTATACTACCGTGCCAGGAGTCGTCCATTCTAAATACTCTTAGAATGCTGTCTAAGTACCCTGATTGGGAAACCACCCAAATCTAGATCTAAAACCATAGATTTAGTAACCAGAATGTCTGATATAATATCCAAGTCCTGTGTGGAGAAACCACTGTGTGACGACCAAAGTCTAACCGATCGTAGTATAGGAATATCACTTCCTACTACCTTCTCAACAGATCCATCCCCTATTCTGATGACGTCAAACCCATGACTATCACATCAAAAATAGATGATCTATCTCCGCTACATCTGCTTTAGTCTATAAATAGACATAAGCCTGATGTCCACCAATGCTTCCGCTGCTCCCACTGACTACGACAACCCTCTGGCAGAGTCATACAGACGTGCACTTCTAAAGCAAGTTTAGAACGACGCTATACTCATCCTCCTGCCGGGTCTCGCAGCCTGGAACAACAACAATGGCAAGTGTGGGTAAACAAGAACTTCCCTGTCACCGTCCTTGAGGCTACCGGAGTACCTCTCGGGTGCCTGAAGCTACCCACCTTATCTGCGGAGTGGCCAATGGAATGTCAAATCAGATTGAATCTTAAGGTTCCTTATCAAATCTTCAGTAATCGTTTGCGGTTCTGGAATCACTTCCAGTTCTACCATACTCCCACTGCTGTTTTTGAAAAAATCCATTTTTAATAAAACTGTGGCGAGTCTAGAACAATATTGCTATTGTTCATCCAGATGGTAGAAAGTCAACCCGCGTCATAGCCTGGGTCAACCCACAAACAGCCATTACAGAAACGTGCCTTGAGTTGTCCAGTGTCTGGTTTTAAGCATAAGCCGGACAACTCCCCGTACCTTAACAACGTTAAGATATGAACTGTTCTACATCCAATATAGAACCAGAGGCACTGATTTAATTGAACCAGATTCAAATCATGCAGCTATCTCCAGTGCATGTCAACTAAATGGAAGGAGGCCGATCAGCGTTACTCAACTTAGGAATGCTTCCAATTATGAGTAACCTGAAAGAGAAGTAATTTCTCTTTATCATTACTATCAACTGAATACCATACACAAGTATCTACATCTTCGATCACTTTGAAGAATCCCGATGCTTGCAACACCTGGTTCTCTACTTTATTCAAATACCTATAACTTCTCAAAATTCAGACCCTGTGTTTCCACGAAACACTTGTCTAAAAACTAGAGAAGTCATAAGTAAACCGAATATAGTACGAGAACCAACCCCTCTGTCCTGACGGACCCTGGACAACATACAATACTCTGTATAAGTCCTTTGAGTCTAGTGACTCATTTACTGTGTGTCGTAGGTTGAAAACTGTACTTATGGTTAAGAAGAATTACACCGCTGTTCAATGCTCCTTACCTAACCATCCACTGATATAGGTAAATGTCATCGACATAATATCAAAAAGGTATATCTCACTCTATGAAAATAGACGTACAGATATATCAATTTGAAATTGGTGCACAACAGCGGATATTCAAAACCAAATATTTGCCGACCGGCAAACAACCCAGGTGGCATCCTCAAATATCACCAATTACAACGAATCCCGATATAATGAGGATGATCACCCAATTCCCAATAACTTACTCCCACTCATCATCTGTAAAACCATACAGATGTGAGAATCAAACCTGGTAAATACATACCCTGGAGTAAGTATCTAATCGGGAAATCAGTTTTCTTTTAACATTACACAGTGAGACTGAAACATTGAAATGTTTCGTTGGGGTTTCCTGGTATTCCTAGTAATGCCTCATCCATTATCCAGATTCACAACTATAACCGTATAATTCTTTGCCACCTCTCCAAATCCCTTCATATGTCTTTAGTCATTACCTTCTGTACACCCCTTTAAGCCAAATGGTTTTCTTCCTTCCCTACCGTTCGGCACCAGCCTATGGTTTGGAAGAAGACTATCCAAAAAGCATAAAGGGTGTACTGTCCTAATCCTAGGAGCACTCGCAATGCGAGAGAAGGTGAAGATAAAAGACACCTGAATGTACTTTATTCCTATTTCTCCTGAACCAGGATCCATCCCCGAGCTGGAACAAGTTCCTTTCGAGTTCGTATATAACCATACGATGGATTATCCAATAAAATGGGATCTTCATAGTGATACGGAGTGTCCTGGAGAAATACAAAGGTGATTTAGGATTGGCGAAGATATACTTGGTTTGGTCGTGAATAGCAGTCGCAATTTACTTTGCCCTCTTACTAATCCCTTGCTTTGTCTGAACTTAATACCTTCTGTACACCGTTTAGGCTAATTGGCTTTCTTCCTTCCCTACCGGTCGGCACCAGCCTATGGTTTGGAAGAAGACTATCCAATTTGCGTAATAGGTGTACTACTCCTAAACCAAGGAGTACTCGCAACCTGAGAGAGGGTGAAAAGAAAAGACAACTGAATAATCCTATCCGTTTTCTCCAGAACCAGAAACCATCCTCGAATTCCTTCGAGTTCGTATCTAACCATACGATGGTTTTGTCCAATGGAAGTGGACGTTCGCAGTAATACGGGGTGTCCCGGAGAAAAGGGTAAAAGTAGGAGTGGCAATGAGGTCTGCAACTCTGACAATCCAAAAGCCAGTATTAAGTAGGTTCGGTCAACTTGGTCACTGAGTCATAGTCTTAGGGTCGGGTCAATGGTCGCTGCCAAAGAGAGAGAGAAAAGAAACACTCAGCGTGCACTCTAACCTAGATCAGAATGGTTACCAATTTATCTAATCTGGAAACCTCCCACTGTACCTCAAATTCTCCTCCAAACCTGAAAGAAGAATTAGTCGGGGTCACCCGAGGAGTAAACCAACTCATCAGTGGGAATCGGGATCCAACTCTCATCGCATGACAACGTGACGGAATCCGCTCACGGTATCACACTCTAGAAGGTATGCGCATATCTGGCAAGTTTCAGTTCTTTTGAAACTCCCGATGTGATTTCTGCCCCATGCTCTTATGACCTTGACTTTGGCCAACAAATCATAAGTCACATGTCAAGTTCTACCCGTCATTCTCCAGGTTGATTCGAATCCACCCGCACAAGCCCTTGACTTTGGCCAACAAGGCTATACGACTGTTCCAAACCAACGCATCTATCTATGCTGCATATGAATAACCAACAGCTACCAAACACTGTGCCTTGACTTTGGCCAACAAACACAGCTTGAATACTATTGACTACCCATATGAAACGACGGAGGGCTACGAATGGTTTCTGGCGAAAACCTTTAACGTAAAGAACTTGATATCGTCGAAGGAACGGATAGCTTTTTAGAAAATATAGTGACGAAAACCTTTACTAAAGAGGTCACTCCCGGTGAAGGGATCTCGGCTCTTTCCCCGTAGAATGGGGTGCAGGATATTCCAAATGAATACCACGATGCAAAGCAAAAGTAATCGGCTATAGTGAAGTTAATGCCCTGACACAAACTTCTGTCCAAGGGGTCACTCCCGGTGAAGGGATCTCGGCCCTTGCCTCATCGACTGAGGAGCAGGATATTCCAAATGAATACCATGATGCAAAACAAAAGTGAACGCCCTTGCAATAACAGCTTTTTGAAAAGTGTTCCAACAACATCAGAACAGGTTTGTTTTTAAACTTGCATTGATCCGAATCAATGCAGTCCCATCATTTAATCACACCACAAAGAACGAAAATATACTGATGTACGTATATGTCATCCGCATTCGCCACTGGGTCCCGTCATTACCCGTTAGGTTAGCTAACTAACGACAGAGCGGGGACTGGACTAGCGCGGATGTAAAACATATACAACATCTACTAATATATATACCAATATATTATATTTCGCTCAAGGCGTGAAAGAAATGCAACATCACAGAAATGTACAGCATTGCAGAACAATACAGATATCTGGGATCCCCGGGTTTCACAGAGCCACTACTGAAACCCGACGTTCCCCTGGTCGTGTGGATAGCCTGTGCAATGAAATCCTAGACCCCTACGGGCGCGGCAAGTTACCCGCCAAAACCTGAAGCGAGGCAGCCCCCTTCAGCGCCGTGAATGGACCACCCAGCACTTCACGGAATCCGGTAACTTGGGCACCCCTCCTGGGTCAACCTGTACCCCCTACGAGTGCGGCGAATAGCCCGCCAATCCTAGAGTGAAGCCCCCTCCGTCTCAATGCCATGAGATGCGGGCTTGTTGCCCTCTAGAACCCGGCTATCCGTGCACCCCACCGCGGGGTAATCCTAGTACAGAATGTAAAATATACATACAACGGGTACATCGACCGCAACCAGGTCGTGCCCCAAAATAATCATACAAACAGGCAGTGACGGCAGTCCACATGTCGGACGCTCGCCCCGCAATATCAAATGTACATGATACAACAACACTGTACTAGCATTGCATCCAGGCTATCCCCCACGACCGATCCGCAACATCACAGCATAAACATAGAACATCAACGTGAAAATCACGTTCGCAAATCCGTCTAACCGGGCTATAGCAGTTAGACAGGATTTACCGATCGAGTGACATTCACGGTCGCAGATATAATGTAAATACTGTGAAAAATGTGTTTTTAAAATATCCGATCGATCAAAACAGAAAAACACATTCCACCAAGCTAGATTATGTTAATGGCGAGGCTCTGATACCACTGTAAGTGCACGGCGGCGCCCCGGCCGTCAACCCGACGGCCAAACGCGGAAACGGTGGTAAACTTTAATTTTTGCGGACTTGGCAAACCGGCACCACCGCGCACTAAACCCCGGATCGTGCCATTAAACTAGTCTAAGCTATCTAGAGAGGGGGTAGAGAAGTATACCATACGATCCGAGTCCTCCGGTCTTCATCTCCACTCCGATCTCCTCGCGGGATCTCCGTCCATCTCCTCCTCGTCGGAAAGGGCACCATGAAGCCGGGTACTTTTACGGGCTCCCACCTCAATACCGAGGCAACTCGCGCATGAAGCCGGCTACTCGACATGCTCAAGATATGCTGTAGAATGTAGTGTAGAATGCGCTTTGTCTCAATGGGGTTTGTAGTTGCCATGATGGAGGAATCAAAGAATAGAAAAATGGTGCTTGCATTTTTCTAGCAAGAAAATGAGATCAAGAATGAACTGTCAAGATGAACCTCTCATTTTCTTTCTCTCTTTTCCTTTTCTTCTTCTCTCTTTTCTTTTTCTTCAACCATTTCATCTAGTGAGAGTAAGATGGTGGAGGAATGAATATGATAGCATCAACATGAAGGGAGGTGAGTGTAGGAGATAATGAAGGGTGACCACAACCAAGACATAATCATCACAAAACTCACATCAACTCTTCTTATCAAATCTAATCACATAAAGCAAATGATAATGAAAGATAAGAAAGGCATCAAAAGATGCTTTCATAATAAATCATCTTACAAATAAAACCTCCACAAAAGTAATTTGCAAAACTGCAAATTACCCCCTCCATCAGAAAAGTCCGGCCGGGAAAGAACAAAGGAAAACCGGCCGGAACGGAAAGCAAACTGGCAACTCCAGAAAACTGATCCCGTAATAAATTACAGGATAACCCCGATACTGTGCATACACACCTGCATTTGTATTCCGTCCGGATACAAATGCAAAGAGACAAAATCTACACTGTACTATACTAGGATCGGCTTAAACCAAAGCCGGCTAGTAAAATCCGTTCGATCCTGATCCGTGCAATACCGCACGTATCTGATCGAACGCTGCCATATAACTATACGGCCACTAGTACAAACCGTCCGATCCTGATCCGTGCAATACCGCACGTATCTGATCGGACCCTGCCATATCTCCATACGGCCTCTACAGCGTTTCGCCCGAAAGCTTGAGTAACTGAAAGTGTGGTGGACTCTAAAGACTCGTCAATACTATGGCTGTGGATTTAACCACTAGCACGTCAGAGGTATAAGCCAATACGTGACGGGCCACCAGCTATTGACCAAAAGGGACGTCGATGAGGAAGCTCACCCCGACACCCAACTGAGCCTGTCAGTGACAATATCCGTACAGTCCGGTCCGTTCGTCTATAAGTATCGCATGGCGGGCCTAGGGGGTTGGTAAAAGTCAGACCCCCAAAAGCGGTACAAGTCGTGTCGGAGTGTAGCCCAGAACACCCTGAGATACTACTCGAATACCTACCAGTAAATCTCCTGCCTTGGCCAAGGTCTTTGTGTAATGGCTCTCCTAGACACAGCGCGACCTCACCCCCAATACCGGGAGAGACGAAACCCCCGAAGATCCGCTCACTGCCTCCATGTGGCTCGGGACTGTACCCAACTAAAACCTGTTTGCACGACTCCTTTGAGCCGTGGTAGGGTAGTAATCAAAGTACAGTGGGAACTCACACGAGACAAATGACGATCCCCAGGTCGATGAACTAACCTGTACACATGTCATCTGGGAACTGCTATCTGACGTCAGGTATAAGACCAACTAGCATGTTCCCGGCGAGTCCTGTCCGGTGTACTCATAACCCAATGAGCACCTGTATACATCTTAGGTGAACCAACTGACACCAATGGCTTGTGAGACCGGCCACCGCCCCTCGTCGGGGTCTCGACTGTATACACTAGTCTACTCTGGAGTATCGATGCCCTGTCTCGAAACTCCCACGACTAGGGACCTTTTAAGGATGTGCTTATAGACTACCAGCTCCCACGTATATGATCGCCCTCATACTGCCGGTCGTCAAGCAAGAATCCTAGGGGCTCTATCAACGTGCAATAGTGATCTGTCAGGTCACCTAAAGCAGTACACGATGATAGAGGTAAACCAGATAGCATACTATCATCTCGAGTAAGACTGTCCTACCGGGATAGGTCCTCCCTCAATCATTGCAATCACGTGCCTGTGATCCAATAATTGACTCTGAGGGCACTATCTCCAACAAAGCTCGCATTTGGGTCTCATTCAAGAAAACACTTTTTCAAACTAAACCGGATAATTGAACAAGATTTCCGTTTATCCCGAGACCGAACTGCTAGATTTACACGCAACAAACAAATTTGTAGATTCCAATTATTGTATCACATGCTATTAAACTAGGCGCAGTTAAAACATTCGATCGAACGATTTAAACAACCACAGACTGCTCTGAAAGCTCAACACTTGAGCAGTTTTTTTAAAAAATTCCATAAACAGCAGCAAACACATACGGGCCTGCACAAGAAACTACGGCCCAGGAATCACCTACGGCGCCGCGGAACTGCCGCAACAAAGGCCACTCTGGCCGCGGTTCCGCAGTCGTACGGTCGATTTAGGGCATCGTATTTCTGATGGGCCCATATATTTCCCTGCTTAATTTTTTACATATTTTTAATTTTAAAAAATCCAGGATTTTAAAAAATTTCCAGAGAGCACCCCCCGGGTGTCGTTTTTCGTCCGTTCATTGTTTTCAACGTCGTCTAGGTTACTACAAACCTCTAGCTTGGCTCTGATACCACTGTAGTGTTACCTTAACACCTCTATTAGGGTTTTGAAGCATCACATATGTCATAACAATAAAATTATGAGGTGCTAAGTAAACTATACTATGAATCGAACTAGAATTTATGAAGTAACTATTAATAGTATCAAATTTTAAGACGTAATTTATACTAAGTGATGAGACTACAACCTTTGTAGACCTCTTTGGAAGAGTCCTTTGCTTTGGAAGGGTTCCCTTGATCAACTCCTCGTCCACGACGATCCACCCAAAGCTCTTTGCCCTAAGCTTGTTGCTTCCTTCGATCTTTGAAAATCTTTGAAGCACAACACCCTACACAAGATAGCAAAGGTTGTGTAGGATGATGAAGTGGTTGCTATTCTTATTTAATACATTTTCTTTTATTTCTCTAACTCTATTTTAACAATTAAAAGAGAGCTAGGGTTTGGAGGAAGAAGATGGCTCTCTCTCTTTCTTTTAGAGTGAATAATGATAAGAATGAAAAAGAAAATGAGAGAGAGAGAGAGATATCTTATCATAACCATAACTATTGTTAAATCATATCTAGATATTTTTATTTAGGGTTAAAGGCAAAAGGAAAAAGAACCATGGTTGAGTTAAATTCAACCATGGAAATGTGTAGAAATGTGTAGAAGGAATGACTCAATAATGTTTTTCTTTTACCTTTAACTTTAATGAAAATATCCATATATTTATTTATCTACAATTTGATTCTTATATTGCTATTCTCTTTGTATCATCAACCATGATACATTTCATGTATGTATGTGTGTATGCACATCATCATGTACATATACATGCTTGTATCCATAAAAGGAATATGATTTAAATAAATAATAAATAATATAAAAGTCAATATTAAATCAACACTTGATTTAATAAATCGGTCATATCTCATATGACCCGACTAATATTATATGTCCGATTAAAATACAGTATCACATACTCGTATTTAATCGAGCCTCCGTACATATCTCATATGTGCACCACTTCGTTTCGCCTGAGCCGAGAAACTTCTATGTGGGACTCTAAGACTCGTCAATATGCCAGCAGTAGATGATGATCATATCAAACACCCACAAGCCGCAAGCGGTCAGCTAAACGTAATGGCCACCTGGGTATTGAGCGATCAGAATAAGAACAAGCGAACCTGTCAAAACTCCTGTCAATCCATCCGGCAACACTTACCGTACAGTCCGGTCTCTTCGTCAGATATGCTGCATATCGAGTATAGGGATGGAATCGTCGACCCCAATAACTCAATAATTCATGCCGGTATATGGTCTATAACAGATCGAGAAACTTACTGATAACACTTATCAGTAATATCTCAGCAGCCCAGGCCAGGGACTTCCCGTTATAGCCAATCGTGCACAGCACAGCATCAACCCCCAATACCGGGAGAGGTGAAACCCCTCCTATCACTCACTGCCTCCATATGCCTCGAGACTATACACAAAATCCACCTGTTTGTACGACTCGGTAGAGCCGCAGTAGGGTGGAGATCAAAGTACAGTGGGAGGGCACACAAGACTCTATGACGATCTCGGGTCTACAGACTAACCTGTACCAGTGTCACCTGAAAACTGCTATCCGACGTATGATATAATACCATATAGGAGTTCTCGGTGAGTCCGTTCAGTGTACCCAGTCTCACTGAGCACCCGTATACTATCTTCGGTGTCAACACACCAGACGGATATGGGATCATCCATCGCCCATCATATGGAACAAGAATGGTATACGCTAGTCTAAACTGGAATATCGATGCCCTATCTCGATATACCTACGACTAGGAACATTTCAAGGATATACTTATAAACTACAGATGTCCCTCTATTATGATCCACATCATAATCCTAGTAGTCAAGCTAATATCCTTAGGGCTTTATCAACATGCACTAAATGAATATAAACATGATCAAGTGAACATATGATAAAGTAAAACCAGATAGCATACTATAATGTCGAGCAAGACTGTCCTCTGAATATATATATACATATCAGTACATACACTATCTCATAATGTCAAACTTAAGTCAAATAAGGCCAAAATTGAATACATTAATTTTTATAATTTTTGAAAATTTTCAATTTTTATGGGTTTTAAAATAAGTATGCAAATGCAAAAATATACACATGAATGCGAAGGAAGAAGACTTACCGAGCATACCCCTAAACTTAAACTTGACAGTATCCTCACTGTCATGCTACACCAAGATGGTCAAAATGTCGGCACTCCCCTGTTTATTTATTTATAATTTTTTTATTTTATTGTTAAAATAAAAACAAAAATATATACAGAAAGGCCCCCCCAAACTTCATTGAAATAGAGTTAAACGTCATTGCCAAACTTTGGAAAGACCAAACGTCAACACCAACCAGTCGAAAAATTTATCTGTAAAGAGTATCGGTTGGTGGAAAAATATGTTGTACCAATCCAAAAAGAATTGGGGAAGATAGAAGTGGTGGTATGGAAAGTGTGGAAGTGAATAGATAGGAGGTGGTGATGAATTAAAACGAGAATGGGAATGATCAGCAATCAGTGGAATATTGGAATTCTCGTAGCTTATTAAAAGAAAGGGGGGTGGTTCAACTTCTAAAGGAGGAGGTTGACTAACCACACTATCCCCAAGATATTTCTGTGGATCCTTTATCGACTTGGCATCATCCATCATATGCATATGATATTCAATTATGAGGGAACTAATCTCCTCGATGTCCGCCATAGTCCATCCGAAATCTTGCCGCCTATCTTGTAAGACCATTAAAAGAGCGTTCTCTTGCTCGAAGGCTAGAGAGGCCGATATGATAACGGGAAAGGTCTCATTCTCACCTATGTAAGCATATTTAAGGTGAGACGGCAAGGGCATGAGTTCGAGTTTCGGAGGCAAAAGAATCATAGGTAAAATTGGGGAATCTACCTCGAACTCAAAGGACTCCAACACAGGTTCGAAATCACTGCAAACAACCGATTCGGATGGTTCAACTAACTCATCCAAAAATTCAAAAGACTCATATTCGGGCTGTGAGTCGTCATCATCCGAAAAAGTGAAACATTCATAATCAATATCGGTTGTGTCAACTGTGGTAGGCTCAAGGAGGGACGCACTAGTGGCGTCAAAACTGTTTTCATCAAACAAAAATCTTTCAAGCTCGCAGTCCTCCTGCGTGATTTCGTGACTAGAGCAAACTTCTCGTGTACTAGTTTTAGGCACAGGGGGCAGACTTCCTAACTTGTAAATATTTAACTCACCAGACGTCTTCCCGAAGGATAGAGTCATGGAGCCATTGCGACAGTTTATTACGGCATTGGAAGTGGCCAAAAATGGTCGACCGAGAATCACCGGAATTTGGTTCCGTGAGTTAGCAACAGGTTGTCTGTCCATAACGATAAAATCAACAGGGAATATGAAATCCCCAACTTTGATCAACACATCCTCTAGCTCACCCCAAGAATGGGTGATTGATCGATCAGCCATTTGGAGAGTACAACGAGTGGGTTTTAACTCTCCAACCACTAATTGTTCCTAAACGGAGTAGGGAAGCAGGTTAACACTATACCCAAGATCTAAAAGTGCTCGATTAATTTTCTTATCCCCAATTGTTATTGAAATCGTAGGACAGCCGGGGTCCTTTCGTTTTTGGGGTAAGGGTTGAGGTTGGTTAATAGCATTGTTCACTGCACTAGCCACTAGCAGTTTCTTGGGTATTTGAGATGACTTTCTCTTTTGTAAGTGCACGGCGGCGCCCCGGCCGTCAATCCGACGCCGGAATGCGGAAACGAAACTTTTTACGAACATGTAAACCGGCACCACCGCGCACAAAAATCCCGGATCGGGCCATTAACATAGTCCTTGCTAACTAGAGAAGGGGTAGAGAGATATACCTAGCGATCCATGTCCTTCGGTCTTCTCGTCGTCGTCCCGATCTCCCCGTGGAATCTCTGGTCTCCACCACGTCGCCGGCTTCATTTACGGGCTCCCACCTCTGGACCGAGGAAACTCGGGCACGAAGTTGGCGAGCCAACGTGCCCAAGAATTGCTGTAGAATGTAGTGTAGAAAGCTATGTGTCTCATGGGGTTTGAGGAAGTTGCCTTTGGTGGAGGATTGAGATGATAGCATTTTTGGAGATGAAGTTGGGGATTTTTGCAAGCACAAGAGAACCAAAAATCCCCACAAAAAAAATGGGCAGCCCCCTACCCAAATTGGCCGGCCCCTCATGAGGTCAAGAGAGAGGGAAAAAAGTCCAAGGGGGGTGTGTATCTATCATGCATGAGAGAGAGAAAAAATGCTGATGTGAAGAAATGATCACAAGCAAAACCAACACTCCATCAACCATCATCATACCCAAAGTCAAACAATGATGAAGTCAAGAAGTCAAATGATGGTGCAACCATCATGAAGAAATAATATGCAAAGACCACCCTCCACAATGCTAATTTGCACAATTGCAAATAAGCCCACCTCCACCAATTTTCAGCCAATAAAAAATACAAAGAAAAATGGCCGAAACGGAATGCAAACTGGCAACTTCATAAAACTGATCCCGTAATAAATTATAGGAAACCCCGCTATTGTATATACATACCAGCATTTGTATTCCGACCGAAATACAAATGCAATGAGACAAATCTACACTTTACAATACTAGGATCCGGCTTAAACCAAAGCCTGCTAGTAATATCCGTCCGATCAAGATCCGTGCAATACCGCATGAATCTGATCGAACCCTGCCATATCTCCATACGGCCTCTACCACGTTTCGCTCGAAACTTGAGAAACTGGTCTGTGGGGGACTCTAAAGACTCGTCAATACTTTGGTTGTGGATTTAACCACTAGCACGTCAGAGGTATTAGCCTATACGTAACGGGCTACCAGGTATTGACCAAAAGGGACGTCGATGAGCGAACTCATCCTGACACCTTACTGAGCCTGTCAGTGACAATATCCGTACCGTCCTTTCCGTTCGTCTATGAGCATCGCATGGCGGGCCTAGGGGGTTGGTAAAAGTCAGACCCCCAAAAGCGGTACAAGTCGTGTCGGAGTGTAGTCCAGAACACCCTGAGATACTACTGGAATACCTAACAGTAAATATCCTGCCTTGGCCAAGGACTTTAATGTACTGGCTCTCCTAGACACAGCACGACCTCACCCCCAATACCGGGAGAGACGAACCCCTGCAGATCCGCTCACTGCCTCCATGTGGCTCGGGACTGTACTCACCTAAAACCTGTTTGCACGTCTCCTTTGAGCGTGGTAGGGTAGTAATCAAAGCACAGTGGGAACTCACACGAGACAAATGACGATCTCAGGTCGATGAACTAACCTGTACACATGTCACCAGGGAACTGCTATCTGACGTCAGGTATAAGACCAACTAGCATGTTCCCGGCGAGTCCTGTCCGGTGTACTCATAACCCAATGAGCACCTGTATACATCTTAGGTGAACCAACTGACACCAGTGGCTTGTGAGACCGGCCACCGCCCCTCGTCGGGGTCTCGACTGTATACACTAGTCTACTCTGGAGTATCGATGCCCTGTCTCGAAACTCCCACGACTAGGGGCCTTTTAAGGATGTGTTTATAGACTACCACCTCCCACGTATATGATCGCCCTCATACTGCTGGCAGTCAAGCAAGAATCCTAGGGGCTCTATCAACGTGCAATAGTGACCTGTAAGGTCACCTAAAGCAGTACATGATGATAAAGATAAATCAGATAGCATACTATCATCTTGAGTAAGACTGTCTTACTGGGACAGGTCCTCCCTCAATCATTGCAATCACGTGCCTCTGATCCAATAATTGACTCTGAGGGCACTATCTCCAACAATCTCACACTTGCACTCAAGGCTAATTATTGCGATGTCGCATATTCATAGCCCGTGTGATACCGAACACCCAACTCCTCTACTAGTTAGTCTCACAAAACCTGTTTGCGAAACTATTGCGTTCGAGGAATAGCCTCTGTGAGTGGATCCGCTTTGATGTTTCTTTCTATGTCTCTCTATATCTCAAGTTCGCGGATAAAGCCATCTCCCGAAATGAGCAATACCTGTCTTAGAGTATGTTTGGATATCTAATGGGACCTAGTTCATAAATGAACTCCAAATCCAAACTTCTTAGACTGTATCGTCAACTGAACTTAATCAGTATCCTGCGCCATTCCTCCCTCGGTATCCACCTGGACCACCTGTCCAAAATACTGCCCCTCGTCAGAGGGAAAACTATAACTCTGACAACCAATCTGTCATCCAGGTCACCTTGGAAGCCTGGAATGATAACTGTCTCCTGAAATGAGGCTGTCGTTATCATATCGCTAGAACATCCACTTATGTTCTAAAAATGCTTCCGACCGTTTCTCCAGGATTGGATCAGTATCAACTTATTGCGTCTATTGCAAAAACAACATCTGGTGTGGTACTCATGATCGACTCAATTGCCTAAGCAAGTGATCTGCCAATCATGCACATCCCTCTCCCCTTTAGTCTGTAAGACACCTTTAGAGAGGGTGACTCCATCACCAGCAGGTACACCACCGTGCCAGGAGTCGTCCATTCTAAAAACTCTTAGAATGTTGTCTAAGTACCCAGATTGGGAAACTACCCAAATCTAGATCTAAAACCATAGATCTAGTAACCAGAATGTCTGATATAATATCCATATCTAATGTGGAGAAACCACTGTGTGACAACCAAAGTATAACCGACCGTAGTATAGGAATTTCACTTCCTACTCTGTGTATGTCATCCAAGTACTAGGACATCACACCCTACTACCTTCTAAACAGATCCATCCCCTATTCTGATGATGTCAAACCTATGACTGTCACATCAGAAAATAGATGATCTATCTCCGCTACATCTGCTTTAGTCTATAAATAGACATAAGCCATTTGTCCACCAATGCTTCCGCTGCTCCCACTGACTACGACAACCCTCTGGCAAAGTCATATACATGTACACTACTAAAGCTAGTTTAGAACGACGATATACTCATCCTCCTGCCGGGTCTCGCAGTCTGGAACAACAGCAATGGCATGTCTGGGTAAACAAGAACCTCCCTGTCACCGTCCTTGAGGCTACCGGAGTACCCCTCGGGTGCCTGAGGTTACCCACCGTATCTGCGGAGTGGCCAATGGAATGTCAAACCAAATTGAATCTTTAGGTTCTTATCAAATTTTCAGTAATCGTTTGCGGTTCTGGAATCACTTCCAGTTCTACCATACTCCCACTACTGTTTTCTTAAAAAAACCATTTTTGTTAAAACTGTGGCGAGTAAAGAACAATATCACTATTGATCTTCCAGATGGTAGAAAGTCAACCCTCGTCATAGCCTGGGTCAACCCACAAACAGCCATTACAGAAATGTGCCTTGAGTTATCCAGAGTCTGGTTTTAAGAATAAGCCGGACAACTCCCCGTACCTTAACATCGTTAATATATGAACTGTTCTATATCCAATATAGAACCAGAGGCACTGATTTAATTGAACCAGATTCAAATCATGCAGCTTTCTCTAATGCATGTCAACTAAATGGAAGGAGGCCTATCAGCGTTACTTAACTTAGGAATGCTTCCAATTACGAGTAATCTGAAAAAGAAGCAATTTCTCTTAATCATTACTATCAACTGAATACCATACACAAGTATCTACATCTTCGATCACTTTGAAGAATCCCGATACTTGCAATACCTGGTCTCTACTTTATTCATATACCTATAACTTCTCAAAATTCGGACCCTGTATTTCCACGAAACACCTTTCTAAAAACTAGAGAAGTCATAAGTAAACCGAATATAGTACGAGGACCAACCCCTCTGTCCTAATGGACGCTGGACAACATACAATACTCTGTACAAGTCCTTTGAGTCTAATAGCTCATTCCCTGTGTGTCGTAGGTTGAAAACTGTACTTATGGTTAAGAAGAATTACACCGTTGTTTAATGCTCCTTACCTAACCATCCACTGATATAGGTAAATGTCATAAACATAATTTCAAAAAGGTATATCCCACTCTATAAAAATAGACGTACAGATATATCAATTTGAAATTGGTGCATAACAGCGGATATTCAAAACCAAATATTTGCCGTCCGGCAAACAACCCAGGTGACTTCCTCAAATATCACCAATTACCACGAATTCCGATATAATGAGGACAATCACCTAATTCTCAATAACTTACTCCCACTCATCATCTGTAAAACCATACAGATATGAGAATCATACCTGGTAAATACATACCCTGGAGCAAGTGTCTAATTGAGAAATCAGTTTTCTTTTAACAGTACACAGCGAAACTGAAATATTGAAATGTTTCGATGGGGTATCCCGGTATTCCTAGTAATGCCTCTTCCATTATCCAGATTCACAACTGTAACCGTGTAATTTTTTGCCATCTTTCCAAATCACTTTATATGTCTTCATTCATTACCTTCTGCACACCATCTTAGGCTAAATGGTTTTCTTCCTTCCCTACCGTTCGGCACCAGCCTATGGTTTGGAAGAAGACTATCCAATAAGCATACTGGGTGTACTGTCCTAATCCTAGGAGCACTCGCAATGCGAGAGAAGGTGAAGATAAAAGACAACCGAATAAACCTTATTCCTATTTCTCCTGAACCAGAATCCATCCCCGAACTGGAACAAGTTCCTTTCGAGTTCGTGTATAACCATACGATGGAGTATCCAATAAACTGTGGATCTTCGTAGTGATACGGAGTGTCCTGGAGAAATACAAAGTTGATTTATGATTGGCCAAGAAATACTTGGTTTGGTCGTGAATAGCAGTCGCAATTTACTTTGCCCTCTTACTAATCCCTTGATATGTCTTTACTTAATACCTTCTGTACACAATCATTAGGCTAATTGGTTTTCTTCATTCCCTACCGGTCGGCACCTGCCTATGCTTTGGAAGAAGACTATCCAATTTGCGTAATAGGTGTACTATCTCCTAAACCAAGGAGTACTCGCAACCTGAGAGAAGGTAAAAGGAAAAGACAACTGAATAGTCCTATTCGTTTTCTCCAGAACCGGAAACCATCCTCGAATAAATTCCTTCGAGTTCGTATATAACCATACGATGGTTTTATCCAATGGAAGTGGACGTTCGTAGTAATACGGGGTGTCCTGGAGAAAAGGGTAAAAGTAGGAGTGGCAATGAGGTAAGCAACTCTGACAATCCAAAAGCCAGTGTTTAAGAAGGTTCGGTTAATTTTGGTCACTAAGTCATAGTCTTAGGGTCGGGTCATGGTCGCTGCCAAAGAAGGAGAGAAAAGAAACACTCAGCGTGCACTCTAACCTAGATCAGAATGATTATCATTTTATCTAATCTGGAAACCTCCCACTGTACCGTCAAATTCTCCTCCAAACCTGAAAGAAGAATTAGTCGGGATCACCCGAGGAGTAAACCAACTCATCAGTGAGAATCGGGATCCAACTATCATCGCATGATAACGTGACGGAATCCGCTCACGTTATCACACTCCAGAAGGTATGCGCATATCTGGCAAGTATCAGTTTCTTTAGAAACTACCGATGTGATTTCTGCCCCATGCTCTTATGATCTTGACGAAGGTCAAAAAATCATAAGTCGCATGTCAAGTTCTACCCGTCATTGTCCAGGTTAATTTGAACCCACCCGTACAAGACCTTGACGAAGGTCAACAAGGCTATACGACTGTCCCAAAACAACGCATCTATCTATGCAACAGAAAGGTAACAAGCAGCTACCATACACTATGCCTTGACTAAGGCCAACAAACATAGCATGAATACTACGTGCTACCCGTCTGAAATGACGGAGGGCTACGAATGGTTTTTGGCGAAAAACCTTTAACGTAATGAACTTGATATCGTTGAAGGAACCGGATAGCTTTTTATAAAAAAAATAGTGACGAAAACCTTTCCCGGTGAAGGGATCTCGGCTCTTTCCCCGTAGAATGAGGTGCAGGATATTCCAACTGAATACCACGATGCAAAGCAAAAGTAATCGGCTATAGTAAAGTTATTTCCCTGACGCAAACTTCTGTCCAAGGGGTCACTCCCGGTGAAGGGATCTCGGCCCTTGCCTCGTCGACTGAGGTGCTGGATATTCATAACCGAATACCACTGTGCAAAACAAAAGTGAACGTCCTTGCAATCACAGCTTTTTGAAAAGTGTTCCAACAACATCAGAATAGGTTTGTTTAACTTGCATTGATCCGAATCAACACAGTCCCATCAATTGATCACACCAATAAAGAACGAAAATAATGATGTACGTATATGCCATCCGCATTCGCCACTGGGTGCCGTCATCACCCGTTAGGTTACTTAACTAACGACAGAGCGGGGACTGGACTAGCGCGGATGCAAAACATATTCAACATCTACTAGTATATATATCAATATATAATATTCGCTCAAGGAATGATAAAATGCAACAACACAGAAATGTAAAAAGCATCACAGAACAATACAGATATTTGGGATCCCCGGGTTTCACAGAGCCGCTACTGAAACCCGATGTTCCCCTGGTCGTGTGGATAGCCTGTGCAATGAAATCATAGACCCCTACGGGCGCGGCAAGTTACCCGCCAAAACCTGAAACGAGGCAGCCCCCTTCAGCAACGTGAATGGACCACCCAGCACTTCACGGAATCCGATAACTTGGGCACCCCTCCAGGGTCAACCTGTACCCCCTACGAGTGCGGCGAACAGCCCTCCAATTCTAGAGTAAAGCCCCCTCCGTCTCAATGCCATGAGATGCGGGCCCGTTGCCCTCTAGAACCCGGCTATCCGTGCACCCCACCGCGGGGTAATCCTAGTACAGAAAGTAAAATATACATACAACGGGTACATCGACCTCACCCCGGTCGTGCCCCAAAAGAATAATATACAAACAGGCAGTGACGGCAGTCCACATGTCGGACGCTCGCACCGCAATATCAAATGTACATATAAAACGAAACTGTACTAACATTGCTTCCAGGCAATCCCCCACGACCAATCCGCAACATCACAGCACAACACAGAATATCAACGTGAATGTCACGTTCGCAAATCCGTCTAAAAGGGCTATAGAAGCTAGACAGGATTTACCGATTAAGTGACATTAACGGTCGCAGATATAATGTAAATACTGTGAACTAACATGTAAATAATATTCGATCGACTAAATTTTCCCAAGTGGGCCCCAAGCACTACTGTAGCACTCAAAGAAAATCTGGGCCCAAACAGAATATACCAAAACCCTTATTTTCAAGTTTAAAGAGCTCTGTGCAAAAATGGTACAGTGAAGACACTGTACTGCGGCGGAACCGCGGCCGGAAGGGGGGTTTGGCCGCGGTTCCGCGGTCGGTCTACAGTATCACGCTACTAATTTTTCACAGAATTCTTATAACTTCCTGCATGGTTTTCTGCAACACACTGAAAAAAATTTCGAGCCAAAAATAATTCGACAGAAAACTGATGCTTTGAAATCGCGGTTTTGGGATTTTTGTTCGATCGAAATGTTTAAACATGTTAGACCAAGCTAGACTAGGTTAATGGCGTGGCTCTGATACCATGTAAGTGCACGGCGGCGCCCCGGCCGTCAATCCGACGCCGGAATGCGGGAACGAAACTTTTTACGAACTTGTAAACCGGCACCACCGCGAACAAAAATCCCGGATCGGGCCATTAACATAGTCCTAGCTAACTAGAGAAGGGGTAGAGAGATATTCCGAGCAATCCATGTCCTTCGGTCTTCTCGTCGTCGTCCCGATCTCCCCGCGGAATCTCCGGTCTCCACCACGTCGCCGAAAGGGCACCACGTCGCCGGCTTCTTTTACGGGCTCCCACCTCTGGACCGAGGCAACTCGGGCACGAAGTTGGCGAGCCGACGTGCCCAAGAATTGCTGTAGAATGTAGTGTAGAAAGCTATGTGTCTCATGGGGTTTGAGGAAGTTGCCTTTGGTGGAGGATTGAGATGATAGCATTTTTGGAGATGAAGTTGGGGATTTTTGCAAGCACAAGAGAACTAAAAATCCCCACAAAATAAAATGGGCAGCCCCCTTCCCAAATTTGTCGGCCCCTCATGAGGTCAAGAGAGAAGGAAAAAAGTCCAAGGGGGTGTGTATCTATCAGGCATGAGAGAGAGAGAAAATGATGATGTGAAGAAATGATCACAAGCAAAACCAACACTCCCTCAACCATCATCACACCCTAAGTCAAGCAATGATGAAGTCAAGAAGTCAAATGATGGTGCAACCATCATGAAGCAACAATATGCAAAGACCACCCTCCACAATGCTAATTTGCACAATTGCAAATAAGCCATCCTCCACCAATTTTCAGCCAATGAAAGATACAAAGAAAAATGGCCGAAACGGATTGCAAACTGGCAACTTCATAAAACTGATCCCGTAATAAATTACAGGAAACCCCGCTACTGTATATACATACCCGCATTTGTATTCTGACCGAAATACAAATGTAATGAGACAAATCTACACTGTACAATACTAGGATCCGGCTTAAACCAAAGCCTGCTAGTATTATCCGTCCGATCATGATCCATGCAATACCGCTCGAATATGATCGAACCCTGCCATATCTCCATACGGCCTCTACAGCGTTTCGCCCGAAACTTGAGAAACTGATCTATGGGGGACTCTAAAGACTCGTCAATACTTTGATTATGGATTTAACCACTAGCACGTCAGAGGTATTAGCCTATACGTAACAGGCTACCAGATATTGACCAAAAGGGACGTCGATGAGCGAACTCATCCTGACACCCTACTGAGCCTGTCTGTGACAATATCCGAACAGACCGGTCCGTTCGTCTATGAGCATCGCATGTCGGGCTTAGGGTGTTGGTGAAAGTGAGACCCCCAAAAGAGGTACAAGTCGTGTCGGAGTGTAGCCCAGAACACCCTGAGATACTACTGGAATACCTACCAGTAAATCTCCTACCTTGGCCAAGGACTTTAATGTACTGGCTCTCCTAGACACAGCACGACCTCACCCCCAATACAGGGAGAGAAGAACCCCTGCAGATCCGCTCACTGCCTCCATGTGGCTCGGGACTGTACCCAACTAAAACCTGTTTGCACGTCTCCTTTGAGCGTGGTAGGGTAGTAATCAAAGCACAGTAGGAACTCACACGAGACAAATGACGATCTCAGGTCGATGAACTAACCTGTACACATGTCACCAGGAAACTGCCATCTGACGTCAAGTATAAGACCAACTGGCATGTTTCCGGCGATTCCTGTCCGGTGTACTCATAACCCAATGAGCACCTGTATACATCTGTCACGACCCGAAAGAGCACGTGACTGGCCCTTGAACCATATGAAGTCTATAGGACCCCATCTGATCCAAGTAAGCCAAAATCCCAGAAATTTAAAACCATTTAAAGAGAAAATAAGAAAAACTGGTTTAAGAAGTAAAGAAATCATGTTTCGAAAATCAAAGTTTTTAAATAACTAAGCCGAATATGCATTTTTAAAATGTGTAACCTTTCCTGAAAATTTCAGCAGAGTTTCCTTTGTAAAAACTGGCCCCGAACGGGGTACAACAAGAATAACATATATGAAATGATAAAAGGCATCCCCAAGCGGGAGCTAGCTCTTCGTCAATTGACGGTCACAACCATGCAAGCAATAATAATATACAACGCCAAAAGGGCGAGGATCGAAACACAAAAAGAACTCAAAGCAGCCAGAAAACCGTAATACTACAAGCGTGACTCTAAGGTCCAAATAATACAACACTGTTTTCTAAGTCTGAAACAATATACAAGTTTTGGTTGATGGAATTCGAGATACAATGAATAATACAGGAACAATGGCGGTTCTAATACAAAAGAACCCACCTACCAACGCAAGTCACCCATACGGAAGCAGTGTGCCAGAAATGCCGCTATGGAATCTGTACGGCAAAAACCTGCAAGGACTGTGGCACAACGGGGGTGAGTTGCCAACTCGTGAATAGAAAAATATCTACAAGCAGAGATCGAATGTATGACCTATCCTAGGTCAATACGATCATATATAAATTAACCTCAATATGAATAAGTCTGAAGCATGCTAAACTGGCAATGTAATCTCTATACATGAGTGTAGTGCCAAGTGCTCGTGCCAGTGCCTCAGGTAATACCATATCATAAATGTGAGGTATAATAAATGTAATCAAATCTGCATGTACGTGGATCCCGTCCACTCGTCACCCAATGACAATAACCATCATGCATGTAAATATCATCAGCATATGCATGGAAATATGAGGATATAAACCACTTGTGTCCCCCGCGACACGTAAAAATCATGGAACCGATGTGCCCGGCATCGACACAAGAAAATATCATGAAAACTGTGCCCAGCATCGGCACGTAAATCCTCATATATATCGGGCTCCGTCAGTCCGGACCAGCCTACGGGCTCCGTCTGCGGAATCGGCCCTCGGCCCCAGCAGTACGCCCATATCCATCTATCGACTCTGGTCGGTATCCTCCGGATAACCGCCAGGTCCAACCAATCACCGATAGTTACTCGCCCGCCTCCAGGCTCAATCGGAAAAATTCTTCGATCATCTTGCCGAGGGGAACCATACCGGGTCCACCATGTACCCGCAATCGGCTCATCCGCTCCTCGAATCGGGTTTCACATGTCGCTCTCAGCACCGAGAAAACACATGGTGGACGCACTGAAATATCATATCAAGGGTAACCGGGTTTTTAAAGCAATGACATATTCTCTTTTGAAATACCCACGGTTCCCAAATCCAGAAACATCATGGAAATAGTAACTTTCAATGCGTATAATCAGAAAGCATGATGTATATGACATGTAAAAGAAATGTAAGCATATCAGTCTGTCATGAAAGAATCATATACCGAATGCAACAGTACTACAGTGTAGTGACATGGCAATTATCGATGATGAAGTGTGTGAGCCGGCAACAAGTGTACGTGGAACATACGCATCATCGTTAATGGTGCGGGTGTCCTAGCAGCATGACTGTAATATATATATCGATAAACACAAGCAATGCAATGCAATGCAAATAGCATGAGTATGCGGAACCGAATAATCAACGCAACAGTAAAGAATCTATCTCAATAAATATATCATGCAGCCTTGCCTTTTGAAATAAGACGAATCAGGGTTTTTGGTAAAATAAGGGCTACGGTGTTTTAATAAAAGATGTGTCGTTTGAAAATATCCGTAGAATCCCTTTTGCCTATCTTTAAAATATCCCCGATTCGTTAGTCTTGAAATAGGTATGACTCGGGTCTAGTCTAACACCTACTATGCGAACTACGGACCCAACAGTCAAGTCAATCGGGAGGGGTATGAAAACCACCTAAATCTAAGTCAATATCACATTATCTCATCACATAACAGGTATCACTACCATCATATCACATCTCCAATACAAACTCTGTCATGTCGCCAAATATCACGGCCTCAATTGAATCTCATCGACTCATCTCAATCCCCCGTATCATCCTCAAATCTCGTATATGAACACATAGTCCCATACCCATGTGTAGATATACGCACCATCATATGCGCACAGATAAATAAAAGAATGTATGCAAGTATGTGTGTATGTGTGAGTGCACCCACTACTCTAGGGTTTCGCACTACTAAACCAATACATCCTTTTCATCAATAAATCCATTATTACCATCAATAGTCCTAACAACACATAATAAATATATGTGTGTATACGTATTCGTATACATCACCACGGAATGCGGGGGTGCTATACGCCATCCACCCGACTTCTCCCCGTAGATATGAATCTACTCACATTGCTTCTTATGTGGCGATGCCGATGTCGACATCTTCATCTTCTTCGCCTCTACATCACATAGGGTACCTTCAAGTATATCACAACGCTAAAACACATGAAAATCACATCGA
Source organism: Agapanthus africanus (assembly GCA_030015575.1). Taxonomy (NCBI): domain Eukaryota; kingdom Viridiplantae; phylum Streptophyta; class Magnoliopsida; order Asparagales; family Amaryllidaceae; genus Agapanthus; species Agapanthus africanus. The sequence goes on from JASDDO010000006.1 coordinate 210,800,360, forward strand.
AAACCAAAATAGCACACGCAACTCGCATAGGTAAAAACCTATCGTCTCGCATGTAAACACGTTCAATATCCACTTGTCGTTGACGTCCAAACGCCACCCGACAGAAACGAATCACCAAATACCAAAATCCATGCTAAAACAAGTCGTAAATCATACGCCAACTCAAGAAAATCAACCCAGATTTTACCCTAACTGGAATCAGTCAAAACTAGACATACCCAGGGTCAAGTTTATAGGGCAAAAGGCTACAGAACAAAAACGAAGGGGTTCCAACCTGCTCTGGCCGCAATTTGCGGCCAGAGGGATTAAATCTGTGGCCCAAACAAAGAATTAGGGGCTAGGGCTTTGTGTGGTGGTTCCATGGTGCCTGCACATCTCACTGTCAACTCAGTTTTATTTTTGGGGTCTCCGGGTGATAGCAGATTCTTAAATACGATCACAGATTCATTGTTTTCCCCGATATCGATTCCGTAAATCCGTATTCTGGTTGTATGTTCAGGTTTGGGTCCAAATTAGCATCACACAAGGGGTCCTAAGGTCACAACAAGCCTCAATTTCACTTTTATTTCAGGTCTAACCCTAAACCCTAACTTGAATTCTCCAAAGTCCACAAAACGACACAATATCGATATGAAACTAGAATTGATGCACAAGGAAATTGAAATACTACTTGAGGGTGCTGAAATTAGCTACTTTGGCAACTCAAGAAAATTCACGAGTTGCTCAAAGTCCTCAAGATCCACTCTTCCTTAGTCCAAAGCGTTCCTCTCGAGCTCGTGCACCATTTTAGTGAAGGGAAGATGGGGTTTTGGAGTTGATTTGAGTGTGATGGAGATGATTTTAGTGAGGAGAAAGAGCAAGGGGGCAGCAACAGTAGCAACTGAAGAAGAGGGAGGGAGAAATGAGTTGAAGAATGTTGGAGGAATGGTTCATGTCAACACACCTCACCTACTCTTTCTCTCTCTCACCATGCTTCATAATATATTCCCTTTTCCTTTTTCTTTTCTTTTCCTTAACCATAATTCCTTCTTATCCCAATAGTGAACCCAAATGAACAACCATGGCAAGAAAAATGTAACACAAGTGTAGAAAAAGATATGTGCATGTTTTGCACAAAAATGCCAAAAATCCGATTAGCGATTTTTAATCGCGATTAACACTAAACTAGTGTCAAACAAAATATAAAAACTTTAAAATGGCATAATTCCATAAAATACCCTATTTTAGAATTTTCCATAATTTTCCCCATTTATTTGTATTATATTATACCGGAATATTAAAATATTCATTAAAATAATATTAAATTATAAAAATTCCCCAAAATTAATATTTTAATATTTTGAAACATTACAATCTACCCCTTAAAGAAATTCGGTCCCCGAATTTAAATTTAAACCCCTAAATACTAAAATATTTCAATACAAATTCCAAGTCATCGGGGCTCCGAAATCATCTATACATAAAACATCATAGCGCAATGCATGCGCATGAGTACTGAGCAGATAACTCAAAAGCAACACTCCGTCAAGCATCCCGCAATCATCGGAGTCATGGTAAAGACACAAATGTCAAATCCAATACAAAACCAATATGATATAGATCAGAACTATACATGTAGACATCCAGTCTATACATGTGAATAGCCGATGTAAATGCATGCCAAATCTTTTTAAATCGCCGTGCGATGCACGTAACACTGCACAGTGGCGGACGTTTTTCATAAGAAAAATAACTATATACGTATATATCCTTTGTTTACTATGTACGTTACGCCGTTTTGAAAACAATTTAGAAGGATTTCCTTGTTTTTAAAACGTTTCGTGTCATATCGGACACGTAGGTATATATACCGAGACTATAGCTCGCTCTTTGGAAATCCCTTCGATAACTATCAATGCATGCAAAATATATCCAGGTACTGTCCTCTGACTAGTCCCGCTCAGTATGAAAACAAATATCCAATATCACAAAAATGTACTGCTCCAAAAGGAATAAATCCCAAAAATGCACATAACACCACCCTGTGCGTCTGGTGCGCACGGAAATCAAAATCCATATATGTTACATACAGGTGCACAAAACAACATCTAGGTGCAACGGGTGTGCACGAAGTATCTGTCATAGGCAACCGGTATGCCTGACAGCAAAACCAGGTGCATCTGACATGCACGAAGAATCTCGATTTAGTGCATCTGGTGTGCACCAAAATCGTATCTCAAAACATGCGCCCAACATGCGCGAAAATCCAAGTCGGTGCATCCATCGTGCACGAATGAAAATCTAAACCTTGCGCACTCAACATGCACGGAATCACAAAATCCAATAGCAACACCGAACGTGCGTAAGTCCAATCAAAGCACGGAGTGTAGGAATCAATCATCAATATCAGTGTCAAAATCGACATATCGAATGACATCGAATCGAAGTCAGGTGCGACCGTAGTGCACAAAATATAAATCCGGTGCAACAAAGGAATGAAATATAAATCTGATGCGACAAGAAACATAAAACTGGTGCGACAAACGCACGAAGTATAGAACTGGTGCATCCCATGCACAAATACCAAGCAATAACTGAAATGCGTAAGCAGCAACACCAAGTGTACCCAGGTATAAAGGAAATCATAAACGTGTGCAACTGCGTGCACAAAACACATATCAATGCACTACAAGCACATATAAGCTATACCGAGTGCAAAATCAAATCGTGTGCGTAATATATGCACAACCTCAAATCAACCGTATGAAATCCATGAAGTCATAATCAGGTGCAGCCAAGGCACGAAACAATATACAATGCGGCTTAATCAAAATCAGGTGTACCGCGATGGAAAATCTCACAACCGCGTGCATCAGCGTGCACAAATCAAATCAAAACACTAAAAGTACATGAAAAGTATGCTGGAAGCGTAAATCAAATCACCGGCATAAAATAGGCATGAAATCACAATCAATACCTCAAGAGTAATAACTATGCGCAAGGTATAAATACCCAGTAGGTGCAACCATGGTGCAAGAAAACAAATACCATGGAACTCAGTCATCGAGACTAAATCATGCGAATAGATCGCCCAAAATACCGAAATCCAAAGTGACGGATACGTGATAGTCAAATCACAAAATCACAAATCATAAATACCGCCGTCGGTATATCCTCCTTCGAAGTCCAAATGGTGCCGGTACATCCAATGCTAGCGGCGCAAGATATCTACTTGCATCTTGCTTGCGGCTGGCATCCTCTGCCTCTGGTTCCTTATCTTCCCTGTGGATTACCAATCTCGCAATCCATTGGCTCATCAGCCCGGTCAGGTGTGCTAACAGGAACGATTCCGTTCTGGCACTTTTCTGGTCATCTCTCGGTCAATCCCCACGACCGCTCGTAAAGCAGCACATCTCTTGCGCCGACCTCGGGTCCTCTGAATGCACATCACACATCTGCTCCTGGTGCAAATCTTATTGCAGCAGTGTACTGGAAGGAATCCTGCTCAAGGTCTCTTCTGATCTCGCCTAAGCCAAACTGTACGGAGGCTGGTACTCTGGCGTAATCTTTCCTCTCTCTCTGGACATCTGCGTCCTTAGTACAACATCTACTCGAAAGCTGGTCGCATACCTGCGCCTCTGTATGCATATCCGACCTTTAATCTTAACGGGGTATAATAACAGCTCGTCTGCATCTCGCATGAAATTCTTGTCCCTCTTGTCTGTATCATCGTCCGTTTCGACGTCGCGTCTCTATCTGCGCACCGCAATGCCCTCGGCCACGGTCCATCCGAAGTCCCTCACACGAACTCGAAATCACGAACTCGGTATCTTCATCACTCAGTAGAAAATATCTAGCCGAATACGTCCTCAACGTGCATATCGCATCTCTGATGTCAGCGGGGTGGAACGTCATCTCGTCGAACTCTCATGCGAACTCTTTACTCTACTCTGCTTCAATATCAACTGATCCGGACTCATCTCATCGTGGCTACACAGACTGCGCTCCAACGGCTATGCTCGTATCTGGAGTCTCCCTAGCAGTGTCCCATCACATGATATCCGAATGATGTCAAATCGTCCGATCGACTCGTCAGAACCTCATAATCCCCTAAGAGCTCAACATCTCGGGTACAGTTTAATAGTATCGAGTACATACCACAGTATCAGCGGTCCAGCCGTAGAAGGGCAAACCCAAGCCTCACTAATGGCGCCGCGGAACTGCCGTAAACCCTAAGGTTCAAAGGCTTTCACACGGTCATTATGTCGAATTAGGGTTTCATTCTTCTAGAGGGTCCATAGAATCGCTTACACGTCTTTCTGAATACTTCAAACTTGGAAAATAGGTTCCTGACATTCGATCGTCTCAATCGACTCTCAACGAATCTGCGTGAAGTCGCCTCTAGCTGGAATCAATCTATCTGGTGACCACGCATCGGGATAAGCGAATGAACCACATGTCCTAGTCATTCATCCTCGGTGACTAGCGACTCACCGTCATATCTCTAAGTATATGCTCATGCCGCAGTAGCTCCAATCATCTGGGCGATACCTCATCATTCGCAGCAACAACTGGCTCATTCGTCTACACGCTAAACAGCGCCTCAATCGTCCTGGATAAGCGATATATCAATGGTTATCACATCCTGGCTGGCCTCTATCAGTGGCTCAATCCTCTAGTGCCGATCAGCACATCCGGGAAATCTTGTAAAAGCGATCAATCCAACACTCATGGCGTGAAAACACAATAAGACGACGCCTCAATATACAATCGTATGTCTCTGGAATCACACCCTGGTCAGTCCTCGTCCACGACGAGCTCATGCTGACGCAACTCGAGTCGTAGCTCACTCTGCCCATGCAATCGCGGCAGCAAAACCATAACCAGTATCGATGAGGATAGATCATATGAATGAATATAATACTGTGCAAGGAAATGTACATCCTAAGGTTTCTTAAGCGGAGTGGCGTGTCGTAAGTATGCCGCGGAACATACATACGGTACGTCACTCTACTCATGCTACCTACTCCATCAACCAAGGGTCATCCTATGCGACGAAAGTTCGGGTATAATACCCCCTCGACCAAGTCTAAGTTCCGTAAGGTCAAGCCGAAGTTCCATATATAGATAACGCCCTAGGCTCCACATAGTCAAACTTAGACTCGAACCAAGGTCAACCTAGTGCTCTGATACCAACTTTGTCACGACCCGAAAGAGCACGTGACTGGCCCTTGAACCATATGAAGTCTATAGGACCCCATCTGATCCAAGTAAGCCAAAAGCCCAGAAATCTAAAACCATTTAAAGAGTAAATAAGGAAAAATGGTTTAAGAAGTAAAGAAATCATGTTTCGAAAATCAAAGTTTTTCAATAACTAAGCCGAATATGCATTTTTAAAATGTGTAACCTTTCCTGAAAATTTCGGCAGAGTTTCCTTTGTAAAAACTGGCCCCGAACGAGGTACAACAAGAATAACATATATGAAATGATAAAAGGCATCCCCAAGCGGGAGCTAGCTCTTCGTCAATCGACGGTCACAACCACGCAAGCAATAATAATATACAACTCCAAAAGGGCGAGGATCAAAACCCAAAAAGAACTCAAAGCAGCCAGAAAACCGTAATACTACAAGCGCGACTCTAAGGTCGAAATAATACAACACTGTTTTGTAAGTCTGAAACAACATACAAGTTTTGGTTGATGGAATTCTAGATACAATGAATAGTACAGGAACAATGGCGGTTCTGATACAAAAGAACCCACCTACCAACGCAAGTCACCCATATGGAAGCAGTGTGCCAGAAATGCCGCTGTGGAATCTGTACGGCAAAAACCAGCAAGGACTGTGGCACAACGGGGGTGAGTTGCCAACTCGTGAATAGAAAAATATCTACAAGCAGAGATCGAATGTATGACCCATCCAAGGTCAATACGATCATATATAAATAAACCTAAATATGAATAAATCTGAAGCATACTAAACTGGCAAAGTAATCTCTATACATGAGTGTAGTGCCAAGTGCTCGTACCAGTGCCTCAGGTAATATCATATCATAAATGTGAGGTATAATCAATGTAATCAAATCTGCATGTATGTGGATCCCGTCTACTCGTCACCCAATGACAATAACCATCATGCATGTAAATATCATCAGCATATGCATGGAAATATGAAGATATAAACCACCTATGTCCCCCACGACACGAAAAAATCATGGAACCGGAGTGCCCAGCATCGACACTCGAAAATATCATGAAAACTGTGCACAGCATCGGCACGTAAATCCTCATATATATCGGGCTCCGTCAGTCCGGACCAGCCCACGGGCTCCGTCTGCGGAATCGGCCCTCGGCCCCAGCAGTACGCCCATATCCATATATCGACTCTGGTCGGTATCCTCCGGATAACCGCCAGGTCTAACCAATCACCGGTAGGTACTCGCCCGCTTCCAGGCTCAATCGGCAAAATCCTTCGATCATCTTGCCGAGGGGAACCATACCGGGTCCACCATATACCCGCAATCGGCTCGTCCGCTCCTCGAATCGGGTTTCACATGTCGCTCTCAGCACCGAGAAAACACATGGTGGACGCACTGAAATATCATATCAAGGGTAACCGGGTTTTTAAAGCAATGACATATTCTCTTTTGAAATACCCACGGTTCCCTAATCCAGAAACATCATGGAAATAGCAACTTTCAATGCGTATAATCAGAAAGCATGATGTATATGACATGTAAAAGAAATGTAAGCATATCAGTCTGTCATGCAAGAATCATATACCGAATGCAACAGTACTACAGTATAGTGACATGGCAATTATCGATGATGAAGTGTCTGAGCCGGCAACAAGTGTACGTGGAACATACGCATCATCGATAATGGTGCTGGTGTACTAGGAGCATGACTGTAATATATATATCGATAAACACAAGCAATGCAATGCAAATAGCATGAGTATGCGGAGCCGAATAATCAACGCAACAGTAAAGAATCTATCTCAATAAATATATCATGCAGCCTTGCCTTTTGAAATAAGACGAATCGGGGTTTTTGGTAAAATAAGGGCTACGGTGTTTTAATCAAAGATGTGTCGTTTGAAAATATCCATAGAATCCCTTTTGCCTATTTTTAAAATATCCCTGATTCGTTAGTTTTGAAATAAGTATGACTCGGGGCTAGTCTAACGCCTACTATGCGAACTACGGACCCAACAGTCAAGTCAATCGGGAGGGGTATGAAAACCACCTAAATCTAAGTCAATATCACATTATCTCATCACATAACAGGTATCACAACCATCATATCACATCTCCAATACGAACTCTGTCATGTCGCCAAATCTCACGGCCTCAATCGAATCTCATCGACTCATCTCAATCCTACGTATCATCCTCAAATCTCGTATATGAACACATAGTCCCATACCCATGTGTAGATATACACACCATCATATGCGCACAGATAAATGAAAAAATGTATGCAAGTATGTGTGTATGTGTGTATGTGTGAGTGCACCCACTACTCTAGGGTTTCACACTACTAACCAATACATCCTTATCATCAATAATTCCATTATTACCATCAATAGTCCTAACAACACATAATAAATATATGTGTGTATACGTATTCGTATACATCACCACGGACTGCGGGGGTGCTATACGCCATCCACCCGACTTCTCCCCGTAGATATAAATCTACTCACACTGCTTCTCATGTGCGGATGCCGATGTCGCCATCTTCATCTTCTTCGCCTCAACATCACGTAGGATACCTATAAGTATATCACAACGCTAAAGCACATGAAAATCACATCGGAAACCAAAATAGCACACGCTACTCGCATAGGTAAAAACCTATCGTCTCGCATGTAAACACGTTCAATATCCACTTGTCGTTGACGTCCAAACGCCACCCGACAGAAACGAATCACCAAATACCAAAATCCATGCTAAAACAAGTCGTAAATCATATGCCAACTCAAGAAAATCAACCCAGATTTTACCCTAACTGGAATCAGTCAAAACTAGACATACCCAGGGTCAAGTTTATAGGGCAAAAGGCTACAGAACAAAAACGAAGGGGTTCCAACCTGCTCTGGCCAAAATTTACGGCCAGAGGGATTAAATCTGCGGCCCAAACAAAGAATTAGGGGCTAGGGCTTTGTGTGGTGGTTCCATGGTGCCTGCACATCTCACTGTCAACTCAGTTTTATTTTTGGGGTCTCCGGGTGATAGAAGATTCTTAAATACGATCACATATTCACAGTTTTCCCCGATATCGATTCCGTAAATCCGTATTCTGGTTTCATGTTCAGGTTTGGGTCCAAATTAGCATCACACAAGGGGTTCTAAGGTCACAACAAGCCTCAATTTCACTTTGATTTCAGGTCTAACCCTAAACCCTAACTTGAATTCTCCAAAGTCCACAAAACGACACAATATCGATATGAAACTAGAATTGATGCACAAAGAAATTGAAATACTACTTGAGGGTGCAGAAATTAGCTCCTTTGGCAACTCAAGAAAATTCACGAGTTGCTCAAAGTCCTCAAGATCCACTCTTCCTTAGTCCAAAGCGTTCCTCTCGAGCTCGTGCACCTTTTTAGTGAAGGGAAGATGGGGTTTTGGAGTTGATTTGAGTGTGATGGAGATGATTTTAGTGAGGAGGAAGAGCAAGGGGGCAGCAGCAGCAGCAACTGAAGAAGATGGAGGGAGAAATGAGTTGAAGAATGATGGAGGAATGGTTCAAGTCAACACACCTCACCTACTCTTTCTCTCTCTCACCATGCTTCATAATATATTCCCTTTTCCTTTTTCTTTTCTTTTCCTTAACCCTAATTCCTTCTCACCCCAATAGTGAACCTAAATGAACAACCATGGCAAGAAAAATGTAACACAAGTGCAGAAAAAGTTATGTGCATGTTTTGCACAAAAATGCCAAAAATCCGATTAGCGATTTTTAATCGCGATTAATACTAAATTAGTGTCAAACAAATCATAAAAACTTTAAAATGGCATAATTCCATAAAATACCCAATTTTAGAATTTTCCATAATTTTCCCCATTTATTTGTATTATATTATACCGGAATATTAAAATATTCATTAAAATAATATTAAATTATAAAAATTCCCCAAAATTAATATTTTAATATTTTGAAACGTTACAACATCTTAGGTGAACCAACTGACACCAGTGGCTTGTGATACCGGCCACCGTCCCTCGTTGGGGTCTCGACTGTATACACTAGTCTACTCTGGAGTATCGATGCCCTATCTCGAAACTCCCACGACCAGGGACCTTTTAAGGATGCGCTTATAGAATACCAGCTCCCACGTATATGATCGCCCTCATACTGCTTGCAGTCAAGCAAGAATCCTAGGGGGTCTATCAACGTGCAATAGTGACCTGTAAGGTCACTTAAAGCAGTACACGATGATAAAGATAAACCAGATAGTATACTATCATCTTGAGTAAGACTGTCCTACTGGGACAGGTGCTCTCTCAATCATTGCAATCACGTGCCTGTGATCCAATAATTGACTCTGAGGGCACTATCTCCAACATCGTTGAGGTGCATAAGCCCTTTAATATTTTCGCGTATGAAGGGACTTGTTGGATTGCATCCAAGAGAGGTATATTTCTGCTAACCTGTTTAAATAACTCCACAATCTTTTCTGTTTGTGCAGTTGGTTTATTAGGATTCAACCTGTTTGGAAATGGAGCATTTTTAAAATTGGTTGAGCCCAAAGTCTGTGGAGTAGAATGTGGAGTTGGAACGGATCCCAGTATGGGTGTGTTCGTGAAGTGAGAAGTGGGTCCGTTCGGATTAGAAGAAGAAGAAGAGCCTTTTGAAGAATGGAGAATAGGCTCTAGCGGAGAAGATGAAGGTGAAAAAGGAGAAGAAGGAGAAGAACCACCGGCGGGGATGTCGTCACTAGTAACCACATTATTCTGCAACACTCTTCCGGATCTCAACGTGGTCACCGCATTTACATTGTGATTGTGATATGCGTTTTGTGTGTGACCGGGATTTGGCAGTGGTTGAGATGGAAGCTTTCCCTTTTCTCTCTCGCTCAACGCAGCAGTTAATTGTGCAATTTGTGCCTCAATAGATTTGATGCTTTGATCTTGTGAAGCATTGTTGTGCGCTAAAGACTGGACGCAATTTTCCAATCTTGCTGCGGATTCTGTAGATTACTTGAGAAACGCATCTAGACTTTTTTCTAGCGAGATAACCTTATCATCATTTGGTTGAACCAAATTGTTCGTTTGATTTGGATATGGTTGTGGTTGGAAAGGTTGCTGGTTTTGAGTTTGTTGGGGTGCTTGTTGTTGTGGAGGAGGCCTTTGAAAGTTGTTGTTTCCTTGGAGTTGCTGGTTTTGATTCCAAGCAAAGTTTGGGTTGCTCCTCCAACCCGGATTGTAGGTCGAAGAGTAAGGATCATTTCTTTGTCGTTGCTGAAAGGCAGCATTGACTTGATCTTGTCCTTGAACAGGTGGATTGTAAGGACACTCTTCGGTAAGTTGTGATGGATCCGAACAACAAGCACAAACAGTTCGTGGGGGTAAAGCAGGGGCAGGAGAAGACCATGAGATTTTGGTCCCAATGGCTTCTAGCTTTTTCATAAGTGCTGCCATCTCGGCCTTCATAGCAATCGACATATCTAATTGATGTATGCCTGCCCTAGATTGACCAATAGAAGAAGATGAGGTGGTCTTTGTGCTCTCCCACTGAATTGTTTGTTCACTAAGATCCTCGAGAAACTGCCCCGCTTCCTCACTAGATTTGGTTAGAAATTGACCTTGACAAATGGTTTCTAGCAACTGCTTCGTCGCCGGGTTCAATCCCTCGTATAATGTTTGGCAAAGTTGCCAATTTTCGATCCCATGGTGAGGGCATTGAACGAGTAGGTCTTTGAATCTTTCAAAACACTTCCAAAATGGTTCGAAAGGAAGCTGGGCAAATTGTATAATCTCATTGCGAATTCTCGCGGTCTTGTGATGAGGATAAAACTTTTTAAGAAAAGCTTTAACAAACTCGTCCCAATTTCTAATTGAATGTGATGTTGTGCTGTATAGCCACTTCTCGGCTAAGTCATATAAGGCAAAAGGAATGACCCTTAGCCTTATAGCGTCATCACTTAATTGGGTTGTTTTCATCATGGCGCAAATGTTTTGGAATTTATTGATAAAGATATAGGCATCTTCGGATTCCAATCCATGAAATTTTGGAAGCATATTGAAGAATTGGGGTTTTTATTTCAAAATTTTCCCCATTTGCCGGTGGGGGTGAAAGATATGTAGGTAAAGAGATGCGGACAGGGTAGAAGAGATCTTGGAGAGCGATTCGTTGGGTCGCTACAACAGGTGGGAGATTCGGGTTATTCGCACCTAACGGAGGTGGAATCAGTCCCGTAGGTAAGGTGTTGTTGGGATTATATGCCGACATACCTTCGGAAGAAGAATTTGAAGATGGAGGTAAGGAGGTGGACGAAATTTCGACTTCAGTGTCGAAAGGTTCGTCGGTCGGTACCAACAAAACATGGACTAATCGGACGCTAGTGTCCCTAGTCCAAAGTTACATACACTAAAGGGGTAGTGTAGTCAGAAAAATGAAAGACAGAATGTGGAGGTAAGATAACGTCAATGAGAAGAAAGTGAGTGGTGGTGGGGTGCAAGGATTTTACGCGACAAGTTGCAAGTTTTTATAAAAGATTTTTGTTTTCTTTTTCCCTTTTTTTTTATTTGGAACCGTTTGCAAAAAAGATTTTTGATTAAGGGCTAAGACAAACTTTCGATCAACCAAAAATGCACAATCAGGCCTAACTCTAGGGTCACCTAGGTCATCTAGACAGCTCCTAACTGTTCCAAAGGGCTAGAGATAGGACCTCAAACCGCCTCTTCGCCGCCAATTGCAGCCAGGTAAGTGCCAGGTAAGTAGGAGGCTCCCCGCTACAAGTAGCGGTCCTAATTAAGTAACCACTTGCCTTAGACATACTTGCCTTGACACCGCAAAGTCAGGTTAGGATTAACGGCTGATGCCTATAACTAGTCCTCTGTCCTATTGAGCTCGAAGTACTTAGGGCCGAGTCTAGTATTTTTTAATTAAAGATCGGTCAATGCAAATGCTTTATGTGATTTCTGGGGTCCTGGGAAGGGTGATGAAATCCCCACCCAATCTGAATTGGTCAAAATCCCCTTAAAGTCCGATTAAAGATATGCAAAACAGTAAATCACTTGCAATCAAAGATTTTTATTTTATGCGGCGCAAAGAATCCTGCACAATATTTGTTATTGAGAAGGGGGAAGATTTTTTTATCTTTATAGGCGCAAAGAAATCCTGCAGGAGATTTGACAAAAGATATATCGAAAAATTCAGAAGAGAGAGAAACGAAGATTACAGTGGGATTTCCTCGTAACGAAGTCACCTTTCAGCCGCGTTTGCGCCGCGAGATAGGGTTTTGGGCCGTGTTTCCGCGGTTGGATCAACGGCTCGAGTCCCAAGATTTTTTTTTTGTGCTGAGTCGACAAAACCGCGGCGGTTCCGCGGTTTGGAGCACTGTTCGGCCGCGGAAGGGCGGCGGCTCGGCGGCTTCAAGTCTCCGTAAAAATTGTGCTGTTCTGATCTCCCAACTCCTTTCTGTTCTGATGTATCTTTTTCTATTTCGCACTCTGGATTTTTCCAGATCCGTTGATCGTGCAAAGATTCACAAAAAATACCCTACAAACAATAAATGATAAAAATTTTATAATTTTTTTTCTTTTTCTGTTTTTATGATTTTTTTAATTTAGATTAACCCGAATTTGCGAAAAGGAAATACTACGCCATCCCCGGCAACGACGCCATTTGATTTGAAAGATTTTATAGATCAAAAATAATTTACCGCAATCAAGAACGGCGTCGCTTGTAGCTAGCCGGTGAGTACGAGTCGGTCCACAGGGATTTTGTGTTTTCCTAATCGCGCTAACGAATTAATTCCAATGAATGTTCGGATTGATTTATTAAATCTAAAAACTAGCAAATTAAATTATACTAAAATTATCTAGATCTAAGTCTTGCTAGGGTTAGGCTTAGGGGAAGTTGAGAGATCAAAGGTTTCCTCACCTCTTTCAATACCCTATTTTAGATCAATTAGATGTTATGGTAATTATCAATAAAGTGGATTAGAATCTTTTGGGAAGATGTTTCTTTCTCTAGGTTCTTGTCCTTCCTTTATCGATCCTTACCCTAACCTCCATGGAAAACATGCGCAACCGGTCCTTTATACTACGGTATCATCGTTACCTCGAGGGGTAAGGTGCCGCAGGGAGCGGTGTGTGCGTGTATGCATGGAGTTCTAATTCTAAGGTGTGAAGGGGCAAGAAAGGCGTGAGAGATCTCATCTCTCAAACCTTTCCCTAAGGCTAACCCTAACAAGCGAGGAGACTACTCGCTCATTACGGGATTAAAAGACATTCTAAATTAAAAGAGAACTAAAGCAAAGAAATAAAAGTAACTTACAAATTGTTATTGATGGCTCTCACCAAACATCAACGCAGTACAGATCTGAATTTGTGAAATGAAAAGAGGCATCGCCTCATACAAGAATTAGAGTTCCTATTTATAGAGGATAGGAACCCTAGGGTTACAATTGACTCGCATATCTGCTTTTACAAAAATACCCCCTAAGAAAAGACCTATTCCACGCCATTTAGCACCGTCAGCAAAATTCCACCGACACGGGTACTAAATGGCCGCGGAACCACGGCCATAGGCAGGGTTTGGCCGCGGTTCCGCGGCCAAAGAATGGGCTTGGAGCTTCTATTTTTCTGGGGTTTGTCTTATTGTAGTTGTCCTCTGTTTTCTTCAGTTCTTTCTTCAAAATGACTTCTGGTTTTCTTCCAGATCTTTCCAGTGAACATTGTAGTGGACTTTTATCGTGTCGCTGCCTTTATGCTTGGTGAACTGAAATGTAGGCGCGATCAAGATTTCACCATTTATCATTTGTAGTCTCACTTTGTATCATCTTTTTCATTGTTTTTATTCCAAGAACCAGTAACCTGCAACTAAGTAGTAGACATGCGTCAAAAGCACCTGTTTATTTGTAAAATACATATGAATGGGAATATAATAATGCAATCTTATGATATGAACAGGAATCACACAAGACTCTATGATGATCTCGGGTCTACAGACTAACCTGTACTAGTGTCACAAGAGAACTGCCATCTGACGATAGGTATAATACCATCTGGGAGTTGTCGGCGAGTCCGTCCAGTGTACCCAGTCTCCACTGAGCACCCGTATACTGTCTCTGATGTCAAACACCAATGGATATGGGATCATACATCGCCCATATACATGGGTCGAGAAGCTATACGCTAGTCTACTCTGGTATATCGATGCCCTGTCTCGATACACCTATGATTAGGAACATTTGAAGGATGTACTTAGCGACTACACTGTCCCCACTAGTATGATCTGCATCATAGTCCTGGTAGTCAAATACTCATCTTAAGAGCTTTATCAACATGTAACATAAAGACAATCGGAGTACATGTTAAGATAAAGAGCAACCATATAGCATACTATCATATCGAGCAAGAAAGTCCTCCATATATATGCCCAATCATCCACTACAATATACATCGTATGTACAGTAATGGCCTCTAGGACATACATATTACTAACAGTTTTCGTCAACGTAATAACTTCACTATATTCGATTATTCTTGCTTTTCATCGTGGTATTCAGTTTGGAATATCCTGCACCTCATTCGACGAGGAAAGAACCGTGATCCCTTCACAGGGAGTGACCTCTTTAGCAAAAGTTTTCGCCCCTATATATTTGTAAAACCACTCATGTTCCTTGAACGATATCAAGTTCATTACGTTAACAGGTTTTTCGCTAAAAACCTAGCCATAGCCCTCCGTCATTTCCTACAAGTACCACTTAGTATTCGAGCTACGCATTTTGGCATTGTCAAGGTGTAGTGATCGGTAGCTGAGTATTGCTTGTTTGCAGCTTTATTTTCAGATTATTTAGGACAGTCGCATAGCTATGTTGGCATTGTCAAGGGATATGCGGGTGGGTCTAAGTTAATCAAGATAATGATGGGCTGAACTTGACTGGTGGTTTGTGATATGTCGGCATTGTCAAGGTCATAAAGCCGTTAGGGGAAAAAATCATATCGGGAGTTTCAAATATACAGGAAACTTGCAGATTTAGCATACCTTCTGGAGTGTAGTGACTAGAGTGGATTCCATCTAGGCCATTACACAATGATAGTTGGATCCCGATCCCACTGATGAGTTGGATTACTCTCGGGAGATTATTTCTGTAATTCCACGTTACCTCTCCCGGTACTTACGGGCTTGCGGAAATAATGAAAAACGATTTTTCAAGAGGTGGTAACATGGACTCAAAATACGGATCTTTGTTAAACAACTACCTAACAACCAAACTAGAGTTTTGTACGGATCTTTGTTAAACAACTACCTAACAACCAAACTAGAGTTTTGCCTACTTGGTTAGGGGGCTATACCTTTCTTGAACTCCTTCGTCCTCAACTCTTTCCGATGTACGGATCGGCCTCACCTCGTCGTCTCATTGCGCCGAAGATGGATCCACCTTAAAGCTTCTACCTTTGGCTTCTTCTTCGAACTTGAAGAAACTAGAACACTTGGTTTGCTAAATCTTGTGAACTAGGATGAGTAGAGAAGTGATATGTGTTTTCTTTTATCTCTAAGGCAATGTTTCTCAACTCATGAGAGGGTGTCGCCTTGAGCTAGAGAGAGAGCAAGAGGAAGAGCAAGAGGGAGAGCTCAAGCAAGAGAGAGAAATGAAATGAGAGAATGAGTAACTCTTTTTCCATCCAAGCTCTCATAATCCAAAACCATCATAACAAAATAGTAATCAAGTATTATGTGATGGTTCAAGTCAAAATGGCTATATCATTTCATGCACTCATTTTGCAAAAACAAACAAGCAAGCAAAAGTCTTTGCCATGAAATGATAGCCATTGTCATGATGATGGTCAACTAGTCCAACCGGTCAACAAAGTCAACAAGTCAACAAAGTCAACCCCTCAACAACCATGTCACTATAATGCTTAATTAATATTATTGTTAATTATATTTCTTATTCTTATTAGGGTTTAGCCAAAAGTCAATAGTCAACAGTCAACAACCCCAATGAGAATCCTCTGGCTCTGTCTCTCTGTCAACTGTGCATACACACCCGCATCCGTGTTCCGAGGAACACGAATACAAACGAGATAAAATCAATCCCAAAATGTACTCTAGGATCTGGCTTAAACCAAAGCCTGCTAGTGTTAACTGTCTGGACACCAAACATGCACAAGTGCACGGATGTGACCGAACCCTGTCGCAAAACCATGCGACCTGTCGCAAAACCATGCGACCTCTACTCTTTTGCCTAAAGGCGAATAGCTTTCTGTGTGGGACTCTAAAGACTCGACACTATGCTGGCAGTAGGTTTAACCACAGACCGCAAGCGGCACTAGCTGTGCGTAACGGTCCCCAGGTAGATGCCGACAAGAAGACGGACAAGGTGAAACCCATCTGAACTCCTATTGAGCTTGAAAGCGACAATCTCCATACAGTCCGGTCTGTTCGTCTGATACATCGCATGGCAGGCCTAGGGGGCCATAAACGTCAGTCCCCTAATAGCGGTACAAGTCGTGTCGGAGTGTAGCCCAGAACACCCTGAGATAGCACTGGAAACCTACCAGTATATCTCGCTTGCCCTGGCCAGGGACTACTCGTGTAATGGCTCTCCTAGACACAGCGTGATGTCAACCCCCAATACCGGGAGAGACGAATCCTGTCTAACCGTCACTGCCTCCAAGTGCTTCGGGACTGCACCCAACTACTACCTGTTTGCACGCCTCCTTTAAGCCGTGGTAGGGTAGTAATCTAAGTACAGTGGGAACACACTCGAGGCGAAGTGACAGTGTCAAGTCAGCGGACTAAGCTGTACTCATGTCACCTGGGAACTGATAACTGACGATAGGTATAGTACCAACCAACAGTTCCCGACGAGTCCTGTCCAGTGTACTTGTAACCTAACGAGCACCCGCATACTATCTCAAGTACAACGTACTGACGGCTGTAGGACATACCGTCTCCCACACTGGGATGAGAAGCGCATACGCTAGTCTACTCCGGAGTATCGATGCCCTGTCTCGATAGTCCTGCGACTAGGGACCTGCATAAGGATGTGCTTATAGATTACCCAGCCCCCACTAGTGTGACTGCCATCACAACGCTGGTAATCAAGCAAATATCCTAAGGGCTACACTAATGTGTATAGGTGATATACTAAGATAAACACATGTACACATTAAAGTAGAAACAAACCAAGTAGCATACTACTATATTGAGAAAGATTGTCTATACAAGGTGAATATCCCAAGCTTCCATTAAGTAATATACAAACTAGTATGATACAGTAATGGCCTCTAGGACATATACACTAACAATCTCCCACTTGCACTAAGGCCATGTACTGGCGTATCGAAGACCTATCATCTTGATCAGCCGCTCGAACTGAGTCTGGGGTAAGGCCTTTGTGAGTGGATCAGCAGTGTTATCTTCCGTAGAAACTCTCCGAACCTCGATCTCCTGGCGACCCACGATCTCCATGATCAGGTGATACCGCCTCAAGATGTGTCTGGACTTCTGATAGGACCTGGGTTCCTTCGCTAAAGCTATAGCCCCGTTGTTGTCGCAATAGAACGGTATTGGATCAACAATGGACGGAACCACCTAAAGTTCCGTTAAGAACTTCCTTATCCAGACGGCTTCTTTTACGGCATCTGCAGCAGCGATATTTTCCGCTTCCATCATCGAGTCAGCAATGGTTTCCTGTTTGGAACTCTTCCAACACACCGCCCCTCCATTGAGGGTAAAGACATAACCCGACATGGACTTGGAATCATCCTTGTCACTCTGGAAGATGGAGTCAGCAAAGGCCTCGATCTGGAGGTCTTTTCCGCCATAAACCAAGAACATCTCCTTAGTCCTTCTCAGGTACATGAGAATGTTCTTTACCGCTATCCAGTGTTTCTCCCCAGGGTTTGACTGATACCGGCTTACCACACTCTGTGCATAAGCTACATCTGGTCTGGTACATAACATCGCATACATTATAGAGCCCACCGCAGAAGCGTGGGGTATAATAGACATGCGATCCCTTTCCAAATCAGTCTTGGGAGACATCTCTTTGGAGAGGGTAATCCCGTGACAAGCCGGTAGATTACCGCGCTTGGAATCTTCCATACTGAATCTTTTCAGTATGGTGTCGATGTACCTGGACTGTGAAAGTCCTAATATCCTCTTGGATCTGTCACGATAGATCCGGATCCCCAGAATGTACGAGGCATCACCCAGGTCCTTCATAGAGAACCTGTGTGACAAGAACCCCTTGACAGATTGTAGCATAGGAATGTCATTTCCTATTAAGAGAATGTCATCCACGTATAAAACGAGGAATACTACAGTTCTCGCTACAAATCTACTATAGATGCATGGTTCATCTGGATTTTTGATAAAACAAAATTCTTTGACCGTCTCATCAAAACAAATGTTCCAACTCCGCGATGCCTGCTTTAGTCCGTAGATGGACTTAAGCAACTTGCAGACCTTTCCGCTGCTCCTACTCTGAATGAAACCCTCTGGCTGGTCCATATAAACACACTCCTCTAAATTTCCATTTAGAAAAGCGGTCTTTACATCCATCTGCCAAATCTCATAATCGTGGAAGGCAGCAATGTTAAGAAGGATCCGAATGGATTTCAGCATAGCTACTGGAGAAAAGGTCTCGTCATAGTCCAAACTAGGTCTTTGACGAAAACCCTTTGCAACCAGTCTAGCTTTATAGGTCTCAACCTGTCCATCTACACCAATCTTCCTTTTGAAGATCCACTTGCATCCTACTGGTTTTACCCAATCTGGAGCAACGTCCAACGTCCATACTTTGTTGGTGTACATGGACTCCATTTCGGTCCGCATTGCATCCAACCATTTTACCGAGTCAACGCTCTGAATGGCCTGCTGGAAGCTAGTCGGCTCATCATAATCAATGATGCAATCCTCTCTATCCCCATCTATGAGAAAACCGTAGTATCTCTCGGGCGGATGAGACTGCCTACTACTCCTGCGGAGCGGCGTAAGAATGTCATGTTCTTTTGAACCCTCTGATTCTACTTAGCTTTCAGTAATAGTCTGTGGTTCTGGAATTTCTTCCAATTCTATTTCGCTCCCACTTGTTTCCTTTCCTAAGAACTGGTGTTCCAGAAAATGGGCATTACGAGAAACAATGATCTTTTGTTCCTCTGCGTAATGGAAGCGATACCCCCTGGAGTTCTTTGGATATCCCACAAACTTGCACAGTACTGAGCGTGCCTCGAGTTTGTCCGCAAGCTGCTTTTTGACAAAAGCCGGACATCCCCAGATCTTCAAATATTGAAGATAGGGTTTCTTCCAACTCCATATCTCATATGGTGTGGTAGGCACAGTCTAAGTTGGAACTCGGTTCAAAAGGTATGCAGCTGATTCTAGTGCATATCCCCAGAATGATCGCGGTAACTCAGTGTTACTCATCATGGAACGTACCATATCCAATAGGGTCCGGTTCTGTCTCTCCGATACACCGTTATGTTGCGGAGTGTATGGAGGAGTAAGCTGAGAGAGAATTCCATTCTCTTTTAAGTAATCCAGG
The DNA here is from genome assembly GCA_030015575.1 of Agapanthus africanus. Classification (NCBI taxonomy): domain Eukaryota; kingdom Viridiplantae; phylum Streptophyta; class Magnoliopsida; order Asparagales; family Amaryllidaceae; genus Agapanthus; species Agapanthus africanus. Next base: position 210,820,071 of record JASDDO010000006.1, read on the forward strand.
AACTCGGCACTCAAGTATTCACCACCTCGATCCGATCTCAGTATCTTGATACTATTGCCGGTTTGTTTTTCTACTTTATTCTTATATTCCTGGAATTTTCCAAAGGCTTCGGATTTATGTTTCATTAAGAAGACATAACCGTACCTTGAAAAGTCATCGGTAAAAGTAATGAAGTAAGAATAACCGCTTCGCGCATGTGTAGACATTGGACCGCACACGACATTGTGTACGAGTCCCAAGAGCTCGCTCGCTCTTACTCCGTGTCCAGTGAACGGAGTGTTTGTCATCTTTCCTTTGAGACAGGATTGACAAGTGGCATACGATTGATATTCGAACGGATTCAAATATCCTTCTGTATGTAACTTCGTCAACCTTCTCTCATTGATGTGACCCAGTCTACAATGCCATAAGAAAGTCTGATTTATTTCCGGAGACTTTCTTTTGTGTGTATTCTGGACATTGAAAATCTGTGGTTGGTTTAATACGTATATACCATTGCTTAATGTACCTGACCCAATCAGAACTTGATTAAGGTGAATGTTTACAAAATTACTTACAAACGCAAATTCATAACCTTCTTTAGAAATCAAAGATATAGAAATGATATTACAAGTTGCGTTGGGTACAAAAAAGCAATTACGTAAAACCAAAACATGTCCATCTGACATTCCCATGTGATAGTCCCCCACGGCCTTAGCATCCATGCTAGCTCCGTTCGCAACTTTGAAGGTCATGTCACCTGCCTTCAAAACCCTATTGTTTCTCAACGCCTGCAAAGAATTACAGATATGAGATCCTGATCCGATATCCAATACCCAGGAAGTAGAGTTTATTGATAGACAGTTTTCAATAACATACACACCTGAAACTGAAGCCGCAACTTTCTTCAGATCCTGTGTTCTGGTTTTCCAAGCCCTGCAATCTTTCTTCCAGTGCCCACTCTTATGACAGTAAAAGCACTCTTCCTTCCCCACAAGTTTCCCCGCTATCTTTGTTGCTTTTGCCTTTCCCTTCGTATCCACTTTACTAACACCGCCCCTTGGTTTGGCGGGGGCTTTCTTCTTCTTTCCCTTGGCTTTCGCCTTGGACCTAGAAGAGGAAGTTCCTCCTACAAACAAAGTGGATGTTTCCCTACCTTTCTGTAGGGTGCCCACTGCACTCCTCAGCATGTTGAGGAGTTCTGAAAGTTCAACTTCCTTTTCTTGTAAGTTGAAGTTTAGGATAAACTGGGCGTAAGTGGAAGGAAGGGACTGGAGAATCATGTCCGTATAGAGCTCGTTCTCTAATGTGGTCCCAAGGTCCGTGAGCTCCTCAATGAAGCCAATCATCTTAAGCATGTGTTCCGCTACCGATGATCCAACGACCAACCTTGCCGAAAATAACTTCTTCGACACTTCGTATCTTGCGATACGAGATTGCTCTCCATACAGTTCTTTTGTATGGAGAAATATGGATTCGAGGTCCATATTCTCGTGCCTCCTCTGATGTTCGTTGTCCATAGAGGGAAGCACGAGGCACTTGGCCTTCGCGCAATCGATCTCCCAAGTCTTATGGATTTCCTTATCCGCGACGCTAGAGGTGGGACCTGGGACAGGGGGAGCTTTGGTGGTAAGGAGATACCCCAACTTGTCATAAGTGATTGCCATTTTGACATTCCTAAGCCAATCTTTGTAGTTTGGCCCTGTCTGTATATTTTTATCTAGTAGTAACTTAAGTCCAATCATGATGTTTGGTCGCTGCAATTAGGAGAGAAAGAAGAAACACTTTAGCATGATGCTCTTGCAAGTTTAGAGTGGTTTTTAATTTGTCTAAACAGGATGGCTCCCACTGTCTCTCGAATCCCTCCTCAAACCAAAAAGGAAGAATTAGTCAAGATCAATCTCACCGTACAATACTTGCTTAACCGTTTGGCCAGGCTGGTGTCGGTACTTCGAGGGTGGTTTTCCAACGCTTTCGCGAAGTTCCTTAATTAAATAACCTCTTTTCCCTGGGGGCGTAGCCCCGCTAACACCTTTCTAGACACCTACTTGGTTTATAGCATTGATCGTTAAGTGAGAAATTTGCCGAGGAGTAGCATATACTCACAGTAGGATCGGTATCCAAATATCATTGCGTGTCAAAACTGAAGGAATCCTACCAGAATCATCACACTCCAAATGGTATGCAGCGCTAGCAAGTTTCAGTTCTTTTGAAACTCCCGATGTGGATTTTTTCCCCATGCTCTTATGACCTTGGCGTGAGGTCAAAATGTCATAAGTCACATGTCAAGTTCTTCCTATCATTATCCAGGTTAATTTGAACCCACCCGTACCTACCCTTGACGTAGGCCAAAATGGCAGTACGACTGTCTCAAACCAACGCATTCTATCTATGCAACAGATAAATATCCGGCAGCTACCAGTCACTATGTCTTGGCGTGAGGTCAAAATACATAGCTTGAATACTACTGAATATTTAACTGAAATGATGGAGGGCTACGGATGGTTTTGGCAAAACCGTGAACGTAGTGAACTTGATATGATCGATGGAACGAGATAGATTTTAAATGGAGTGGCTTAAGCTCCGCGTTTAAAAGTTATTTTGAAAAGAAACCGAGTGGTTTTGAAAGTGTTCCAACGACTTTTACTTGGTTTATTTTTTCTTGCATTAATTCCAATGCGTCCCATCATTTAATCCTACCATTGCAGAAAACAACCAAAATATGACGCACGCTTATGCCATCCGCATTCGCCACGGGGCCCCATCATTACCCGTTAGGTTACTTAACTAACGACAGAGCGGGGGATGGACTAGCACGGATGCAAAACATAAGCAACGCCTAAATAATATCATACATAGATATATTGCAATGATAGCCATTTCAGATCATAGATGAACACATTGCATATACTAGGAATCCGCAATTCGTACGAGCCTGTAACGAAAAGCGGATCACACGGTCGCGATGAATAGCCAATACCCCATCCTAGACCCCTACGGGTGCGGCAAACTACCCGCCAAATATCCGAAGCGGAGCAACCTCCCTCAACGACGTGAGTAGGCCACTCGGCACTTCGAGATACCCGGTAGTTTGTGCACCCCACCTTGCGTCTATCCTAGGAGCAAAAACAGTAAAAATAAATTGTACAATGACGGCTACAACCCCGACCCGGTTGTGCGGCCAAAAATAATATTACATCAATTTACATATTACATGAATTGAAAGATAAAAGAAAACTCTCATCTCACAACCCCCGGTTATTCATCCGCGACAATCCAATGAATTCATATACACATACCATCAACGTTACAGATCACAGATATGTATAACCCCCACTAATCGACGTATAGTGATTAGCGGACGTTCAATACATATAACACATCACAGATATATACCCGTCAGCTTAAGTCTTTAGAAGTTCGATCAAAATACGGATTTTTAGGCCCCAAACACAAATTTTTCTTTCTGGAAAATCTAGGCAGAAAAAACATATTTTAAAAATCCCAAAACAAACCCAGAAACACACTGCAGCAAAATTATGCCACGGCCGAGTCAACTCGGCCGCGGAACCGCGGCGGGAGCATGCTCCCGCAGCGTTTTCGCGGCGACTTGACCGGTTCGTTGGACCAATTTTCTTGGGTGTTTGAACAAAAGCCTGAGCCGATTTTTAGTGTAAGATTTATCATTTTTTGGAACAGAAAAAAATTCGGCAGAAAGTTGATTTTACGGGTTTGTTTCGTGATATTTTCTCCGATCGAACTTCTACTTACTTTGCTAATATGTTAGATAGTGTTTAACTAGGATCTGATACCACTGTAATTCCACGTTACCTATCCCGGTACTTACGGGCTTGCGGAAATGATGAAAAACGATTTTTCAAGAGGTGGTAACATGGACCCAAAATACGGATCTTTGTTAAACAACTATCTAACAACCTAACTAGAGTTTTGCCTACTCGGTTAGGGGGCTATACCTTTCTTGAACTCCTTCATCTTCAACTCTTTCCGGTGTACGGATCGGCCTCACCTCGTCGTCTCCTGGCGCCGAAGATGGATCCACCTTAAAGCTTCTACCTTTGGCTTCTTCTTCGAACTTGAAGAAACTAGAACACTTGGTTTGCTAAATCTTGTGAACTAGGATGAGTAGAGAAGTGATATAGGTTTTCTTTTATCTCTAAGGCAATGTTTCTCAACTCATGAGAGGGTGTTGCCTTGAGCTAGAGAGAGAGCAAGAGGAAGAGCATGAAGGAGAGCTCAAGCAAGAGAGAGAAATGAAATGAGAGAATGAGTAACTCTTTTTCCATCCAAGCTCTCATAATCCAAAACCATCATAACAAAATAGTAATCAAGTATTATGTGATGGTTCAAGTCAAAATGGCTATATCATTTCATACACTCATTTTGCAAAAACAAACAAGCAAGCAAAAGTCTTTGCCATGAAATGATAGCTATTGTCATGATGATGGTCAACTAGTCCAACCTAGTCAACCGGTCAACAATGTCAACAAGTCAACCCCTCAACAACCATGTCACTATAATACTTAATTAATATTATTGTTAATTATATTTCTTATTCTCATTAGGGTTTAGCCAAAAGTCAATAGTCAACGGTCAACAGTCAACAACCCCAATGAGAATCCTCTGCCTCTGTCTCTCTGTCAACTGTGCATACGCACCAGCATCCGCATCCGCGTTCCGAGGAACACGAATACAAACGAGATAAAACCAATCCCAAAATGTACACTAGGATCTGGCTTAAACCAAAGCCTGCTAGTGTTAACTGTCCGGACACCAAATGTGCACAAGTGCACGGATGTGACCGAACCCTGTCGCAAAACCATGCGACCTCTACTCTTTTGCCTAATGGCGAATAGCTTTCTGTGTAGGACTCTAAAGACTCAACACTACGCTGGCAGTGGGTTTAACCACAGACCGCAAGCGGCACTAGCTGTGCGTAACGGTCCCCAGGTAGATGCCGACAAGAAGACGGAGTGTAGCCCAGAACACCCTGAGATAGCACTGGAAACCTACCAGTATATCTCGCATGCCCTGGCCAGGGACTACCCGTGTAATGGCTCTCCTAGACACAGCGCGATGTCAACCCCCAATACCGGGAGAGACGAATCCTGTCTAACCATCACTGCCTCCAAGTGCTTCGGGACTGCACCCAACTACTACCTGTTTGCACGACTCCTTTGAGCCGTGGTAGCGTAGTAATCTAAGTACAGTGGGAATACACTCGAGGCGAAGTGACAGTGTCAAGTCAGCGGACTAAGTTGTACTCATGTCACCTGGGAACTGATAACTGACGATAGGTATAGTACCAATCAACAGTTCCCGACGAGTCCTGTCCAGTGTACTCGTAACCTAACGAGCACCCGGATACTATCTCAAGTACGACATACTGATGGCTGTGGGACATACCGTCTCCCACACTGGGATGAGAAGCGCATACGCTAGTCTACTCCGGAGTATCGATGCCCTGTCTCGATAGTCCTGCGACTAGGGACCTGCATAAGGATGTGCTTATAGATTACCCAGCCCCCACTAGTGTGACTGCCATCACAACGCTGGTAATCAAGCAAAGATCCTGAGGGCTACACTAATGTGTATAGGTGATATACTAAGATAAACATTATGTACACATTAAAGTAGAAACAAACCAAGTAGCATACTACTATATTGAGCAAGATTGTCTATACAAGATGAATATCACAAGCTTCCATTAAGTAATATACAAACTAGTATGATACAGTAATGGTCTCTAGGGCATATACACTAACAATTTCACTTAACAATCAATGTTATAAACCATGTAGGTGTTTAGAACGGTGTTAGCGGGGCTACGCCTCTAGGGAAAAGAGGTTATGTAATTAAGGAACTTCGCGAAAGCGTTGGAAAACCTCTCTCGAAGTACCAACACTAGCCTGGCTGAAAAGTTAAGCAAGTATTGTGACGTGCGATTAATCCTGACTAGTTCTTTTTTTAAAGGTTTGAAGAATAATTTTAGGAAACAGTGGGACCCATCTTGGTTAGATAAATTAATAACCAATCTAATCTTGCAAGAGCGCACGCTGAGTGTTTCTTTTCTCTCTCTCTCCAGGTAGAAACCATTTCACGCCCTAATCAAGATAATAAAATGTATCACTTGACCGATCCGAATTCTTATTTGGGGCTGGGGAACGTCGGTTCGGCTTTAACTTACGACAACAGTCATAAGTATAAGCAAGGGAAAGTGGATTGTATGGATTCCAAGGAGACCCAAGTGAACAAGAAGCATACTACTGCATCTACTTCAGGTGTTCTTGTAGTTGAGAACTGCTTTTCGGTCAGTCCTACCTCCTGGGTACTAGATGCCGGATCAAGATCTCATATCTGTAATTTATTGTAGGGACTGAGAAAAATTAGGATCGTTGGACCTGGTGATATGTCCCTCAGGGTAGGGAACGGAGCACAAGTTAATGCTGCAGCCGTCGGTGAATATCACCTAGTGTTGTCAAATGGCAATACTATGATTTTGAACAATTGCTACTATGTACCTTCCATGGTTTGCAACATCATATCAGTTTCATTACTTGATAAAGATGGATATAACTTTGTTCTTGATAGAAATATCATGAACATTTACCTTAATAAGGTACTGGTTACAGAAGGTACACTGTTTAATGGTATCTATGTTCTAAATCAGAATACAGTTCTCAATGTACAAAATACACGCAAGAGGAAGAGTTCAGATACGAACGAATCCTACTTGTGGCATTGTAGACTTGGTCATATCGGAGAGAAAAGACTAAGTAAGTTGCATAAAGATGGACTCTTGAATACGATCAAATTTTCATCTTATGAAACTTGTCAGTCTTGTCTCAAAGGAAAGATGACCAAATCTCCGTTCACCGGACATGGAGAAAGGGCAGCAGAGCTCTTATGACTCATACACAGTGATGTGTGTGGTCCAATGTCTTTACATGCAAGGGGAGGGTTCTCGTACTTCATCACATTCACTAACGATCTCTCTAGGTTCGGATATGTGTATCTCATAAAACACAAATTTGAAACTTTTGAGAAATTCAAAGAATTCAGAAACGAAGTAGAGAACCAGACTGGCAAAAGTATCAAGATCCTCCGGTCTGACAGGGGAGGGGAGTATTTAAGCACGGAATTCCTAGATTACTTAAAAGAGAATGGTATTCTCTCTCAGCTTACTCCTCCATACACACCAGAGCACAACGGCGTATCGGAGCGGAGGAACCGCACCCTACTGGATATGGTTCGCTCCATGATGAGTAATGCTGAGTTACCTCTTTCATTATGGGGGCTTGCACTAGAAACAGCAGCGTACTTACTGAATCAGGTTCCGTCTAAATCTGTGCCTAAAACTCCATATGAAGTATGGAGTGGTAAAAGACCATATCTTGAACGTATTAAGATATGGGGTTGTCCGGGCTATGTAAAGGCACAAAATCCGGACAAGCTTAATGCAGATCAGTTTTTTGCAAGTTTGTGGGATATCCTAGAAATTCTCTGGGATATCTGTTCTACCACACTGAGGAACAAAAGGTGTTCGTTGCTCGTCGCGCAATCTTTTTAGAATGGCAATTTCTTACAAAAGAAATAAGTGGGAGCACGATAGAACTGGATGAAATATCAGATCCACAAACTCAAAGTGAGGATTTAGTAGAACCAGAAAATTCAATAGTCCCATACGAACCTCAGCCACTCCGCAGATCTGGTAGGATTTCTCACCCGCCCGAGAGATACTGCGGTTTTCTCAAAGACAGGGATCGAGAGGATTGCATCTTGGAAGAAGATGACCCTACCACTTTCAGGCAGGCCATTATCAGTAGGGACTCTGATAAGTGGCTTGATGCTATGCGATCCGAAATGGAGTCCATGTACACCATTAAAGTGTGGACCTTGGATATTGCTCCGCCTGGGGTAAAACCCGTTGAATGCAAATGGATCTACAAAAGAAAACTTGGTGTAGATGGGCAGGGGGAAACCTATAAGGCTAGACTCGTTGCAAAAGGTTTTCGTCATTGACCTGGTATGGACTATGACGAAACTTTTTCTCCAGTGGCTATGCTCAATTCCATCCGGATCCTACTTGCCATTGCTGCCTTCCATGACTATGAAATCTGGCAGATGGACGTAAAAACGGCTTTTCTAAACGGTAGTTTGGAAGAATACGTTTATATGGATCAGCCAGAAGGTTTTGTAGACAGTGGGAGAAGCGGGAAGGTATGGAAGTTGATTAAATCCATTTATGGATTAAACCAAGTATCGCGGAGCTGGAACATCTGTTTTGATGAAGAAGTCAAGGAATTTGACTTCTTCAAGAACGAAGATGAGCCATATATATATAAGAAGATTGTAGGACGAACTGTCGTAATCCTAGTCTTGTACGTGGACGACATTCTTTTGATAGGAAATGATATTCCTATGCTACAATCGGTCAAGCTATTCTTGTCACAACGGTTCTCCATGAAATACCTGGGTGATGCCTCGTGCATTCTGGGGATCAAGATCTACAGAGATAGATCTAAGAGATTACTGGGACTTTCGCAGTCCATGTACATAGAGACCATACTAAAGAGATTTAGTATGGAAGATTCCAAGCGCGGTAATAAACCCGCATTGCACGGAATCACCCTCTCCAAGAAGATGTCTCCCAACACTGACGAGGAGAGGGTTCGCATGAGCACTATACCCTACACTTCGGCGGTAGGATCTATAAAGTATGCGATGCTATGTACAAGACCAGATGTAGCTTACGCGCTAAGCGTGGTGAGCCGGTATCAGTCAGACCCAGGTGAAAACCACTGGACAGCGGTGAAGAACATTCTCAAGTACCTAAGAAGGACTAAGGAGATGTTCCTGGTTTACGGTAATGGAGACCTCAGGGTCGAGTCCTTTACCGATTCAAGCTTCTAGAGTGACAAGGACGACAGCAAGTCTATCTCGGGTTTTGTGTTTATCCTCAACGGAGGGACGGTGTGTTGTAGGAGTTCCAAACAGGGTACCGTCGCAGCCTCGACGATGGAGGATGAATACATTGCTGCAAGCGATGCCGCAAATGAAGCGGTATGGATGAATAAGTTCATTAGTGAACTTCAGGTGGTTCCGTCGATTGTTGACCCAATACCTTTGTATTGCGATAACAATAGGGCTATAGCTTTAGGGAAGGAACCATAGTCCCATCATAAATCCAGACATATCTTAAGGCGGTATCACCTGATCAAGGAGATCATTGATCGCCAGGAGATCGAGGTATGGAGAGTGGACACTAAAGACAACACGGTGGATACATTCACAATGGCCCTCCCTCAAACACAGTTCAAGCAACTTTTTGAGCTAATGGGTATGCGGTATGCCAGCAGCTAGCGTTAGTGCAGACGCTAGGTATGCGGTACACCAATTACTGGCCTTTAGTGCAAGTGGGAGATTGTTGTATATGTATGCCCTAGAGGCCATTATTGTATAGTACTAGTTTGTATATTACATTTTGGAAGCTTTGGATATATACATGGATTGACGACAGTCTTGCTCGATATTGTAGTATGCTACTTGGTTTGTATCTATCTTAATATGTGTATATGTTTCTTTTAACATATCGCTAATACATATTGATGGAGCCCTTAGGATCTTTGCTTGACTGCCGGCGTTGTGATGGCGATCACACTAGTAGGGGATGGGTAGTCTATAAGCACATCCTTATATAGGTCCCTAGTCGTAGGATTATCAAGACAGGACATCGATACTCTAGAGTAGACTAGTGCATACGCTTCTCATCCCTGTAGGGGAGATGGTCTGTCCTACAGCCCTCAGTACGTCATACTGGAGATAGTATGCAGGTGCTCGTTAGGTTATGAGTACACTGGACAGGACTCGTCGGGAACTGTTGGTTGCTATTATACCTATCGTCAGTTAGCAGTTCCCAGGTGACATGAGTGCAGCTTAGTCCGTTGACTTGACATTGCTATTTCGCCTCAAGTGTGTTCCCACTATTCTATGATTGCTACCCTACCACGGCTCTATTATGTCATGCAAACAGGTAGTAGTTGGGTGCAGTCCCGAAGCACTTGGAGGCAGTGGCAGTTAGACAGGATTCGTCTCCCCCAGTATTTGGGGTTGATATCGCGCTGTGTTTAGGAGAGCCATTACCAAAGTCCCTGGCTAGGACAAATGAGATTTACTGGTAGGTGTTCCAGTAGTTTCTCAGGGTATTTTGGGCTACACTCCGACACGACTTATACCGCAATTAGGGGTCTGACATTTACCACCCCGTAGGCCCGATATGCGATACTCTTAGATGAACAGACCGGACTGTACGGAGATTGTCACAGATAGGCTCAGTAGGAGTTAGGATGGGTTTTACTCATCGGCCTTCTTTGTATCATTTCAAAAAAAAATTATTATTTTTGGGAATTTTTGTAATTAAATAATAAAATATTGAATATTTTAATAAGGTGATATAATTAAATACCGATAAATTGGGAAAAAATAGGATGATTATGTAAATTACTAAAAAGAGGGTATTCTATGTGATTTAAGCAAATTATGAAATTTTACGATTTATTATACACTAATTTTGTGCTAATCGCGATTAAAAATCATTAATCAGGCTTTGAGCGTGTTTTGTGCACATAACATGCACATGCCATTTTAACACTTGTTACATTTTTCCTACATGATTTTTGGGTGTATGGTTATTTGTTTTGGGTTTTGTATTTCAAAGAGATGGAAACAAAAGAAAAGAAAAAGGAAAATGGAAATGAATATAGTATTAGGCATGGGCATGAGAGAGAAAGGTGAGGGGGTCAATTGACCATGGCCATTCTCTTTCCCCTACATCTCTCTTCATCTTTATCCTCTCCATTTCCCCCATGGCTGTTGCCCTCATCCCCCACCTCCTCAAACACCTTACTTCACCATCAAAAACTACTCAAAAATCCTTCTCCATTTCACAAAAAACTTGCACAAGCTCACATCAAGCACTTTGGACCAAGAAAGAAAGGGTTTTAGAGACATGGGTCAACTCAAGAAAGTTCCTGAGTTGCCAAATGAGGTAACTTCTGCACTCTTAGTATTGTATTTAGATTTCCTTAGCACCCATACAAGTTTAGAGGTGTTTTGATGCGGTTTGGTGAACTTTGAAAGTCCCTAGTTAGGGTATGAAGGGATTTTGATTTGGGATAGTGTAGTTGACTTAGTAGTGACCTTAAACCCCCCTTAGTGATAACATTTGGGCTAAAACCCGAGAGTAGAACCCCAAACCCAAACTTTGAAAACCCCGACATCGGCAGATTTTATGGAAATTGTGATGTATTTTGGTATTTGCTATCACCCGGAGCCTCTTAAAATTATTTAGCAAACACAGAGTGATGTGCAGGCAAGCTGGAGTGTACCACCAAAACCCAGGACCACAATTCCCTCTTTAGGCCGCAAATTTATCCCTTTAGGCCGCAAATTGTGGCCTGTGCATTCCAGTTTGGGTTCGTGCTTGTTCCACAGCTTTATCTCCAGTAAACTAGACCCTTGGCATATGCAAAATTGGTTAATTTGACCTAGAGTAAAATCTGGGACCATTTTCAAGAGTTGTTGTTTTGATTCGAGGTTTCGATTTACGTATTTTGAATTTTGGATTTTTGTGATTTGTATTGTATTCGATCACTTGACGTTTGTACGTCGAAATCTAGTGTTATTTGGTGGTTTTGAAAGCGTAGTCCATGGGTTCTAACCTATAGGCCTTTAGCGTATCGTTTTGGTTTGGTTAGATTTTAATGCAACACGATACGTTATGATGTGTAGGTACCCCACGAAGACTTCGAGACAACAAGAAAGCGCGTGGCGACGTCGGCAACGGAAAGCGAAAAGCAAGGTGAGTAGATTATATCTACGGGGGAAGTCGGGTGGATGGCGGATAGCACCCCCGCAGTTCGATGTATAGTAGGTTATATATATATGATATCCTTTATGTGAGACATGGATATTCAAGATATGATTATGTGTTCATGGTTAGATTAGGGTTATTAGAAGTGAACTAGTATAGCTTCTTAGTCACGAACCCTAGAATTGGTTTACACCCACACGCACACACTTGCATGCTTGTTATACTTGTGCGTATATGGGGATACATATATATTTATATATACACACACACAGGTATGGGAATAGGTATATATATATACGTATACTTATACATGGATGATGAGGATTGTATATGATATTTGGAGATGAGTCGATGATTTTGGGCACGGTGCCATGAAATCAGTGATATGATGTGGTTCGTATTATGATATACGACATGAGATTTTAGCGGGCCTTTGGACGTGTGTTTTCATACACGCACACACATATATATAGATGGTATCAGTTGTACAAGACATAGATCAGTACCCCAGATCATGAGATATGATGATAAGGATACCAGATAATTGATGAGATAAAAGTGAGATTCGACCCGTACCCAGATTTGGGATGCCGTACGACGGATTTACATACGAGCTTTATATAGATGATAGATCCGCACTCTTGACTCGAGGATGGCATATGATATATTGTATCGTACACAGTACTATTGAGGCGAGATCACCGACTATTATATATGTAAATATATATCGACTCAGATTTAGGTGGTTTCCATACCCTTTCGATTAGCTTGTTAGTTAGATCTGTAGTTTACTTAGTAGATGTTAGACTAGACCCGAGTCATACCTATTTTAAAACTAACGAATCGTGAGTATTTTAAAGACAGGCCAAGGGATTCTACGGATATTTTCAAAAGACACATCTTTTTTTAAAAACACCGTAGCCCTTATGTTTCTAAACACCACGATTCGTCTTATTTCAAATGGCAAAACTGTATGACATTTACATATTGATGTAGATTCTTCACTGTTGCGTTTATTATTCAATTTCTGCATATTCTTTCTATTCGCATCACATTGCATGTGTAAATGTGTTTATTGTTATATTAAACCCATGCTGTCAGGACACCAGCACCATTATCGATGATGCGTATGTTCCACGTACACCTGCATGCCGGCTCACACACTTCATCATCGATAATTTCCATGTCATTACACAGTAGGATTGTTGCATCAGGATATGACTACTTGTACATCCATACTGGCACGCATACATATTGTACACTTATATTTACGTATATACCTACCTGTACATCCATACTGGCACATATATATTGTACACTCATACTTGTGTATATATACCTACTTGTACGTCTATATTGGCACACAGACATATTGTACACTCATACTTGCGTACACACATATTGTACACCTATACTTGCATACATACGTATTTGCATATACATAGATGATTCTGGCTTTATTTTGGAGATTTGGGAACCGCAAGATATATTTTAAAACTGGATTCATTTAAAAGAGCGGTTTTCCCCTCGATGTGTGCATATTACTGTTTCATGTTTCATGATATACGAATATGCTTACATTTCTATCATATGTCTCATACATCATGCTTTATGATTTTACGCATTGAGATATGCAGTTTTCATGAGATTTCTGGATTTGAGTACCGTGGTCATTTTAAAAGAGAGTATGCATTGTTAAAAAACCCGGTTTCTCTTGATATGATATTTCAGTGCGTCCACCATGCGTTTTCTCGGTTCTGAGACGTGTGATATGTGAAACCAAATTCGAAGAGCTGGATGAGGCCTATTGCGGGTATATTGTGGACCCGGTATGGTACCCGGGGCAAGAAAGGGATGCTGCGTATACAGACGGTGATCCTGGCAGAGGGACTACTACCTACCGGTGATTGTATTTGAGCTCGGCGGATATCCGGAGGATACAGACCGGAGTTGAGAGATGATACAGGCCGATCCGGACTGACGGAGCTCGTGGGCCGGATTGACGGAGCCCGATATATATATATATGAGGATTTACGTGCCGATGCTGGGCACAGGTTTCATGATGTTTTTGAGTGTCGATGCTGGACACTCAGGTTCCATGATTTTGATGTGTCGCGAGGGACACACGTTGATTTATATCCTCATACTTCCATGCATATGCTTTATGATATTTACATGCATGATGTTTAGTGTCGCTGGTTGACACGTGGACGAGATCCACATGCATACAGACATTGATTACATAGTTGGATGATATCCATATACTTATAGACTTCATGATATAGTTGACATTGATTCATGTTGATTACATTGATCATACCTTATATTTATGATTTGTTGCTACCTGAGGCACTGACACGAGCACTTAGTATTACACTGATGTATAGATGTTACCCTTGCCACCTCATCGTGCTTCAGAATTTATCATTTTGAGGATATATATTATTAATAATCGTTTGACCTAGGATTGAGTCATACATACGATTTCTGCTCTGTGATGTTTACTACTCACGAGTTGGCAACTCACCCCCGTTGTGCCACAGTTCTTGCAGGTTTTGCCGTACAGGTTTCATTGCGGCTTCTCTGGCACACTGCTTCCTTTCTGGATTATTGCTTTGGTAGGTGGGTTCACTCGCATCGTGACCACCCTTGTATTTATTTTAATCAGTTGTATCTAGTAATTCCATCAACCAGACTTGTATATTTATTTCAGACTTAGAAAACCAGTTGTGTATTATTTCGACCTTAGAGTCGCGCGTGTTAGTATTATGGTTTTGAAGATGATTTTGAGTTTCTTTTTGAGTTTTGATCATCGCCCTTCGGCGTTGTATATTATATTGCTTGCGTGGTTGTGACCGTCGATTGACGAAGATCTAGTTCACGCTTGGGGATGCCTTTTATCATTATGCATATATTATTCTTTTTGTACCTCGTTTGGGGTCAGTATTCACAAAGGAAACTCTGCCGAAATTTTCAGATAAGACTTGAGGTTTTAAAAATGCATATTCGGCTTACTTATTTAAAAAACTTATTTTTAAAATATGTTTTCTTCATTTCTTTAAAACTAGTTTTCCTTTATTTATTATTTAAAACGGTTTTAGATTTTTGGGCTTTTATCCTACTTGAATTAGATGTGGTCCTATAGACTTCATATGATTCAAGGGCCAGTCACGTACAATTTTGGGTCGTGACAAAGTTGGTATCAGAGAGGTAGGTTAACCTTGGTTCGAGTCTAAGTTTGACTATGCGGAGCCTAGAGCGTTTGTATATATTCGGAACTTAGGCTTGACCTTACGAAACATAGACTTAGTCGAGGGGGTATTAGACCCGAACTTTCGTCGCATTGGTTGACCTTGGTTGATGGAGTAGGTGACTTCAGTAGAGTGACGTACCGTGTGTATGTTCCGCGGCATACTTACGATACGCCACTCCGCTTAAGGAGCCTTAGGATGTACATTTCTTTACACAATATTATATTCATTCCTACGATCTATCCTTATCGATATTGGTTATGATTTTGCTGCCATGGTTACATGGGCAGAGAGAGCTACGGCTAGAGTTGCGGTCAACACGAGCTCGTTACGGACGAGGACTGACCAGGGCGTGGTTCCAGAGACATACGATTGAATAAAAGCGTCGTTTTATTGTGTTTTCGTGCCATGAGCGTTTGACGGATCACTTTTACGAGATTTCTCGGACGTGCAGATCAGCACCAGAGGATTGAGCCACTGATAGAGGGCAGCCAGAATGTGATGACCGTTGATGTATCGTTTATTCATTATGATTGAGGCACTGTTCAGCGTGTAGACGAATGAGCCAGTTGTTGCTGCGAACGACGAGATATTTGTTAGGTCCCCGTTACCCACCCCGGATCTTTTGGGAAGGCGGAATAGGTAAAAATCAAAATTTTCCTCGATAGGTAACATGGACCGTTCATTAAGGATCTTGGCTAAACAAAACTAACACAAAATCTACATGTTCTGACTACTATGTAGAATGGTTATACCTAGGTCTTGAACTCCTTCTCTTCTTGTTGTTCTCCTCCTTACTTGCTCCTTGTAATAGTTTGTACGGCTCCTCCTCGTCGTCTCCTCTTTGTCGAAGATAGATCTACCCGTGGGTTCAAACTTGAGCTCCTACCTCAACCTAGAGGTAACTAAGGTGCTTGGTTTGCTAAACCTAGAACCCTAGAAAGAGTAGAGAGTAGTCTTAGTGTTTTATCTCAAAGGAAAATGGTTCTCAACTCATGAGAGGGATTTTCCTTGAGCTAGAGGAAGAAGGAGAGCAATGAATGAGAGAGAAGATGCAAGTGAGATTGATTCCATTTTACAACCAGGCTCTCATAATTTAGAAAAATGATAATAATAATAATAATTAACAATTTGTGATGGTTAGTTGATGAATGACCATTATCATTTCATTCATTAAATTCTTTTGCAAAGAATAAGAAGCATCTTTGAAAACAAATGATGATAGTCAACAAGTCCACTTTGGTCAACCGGTCAACAAAGTCAACAAGTCAACAAAAGTCAAGAATTCAACTCAACCATGGCACAATAATTGTTAACTAATATTATTAATCATATTTCCTATTCTCATTAGGGTTTGGAAAAAGACAACAGTCAACTGTGCATACACACCCGTACCATAACCCTAATGAGAATCCTCTGCCTCTGCCTCAGTGAACTGTGCATACACACCCGCATCCGTGATCCGAGGAGCACGAATACAATGAGATAAAACTAACCCCAAAACATATACTAGGATCTGGTTTAAACCAAAGTCCACTAGTAATAACTGTCCGGACACCAAACGTGCACAAGTGCGCGGATGTGAACGAACCCCGTCGCAAAACCATGCGACCTCTGCTCTGTTTTGCCCAAAAGCGAATAACCCTCTCTGTGGGACTCTGAAGACTCGACACTACGCTGGCAGTGGGTTTAACTACAGACCGCAAGCGGCACTAGCTGTGCGTAACGGTCCTATGTAGATGCCGATAAGAAGACTAATGAGGTGAACCCATCCGAACTCCTACTGAGCCTGTATGTGTCAATCTCCGTACAGTCCGGTCTGTTCGTGTGAGAGTATCGCATGGCGGGCCTAGGGTGGCGGTAAACGTCAGTCCCCTAATAGCGGTACAAGTCATGTCGGAGTGTAGCCCAAAACACCCTGAGAAACTACTGGAAATACTACCAGCAAATCTCGCTTGCCCTGGCCAGGGACGACTATGTGTAATGACTCTCCTAGACACAGCGCGATATTAACTCCCAATACCGGAGAGACGAATCCTGTCTAACCGTCACTTGCCTCCAAGTGCTTCGGGACTGCACCCAACTACTACCTGTTTGCACGACTGAGTAGAGCCGTGGTAGGGTAGTAATCTAAGAACAGTGGGAACACACTCGAGGCGAAGTGGACAGTGTCAAGTCAGCGGACTAAGCTGTACTCATGTCACCTGGGAACTGTAACTGACGATAGGTATAAATACCAACCAACAGTTCCCGACGAGTCCTGTCCAGTGTACTCGTAACCTAACGAGCACCTGCATACTATCTCCAGTACGACGTACTGATGGCTGTGGGACAGACCATCTCCCCTGTTGGGAAGAGAAGCGTATGCACCAGTCTACTCTGGAGTATCGATGCCCTGTCTCGATAATCCTACGACCAGGGACCAAAATAAAGATGTGCATATAGACTACCTAGCCCCCACTAGTGTGATCGCCATCACAACGCCGGTAGTCAAGCAAAAGATCCTAAGGGATCCATCAATATGTATTAGCGATATGTTAAAAGAAACATATACATATATTAAGATAGAAACAAACCAAGTAGCATACTACCATGTCGAGCAAGACTGTCGTAAACCCGTATATATATATCCCAAGCCTCCAAAATGTTTTATACAAACTAGTACTATACAATAATGGCCTCTAGGGCATACATATCTAACAATCTCCCACTTGCACTAAAGGCCAGTAATTGGTGTACCGCATACCCAACATCTGCACTAAGGCCAGCTGCTGGCGTACCGCATACCCAATAGCTCAAAAAGTCGCTCGAACTGTGTTTGAGGGGGGACCTTTGTGAATGGATCCGCCGTGTTGTCTTTTGTGTCCACTCTCCGTACCTCGATCTCCTGGCGATCAATGATCTCCCTGATCAGGTGATATCGCCTTAAGATGTGTCTGGATTTCTGATGGGACATTGGTTCCTTTGCTAAAGCTATAGCCCCATTGTTATCGCAATACAAAGGTATTGGGTCAACAATTGACGGAACCACCTGAAGTTCACTAATGAACTTCTTCATCCAGACCGCCTCTTCTGCAGCATCGCTAGCAGCAATGTATTCAGCCTCCATCGATGAGTCAGCGACGGTATCCTGTTTGGAACTCCTCCAACACACCGCCCCTTCGTTGAGGGTAAACACAAAACCCGAGACAGACTTGCTGTCATCCTTGTCACTCTAGAAGCTTGAATCGGTAAAGGACTCGACCCTGAGGTCTCCATTACCGTAAACCAGGAACATCTCCTTAGTCCTTCTCAGGTACTTGGAATGTTCTTCACTGCCGTCCAGTGGTCCTCACCTGGGTCTGACTGATACCGGCTCACCACGCTCAGCGCGTAATCTACATCTGGTCTTGTACATAGCATCGCATACATTATAGATCCTACCGCCGAAGCGTATGGTATAGTGCTCATGCGAACCCTCTCCTCGTCAGTCTTAGGAGACATCTTCTTGGAGAGGGTGATTCCGTGCAATGCGGGTATGTTACCCGCGCTTGGAATCTTCCATACTAAATCTCTTTAGTACGGTCTCTATGTACCTGGACTGCGAAAGTCCCAGTAGTCTCTTGGATCTATCTCTGTAGATCTTGATCCCAAGATTGTACGAGGCATCACCCAGGTCTTTCATGGAGAACCGTTGTGACAAGAATAGCTTGATCGATTGTAGCATAGGATTGTCATTTCCTATCAAAAGAATGTAATCCACGTACAAGGCTAGGAATACGACAGTTCTTCCTACAATCTTCTTATAGATACAAGGTTCATCTTCATTCTTGATGAAATCAAATTCCTTGATTGCCTCATCAAAATAGATGTTCCAGCTCCGCGATGCCTGCTTTAATACATAAATGGATTTAAGCAACTTGCAAACCTTCCCGCTGCTCCCACTGTCTACGAAACCTTCTGGCTGATCCATGTAAACGCACTCTTCCAAACAGCCATTTAGAAAAGTCGTTTAACGTCCATCTGCCAGATTTCATAGTCATGGAAGGCAGCAATGGCAAGTAGGATCCGAATGGATTTAAACATAGCCACTGGAGAAAAAGTTTCGTCATATTCTACACCAGGTCTTTGACGAAAACCTTTTGCAACGAGTCTAGCCTTATAGGTTTCCACCTGCCCATCCACACCAAGTTTCCTTTTGTAGATCCATTTGCATCCAACGTGTTTTACCCCAGGTGGAGCAATATCCAAGGTCCACACTTTATTGGTGTACATGGACTCCATTTCGGATTGCATTGCATCCAGCCACTTATCAGAGTCCTTACTGATAATGGCCTGCCTGAAACTGGTAGGGTCATCTTCTTCCAAGATGCAATCCTCTCGATCACCGTCTATGAGAAAACCGTAGTATCTCTCGGGCGGATGAGAAATCCTACCAGATCTGCGGAGTGGCTGAGGTTCGTTTGGGACTATTGAATTTTCTGGTTCTACTAAATCCTCAGTTTGAGTTCGTGGATCAGATATTTCATCCAGTTCTACCGTGCTCCCACTTATTTCTTTTGCAAGAAATTGCCACTCTAAAAAAGTGGCGCGACGAGCAACGAACACCTTCTGTTCCTTAGTGTGGTAGAACAGATATCCCAGAGAATTTCTAGGATATCCCAAAAACTTGCACAAAACTGACCATGCCTTAAGCTTGTCCGGATTTTGTACTTTTACATAGGCCGGACAACCCCATATCTTTATACGTTCAAGATACGGTTTTTTACCACTCCATATTTCATATGGAGTCATAGGCACAGATTTAGACGGAACCTGATTCAGTAAGTATGCCGCTGTTTCTAGCGCAAGTCCCCAGAATGAAGAGGTAACTCAGCATTACTCATCATGGATCGAACCATATCCAATAGGGTACGATTCCTTCTTTCCGATACACCGTTGTGCTATGGTGTATAAGGATGGGTAAGCTGAGAGAGAATACCATTCTCTTTTAAGGAATCTCGAAATTCCGTGCTTAAGTACTCCCCTCCCCTATCAGACCGGAGGATCTTGATACTTTTGCCTGTCTGGTTCTCTACTTCGTTTCTGAATTCCTTGAATTTCTCAAAAGTTTCAGATTTGTGTTTCATCAGATACACATATCCGAACCTAGAGAGATCGTCAGTGAATGTGATGAAGTACGAGAACCTACCCCTTGCATGTATAGACATTGGACCACATACATCACTGTGTATGAGTCCCAAGAGCTCTGGTGCCCTTTCTCCATGTCCGGTGAATGGAGATTTGGTCATCTTTCCTTTGAGACAAGACTGACAAGTTTCATAAGATGAAAACTCGAACGTATTCAAGAGTCCGTCTTTATGTAACTTATATAGTCTTTTCTCTCCGATATGACCAAGTCTACAATGCCACAAGTAGGATTCGTTCGTATATGAACTCTTCCTCTTGCGTGTGTTTTGTACATTAAGAACTGTATTCTGATTTAGAACGTAGATACCATTACACAGTGTACCTTCTGCAACCAGTACCTTATGAAGGTAGATGTTCATGATATTTCTATCAAGAACAAAGTTATATCCATCTTTATCGAGTAAAGAAACTGATATGATGTTGCAAACAATGGAAGGTACATAGTAGCAATCGTTCAAAATCATAGTATTGCCATTTGGCAACACTTGGTGATATTCACCGACGGCTGCAGCATTAACTTGTGCTCCGTTCGCTACTCTGAGCGACATATCACCAGGTACAACTTTCCTACTTTTTCTTAGTCCCTGCAATAAATTACAGATATGAGATCCTGATCCGGTATCAAGTACCCAGGAGGTAGGGCTGACCGTAAAGCAGTTCTCAATAACAAGAACACCTGAAGTAGATGCAAAACCATGCTTCTTCTTCAACTGGGTAACCTTGGAATCCATACAAACCTCTTTCTCTTGCTCATACTTATGACTGTTGTCGTAAGTTAGAGCCGAACCAACGTTCCCCAGCCCCGAATAAGAATTCGGATCGGTCAAGCGATACATTTTATTATCTTGATTAGGGCGTGAAATGGTTGCTACCTGGAGAGAGAGAAAAGAAACACTCAGCGTGCGCTCTTGCAAGATTAGATTGGTTTATTAATTTATCTAACCAGGATGGCTCCCACTGTTTCCTTAAATTCTTCTTCAAACCCTAAAAGAAGAATTAGTCAGGATTAATCGCACGTCACAATACTTGCTTAACCTTTCAGCAAGGCTGGTGTTGGTACTTCGAGGGAGGTTTTCCAACGATTTAGCGAAGTTCTTTAATTAAATAACCTCTTTTCCCTGGAGGCGTTGCCCCGCTAACACCGTTCTAGACACCTACTTGGTTTATAGCATTGATTGTTAAGTGAAATAATCTCCCGAGAGTAATCCAACTCATCAGTGGGATCGGGATCCAACTATCATTGTGTGATGACCTAGATAGATTCCACTCTAGTCACCACACTCCAGAAGGTATGCTAAATCTGCAAGTTTCAGTTTCTTTAGAAACTCCCTATGTGGATTTTTGCCCCTAATGGTTTATGACCTTGACAATGCCAACATATCATAAACTGTCACGACCACAAAGAGCACGTGACTGGCCCTTTAACCATATGAAGTCTATAGGACTCCATCTGATCCAAGTAAGCCAAAAGCCCAGAAATCTAAAACCATTTTAAGAGTAAGTAAAGAAAAACGGTTTAAAGAAGTGAAGAAAAACATGTTTGAAGTCAAGGTTTTTAAATAACTAAGCCGAATATGCATTTTAAAATGTAAAGTCTTTTCTAAAAATTTTGGCAGAACTTCTTTTGTAAATACTGGCCCCGAACGGGGTACAACAAGAACAATATATATGCAATGATAAAAGGCATCCCCAAGCGGGAGCTAGCTCTTCGTCAATCGACGGTCATAACCACGCAAGCAATATAATATACAACGCCGAATGGCGAGGGTCAAAACTCAAAAGAAACTCAAGAAGCATGAAAACCGCAATACTACTAAGCGCGACTCTAAGGTCGAAATAATACATCACTAGTGTCTAATTCTGAAACAATATACAAGTTTTGGTTGATGGAATTCTAGATACAATGAATAATACAAGTACAATGGTGGTTCTTGAGGCAAAAGAACCCACCTACCAAATGCAATTCACCCGCAAGGAAGCAGTATGCCAGAAATGCCGCAATGGGACCTGTACGGCAAAACCTACAAGAACTGTGGCACAACGGGGGTGAGTCGCCAACTCGTGAATAGAGAATATCTACAAGCAGAAACCGAATGCACGACATACTCCTAGGTCAGTACGATCAGATATATAAACCTCAAAGGATAAGCCTGAAGTATGATAAGGTGGCAATGTAACATCTAATCGTGTATGTAGTGCTAAGTACCCATGCCAGTGCCTCAGGTAATAACATGTCATACATATAGGGTATGTCTGCATGAAGTAAATATGATGAAGTATCAAAATGAAAGTCAATACACATATATTAGCGTCCCATTCCACTAATATTGGTGTAAGGGTATATATAACAGCGCCCTCATACCCTGTTATATATACAAGTGAAGTATGATCAATGTATTAAAAGTCTGTATATATGTGGATCCCGTCCACCTGTCACCCAATGACAATAAGCATCACGCATGTAAATGTGAGGATATAATCAAAATCATGGAATCATCATGAAACATGTGCCTAGCATCGGCACGTAAATCCTCGTCCATATAGAGCTCCATCTGCGGTATCGGCCCTCGGCCCCGGCAGCACTGGTCAACCCATGTCCATCTCTCAACTCCGGTCGGTATCCCCCGGATATCCGCTGAGCTCAAATACAATCACCGGTAGGTACTCGCCCACCTCCAGGCTCAATCGGCATAATCCTTCGATCATCTTGCCGAGAGGAACCATACCGGGCCCCAACATGTACCCTCATACAGCACACACTCCTCGTATGGGTTATTAATCAGAACCGATAAATCTCATGGTGGCTGCGCAAATATCATATCAAGGAAACCGGATTTTTCAAATAAGTACATACTCTCCTTTGAAATTATCCACGGTTCCCAAATCCATAAATATCATAAAAACAATATCCCAATGCGCATAATCAGAAAGCATGATGTATGTGACATATAATTGAGATGCAAGTATAACAGTATATCATGTAACATAGAATAGTGGTATGCACATACAAAGTCATATCCTGATGCAATAATACTATTGTGTAGTGACATGGCAATTATCGATGATGAAGTGTGTGAGCCGGCAAGCAAGTGTACGTGGAACATATGCATCATCGATAATGGTGCTGGTGTCCTAACAGCATGATTGCAAAATAGAAATAAACACATGCAATGCGATGCGGAATCGAATGATCAAAACAACAGTGAAGAATCTACACCAATATGTACATGTCATGCAGTGGTGCATTTTGAAATAAGACGAATCGGGGTTTTGTTAAAATAAGGGTTACGGTGTTTTTAAGAATAGATACACCTTTTGAAAATACCCGTAGAATCCCTTTACTTGTCCTTAAGATATTCCCGATTCGTTAGTTTTGAAATAGGTATGACTCGGGTCTAGTCTAACATCTACTAAGCCAAATCCATCAGGAGGGGTATGGAAACCACCTAAATCTAAGTCGATATATATATATATATAGTCGGTGATCCCGCCTCAATAGTATCGCGTACGATACAGTATATCATCTGATATCCTTGAGTCATGAGTGCGGATCTATCATCAATATAATGCTCGTACGGTAAATCGCCGTACGGCATCCCAATAGCTGGGTACGGGTCAATATCACAATCAGCTCATCAATTATTTTGTATTCACATCATCATATCACATAATCTGGGGTACTGATATAAGTCTAGTACAACTGATACCATCAATATGACTGCGTATGTAAACACACGTCCAAAGGCCCGCTAGAGATCACATGTCGTATCCCAAATACCAATCATATCACATAATCGATCTCGCGGCACAATGCCCAATATCATCGACTCATCTCCAATGTCGTCCAATATCATCAAACACAGTGCAAGTATAATGAATATGCAAGGGTGTGCGTGTACGTGTAAATCTATTCTAGGGTTCGCGACTATGAACTACACTAGTTGCCTCTAATCCTAAACTATCCATAATACACCTAACACAATATCCACAACGCACTATCACTATCATATATATAATATATACATTATATCAACTACGGACTGCGGGGTGCTATACGCCATCCACCCGACATCCCCAGTAGATATAATCTACTCACCTTGCATCCTCATTTTTCGACGTCGCCACGCGCTTGCTTGTCATCCCGAAGTCTTCATGGGGTACCTACACATTAACGTATCGCAAATGCGTATCAAAACCAATTCCAAACTAAAACAGCATACGAATCCCTAAACGATACGCTATGATCTATAGGTTAGAACCTATGGACAACGCCTTCTAAAACCATCAACAACCCTCGATATCGTCGTATAAACGCCAAATAGTCGAGGTAAAACACAATACACAAATTCAGATTTAAAAATACGGAACACGGAAACACGAATCCAAAACAGCAACTAAGGAAATAGGCTCCAGATTTCACCCTAGGTCTAATTAGACAAATCTATATATACCAGGGGTCTAAACTATACATGTAGGAGCCGCAGAACCAAAACGACACAAAAGGGGGCAGGTCTGGCCGCAAATTGCGGCCAAACAGGATAAATCTATGGCCGAGTCTTGGAGTTAGGGGCTAGGGTTTTGGTGATGTTTGTGAGATGATTTGGGGCTTGAAGAGGGGAAGGAGATGAAGGACAGGCAGCAGCTGAAGGAAAATGAAGAGGGAGAGAGATGAGGTAAATGAGAGGGAGAGAAAATCCAAGTCAAAAGTGCACCATGCCTCATTAATGCACTTGTCCCCTTTTCTTTTCCTTTTTCTTTTTCTTTTTCTTTTCTTTTCCTTTCTCCCAAATCCTTTCTCACAAGAATAGTAACCCCAAATAACATGATAGAAAATGCACAAGTGTGGTAAAAATGATATGTGCATGTTTTGCACAAAATTGCTAAAAACCGATTAGCGATTTTAATCGCGATTTGCACTAAATTAGTATATAACTAATCATAAAAACTATAAAATGGCATAATTCCATAAAATAACCTATTTTAGAATTTTCCATAATTTTTCCAAATTTTTCTGTATTTAATTATACCTAAATATTGAAATATTCAATAAAATAATAATAAATTATAAAAATTCCACAAAAATAATATTTTATTTTTTTGAAATGTTACAATCTTCCCCTCTTAAATAAATTCGGTCTCCGAATTTAAATTTAAAACCCCAAGTACTAAAACATTTCAGTAAAAATCCAAATTATCGGGGCTCCGAAAACATCAATACATAAAACACATCATAGCGCAATACATGCGCATAAGTAATGAGCAGATGCCTCAAAATCGAAACTCCGTCAAGCATCCTGCAATCATCGGAGTCATGGTAAAGACACAATGTCAAATCCATAACAAAGCCAGTATGATGTACATAAAATTTGTACATGTATAAATGAAAGCTATATATGTAACTAACTAAGTAAATGCATGAAAAAGTATGCGAGTACTGTCCTCTGACTAGTCTCGCTCAGTATGAAAACGCATAGCAAATATCATAAAACGTAATGCTTTATAAGGAATAAATCTCACAATGTATATATGAATATCTGGTGCGTCTGGTGCGCACGGAAATCAAAATCCATATATGTGCCATACATGTGCACAAAACAACATCTAGGTGCAACTGGTGTGCACGAAACATCTGTTATAGGCAACGTGTGTGCCTAACAGCAAAATCAGGTGTATCTGACATGCACAAAGAATCCCGATTTAGTGCATCTGGTGTGCACCAAAATAATATCTCAAAACATGCGTCCAACATGCACAAAAATCCAAATCAACGGTATACAATGCGGCCCAATCCAAATCGGGTGTACCGCGGTGTATAAGCTCAGAACCATGTGCATTAGCGTGCACAAATCAAATCAAAACACTTAAGGTGTACGAAAACTATGCTGGAAGCGTAAATCAAATCACTGGCATAAAATAGGCAGGAAATCACAATCAATACCTCAAGCGTAATAACTCTGCACAAAATATGAATATCCAG
The DNA here is from genome assembly GCA_030015575.1 of Agapanthus africanus. Taxonomy (NCBI): domain Eukaryota; kingdom Viridiplantae; phylum Streptophyta; class Magnoliopsida; order Asparagales; family Amaryllidaceae; genus Agapanthus; species Agapanthus africanus. Next base: position 210,846,338 of record JASDDO010000006.1, read on the forward strand.
TAGGTGCAAGAAAACAAATATCATGAAACTCTGTCATCAAGACTAAATCATGGAAACAGAACGCCCAAAAATATCGAAATCCAAGATGACGGATACGTGATAATCGAATCACAAAATCACAAATCATAAATGTCGTCGCCGGTAGTCCCTCCTTCAAAGTCGAGAAGGTGTCGGTGCATCCAATGCTAGCAGCGCAAGATATCTACTTGCTTCTTTCTTAAGGTCTGGCGTCTTCTGTCCCTGGGTCCTTATCTTCTCTGTGGATTACCAATCTCACAATCAATCGTCTCATCGGCCCTGTCAGGTGTGCTAACGGGGACGATTCCGTTCTGGCACTTCTCTGGTCATCTCTCGGTCAATCCTCGCGACCACTCGTAAAGCAGTATATCACTGGCGTCGGCCTCTGTCTCTTTGAATGCACGTCACATCTGATCCTGGATGCAAATGTCAATGCAGCAGTGTCCTGGAAGGAATCCCGCTCAAGGTCTCTTCCGATCTTGCCTATGCCGGTCTGTACGGAGGCTGGTACTCTTGCATAACCTCTTCTCGCTCGATGGACATCTGCGTCCTCAGCACAGCATCTCCTCGGAAGCTGGTCGCATCCCAACGCCTCTGTAAGCATATCAGGTCTCCGGTCTCGACGGAGAGTAATGACAGCTCTGCAGCGTTTCGTACGAACCTATTGTCCCACTTGTCTGTATTACCGTCCACTTCGACCTCACGTCTCTATCTGCGCACTTCAATGCTCTCGGCTACGGTCAATCCGAAGTCTCTCACATATCTCTTTTCTGCCGAATTGCCCGGAAGTCATCGTCCAATGCTGAAGCTAATTCTTGTTTCGGAACGGCCGCATACTCATCGTGCCTTTTTCTGGAAGAAATATCCATAAACCATACCTCTGCGTGCATATCGCATCTCTGATGTCAGCGGAGGGGAACGTCATCTCGTCGAAATCTCTAGCGAACTCTTTACTTCACTCTGCTTCAATGTCGACTGATTCGGACTCGTCTCATCGTGGCTGCATGGACTGTGCTCCAACGGCTATACTCGTATCTGGAGTCTCCCAAGCAAAGCATCCATCACATGATATCCGAATGATGTCGAATCATTGGATCGACTCGTCAGAACCTCATAATCCCCCAAGAGATCAACATCCTGAGTACAGTTTAATAGTATCGAGTACATGCCACAGCGTCGGTGGTCCAGCCGTAGAATGGCAAACCCAAGCCTCTCTAATGGCACCGCGGAACTGCCGCAAACCCTAAGGTTCAAAGGCTCTCATACGGTCATTAAGTCGAGTTAGGGTTTCATTCTTCTAGTGGGTCCATGGAATTGCCTGCATGTCTTTCCGTATACTTCAAACTTGAAAAATGGGCTCCTGACATTCGATCGTCTCTTTCGACTCTCAAAGTCTCCGCGTGAAGTCTTCTTTAGCTGGAAGCAATCTATCTGATGACCTCGCATCGGGGTAAGCGAACGAACACCTATCCTAATCATTCATCCTCAGATGACTAGCGACTCACTATCATCACTCTAAGTACATACTCATGCTGCAGTAGCTCCAATCATCTGGGTGATATCTCGTCATTTGCAGCAACAACTGGCTCATTCGTCTGTACGCTGAACAGCGCCTCTATCATCCTGAATAAGCGATATATCAATGGTCATCACATCTGGCTGGCCTATAGTAGTAGCCTGATCCTCTGGTACCAATCGGCACGTCCGAGAAATCCCGTAAAGGTGATCCACCAAACTCTCATGGCGCGAAAACACAATAAGACGACGCCTCTCAATGCAATCGTAAATCTCTGGAATCACGTCCCGGTCAGTTCTCGTCCACGACGAGCTCATGCTGACGCAACTTGAGCCGTAACTCACTCTGCCCTTGCAATCATGGCAGCAAAACACAACCAGTATCGATGAGGATAGATCATAGGAATGAATATAATACTGTGCAAGGAAATGTACATCCTAAGGCTCCTTAAGCGGAGTAGCGTATCGTTAGTATGCCGCGGAACATACCCACGGTACATCACTCTACTTTAGTCACCTATTCCAGCAACCAAGGGTCATCCTACGCGACGAAAGTTCGGGTCTAATACCCCCTCGACTATGTCTAAGTTCCGTAAGGTCAAGCCTAAGTTACGTGTAAATATAGACGCCCTAGGCTCCACATAGTCAAACTTAGACTCGAACCAAGGTCAACCTAGCGCTCTGATACCAACTTTGTCACGACCACAAAGAGCACGTGACTTGCCCTTGAACCATATGAAGTCTATAGGACTCCATATGATCCAAGTAAGCCAAAAGCCCAGAAATCTAAAACCATTTTAAGAGTAAGTAAAGAAAACTGGTTTAAAGAAGTGAAGAAAAACATGTTTGAAGTCAAGGTTTTTAAATAACTAAGCCGAATATGCATTTTAAAATGTAAAGTCTTTTCTAAAAATTTCGGCAGAGTTTCTTTTGTAAATACTGGCCCCGAATAGGGTACAACAAGAACAATATATATGCAATGATAAAAGGCATCCCCAAGCGGGAACTAGCTCTTCATCAATCGACGGTCACAACAACGCAAGCAATATAATATACAACGCCGAATGGTGAGGGTCAAAACTCAAAAGAAACTCAATAAGCATGAAAACCGCAATACTACTAAGCGCGACTCTAAGGTCGAAATAATACATCACTAGTGTCTAAGTCTGAAACAATATACAAGTTTTGGTTGATGGAATTCTAGATACAATGAATAAAACTAGTACAGTGGTGGTTCTTGATGCAAAAGAACCCACCTACTAAATGCAATTCACCCGCAATGAAGCAGTGTGCCAGAAATGCCGCAATGGGACCTGTACGGCAAAACCTGCAAGAACTGTGGCACAACTGGGGTGAGTTGCCAACTCGTGAATAGAGAATATCTACAAGCAGAAACCGAATGCACGACATACTCCTAGGTCAATACGATCAGATATATAATCCTCAAAGGATAAGCCTGAAGCATGATAAGGTGGAAATGTAACATCTAATCGTGTATGTAGTGCCAAGTACCCGTGCCAGTGCCTCAGGTAATAACATGTCATACATATAGGGTATGTATGCATGAAGTAAATATGATGAAGTATCAAAATGAAAGTCAATACACATATATCAGCGTCCCATTCCACTAATATTGGTGTAAGGGTATATAACAGCGCCCTCATACCCTGTTATATATACAAGTGAAGTATGATCAATGTACTAAAAGTCTGTATATGTGGATCCCGTCCACATGTCACCCAATGACAATAAGCATCATGCATGTAAATGTGAGGATATAATCAAAATCATGGAAACATCATGAAACCTGTGCCTAGCATCGGCACGTAAATCCTCGTCCATATGGAGCTCCGTCTGCGGTATCGGCCCTCGGCCCCGGCAGCACGGGTCAACCCATATCCATCTCTCAACTCCGGTCGGTGTCCCCCGGATATCCGCCGAGCTCAAATACAATCACCGGTAGGTACTCGCCGACCTCCAGGCTCAATCGGCATAATCTTTCGATCATCTTGCCGAGGGGAACCATACCGGGCCCCACCATGTACCCTCAAACGGCATACACTCCTCGTATGGGGTATGTAATCAGAACCGATATATCTCATGGTGGCTGCGCAAATATCATATCAAGGAAACCGGATTTTTCAAATAAGTACATACTCTCCTTTGAAGTTATCCACGGTTCCCAAATCCATAAATATCATGAAAACAATATCCCAATGCGCATTATTAGAAAGCATGATGTATGTGACATATAATTGAGATGCAAGTATAACAGTATATCATGCAACATAGAATAGTGGTATGCACATACAAAGTCATATGCTGATGCAATAATACTACTGTGTAGTGACATGGCAATTATCGATGATGAAGTGTGTGAGCCGACAAGCAAGTGTACGTGGAACATATGCATCATCGATAATGGTGCTGGTGTCCTAACAACATGATTGCAATATAGAAATAAACACATGCAATGCGATCCGGAATCGAATGATCAAAACAACAGTGAAGAATCTACACCAATATGTACATGTCATGCAGTGGTGCCTTTTGAAATAAGACGAATCATGGTTTTGGTAAAATAAGGGTTACGGTGTTTTTAAGAATAGATACACCTTTTGAAAATACCCGTAGAATCCCTTTACTTGTCCTTAAGATATTCCCGATTCGTTAGTTTTGAAATAGGTATGACTCGGGTCTAGTCTAACATCTACTAAGCCAAGTTCATCAAGAGGGGTATGGAAACCACCTAAATCTGAGTCGATATATATATATATATATATATATATATATATATTCAGTGATCCCTCCTCAATAGTATCGCGTACGATACAGTATATCATCTGACATCCTCGAGTCATGAGTGCGGATCTATCATCAATATAAAGCTCGTACGGTAAATCGTCGTACGGCATCCCAATAGCTGGGTACGGGTCAATATCACAATCAGCTCATCAATTATTTGGTATCCTCATCATCATATCACATAATTTGGGGTACTGATCTAAGTCTAGTACAACTGATACCATCAATATGACTGCGTGTGTAAACACACGTCCAAAGACCCGCTAGAGATCACATGTCGTATCCCAAATACGAATCATATCCCATAATCGATCTCGCGGCACAATTCCCAATATCATCGACTCATCTCGAATGTCATCCAATATCATCAAACATAGTGCAAGTATAATGAATATGCAAGGGTGTGTGTGTAGGAGTAAATCTATTCTAGGGTTTGCCACTATGAACTACACTAGTTGCCTCTAACCCTAAACTCTCCATAATACACCTAACACAATATCCACAACGCACTATCACTATCATATATATAATATATACACTATATCAACTATGGACTGCGGGGGTGCTATACGCCATCCACCCGACTTCCCCCGTAGATATAATCTACTCACCTTGGGTCCTCATTTGTCGACGTCGCCACGCGCTTGCTTGTCATCCCGAAGTCTTCATAGGGTACCTACACATTAATGTATCACAAATGCGTATCAAAAACAATTCCAAACTAAAACAGCATACGAATCCCCAAACGATACGCTATGATCTATAGGTTAGAACCTATGGACAACGCCTTCCAAAACCATCAACAACCCTCGATATCGTCGTATAAACGCCAAATAGTCTAGGTAAAACACAATAAACAAATTCAGATTTAAAAATACGGAATACGGAAACACGAATCCAAAACATCAACTAAGGAAATAGGCTCCAGATTTCACCCTAGGTCAAATTAGACAAATCTATTTATACCAGGGGTTTAATTTATACATGTAGGAGCAGCAGAACCAAAACGACACAAAAAGGGGTAGGTCTGGCCGCAAATTGCGGCCAAACAGGATAAATCTGCGGCCGGGTCTTGGAGTTAAGGGCTAGGGTTTTGGTGATGTTTGTGAGATGATTTGGGGCTTGAAAAGGGGAGGGAGATGAAGGAGAGGAAGCAGCTGAAGGAAAATGAAGAGGGAGAGAGATGAGGTAAATGAGAGGGAGAGAAAATCCAAGTCAAAAGTGCACCATGCCTCATTAATGCACTTCCCCCCTTTCTTTTCCTTTTCCTTTTTCTTTTCTTTTCCTTTCTCCCAAATCCTTTCTCACAAGAATAGTAACCCCAAATAACATGATAGAAAATGCACATGTGTGATAAAAATGATATGTGCATGTTTTGCACAAAATTGCTAAAAACCGATTAGCGATTTTTAGTCGCGATTTGCACTAAATTAGCATATAACTAATCATAAAAACTTAAAAATGGCATAATTCCATAAAATAACTTATTTTAGAATTTTCCATAATTTTTCCAAATTTTTATGTATTTAATTATACCTAAATATTAAAATATTCAATAAAATAATATTAAATTATAAAAATTTCCAAAAAATAATAATTTTTTTTTCGAAATGTTACATAAACTGCTAGTCAAGTTCGGCCCGTCATTATCTTGATTAACTTACACCCACCCGCATATCTCTTGACAATGCCAACATAGCTATGCGACTGTCCTAAATAATCTGAAAAATAAAACTGCAAACAAGCAATACTTAGCTACCGATCACTACGCCTTGACAATGCCAAAATACGCAGCTCGAATACTAAGTAGTACTTGTAGGAAATGGCGGAGGGCTACGGCTGGGGTTTTAGCGAAAAACCCGTTAACGTAATGAACTTGATATCGTTGAAGGAACCTGATGACCTTATTAAAATTATAGTGACGAAAACTTTTGCTAAAGAGGTCACTCCCTGTGAAGGGATCTCGGCTCTTTCCTCGTTGAATGAGGTGCAGGATATTCCAAACTGAATACCTCGATGCAAAGCAAGAATAATCGACTATAGTGAAGTTATTACCCTGACGCAAACTTTTGTCCAAGGGGTCACTCCCGATGAAGGGATCTCGGCCCTTTCCTCGTCAAATGTGGTGCTGGGCATTCATAACCGAATACCTCTATGCAAAACAAAAGAGAATGTCCTTGCAATAACAGCTTTTTGAAATTTGTTCCAACAACGTCTTTTAGGTTTGTTTTCTTGCATTAATTTAATGTGTCCCATCAGTCAATCCTACCATTGCAGAAAACAACGAAAATATGACGTACGCTTATGCCATCCGCATTCGCTACGAGGTCCCGTCATCACCAGTTAGGTTACTTAACTAACGACAGAGCGGGGACTGGACTAGCGCGGATGCAAAACATAAGCAAGGCCTAAATAGATATCATATAGATATATACACATTCGTCAGATGCAATGATAGCCATTCCAGATCACAGATAAACACATTGGATATACTAGGAATCTACGTTTCGTTCGAGCCTGCAACGAAAGACGGATTACACGGTCGCGATGAATAGCCAAAAACCCCACCCTATACCCCTACGGGTGCTGCAAACTACCCGCCAAATACCCGAAGTGAAGCAGCCTCCCTCCACACCGTGAGCAGGCCACTCAGCACTTCAACGTACCCGGTAGTTTGTGCACCCCACCATGGGTCTATCCTAGGAGCAAAAACAGTAAAAGAAATAATATACAAAGGCGGCTACAACCTCATCCCGGATGTGCGACCATACAAATAATATTACATCAATTTACATATTACATGAATTGAAAGATAAATAAAACTCTCATCTCACAACCCCCCGGCTATTCATCCGCGACAATCCAACGAATCCATATACACAAACCATCAACATTACAGATCACAGATATGCACAACCCCCACTAATCGACGTATAGCTATTAGCCGACGTTTAGTGCATATATCACATTACAGATGTAACCCATTAGCCAAAGTCTACAGAACTTCGATCAAAATACGGATTTGTAACCGCCCCAAACACAAATTTGTTCTCTGGAAAATCTAGGCAGAAACAACATATTCTAAAAATCCCAAAACACCATTCTAAGAACACTGCAGGAAAAACGATCCACGGCCGAGTCAACTCGGCCGTGGATCCGCGGCAAGAAGCATGTTCTTGCCGCGGTTCCGCGGCGCTTTGACCGAGTCAGCGGGTCTTTTTTCTTGTGTGTTCTTTAAAAACCCTGAGCCGATTTTTAGTGTATGTTAAATTATTTTTTGAACAGATTTAAAAATCGGCAGAAAGTTCAATTTTATACGTGTTTTGCGGTTTTTTCTCCGATCGAAATTATAGATACTTTGCTAACATGCTAGTTTTTGTTTAGCTAGGCTCTGATACCACTGTTAGGTCCACGTTACCCACCCCGGATCTTTCGGGGAGGCGAAATAGGTAAAAATCAAAATTTTCCTCGATAGTTAACATGGACCGTTCATTAAGGATCTTGGCAAAACAAAACCAACACAAAATCTATAAGTTCTAACTACTATGTAGAATGGTTATACCTAGGTATTGAACTCCTTCTCTTCTTGTTGTTCTCCTCCTTACATGCTCCTTGTAATAGTTTGTACGGCTCCTCCTCGTCGTCTCCTCTTTGTCGAAGATAGATCGACCCGAGGGTTCGAACGTGAACTCCTACCTCAACCTAGAGGTAACTAAGGTGCTTGGTTTGCTAAACCTAGAACTCTAGAAAGTGTAGAGAGTAGTCTTGGTGTTTTATCTCAAAGAAAAATGGTTCTCAACTCATGAGAGGGATTTTCCTTGAGCTAGAGGAAGAAGGAGAGCAATGGATGAGAGAGAAGATGCAAGTGAGAATGATTCCATTTTACAACCATGCTCTCATAATTTAGAAAAATGATAATAATAATAATAATTATCAATTTGTGATGGTGAGTTGATGAATGACCTTTATCATTTCATTCATTAAATGCTTTTGCAAAGAATAAGAAGCATCTTTGTAAACAAATGATGATGGTCAACAAGTCCACTTTGGTCAACCAGTCAACTAAGTCAACAAAAGTCAAGAATTCAACTCAACCATGGCACAATAATTGTTAACTAATATTATTAATCATATTTCCTATTCTCATTAGGGTTTGGAAAAAGACAACAGTCAACTGTGCATACACACCCGTACCATAACCCTGATGAGAATCCTCTGCCTCTACCTCAGTCAACTGTGCATACACACCCGAATCCGTGATCCGAGGAGCACGAATACAATGAGATAAAAATAACCCCAAAAAATATACTAGGATGTGGCTTAAACCAAAGCCCACTAGTAATAACTGTCCGGACACCAAACGTGCACAAGTGCGCTGATGTGAACGAACCCCGTCGCAAAACCATGCAACCTCTACTCTGTTTTGCCCAAAGGAGACTAACCCTCTGTGTGGGACTCTAAAGACTCGACACTACGCTGGCAGTGGTTTTAACAACAGACCGCAAGCGGCACTAGCTGTACGTAACGGTCCCCAGGTAGATGCCGATAAGAAGATTGATGAGGTGAACCCATTCGAACTCCTACTGAGCCTGTATGTGACAATCTCCGTACTGTCCGGTCTGTTTGTCTGAGAGTATCTCATGGTGAGCCTAGGGGCGGTAGACGTCAGTCCCCTAATAGTGGTACAAGTCGTGTCGGAGTGTAGCCCAAAACACCCTGAGAAACTACTGGTAACACTACCAGCAAATCTCGCTTGCCCTGGCCATGGGCGACTATGTGTAATGGCTCTCCTAGACACAGCACGATATCAACTCCCAATACCAGGAGAGACGAATCCTGTCTAACCGTCACTGCCTCCAAGTGCTTCAGGACTGCACCCAACTACTACCTATTTGCACGATTGAGTAGAGTCGTGGTAGGGTAGTAATCTAAGAACAGTGGGAACACACTCGAGGCGAAGTGACATTGTCAAGTCAGCGGACTAAGCTGTACTCATGTCACCCGGGAACTGTTAACTGACGATTGGTATAATACCAACCAACAGTTCCCGACGAGTCCTGTCCAGTGTACTCGTAACCTAACAAGCACCTGCAAACTATCTCCAGTACGACGTACTGATGGCTAAGGGACAGACCATCTCCCCTGCTGGGAAGAGAAGCGTATGCACCAGTCTACTCTGGAGTATCGATGTCCTGTCTCAATAATCCTATGACCAGGGACCAAAATAAGGATGTGCTTATAGACTACCCAGCCCCCACTAGTGTGATCGCCATCACAACGCCGGTAGTCAAGCAAAAGATCCTAAGGGCTCCATCAATATGTATTAGTGATATGTTAAAAGAAACATATACACATATTTAGATAGAAACAAACCAAGTAGCATACTACTATGTCGAGCAAGACTGTCGTAACCCGTATATATATATCCTAAGTCTCCAAAATGTATTATACAAACTAGTACTATACAATAATGGCCTCTAGGGCATACATATTTAACAATATTGCCCCAGATGTTGGAGCTATTGCAGTACGAGTTGTACTTAGAGATATAATAGAAGGTCGCTAGTCACCCGAGGATGAATGACTAGGACATGTAGTTCGTTTGCTTACCCCGATACGAGGTCATCAGATAGATTGATTCCAGCTAGAGACGACTTTACGCAGGTACGTTAAGAGTCGATGGAGACGATCGAATGTCAGGAGCCCATTTTCCAAGTTTAAAGTATTCAGAGACAAATGCAAGTAATGCTATGGACCCTCTAGAAGAATGAAACCCTAACTCCACGTAATGACCATGGAATGCCTTTGAACCTTAGGGTTTGCCGCAGTTTAGCGGTTCCATTTGTGAGGCTTGGGTTTGCCCTTCTACGGTTGGTCCACAGGTGTTGTGGCATGTACTGGAATACTATTAAACTGTACTCAAGATGTAGATCTCTTGGGGGATTATGAGGTTTTGACGAATCAATTGAAAGGTTCTACATCTTTCGGATATCATGTGATGGGATGCATTGCTTAGGAGACACCAGATACGGGTATAGCCGTTGGAGCACAGTCCATGCAGCCACGATGAGACGAGTCCGAAGCAGTCGACAGCAGAGAAAAATGGAGTAACAGGTTCGTACGAGATCTTGATGAGATGACGTTCCACTCTGCCGACATCAGAGATACGATACGCAAGCACAGGCGTTGATTTTTGATATATCTTCCAGAAGGAGTCGCGATGAGAATGCAACCGTTCCGGAACAAGAAACATATATATTAAAGGGTGGTAACTTCCGGGAAATTCGGCAGAAACGATATTTGAGAGAGACCTCGACAGGACCTTTCTGGAATAATATACGATAAGACTTGGACCCAGGATCGGTCATCTTACACACACCCAGCAAGCCAGAGTTCGGCACCGTCGACGAGATTATTGGCCAGAGATCTGTAGAGGATGTGCCAGAGCGGGACTGTTTCCGTCTTCATTCCATATTGGGCCATTGATCCGAGGAGCTATATATCTAGCAATGCACAGTGAGAGACAAGAGCCTAAAAGCACCAGGTGCCACACCATGAATAGGAGGCAAGTAGATATCTTGCTCTGTCAGCATTGGATGCACCGACACCTTCTCGACTTTGAAGGAGGAAATATCGACGACGGTATTTATGATTTGTGATTTGGTGATTCGATTATCACGCATCCGTCATCTTGGATTTCGGTATTTTGGGCGATCTATTCGCATGATTTAGTCTCGATGATTGAGTTTCATGATATTTGTTTTCATGCACCATGGTTGTACCCACTGGGTATTCATATTTTGTGCTTAGTTATTATACTTGAGATATGCTTTATACACCGTTGTGTTGATTTATGATTTGTGCACAGTGATTGCACTTAATATCGTTTTGTTCCTTGGTCGCACATGTTTATGATTTCATAGATTTCATACAGTTGGGTTGATTTTGTGCACATGGTATGCACACGATTGGGTTTTTGCACTCGGTATAGATTATATGTGCTTGTAGTGCATTGATATGTGTTTTGTGCATGCAGTTGCACACGTTTATGATTTTTACACCTTGGTACATAATTGAATGTTTTTCTCAGTGTGTAGGTAGAAAATGTATAGAAATCACAACCAAAGAAATTTGTAAACCGCAATCATTAACGGTGTCGATGTAGGTTCGTTAGCGAGTGCGGATCGTCCACAGGGAAAGTGAGATTTGATCGTATTTGTTTTAGATGAATTGAAAATTAAAGAGAAAAGAAAAGAGAATTCGATTCAAGATTTAAAAGTGAATTTCAAGAATTATCAAAATCTAGATCTAATATCAAGAATACTAAAAATCAAGAATCAAGAATTGATGATATCCAGATAAAATGAGTAATCAAGATTTGTAGTGAGGCTCATAGGAATCGATCGAATCGATAGTGAGGATGAAGACCTGTGATTACGTATTCTTATCCTTTGATGATTTGTTGCTAGATCGATAATGATCAACAAGAATTAGGGATCTCTTGCGGAAACTAGGGTTTCATCATCTATCCCTTGTCCTTTCGTTGATTTTCATTCAAATTCTAGCCTCTAGGAAATTCAGGCATCGATCGTTGATCACTAATTAAGAGCGAAAACATTCAAGAAAGCATTTCGCTCGAAACTAGGTTGTCGATGATTCAATTTACTAGAGTTTACAAAACTCATAGGACTTAAGAATCGTACAAGAATTTAATCATCGTCAACTATCAATTTTCTCGATTCCTCCACGAGCGGAGTTTTTACTCAAGCATCATAACAAAGAAAACAATCAAGAATTGAGATCTCATCATAACGCTCAAATATAAAGAAAAGCAAGATTAAGAAATTTCACCTTTTATTATTCAACAATTCCGTTACAATTCGCTCAAGAACTACAAGAATTTGAGGAAAGAACTCGATCGTCGAATTATCTTCGCATCGTCTCCGTGAGTCGCGGATCATCTTGGATCACTTTCTCGGTTGAAAATCGGAGTCACTTCTAAAAGGTTGAAGGCTTCTTGCTTGATTTGTACTCTGAGATCTTGAATTTGGCTTTTGGATTTGGATTAGGGTTAGGGTTTGAATGCACAAGTTGTGTCACTCAACTTTTGGGTGAATTGATGTGTAATGATCAACAACCTTAGAATGAAGCCCTTGGGTCCTCTTTTATAGCCTTCTTTAGCTTCCCCTAGAAGCTTGATTATGATTTGCTTCCTTTAGAAGCTAGGTTTAGTTTAGCTTCACTTGCAAGCTTGGTAGTTAGGTAGAAACTTCTAGAATTAGTTAGTTAGCTAGCTGTTAGTTATATGTATGCCCTAAAGGCCATTACTGTACATACGATGTATATTGTAGTGGATGCTTGGACATATATAGGGAGGACTTTCTCGCTCGACATGATAGTATGCTATCTGGTTGTACATTATCTTAACATGTACTCTGATTGTCTCTATATTACATGTTGATAAAGCCCTTAGGATATGTACTCGACTACTGGGACTATGATGAGATCATACTAGTGGGGCCACGGTAGTCGACGAGTACATCCTATATCTGTTCCTAGTCGAGGGTGTATCGAGACAGGGCATCGATACACCAGAGTAGACTAGCGTATACGCATCTTGACCCATATGATGGGCGATGGATGATCCCATATCCATCGGTGTTTGACATCAAGGATGGTGTACGGGTGCTCAGTAGAGACTGGGTACACTGGACGGACTCGCCGAGAACTCCCAGATGGTATTATACCATACATCAGATGTCAGTTCTCCGGTGACACTTGTATAGAGTAGTCTGTTGACCCAAGATCGTCATAGAGTCTTGTGTGATTCCCACTGTGCTTTGATTTCCATCATACCACGTTCTTGAGGGCGTGCAAAAAGATGGCTTTTGGGTACAGTCCCGAATCACATGGAGGCAATGAGCGATAGGAGGGGATTCGTCTCTCCCGGTATAGGGAGTTGATGTTGTGCTGTGTTCGATTGGCTGTAACCGGAAATCCCTGGCCAGGGTTGCTGAGATTTACTGGTAAGTGTTATCAGTAGTTTCTCGAACTGTTATAGACCTTATATCGACACGACTTATCGAGCTACTTGGGTCTGACGTTTACCACCCCTAGGCGAGATATGCAACATATCAGACGACGAGACCGGACTGTACGGGAGTGTTACTGTTTGGATTCACAGGAGAATATACAGGCTTGCTTGTTGATCTTCTGAGCGCTCAATACCTGGGTAGCTATTACGTTTAGCTAACCGCTTGCAGCTTGTGGGTGTTTGATATGATCATCACCTACTGCCGGCGTATTGACGATTCTTTAGAGTCCTACACAGAGGTTTCTTGACTCAGGCAAAACGGAGTAGGAGCACATATGTGATATGTGCGGGACCGAGGATAAAGCGGTATGTGATATCGTATTGTATTCTCGCGATATTTGATATCAGCCGGGTCATCGGATCAAGAGTTGATTCGATGAATCGGTACGGATAAATATTAGTCGGTTATATGTGATATAGCCAGATTGTCGGATCAAGTGTTGATTCGATAATTTAATGTATAATAATATATATGATATATTAAAAGACATTAACTAATATTAGCTCACTAAAAGATTCTTTTTCTCACTCGGATAATACATTGATATATATGCGATATATGTTAATTGTATTATTTTATTTGGTTACAATAAATATTATATATGTGATATATAATATTGTAACATGATATGATAAATAATGCAATATGTTTAGTAGAGATTAAACATGATTAGGGTTTGGATTAGGGTTAAGCTTTCTAGATGTTTCTAGAAGGTTTTCTTTTTGTCATGATAAAGATATTTACATGTGACTCATGCTTTAACCAAACCGAAACCCTAACCCTAGTTAATTCTCTACAAAGGTTTACTTGACCATGGTTGCATAATTCATCATATTATTCTTTTCCTATTCATCACAAAAGGATTCTTATCATGTTCATCTTCTTCTTCCTTCATTCTTTCATGGAAAAAAGCTTTCTTGATTTTTTCCAAGTGATGAATAATTGTGAGAAAAATATAAATAAAGAGAGCAAAAATCCTACTTCATCATCCTCATCTTCCCTTGCCATTTAGATGAGGGTGTTCACATCATTTCATGAGTGTTAGCTTGTGTTAACGAAACTTCAAGGTAGATCATCTTAGTATCGAAGATCGGAAGCAAAGGTTGCATCTTTCTCTTCGTGGAACCTCTCGAGAGTCCGGATCCCGATGATCGCAGCGAAGGGACCACTGTAGGGTTGCTAGGCACGCGCACAAGGGTCTAAGAGGCATCAACCATGCCCGATTTAAAATTTAGCCGTGCCGAACAACCCGAATACGGAACTGCCGTCGACGAAGTGCACTAAGGCGGAACACCGCTGCCGCGAGCACCCGAACGGATGCTTTCGGCGACGGGGTTCTCCTACAGTCACTTGGTCGGGGCTTTGGGGCATGGCTGTCTATTAAGTTTACCCGGCGAGTATCCGCGTACACTACGTGATTGCGACGGACTTTTGATCATATCAAAATTCCGTAGCAACCGATCATTTGAGACTAAAATGCGGGGTTTATAATTGTTAGGCATGCGATGTCTAAGGAATTCATTTGGTTAGGCATGCGATGTCTAAGGAGATTGCGGATTCCAACTGTTGTAGTTTTACACTTTCTTTTCTGTGACCGTAAGCGTAGTAGGTGGTGTATCGCCGGCTTCGTTGCTATACATCAATGACAATCGGGATACGCATACTTGCTTACGTTGATGATATGAGATATTATGTATTGCTGTGATATGTTATATTGGATCGTCGCGTTTTGAATAGCCGGGGGTTTTATGTGAGATGATAGTTTTTCATTTTCATTCATGTAAAATTCATTTGTATGTAATATTCTTTTATTGGGGAACTTCCAGGTAGCGGAAGACGTCACCGTTGTATATTATTTACTTTTCCGCATTAGGTAGACCAAAGGAGGGGAGCATAAGTAACCGGGTTCTAGGGTCCAGTGGGAAACCATCTCGAGGAGTCGAGACCGGGTCTCCTAACCCTAGAATTGGCAGTGTTACTTGCCGCTCTCGTAGGGGTCTAGGGATGTGGGTTTGGCTATTCATCGCTACCGTGGAATCCGTGTTTTATACAGGCTCGTATTGAAAACACGGACGTCCTAGTATATCCAATATTTCATATATGTTCTTCTGCTGCAATGTTCTGTGATGAGATTATATTACTGCCTGTGACGAATGTTTATATTATATACATGAGATATATGTTATATTGCAGATTTCGTTTCAAAAAAGATGCTTGTGAAGCATAATAAAATGGGACTTCATTAATGAGATTAATGAAACTAAAAGAAACCTAAGATGTTGTAGAAACTTGTTTATAAAAACTGGTAGCTCTAGTTCTTGCTTTGCATAGCGGTGTTCCTTGTAGAACATCCAGCACCTTATTCGATAAGGAAAGGACCGAGATCCCTTCACCGGGAGTGACTCCTTTAGCAATAACTGGCAAATGCTACAACCCTCGGTTTGTCTTTTGATTGCTTCTATAGTTCTTGCTTTGCATAGTGATATTTGTGAAATATCCTGCACCTTATTCGATGAGGAAAGGGCCGACGAACCCTTCACCGGGACTGACCCCTTTAGCAAAACTAGAAAAGCCTTAAAAACACTCCATTTAAAATCACTCGATTCTACAACGATATCAAGTTCATTACGCAATGGGTTTTCTTAAAAACCTAGTGTAGCCCTCAGTCATTTTAGGAAGTAAAGTACTTAGTATTCGTGCTGCGTATGTCGACTTTAGTTGAGGCGTAGTGTACGGTAGCTAAGTGATGTCTTCCTACACAGCATATGATGCGATTAGTTAGGACATTCATGTGATTATGTCGACCATAGTTGAGGGTCATGTAGGGTGGGTCTGATTAATCATGAAATGACGGGTAGAACTTGACTAGTGCTTATGATATGTTGACCTTAGTTAAGGTCATAAGTGCTAGGGGTAAAATATTACCGGGAATTTCAAGTGTTGAAATTTGCAATGAGATTGTATACCTTCTATGAGATAGTTGGATCCCGATACCCGCTGCGAGTAAAAGTTACTACTGGGAGAGTTTTACACATTACAATTAGCCGATCAAGTAGGTGTCTAGAAAGGTGTTAACGGGGTTACGCCCCTGGGAAAACGAGGTTTTACTTTAATTAGGTTCGTGCGAAAGCACGGGGGACCTCCCTCAAAGTACCGACACTGGCCTGGCTGAAAGATTGGCGAACTTGTAGCGTGTAATTAATCCTGGCTAGTCTTTCCTTTTAGGGTTTGAAGGAAGATTTGATTAAAACAGTGGGAGACATCCTGATTAGATATATTAGATAACCAATCTAATCTTGCAAGAGCATACGCTTAGTGTTTTCTTCTCTCTCTCTCCAGGTAGCGACCATATCACGCCTTAATCAAGATAATAATACGGATATATTGACCGAACCCGCTTGTTATACTGAGCTGGGGAACGTTGGTCCCGCTCCAACTTATAATTGTTATAAGAAAGAGCAGAAAATATAGGGAATACCAGATTTCCCGTGCCGCCCAAACGAAGAAAGTGCATATTGATGCATCATCTTCGGGTGTGTTCATTACAGAGAACTGTTTCTCAGTATCCTTTACGTCCTAGGTATGTGATACCGGATCAGGATCCCGCATATGTAATCTGTTACATGGGCTACAGAAAGGTAGAGAACTGAGAACGGGTGATAAGTTTCATGAGATAGAAAACAGTGCAAGTGTTGCAGCCAAGTCTGTTGGTCACTGTCACCCTGTATTACCAGAATACATTGATTCTGAACAAATGTTATTAGATACCGAACCTGATATACAAAATCATATCAGTCTCTTTATTAGTAAAGAAAGGATATAATTTTGTATTGTTGGATAATGTTTTGAACATTTCCTATATCAAGAGTTGATCGGTTCAGGCACGTTATCTAAAAGCATTGACGTTCTAAATCAAACTACAGTTCTTTAGTATACGGAACACACACAAGAGGAAGAGTTCAGAAATGAACGGATCCTTCTTGAGGTATTGTAGACTAGGTCATATCAATGCGACCCGACTAGCTAAGTTGCACAAAGATGCATATTTAAATCTGTTTGAATTTACATCTTGTGAAACTTGCCGGTCATGTCACAATGGTACGATGACCATAGCTCTGTTTATTGGAAACAGAGAAAGAGTTAGTGAACTCTTGGGATTGATACATGCTGATGTATGAAGGTCCCCTGTCTATACATGCCAAGACCGGTTCTTTGTACTTCATTACATTCTCTGATAATCTCTCAAGATTCAGACATGTGTTCCTGTTGAAACATAAGTCTGAACCTTTTGAGATATTCACAGAATATAAGTTAGAAGTAGAGAACCAAAATACGGGTATAAGTATTATGTCCTTTGATGAGATCAAGGAGGAGAATACTTGAGTACGGAATTCCTGGACTATTCTAAAGGAGAATGAGATTCTCTCTCAGCATTACTCCTCCGTATACACCACAGCACGTCGGTGTATCGGGGCGAAGCAATAGCACCATATGTGATATGGTGTGCTCTATGATGAGTACTACTGAGTTTCCTATTTCCTTTAGGGAGTTATGCACTTGTGAAGTTGCATACCTATTGAATAGGGTTCAAATCAAATCAGCTGCCTAGCACTTCATATGTGATATGGAAAGGGAAGAGCCCATATCTTAAGTTTGTTAAGATTTGGGGTTGTCCGGCCTATATCTAAAAGCAAAATCCGGACAAGCTCGAGGCAAGGTCTGTTATGTAGAACTGGAAATGTTCCAGCTATACAAACTGCAGCTGATGATTTGGTAGAACCAAATGATTCAATAGTAACCAACGAACCTCGGCCACTCCGCCGATCTAGTAGGGTTCCTCACCCACCTGAGAGATACTTCGGTTTCTCTATAACAGTGGGAGCGAGGATTGCATCATAAGATGATGACCCAACTAGTTTCGAGCTGGCCATCAGGAGTGGGACTCTGTAAGAATGGCTGGATGCTTATTGATCTGAGATGGAATCCTTATACACCAACAAAGTATGGACTTTGATTGCTTTATCTGAAGGGTTAAATCCCCATCGGGAGCGTGTATATCTTGAGAAGATTACTTGGTGTACATGGAAAAGTTGAGACTTTCAAAGCTATGCTTAAGTCCATCAAGATCCTACTTGCCACGGCTACATACCATGACTACGATATCTGGTGGTTGGGTGTCATGACTGCTTTTCTAAATGATGTTTTAGAAAAGAGCGTATGTAAGTACACAGCCAGAGGGCTTCATAGACAGTGGGAGCAGCGGAAACGTGTGCAAGATGCTTTATAGGATAAAGCAGGCATCGCGGAGTTGGAACATCTGTTTTGATGTGGTAGTCAAAGAGTTTGACTTCATCAAAATGGTAGATGAACCTTGTATATACAAAAAGGTAGTAGAGAGTATGGTGATGATCCTCGTAGAGTACGTAGATGACATACTCTTGATAGGAAAGGAATTTCCTATTCTACGCTTGGTCAATTTCCGCTTATCACAAGGATTCTCCATATAGGATCAAAGTGATACCTCCTAAATCCTGTGTTTTGGATCTATGAGATAGATCTAATTGGATGTTAGGATACTCACTAGATGTAGTGAGATGGTATCAATTGATCCTGGGGAGAATCACTGGAAAGGTTCCAAGGTGATAAGGTCGACTGAATGTCAGTCGCAGGCATTGTCTTTACCCTCATTGGAGGGACGGTATGTTGGAAGAGTTCCAAGCTAGATACCGTGACATACTAGATGATTAAAGGCAAGATACATCGTTACCAAGGATACTACCAAAGAGGCAGTCTGGATATATATAAGTTCATAAGATGAACTTCGTTCCTACCATTATGTGACAATAGGGTTGTGGATTTACCCAAGGAACTACCGTCCCATCAGAAATCCAGATATAATTCTTAGGCAGTATCACCTGATCATGGAGATGGTTGATCTCCAGGGAGATCGAGGTTAGGAGAATAGACACAGAGGACAACAACGCGGATCCACTCACAAAGGCCTTTTTCCAAGTAGAGACTCTTATGGGGTGGTTGAGTATGAGATACTACAACCGCAGCTAATTGTTGGGTATGCGATACCATAACAGATGGCCCTAGTGCAAGTGGGAGATTGTTAGTTATATGTATGCCCTAGAGGCCATTACTGTACATACGATGTATATTGTAGTGGATGCTTGGACATATATAGGGAGGACTTTCTCGCTCGACATGATAGTATGCTATCTGGTTGTACTTTATCTTAACATGTACTCTAATTGTCTCTATATTACATGTTGATAAAGCCCTTAGGATAGGTACTCGACTACTGGGACTATGATGAGATCATACTAGTGGGGCCACGGTAGTCGACGAGTACATCCTATAACTGTTCCTAGTTGAGGGTGTATCGAGACAGGGCATCGATACACCCGAGTAGACTAGCGTATACGCATCTTGACCCATATGATGGGCGATGGATGATCCCATATCCATCAGTGTTTGACATCAAGGATGGTGTACGGGTGCTCAGTAGAGACTGGGTACACTGGACGGACTCGCCGAGAACTCCCAGATGGCATTATACCATACGTCAGATGGCAGTTCTCCGGTGACACTGGTACAGAGTAGTCTGTAGACCCAAGATCGTCATAGAGTCTTGTTTGATTCCCACTGTGCTTTGATTTCCATCATACCACGTTCTTGAGGGCGTGCAAAAAGATGGCTTTTGGGTACAGTCCCGAATCACATGGAGGCAATGAGCGATAGGAGGAGATTCGTCTCTCCCGGTATAGGGAGTTGATATTGTGCTGTGTTCGATTGGCTATAACCGGAAATCCCTGGCCAGGGTTGCTGAGATTTACTGGTAAGTGTTATCAGTAGTTTCTCGAACTGTTATAGACCTTATATCGACACGACTTATCGAGCTACTTGGGTCTGACGTTTACCACCCCTAGGCGAGATATGCAACATATCAGAAGACGAGACCGGACTGTACGGGAGTGTTACTGTTTGGATTCACAGGAGAATGTACAGGCTTGCTTGTTGATCTTCTGAGCGCTCAATACCTGGGTAGCTGTTACGTTTAGCTGACCGCTTGCAGCTTGTGGGTGTTTGATATGATCATCACCTACTGCCGGCGTATTGACGATTCTTTAGAGTCCTACACAGAGGTTTCTTGACTCAGGCAAAACGGAGTAGGAGCACATATGTGATATGTACGGGACCGAGGATAATGCGGTATGTGATAACGTATTGTATTCTCGCGATATTTGATATCAGCCGGGTCATCGGATCAAGAGTTGATTCGATGAATCGGTACGGATAAATATTAGTCGGTTATATGTGATATAGCCGGATTGTCGGATTAAGTGTTGATTCGATAATTTAATGTATAATAATATATATGATATATTAAAAGACATTAACTAATATTAGCTCACTAAAAGATTCTTTTTCTCACTCGGATAATACATTGATATATATGCGATATATGTTAATTGTATTATTTTATTTGGTTACAATAAATATTATATATGTGATATATAATATTTTAACATGATATGATAAATAATGCAACATGTTTAGTAGAGATTAAACATGATTAGGGTTTGGATTAGGGTTAAGCTTTCTAGATGTTTCTAGAAGGTTTTCTTTTTGTCATGATAAAGATATTTACAAGTGACTCATGCTTTAACCAAACACAAACCCTAACCCTAGTTAATTCTCTACAAAAGTTTACTTGACCATGGTTGCATAATTCATCATATTATTCTTTTCCTATTCATCACAAAAGGATTCTTATCATGTTCATCTTCTTCTTCCTTCATTATTTCATGGAAAAAAGCTTTCATGATTTTTTCCAAGTGATGAATAATTGTGAGAAAAATATAAATAAAGAGAGCAAATATCCTACTTCATCATCCTCATCTTCCCTTGACATTTAGATGAGGGTGTTCGCAAGTGTTACTGTTTGGATTCACAGGAGAATGTACAGGCTTGCTTGTTGATCTTCTGAGCGCTCAATACCTGGGTAGCTGTTACGTTTAGCTGACCGCTTGCAGCTTGTGGGTGTTTGATATGATCATCACCTACTGCCGGCGTATTGACGATTCTTTAGAGTCCTACACAGAGGTTTCTTGACTCAGGCAAAACGGAGTAGGAGCACATATGTGATATGTACGGGACCGAGGATAATGCGGTATGTGATATCGTATTGTATTCTCGCGATATTTGATATCAGCCGGGTCATCGGATCAAGAGTTGATTCGATAAATCGGTACGGATAAATATTAGTCGGTTATATGTGATATAGCCGGATTGTCGGATTAAGTGTTGATTCGATAATTTAATGTATAATAATATATATGATATATTAAAAGACATTAACTAATATTAGCTCACTAAAAGATTCTTTTTCTCACTCGGATAATACATTGATATATATGCGATATATGTTAATTGTATTATTTTATTTGGTTACAATAAATATTATATATGTGATATATAATATTTTAACATGATATGATAAATAATGCAACATGTTTAGTAGAGATTAAACATGATTAGGGTTTGGATTAGGGTTAAGCTTTCTAGATGTTTCTAGAAGGTTTTCTTTTTGTCATGATAAAGATATTTACAAGTGACTCATGCTTTAACCAAACACAAACCCTAACCCTAGTTAATTCTCTACAAAGGTTTACTTGACCATGGTTGCATAATTCATCATATTATTCTTTTCCTATTCATCACAAAAGGATTCTTATCATGTTCATCTTCCCTTGTCATTTAGCTTGTGTTAACGAAACTTCAAGGTAGATCATCTTAGTATCGAAGATCGGAAGCAAAGGTTGCATCTTTCTCTTCGTGGAACCACTCGAGAGTCCGGATCCCGATGATCGCAGCGAAGGGACCACAACACGGAGCATATGAAGTGAAGGACCGGATCTACAATGGTTGTAATCCCTCTCACTTAGTGTTAAAATGTTTAGCATGCTTGTTTTCGCCTAATCTCTTGTTTAAAGTTCCGTATTCGGGTTGTTCGGGACGGATAAATTTTAAATCGGGCATGGTTGATGCCTCATAGACCCTTGTGCGCGTGCCTAGCAACCCTACACTAGCTTCCTTTAGAAGCTTGGAGGTTAGGAAGAAGCTTCTAGGTTTAGATAGTTATGTGGCTTGCTTGAGAAGCTTGGATGTGTTTAGCTTGTACAAGAAGCTTGGCTGTTCGGACATAAACTTCTGGAGATCTCTGGAATTTACATTGGCTTGAAGAGGTTTTGTAGTTGAGAAGAGAAGCTTGGATAGTCAAACTGCTGACGTCATGATTACGTGGCCGCGGATCCGCCGCGGGAAGGGCCATTCGGCCGCGGATCCGCGGCCCTTTGATGGCATATATGCTTGATTTTTCCAGAGTGAATTTGTGCTGTCTTTGTGACACTTTTCTGATGTGTGGAATCTCATAAATATTTCTTGTTTACTGCCAGATCATAAGTCTTGGACTTGGCGTATTTTTATCAACACTTTTAACAGTTGCGGCTCTTTTATCTGGAATTTCCTGCACAGATTCTCGAGAAAAGTGTTGTGCTATACAAAGATGATGCATGCAATGATAAACACTCAATTTCCCTCAAAAATGCCGGTTATAATATGTAACACAAGTTATTTGGTATTTTATCGATCTTTTACTAATATGTGTTATATTCATACCGAACACCTTTAGATGAGTGCAAATGGTAGGGAAATTGATGTGTTAAAATTGCTATATTTTCGACTGATCAAATTCCTCTAAACTTATTTTTGGTCGTCTCGAGAAAACTGTTTTATTAGAAAGAGAAGGAGAAAATAAGGAAAAAGAAAAACTTACTAGCACACTTTCGTAGGCAACACGATTGCACTGAGCACGTGCAACAAGCCTGTAAACCTCTAGGTGTCCCTAGAAGGAGGAGTGTTGTCTCCTGAGGGTTTTCAGCGGATTGCACCCACAAAACCCTATAATAAAAAGAAGACCGTGAAAGTTATATATAAATATAAGAATTGTAAAAGAAACACTTTGAAAATTAGAGTTTCCAACTACACTAGCTTTTCGGTTGTCATGAGCCCTATCTTAATAGTCATGAAAAAATGTCAGAAATCACATCATCCCTCAATAAAACATCTTCTTTATTCTTCATTCCTATCTTTCTTCCAAACATTGATCATATAACCCTACGTGTGTGTAAAGAACATCCCTACACTCGGAGAATTCAATTCAAGCTATCACACTCTTGTCCATCTGCCTCAGTACTTTTTAATCGATGAATATTTAGATGAAGTTGCTCACACATTTTCATGCGACCGTTAATACTTTTTGAGGTACTAACCGACCGATTACTCATGTGCTTGCTTATACGGTGTTTTTTTGCTCGTCTTGCACCACCTAAAGCTTAGCAGTGACTCCCAAACCAGTTGGTTTAAGGCACTAGGTGATGAAGCACCCTCGCTATATTTTTTTATTGCTGCTTTGGCGGTAACAAAACCGGTGTTCATTTTTCTTCACCATTTTATATTTTATTCAATTTTTTTTATTTTCTTCATACTTTGGGTTTTAGACAAGAGCATTTCAAGGTATCCTCTATTATCCCGAGTTTCAAGACGTGTGTAAGTGTGTATAGTAGGGTATCAACGTTCAAAAGTTTGGCTTGCAGAATAGAAACTATTTTTCAGACTTATTTTTATCCTCAGATTAGTGACTTATTTCATCTTACTAACACTTGGGACAACGGCTCATAACTACTTATTACTAGTTCGTTTAAGAAAACTTCTAATTTTCTAGGTTTTCTTAAATTTTTCCGATCTTTTGGATGTAATTTTTCACTATCTAATCTTTTATTATCTTATTTATGTACAATTTTTTTTATATGTGTTGTACTTATGCAATGTATGCGAAGAGATAAGAACAAACCTCCCCCAAACTTATTTAGAACAGTGTCCTCACTGTTGCCATCCGTTAAATCTCAAAAACCTGTAAGCTTGGGTGGAAATTTATTAATGGGGGCAATAAATATGATCGTGAAAATCTCCCCCAAACTTATTCATTGGCTCATCATTTTGAGTATAAAAAAAAATCTTTTCAAGAGCCAGATTTTACCCCCCCCCCAAACTTGAGTTAAACCATGTTAAGCTTTGAAAATCACAAGAAGGGGTCAAGATCATTGGTCGATGCCAAGCTTTGCAAAGACCGAAAGTTAACACCAACCATTCAAATATTTTATCAATATAGTGCATCGGTTGGTGGAATGACATGTTATACGGAGCCAGAAAGAAGTGGGGAAAAGGTAAGTGGTCGAATAGAATTTGTTTGCGTCTCTTTTTGGAGAGATGACTCAGTAATTATGATGAATTACTCGCATTCTTTTTACAGTCCAGAAGAAGGGGTGGAGGTTCAATTTCATTGTTTGGGAGATGATTCATCTCAACACCCGTGGTTTTCAAAAATACATGTTCATCAGCGAAGATCTCCTCAAAAGTCTCATCAATACCCTGAAGAATAATGTTATCACAAAGCGCGGGGTGATCTTAAGACTCCAAAAACAGTTCATAATCAGTGTTAGTTGTTGACTCGGACAACTCGGTGGAAGAGTCTGTATGTGTATGATACATAGTTGGGTTAAACAACAACATATGAATAGAGTCAAGATCAGTATCATGAGGATCGTCAAATTCGCTGCTGTCGACATCCATTAATTCGACAGAACAGACCTGGGCAGTAGGTTCGGAGGGTACACTTCCCAACTTGTAAATGTTCAGCTCAATTTGCCTATTCCCGAAGGATAGGGTCATAGAGCCATTACGACAGTTGATTATAGCATTGGAAGTGGCCAAAAAGGGGCGACCAAGGATCACCGGAATTTGATTCCGTGGGTTCGCTACAAGCTTGTGTATCAAGTAAAATAAAGTCCACAGGCAATACAAATTCCCCGATTTTTATTAACACATCCTCCAGTTCACCCCTAGGTTTGGTGATTGATCGGTCAGCCATCTGGAGAGTGCAGTGAGCTGGTTTCAACTTTCCGATCCCTAACTGCTCGTAAACCGAGAAAGGAAGCAGGTTAACACTTGCGCCAAGGTCTAGTAGAGCACGGTTAATGTGTTTATCCCCAATAGAAATAGAAATGGTAGGATAGCCAGGATCCTTACGTATGCTTGGTAATTGTTAGGGAAAAGTCGTGTCTACTGTCTTTGACATGAATACCTTCTTGGGCACTTGAGTCTTCCTCTTTCTAGTGCACAAGTCTTTGAGAATTTTCGCATAAGCGGGGACTTGTTGGATTGCATCTAGAAGAGGGATGTTGATGTTAACCTGTTTAAATATTTCCGTGATCTTCTCCATTTGCGGACTTGGTCTGTTTTCCCTTAACCGATTCGGGTAAGGAGCTTGAGCAATAAGGTCGGGGTCCAACATTAGAGAAGATCGTGTAGGTGGGAACGATCTAAGAATAGGAGTGGGGGTCGTTTTTGGTGGACTAGAAGAGGTTTGCTGAGGTGTCGAGCCTTGGGGAAAACGGAGAATAGGCTCGGAAGAAAATAGTGGGGTAGACGAAGTGGGGTCAGAATTAGAAATAGAAGTGGAAGGAAAAATCTCAGCCGGGGTATCATCGATTGATTCTTCATTTTTATCAATCTCCTCACCAACATGATTGTCAAGCACTCTTCCAAATCTCAACGTGGTGATAGCGTTCACATGATGTGAATATCCAGGATTGGGTAAAGGTTCAGCTGGAAGTTTTCCTTTTTCTCTAGCACTCAATTCGGCATTTATTCGTGCAATTTGTGCTTCCATCGATTTAATATTTTCATTTTGAGTGACAATGATCTTCATCATATTATCGAAGGAAGATTGAATATTTGCCGTCCCTTGGATGGATTGTTTCATGAAAGTATCCAAGGTTCGTTCTAGTGCAGAAGAATTATCAGTACCGGCTATTTTCAAAGAGTTTTCATGTGGTGCAAAAGTGTTGGGCGGATTTTGAAAGTTTTGTGATTGGAAGGGGTGCTGACTCAATTGGAGTGGTTGCTGTTGTGGTGGAAGAGCCTTTTGGAAATTGTTTTGGTTTGGAACCGTGTTTTAAGTTTGTGATTGGTTCCAAGCAAAGTTAGGGTGATTCCTCCAACCCTGATTATATGTGGAAGAATATGGATCATTTCTAGGTCTTTGAAAAGCAGCATTGGTATGCTCTTGACCTTGACACGGAGAATTCAGTGGACATTCTTCTGTCAGATGAGATGAATCTGAACAGCATCCACATACAGTTTTGGGGAGTGACATCTGATTTAGGGCGGTGACTAAAAATTTATTTTCCATAGTTTTAAGTTTCTTTTGCATCGCTGACATATCAGCTCTAACTCCTATGGAAACATCAGATTAGTTATTGCCCCCCTAGACGATTGACTTACACCCTCCCACTGTAAGGATCTTTCCGCGAAATCTTCTAAGAATTTCCAAGCTTCCCCATCATCTTTAGTCATGAAAGTGCCTTGACACATGGATTCAAGGGTCTGTTTTGTGGTTGGATTAATGCCCTCATATATGATTCTGCACAGATCCCATCTAGGAATTCCGTGATGTGGACATTGAACTAACAGATCCTTGAAGCGTTCAAAACACTTCGAGAATGTTTCATTTGGAAGCTGGGTGAATTGATTTATTTCGCTACGGACTCGAGCTGTTTTATGATTGGGGTAGAATTTCTTTATGAATGCTTTTACGAATTCTTCCCAATTTGAAATGGAATGTGTGGTGGTGTTATAAAGCCACTTCTCGGCTATATCGCACAAGGTAAACGGGAGAAGACGTAGACGCATAGCATCCACAGAAAGCTGTGAAGTACCCATCATAGCACATACATTTTCAAATTTGGTAATAAAGACATATGCGTCTTTAGACTCGAGACCGTGATATTTGGGTAGAAGATTGATGTATTGGGGTTTTATTTCAAAATTGTCCCCGTTGGCTGGTGGAATGGTGAGACAGGTCGAAAGAGGACCTCACATAAGATTGCATCTCTCCTGGAGAGAGATGCGGGATGGATTCTGCGCACTTGCGGACGGTAGCAGAGTAGTGGTAAATAAGTTCGATGGAGAACCATCCATTGATGTGGGTGTGGTGGTGGGTAAAGAAGGAGTAGACGTAGAAATACCGACTTCGGAGTCGATACGGGGAACGCGGACAAGACGGGCACTAGAATCCCGTGTCCAGCCGAGCATGCACTAAAAGGTCTAGCACAAGTGGCAGCGTTAAGATAATTAAGGAAAATGTGGATTGGTGTTTGTTTTGAAAAAGATACGGATTTTTGAAAAAATGCAAATCCCAAAAAATGCACAAGCAACCCTAAGTCTAATGGTCACCTAGGTCAAGTCTCTAGACCGCTCCTAACTGCCAGAAGATAAATCGCAGGATCAATCCTCTACTACCTCTTTGTCCCTTCTGTGGCCAGGTAAGTGCCAGGTAAGTAGGAGGTTCTCCACTACGTAAGTAGTGGGCCTAATTAAGTAACCACTTGCCTTAGACACACTTGTCTTAGACACCACAAAAGAAACGCGGATAAGCAATAGATTACCGACGACCTTCTCCTGTCCTAAGTGAGCGCGACGGTCCTTAGAGTCATGTCTTGATATTTTTTAGTTAATGAAGGTAATGCGGATGCAATTTTGTGATTTTCGGGGCTTAGGAAGGGTAATGAACTCCCCACCTAATCTGAATTCGGTCTTCGCCCCTTAATTTCCGTATTAAAAATGCAAACAACCAAGATCAAACACACACAATTTTTGCTTTTTGCGGCGCTGCGAATTTTTTGCAAAGAAACCTGCATAAATTGATTAATGGAGTAGAGCGGGGAGGAGATAATAAAGTCAGAGAGGACCTGAGAAGTTTTGGTACATCGAAACCCTAAACGCACCGCGTTTCCGCCGCGATATGCCACCTACGACCGCGGTTCCGCCGCGGTTTAGAGCGTTCCCTGCACAAAAATTTTATACAATGCTTCTGTTGCCTCACTGAGCCCTCTGGAATATTCAGAAAATTTTTCCTCTCGCTCCACCGATTCCAGATTTCCTCGCAACAAATCACAAAAGATTGTTTAGTGTTTGTGTGAATTTTGATCTAAAAATTCTGATGGAATAAATTTTTTAACTCAAATTTAAAAAATCGAACAAATTAGCACACTATCCCCGGCAACGGCGCCATTTGATTGAATGTTTTTCTCGGTGTGTAGGTAGAAAATGTATAGAAATCACAACCAAAGAAATTTTTAAACCGCAATCAATAACGGTGTCGATGTAGGTTCGTTAGCGAGTGTGGATCGTCCACAGGGAAAGTGAGATTTGATCGTATTTGTTTTAGATGAATTGAATATTAAAGAGAAAAGAAAAGAGAATTCGATTCAAGATGTAAAAGTGAATTTCAAGAATTATCAAAATCTAGATCTAATATCAAGAATACTAAAAATCAAGAATTGATGATATCCAAATCAAATGAGTAATCAAGATTTGTAGTGAGGCTCGTAGGAATCGATAGTGAGGATGAAGACTTGTGATTACATATTCTTATCCTTTGATGATTTGTTGCTAGATCGATGATGATAAAAAAGAATTAGGGATCTCTTGCGGAAACTAGGGTTTCATCATCTATCCCTTGTCCTTTCGTTGATTTTCATTCAAATTCTAGCCTCTAGAAAATTTAAGCATCGATCGTTAATCACTAATTAAGAGCGAAAACATTCAAGAAAGCATTTCAAACTAGGTTGTCGATGATTCAATTTACTAGATTTTATAAAACTCATAGGACTTAAGAATCGTACAAGAATTTAATCATCGTCAACTATCAATTTTCTTGATTCCTCCACGAGCGGAGTTTTTACTCAAGCATCATAACAAAGAAAACAATCAAGAATTGAGATCTCATCATAACGCTCAAATATAACGAAAAGCAAGATCAAGAAATTTCACCTTTTATTATTCAACAATTCCGTTACAATTCGCTCAAGAACTACAAGAATTCGAGGAAAGAACTCGATCGTCGAATTAGCTTCGCATCGTCTCCATGAGTCGCAGATCGTCTTGGATCACTTGCTCGGTTGAAGATCGGCGTCGCTTCTAAAAGGTTGAAGGCTTCTTGCTTGATTTGTACTCGGAGATCTTGAATTTGGCTTTTCGATTTGGATTAAGGTTAGGGTTTAAATGCACAAGTTGTGTCACTCAACTTGTCGGTGAATCGATGTAGAATGATCAACAACCTTAGAATGAAACCCTTGGGTCCTCTTTTATAGCCTTCTTTAGCTTCCCCTAGAAGCTTGATTAGGATTAGCTTCCTTTAGAAGCTAGGTTTAGTATAGCTTCACTTGCAAGCTTAGTAGTTAGGTAGAAACTTCTAGAGTTAGTTAGTTAGCTAGCTAGCTTCCTTTAAAAGCTTGGAGGTTAGGAAGAAGCTTCTAGGTTTAGGTAGTTATGTGGCTTGCTCGAGAAGCTTGGATGTATTTAGCGTGTACAAGAAGCTTGGCTGTTCGGACAGAAGCTTCTGGAGATCTCTGGAATTTACATTGGCTTGAAGAGGTTTTGTAGCTGAGAAGAGAAGCTTAGAGAGTCAAACTGCTGACGTCATGATTACGTGGTCGCGGTTCCGCCGCGGGAAGGGCCCTTCCCTTTGATAGCATCTGTGCTTCATTTTTCCAGAGTGAATTTGTGCTGTCTTTGTGGAACTTTTGTGATGTGTGGAATCTTATAAATATTTCTTGTTTACTGCCAGATCAAAAGTCTTTGACTTGGCGTATTTTTATCAGCACTTTTAACGGTAGCGGCTCTTTTACCTGGAATTTCCTGCACAGATTCTCGAGACAAGTGTTATGCTATACAAAGATGATGCATGCAATAATAAACACTCAATTTCCCTCAAAAATGCCGGTTTTAATATGTAACACAAGTTATTTGGTATTTTACCGATGTTTTGCTAATATGTTCTATATTCATACCAAACACCTTTAGATGAGTGCAAATGGTAGGGTAATTGATGTATTAAAAATGCAATATTTTCGACTGATCAGTACACTCGGTGTTGTAATTTTCGCATTTGAGTTATTGTTTAGTATTTTGTGCACAGGATGCACTTTATTAATATTTTGTGCACTAGATGCACTGGATTGGTATTTTGTGCACAGGATGCACTGTATTGGTATTTTGTGCACTAGATGCACTGGATTTGTATGTTGTGCACAGGATGCACTGTATTGATATTTTATACACTAGATGCACTGGATTGGTATTTTGTGCACAGGATGCACTGTATTGGTATTTTGTGCACTAGATGCACTGGATTTGTATTTTGTGCACATGATGCACTGTATTTGTATTTCTTTCACAGGATGCACCGAATTTGTGTTCCGTGCAGTTGTTGCACTAGATTTTCATTTCGTGCGTTTGTCGCACCGGATTTATATTTCGTGCATTTGTTGCACCGGATTTATATTTCGTGCGTTTGTTGCACTGGGTTTACATTTTGTGCACCACGGTTGCACCTGACTTCGGGTTGGTGTCATTCGATATGTTGATTTTGATTTCATGCCTATGTTATGCATGTGATTTGACTTATTCTTTCGGCATAATTTTCATGCACTTTTAGTGTTTTGATTTGATTTGGGCACGCTGACGCACGTGGTTGTGAAATTATATACCGCGGTATACCTGATTTGGATTGAGCTTTATTGTATACCGTCGATTTCGAATCTGATATTGATGTTGATGTCGTGCACTCTGTGCATTTGATTTGGATTCTCGCGCATATTTGGCGTGCTTGGATTGGATTTTGCGCATGTTCGGCGCTTGATATTGGATTTTCGTGATTTCGTGTATGTTGGATGCATATGATTTAGATTTTATTCGTGCATGATGGATGCACCTGATTTGGATGTTCGCGAATGTTGGGCGCAAGTTATGAGATGCGATTTTGGTGCACACCAGATGCACTAAATCGAGATTCTTCATGCATATCAGATGCACCTGATTTTGCCGTTAGGCACACCCGTTGCCTTTGACATGTGTTTCGTGCACACCCGTTGCACTTAGATTTTGTTTCTGTGCACAAGCAGGGCACATTTGTTGATTTCGATTTCCGTGCTCACCTGACGCACAGGGTATTCTTATATACCTTTTGGGACTGATTTCTTATGGAGCAGTACGTTTATATGGTATTTACTACTTGTTTTCGTACTGAGCAGGACTAGTCAGAGGACAGTACCTTGATATATTTTTCATGCATTGATAGTTATCGAAGGAATTTCCAAAAAAAGGGAGCTACAGTCTCAGTATTTACCTATGTGTCTGATATGACACGAAACGTTTAAAATAAGGAAACCCTTCTAAATTGTTTTCAAAAACGGCGGGACGTGCATATTAAACAAAAGATGTATATCATATTGGTTTTGTTTCGGATTTGACATTTGTGTCTTCACCATGACTTCGATGATTGCCGGATTCTTGACGGAGTGTTGTTTATGAGTTATCTGCTCACTGTTCGAGCGCACGCATTGAGCTACGATGTGTTTTATGTATTGATGGTTTCGGGACCACGACGGCTTAGTCTTATACTGAAATGTTTTAGTATTCGAGGGGTTTAAATTTAAATTCGGGGACCGAATTTCTTTAAGGGGGAAGACTGTAAAATTTCAAATAAAATAAAATATTATTTTTGGGAATTTTTGTAATTAAATAATAAAATATTGAATATTATAATAAGGCGGTATAATTAAATACCGATAAATTAGGAAAAATTTGGAAATTTATGTAAATTACTAAAAAGAGGGTGTTTTATTTTATTTAAGCAAATTAAGAAATTTTACGATTTATTATACACTAATTTTGTGCTAATCGCGATTAACAATCGCTAATCGGGCTTTAAGCGTGTTTTGTGCACATGACATGCACATGTCATTTTAACGCTTGTTACATTTTTCCTACATGATTTTTGGGTGTATGGTTATTTGTTTTGGGTTTACTATTGCAAAGAGAAGGAAACAAAAGAAAAGAAAAAGGAAAATGGAAATGAATATAGTATTAGACATGGGCATGAGAGAGAAAGGTGAGGGGGTCAATTGATCATGGCCATTCTTTTTCCCCTACATCTCTCTTCATCTTTATCCTCTCCATTTGCCCCATGGCCGCTGCCCTCATCCCCTACCTCCTCAAACACCTCACTTAACCATCAAAAACTACTCAAAAATCCTTCTCCATTTCACAAAAAACTTGCACAAGCTCACATCAAGCACTTTGGACCAAGAAAGGAAGGGTTTTGGAGACTTGGGGCAACTCAAGAAAGTTTTTGAGTTGCCAAATAAGGTAACTTCTGCACTCTTAGTATTGTATTTAGATTTCCTAAGCACCCATACAAGTTTAGAGGCGTTTTGATGCGGTTTGGTGAACTTTGAAAATCCCTAGTTAGGGTTTGAAGGGATTTTGATTTGGGATAGTGTAATTGACTTAGTAGTGACCTTAAACCCCCCTTAGTGATAACATTTGGCCTAAAAACCGAGAGTAGAACCTGTTAGAGACAGTGCCCTCAGAGTCAATTATTGGATCACAGGCACATGATTACAATGATTGAGGGAGGACCTATCCCGGTAGGACAGTCTTACTCAAGATGATAGTATGCTATCTGGTTTACCTTTATCATCGTGTACTGCTTTAGGTGACCTTACAGGTCACTAATGTGCGTTGATAAAGCCCCTAGGATTCTTGCTTGACTGCCAGTAGTATGAGGGCGATCATATACGTGGGAGCTGGTAGTCTATAAGAACATCCTTAAAAGGTCCCTAGTCGTGGGAGTTTCGAGACAGGGCATCGATACTCCAGAGTAGACTAGTGTATACAGTCGAGACCCCGACGAGGGACGGTGTCCGGTCTCACAAGCCACTGGTGTCAGTTGGTTCACCTAAGATGTATACAGGTGCTCATTGGGTTATGAGTACACCGGACAGAACTCGCTGGGAACATGCTAGTTGGTCTTTTACCTGACGTCAGATAGCAGTTCCCTAGTGACATGTGTACAGGTTAGTTCATCGACCTGAGATCGTCATTTGTCTCGTGTGAGTTCCCACTGTACTTTGATTACTACCCTACCACGCTCAAAGGAGACGTGCAAACAGGTTTTAGTTGGGTACAGTCCCGAGCCACATGGAGGCAGTGAGCGGATCTGCAGGGGTTCGTCTCTCTCGGTATTGGGGGTGAAGTCGCGCTGTGTCTAGGAGAGCCAGTACATGAAAAGTCCTTGGCCAAGGCAGGAGATTTACTGGTAGGTATTCCAGTAGTATCTCAGGATGTTCTGGGCTACACTTCGACACGACTTGTACCGCTTTTGGGGGTCTGACATTTACCAACCCCCTAGGCCCGCCATGCGATGTTCATAGACGAACGGACCAGACTGTATGGATATTATCACTGACAGGCTCAATAGGGTGTCAGGATGAGTTCGCTCATCGACGTCCCTTTTGATCAATAGCTGGTAGCCCGTCACGTATGGCTAATACCTCTAACGTGCTAGTGGTTAAATCCACAGCCATAGTATTGACGAGTCTTTAGAGTCCACCACACACAGTTACTCAAGTTCCGGGCGAAACGCTGTAGAGGCCGTATGGAGATATGGCAGGGTTCGATAAGATACGTGCGGTATTGCATGGATCGTGAACGGACAGATTTTACTTGCGGGCTTTGGTTTAAGCCGGATCATAGTATTGTACAGTGTAGATTTTGTCTCTTTGTATTTGTGTTCAGTGGGAATACAAATGCGGTTATGTATATACAGTCGCGGGGTTTTCCTGTAATTTATTACGGGATCAGTTTTCTGAAGTTGCCAGTTTGCATTCCGTTCCGGCCAGCTTTCCTTTATTCCTTCACGGCCGGATTTTTCCGATGGAGGGGCTAATTTGCAATTGTGCAAATTAGTATTTGTGGAGGGGGTCCTTTGTAAATGTGTGGCCTCTGTTAGTGTATATGCCCTAGAGGCCATTACTGTATCATACTAGCTTGTATATTACTTAATTGAAGCTTGGGATATTCACAGTTGTATAGACAATCTTGCTCAAAATGGTAGTATGGTACTTGGTTTGTCTCTACTTCAATATGTGCATGTGTTTTTTTAAGCATATCGCTTATATACATATTAGTAGATCCTTTAGGATCTTTGCTTGATTACCAGCGTTGTGATGGCAGTCATACTCGTGGGGCTGGGTAATCCATAAGCACATCCTTATATAGGTCCCTAGTCGTAGGACTATCGAAGCAGGGCATCGATACTCCGGAGTAGACTAGCGTATGCGCTTCTCATCCCAGCGGGGGAGACGGTCTGTCCTACATCCGTCAGTACGTCGTACTTGAGATAGTATGCGGGTGCTCGTTAGGTTACGAGTACACTGGACAGGACTCATCGGGAACTGTTGGATGGTATTATACCTATCGTCAGTTATCAGTTCCCAGGTGACATGAGTACAGCTTAGTCCGCCGATTTGACACTATCACTTCGCCTCGAGTGTGTTCCCACTGTACTTAGATTACTACCCTACCACGGCTCAAAGGAGTCGTGCAAATAGGTAGTAGCTGGGTGCAGTCCCGAAGCACTTGGAGGCAGTGACGGTTAGACAGGATTCGTTTCTCCCTGTATTGGGGGTTGACATCACGCTGTGTCTAGGAGAGCCATTACACAAGTAGTCCCTAGCCAGGGCAAGCGAGATATACTGGTAGGTTTCCAGTGTTATCTCAGGGTGTTCTGCGCTACACTTCGACACGACTTGTACCGCTATTAGGGGACTGACGTTAGTCACCCCCCTAGGCCCGCCATGCGATGTATCAGATGAACAGACCGGACTGTACGGAGACTGTCACATACAGACTCAGTAGGAGTTCGGATGGGTTTACCTCATCGGCCTTCTTATCGACATCTACCTGGGGACCGTTACGTACAGCTAGTGCCGCTTGCGGTCTGTGGTTAAACCCACTGCCAGCGTAATGTCGAGTCTTTAGAGTCCCACACAGAGAGTTTCCCTGCACTGTGCGAAACGTGTAGAGGCCGTATGGTTTTACGGCAGGGCTACGATCACTTACGTGCACTTGTGTGCGTATGTTGTTCGGGCAGGCAATACTAGTGGGCTTTGGTTTAAGCCGGATCCTAGTATTTCTCGGATGGATTTGTTTTGTCTTCTGTGCATTCGCATTCTACGGAATGCGGATGCGGGTGTGTATGCACAGTTTTGAGGAGCGATAAAGGAGGAGGTGCCCCATTAGGGTTTTGGCAGTTGGTTCGGCCAAAACCGTTATGTGGCAGACTCATTCGGGTTTTGACAATTCGTTTGGTCAAAACCATTATGAGCCGGAGACATTGTTTACTAATCCTTTTAGTGATAGTTTAGTGATGGCTAATTGCATTGACCATTTGACCACCTTGACCTCTCTTGACTTTGTTGACCCGTTGACCGGAGTTGACCATTGACCTTAAAGAGAGGTCTACACTCTTCTTTGATTTTCTTTTTATTTCTTGAGTTATGAAAATGGTCAAGTCATTTGTGCCATCAACTTTATCATGATAGGATTAGTAATGATGGTTTTGGTGTATTATTGCAACCTTGGTTCATTTTCTTTTGGTCAATGCTTTTCATTATTCTCTTCTCATTCTCTCTCTTGAAAGTGAGATGAAAAGAAAAGCTCCTTGGTTGCTTGATCTCCTCCTTCTTCCTCCTCTTGATAAATTCTTTTGATCTCACGTGTTGAGAGAAAAAGAATCCACATAGACAAACACTTCCATCTTTCTCTTCTACACAACCTAGGGCATCTAGACTAGCGATCTCATAGCCCTAGTTGCCTCGGCTTGAGGTGGAGCTCGGTGTACAACTCTGGGGTGGATCGTCTTCGACTCAAGAAGGCCGCGGAGGTGACCAAGATCCGGATCGTACCTTGGAGCTTGGACGGACGAACGGGACAGCGGAATGAAGACCGGAAGGACCGGTTCCGTGAGGTATAATTTCTACGGCATAGTAGTTAAAGCCTCTAGTAGATTGTTAGTTTCTAGTTTAGCAAAGATCTGGCTTTTAGTCCATGTTGCCTTGCACCAAATAATTGTTTTTTTCCCGTTTCCGCCTCACCGTAAGAACCAGGGTGATCAACGTGGACTTACAGTGGTATCATAGACTAGCTAAACATAAACTAGCAAGTTAGCAAAGTGTTAAGAATATCGATCGGAAAAAATTACAAAACAAGTCCGAAAAAAATCCATGTTTTTGTCGAATTTTTATACTGCTGTAAAAATGATTTAACATACATAAAAATTCGTCTCAGGGTTTTTGTAGAACACACAGCAAAACTGAGCCTCTGACTAGGCCAACTCACCGCGGAAACGCGGCCAAACCATGGGTTTGGCCGCGGATCCGCGGCTGCGTTGACTCGGCCGCGACTCCGTTTTGCTGCAGTGTTCTTATTTGGTTGTTTTGGGATGTTTAATACATGTTGTTTCTACCCAGATTTTCCAGAGAACAAATTGACTTTTTGGGGTGGTTACAAATTCGTATTTTGATCGATATTCCATACACTTTGGCTAATGAATATTTTCTGTGATGTGATATATGTATTGAACGTCCGCTAATCTCTATACGTCGATTAGTGGGGGTTATACATATCTGTGATCTGTAATGTTGATGGTTTGTGTATATGAACTCGTTGGATTGTCACGGATGAATAGCCGGGAATGGATGTGAGATGAGAGTTTCTTTTTCTTTCATTCATTGTTAAATTTGTAAATTGATGTAATATTATTTTTATGGCCGCACAACCGGGTCAGGGTTGTAGCCGTCATTGTATAATTTCTTTTTACTGTTTTTGCTTCTAGGATAGACCCAAGGTGGGGTGCACAAACTACCGGGTATCTCGAAGTGCCGAGTGGCCTACTCACGCGTTGAGGGAGGTTGCTTCGCTTCGGGTACTTGGCGGGTAGTTTGCCGCACCCGTAGGGGTATAGGGTGGGGTTTGGCTATTCATCGCGACCGTGTAATCCGATTTTCGTTGAAGGCTCGAACGAATCGCGGGTTCCTAGTATATCCAAAGTGTTCATCTGTGATCTGGAATGGCTATCATTGCTATATATCTATATATGATATTTATTTAGGTGTTGCTTATGTTTTGCCTCCGCGCTAGTCCAGCCCCCGCTCTGTCGTTAGTTAAGTAACCTAATGGGTGATGACGGGGCCCCGTGGTGAATGCGGATGGCATAAGCGTGCGCCATATTTTGGTTGTTTTCTGCAATGGTAGGATTAAATGATGGGACGCATTAGAATTAATGCAAGAAAATAAACCAAGTAAAAGTCGTTGGAACACTTTGAAAACCACTCGGTTCTTTTCAAAAACAAGCATTTTAAACGCGGAGCTTGAACCACTCCTTTTAAAAGCTATCTCGTTCTATCGATTATATCAAGTTCACTATGTTCACGGTTTTGCCAAAACCATTCGTAGCCCTCCGTCATTTCGGTTAAATATTCAGTAGTATTCAAGCTATGTATTTGGACCTTCGCCAAGGCATAGTGATTGGTAGCTGCTGAATATTTATCTGTAGCATAGATAAATGCGTTGGTTTGGGACAGTCGTACTACTATTTTGGCCTTCGTCAAGGGTATGTACGGGTGGGTTCAAATTAACCTGGACAATGACGGGTAGAACTTGACATGTGACTTATGATATGTTGTCCTTCGTCAAGGTCATAAGAGCATGGGGTAAAAATCCACATCGGGAGTTTCAAAAGTACTGAAACTTGCTAGCGCTGCATACCATTTGGAGTGTGATGATTCTGGTAGGATTCCTTTAGTTTTGTCACGCGGTGATATTTGGATCCCGATCCTACTGTGAGTATATGCTACTCCTCGGGAACTTTCTCACTTAACGATCAATGCTATAAACCAAGTAGGTGTCTAGAAAGGTGTTAGCGGGGCTACGCCCACAGGGAAAAGAGGTTATTTAATTAAGGAACTTCGCGAAAGCATTGGAAAACCTCCCTCGAAGTACCGACACTGGCCTGGCTGAACGGTTAAGCAAGTATTGTACGGTGAGATTGATCCTGACTAATTCTTCCTTTATGGTTTGAGGAGGGATTCGAGAGACAGTGGGAGCCATCCTGTTTAGATAAATTAAAAACCAATCTAAACTTGCAAGAGCATCATGCTAAGTGTTTTCTTCTCTCTTTCTTAATTGCAGCAACCCAGTGACCGCACCTAGGTTACATCTAGATAATAAAATGACTGAATCTGACTGTTATGACTAGCAAAGGTCTGTCCAGATGTCCATTGCCCATGACAAGATGGGACACCTCTTGACTGATCTAACCCCTGCCGTCTCAGGTCCAGTTTCCCCTGTCACGGATATTTATATCCGTGAGACATCGGAGAAGAACTGTGCGAAAGCCAAGTGCCTCGTGTTAGCCTCAGTTGATGGTGTAAACCAGAGGCAGCACGAGAAGATGGACTTAGTTTCTATCTTCCTCCATAACAAAGATTTATATGGAGAGCAATCTCGTATCGCAAGATATGAGACCTCGAACGAATTGTTTCCAGCGAGGTTGGCTGTCGGGTCATCTGTAAGGGGCAACGTCCTTACAGAGACCAGCTCTTTTGAGCTCTCGGACCTGAAGACCACGTTGAAGAACGGGTCAGATGCTGACTTAGTTCAACAGTCTCTACCTACTACCCTGAAGGAAACCAGGGAAGTAGAAAGAAAGGGAAGGGCAAAAGTTTCAGGAATGGATGTAGTGAAAGAGGGAAGTTCCTATTGTTACAGGAATGAACATTGGCAGAAGGATTGCAGGGCTAGTATAGCCAGTAGCCAGAATTCGAAGCATGTTGTGGCTTCGGCTTCGGCTTCGGGTGTGTTTGTAATTGAGAACTGTATGTCAGTTAACCCTACTTCCTGGGTATTGGATACCGGATCAGGATCTCATATCTGTAATTCGTTACAGGCTCTGAGAAACCATAGGGTTATCAAGAAAGGTGATATGACTCTCAGGGTTGCTAACGGAATGAGCATGTATGCTGAATCCGTAGGGGAATATCATCTGGGATTGACAACTTGGCAGATATTGATTCTGCGTGACTGTTTTTATATACCAGGTGCGACTTGTAACATCATATCTGTATCCTTACTTTCTAAGGAAGGATATGATTTTACTTTTGTTAGCGATGTAGTAAACATCCACCTAAATCAAGTTCTGATTGGGTCAGGTACATTGAAAAATGGTATATACGTTTTGAATCAAGCTCAGGTCTTCAGTGTCCAGAACACACTTAAAAGAAAGTCTCCGGAATAAAATCAGGCTTTCTTATGGCATTGTAGACTGGGTCACATCAATGAGACACGGTTGAAAAAGTTACATAAAGAAGGATACTTGGATCCGTTCGAGTACCAGTCTTATGCCACTTGTGAATCTTGTCTCATGGGAAAGATGACAAAGACTCCGTTCACTGGACACGGAGAAAGAGCGAGCGAGCTCTTGGGACTCATACACAGTGACATGTGTGGTCCAATATCTATACATGCGCGAAGTGGTTATTCATACTTCATTACTTTCACAGATGATTTCTCTAGGTATGGGCATGTCTTCTTGATGAAGCACAAATCCGAGGCCTTTGAGAAATTTCTGGAATACAAGAATGAAGTTGAAAAACAAACAGGCAAAAGTATCAAGACACTGAGATCTGATCGAGGTGGTGAATACTTAAGAGCCGAGTTTCTGGGCTTCTGAAAAGAGAATGGAATTCTCTCTCAGCTTACTCCTCCATACACACCACAACACAACGGTGTATCGGAAAGGCGGAATCGAACCTTATTGGATATGGTTCGATCCATGATGAGTAAGGCTGAGTTGCCGCGATCCTTCTGGGGTTATGCACTAGAATCAGCTGCATATATTTTGAACAAGGTTCCCTCCAAGACTGTGCCTACCACACCATATTAGATGTGGTGTGGGAAGAAACCCTGTCTTAAGTATCTGAAGATATGGGGATGTCCAGCTTTTATAAAAAAGCAGCATGCGGACAAGCTTGAGGCACGCTCAGTATTGTGTAAGTTTGTGGGATACCTAAAGAACTCCAGAGGGTAACTTTTCTATTACGCAGAGGAACAAAAGGTTTTTGTTTCTCGTCATGCCCACTTTCTGGAACATCAGTTTTTAGAAAAAGAAGCAAGTGGGAGCGTAGTAGAACTGGAGGAAATTCCAGAACCACAAGCTATTACTGAAAGCTTGGAAGAACCAGAAGTTTCAAGAGAACCGGACATCCCAGCGCCACTCCGCAGGAGTAGTAGGCAGTCTCATCCGCCCGAGAGATACTACGGTTTTCTCATAGACAGGGATATAGAGGATTGCACTATGGATTATGGTGAGCCTACTAGCTTCCAGTAAGCCATTCAGAGCGGCGACTCGGTAAAATGGCTGGATGCAATGCGGGCCGAGATGGAGTCCATGTACACCAACAAAGTTTGGACTTTGGACTTTACTCCAGAAGGGATAAA
The DNA here is from genome assembly GCA_030015575.1 of Agapanthus africanus. NCBI lineage: Eukaryota > Viridiplantae > Streptophyta > Magnoliopsida > Asparagales > Amaryllidaceae > Agapanthus > Agapanthus africanus. The sequence continues at coordinate 210,887,305 of JASDDO010000006.1, forward strand.
ACCCGTAGGCTGCAAATGGATCTTCAGAAAGGAGATTGGTGTAGATCGGCAGGTTGAGACCTATAAAGCTAGACTTGTTGCAAAGGGTTTTCGTCAAAGACCTGATTTGGACTATGACGAGACCTTTTCTCCAGTGGCTATGCTGAAATCCATTCGGATCATTCTTGCCATTGCTGCCTTCCACGATTATGAAATCTGGCAGATGGATGTAAAGACGGCTTTCCTAAATGGAAATTTGGAAGAGTGCGTCTATATGGATCAGCCAGAAGGATTCATCCAGAGTGGGAGCAGCGGTAAAGTGTGCAAGTTGCTAAAGTCCATCTATGGACTTAAGCAGGCATCGCGGAGTTGGAACATCTGCTTTGATGATACTGTCAAAGAATTCGACTTTATCAAAAACCCAGATGAACTATGCATTTACAGTAAGATTGTAGGGAGAACTGTGGTATTTCTCGTCTTATACGTGGATAACATTCTCCTAATAGGAAATGATATTCCTATGCTACAGTCAGTCAAAGGATTCTTGTCGCAGAGGTTCTCCATGAAGGACCTGGGCGATGCCAACTACATTCTGGGGATCCAGATCTATCGTGATAGATCTAAGAGGATGTTGGGACTTTCACAGTCAAGGTACATCGACACCATACTGAAAAGATTCAGTATGGAAGATTCCAAGCACGGTAATTTACCGGCTTGTCACGGGATCACCCTCTCCAAAGAGATGTCTCCCAAGACTGATTTGGAAAGGGATCGCATGTCTATTATACCCTATGCTTCTGCGGCAGGCTCTATAATGTATGCGATGTTATGTACCAGACCAGATGTAGCATACGCATTGAGCGTTGTAAGCCGGTATCAGTCGAACCCAGGGGAGAAATACTGGATAGCGGTAAAGAACATTCTTAAGTACCTGAGAAGGACTAAGGAGATGTTCTTGGTGTATGGCGGAAAAGACCTCCAGCTCGAGGCCTTTGCCAACTCCAGCTTCCAGAGTGACAAGGATGACTCCAAGTCCATGTCGGGTTATGTCTTTACCATCAATGGAGGGGCGGTTTGCTGGAAGAGTTCCAAGCAGGAGACCGTTGCTGACTCAACTATGGAAGCGGAGTACATAGCTGCTTGCGATGCCGCAAAGGAAGCTGTCTGGATGAAGAAGCTCCTCACGGAGCTTCAGGTGGTTCCTACCATTGTTGATCCAATACCGCTGTATTGCGACAACTATGGCGCTATAGCTTTTGCGAAGGAACCCAGGTCCCATCAGAAGTCCAGACACATTTTGAGGCGGTACCACCGGATCAGGGAGATCGTAGATCGCCGGGAGATCGAGGTGAAGAGAGTAAATATGGAGAACAACACTGCAAATCCACTCACGAAGGCCCTACCCCAGACTCAGTTCGAGCGGCTGATCGAGATGATAGGTCTTCGATACGCCAGTACATGGCCTTAGTGCAAGTGGGAGATTGTTAGTGTATATGCCCTAGAGGCCATTACTGTATCATACTAGCTTGTATATTACTTAATGGAAGCTTGGGATATTCACAGTTGTATAAACAATCTTGCTCAAATTGGTAGTATGCTAATTGGTTTGTCTCTACTTCAATATGTGCATGTGTTTCTTTAAGCATATCGCTTATATACATATTAGTAGAGCCCTTAGGATCTTTGCTTGATTACCAGCGTTGTGATGGCAGTCATACTCGTGGGGCTGGGTAATCCATAAGCACATCCTTATACAAGTCCCTAGTCGTAGGACTATCGAGACAGGGCATCGATACTCCGGAGTAGACTAGAGTATGCGCTTCTCATCCCAGCGTGGGAGACGGTCTGTCCCACAGCTGTTAGTACGCCGTACTTGAGATAGTATGCGGGTGCTCATTAGGTTACGAGTACACTGGACAGGACTCGTCGGGAACTGTTGGATGGTATTATACCTATCGTCAGTTATCCGTTCCTAGGTGACATGAGCACAGCTTAGTCCGCCGACTTGACACTGTCACTTCGCCTCGAGTGTGTTCCCACTGTACTTAGATTACTACCCTATCACGGCTCAAAGGAGTCATGCAAACAGGTAGTAGTTGGGTGCAGTCCCGAAGCACTTGGAGGCAGTGACGGTTAGACAGGATTCGTCTCTCCCGGTATTAGGGGTTGACATCGCGCTGTGTGTAGGAGAGCCATTACACAAGGAGTCCCTGGCCAAGGCAAGCGAGATATACTAGTAGGTTTCCAGTGTTATCTCAGGGTGTTCTGGGCTACACTCCGACACGACTTGTACCGCTATTAGAAGACTGACGTTAGCCACCCCCTAGGCCCGCCATGCGATGTATCAGACGAACAGACCGGACTGTACGGAGATTGTCACATACAGGCTCAGTAGGAGTTCGGATGGGTTTACCTCATCGGCCTTCTTATCGACATCTACCTGGGGACCGTTACGTACAGCTAGTGCCGCTTGCGGTCTATGGTTAAACCCACTGCCAGCGTAGTGTTGAGTCTTTAGAGTCCCACACAGAGAGTTTCCCTGCACTGAACGAAACATGTAGAGGCCGTATGGTTTTACGGCATGGCTACGATCACTTACGTGCACTTGTGTGCGTATGCTGTTCGGGCAGGCAATACTAGTGGGCTTTGTTTTAAGCTGGATCTTAGTATTGCACGGATGGATTTGTTTTGTCTTCTGTGCATTCGCATTCTACGGAATGCGGATGCGGGTGTATATGCAAAATTTTGAGGAGCGATAAAGGAGGAGGTGCCTCATTAGGGTTTTGGCAGTTGGTTCGGCCAAAACCGTTATGTGGCAGACTCATTAGGGTTTTGACAATTCGCTTGGTCAAAACCATTATGAGCCGGAGACATTGTTTACTAATCCTTTTAGTGATAGTTTAGTGATGGCTAATTGCATTGACCATTTGACCACCTTGACCTCTCTTGACTTTGTTGACCCGTTGACCGGAGTTGACCATTGACCTTCAAGAGAGGTCTATACTCTTCTTTGATTTTCTTTTTATTTCTTGAGTTATGAAATTGGTCAAGTCATTTGTGCCATCAACTTTATCATGATAGGATTAGTAATGATGGTTTTGGTGTATTATTGCAACCATGGTTCATTTTCTTTTGGTGAATGCTTTTCATTATTCTCTTCTCATTCTCTCTCTTGAAAGTGAGAAGAAAAGAAAAGCACCATGGTTGCTTGATCTCCTCCTTCTTCCTCCTCTTGATAAATTCTTTTGATCTCATGTGTTGAGAGAAAAAGAATCCACATAGACAAACACTTCCATCTTTCTCTTCTATACAACCTAGGGTATCTATACTAGCGATCTCGTTGCCTTAGTTGCCTCGGCTTGAGGTGGAGCTCGGTGTACAACTCTCGGGTGGATCGTCTTCGACTCAAGAAGGCCGCGGAGGTGACCAAGATCCGGATCATACCCTGGAGCTTGGACGGACGAACGGGACAGCGGAATGAAGACCCGAAGGACCTGTTCCGTGAGGTATAATTTCTACGGCATAGTAGTTAAATCCTCTAGTAGATTGTTAGTTTCTAGTTTAGCAAAGATCCGGCTTTTAGTCCATGTTGCCTTGCACCAAATAATTTTTTTTTGCCATTTCCGCCTCCCCTTAACAACCGGGGTGAGCAACGTGGACTTACAGCTTCATGATGGTTCTACCATCATGAGATTCTCTTTGCATCTTTTCACTTGCATTTATTGGTGATAGGATTGAGTTGGATGTGGAGTTGATTTTGTGGTGACCATTTTCTCATTATCTTTCACTTCTCTTCTTGCATTATTCTATGGTTCCTTTTTACCACCATGAGAGAGGCCGGCCACATGAGGTGAGGTGAGAGGGAGTTCATTTTTGAGTGTGGGAAATTTACATCTCTCATTTTTTTGCTTGAAAAATATACACCATCCTTCTCCAAAAGTTCTTTCATTCCTCCATCAAGGCAACTTCTACGCCAAAGAGACAAAGTGTTCTACACTAGCCTACAGCAACCTTGGACGCGTCGGCTAGCCAACTTCACACCCGAGTTGCCTCGGTCCAGAGGTGGGAGCCCGTAAAAGAACCCGACGATGTGGTGCCCGTTTCGATGAGGAGGCGACGACCGGAGATTCCGCGAGGAGATCGGAGTTGAGGCGAAGACCGAAGGACACGGATCGCTTGGTATAGCTTCTCTACTCTTATTCTAGTTTGCTAAAGTTAGGTTAATGGCCCAATCCGGGATTTTTGTGCGCGGTGGTGCCGGTTTCTAGTTTTTAGAAAAGTTTCGTTTCCGCATTCCGGTGTCGGATTGACGGCCGGGGCGCCGCCGTGCACTTACACTGGTATCAGAGCCACGCCATTAACCTAGTCTAGCTTGCTCTAGCGAGTTTAAAACTTCGATCGAACATTTATCCCAAAACCGCATTTTCATTGCATATGTTTCTGTCGAATTTTTTTGGGCTCTAAAAATTTTTCAGGTTGGTGCAGAAACACGTGCAGGTAATTCTAAGCAATCTGAGAAAATTTCCTCGCGTGACGTCACCTTTACACCGCGGCCAAACCCACGCATTGGCCGCGGTTCCGCCGCAAGGTAGACTGTTCATTTGACCAAATTTTTACTGTGGGCTTATGAGTTGAAAATGGGGTTTTTGGAACATTCTTTTGGGCCCAGATTTTTTGTGAGTGCTACAGTAGTGCTTGGGGCCCACTTCGGTAAATTTGATCGATCGAAAATTTTAAACATGTTAGTTCACAGTATTTACATTATATCTGCGACCGTGAATGTTATTTGATCGGTAAATCCTGTCTAACTGCTATAACCCTTTTAGACGGATTTGCGAACGTGACATTCACGTTGATGTTCTGTGTTGTGCTGTGATGTTGTGGATTGGTCGTGGGGGATAGCCTGGGAGCAATGTTAGTACAGTTTTGTTTTATATGTATATTTGATATTGCGGGGCGAGCGTCCGACATGTGGACTGCCGTTACTGCCTGTTTGTATATTATTCTTTTGGGGCACGACCGGGGTGAGGTCGATGTACCCGTTGTATGTATATTTTACTTTCTGTACTAGGATTACGCCGCGGTGGGGTACATGGATAGCCGGGTTCTAGAGGGCAACGGGCCCGCATCTCATGGCGTTGAGACGGAGGGGGCTTTACTCTAGAATTGGCGGGCTATTCGCCGCACTCGTATGGGGTACAGGTTGACCCAAGGAGGGGTGCCCAAGTTACCGGATTCCGTGAACTGCTGGGTAGTCCATTCACGTTGCTGAAGGGGGCTGCCTTGCTTCAGGTTTTGCCGGGTAACTTTCCGCGCCCGTAGGGGTCTAGGTTTTAATTGCACAGGCTATCCACACGACTAGGGGAACGTCGGGTTTTCAGTAGCGGCTCTATGAAACCCGGGGATCCCAGATATCTGTATTGTTCCGTGATGCTGGTTACATTTCTATGTTGTTGCATTTTATCACGCCTTGAGCGAATATTATATATTGATATATATACTAGTAGATGTTGTATATGTTTTGCATCCGCGCTAGTCCAGTCCCCGCTCTGTCGTTAGTTAAGTAATCTAACGGGTGATGACGGGACCCAGTGGCGAATGCGGATGGCATATAAGTACATCATTATTTTCTTTCTTTATTGGTGTGATCAATTGATGGGACTGCGTTGATTCAGATCAATGCAAGCTATATAAACCTATTCTGATGTTGTTGGAACACTTTTCAAAAAGGTGTTATTGCAAGAACGTTCTCTTTTGTTTTGCACAGTGGTATTCGGTTGTGAATATCCAGCTCCTCAGTCGACGAGGCAAGGGCCGAGATCCCTTCACCGGGAGTGACCCCTTGGACAGAAGTTTGCGTTAGGGCAATAACTTCACTATAGTTGTTTACTTTTGCTTTGCATCGTGGTATTCGGTTGGAATATCCTGCACCTCATTCTATGGGGAAAGAGCTGAGATCCCTTCACCGGGAGTGACCTCTTTAGCAAAGGTTTTCGTCACTATATTTTAATAAAGCTATCCAGTTCCTTCAACGATATCAAGTTAATTAAGTTAAAGGTTTTTCGCCAAAAACCATTCGTAGCCCTCCGTCATTTCAGACGGGTAGCATGTAGTATTCATGCTATGTTTGTTGACCTTCGTCAAGGCATAGTGTATGGTAGTTGCTTGTTACCTTTCTGCTGCATAGATAGATGCGTTGGTTTGGGACAGTCGTATAGCCTTGTTGACCTTCGTCAAGGGCTTGTACGGGTGGGTTCAAATTAACCTGGACAATGACGGGTAGAACTTGACATGTGACTTATGATTTGTTGACCTTCGTCAAGGTCATAAGTGCATGGGGCAAAAAAAATCACATCGGGAGTTTCTAAAGAAACTGAAACTTGCCAGATATGCGCATACCTTCTGGAGTGTGATAACGTGAGCGGATTCCGTCACGTTATCATGCGATGATAGTTGGATCCCGATTCCCACTGATGAGTTGGTTTACTCCTCGGGTGATCCTGACTAATTCTTCTTTCAGGTTTGGAGAAGAATTTGACGTTACAGTGGGAGGTTTCCTGATTAGATAAAGTGATAACCATTCTGATCTAGGTTAGAGTGCACGCTGAGTGTTTCTTTTCTCTCTCTCTTTGGCAGCGACCATGACCCGACCCTTGACTATGACTCAATTACCAAGATTAATCGAACCTTCTTCAAACGCTGGCTTTTGGATTGTCAAAGTTGCAAACCTCATTGCCACTCCTACTTTTACCCTTTTCTCCAGGACACCCCGTATTACTACGAACGTCCACTTCCATTGGACAAAACCATCGTATGGTTATATACGAACTCGAAGGAATTTATTCGAGGATGGTTTCTGGTTCTGGAGAAAACGAATAGGACTATTCAGTTGTCTTTTCCTTTTACCTTCTCTCAAGTTGCGAGTACTCCTTGGTTTAGGAGATAGTACACCCATTATGCTAATTGGATAGTCTTCTTCCAAACCTTAGGCTGGTGCCGAACGGTGGGGAATGAAGAAAACCAATAAGCATAACAATGGTGTACAGAAGGTATTAAGTAAAGACATATCAAGGGATTAGTAAGAGGGCAAAGTAAAATGCGACTGCTATTCACGACCAAACCAAGTATTTCATTACCACTCCAAATTCACTTTTGTATTTCTCCAGGACACTCCGTATCACTACGAAGATCCACAGTTTATTTGGATACTCCATCGTATGGTTATATACGAACTCGAAAGGAACTTTTTCCAGTTCAGGGATGGATTCTGGTTCAGGGGAAATAGGAATAAGGTTTATTTGGTTGTCTTTTATCTTCATCTTCTCTCGCATTGCGAGTGTTCCTAGGATTAGGACAGTACACCCATTATGCTTATTGGATAGTCTTCTTCCAAACCATAGGCTGGTGCCGAACGGTAGGGAAGGAAGAAAACCATTTAGCCTAAGTGGGTGTACAGAAAATAATGACTAAAGACATATAAAGGGATTTGGAGAGATGGCAAAGAGATATACGGTTATGGTTGTGAATCTGGATAATGCAAGAGGCATTACTATGAATACCCGGATACCCATACGAAACATTTCAATGTTTCAGCTTCACTATGTACTGTTAAAAAAAACTGATTTCCTAATTAGCCCTTGCTCCAGGGTATGTATTTACCAGGTATGATTCTCACATCTGTATGGTTTTACAGATGATGAGTGGGAGTAAGTTATTGGGAATTAGGTGATCATCCTCACTATATCGGAATTCGTTGTAATTGGTGATATTTGAGGAAATCACCTGGGCTGTTTGCCGGACGGCAAATATTTGGTTTTGAATATCCGTTGTTATGCACCAATTTCAAATTGATATATCTGTACGTCTATTCTTATAAAGTGAGATATACATTTTTGAAATTATGTCTATGACGTTTACCTATATCAGTGGATGGTTAGGTAAGGAGTATTGAACAGCGGTGTAATTCTTCTTAACCATAAGTACAGTTTTCAACCTACGACACATAGGGATTGAGTTATTGGACTCTGGTGACTTATGCAGAGTATTGTATGTTGTCCAGTGTCCATTAGGACAGAAGGGTTGGTACTCGTACTATATTCTGTTTACTTGTGACTTCTCTAGTTCTTAGACATGTGTTTCGTAGAAATACAAGGTCCAAGTTGTGAGAAGTTATAGGTATATGAATAAAGTAAAGAACCAGGTGTTGCAGGTATCGGGATTCTTCAAGGTGATCGAAGATGTAGATACTTGTGTATGGTATTCAGATAATAGTAATGATTAAGAGAACTTGCTTCTCTTTCAGGTTACTCATAATTGGAAGTATTCCTAAGTTGAGTAACGCTGATAAGCCTCCTTCCATTTAGTTGACATGCACTGGAGACAGCTGCATGATTTGAATCTGGTTCAATTAAATCAGTGCCTCTGTTTCTGTATTGGATATAGAACAGTTTATATCTTAACGATGTTAAGGTACGGGGAGTCGTCCGGCTTATGCTTAATACCAGACTCCGGATAACTCAAGGCACGTTTCTGTAATGGCTGTTTGTGGGTTGACCCAGGCTATGGCGAGGGTTGACTTTCTACCATCAGGAAGATCAATAGTGATATTGTTCTTGACTCGCCACAGTTTTAATAAAAATGGATTTTTTCAGAAAACAGTAGTGGGAGTATGGTAGAACTGGAACTGATTCCAGAACCGCAAACGATTATTGAAGATCTGATAAGAACCTCAAGATTCAATCTGGATTGACATTCCATTGGCCACTCCGCAGAGAAGGTGGGTAACCTCAGGCACTCGAGAGGTACTTCGGTATGCTCAAGGACGGTGGCAGGGAGGTTCTTGTTTACCCAGACTTACCGTTGCTGTTGTTCCAGACTATGAGACCCGGCAGGAGGATGAGTATAGAGTCGTTCTGAACTGGCTTCAGAAGTGTACGTGTATATGACTCTGCCAGAGGGTTGTCGTAGTCAGTGGGAGCAGCGGAAGCATGGTGGACAAGTGGCTTATGTCTATTTATAGACTAAAGCAGATTTAGCGGAGATAGATCATCTGTATCTGATGTGACAGTCATAGGTTTGACTTCATCAGAATAGGAGATGGATCTGTTAAGAAGGTAATAGGGTGTGATGTCCTGGTATTTGGATGACATACACAGAGTAGGAAGTGAAATTCCGATACTACGGTCAGTTATACTTTGGTTGTCACAAAGTAGTTTCTCCATATAGGTCTTGGATATTATATCAGACATTCTGGTTACTGGATCTATGGTTGTAGATCTAGATTTGGGTAGTTTCCCAATCTGGGTACTTAGACAACATTCTGAAAGTGTTTTAGAATGGACGACGCCTGGCACGGTGGTGTACCTGCGGGTATTGAAGTCACCCTCTCTAAAGGTGTCTTACAGACTAAAGTGGAGAGGGATGTGCATGATTGGCAGATCACTTGCTTAGGCAATTGAGTCAATCATGAGTTGTCAAGTACCACACCAGATGTTGTTTTTGCAGTAGATGCAATATGATATTAATCCAATCCTGGAGAAACATTCGGAAGCAGTTTTAGAACATAAGTGGATGTTCTAGGGAAATGATAACGGCAGCCTCCTTTGGGAGACAGTTATCATTCCAGGCTTCCAAGGTGACCTGGATGACAGAGTGGCTGTCAGAGTTATATTTTTCCCTCTGACAAGGGGCGGTATTTTGGACAGGTGGTCCAGGTGGATACTGAGGGAAAGATGGCGCAGGATACTGATTAAGTTCAGTTGATGATACAGTCTAAGAAGTTTGGATTTGGAGTTCATTTATGAGCTAGGTCCCATCAGATATCCAGACATATTCTAAAACAGGTATTGCTCTTTTCGGGAGATGGCTTTCTCCGCGAACTTGAGATAAAGAGAGACATAGAAAGAAACACCACAGCGGATCCACTCACTGAGGCTATTCCTCGAACACAATAGTTTCGCAAACGAGCTTTGTGAGACTGACTAGTAGAGGAGTTGGGTGTTCGGTATCACACGGGCTGTGAGTATGCGACATCGCAATAATTAGCCTTGAGTGCAACTGGGAGATTGTTGGAGATAGTGCCCTCAGAGTCAATTATTGGATCACAGGCACGTGATTGCAATGATTGAGGGAGGACCTGTCCCGGTAAGACAGTCTTACTCAAGATGAAAGTATGCTATCTGGTTTACCTTTATCATCGTGTACTGCTTTAGGTGACCTTACAGGTCACTATTGCGCGTTGATAAAGCCCCTAGGATTCTTGCTTGACAGCCAGCAGTATGATGGCGATCATATACGTGGGAGCTGGTAGTCTATAAGCACATCCTTAAAAGGTCCCTAGTCGTGGGAGTTTCGAGACAGGGCATCGATACTCCAGGGTAGACTAGTGTATACAGTCGAGACCCCGACGAGGGGCGGTGGCCGGTCTCACAAGCCACTGGTGTCAGTTGGTTCACCTAAGATGTATACAGGTGCTCATTGGGTTATGAGTACACCGGACAGGACTCGCCGGGAACATGCTAGTTGGTCTTATACCTGACGTCAGATAGCAGTTCCCTGGTGACATGTGTATAGGTTAGTTCATCGACCTGAGATCGTCATTTGTCTCGTGTGAGTTCCCACTGTACTTTGATTACTACCCTACCATGCTCAAAGGAGACGTGCAAACAGGTTTTAGTTGGGTACAGTCCCGAGCCACATGGAGGCAGTGAGCGGATCTGCAGGGGTTTGTCTCTCCCGGTATTGGGGGTGAGGTCGCCCTGTGTCTAGGAGAGCCAGTACATGAAAAGTCCTTGGCCAAGGCAGGAGATTTACTAGTAGGTATTCCAGTAGTATCTCAGGGTGTTCTGGGCTACACTCCGACACGACTTGTACCGCTTTTGGGGGTCTGACATTTACCAAGCCCCTAGGCCCGCCATGCGATGCTCATAGACGAACGGACCAGACTGTATGGATATTGTCACTGAAAGGCTCGGTAGGGTGTCAGGATGAGTTCTCTCATCGACGTCCCTTTTGGTCAATAGCTGGTAGCCCGTCACGTATGGCTAATACCTCTGACGTGCTAGTGGTTAAATCCACAGCCATAGTATTGACGAGTCTTTAGAGTCCACCACAAATAATTACTCAAGTTTCGGGCGAAACGTTGTAGAGGCCGTATGGAGATATGACAGGGTTCGATCAGATACGTGCGGTATTGCACGGATCGTAATCGGACAGATTTTACTAGCGGGCTTTGGTTTAAGCCGGATCCTAGTATTGTACAGTGTAGATTTTGTCTCTTTGCATTTGTGTTCAGTAGGAATACAAATGCGGGTATGTATATACAGTCGCGTGTTTTTCCTGTAATTTATTACGGGATCAGTTTTCTGAAGTTGCCAGTTTGCATTCCGTTCCGGCCAGCTTTCCTTTATTCCTTCACGGCCAGATTTTTCCGATGGAGGGGCTAATTTGCAATTGTGAAAATTAGTATTTGTGGAGGGGGTCCTTTGTAAATGTGTGGCTTCATGATGGTTCTACCATCATGAGATTCTCTTTGCATCTTTTCACTTGCATTTATTGGTGATAGGATTGAGTTGGATGTGGAGTTGATTTTGTGGTGACCATTTTCTCATTATCTTTCACTTCTCTTCTTGCATTATTCTATGGTTCCTTTTTACCACCATGAGAGAGGCCGGCCACATGAGGTGAGGTGAGAGGGAGTTCATTTTTGAGTGTGGAAAATTTACATCTCTAATTTTTTTGCTTTAAAAATATACACCATCCTTCTCCAAAAGTTCTTTCATTCCTCCATTAAGGCAACTTCTATCCCAAAGAGACAAAGTGTTCTACACTAGCCTACAGCAACCTTGGACGCGTCGGCTAGCTAACTTCGCGCCCGAGTTGCCTCGGTCCAGAGGTGGGAGCCCGTAAAAGAACCCGGCGATGTGGTGCCCGTTTCGACGAGGAGGCGACGACCGGAGATTCCGCGAGGAGATCGGAGTGGAGGCGAAGACCGAAGGACACGGATCGCTTGGTATAGCTTCTCTATTCTTATTCTAGTTTGCTAGAGTTAGGTTAATGGCCCGATCCGGGATTTTTGTTCGCGGTGGTGCCGGTTTCTAGTTTTTAGAAAAGTTTCGTTTCCGCATTCCGGTGTTGGATTGACGGCCGGGGCCCCGCCGTGCACTTACAGAACCCTAAACCCAAACTTTGAAAACCCTGACATTGGCAGATTGTATGGAAATTGTGATGTATTTTGGTATATTCTATCACCTGGAGCCTCTGAAAATTATTTAGCAAAAACATAGTGATGTGCAGGCAACCTGGAGTGTACCACTAAAACCCAGGACCCCAATTCCTTCTTTAGGACGCAAATTTATCCCTTTATGCCAGAAATTGCAACCTATGCATTCCAGTTTGGGTTCGTGCTTGTTCCATGGCTTCATCTCCAGTAAACTAGACACTAGGCATATGCAAAATTGGCTGATTTGACGTAGGGTAAAATCTGGGACCATTTTCAAGAGTTGCTGTTTTCATTCGAGGTTTCGTTTTGCGTATTTTGAATTCTGGATTTTTGTGATTTGTGTTGTATTCGATCACTTGACGTTTGAACGTCGTAATCGAGTGTTATTTGGTGGTTTTGAAAGCGTAGTCCATAGGTTCTAACCTATAGGACTTTAACGTATCATTTTGGATTTTAATGTGACACGATACGTTATGATGTGTAGGTACCCCACGAAGACTTCGAGACGACAAGCAAGCGTGTGGCGACGTCGACAACGGAAAGAGAAAAGAAAGGTGAGTAGATTATATCTACGGGGGAAGTCGGGTGGATGGCGGATAGCACCCCCGCAGTTCGATGTATAATAGGATATATATATACTATATATATATGATATCTTTTATGTGAGACATGGATATTCAAGATATGATTATGTGTTCATGGTTAGATTAGGGTTATTAGAAGTGAACTAGTATAGCTTCATAGTCACGAACCCTAGAATAGGTTTACACCCACACGCACACACTTGCATGCTTGTTATACTTGTGCTTATATGGGGATACGTATATATATACACATACATAAGTATGAGACTAGGTATATATATATACGTATACTTATACATGGATGATGAGGATTGTATATGATATTTGGAGATGAGTCGATGATTTTAGGCATGGTGCCATGAGATCGGTGATATGATGTGGTTCATAATATGAGATACGACATGAGATTTTAGCGGGCCTTTGGACGTGTGTTTTCATATACGCGTGCGCACACACACACACACAGATATATATATATATATATATATATATATATATGGTATCAGTTGTACTAGACTTAGATCAGTACCCTAGATCATGTGATATGATGATAAGAATACCAGATAATTGATGAGATAAATGTGAGATTCGACCCGTACCCAGATTTGGGATGCCGTACGACGGATTTACGTACGAGCTTTATATAGATGATAGATCCACACTCTTGACTCGAGAATGTTATATGATATATTGTATCATACGTCGTACTATTGAGGCGAGATCACCGACTATTATATATGTATATATATATCGACTCGGATTTAGGTGTTTTCCATACCCTTTCGATTAGCTCGTTAGTTAGATCTGTAGTTTACTTAGTAGATGTTAGGCTAGACCCGAGTCATACCTATTTTAAAACCAACGAATCGTGAGTATTTTAAAGACAGGCCAAGGGATTCTACGGATATTTTCAAAAGACGCATCTTTTCTTAAAAACACCGTAGCCATTATTTTTCTAAACACCACGATTCGTCTTATTTCAAATGGCAAAACTGTATGACATTTACATATTGATGTAGATTCTTCACTGTTGCGTTTATTTTTCGATTTCCACATATTCTAGCTATTCGCATCGCATTGCATGTGTAAATGTGTTTGTTGTTATATTAAACCCATGCTGTCAGGACACCAGCACCATATCGATGATGCGTATGTTCCACGTACACCTGCTTGCCGGCTCACACACTTCTTGTAAGTGCACGGCGGCGCCCCGGCCGTCGATCCGACGCCGGAAACGAAAAACTTTACAAACTAGTAAACCGGCACCACCGCGCAAAAAATTCCCGGATCGGGCCATTAACCTAACTACTAGCAAACTAAAAGATGGATAGAGAGATATACCGAGCGATCCATTTCCTTCGGTCTTCGTCTCCACTCCGATCTCCTCGCGGAATCTCCGGTCGTCGCCTCCTCATCGAAACGGGCACCACATCGCCGGGTTCTTTTACGGGCTCCTACCTCCGGACCGAGGCAACTCGGGCACGAAGCTGGCGAGTCGACGTGCTCAAGAATTGTTGTAGGCAAGTGTAGAATCCATTGTCTCATTTGGGGTTTATGTAGTTGCCATGGTGATGGAGGAATAGAATGGAATGAACTTTCAAGTGGAGCTAGAATTTGTGTAGCAAGAAAAAGAGAAGAAAAAATTTCCCTCACATGAAAATGAACTCCCTCTCTCTTCTCATAATGTGGCCGGCCCCTTCAAAAAAAATGGTGGAGGAAAAATTGCAAGCCATGCAAGTGGGTAAAAAGGAATTGATATATGAAGAAAAATGGTCACACCAATTTCTTATCTCATCTAATCAAAAACCATCACATTTAATGCAAAGGAAGAGACCAAAATGGAATCTCATGATGATGAAGCCACAAATGCAAGAAACCTCCTCCACAATAAGTTATTTGCAAACATGCAAATAACCCCCTCCATCAGAAAGTCCGGTCGTGAAGGAACAAAGGAAAACTGGCCGGAACGGAATGCAAACTGGCAAATTCAGAAAACTGATCCGTAATAAATTACAGGAAAACCCCGCGACTGTATATACATACCCGCATTTGTATTCCCACTGAACACAAATGCAAAGCGACAAAATCTACACTGTACAATACTAGGATCTGGCTTAAACCAAAGCTCGCTAGTATTATCCGTCCGATCACGATCCGTGCAATACCGCACATATCTGATCGAACCCTGCCATATCTCCATACGGCCTCTACAGCGTTTCGCCCGAAACCTGAGTAACTGTATGTGGTGGACTCTAAATACTCGTCAATACTATGGCTGTAGATTTAACCACTAGCACGTCAGAGGTATTAGCCATACGTGACAGGCTACCAGCTATTGACCAAAAGGGACGTCGATGAGTGAACTCATCCTGACACCCTACTGAACCTGTCAGTGACAATATCCGTACAGTCCGGTCCGTTCGACTATGAGCATCGCATGGCGGGCCTAGGGGGTTGGTAAAAGTCAGACCCCCAAAAGCGGTACAAGTCGTGTCGGAGTGTAGCCCAGAACACCCTGAGATACTACTGGAATACCTACCAGTAAATCTCCTGCCTTGGCCAAGGACTTTTCATGTACTGGCTCTCCTAGACACAGCGCGACCTTACCCCCAATACCGGGAGAGACGAACCCCTGCAGATCCGCTCACTGCCTCCATGTGGCTCAGGACTGTACCCAACTAAAACATGTTTGCACGTCTCCTTTGAGCGTGGTAGGGTAGTAATCAAAGCACAGTGGGAACTCACACGAGACAAATGACGATCTCAAGTCGATGAACTAACCTGTACACATGTCACCAGGGAACTGCTATCTGACGTCAGGTATAATACCAACTAGTAGGTTCCCGGCGAGTCCTGTCCGGTGTACTCATAACCCAATGAGCACCTGTATACATCTTAGGTGAACCAACTGACACCAGTGGCTTGTGAGACCGGCCACCGCCCCTCGTTGGGGTCTCGACTGTATATACTAGTCTACTCTGGAGTATCGATGCCCTGTCTCGAAACTCCCACGACTAGGGATCTTTTAAGGATGTGCTTATAGACCCCAGCTCCCACGTATATGATCGCCTTCATACTGCAGGTAGTCAAGCAAGAATCCTAGGGGCTCTATCAACGTGTAATAGCAACTCGTAAGGTCACCTAAAGCAGTACACGATGATAAAGATAAACCAGATAGCATACTATCATCTTGAGTAAGACTATCCTACCGGGATAGGTCCTGCCTCAATCATTGCAATCACGTACCTGTGATCCAATAATTGACTCTAAGGGCACTATCTCCAACAATCTCCCACTTGCACTCAAGGCAAATTATTGCGATGTCGTATACTCACAGCCCGTGTGATACCGAACACCCAACTCCTCTACTAGTCAGTCTCACAAAGCTCGTTTGCGAAACTATTGCGTTCGAGGAATAGCCTCAGTGAGTGGATCCGCTCTGATGTTTCTTTCTATGTCTCTCTTTATCACAAGTTCGCGGAGAAAGCCATCTCCCGAAATGAGCAATACCTGTCTTAGAATGTGTCTGGATATCTGATGGGACCTTGCTCATAAGTGAACTCCAAATCCAAACTTCTTAGACTGTATCGTCAACTGAACTTAATTATTATCCTGCGCCATGCCTTCCCTCAGTATCCACCTGGACCACCTGTCCACAATACTGCCCCTCGTCAGAGGGAAAACTTTAACTCTGACAGCCACTCTGCCATCCAGGTCACCTTGGAAGCCTGGAATGATAACTGTCTCCCGAAGGAGAATGCTGTTATCATATCCCTAGAACATCTACTTATGTTCTAAAACTGCTTCCGACTGTTTCTCCAGGATTGGATCAATATTAACTTATTGCACCTACTGCAAAAACAACATCTGGTGTGGTACTTGACATCTGATGATTGACTCAATTGCCTAAGCAAGTGATCTGCCAATCATGTGCATCCCTCTCCTCTTTAGTCTGTAAGACACCTTTAGAGAGGGTGACTCCATTACTTGCAGGTACACCATGCCAGGAGTCGTCCATTCTAAATACTCTTAAAATGTTGTCTAAGTACCCTGATTAGGAAACCACCCAAATCTAGATCTAAAACCATAGATCTAGTAACCAGAATGTACGATATAAGATCCAATTCCCATGTGGAGAAACTACTGTGTGACAACCAAAGTATAACCGGTCGTAGTATAGGAATATCACTTCCTACTCTGTGTATGTCATCAAATACCAGGACATCACACCCTACTACCTTCTTAACAGATCCATCCCCTATTCTGATGAAGTCAAACCTATGACTGTCACATCAGAAATAGATGATCTATCTCCGCTCTATCTGCTTTAGTCTATAAATAGACATAAGCCACTTGTCCACCATGCTTCCGCTGCTCCCACTGACCACGACAACCCTCTGGCAGAGTCATATAGACGTACACTTCTAAAGCTAGTTTAGAACGACGCAATACTCATCCTCCTGCCGGGTCTCACAGTCTGGAACAACAGCAATGGCAAGTCTGGGTAAACAAGAACCTCCCTGTCACCGTCCTTAATCATATCGAAGTACCTCTCGAGTGCCTGAGGTTACCCACCATATCTGTGGAGTGGCCAATGGAATGTCAAACCAGATTGAATCTTTAGGTTCTTATCAAATCTTCAGTAATCGTTTGCGGTTCTGGAATCACTTCCAGTTCTACCATACTCCCACTACTGTTTTCTGAAAAAATCCATTTTTATTAAAACAGTGGCGAGTCAAGAACAATATCACTATTTATCTTCCAGATGGTAGAAAATCAACCCTCGTCATAGCCCGGGTCAACCCACAAACAGCCATTACAGAAACGTGCCTTGAGTTATCCGGAGTCTGGTTTTAAGCATAAGCCGGACAACTCCCCGTATCTTAACAATGTCAAGATATGAACTGTTCTATATCCAATATAGAAACAGAGGTACTGATTTAATTGAACCAGATTCAAATCATGCAGCTGTCTCCAGTGCATGCCAACTAAATGGAAGGAGGTCGATCAGCGTTACTCAACTTAGGAGTACTTCTAATTATGAGTAACCTGAAAGAGAAGCACGTTCTCTTAAACATTACTATCAACTGAATACCATCCACAAGTATCTACATCTTCGATCACCTTGAAGAATCCCGATACTTGCAACATCTGGTTTTCTACTTTATTCATATACTTATAACTTCTCAAAACTCAGAACATGCATTTCTATGAAACACATGTCTAAGAACTAGAGAAGTCACAAGTAAACAGAATATAGTACGAGTACCACCCCTCTGTCCTAATGGACACTGGACAATATACAATACTCTGTATAAGTCCCCTGAGTCTAGTGACTCATTCACTGTGTGTCGTAGGTTGAAAACTCTACTTATGGTTAAGAAGAATTACACCACTGTTCAATGCTCCTTACCTAACCATCCACTGATATAGGTAAATGTCATAGACATAACTTCAAAAAGGTACATCTCACTCTATAAAAATAAACGTATAGATATATCAATTTGAAATTTGTGCATAACAACGGATATTCAAAACCAAATATTTGCCGTCCGGCAAACTACCCAGGTGACTTCCTCAAATATCTCCAATTACAACGAATTCCGATATAATGAGGATGATCACCTAATTTCCAATAACTTACTCCCACTCATCATCTGTAAAACCATACAGATGTGAGAATCATATCTGGTAAATACATACCCTGGAGCAAGTGTCTAATTGGGAAATCAGTTTTCTTTTAACAATACACGGTGAAACTGAAACATTGAAATGTTTCGATGGGGTATTCCGGCATTCCTAGTAATGCCTCTTCCATTATCCAGATTCACAACTGCAACCGTATAATTCTTTGCCATCTCTCCAAATCCCTTTATATGCCTTTAGTCATTACCATCTGTACACCCCTTCAGGCCAACTGGTTTTCTTCCTTCCCTACATTTCGGCACTAGCCTATGCTTTGGAAGAAGACTATCCAATAAGCATAATGGGTGTACTGTCCTAATCCTAGGAGAACTCGCAATGCGAGAGAAGGTGAAGATAAAAGACAACTGAATAAAACCTTATTCCTATTTCTCTTGAACCAGAATCCATACCCGAACTGGAACAAGTTCCTTTCGAGTTCGTATATAACCATACGATGGAGTATCCAAATAACTGTGGATCTTCGTAGTGATACGAAGTGTCCTTGAGAAATACAATGGTGAAGTGGGATTGGTAATGAAATACTTGGTTTGGTCGTGAATAGCAGTCGCAATTTACTTTGCCCTCTTACTAATCCCTTAATATGTTTTTACTTAATACCTTCTGTACACCTTAGTTAGGCTAATTTGTTTTCTTCATTTCCTACCGGTCGGCACCTGCTTATGGTTTGGAAGAAAATTATCCAATTTGCGTAATAGGTGTACTATCTCCTAAACCAAGGAGTACTCGGAACCTGAGAGAAGGTAAAAGGAAAAGACAACTGAATAATCCTATTCGTTTTCTCCAGAACCAGAAACCATCCTTGAATAATTCCTTCGAGTTCGTATATAACTTTATGATGGTTTTATCCAATGGAAGTGGACGTTCGTAGTAATACGGGGTGTCCTGGAGAAAAGGGTAAAAGTAGGAGTGGCAATGAGGTTTGCAACCCTGACAATCAAAAAGCCAGTGTTTAAGAAGGTTCGGTTAATTTTGGTCACTGAGTCATAGTCTAAAGTCGGGTCATGGTCGCTACCAAAGAGAGAGAGAAACGAAACACTCAGCGTGCACTCTAACCTAGATCAGAATGGTTATCACTTTATCTAATCAGGAAACCTCCTACTGTAACGTCAAATTCTTCTCCAAACCTGAAAGAAGAATTAGTCGGGATCAACCGAGGAGTAAACCAACTCATCAGTGGAAATCGGGATCCAACTATCATCGCATGATAACGTGATGGAATCCACTCACGTTATCACACTCCAGAAGGTATGCGCATATCTGGCAAGTTTCAGTTTCTTTTGAAACTCCCGATATGATTTTTACTCCATGCTCTTATGACCTTGACTTTGGCCAACATATCATAAGTCACATGTCAAGTTCTACCCGTCATTCTCCAGGTTAATTTGAACCCACCCGTACCTACCCTTGACTTTTGACAAAATGGCAGTACGACTGTCCCAAACCAACGCATCTATCTATGCAGCATATGAATACCCAATAGCTACCAATCTCTGTGCTTTGCCTTTGGCCAACATACACAGCTTGAATACTTATTGACTATCCATATGAAACGACGGAGGGCTACGAATGGTTTCTGGCGAAAACCTTTAACGTAATGAACTTGATATCGTTGAAGGAACCGAATAGCTTTTAAAAAATATAGTGACGAAAACCTTTGCTAAAGAGGTCACTCCCGGTGAAGGGATCTCGGCTCTTTCCCCGTAGAATGAGGTGCAGGATATTCCAACTGAATACCACGATGCAAAGCAAAAGTAATCGGCTATAGTGAAGTTATTTCCCTGACGCAAACTTCTGTCCAAGGGGTCACTCCCGGTGAAGGGATTTTGGCCCTTGCCTCGTCGACTGAGGTGCAGGATATTCCAACTGAATACCACTGTACAAAACAAAAGAGAACCCCCTTGCAATAACAGCTTTTTGTAAAGTGTTCCAACAACATCAGAATAAGTTTGTTTAGCTTGTATTGGTCCGAATCAATGCAGTCCCATCAATTGATCACACCAATAAAGAATGAAAATAATGATGTGCGTATATGCCATCCGCATTCGCCATTGGGTCCCGTCATCACCCGTTAGGTTACTTAACTAACGACAGAGCGGGGACTGGACTAGCGCGGATGCAAAACATATACAACATCTACTAGTATATATATCAATATATAATATTTCGCTCAAGGCGTGATAAAATGCAACATCACAGAAATGTACAGTATCACAGAACAATACAGATATCTGGGATCCCCGGGTTTCATAGAGCCGCTACTGAAACCCGACGTTCCCCTGGTTATGTGGATAGCCTGTGCAATGAGAATCCTAGACCCCTACGGGCGTGGCAAGTCACCCGCCAAAACCTGAAGCGAGGCAGCCCCCTTCAGCAACGTGAATGGACAACCCAGCACTTCACGGAATCCGGTAACTTGGGCACCCCTCCTTGGGTAAACCTGTACCCCTACGAGTGCGGCGAATAGCCCGCCAATTCTAGAGTGAAGCCCCCTCCGTCTCAAAGCCATGAGATGCGGGCCCGGTTCCTTCTAGAATCCAGCTATCCGTGCACCACTCCTTGGGGTAATCCTAGTACAGAAAGTAAAATATACATACAACGGGTACATCGACCTCGACCTGGTCGTACCCCAGAAGAATAATATACAAACAGGCAGTGACGGCAGTCCACATGTCGGACGCTCGCCCAACAATATCAAATGTACATATAAAACAAAACTGTACTACCATTGCATCCTGGCTATCCCCCACGACCAATCCGCAACATCACAGCACAACACAGAACATCAACGTGAATGTCACGTTCGCAAATCCGTCTAAAAGGGCTATAGCAGATAGACTGGATTTTCCGATCGAATGACATTCACGGTCGCAGATATTATGTAAATACTGTGCTCTAGTATGTTTAAAGCTTCGATCGAACGAATTTCCAAAATCCACAATTTCTATAGCACAAGTTTCTGTCGAATTATTTTTGTCTCGAAATTTTTTTCAGGTTGTTGCAGAAACATGTGCAGAGAACTTTAAGCATTCTGCAAAGTTTTGGTTGGGTGATGCTTCAGTATGACAGCGGAAACGCGGCCAAACCCATAGTTTGGCCGCGGTTCCGCGGTCGAAACAAGTCAAATTGTTGGAGATAGTGCCCTTAGAGTCAATTATTGGATCACAGGCACGTGATTGCAATGATTGAGGGAGGACCTATCCCGGTAGGACAGTCTTACTCAAGATGATAGTATGCTATCTGATTTATCTTTATCATCGTGTACTGCTTTAGGTGACCTTACGAGTCGCTATTACACGTTGATAGAGCCCCTAGGATTCTTGCTTGACTACCAGAAGTATGAGGGCGATCATATACGTGGGAGCTGGGGTCTATAAGCACATCCTTAAAAGGTCCCTAGTCGTGGGAGTTTCGAGACAGGGCATTGATACTCCAGAGTAGACTAGTGTATACAGTCGAGACCCCGACGAGGGGAGGTGGCCGGTCTCACAAGCCACTGGTGTCAGTTGGTTTACCTAAGATGTATATAGGTGCTCATTGGGTTATGAGTACACCGGACAGGACTCGCCGGGAACCTGCTAGTTGGTATTATAACTGACATCAGATAGCAGTTCCGTGGTGACATGTGTACAGGTTAGTTCATCGACCTGAGATCGTCATTTGTCTCGTGTGAGTTCCCACTGTGCTCTGATTACTACCCTACCACGCTCAAAGGAGACGTGCAAACAGTTTTTTGTTGGGTACAGTCTCGAGCCACATGGAGGCAGTGAGCGGATCTGCAGGGGTTCGTCTGTCCTGGTATTGGGGGTAAGGTCGCGCTGTGTCTAGGAGAGCCAGTACATGAAAATTCCTTGGCCAAGGCAGGTGATTTACTGGTAGGTATTCCAGTAGTATCTCAGGGTGTTCTGGGCTACACTCCGACACGACTTGTACCGCATTTGTGGGTCTGACTTTTACCAACCCCCTAGGCCCGCCATGCGATGCTCATAGACGAAAGGACCGGACTGTATGGATATTGTCACTGACAGGCTCAGTAGGGTGTCAGGATGAGTTCACTCATCGACGTCCCTTTTGGTCAATAGCTGGTAGCCCGTCACGTATGGCTAATACCTCTGACGTGCTAGTGGTTAAATCCACAGCCATAGTATTGACGAGTCTTTAGAGTCCACCACAGACACTTACTCAGGTTTCGGGCGAAACGCTGTAGAGGCCGTATGGAGATATGGCAGGGTTCGATCTGATACGTGCGGTATTGCACGGATCGTGATCGGACGGATTTTACTAGCGGGCTTTGGTTTAAGCCGGATCCTAGTATTAGACAGTGTAGATTTTGTCTCTTTGCATTTGTGTTCAGTGGGAATACAAATGCGGGCATGTATATACAGTCTCGGGGTTTTCCTATAATTTATTACGGGATCAGTTTTCTGAAGTTGCAAGTTTGCATTCCGTTCCGGCCAGTTTTCTTTTGTTCCTTCGCGGCCGGACTTTTCCGATGGAGAGGCTAATTTGCAATTGTGCAAATTAGTATTTGTGGAGGGGGTCCCTTGTAAATGTGTGGCTTCTTCATCATGAGATTCTTTTATTGTCGCTTGTCTTGCATTTATTATGATGGGGTTTGATTTGGATTTTTGATGTGAGATAATTTGATCATTATCTTCACATTTTCTTTCTTACATTATTTTTTTTGATTCCCTCCACCATATGATTTTGGTGAGGCCGACCACTTAGAGAGGTGAGAGAGGGTGAGTTCATTTTTTTAATGAGGGGAAATTTGATCATCTCATTTTGCTTGCTCCAAAATCCCTAACCCCTCTCCAAAGCTCATCTCATTCTCCTTTCCATCAGAAGGCAACATAAACCCCAAAAGAGACATATTATTCTACACTAGCCTACAGTACCCTTGGACGCGTCGGCTTGCCAACTTCGCGCCCGAGTTGCCTCTGCCCTTTCCGATGAGGAGGTGACGGACGGAGATTCCGCGGGAGATCGGAGTGGAGACGAAGACCGAAGGACACGGATCGCTTGGTATATCTCTCTACCCATCTTTTAGTCTGCTAGTGGCTAGGTTAATGGCCCGATCCGGGATTTTTGTGCCCGGTGGTGCCGGTTTATTAGTTTGTAAAGTTTTTCGTTTCTGCATTTCCGGCGTCGGATCGACGGCCGGGGCGCCGCCGTGCACTTACATTGGTATCAGAGCCAGGCCATTAACCTAGTCTAGCTTGCTCTAATGTGTTTACAAGTTCGATCGAACAAATTTCCGAAAACCCGATTTCCATTGCACATGTTTCTGTCGAAATTTTTTTGGCCTCTAAAAATTTTTCAGGTTGTTTAAGAATAATGTGCAGAAAATTTTAAGCATTCTGCAAAACTTTGGTGACGTGAAGCTTCAGTACGAACGCGGAAATGCGGCCAAACCCCTGGTTTGGCCGCGGTTCCGCGGTGGAAGGAAATCAACGCCGTATCAAATTTTTCCAGAGGGCTTTCTACATGGAAATAGTGGTTTTCGGAAATTTGTTCGATCGAACTTGTAAACACATTAGAGCAAGCTAGACTAGCTTAATACCGAGGCTCTGATACCAATGTAAGTGCACGGCGGCGCCCCGGCCGTCGATCCGACGCCGGAAACGCGGAAACGAAAAACTTTACAAACTAGTAAACCGGCACCACCGCGCACAAAAATCCTGGATCGAGCCATTAACCTAACTACTAGAAAACTAAAAGATGGATAGAGAGATATACCGAGCGATCCATGTCCTTCGGTCTTCGTCTCCACTCCGATCTCCTCGCGGAATCTCCGGTCATCGCCACCTCGTCGAAACGGGCACCACATCGCCGGGTTCTTTTACAGGCTCCCACCTCTCGACCGAGGCAACTCGGGCACGAAGCTGGCGAGTCGACGTGCTCAAGAATTGCTGTAGGCAAGTGTAGAATCCATTGTCTCATTTGGGGTTTATGTAGTTGGCATGGTGATAGAGGAATAGAATGGAATGAACTTTCAAGTGGAGCAAGAATTTGTGTAGCAAGAAAAGGAGATGAACAAATTTCCCTCACATGAAAATGAACTCCCTCTCTTTTCTCATAATGTGGCCGGCCCTTTCACTTCTTCATCGATAATTGCCATGTCACCACCCAGTAGAATTGTTGCATCCGGATATGACTACTTGTACATCCATACTGGCACGCATACATATTGTACACTTATACTTACGTATATACCTACTTGTACATCCATACTGGCACACATATATTGTACACTCATACTTGCGTATATACCTACTTGTACATTTATATTGACGCACAGACATATTGTACACTCATACTTGCGTACACACATACTGTACACCCATACTTGCATACATACGTATTTGCACATACATAGATAATTCTGGCTTTATTTTGGAGATTTGGGAACCGCAAGATATATTTTAAAACTGGATTCACTTAAAAGAGCGGTTTTCCCCTCGATGTGTGCATTACTGTTTTATGTTGCATGATATACGGATATACTTACATTTCTATCATATGTCGCACACATCATGCTTTATAATTTTACGCATTGAGATATGCCGTTTTCATGAGATTTCTGGATTTCAGAACCGTGGTCATTTTAAAACAAAGTATGCATTGTTTAAAAACCCGGTTTCTCTTGATATGATATTTCAGTGTGTCCACCATGCGTTTTCTCGGTTCTGAGACGTGTGACATGTGAAACCCGATTCGAGGAGATGGATGAGGCCGGTTGCAGGTACATGGTGGACCCGGTATGGTACCCCGAGGCAAGAAAGGGATGCTGTGTATATAGACGGTGAGCCTGGAGGAGGGACTACTACCTACCGGTGATTGTATTTGAGCTCGGCGGATATCTGGAGGATACCGACCGGAGTTGAGAGATGATACGGGCCGATCCGGACTGACGGAGCCCGTGTGCCTATGAGATTTTTGTAAGTCGATGTAGTACACCCCAGTACTTATGGGGAGGCGGAATTTTAAAAAACTATCAAGTTTAAACAACGAACATCGACTAACCGCTTGAATCGAAGCTAAACTCTAAAAAACCGTATTCTATGAGTTTCTTTTCATAAGTGATTAGTGATTATACCTATCGATACTAGTCCTTCGTCTTTACGATCTCCTTGTTCTCCTCGGCCTTCTCTAGGTAGTAGACGATCCACCCGAGAGCGAAACTCCAAGCTAAACCTCTAACTTGAGGTAACTAATCAACTTTGATTGCTAATCAAAGATGAGAGGATGATATAGAGTGAAGGTTATGGATTGTTTAGTCTAACTAATCCTTTGATCTCAACACATGAGGATAAAGGATTAGGGTTAGAAGATGAGAGCTTGAGGAGAGAGAATGTGTGATATGATAATGAGAGAAGAGAGAGAGTGTATCATAATATTATGAAGCATTCTTATTATCTAATAATCAATAAAGGAAATGAATAAGCATGCTTCACAAAATATCTTGTGATGATTCATTAACATGAGTCATTAAGCAATAAATGTGCATTAATGAAGTGAATGAATCACCACTATGACTCACTCTCTTTCCAAAACAAACCTCCTTAGTCACATCTTCTAGAAGCTTCTCGAGTAATTACGAGAACGCCCCTCCGATCCGTAAAAATACGGAAAAACTTTAGACTGTATAAATCCAATAACCGGATACCAGTAACTGGCTTAAACCAAAGCCGACTGGTAAAATCTGTCCGAAAGTCGTACGCGCGTAAACGCACGTATGCGTCCGAACCCTTTGTCGCAAAACCATGCAACCTCTATATCGTTTCGCCTGGAGTAGGAAACTCTCTGTGTGGGACTCTAGAGACTCGACTACTACGCTGGCAGTGGGTTTAACCACAGACCGCAAGCGGCACTAGCTGTACGTAACGGTCCCCAGGTAGTTGTCGATAAGAAGGCCGATGAGTAAACCCATCCGAACTCCTACTGAGTCTAATGTGACAATCTCCATACAGTCCGGTCCGTTCGTCCATGACTATCGCATATCGGGCCTAGGGGGGCGGCAAGCGTCAGTCCCCTAATAGCGGTATAAGTCGTGTCGGAGTGAAGCCCATTACACCCTGAGAAACTGCTGGAACCTACCAGCAAATCTCGCTTGCCCTGGCCAGGGACTTTGCGTAATGGCTCTCTGACACAGCACGATATCTACTCCCAATACCGGGAGGGACGAATCCTGTCTAACCGCCACTGCCTCCAAGTGCTCGGGACTGCACCCAACTGCTACCTGTTTGCACGACTCCTTTGAGCCGTGGTAGGGTAGCAATCTAAGAACAGTGGGACACACTCGAGGCGAAGTAGCAGTGTCAAGTCTGCGGACTACGCTGTACTCATGTCACCTGGGAACTGTTCACTGACGACTGGTATCAAACCAACCAACAGTTCCCTGTGAGTCCTGTCCGGTGTACCCGTAACCTAACGAGCACCTGTATACTATCTCCAGTACGACGTACTGACGGCTGTGGGACAGACCATCTCCCCAACTGGGATGAGAAGCGTACACACCAGTCTACTCCGGAGTATCGATGCTCTGTCTCGATAATCCAACGACCAGGGACCTGAATAAGGATGTGCTTGTAGACTACCCAGCCCCCACAAGTGTGACTGCCATCACAACGCTGGTAGACAAGCAAGATCCAAAGAGCTCTATCAATACGTATACTCACATATTAAGATAGAAAAACCAAGTAGCATACTACCATGTTTAGCAAGACTGTTATATACATGTGAATATCCCAAGCTTCCATTAAGTAATATACAAGCTAGTATGATACAGTAATGGCCTTCTAGGGCATAAACACTAACAATCTCCCACTTGCACTAGGGCCATGTACTGGCATATCGCAGACCAATGATCTCGAGTAGCCTCTCGAACTGAATCTGAGGAAGGGCCTTCGTGAATGGATCAGCAATGTTCTCTTCTGAAGCAACTCTCCGAACCTCGATCTCCTGACGATCAATGATCTCCCTGATCAGGTGATACCGCCTTAAGATGTGTCTGGACTTCTGATGGGACCTTGGTTCCTTCGCTAAAGCTATAGCTCCGTTGTTGTCGCAATACAGAGGTATTGGATCAACTATGGTAGGAACCACCTGAAGTTCTGTTAGGAACTTCTTCATCCAGACTGCTTCTTTTGCGGCATCGCAAGCAGCTATATACTCCGCTTCCATCGTCGAGTCAGCAACGGTGTCCTGCTTGGAGCTCTTCCAGCACACCGCCCCTCCATTGAGGGTAAAGACATAACCCGACATGGACTTGGAATCGTCCTTATCACTCTGGAAGCCGGAATCGGCAAAGGCCTCCAACCTGAGGTCTTTTCCGCCGTAAACCAAGAACATCTCCTTAGTCCTCCTCAGGTACTTGAGAATGTTCTTTACTGCAATCCAGTGTTTCTCCCCTGGGTCTGACTGATACCGGCTTACCACGCTCAGTGCGTAAGCTACATCTGGTCTGGTACACAACATCGCATACATTATAGAGCCTACCGCAGAAGCGTAGGGTATAATAGACATGCGTTCCCTTTCCAAATCTGTCTTGGGAGACATCTCTTTGGAGAGGGTGATTCCGTGACAAGCCGGTAGATTACCGCGCTTAGAATCTTCCATACTGAATCTTTTCAGTACAGTGTCGATATACCTGGACTGCGAAAGTCCCAACATCCTCTTGGATCTATCACGATAGATCCGGATCCCCAGAATGTAAGAGGCATCACCCAGGTCTTTCATGGAGAACCTGTGTGACAAGAATCCTTTGACAGATTGTAGCATAGGAATGTCATTTCCTATCAATAGAATGTCATCCACGTACAAGACGAGGAATACGACACTTCTGGCCACAACTTTACTATATATGCACGGTTCATCTGGATTTTTGATAAAGTCATATTCTTTGACTGTCTCATCAAAACAGATGTTCCAACTCCGCGATGCCTGCTTTAGTCCATAAATAGACTTAAGCAGCTTGCATACTTTCCCGCTGCTCCCACTCTGATTGAAACCCTCTGGCTGATCCATATAGACGCTCTCTTCTAAATTTCCATTCAGAAAAGCCGTCTTTACGTCCATCTGCCAGATTTCATAATCATGGAAGGCAGCAATAGCAAGAAGGACCCGAATGGATTTGAGCATAGCCACTGGAGAAAAAGTTTCGTCATAGTCCAAACCAGGTCTTTGACGAAAACCCTTTGCAACAAGTCTAGCCTTATAGGTTTCCACCTGTCCATCTACACCAATCTTTTTCTTGAAGATCCATTTGCATCCTATGGGTTTTACCCCATCTGGAGCAAAGTCCAAAGTCCATACTTTGTTGGTGTACATGGACTCCATCTCGGTCCGCATTGCATCTAGCCATCGTACCGAGTCGCCGCTCTGGATGGCCTGCTGGAAGTCAGTAGGTTCATCATCATCTATGATGCAATCCTCTCTATCCCCGTCTATGAGAAAACCGTAGTATCTCTCAGGCGGATGAGACGGCCTACTACTCCTGCGGAGGGGTGCGGGAATGTTCTGTTCTTCTTGAACCTCTGGTTCTACCAAAATTTCAGTAGCAGCTTGTGGTTCTGGAATTTCTTCCAGTTCTATTTCGCTCCCATTTGTATCCTTTTCTAAAACTTGTTGTTCTAAAAAATGGGCATTACGAGAAACAAAAACCTTTTGTTCCTCTGCGTAATAGAAGCAATATCCCTTGGAGTTCTTTGGATATCCTACAAGCTTACATAGTACTGATCGTGCCTCGAGCTTGTCCACATGCTGCTTTTTTACAAAAGCTGGACATCCCCAAATCCTTACATACTGAAGATAGGGTTTCTTCCCACTCCACATCTGATATGGTGTGGTAGGCACAGTTTTGGTTGGAACTCTGTTCAAAATATATGCCGCTGATTCTAGCGCATATCCCCAGAAAGATCGCGGTAACTCAGTATTACTCATCATGGATCGTACCATATCCAATAGGGTTCGATTCCGTCTCTCCGATACACCGTTGTGCTGTGGAGTGTATGGAGGAGTAAGCTGAGAGAGAATTCCTTTCTCTTTTAGGTAACCTAGGAACTCGGCACTTAAGTATTCTCCACCTCGATCAGATCTCAGTGTCTTAATACTTTTGCCTGTTTGGTTTTCCGCTTCACTCTTGAATTCCAGGAATTTCTCAAAGGCCTCTGATTTATGCTTCATTAAGAAAACATATCCATACCTAGAGAAATCATCTGTAAAAGTAATGAAGTAGGAATAACCACCTCTCGCATGTGTAGACATTGGACCACATACATCACTGTGTATGAGTCCTAAGAGCTCGCTCGCTCTTACTCCTTGTCCAGTAAATGGAGTCTTTGTCATCTTTCCTTTGAGACAAGATTGACAAGTGTCATAAGTTTGATATTCGAACGTGTCCAAATATCCTTCTCTATGCAACTTAGTCAACCTTCTCTCATTGATGTGACCCAGTCTACAATGCCATAAGAAAGCTTTATTTAAATCTGGAGACTTTCTTTTTAGTGTGTTCTGGACATTGAAAATTTGGAGTTGGTTTAACACATATATGCCGTTATTTAGAGTACCGGACCCAATCAAACCATGATTAAGGTGGATGTTGACAACATCTCTTACAAACGTGAAATCATAACCTTTATTTGATAACAAGGAAACTGATATGATATTACACGTTAAGCTGGGTACAAAATAACAGTTATGTAAAACCAAAATGTGTCCACTCGTCAATCCTAGGTGATAATCCCCGACGGACGCAGCTCCCACGCTAGCTCCGTTAGCAACCCTGAGGATCATATCACCTTCCTTCAGCACTCTACGGTTTCTCAGTGCCTGCAATGAATTGCAAATATGAGATCCTGACCCGGTATCCAATACCCAGGAAGTAGAGTTGATCGACAGACAATTCTCAATTACAAACACACCTGAAGTCGAAGCCACAGCTTGCTTCGGTTCCTGGTTCTTGGCGTTCCACGCCTTGCAATCCTTCTTCCAGTGCCCTTTCCTGTGACAATGGAAGCATTCATCCAGGCCAACTACCGGTGCTGTAAACTTTTTCTTTCCCTTCTTTCCCACCTTACTAACACCTCCTCTAGGTCTGGGTGCGGCCTTCTTCTTCCTTCCTTTGGCCCTGGCCTTGGACCCTGAAGAAGATGAACCGCCAACAAACATAGCGGGTGTTTCCCTTGCCTTCTGCAAGGTGCCCTCTGCACTCCTTAACATGTTCAGGAGTTCCGCAAGTTCAACTTCTTTTCCTTGAAGATTGAAGTTGAGGATAAACTGGGCGTAGGTGGGAGGAAGGGACTGGAGAACAAGATCTGTATAGAGCTCATTATCCAAAGTCGTCCCAAGGTCCGCGAGCTCTTCAATATAGCCGATCATCTGTAGGACATGTTCACCTACTGATGACCCGACAGCCAACCTCGCTCGAAACAGTTTCTTAGAGGTCTCGTATCTTGCTATACGAGATTGCTCTCCATAAAGTTCCTTTGTATGGAGAAATATGCCATCTAGGGACATATCCTCGTGCCTCCTCTGATGTTCATTGTTCATCGAGGCAAGCACGATGCACTTGGCTCTCGCGCAATCTAAATCCCAGGTTTTACGGATTTCCTTATCCGCATTGCTGGATTTGGGACCAAGGACAGCAGGTGCTGTAGCGGTGAGGACGTACCCCAGTTTGTCATAGGTCAAAGCCATCTTGACATTCCGCAGCCAATCTTTATAGTTTGGCCCCGTCAGTATATTTTTCTCTAAAAGTAACTTAAGTCCAGTCATTTTCAGGGTCGCTGCAATTAGGAGAGAGAGAAGAAAACTCTTTAGCATGATGCTCTTGCAAGTTTAGAGTGGTTTTTAGTTTATCTAAACTGGATGGCTCCCACTGTTTCTCGAATCCTTCCTCAAACCATAAAAGAAGAATTAGCCAAGACTATTCTCACCGTACAATACTTGCTTAACCGTTCAGCCAGGCCGGTGTCGATACTTCGAGGGAGGTTTTCCAACGCTTTCGCGAAGTTCCTTAATTAAATAACCTCTTTTCTCTGGGGGCGTAACCCCGCTGACACTTTTCTGGACACCTACTAGGTTTATAGCATTGATCGTTAAGCGACGAATATCCTGATAAGTAGCATATACTCACAGTAGGATCGGGATCCAAATATCATCGTCTGATAATGCTGTAGGAATGCTACCAACATTCATCAAACTCAAAATGGTATGCACCTCTTTGCAAATTTCAGTTTCTTTAGAAATTCCCGATATAAGTTTTTACCCCATGCTCTTATGACCTTGGCGTTGGTCAAAATGTCATAAGTCACATGTCAAGTTCTACCCATCATTATCTTGTTAATTTGAACCCATCCGTATATATCCCTGACGTTGGCCAAATGATAATACGACTGTCCCAAACCAACTCATCTATCTATGCAACAAATGAATATCCAGCAGCTACCAAACACTATGCCATGACGTTGGCCAAAACTGCATAGCTTGAATACTACTGAATACCCAAATGAAATGACGGAGGGCTACGACTGGTTTTGGCGAAACCGTGAACGTAGTGAACTTGATATAACCGAAGGAACCTGATAGCTTTTAAAAGGAGTGGTTAAAGCTCCGCATTAAAAATATCTGTTTTAAAAATAACCGAGTGGTTTCTTTTAAATTGTTCCAACGATTTAAACTTTGGTTTGTTTTACTTTGCATTATAGATAATGCGTCCCATCATTAACCTATCATTGCAGAAAACAACGAAAATATAACGTCCTCTTATGCCATCCGCATTCGCCACGGGGTCCCGTCATCACCCGTTAGGTTACTTAACTAACGACAGAGCGGAGGCTGGGCTAGCGCGGGTGTAAAACATAAGTGACGTCTAAATAGCTATAATAAATATAGATATTTTACATTCGTCTGACGCAATGATATTCATTCCAGAACACAGATAAACAATATTGGATTTGCAAGCAATCTGTATTTCTTTTGAGCCTGCAAGAAAAGACAGATTACACAGTTGTGATGAATAGCCGTTTACCCCACCCTCGACCCCTACGGGTACGGCAAACTACCCACCCGGCAGTCTGTGTACCCCACCTTGGGTCAGTCCTAGGAGCAAAAACAGTAAAATGAAATAATACAACGGTGGCTACGACCGCAACCTGGAAGTGCCCCGCAAAAATAATATTACAACAAATTACATTTACAACAAATGAATTAAACCATAACCCTTTGCTAACCCCGGCTATACACCACAACAGTCCAATACAGTTTATATGCACAAACAGATATAACCATTTCAGAAATGTGCAACCCCTGCCAACCGACATACTAGCAGTTGGGGGAGGTTTACGAACACATCAAACAATCACAGATATAATCCAATACGCAAATACTGTATTTTTCGATCGAATAAACAACTTCAATATTGCTCCAAAATCTGCTCTGTTAAACAGTAACCTGAGCAATAATCAAAATATTCCAGAAAACCCCAAATATCACAGGGGACCCACCCAAAAAAATTGAGCCCATGACTCGGCAACTCGGCCGCGGAAGCGCGGCGGATCGGTGGGATCCGCGGCGCTTCCGCGGCGCTTTAGTCGAATCATTGGCTCGAATTTCTTGGGTGTTCTCCTGTGGTCATGTCAAGCTCTCTGAACACATCAGAAAAATTTTAGGACTTCATTTTAAGTTCGACAGAAACTTAACAGAATTAGGGTTTTCCGGCTTCGGTTTTTCGTTCGAAATTCGTACAAATTTGCGATTAAGTTATTTAGTGTTTAGCGAGGCTCTGATACCACTGTAAGTCGATGTAGTACACCCCAGTACATATGGGGAGGCGGAATTTTAAAAAAACTATCAAGTTTAAACAACGAACATCGACTAACCGCTTGAATCGAAGCTAAACTCTAAAAAACCATATTCTATGAGTTTCTTTTCATAAGTGATTAGTGATTATACCTATCGATACTAGTCCTTCGTCTTTACGATCTCCTTGTTCTCCTCGGCCTTCTCTAGGTAGTAGACGATCCACCCGAGAGCGAAACTCCAAGCTAAACCTCTAACTTGAGGTAACTAATCAACTTTGATTGCTAATCAAAGATGAGAGGATGATATAGAGTGAAGGTTATGGATTGTTTAGTCTAACTAATCCTTTGATCTCAACACATGAGGATTAAGGATTAGGGTTAGAAGATGAGAGCTTGAGGAGAGAGAATGTGTGATATGATAATGAGAGAAGAGAGAGAGTGTATCATAATATTATGAAGCATTCTTATTATCTAATAATCAATAAAGGAAATGAATAAGCATGCTTCACAAAATATCTTGTGATGATTCATTAACATGAGTCATTAAGCAATAAATGTGCATTAATGAAGTGAATGAATCACCACTATGACTCACTCTCTTTCCAAAACAAACCTCCTTAGTCACATCTTCTAGAAGCTTCTCGAGTAATTACGAGAACGCCCCTCCGATCCGTAAAAATACGGAAAAACTTTAGACTGTATAAATCCAATAACCGGATACCAGTAACTGGCTTAAACCAAAGCCGACTGGTAAAATCTGTCCGAAAGTCGTACGCGCGTAAACGCACGTATGCGTCCGAACCCTTTGTCGCAAAACCATGCAACCTCTATATCGTTTCGCCTGGAGTAGGAAACTCTCTGTGTGGGACTCTAGAGACTCGACTACTACGCTGGCAGTGGGTTTAACCACAGACCGCAAGCGGCACTAGCTGTACGTAACGGTCCCCAGGTAGTTGTCGATAAGAAGGCCGATGAGTAAACCCATCCGAACTCCTACTGAGTCTAATGTGACAATCTCCATACAGTCCGGTCCGTTCGTCCATGACTATCGCATATCGGGCCTAGGGGGGCGGCAAGCGTCAGTCCCCTAATAGCGGTATAAGTCGTGTCGGAGTGAAGCCCATTACACCCTGAGAAACTGCTGGAACCTACCAGCAAATCTCGCTTGCCCTGGCCAGGGACTTTGCGTAATGGCTCTCTGACACAGCACGATATCTACTCCCAATACCGGGAGGGACGAATCCTGTCTAACCGCCACTGCCTCCAAGTGCTCGGGACTGCACCCAACTGCTACCTGTTTGCACGACTCCTTTGAGCCGTGGTAGGGTAGCAATCTAAGAACAGTGGGACACACTCGAGGCGAAGTAGCAGTGTCAAGTCTGCGGACTACGCTGTACTCATGTCACCTGGGAATTGTTCACTGACGACTGGTATCAAACCAACCAACAGTTCCCTGTGAGTCCTGTCCGGTGTACCCGTAACCTAACGAGCACCTGTATACTATCTCCAGTACGACGTACTGACGGCTGTGGGACAGACCATCTCCCCAACTGGGATGAGAAGCGTACACACCAGTCTACTCCGGAGTATCGATGCTCTGT
Source organism: Agapanthus africanus (assembly GCA_030015575.1). Taxonomy (NCBI): domain Eukaryota; kingdom Viridiplantae; phylum Streptophyta; class Magnoliopsida; order Asparagales; family Amaryllidaceae; genus Agapanthus; species Agapanthus africanus. Next base: position 210,922,196 of record JASDDO010000006.1, read on the forward strand.
CTCAATAATCCAACGACCAGGGACCTGAATAAGGATGTGCTTGTAGACTACCCAGCCCCCACAAGTGTGACTGCCATCACAACGCTGGTAGACAAGCAAGATCCTAAGAGCTCTATCAATACGTATACTCACATATTAAGATAGAAAAACCAAGTAGCATACTACCATGTTTAGCAAGACTGTTATATACATGTGAATATCCCAAGCTTCCATTAAGTAATATACAAGCTAGTATGATACAGTAATGGCCTTCTAGGGCATAAACACTAACAATTTTAAAAATGCATATTCGGCTTACTTAGTTAAAAACCTTGTTTTTAAAACATGTTTTCTCCATTTCTTTAAAACTAGTTTTCCTTCATTTATTATTTAAAATGGTTTTAGATTTCTGGGCTTTTGGCTTACTTGAATTAGATGAGGTACTATAGACTTCATATGATTCAAGGCCCAATCACTTGCTATTTCGGGTCGTGACAAAGTTGGTATCAGAGCGGTAGGTTAACCTTGGTTCGAGTCTAAGTTTGACTATGCGCAGCCTAGAGTGTTTGTAAATATTCAGAACTTAGGCTTGACCTTACGGAACTTAGACTTAGTCGAGGGGGTATTAGACCCGAACTTTCGTCGCATAGGTTGACCATGGTTGATGGAGTAGGTGACTTCGGTAGAGTGGCATACCGTGTGTATGTTCCGCGGAATACTTACGATACGCCACTCCGCTTAAGGAGCATTAGGATGTACATTTCCTTGCACAGTATTATATTCATTCCTATGATCTATCCTCATCGATATTGGTAATGGATTTGCTGCCACGATTACACGGGAAGAGAGAGCTACGGCTAGAGTTGCGGTCAATACGAGCTCGTCACGGACGAGGACTGACCAGGGCGTGGTTCCAGGGACATACGATTGCATAGAGGCGTCGTTTTATTATGTTTTCGCGCCATGAGCGTTTGACATATTGCTTTTACGAGATTTCTCGGACGTGCAGATCAGCACCAGAGGATTGAGCCACTGATAGAGGCCAGCCAGAATGTGATGACCCTTGATGTATCGCTTATTCATTATGATTGAGGCACTGTTCAGCGTGCAGACGAATGAGCCAGTTGTTACTGCGAACGACGAGATATTGCCCCAGATGTTGGAGTTATTGAGTACGAGTTGTACTTAGAGATATAATAGAAGGTCACTAGTCACCAGAGGATGAATGACTAGGACATATGGTTTGTTCGCTTACCCCGATGCGAGGTCATCAGATAGATTGATTCCCGCTAGAGACGACTCCATGCAGATACGTTGAGAGTCGATGGAGATGATCGAATGTCAGGAGCCCATTTTCCAAGTTTAAAGCATTTAGAGACAGATGCAAGTAATGCTATGGACCCTCTAGAAGAATGAAACCCTAACTCGACGTTATGACCATGGAACGCCTTTGAACCTTAGGGTTTGCGGCAGTTTAGCGTTGCCATTTGTGAGGCTTGGGTTTGCCATTCTACGGTTGGTGCACAGGTGCTGTGGCATGTACTGGAATACTATTAAACTGTACTCAAGATGTAGAGCTCTTGGGGGTTTATAAGGTTTTGATGAATCGATCGAAAGGTTCGACATCTTTCGGATATCATGTGATGGGATGCATTGCTTGGGAGACACCAGATACGGGTATAGCCGTTGGAGCATAGTCCATGCAGCCACGATGAGACAAGTCCGAAGTAGTTGACAGCAGAGAAAAGTGGAGTAAGAGGTTCGTACGAGATCTTGATGAGATGACGTTCCACTCCGCCGACATTAGAGAGGCGATACGCATGCATAGGCGTTGATTTTTGATATAACTTCCAGAAGGAGTCGCGATGAGAATGCAGCCATTTCGGAACAAGAACCATATATAATAAAGGGTGGTAACTTCCGGGCAATTCCGCAGAAACGAGATTTGAGAGAGACCTCGACCGGACCTTTCTGGAATACTATACGAGAAGACTTGGACCCAGGATCGGTCATATTACGCACACCCAGGAGGCCAGAGTTCGGCACCATCGACGAGATAGTTGGCTAGAGATCTGTAGAGGATGTGCCAGAGAGCGACTATTTCCGTCGTCATTTCATATTGGGCCGTTGATCCGAGGAGCTATATATCTAGCAATGCACAGTGAGAGACAAGAGCCTAAAAGCACCAGGCGCCAGACCATGAACAGGTGGCAAGTAGATATCTTGCTCTGCTAACATTGGATGCACCGACACCTTCTTGATTTTGAAGGAGGAAATATCAACGACGGTATTTATGATTTGTGATTTGGTGATTAGATAATCACGCATCCGTCACCTTGGATTTCGGTATTTTGGGCGATCTATTCGCATGATTTAGTCTCGATGATTGAGTTTCATGATATTTGTTTTCATGCACCATGGTTGTACCTACTGGGTATTCATATTTTGTGCATAGTTATTACCCTTGAGATATGCTTTATACACCGTTGTGTTGATTTATGATTTGTGCACAGTGATTGCACTTAATATTGTTTTGTGCCTTGGTCGCACATGTTTATGATTTCATGGATTTCATACAGTTGTGTTGATTTTGTGCACATGGTATGCACACGATTGGGTTTCTGCACTCGGTATAGCTTATATGTGCTTGTAGTGCATTGATATGTGTTTTGTGCACGCAGTTGCACACGCTTATGATTTTTACACCTTGGTACACTCGGTGTTGCTATTTACGCTTATTGTTTGGTATTTTATGCACAGGATGCACTGTATTGATATTTTGTGCACTAAATGCACTGGATTGGTATTTTGTGCACAGGATGCACTGTATTGGTATTTTGTGTACTAGATGCACTGGATTTGTATTTTATGCACAGGATGCACTGTATTGATATTTTGTGCACTAGATGCACTGGATTGGTATTTTGTGCATTGCACTGTATTGGTATTTTGTACACTAGATGCACTGGATTGGTATTTTGTGCATAGGATGCACTGTATTTGTATTTCTTCCACAGGATGCACCGAATTTGTGTTCCGTGCAATTGTTGCACTAGATTTTCGTTTCGTGTGTTTGTCGCACCAGATTTATATTTCGTGCATTAGTTGAACCGGATTTATATTTCGTGCGTTTGTTGCCCTGGGTTTACATTTTGTGCACCACGGTTGCACCTGACTTCGGGTTGATGTCATTCGATATGTTGATTTTGATTTCATGCCTATGTTATGCATGTGATTTGACTTATGCTTTCGGCATAGTTTTCATGCACTTTTAGTGTTTTGATTTGATTTGTGCACGCTGATGCACGTGGTTGTGAAATTATATAGCGCGGTATACCTGAATTGGATTGAGCTTTATTGTATACCGTCGATTTCGAATCTGATATTGATGTTGATGTCGTGCACTCTATGCATTTGATTTGGATTCTCGCGCATATTTGGCGCGCTTGGATTGGATTTTCCGCATGTTCGGCGCTTGATATTGGATTTTCGTGATTTCGTGCATGTTGGATGCACATGATTTAGATTTTATTCATGTATGATGGATGCACCTGATTTGGATTTTCGTGCATGTTTGGCGCAAATTATGAGATGCGATTTTTGTGCACACCAGATGCACTAAATCGAGATTCTTCGTGCATATCAGATGCACCTGATTTTGCTGTTAGGCACACCCGTTGCCTTTGACAAGTGTTTCGTGCACACCCGTTGCACTTAGATTTTGTTTCTGTGCACACGCAGGGCACATTTGTTTATTTCGATTTCCGTGCTCACCAGACGCACAGGGTATTCTTATATACCTTTTGGGACTGATTTCTTATGGAGCAGTACGTTTATATGGTATTTACTACTTGTTTTCATACTGAGCAGGACTAGTCAGAGGACAGTACCTTGATATATTTTTCTTGCATTGATAGTTATCGAAGGGATTTCCAAAAAAGGGAGCTATTGTCTCAGTATTTACCTACGTGTCTGATATGACACGAAACGTTTAAAACAAGGAAACCCTTCTAAATTGTTTTCAAAAACGGCGGGATGTGCATATTAAACAAAAGATGTATATCATATTGGTTTTGTTTCGGATTTGACATTTGTTTCTTCACCATGACTTCGATGATTGCGGGATGGTTGACGTAGTGTTGTTTTTGAGTTATCTGCTCATTGTTCATGCGCAAGCATTGCGCTACGACGTGTTTTATGTATTGATGGTTTCGGGACCCCGACGGCTTAGTCTTTTACTGAAATGTTTTAGTATTCGAGGGGTTTAAATTTCAATTTGGGGACCGAATTTCTTTAAGGAGGTAAGATTGTAACATTTCAAAATAATAAAATATTATTTTTGGGAATTTTTGTAATTAAATAATAAAATATTGAATATTTTAATAAGGCGGTATAATTAAATGCTGATAAATTGGGAAAAAATTGGAAGATTATGTAAATTACTAAAAAGAGGGTATTTTATGTGATTTAACCAAATTATGAAATTTACGATTTATTGTACACTAATTTTGTGCTAATCGCGATTAAAAATCACTAATCGGGCTTTAAGCGTGTTTTGTGCACATGCCATTTTAACACTTGTTACATTTTTCCTACATGATTTTTGGTTGTATGGTTATTTGTTTTGGGTTTACTATTGCAAAGAGAAGGAAACAAACGAAAAGAAAAAGGAAAATGGAAATGAATATAGTATTAGGCATGGGCATGAGAGAGAAAGGTGAGGGGGTCAATTTGTAAGTCTACGCTAGCGCCCCGGCAGTCTACAGACGCCAAATGCGGAACAAAAAACTTTTAACTGGCGCTATCGTATACTTTAACCCGGATCTGCCATTATTGCTAAACTAACAAACTGTAAAGAGTGTAGAAAGGTTATACCGAACGATCCGAGTCCTTCGTTCTTTAACCATCATCCTACGCTCCGTTGCGGCTGCTCCGATCTCGTCGATCTCCGATATCCTCGTCGAGGTGGCACCACGTCGACGATTCTTTAAACGGGCTCCCGCCTCTGACTTGAGGCAACTCGATCGTCAAGTTTGCTAAAAGAGACGACCAAGAATGATGTAGAGAATGAGTGGATGACTTTGTCTCACTTCGTCCAAGTCCGTGGACGATCGGTTAATGAAGTTGCCGATGGAAATAAAATGGAACAAGAAATGAACTATCAAATTTCCATACACTTTGAACCATAGTCTATTGTATCAAAAATGAAATCAATCTCTTTTTTTTCTCAAGGGTGGCCGGCCACTACATATAGAATGAGGAGGGTGAGTGTAGGAGGAGGGAGGTGACCAAAAGACATGAAGCTTCTCACAAAATATCCTTAGCTAAACAAGAATCATTAAAGCTAAAGCATGACTCACGAAAACACCTCATCAAGTCATTAATGCAACTATTAATGTCAAGATGAGTCACTTAGCCACCTCACCAACTAGAAGCTTCTAGAAGCATGACTCACTCTCATCCATGAAAAGATAAATCCGTCTTTAACCGAATGTTAAAAGACGGCTGATAGAAAACTGGAAACTGGCAACTTCCAAAAGTGATCCTGAAACGACTTTCAGGATAACCCCGAAACTGTATAAATATACCCGCATTAGTATTACGACCGAATACAAATGCAACTGAGACAAAGATATTATACCTACTCAATATAATACTCGGATCTGGCTTAAACCAAAGCCGACCAGTACCATCTTCCCGAAAAATAACACGTGCGTAAACGAACGTGCATTTTCCGAACCTTGCCATAAAACCATACGGCCTCTACAACGTTTCGCCCGAACTTGGGAAACTGTCTATGGGGGACTCTAATGACTCGTCAGTACCCTGGCAGTGGGTTTAACCACAAACCGTCAGCGGCACTAGCAATGCGTAACGGCTGCCCATGGACTGACCTCAAGGGATGCCGATGAGCGAACTCATCCGGAAAACCCTACTGAGCCTAACAGTGACAATGTATATACAGTCTGGTCCGTTCGTCTATGAGTATCGCAAATCTGCCTAGGGGGCTAGTAACGCCAGACCCCCAATAGCAGTATAAGTCGTGTCGGAGTGAAGCCCAATAACACCCTGAGATACTACTGGAGTACCTACCAGTAAATCTCCTGCCATGGCCATGGACTTTGTGTAATGGCTCTCCTAGACACAACACGACCTCGCCCCCAATACCGGGAGAGACGAATCCCCTGCCGATCCGCTCACGTGCCTCCATATGGCTCGGGACTGTACCCAAAAGCTACCTGTTTGCACGACTCCTTTGAGCCGTGGTAGGGTAGAAATCAAAGCACAGTGGGAACTCACACGAGACAAATGACGACCTCAGGTCGATGAACTAACCTGTAAACATGTCACCAGGGAACTTCTATCTGACGATATGTATAATACCAACTAGCAGGTTCCCGGCGAGTCCTGTCCGGTGTACTCATAACCCAATGAGCACCTGTATACATCTTAGGTGATCCAACTGACACCAGTGGCTTGTGAGACCGGCCACCGCCCCTCGTTGGGGTCTCGACTGTACACACTAGTCTACTCCGGAGTATCGATGCCCTGTTTCGAAACTCCCACGACTAGGGACCACAATTAAGGATATGCATATAAACCACCCAACTCTCACGTATATGATCGCCATCATACTGTTGGTAGTAAAGCAAGATCCTAAGGGCTCTATCAAAGTGTAACATGTAATCAGTCACCTGAACATGTACACGACTGATAAAGGCAAACCAGATAGCATACTATCATCTTGAGTAAGACTGTCCTACCGGTATAGGTCCTCCGCAATCATTGCAATCACGTACCTGTGATCCAATAATTGACTATGAGGGCACTATCTCCAACAATCTCCCACTTGCACTCAAGGCTAATTATTGCGATGTCGACTACTCACAGCCCGTGTGAAACCGAACATCCAACTCCTCTACTAATCAGTATCACAAAGCCCGTTTGTAAAACTATTGTGTTCGAGAAATAGCCTTAGTGAGTGGATCCGCCTAGAAGTTTCTTTCTATATCTCTCTTAATCTCAAATTCGCGGAGAAAGCCATCTCCCGAAACGAGTAATACGTGTCTTAGAATATGTCTGGATATCTGAAGGGACCTAGTTCATAAATGAACTCTAAATCCAAACTTCATAGACTGTATCGATCACTGAACCTAATCAGTATCCGGCACCATGCCACCTACAGTATCCTCTTGGACCACCTGTCCATAATACTGTCCCTCTTCGTCAGAGGGAAAAACTATAACTCTGACAATCACTCTGTCAACCATGTCACCTTTGAAGCTTGGAATGATAACCGTCTCCCGAAGGAGGCTGCCGTCATCAAATCCGTAGAACATGTACTTATGTTCTAAAACTGCTTCCTTATATTTCTCCAGGATTGGATTAATACAAACTTATTGCATCTAGTGCAAAACCGACATTTGGTGTGGTACTTGACATCTCATGATTGACTCAATTGCCTAAGCAAGTGATCTGCCAATCATGCACATCCCTCTCCCCTTTAGTCTGTAAGATACTTTTAGAGAGGGTGACTCCATCACCTGCAGGTACACCACCATGCTAGGAGTCAACTATTCCAAAAATCATTAGAATATCTGTCAAAGTACCCACATTGGGAAACTACCCAAATCCAGATCTAAAACCATAGATCTAGAAACCAGAATGTCAAATATTATATCCATATCCTGTCTGGAGAAACAACTGTGTGACGACCACAGTACAACCGATCGTAGTATAGGAATTTTACTTCCTACTCTGTGTATGTCATCCAGATACCATGACATCACACCCTACTACCTTCTTAATAGATCCATCCCCTATTCTGATTGAAGTCAAAACCATGACTGTCATATCAAAATTAGATGATCTATCTCCGCTATAACTGCTCAAGTCTATAAATAGATATAAGCATCTTGCCCACTATGGTTCCGCTGCTCCCACTGACTACGACAACCCTCCTACCGGGTCTCATATCCTGGAACAACAGTAGTGTCAAGTCTGGGTAGATAAGAACCTCCCTGTCACCGTCTCTGAGGCTACTGAAGTACCTCTCGGGCGTCTGAGGTTACCTACCATACCTGCGGAGTGGCTATTGGAATGTCAAACCTGATTGAATGTATAGGTCCTATTAAATTTTCCGTAATCGTTCGCGGTTCTGGAATCACTTCCAGTTCTACCATACTCCCACTACTGTTTTCTGAAAAAGATCTATTTTACTAAAACTATGGCGAGTCAAGAACAATATCACTATTGATCTTCCAAATGGTAGAATATCAACCCTCGTCATAGCCAGGGTCAACCCACAAACAGCCATTACAGAAACGTGCCCTGAGTTATCCAGAGTCTGGTTTTAAGCATAAGCTGGACAACTCCCCGTACCTTAACATCTTTTAAGGTACGAACTATTCTATATCCAATATAGAAACTTTGGCACTTATTTAATTGGAACCATATTCAAATCATGCAGCTGTCTTCAGTGCATATCATCTTTAATGGAAAGAGGCTAATCAGCATTACTCAATTTAGGAATCCATCCAATTATGAGTTACCTGAAAGAGAAACACGTTTCTCAAAACCATCACTATCATCTGAATACCAATCACAAGAATCTACATCTTCGATCTCTTTGAAGAATCCCGATACTTGTGACACCTGGTTCTCTACTTTATTCTTATACCCACAACTTCTCAAAACATAGACCTTGTATTTCTACGAAACACTCGTCTAAATACTAGAGAAGTTATAAGTAAACAGAACATAGTACGAGGACCTACCCCTTTGTCCTGATGGACACTTGGACAACATACAATACTCTGTATAAGTCCGCTGAGTTAAACAACTCAAAAACTGTGCGTCGTAGGTGGAAAACTGTACCCTGGCGATTTCCTCAAATATCACCAACTACAACGAATTCCGATATAATGAGGATGATCACCTAATTCCCAATATCTTACTCCCACTCATCATCTGTAAAACCATACAGATATGAGAATGAAACCTGGTAAATACATACCCTTGGAGTAAGTGTCTAATCGGGAAAACAGTTTTTCTTTTAACAATGCACTGAAACAAGAAAATGTTTCGTAGGGGTATCCTGGTATTCATAGCAATGCCTCTTCCATAATCCAATTCATGACTTCAACCGTATATTTTATTGCCATCTCTCCAAATCCCTTTATTTGTCTTTAGTCGTTACCTTCTGCACACCATCGTTAGGCTAAATGGTTTTCTTCCTTCCCTACCGTTCGGCACCAGCCTATGGTTTGGAAGAAGACTATCCAGTAAGCATAATAGGTGTACCCTCCTAAACCAAGGAGTACTCGCATCTCGAGAGAAGGTGATGATAAAAGACAACTGAATAATACCTTATTCTTTTAAAGGTGAATTAGGAGTGGCGATGAAGTACGCGGTTTGGTCGTGAATGATATCAGTCGCAATTTACTTTGCCCTCTTTCTAATCCCTTTATTTTGTCTTTACATATTACCTTCTGCACACCCTACTTAGGCTAATTGGTTTTCTTCATTCCCTACCTTTCGGCACCAGCCTATGGTTTGGAATAAGACTATCCAATAAGCGTAATAGGTGTACTCTCCTAAACCAAGGAGCTCTCGCAACCTGAGAGAAGGTGATAATAAAAGACAACTGAATAAACCAATTCTATTTCTCTTGAACCTGGATCCATCCTCGAAGAAGTCCCTTCGAGTTCGTATATAACCATACGATGGATCTATCCAATGGAAGTGGATATCCGTAGTAATACGAGTGTTCTGAGAAATGCAAAGGGTAAAAGAAGGAGTGGCAATGACTTATGCAACTCAGACAATCCAAAAGCCAGTATATTAAGAAGGTTCGGTCAACCTGGTCACTGAGTCATAGTCTAGGGTCGGTCAAAGGTCGCTGCCAAAGAGAGAGAGAAAAGAAACACTCTGCGTGCACTCTAACCTAGATCAGAATGGTCATCACTTTATCTAATCCGGAAACCTCCCACTGTCCTGTCAAATTCTCCTCCAAACCTAAAGAAGAATCAATCGGGATCACCCGAAGAGTAAACCAACTCATCAGTGGGAATCGGGATCCAACTCTCATCGCATGATAACGTGATGGAATGCATCCACGTTACTCATACTCCAGAAGGTATGCGCATACTTGGCAAGTTTCAGTTTCTTTAGAAACTCCCGATATAGTTTTTGCCTCATGCTCTTATAACCTTGGCGTTGGTCAAAATGTCATAAGTCACATGCTAAGTTCTACCCGTCACTATCTTGTCAATTTGAACCCACCCACACATGCCCTTGACGTTGGCCAAAATGGCAGAACGACTGTCCCAAACTAACTCATCTATCTATACAACAATTGAATACCCAGCAGCTACCAAACACTATGCCTTGGCGTTGGTCAAAATACATAGCTTGAATACTACTGAATACCCAAAAGAAGTGACGGAGGGCTACGGCTGTTTTTTGGCGAAAAAACCTTTAACGTAGTGAACTTGATATCGCTGAAGGAACCTGATAGCTTTTTAAAATATAGTGGCGAAAACCTTTTGCTAAAGAGGTCACTCCCGGTAAAGGGATCTCGGCTCTTTCCTCGTGGAATGAGGTGCAGGATATTCCACTGAATACCGCTATGCATAACAAAAGGAAACGTCTTTGTAACAACACTTTTTAAATTTGTTCCAACAACTGTAAACAGGTTTGCTTTACTTTGCATTGATCAGAATCAACGCAGTCCCATCAATTAATCACACCAGAAAAGAACGAAAATAAAATGTACGTATATGCCATCTTCATTCGTCACTGGGTCTCGTCATCACTCGTTAGGTTACTTAACTAACGACAGAGCGGGGACTGGACTAGCGCGGGTGTAAAACATATACAACATTTAATAGTATATAAACCAATATACAATAATCGCTCCAGGCGTGATAATATGCAACATTACAGAAAAGTAATAAGCATCACAGAACAATACAGATAATCTGGGATCCCCGGGTTTCACAGAGCCGCTGCTGAAACCCGACGTTCCCCTGTCGTGTGGATAGCCTGTGCAATGAAACCTAGACCCCTACGGGTGCGGCAAGTTACCCGCCAAAACCTGAAGAGAGGCAGCCCCCTACAGCATAATGATGGACCACCCAGCACTTCACGGAATCCGGTAAGCTTGGGCACCCCTCCTTGGGTCATCCTGTACCCCCTACGAGTGCGGCGAATAGTCTGCCAATTCTAGAGTGGGGCCCCTCTGCCTCTCAAAGCTATGAGATGCGGACCCGTTGCCCCTCAGAACCCGGTTATCCGTGCACTCCGTCGCGGGGCAAAACCTAGTACAGTAATGAAAAATAGTACAACAGGTACATCGACCGCAACCTGGTCGTGCCCCAAAAGAATATTATACAACAGGCAGTGACGGCAGTCCACATGTTGGACGCTCGTCCCGCAATATCAAATGTACAAATAAACTCAAACTGTACTACAATTGCACACTGCTATCCACCACGACAAATCCGCAACATCACAGCACAACACAGAACATCAACGCGAATGTCACGTTCGCAAACCCGTCTAAAAGAACTATAGCAATCAGACGCGGTTTACCGATCAAATGACATTCCCGGTCGGAGATATAATGTAAGCACTGTAAACTAACGTGTTTAAATTTCGATCGACCAAATATCACAAAGTGGGCCCCACGACTTACTGGTGAACAGTAACAAAACCTGGGCCCAAAATATATATACCAAAAACCTCAATTCCTAACAGAGAACCCACTGTACAAATTTGGGGCCACGATCTCACTGTATGGCCGCGGAAGCGCGGTCAAACCATAGGTTTGACCGCGTTTCCGCGGCGGTATTATCGAATCACATGCCTAAATTTCTACTGTGTTCTTAGAAAAGCCTGCTGAATTTTCTGTGATGTGTAAAATTAATTTTGGAACCCTTTTAAAATCGACAGAAACTCAGAATTTGGATTTTGCAGTTTTTGATTTCCGGTTCGATCGATGTTTTAAACGCGTTAGCACAAGTTAGCATAGCAAAATGGTTAGGCTCTGATACCACTGTAAGTCTACGCTAGCGCCCCGGCAGTCTACAGACGCCAAATGCGGAACAAAAAACTTTTAACTGGCGCTATCGTATACTTTAACCCGGATCTGCCATTATTGCTAAACTAACAAACTGTAAAGAGTGTAGAAAGGTTATACCGAACGATCCGAGTCCTTCGTTCTTTAACCATCATCCCACGCTCCGTTGCGGCTGCTCCGATCTCGTCGATCTCCGATATCCTCGTCGAGGTGGCACCACGTCGACGATTCTTTAAACGGGCTCCCGCCTCTGACTTGAGGCAACTCGATCGTCAAGTTTGCTAAAAGAGACGACCAAGAATGATGTAGAGAATGAGTGGATGACGTTGTCTCACTTCGTCCAAGTCCGTGGACGATCGGTTAATGAAGTTGCCGATGGAAATGAAATGGAACAAGAAATGAACTATCAAATTTTCATACACTTTGAACCATAGTCTATTGTATCAAAAATGAAATCAATCTCTTTTTCTTCTCAAGGGTGGCCGGCCACTACATATAGAATGAGAAGGGTGAGTGTAGGAGGAGGGAGGTGACCATAAGACATGAAGCTTCTCACAAAATATCCTTAGCTAAACAAGAATCATTAAAGCTAAAGCATGACTCACTAAAACACCTCATCAAGTCAATAATGCAACCATTAATGTCAAGATGAGTCACTTAGCCACCTCACCAACTAGAAGCTTCTAGAAGCACGACTCACTCTCATCAAAGAAAAGATAAATCCGTCTTTAACCGAATGTTAAAAGATGGCTGATAGAAAACTGGAAACTGGCAACTTCCAAAAGTGATCCTGAAACGACTTTCAGGATAACCCCGAAACTGTATAAATATACCCGCATTTGTATTACGACCGAATACAAATGCAACTGAGACAAAGATATTATACCTGCTCAATATAATACTCGGATCTGGCTTAAACCAAAGCCGACCAGTACCATCTGCCCGAAAAATAACACGTGCGTAAACGTACGTGCATTTTCCGAACCCTGCCATAAAACCATACGGCCTCTACAACGTTTCGCCCGAACTTGGGAAACTGTCTGTGGGGGACTCTAATGACTCGTCAGTACCCTGGCAGTGGGTTTAACCACAAACCGTCAGCGGCACTAGCAATGCGTAACGGCTGCCCATGGACTGACCTCAAGGGATGCCGATGAGCGAACTCATCCGGAAAACCCTACTGAGCCTAACAGTGACAATGTATATACAGTCCGATCCGTTCGTCTATGAGTATCGCAAATCTGCCTGCGGGTCTAGTAACGCCAGACCCCCAATAGCAGTATAAGTCGTGTCGGAGTGAAGCCCAATAACACCCTGAGATACTACTAGAGTACCTACCAGTAAATCTCCTGCCATGGCCATGGACTTTGTGTAATGGCTCTCCTAGACACAGCACGACCTCGCCCCCAATACCGGGAGAGACGAATCCCCTGCCGATCCGCTCACGTGCCTCCATATGGCTCGGGACTGTACCCAAAAGCTACCTGTTTGCACGACTCCTTTGAGCCGTGGTAGGGTAGAAATCAAAGCACAGTGGGAACTCACACGAGACAAATGACGACCTCAGGTCGATGAACTAACCTGTAAACATGTCACCAGGGAACTGCTATCTGACGATATGTATAATACCAACTAGCAGGTTCCCGGCGAGTCCTGTCCGATGTACTCATAACCCAATGAGCACCTGTATACATCTTAGGTGATCCAACTGACACCAGTGGCTTGTGAGACCGGCCACCGCCCCTCGTCGGGGTCTCGACTGTACACACTAGTCTACTCCGGAGTATCGATGCCCTGTCTCGAAACTCCCACGACTAGGGACCACAATTAAGGATATGCATATAAACCACTCAACTCTCACGTATATGATCGCCATCATACTGTTGGTAGTAAAGCAAGATCCTAAGGGCTCTATCAAAGTGTAACATGTAATCAGTCACCTGAACATGTACACGACTGATAAAGGCAAACCAGATAGCATACTATGATCTTGAGTAAGACTGTCCTACCGGTATAGGTCCTCCGCAATCATTGCAATCACGTACCTGTGATCCAATAATTGAGTATGAGGGCACTATCTCCAACACAATTGACCATGGCCATTCTCTTTCCCCTACGTCTCTCTTCATCTTTATCCTCTCCATTTCCCCCATGGATGCTGCCCTCATCCCCCACCTCCTCAAACACCTCACTTCACCATCAAAAACTACTCAAAAATCCTTCTCCATTTAACAAAAAACTTGCACAAGCTCACATCAAGCACTTTGGACCAAGAAAGGAAGGGTTTTGGAGACTTGGGGAAACTCAAGAAAGTTCTTGAGTTGCCAATTGAGGTAACTTCTGCACTCTTACTATTGTATTTAGATTTCCTTAGCACCCATACAAGTTTATAGGTGTTTTGAAGTGGTTTGGTGAACTTTGAAAATCCCTAGTTAGGGTTTGAAGGGATTTTGATTTGGGATAGTGTAATTGACTTAGTAGTGACCTTAAACCCCCTTCAGTGATAACATTTGGCCTAAAACCCGAGAGTAGAACCCCAAACCCAAACTTTGAAAACCCCGACATCGGCAGATTTTATGGAAATTGTGATGTATTTTGGTATTTGCTATCACCCAGAGCCTCTGAAAATTATTTAGCAAACACAGAGTGATGTGCAGGCAACCTGGAGTGTACCACCAAAACCCAGGACCCTAATTCCCTCTTTAGGATGCAAATTTATACCTTTAGGCCGCAAATTGCGGCATGGGCATTCCCGTTTGGGTTCGTGCTTGTTCCAGCGCTTTATCTCCAGTAAACTAGACCCTAGGCATATGCAAAATTGGCTGATTTGACCTAGGGTAAAATCTGGGACTATTTTCAAGAGTTGTTGTTTTGATTCGAGGTTTCTTTTGGCGTTTTTTGAATTCTGTAATTTTGTGATTTGTGTTTTATTCGATCACTTGACGTTTGCATGCCGGAATCGAGTGTTATTTGGTGGTTTTGAAAGCGTAGTCCATAGGTTCTAACCTATAGGCCTTTAGCGTATCGTTTTGGTTTGATTTGGATTTTAATGCGACACGATACGTTATGATGTGTAGGTACCCCACGAAGAGTTCGAGATGACAAGCAAGCGCGTGGAGACGTCAACAACGGAAAGCGAAAAGCAAGGTGAGTAGATTATATCTACGGGGGAAGTCGGGTCGATGGCGGATAGCACCCCCGCAGTTCGATGTATAGTAGGCTATATATATACTATATATATATGATATCTTTTATGTGAGACATGGATATTCAAGATATGATTATGTGTTCATGGTTAAATTAGGGTTATTAGAAGTGAACTAGTATAACTTCTTAGTCACGAACCCTACAATAGGTTTACACCCACACGCACACACTTCCATGCTTGTTATACTTATGCGTATATGGGGATACGTATATATATATATACACACACAGGTATAGGACTAGGTATATATATATATATACGTATACTTATACATGGATGATGAGGATTGTATATGATATTTGGAGATGAGTCGATGATTTTGAGCATGGTGCCATGAGATCGGTGATATGATGTGGTTCGTATTATGAGATACGACATGAGATTTTACCGGTCCTTTGGACGTGTGTTTTCACACACACACACACACACACACATACATATAGATGGTATCAGTTGTACTAGACTTAGATCTGTACCCTAGTTCATGAGATATGATGATAAGGATACGAGATAAATGTGAGATTCGACCCGTACCCAGATTTGGGATGCCGTACGGCGGATTTACGTACGAGCTTTATATAGATGATAGATCCGCACTCTTGACTCGAGGATGTCATATGATATATTGTATCGTACGCGGTACTATTGAGGCGAGATCACCGACTTTTATATATGTATATATATATATCGACTCAGATTTAGGTGGTTTCCATACCCTTTCGATTAGCTTGCTAGTTAGATCTGTAGTTTACTTAGTAGATGTTAGAGTAGACCCGAGTCATACCTATTTTAAAACAAACAAATCGTGAGTATTTTAAAGACAGGCTAAGGGATTCTACGGATATTTTCAAAAGACGCAACTTTTCTTAAAAACACCTTAGCCCTTATTTTTCTAAACACCACGATTCGTCTTATTTCAAATGGCAAAACTGTATGACATTTACATATTGATGTAGATTCTTCACTGTTGCGTTTATTATTCGATTTCCGCATATTCTTTCTATTCGCATCGCATTGCATGTGTAAATGTGTTTGTTGTTATATTAAACCCATGCTGTCAGGACACCAACACCATTATCGATGATGCGTATGTTCTACGTACACCTGCTTTCCGGCTCACACACTTCATCATCGATAATTGCCATGTCACTACACAGTAGGATTGTTGCATCAGGATATGACTTCTTGTACATCCATACTGGCACGCATACATATTGTACACTTATACTTACGTATATACCTACTTGTACTTCCATATCGGCACACATATATTGTACACTCATACTTGCGTATATACCTACTTGTACATCTATATTGGCGCACAGACATATTGTACACTCATACTTACGTACACACATATTGTACACCCATACTTGCATACATACGTATTTGCACATACATAGACGATTCTGGCTTTATTTTTGAGATTTGGGAACCGCAAGATATATTTTAAAACTGGATTCATTTAAAAGAGCGGTTTTCCCCTCGATGTGTGCATATTACAGTTTTATGTTGTATGATATATGGATATGCATACATTTCAATCATATGTCACATACATCATGCTTTATGATTTTATGCATTGAGATATGCCGTTTTCATGAAATTTCTGGATTTGAGAACCGTGGTCATTTTAAAAGAAAGTATGCATTGTTTAAAAACCTGGTTTCTCTTGATATGATATTTCAGTGCGTCCACCATGCGTTTTCTCGGTTCTGAGACATGTGACATGTGAAACCCGATTCGAGGAGCCGGATGAGGCCGATTGCGGGTACATGGTGGACCCGGTATGGTACTCCGGGGCAAGAAAGGGATGCTGTGTATATAGACGGTAAGCCTGGCAGAGGGACTACTACCTACCGGTGATTGTATTTGAGCTCGGCGGATATCCGGAGATACCGACCGGAGTTGAGAGATGATACGGGCCGATCCGGACTGACGGAGCCCTATATATATATATTATATATATATATATATATATATGAGGATTTATGTGCCGATGCTGGGCACAGGTTTCATGATGTTTTCGAGTGTTTATGCTGGACACCCAGGTTCCATGATTTTGATGTGTCGCGAGGGACACACGTTGATTTATATCCTCATACTTCCATGCATATGCTTTATGATATTTACATGCATGATGTTTTGTGTCACTGGTTGATACGTGGATGAGATCCACATGCATACAGACATTGATTACATAGTTGGATGATATCCACATACTTATAGACTTTATGATATAGTTGACATTGATTCATATTGATTACATTGATCATACCTCATATTTATGATATGTTGCTACCTGTGGCACTGACACGAGCACTTGGTATTACACTGATGTATAGATGTTACCCTTGCCACCTTATCGTGCTTCAGACTTTATCATTTTGAGGATATATATATTATTACCGATCGTTTGACCTAGGATTGAGTCATACATACGATTTCTGCTCTGTGATATTTTCTACTCACGAGTTGGCAACTCGCCCCCGTTGTGCCACAGTTCTTGTAGGTTTTGCCGTACAGCTTTCATTGCGGCTTTTCTGGCACACTGCTTCCTTTCTGGGTGATTTCTTTGGTAAGTGGGTTCATTCGCATCGTGACCACCCTTGTATTTATTTTAATCAGTTGTATGTAGTAATTCCATCAACCAGACTTGTATAATTATTTCAGACTTAGAAAACCAGTTGTGTATTATTTCGACTATAGAGTCACGCGTTGTAGTATTATGCTTTTCAAGATGATCTTGACTTTCCTTTTGAGTTTTGATCCTCGCCCTTCGGCGTTGTATATTATACTGCTTGCGTGGTTGTGACCGTCGATTGACGAAGAGCTAGCTCCCGCTTGGGGATGCCTTTTATCATTATCCATATATTATTCTTGTTGTACCCCGTTTGGGGCAAGCATTTACAAAGGAAACTCTGCCGAAATTTTCAGAAAAGACTTGAGGTTTTAAAAATGTATATTCGGCTTACTTATTTAAAAACCTTGTTTTTAAAACATGTTTTCTTCAATTCTTTAAAACTTGTTTTCCTTCATTTATTATTTAAAATGGTTTTAGATTTCTGGGCTTTTGGCTTACTTGAATTAGATGAGGTCCTATAGACTTCATATGATTCAAGGGCCAGTCACGTGCTATTTCGGGTTGTGACATTCTTATCAACAGATACCTGGGTAGCCGTTACGCACAGCTAGTGTCGCTGACGTGCTTGTGGTTAAAGCAACTGACAGAGTACAGTCGAGTCTTTAATGTCCCACACAGAGGGTTGTTCACCTTTGGGCGAAACGATGTAGAGGTCGTATGGTTTTACGACAAGGTTCGTTCATATACGCGTACTTGTGCGTGTTTGGTGTTCGAGCAGTAGATACTAGTGGGCTTTGGTTTAATCCAGATCCTAATATTTGATTTTAGGTTGGTTTAGTCTCATTGTATTCGTGTTCTTCGGAACACGGATGCGGGTATATGTATAAAGTTGACAGAGACAGTAAAGGAGACACCTCATTAGGGTTTTGACCATTGACTTGATTAAAACCATAATGAGATGAAGGAAATTGATTACTAATTTTAATTAGAGATAATGGTGTCATGGTTGTTTAGTTTGACCATTTGACTTGTTGACCATTGTTGACTTAGATATTTTTGTTAAGCAAAAGATATTTTGCTTAGCATTAATGGTGACATGATAATGGTCAAATCAAATGAAGCATCAGAATTTTTCTAATTAAAATTATTATTCTTTTATCATAACATGAGAGCTATCTCTTCATTATTTCACATACACTCTCTCTCTCATATATCTCTCTCCTTCATCCTCTCTCTCAAGCCCTCATCTTTTATATGTTGAGAACTAAGGGCCATTGAGACCAAACCACTAAAATCCCTCTTTACTCACTCTAGGGTTCTTAGTCTAGCACACCAAGCACCCAAGTTACTTCATTGTTGAGGTTGGAGCTCAATGTAGAGGCCTTCGGGTGGATCTTCTTTGACGTGGAGAAGCCGGTGAGGAGGAGCCATCTACAACAACTCCAAGGAACTCACAACAAGTAGAAGCACCACAAGAAGAGAAGGAGTTCAAGCTTGAGGTATAACTTTCTATCATAGTAGATAGAACTCTTTTGTGCTAACTACGTTTATGGTAAAGATCCGGTTTAGGGTTTATTCTAGCGCCAAGTTTTGTATCGTAGTAAAAATTTTGTTCCGAATTTGGCCAAGGAAGTTGGCCGGGGCGCTAGCATATACATGTATGTATGATGATATCAACCAATGTGTATCCATCAACGACACATCAAAATCATGGAACCTGAGTGCCCAACACCAACACTCGAAACATAATGAAACCCCTGTCCAGTATCGACACGTAAATCTTCATATCTCGGGCCCCGTCAGTCCGGATCGGCCCATATCCAAATCACACTCCGGTCGGTATCCTCTGGATAACCGCCGGGTCCAAACTATCACAGGTAGGTTGTAGTCCCACTGCCAGGCTCATCGTCTATTGCACAACATACATTTCTTGCCCCGGAGTACCATACCGAGTCCATCATGTAACCGCAAACGGACCGTCCATCTCCTCGAATCGGGTTTCTAAAACCAATCTCAGAACCGAGAAAACTCATGGTGGATGCCTCGAAATATCATATCAAGAGAAACCAGGGTTTTAAAATAATAAATAATTTCCTTTGAAATATAACCACGGTTCTCAAATCCAGAATCTCATGAAAACAACATCTCAATGCGTATAATCATAAAACATGATGTATGCAAACATAGAACATAAATGTGAGCATATCAGTATATCATGCAGCATAGAATAGTGATGTGAGCATATCAGTATATCATGCCAACGAGTCATGCGATAATACTGAACGATTAAGGTATTAGCATGATATAGAAATTTGACTGTGTAAGTGACATAGCAATTTACGATGATGAAAGTATGTGAGCCGGCAAATCTGTGTATGTATAACATACGCATTATCGATAATTGTGCAGGTGTACTAGCCGATGATATCTTAACAAATAACGGAAGCACAGGTATATGTAATGCAATGAGAATACTTAAACGTAGAAGAAAGTAAATCGTTAGCACACTATTAAAGGTATACGTATCTAATCTAACACCTACATAAGGGCTAAACTATGTAGTGTAGACAGGGATTAACAATATCTATAATATATCCGAGTCGATGAATCTATCAATCGGCAATCCAGCCTCATAGCATCACGTACGGTATAATCCATCGTACGGCATCCTTGAGTCTAGGGTATGGATCAATCATCAGGTAAAACACATCGCGTACGGTAATCCATCATACAGTGGCATTAAACAAATAAGGATTTTATCAACCTATACAACAATGAGGGTACGGATCTAACGTCTCGTACGGTATATCACTCATTATTCTCATAAATATATATTTATCTTATTTTACTGATCTCATAACAAATCTATCGCAATCTTATCATATTCATCGATCTCATGTCATATCCTTATAGATCTCGTCTCATATCTTGGTATATGTAGTCAATCATTCATATCATCTCCAACTAACATTTTGATCATATCCATAGTTTCCTAGTATAGGTTTCTCCGACTATATTCTATATATCGGTCTCCATTTTATAATTGCGGGGGTGCTATACGCCATCCACCCGACCTCCCCCGTAGATATAAATCTACTCACCTGCTAAACTCCTTGTTGAACCAAAGCCAATGTGCTTCGTTGTCTCGGAAATCCACGCGAAGGTATTTATATATCAACACACAATCGAAATGCTATTAAAATAACGTCCGAAAACCGATACGGCACACAAATTGCTTATAGGTTAGAACCTATTGATTACGCATGCAAAAACAACCAAATAACCCCCGTCGTTGACGTACGAACGTCCAACGACCAAATCTCATCAACAATTTCATAAATCCATGTTTCAAATATCGGAAAACATAGCCACAAACAACTCAAAATGCCCCCAGATTTTAGCTCAGGTAAACTAAGACAAAACAACCAATACAGTAGCTAGATTATAGTGAGTATGAGATATAGGCAAAACCCCATCACCAGAACCCAAAATTGGGCCGGTGAGATATGCTACAGTAACAGGTGTCGCCGTCCGTATCTTGGAATTTGGGTCTCGTTCTTCTATGGTGGTCTTCTAGTGGTCTAATTAGATCAATGTAGTTATTTGATTTTGTTATAAACATTCCTAGTTGCTCCTGTTGGAGATAGTGCCCTCATAGTCAATTATTGGATCGCAGGTACGTGATTGCAATGATTGCGGAGGACCTATCCCGGTAGGACAGTCTTACTCGAGATGATAGTATGCTATCTGGTTTGCCTTTATCAGTCGTGTTCATGTTCAGGTGACTGATTGCATGCTACACTTTGATAGAGCCCTTAGGATCTTGCTTTACTACCAACAGTATGATGGCGATCATATACGTGAGAGTTGGGTAGTTTATATGCATATCCTTAATTGTGGTCCCTAGTCGTGGGAGTTTCGAGACAGGGCATCGATACTCCGGAGTAGACTAGTGTGTACAGTCGAGACCCCGACGAGGGGCGGTGGCCGGTCTCACAAGCCACTGGTTTCAGTTGGATCACCTAAGATGTATACAGGTGCTCATTGGGTTATGAGTACACCGGACAGGACTCGCCGGGAATCTGCTAGTTAGTATTATATCTATCGTCAGATAGCAGTTCCCTGGTGACATGTGTACAGGTTAGTTCATCGACCTGAGGTCGTCATTTGTCTCGTGTGAGTTCCCACTGTGCTTTGATTTCTACCCTACCACGGCTCAAAGGAGTCGTGCAAACAGGTAGCTTTTGGGTACAGTCCCGAGCCATATGGAGGCACGTGAGCGGATCGGCAGGGGATTCGTCTCTCCCGGTATTGGGGGCGAGATCGTGCTGTGTCTAGGAGAGCCATTACGCAAAGCCCTCGGCCGAGGCAGGAGATTTACTGGTAGGTATTCCAGTAGTATCTCAGGGCGTTCTGGGCTACACTCCGACACGACTTATACTGCTAATGGGGGTCTGACGTTACTAGCCCCCTAGGCGGATATGCGATACTCATTGACGAACGGACCGGACTGTATATACATTGTCACTGTTAGGCTCAGTAGGGTTTTCGGAGGAGTTCGCTCATCGGTCTCCCTTGAGTTCGCTCCTCGGCCACCCTTGAGGTCAGTCCATGGGCAGCCGTTACGCATAGCTAGTGCCGCTGACGGTTTGTGGTTAAATCCACTGCCAGGGTGCTGACGAGTCATTAGAGTCCCCCACAGACAGTTTCCCAAGTTCGGGCGAAACGTTGTAGAGGCCGTATGGTTTTATGGCAAGGTTCGGAAAATGCACGTGCGTTTACGCACGTGTTATTTTTCGGGCAGATAATACTGGTCGGCTTTGGTTTAAGCCGGATCCGAGTATTATATTGAGTAGGTATAATATCTTTGTCTTAGTTGCATTTGTATTCGGTCGTAATACAAATGCGGGTATATTTATACAGTTTCGGGGTTTTCCTGAAAGTCGTTTCAGGATCACTTTTGGAAGTTGCCAGTTTCCAGTTTTCTATCAGCCGTCTTTTAACATTCGGTTAAAGACGGATTTGTCTTTTCTTGAGATGAGTGTGGATTCTTCTAGAAGGTTCTAGATGAGGTGACTAGGATTAATTGGTGTTATGTTTTCATTGGTTGCATTTAATGGTTCATTAATGCTTGATGAGGTGTTTAAGTGATTCATCCTTTATCATTAAAGCTTCTTGTTTTCTTAAAGATATTTTTAAAGTGAGAAGGTTTCTCTTATGGTCACCCCCCCTCTCCTACGGTCACCTCCCTCTTGCTATATATGGCTTGCCCTCTCTCTCTCCTCATTCTAACTCTCACTTGATGTTTTTCACTAGAAAAGATTATGATAGTAATTCGGGTGTATGGAATTTCACAGTTCATTTCATTCCATCACCCAATTTCCACGGCAACTTCATTAACCGATCGTCCACGGATTTGGACGAAGTGAGACAAAGTCATCTACTCATTCTCTACATCATTCTTGGTCGTCTCTTTTAGCAAACTTGACGATCGAGTTACCTCGAGTCAGAGGCGGGAGCCCGTTTAAAGAACCGATCATGTGGTGCCACCTCGACGAGGAGATCGGCGATCGACGAGATCGGAGCAGCCGCAACGGAGCGTGGGATGATGGTTGAAGAACGAAGGACTCGGATCGTTCGGTATAACCATTCTACACTCTTTACAGTATGTTAGTTTAGCAATAATGGCAGATCCGGGTTAAAGTATACGATAGCGCCAGTTAAAAAGTTTTTGTTCCGCATTTGGCGTCTATTGACTGCCGGGGCGCTAGCGTAGACTTACAGTGGTATCAGAGCCTAACCATTTTGCTATACTAACTTGTGCTAACGTGTTCAAAACATCGATCGAACCGAATCTCAAAAACGACAAAATCCTATATTGACAGTTTCTGTTGTTTTTAAACGGTCTCAAAAATTATTTCTGGATGTCTTAAAAATCCGTGCAGGGAATTCTAAGACCCACGACAAAATTTGGGGTCGTGATCCCTCCAAGTCGCCGCGGAAGGGCGGCCAAACCCATGGTTTGGCCGCGCAACCGCGGCCACGTGGGGAGCACGTGCTCCCAAATTTTGTCAGTAGGTTCTGTTTGGGATTTTGGGGTTTTTGGTATATAAAGTTTTGGCCCAGATTTTGTTACTGTTCACCAGTAAGCTGTGGGGCCCACTTTTTATTTTTTGGTCTTTGGTCGATCGAAATTTAAACACGTTAGTTTACAGTGCTTACATTATATCTCCGACCGGGAATGTCATTTGATCGGTAAACCGCGTTTGATTGCTATAGTTCTTTTAGACGGGTTTGCGAACGTGACATTCGCGTTGATGTTCTGTGTTGTGCTGTAATGTTGCGGATTTGTCGTGGTGGATAGCAGTGTGCAATGGTAGTACAGATTGAGTTTATATGTACATTTGATATTGCGGGGCGAGCGTCCAACTTGTGGACTGCCGTCACTGCCTGTTGTATAATATTCTTTTGGGGCACGACCAGGTTGCGGTCGATGTACCTGTTGTACTATTTTTCATTACTATACTAGGTTTTGCCCCGAGACGGAGTGCACGGATAGCCGGGTTCGGGAAAGCAACGGGTCCGCATCTCATGGCTTTGAGAGGCAGAGGGGCCCCACTTCAGAATTGGCAGACTATTCGCCGCACTCGTAGGGGGTACAGGTTGACCCAAGGAGGGGTGCTCAATTTACCGGATTCCGTGAAGTGCCGGGTGTTCCATTCACTATGCAGTGGGGACTACCTCGCTTCAGGTTTTGGCGGGTAACTTGCCGCACCCGTAGGGGTCTAGGTTTCATTGCACAGGCTATCCACACGACAGGGGAACGTCGAGATTCAGCAGCGGCTCTGTGAAACTCGGGGATCCCAGATATCTGTATTGTTCTGTGATGCTTATTACTTTTCTGTAATGTTGCATATTATCACGCCTGGAGCGATTATTGTATATTGGCTTATATACTATTAGATGTTGTATATGTTTTACACCCGCGCTAGTGCAGTCCCCGCTCTGTCGTTAGTTAAGTAACCTAACGAGTGATGACGGGACCCAGTAACGAATGCGGATGGCATATACGTACATTTTATTTTCGTTCTTTTCTGGTGTGATTGATTGATGGGACTGCGTTGATTCTGATCAATGCAAAGTAAAACAAACCTGTATATAGTTGTTGGAACAATTTAAAAAGTGTTATTGCAAAGACGTTTCCTTTTGTTATGCATAGCGGTATTCAGTGGAATATCCAGCACCTCATTCGACGAGGCATGGGCTGATATCCCTTCACCGGGACCGACCCCTTGGACAGAAGTTTGCGTCAGGGTAATAACTTCACTATAGTCGATTACATGTTGCTTTGCATAGCGGTATTCAGTGGAATATCCTGCACCTCATTCCACGAGGAAAGAGCCGAGATCCCTTCACCGGGAGTGACCTCTTTAGCAAAAGGTTTTCGCCACTATATTTTAAAAAGCTATCAGGTTCCTTCAGCGATATCAAGTTCACTACGCTAAAGGTTTTTCGCCAAAAACCAGCCGTAGCCCTCCGTCACTTCTTTTGGGTATTTAGTAGTATTCAAGCTATGCATTTTAGCCAAAGCTAAGGCATAGTGTTTGGTAGCTGCTGGGTATTCAATTGTTGCATAGATAGATGAGTTAGTTTGGGACAGTCGTTCTGCCGATTGGCCAAAGTCAGGGGCATGTGCGGGTGGGTTCAAATTGACAAGATAGTGACGGGTAGAACTTGGCATGTGACTTATGACATTTTGACCAAAGCCAAGGTTATAAGAGCATGGGGCAAAAATCATATCAGGAGTTTCTAAAGAAACTGAAACTTGCCGAGTATGCGCATACCTTCTGGAGTATGAGTAACGTGGATGCATTCCATCACGTTATCATGCGATGAGAGTTGGATCCTGATTCCCACTGATGAGTTGATTTACTCTTCGGGTGATCCCGATTGATTCTTCTTTAGGTTTGGAGGAGAATTTGACAGGACAGTGGGAGGTTTCCGGATTAGATAAAATGATGACCATTCTGATCTAGGTTAGAGTGCACGCAGAGTGTTTCTTTTCTCTCTCTCTCTTTGGCAGCGACTTTTGACCGACCCTAGACTATGACTCAATGACCAGGTTGACCGAACCTTCTTAAAATACTGGCTTTTGGATTGTCTGAGTTGCATAAGTCATTGCCACTCCTTCTTTTACCCTTTGCATTTCTCAGAACACCCGTATTACTACGGATATCCACTTCCATTAGATAGATCCATCGTATGGTTATATACGAACTCGAAGGGACTTCTTCGGGGATGGATCAAGGTTCAGGAGAAATAGAATTGGTTTATTCAGTTGTCTTTTATTATCACCTTCTCTCAGGTTGCGAGAGCTCCTTGGTTTAGGAGAGTACACCTATTACGCCTATTGGATAGTCTTATTCCAAACCATAGGCTGGTGCCGAAAGGTAGGGAATGAAGAAAACCAATTAGCCTAAGTAGGGTGTGCAGAAGGTAATATGTAAAGACAAAATAAAGGGATTAGAAAGAGGGCAAAGTAAAATGCGACTGATATCATTCACGACCAAAACCGCGTACTTCATCGCCGCTCCTATTTCACCTTTAAAAAGAATAAGGTATTATTCAGTTGTCTTTTATCGTCACCTTCTCTCAGTTGCGAGTACTCCTTGGTTTAGGAGGGTACACCTATTATGCTTACTGGAAAGTCTTCTTCCAAACCATAGGCTGGTGCCGAACGGTAGGGAAGGAAGAAAACCAGTTAGCCTAACGATGGTGTACAGAAGGTAACGACTAAAGACAAATAAAGGGATTTGGAGAGATGGCAATAAAATATACGGTTGAAGTCATGAATTGGATTATGGAAGAGGCATTGCTATGAATACCAGGATACCCCTACGAAACATTTTCATGTTTCAGTGCATTGTTAAAGAAAAACTGTTTTCCCGATTAGACACTTACTCCAAGGGTATGTATTTACCAGGTTTCATTCTCATATCTGTATGGTTTTACAGATGATGAGTGGGAGTAAGATATTGGGAATTAGGTGATCATCCTCATTATATCGGAATTCGTTGCAATTGGTGATATTTGAGGAAATCGCCAGGGTACAGTTTTCTACCTACGACGCACAGGTTTTGAGTTGTTTAACTCAGCGGACTTATACATAGTATTGTATGTTGTCCAAGTGTCCATCAGGACAAAGGGGTAGGTCCTTGTACTATGTTCTGTTTACTTATAACTTCTCTAGTATTTAGACAAGTGTTTCGTAGAAATACAAGGTCTAAGTTTTGAGAAGTTATGGGTATAAGAATAAAGTAGAGAACCAGGTATCACAAGTATCGGGATTCTTCAAAGAGATCGAAGATGTAGATTCTTGTGAATGGTATTCAGATGATAGTGATGGTTTTGAGAAACGTATTTCTCTTTCAGGTTACTCATAATTGGATGGATTCCTAAGTTGAGTAATGCTGATTAGCCTCTTTCCATTAAGTTGATATGCACTGGAGACAGATGCATGGATTTGAATATAGTTCCAAATTAAATTAGTGCCAAAGTTTCTATATTGGATATAGAATAGTTCGTACCTTAAAAGAAATTAAGGTACGGGGAGTTGTCCAGCTTATGATTAAAACCAGACACTGGATAACTCAGGGCACGTTTCTGTAATGGCTGTTTGTGGGTTGACCCTGGCTATGACGAGGGTTGATATTCTACCATTTAGAAGATCAATAGTGATGTTGTTCTTGACTCGCCACAGTTTTAGTAAAAATGGATCTTTTTCAGAAAACAGTAGTGGGAGTATGGTAGAACTGGAAGTGATTCCAGAACCGCGAACGATTACGGAAAAATTTAATAGGACCTATACATTCAATCAGGTTTGACATTCCAATAGCCACTCCGCAGGTTTGGTAGGTAACCTCAGACACCCGAGAGGTACTTCGGTAGACTCAAGGACGGTGACAGGGAGGTTCTTATCCACCCAGACTTGACACTACTGTTGTTCCAGGTTATGAGACCCGGTAGGAGGGTTGTCGTAGTCAGTGGGAGCAGCGGAAGCGTGGTGGGCAAGTAGCTTATATCTATTTATAGACTTGAGCAGTTATAGCGGAGATAGATCATCTAATTTTGATGTGACAGTCATGGGTTTGACTTCAATCAGAATAGGGGATGGATCAGTTAAGAAGGTAGTAGGGTGTGATGTCATGGTATATGGAGGACATACACAGAGTAGGAAGTAAAATTCCTATACTACGATTGGTTGGACTGTGGTCGTCGCACAGTTGTTTCTCCAGACAGGATATGGATATAATATTTGACATTCTGGTTTCTAGATCTATGGTTTTAGATCTGGATTTGGGTAGTTTCCCAATGTGGGTACTTTGACAGATATTCTAATGGTTTTTGGAATAGTTGACTCCTAGCATGGTAGTGTACCTGCAGGTGATGGAGTCACCCTCTCTAAAGGTGTCGTATAGACTGAAGAGGAGAGGGATGTGCATGATTGGCAGATCACTTGCTTAGGCAATTGAGTCAATCATGTGATGTCAAGTACCACACCAAATGTTGGTTTTGCACTAGATGCAATAAGTTTGTATTAATCCAATCCTGGAGAAACATAAGGAAGCAGTTTTAGAACATTGGTACATGTTCTACGGATTTGATAACGGCAGCCTCTTTCGGGAGACGATTATCATTCCAGGCTTCAAAGGTGACATGGATGACAGAGTGATTGTCAGAGTTATAGTTTTCCCTCTGACGAAGAGGGACAGTATTATGGACAGGTGGTCCAAGAGGATACTGTGGGAAGCAAGGTGCCCGATACTGATTAGGTTCAGTGATCGATTCAGTCTAAGAAGTTTGGATATGGAGTTCATTTATGAACTAAGGTCCCATCAGATATCCAGACATATTCTAAGACAGGTACTACTCAATTCGGGAGATGGCTTTCTCCGCGAACTTGAGATTAAGAGAGATACAGAAAGAAACTTCTAGGCGGATCAACTCACCGAGGCTATTTCTCGAACACAATAGTTTTACAAACGGGCTTTGTGAAACTGATTAGTAGAGGAGTTGGATGTTCGGTTTCACACGGGCTGTGAGTAGTCGACATCGCAATATTAGCCTTGAGTGCAAGTGGGAGATTGTTGGAGATAGTGCCCTCATAGTCAATTATTGGATCGCAGGTACGTGATTGCAATGATTGCGGAGGACCTATCCCGGTAGGACAGTCTTACTCGAGATGATAGTATGCTATCTGGTTTGCCTTTATCAGTCGTGTTCATGTTCAGGTGACTGATTGCATGCTACACTTTGATAGAGCCCTTAGGATCTTGCTTTACTACCAACAGTATGATGGCGATCATATACGTGAGAGTTGGGTAGTTTATATGCATATCCTTAATTGTGGTCCCTAGTCGTGGGAGTTTCGAGACAGGGCATCGATACTCCGGAGTAGACTAGTGTGTACAGTCGAGACCCCGACGAGGGGCGGTGGCCGGTCTCACAAGCCACTGGTTTCAGTTGGATCACCTAAGATGTATACAGGTGCTCATTGGGTTATGAGTACACCGGACAGGACTCGCCGGGAATCTGCTAGTTAGTATTATATCTATCGTCAGATAGCAGTTCCCTGGTGACATGTGTACAGGTTAGTTCATCGACCTGAGGTCGTCATTTGTCTCGTGTGAGTTCCCACTGTGCTTTGATTTCTACCCTACCACGGCTCAAAGGAGTCGTGCAAACAGGTAGCTTTTGGGTACAGTCCCGAGCCATATGGAGGCACGTGAGCGGATCGGCAGGGGATTCGTCTCTCCCGGTATTGGGGGCGAGATCGTGCTGTGTCTAGGAGAGCCATTACGCAAAGCCCTCGGCCGAGGCAGGAGATTTACTGGTAGGTATTCCAGTAGTATCTCAGGGCGTTCTGGGCTACACTCCGACACGACTTATACTGCTAATGGGGGTCTGACGTTACTAGCCCCCTAGGCGGATATGCGATACTCATTGACGAACGGACCGGACTGTATATACATTGTCACTGTTAGGCTCAGTAGGGTTTTCGGAGGAGTTCGCTCATCGGTCTCCCTTGAGTTCGCTCCTCGGCCACCCTTGAGGTCAGTCCATGGGCAGCCGTTACGCATAGCTAGTGCCGCTGACGGTTTGTGGTTAAATCCACTGCCAGGGTGCTGACGAGTCATTAGAGTCCCCCACAGACAGTTTCCCAAGTTCGGGCGAAACGTTGTAGAGGCCGTATGGTTTTATGGCAAGGTTCGGAAAATGCACGTGCGTTTACGCACGTGTTATTTTTCGGGCAGATAATACTGGTCGGCTTTGGTTTAAGCCGGATCCGAGTATTATATTGAGTAGGTATAATATCTTTGTCTCAGTTGCATTTGTATTCGGTCGTAATACAAATGCGGGTATATTTATACAGTTTCGGGGTTTTCCTGAAAGTCGTTTCAGGATCACTTTTGGAAGTTGCCAGTTTCCAGTTTTCTATCAGCCGTCTTTTAACATTCGGTTAAAGACGGATTTGTCTTTTCTTGAGATGAGTGTGGATTCTTCTAGAAGGTTCTAGATGAGGTGACTAGGATTAATTGGTGTTATGTTTTCATTGGTTGCATTTAATGGTTCATTAATGCTTGATGAAGTGTTTAAGTGATTCATCCTTTATCATTAAAGCTTCTTGTTTTCTTAAAGATATTTTTAAAGTGAGAAGGTTTCTCTTATGGTCACCCCCCCTCTCCTACGGTCACCTCCCTCTTGCTATATATGGCTTGCCCTCTCTCTCTCCTCATTCTAACTCTCACTTGATGTTTTTCACTAGAAAAGATTATGATAGTAATTCGGGTGTATGGAATTTCACAGTTCATTTCATTCCATCACCCAATTTCCACGGCAACTTCATTAACCGATCGTCCACGGATTTGGACGAAGTGAGACAAAGTCATCTACTCATTCTCTACATCATTCTTGGTCGTCTCTTTTAGCAAACTTGACGATCGAGTTACCTCGAGTCAGAGGCGGGAGCCCGTTTAAAGAACCGATCATGTGGTGCCACCTCGACGAGGAGATCGGCGATCGACGAGATCGGAGCAGCCACAACGGAGCGTGGGATGATGGTTGAAGAACGAAGGACTCGGATCGTTCGGTATAACCATTCTACACTCTTTACAGTATGTTAGTTTAGCAATAATGGCAGATCCGGGTTAAAGTATACGATAGCGCCAGTTAAAAAGTTTTTGTTCCGCATTTGGCGTCTATTGACTGCCGGGGCGCTAGCGTAGACTTACAGCTCCAGATTCCCTGTAAGTCCTCAAAACTCCACAAAACCGATATCGGAAAGTTTCAGTTTTCGTGTATGGGTTTCTATCTCAAGTCCAGACCATAATTCTAGTATTAAAAGGGTTTGTAATCACTCACTATACTTCAATAAACACTTACAAGCCCATACAACTACTAAGCATCAACCAAGAACTTTCCAAGATCACAATCATGCACAAGTTTAGCTCTAAACCACTAATAGGATATACTAAACACAAAACTAAACTAGAAGTGTAGGATATACCTCATTTGGCAACTCAAGAAAAACCCTAGCTTCCCAAAGTCTCCAAAATCCAAACTTGAAAAGTCTAAAGGGTTTAGGAAGAGGCGGGGATAATTTTTAATGAAGGTGGCATGAGGTTTTGTTGAAGATTTGTAGATATTTTCATGGGGTAGTGGAGGTGGTGAAGCATGAAGATGAAGATGAAGGAGATGAGGTGATGAAGGAAAATAATGGCTGAAGGAAAATGAATGAGGGAGAAAAATTCAAGGGTACGAGCCTCTCTCTCTCTCTCTCATACCCTTACATGGCATGCCATGCCTCATCATGGGTCACCTCTCTCTCCCCCCCCCAATTATTATCTTTTTCTTCTTCTTTTCTTTCTCTCTTTTCCTAAATAAATCACAAGTCACAAATACAAATGAACAACATGCAACCAAAATGCAACATGTCATGGTGCACTAGCCATGACTAATTAAAAATACGGATTTGGCATAATCGTGATTAGTAGTGCACTAATCAAGTTTAAATTAAACTTGCATATAATTAATTATAAAAATGCCAAAATTCGATAAATATCTTTTTAATAAATAACTCATTTTAATCTCCACTTATATTTCAAATATTGGTATATACTTATACCATTTTACGAAAAACACCTATTCATAAATCGAATAGTTTTCACGAAATATATTATTTTAATATTTAAATTCTAAAAATAATATTTTATATTTCTGAAATGTTACAATCTTTCCCCCTTAAATAAATCTGGTACCCGAATTTAAATTTAAACCCCCAAATACTAAAACATTTCAATAATCTTGTTCAGATCAATGGGGCACCGAAATCACGGAATACACAAAAAAACCTCAGCGCATCATGTGCGCATGAAAATGAGTGTGAAACTCAAAATCGAACTCCGTCAAGCGTAACACAATCATCGGAGCTACAATGGAGATATATATCTCGAAATCCACTACTAAAATCGAATATACTATTGTCAAAATCAATACGTATATAGTACGCATCCCTTTAAATTCCTCTAAAAACTGGATAAAACACATGCAAAGATTTTCCGAATCGCCGTACGATGCGTAGCTCACGGCACAAGTGGCAGATGCTTAATTGTAAAGTAGTAAATATATCTATATATGTTTTTCCCAAAATATACGTTCCGCCTTTTTGAAATATCCCATAAGGTTATCCTTGTAAAGATTCGTGTCACTCACGGACACTTAAGAAATAGCGAGGCTATAAATCATTTTTTGAAAACCTCTTGGTAAGCTTTTGATGCATGCAAAAGAACTCAGGTACTGTCCTCGGATCAATCCTGCTCGGTTACTATATATATAGTACCCAACATCAATATATAACGCTCAAGAGCAAAAAATCAGCCTCAAAAGGCGTATCCAATCATCACGTGCGGCTGGTGCACACAGAAATCATGGCCCAATACAAGTGCTACGAATGTACTCAAAAGCCAAACTAAGTGTAACGAGTGTGCACGAGAGCATCTGTCAAATGCAACGGGTATGCACGACAACAATATCAAGTGATCTAGAGTACACGAAAATCTCAATCAAGCGCAACAACCATGCACAAATAAAGTCTCCATCAAGTGCATCCAACATGCGCGAATAAGAATCTCAATCGAGTCCGCCCAGTATGCACAAAACCACATCTCATGCGCCAAGTGTGCGCAAAAATCTAAATCAAATACATTAGGTCCATATAAAGCATCTAGTGCGGTAGTATGCACGATAACGAACGTCAAGTGCAGACACGCACGAAAACATAAATCTGGTGCAACAAATGCTCGAAGACATAAATCGGGTGCAACAAATGTACGGAGTATAAATCTAGTGCAACCAATGCACGAAATTCAAATCTAGTGCAAAAAATGCACGAAATACCAATCTGGTACAACAAATGCACGAAATAAAAATCTAGTGCAATAAATGCACGAAATACCAATTTGGTGCAACAAATGCACGAAATAAAAATCCGGTGCAACAAATTCACGAAATACCAATCTGGCGCAACAAATGCACGAAATAAAAATCTGGTGCAACAAATGCACGAAATACCAATCTGGGGCAACAAATGCACGAAATACCAATCTGGCGCAACAAATGTATGAAATACCAATCTGGTGCAACAAATGCACGAAATAAAAATCTGGTGCAACGAATGCATGAAATACCATCGATATCTCAAATGCGTATTAAAACAACACCGAGTGCACCAAGGTGTATATAATCATAAACGTGTGCAACTGCGTGCACAAAACACGTATCAATGCACTGCAAGCATATATGAGCTATACCGAGTGCAAAAATCAAATCAAGTGCGTACCACATGCACAAAATAAAATCGACCGTAAGAAATCCATGAAATCATAACTACATGCAGCCAAGGCGCAAAACCGATATCAAGTGCAATATATATGCACAAATCATAAACCATTGTAGCGGTGTATAAACATAAATCGAGTGCAATAACTGTGCACAAAAATGTAACCTCCAGTAGGTGCATCCATGGTGCACGAAAACATAAATCACAAAACCCAATCAACGAACTCAAGTCCAAGAGATAAAAGTGTGATACTCAGATCGCAAAAACGCAAATCGCAATAAATGACATTGAGGTACACCTCCTACAATGTCGAAAGATGCCGGTGCGCCCAAAGCAGGCTGAGCAAGAACATCCGCTTGCCTCCTGCTGATGGTCTGGCGTCCTCGGTCTCTGGGTTTTCATTTTCACTCTGGATTACCAATCTCGCAATCCTTCTGTTCGTCGGCCCGGTCAAGTGTGATAACGGAACAGTTCCGTTCTGGCACTCCGCTGATCCCTTCTTGGCCAATTAACGCGACCATTCGCAAAACAACACCTTATTGACGGTGGAATCTGTCCCTCTGAATATGCGCAAAACGACTGACTCTAGGTGTAAATCTTTATCGCTGCGGTGTCCTGGAAAGAACCTGATCATGGTTTCTTATGATCTCACCTATGCCGAACTATATGGAGGTTGGCACTCTTGCTTAACTCTTTTTTCATAACCGGACAACTGTGTCCTCGGCACGGCTTTCATCTGAAATTTGGCTGTATCTAATGCCTCTGTACACATATCAACCCTCTGGCATCAACGGAGTATAACAACCTCTCGCTAACATCTCGCAGGAACCACTTGTCCACTCTTCTTTATTATCATCCACATCGGCGTCACATCTCGTTGTTTGCGTACTGCAATTTGTTCTTAGTTACAGTCAATCTGGAGTCTCTCACAAGGACTCGAAATTTCGGACTCGGGTATCTTCACCACTCTGTGGAAGATATCAAGCCGAAGCGTTCTAGGCAACTTGTCCAATTTATCGAAGGAAAATACGCTTCATTTGCCCGTTCTTGATCAACTCACAACGCATCTGGGTGATGTCCTATATCCGAAGCAGGTCAACTTACTGATCTCCTATCGGAGCATCCAACGAACAACGTCCTCTCTTGATCGATCTACTGTAGATCTGAGTAAGATTCTCCACATAGGAAATCTTCAACTCAACGGAGCCTGCGTCGGCGCATCAAATCAGATGAATCATATCAGTTGCTCAACTCAAGATAGACTAGCTATCTCCTGTTACATCTCTACCTGAAAGCTCCAGCGGTTTCAGCTCATAAACTCTGGAAACAACATTCCATCAATCTTAGCAACATCTGTGTCATCTATCTGCACGGTAGACAACATCACGATCTCTAAGGTAGGCTGTACATTAACAGTCCTCCCAATCTGGCAGCCTCTATCAATGGCTCGATCAACCGGTGCAAAACCGAACACTCGCCTCAAACGAGAGGTCACAACACAAACCCTAAACCGATACGTTCCCATGTCACCAGAAAACATGATGGTCAGTCCTCTTCCAAGACGAGCTCGTACTGACCGCATCATTAGCAGCAGCTCAATTTGCTCTCAAACCATGGTGACAGGAACCTCAAGCATGTATCGATGAAGATAGATCAAAGGAATGAAAGGAATCAACAGATCCAAAATGGATACATGATCATAAAGAGGAACAGAATCAATGAGAATATGATCATTGGAACGAATAGAAGCACGGATCTCAAGAATATACATCCTAAGGTCACTTAAGCGGAGTATCGTATCGTAAGTATGCTGCGAAACATAGGCACGGTACGTTACTCTACTTGAGTTACCTACTCCATCAATCAGAGTCAACCTAAGTAACGAAAGTTCGGGTCTAATACCCCCCGTCAAGTCTAAATTCAGTAAGGTCAAGCCTAGGTTCCGAAATATAGACGCCGTAGACTCCGCATAGTCAAAGCCAGACTCAAACCAAGGTTAAACCTAACGCTCTGATACCAACTTTGTCACGACCCGTACTTTAGCACGTGACCGGCCCTTAAATCACACAACGTCCAAAGGCGTAACGAAATTCAAGTAAGCCGAAGCCCAGAAAATCTAAACCTTTTTGCGGAAAATAGTAGGGGTGCAGTTTGAAATAAAGGTATAATGAAATAAAGTTTATCTATAAATGCATAATTAATAATATAAGAAAATGCAAGTAGAATGTACTAAAGTTGAGAATATTTTTTTCATCTTTAAAATTTTGGGCAGCACCTCCCTTGTATATTTTGAACCGAAACCACATATATACCTCAATATGAAAGGCATCCCCAAGCGGGAGCTAGCTCTTCGCGAAATGCCGGAATCACAACCACGCAAGCAATGTATACGACGCCCAATGGCGAAGATTAACCCAGAAA
Organism: Agapanthus africanus; assembly: GCA_030015575.1. Taxonomy (NCBI): domain Eukaryota; kingdom Viridiplantae; phylum Streptophyta; class Magnoliopsida; order Asparagales; family Amaryllidaceae; genus Agapanthus; species Agapanthus africanus. Next base: position 210,958,368 of record JASDDO010000006.1, read on the forward strand.
GAATAATATGAATAAAGCAAGACATTAAATCCACACATAGCGAACATATACCCATCGCTCTAAGTCTCGCAACAATAAGTCCGTCTAAGACCACTAAAAATACAAAGTCTAGTTTCTGATTGAAGGAGTTTATCTAGATACAGTGGAAAATAATAAATACAAGAGTGGGCACGATCCAATGTGTCCTACCTACCCTAGCAAAATACCCGAATGCAAGCTATGTGCCAGCAATACCGCTAATGATCCCAATCGGTCAAACCTGCAAGAACTGTGGCACAACGGGGGTGAGTTACCAACTCGTGAGTAGAAAATATCAGCAGGTAGAAATTGAATAAAACAAAGATTTCCTAGGTCACTATATCAAGAAGGTAACATTAAGATATCTAGGGTGACCATGTATGGATATATGTCAACAATATAATCAATGCCAATGACATATACAAATAAACATCTGAATCATATGCTTATTTGCCGGTGGATATCATCTACGTGTCCACCAATGACACAATAAACATCATGGAACCTGTGTGTCCAACATCGACACTCGCAACATCATGAAAGCATATGCATGTATGTATGAGGATATCAACCAACATGTGTCCATCAACGACTGTCACGACCCGAAATAGCACGTAACTGGCACTTGAATCATATGAAGTCTATAGGACCCCATCTAATTCAAGTAAGCCAAAAGCCCAGAAATCTAAACCATTTTAAAGAAAGTGTTTTATCAAAATAATCCGAAATATGCGTTTTTAAAACATCAAGTCTTTTCTGAAAATTTCGGCAGAGTTTCCTTTGTAAATACTGGCCCCAAATGGGTACAACATACATAATATGAATAAAGGCATCCCCAAGCGGAAGCTAGCTCTTCGTTAATTGATGGTCACAACTACACAAGCAATATAATATACAACTCCAAAAGGCGAGGATCAAAACTCAGAAGAAAACCAAAGTCCATCATAAAACCATAATAATAAAAGCGCGACTCTAAGGTCGAAAGAATAACAACTGGTTTTCTAAGTCTGAACTATATACAAGTCTGGTTGATGGAGTTACTAGATACAACTGAAATAAATAAAGAACAATGGTGGTCACGATGCGAGTGAACCCACCTACCAAAGCAATCACCCGGAAAGAAGCAGTGTGTCAGCAAGCCGCAATGAATCCTGTATGGCAAAACCTGCAAGAAACTGTGGCACAACGGGGTGAGTTGCCAACTCGTGAGTAGAAAACATCTTCGAGCAGAAATCTCATGTATGACTCAATCCTAGGTCTTACGATCATAATATCCTCAATATATAATCCTGAAACCATCTACGCATAAGTGTAATGTCAAGCGCTCGTGTAAATGCCTTAGGTAGCAACATATCATAAACATGTTGTATGAATGCATGAAAACAGAATACATCTACAAGAGAAAACTGTTTTCGTAAATTAGTGAGATTTCTGTATATAAAATCGAGGTATCATCAATGAAATCAACATAAAATCCATGTCAAGCATCGACACAAAACATATTACCAAAAGTCCAATATCTCGGGCTCCGGCTATCCGGACTGGCCCATATCATATGATCTCAATACCTCAAAGTCTCAATATCTTGGGCTCCGGCTATCCGGACTGGCCCCTGGGCTCCGGCTATCCGGACTAGCCCAAATCATCAAATATCACGACTACGTCGGTATCCTCCGGATATCCGCCGCATCACAAATAACCGGTCGGTAGTGTTCCACTGCCAGGCTCAACGCCATCATCTGCGACCATCTTGCCCCGCAGTACCGTACCGGGTCCACCATGCACCCACAGACGGTTCCTCCTCCTTCTCGAATCGGGTGTATGATATCGCTCAAGGGCCGAGAAAACTCACGGTGGACATATCTCATATCATATCATGAGAAAACCACACTTTTTATCTTTTGAAAATGATAATTGAGCTTAATAAATCTTGCGGTTTCTCCAAATCCAGAAATCTCATGGAAAAATCCGAAATCCAAAAATGTAGAGTCAATAATAATGAATACTGGGCTCCGGCAATCCGGACTGGCCCATAATATCGCATGGCAAATGAATATATAAATATGCATGAAATATCACCATAATAAATGCAATACCTAAACTAGCACAGTAATGATATACCGGAACTATCAGCTAGAAAGCGATATCAACGAAATAATATTCTCTAAAGTATACGTGACATGGCAATTATCGATGATGATGTTTGTGAGCCGGAAATCAAGTGTACGTGGAGCATACACATCATCGGTAATGGTGCTGGTGTCCTGACAGCACGGATCATAATCAATAAAGTATACATTAAGCATGCAATGCAATGATAACAACATGAATATATGGAAAATGAGCAATAACGCAACAATAAGTAAATATACGTTCCTATATACGAGTCATACAGTTTTTGGTATCTGAAATCACACGAATCGTGGTTTTTAGAAAATAGGGGCTACGGTACCTTAAAGAAAAGTACATCCTTTGAAACATCTGTAGTATCCCTCAGCCTGTCTTTAAAATACTAACAATTCGTTGGTTTTGGAAATACGTATGAGTCAAGCCCGGTCTAATATCTACTGAGTAACTACAAGACAAAGCTATGAGACTAATCAAAGGGTTAGGAAAAACCATCTAAGTCTGAGTCGATATATATATATATATATATATATAGTAGTCGGTGATCCCGCCTCAATAGCGTCACATACGATAAAATATAATACGACATCCTTAATCATGAGTGCGGATAAATCATCATATTTATATCTCGTACGGTAAATCCATCGTACGACATCCACAATATCGGGGTACGGGTCGCCTATCACATATACTTCAATATCCGTATGGTATCATTATAAATATATCATGAACAGGGTATTGATCTCAGTCTAGTACATACCGATACCATCAACATATATCCGCGTGTGTATGAAAACACAACGCCCAACGATCCGCTATAATAATATGTCGTATCACAAAACACGACCCAAATCACATCCCGATCTCACGACATCCAGCCCAATCACAATCGACTCATCTGCAATATCATATACTATCCTCATCATCCATGTAAACGTATACATATATATATATATATACATATTCACATACATACATACATACATACATACATACCAACATATATATATATACACATATATACACATATCCCCATATACGCACAAGAGAAAACAAATAAAGTGTATGCGTGCGTGTGTATGTATAGCCTATACTCTAGGGTTCGCGACTAAGAAACTAACTAAAGCATTATCATCCAATACGCTAACACTAATCCAAAGTCGCCTAAGCAATACTTGCTAAGTATGCACATCTTATAATAATACATATATACATATAAATATCATAACGCATCAAAATGCTACGAACTTGCGGGGGTGCTATACGCCATCCACCCGACTTCCCTCGTAGATTATATCTACTCACCTGATCCTTGCTTGCCGAAGTCGATGCCCCCATCCTCTTCTTCATCGTCCGACGTCCACGTGAGGGTACCTACATATCACATATATCGTATCGCATCAAAACGTCCAATTCAAAACCAAAACGACACGCGAAACACACATAGGTTAGAACCTATGGTCTACTCACGCAAAAGAGCCAAATAACACCCGATATCGACGTACAAACGTCAAGTGACCGATACAAAACACAAAACCAAAACTTCAAGTCTTTAAAACCAACAAAACATTAACCAGCAACTTAGAAAACTGGTCCCAGATTTTGTTTCAGGTGAAATCAAGCTAAACAAACAATACTGGGATGTAGTATATAGGAGGTATATGAGCTACAGAAGCAAATTCAACACGATCATCCACTTTTTGGCCGGCCACATTGGCCAATAATCCGGTGAGCTCGGTTTGGAAGGCTCAGAAAGGGTTCGTTCTTGCATGGTGGTCTCGTTGTGGTCCAACTAGGTCTCTGGGATTGTTTTTTTTTTTCCTGAAAACCTCCCGGGTCACTCAAGACTCCCTGTAGTCCCCAATTGCACACAAAACCAATATCGAACATCTAAAGTCCAAGTCTTGGATTTGTCACTGGTTTGGTCTGGGTTTATAACACTAAGAGGGTTTGTAGTCACTAATTACACTCAAGTTCACCACCATAACTTAAGAATCCCCTAAACCTCCTCTAGAAATTTTCATATGTCATAAATCTCACTATATCGATTCTAAACTAAACATAGTAGCTAAAGAAACTATAATACTACACTAATAGTGCAGGAAATATCTCATTTGGCAACTCAAGAAAATTCTTGAGTTGCCCCAAGTGCTCAAAATCCTAGCTTTCTTGGTCCAAAGTGCTTGTAGTGAGCTTGTGCACATTTTTAACAAAAAGGGGATGATATTTTGATGTGTTTTTGGGTGTATTGTGAGGGGTCGGATGGTGGAGGGAAGAGGGCAGCCAAGGATGAATAAGGAGAAGAAAATGGTGAAGGGAATGAATTGAAAACAATGAAGGCCTTGGTCAAATGATCCCTCACCTCTCACTCTCTTCTCTCTCTTGCCCATACTTCTTAATTTAATCCATTTTATTTTCTTTTCTTTTCCTTTTTCATTTAAAAACCAATCATGCAAGAAAAATAAAGAAAATGCATTGTAGAAAAATGTAACAATGTGTAATATGACATGGTGCATGTCATGTGCACAAATCAAGCTGAATGCACGATTAATGATATTTAATCGCGATTAGCATTAAAATGGAAAATAATTAATCATAAAGAATTTATAATTTCCTTAAATCATATAAAGCACCCTCATTTCAGAAATTCCTATAATTTTCCAAATATTTCGCAATTTATCGGTATTTAATTATACCGCCATATTAAAATATTCATAATAATTATTATTTAATTATATAAATTCCCAAAAATAATATTTATTTTTCTGAAATGTTACAATCTTCCCTCCTAAAATAAATTCGGTCCCCGAATTGAAATTAAACCCCTCAAATACTAAAACATTTCAGTAGAATGACCAAGTCGTCGGAGCTTCGAAATCATAAATACATAAAACATATAGTAGCGCAATGCAGGCGCCTGAAAAACGAGTATATAACTCAAAATCAAAACTCCGTCAAGCATCACGCAATCATCGGAATTATGGCGAAAATACCAATGCCAAAGCCCAATACGAAAACCAACATGATATACATCAAAACTATAACATGTACATAATACGCGTCGGTGTAAACTCGTCAAAAACATTTGAAAGAAATGTATGCCAAACCTTTTTCAAATCATTATGCAATGCGCGTATCACGGCACGGTAGCGGACGTTTATTGTAAGAAAATAACTATATCTATATATATATATATATATCTATATATATACCCTTTGTTTAACATACACATCCCGCTGTTTTGAAAAACAATTTTAGAAGGGTTTCATTTATTAAATGACTTGTGTCGTCTCGGACACGTAAGTAAATATTGAGACTATAGCTCCTTTTTGGAATTCCCTTCGATAACTATCAATGCATGCAAAAATATATTCAGGTACTATCCTCGGACTAGTCCTGCTCAGTCACTATACCAAATAGCGAATATCATAAAAACGTACCGATCCACAAGAAATCATACTCAAATAGTGCATGTAACAATGCCTCGTGCGTCTGGTGCGCACAGAAATCGAAATCAATGAATGTTCCATACATGTGTACAGAAACAAAAGCTAAGTGCAACGGATGTGCACGAAAACACCTGTCAAAAGAAACGGGTGTGGCTGACAGCAATATCAGGTGCATCTGATATGCACGAAGAATCCCGATTTAAGGCATCTGGTGTGCACCAACATCGCAAAAAACGCGCCAAGTATGCGCAAAATCCAACTCAAGTGCTCAATGTGCACGAAAACAAATATCGAGTATCACAATCGAAATCGACGGTATACAACACATCTCAATCATGATCAGGTATACCGTGGTATATAACTCATGAACGCATGCATCTGCATGCAAAAAATCATATCAAAGTACTAAAAGTACATGAAAACTACACCGAAAGCACAAATCAAATCACATGCATACCGTAGGCATGAAATAAAAATCAACCATCTCGAATGATATCAAATTGAAACCGAGTGCAACTGTGGTGCATAAAAACTCAATCATGCAACTAAATCGCCCAAAATACCGAAATCCAAAATGACAGATACGTGATATTCGAATCACCAAATCCCAAATCGTGAACACTGTCGTCGATATGTCCCTCCTTCAAAGTCGAGAAGTTGTCGGTGCATCCAATGCTAGTAGAGCAAGATATCTTCTTGCCTCCCGTTCACGGTCTGGCGCGTGGTGCCCTTAGGCTCTCGTCTCTTACTGCGAATCGCCAGTTATAAAACTCCTCGGCTCAATGGCCCAATATGGAACGATGACAAAAACAGTTCCGCTCTAGCAAATCCTCTAAAGATCTCTGGCCAACTATCATGGTCACTCACAACATGTCTCGTCGACGATGCCGAACTCTGACCTACTGGGTGTGCATAATATGACTGATCCTGGGTCCAGGTCTTCTCTTTTAGAATTTCCAGAATGATCTTGTCGGGGTCTCTCCCAATCTTGTTTCGGCTGAACTGCCCAGAAATTATCGTCCTTTACTAAATCTATTTCTTGTTCCGGAATGGCTGCATACTCATCGCGACTCCTTCTGGAAAATATATCCATATACGACGCCTCTGCATGCGTATCACATCTCTGATATCAACTGAGTGGACGTCATCTCGTCGAAATCTCGTACGAAGCTCTTACTCCACTTTTATCTAATGTCGCATGATTCAGACTCGTCTCTTCGTGGCTGCATGGACTGCGCTCCAACGGCTATACTCATATCTGGAGCCTCCCAAGTAATGCATCCCATCACATGATATCCGAACGACGTCGAACCTTTTGATAAATTCATCAAAGTCCCATAATTCCCCGAGAGCTCAACTCTTATGTACAGTTTGATAATATCCAGTACATGGCACAGTACCTATGGACCAACCGTAGAAGGGCAAACCCAAGCCTCATTAATGGCACCACGGAACTGCCGCAAACCCTTAGGTTCAAAGGCGTTCTCATGGTCATTATATCGAGTTAGGATTTCATTCTTCTAGAGGGTCCACGGAATTACTTGCATGTTTTTCCGAATACTTTAAACTTGGAAAAATGGGCTTCTGACATTCGATCGTCTTCTATCGACTCTCAACGTACCTGCGTGATGTGTTCTCATGCTGGAATCAATCAATCTGATGACGTTGCATTCGGGTGTGCAAACGAACCACATGTCCTAGTCATTTATCCTCGGTGACTAGCGATCTTCTATCATATCTCTAAGTATAAACTCATGCTGCAATAGCTCCAACATCTGGGGCGGTATCTCGTCAGTCGTAGCAACATTTGTCTCATTTGTCCGCACGCTAAACAATGCCTCAATCACCAAGAATAATGGTGCATTGACGGTCATCACATTCTAGCCGGCCTCTATCAGTGGCCCAATCCTCTGGTGCTGATCTGCACGTCCGAGAAATTCGTAAAAGCAATCCATCAAACGCTCATGGCGCGAAAACACAATAAAATGACACATCTATGCAATCGTGTGTCACAGGAATTACGCCCTGGTCAGTCCTCCTCCATGACGAGCTCATGCTGACCGCAACTCTATCCGCAGATCTCTCTGCCTATGCAATCGTGGTAACAAAACCACCAATCGATACCGATGAGGATAGATCATAGGAATAAATATAATACTGTGCAAAGGAATGTACATCCTACGGCTTCTTAAGCGGAGTAGCGTATCGTAAGTATGCCGCGGAACATACACACGGTACATCACTCTCCTTAAGTCACCTACTCCATCAACCAAGGTCAACCTATGCGACGAAAGTTCGGGTCTAATACCCCCTCGACCAAGTCTAAGTTCCGTATGGTCAAGCCTAGGTTCCGAATATATAAATACGCCATAGCCTCCGCATAGTCAAACATAGACTCGAACCAAGGTTAAACCTAGCGCTCAGATACCAACTTTGTCCCGACCCGAAATAGCACGTGACTGGCACTTGAATCATATGAAGTCTATAGGACCTCATCTAATTCAAGTAAGAAAAAAGCCCAGAAATCTAAACCATTTTAAAGAAAGTGATTTATCAAAATAAGCCGTAATATGCGTTTTTAAAACATCAAGTCTTTTCTGAAAATTTCGGCAGAGTTTCCTTTGTAAATATTGGCCCCAAACGGGCACAACATACATAATAGGAATAAAGGTATCCCCAAGAGGGAGCTAGCTCTTCGTCAATTGACGGTCACAACCACGCAAGCAATATAATATACAACGCCGAAAGGCGAGGATCAAAACTCAGAAGAAAACCAAAGTCCATCAGAAAACAATAATAATACAAGCGCGACCCTAAGGTCGAAAGAATAACAACTGGTTTTCTAAGTCTGAACTATATACAAGTCTGGTTGATGGAGTTACTAGATACAACTGAAATAAATAAAGTACAATAGTGGTCACGATGCGAGTGTTCCCACCTACCAAAGCAATCACCCGGAAAGGAGCAGTGTACCAGCAAGCCGCAATGAAACCTGTACGGCAAAACCTACAAGAAACTATAGCACAACGGGTTTGAGTTGCCAACTCGTGAGTAGAAAACATCACCGAGCATAAATTGCATGTATGACTCCATCTAGGTCATACGATCATAATATCCTCAATATATAATCTTGAAACCATCTACACATAAGTTTAATGTCAAGTTCTCGTGTAAGTTCCTCAGGTAGGAACATATCATAAACATGATGTATGAATGCATGAAAACAGAATACATCTACAAGAGAAAACCGTTTTCGTAAATTAGTGAGATTTCTGTATATAAAATCGAGGTATCATCAATGAAATCAACATAAAATCTGTGTCAAGTATCGACACAAAACATATAACCAAATGTAACACCCGAGTTTAGGGTTAGTGGTAATTGTGTGTTAATGTGGGGGTTTTGGTAAAAAGTTTACCAAAACGGATTTCTAGTAATTTATCTGGTTTTATGGTTATTTTTGTAGAATTTTATCTCGACCATACACACTTGTGCATGATAACTAGGGTTAAGCTTAGGGTTACCACGTTTGGGTGTGCATGGTGGTTTAACCATGTTTAGCCAACCATGGCGGGTTAGGCCTTTGGTTACGATAATTGGGTTAATTATGAGTTTTAGATTTGGTTAAGGGTGATTAGGGTTTAGGGTTGACTTATGATGAGAAGGAGAGATTTTGATGGGTGTCACGCAAGCATTTAATGAGAGAGAGAGAATGGTGGCTCCTAGGTTGGGTCACCATCCATCTCCTCAAACCTTTTTGCATGTCTCGTCACATTATCTTTCACTCCCTCACATCTCTCTCTCACTCACATACTCACATCAGCCCAAATATCGTCATTACAGCCACCAAATCAACACCAAACAGCTACAATTCAGCAGTAGCTGATGCACAAACAGCCACATCAGACCCTAACATCATTGCAAACAACAGCCCCAACTTCATAAACAACACCAACACAACACTTCACCACAAAAAACACAGCAGCAGCAGCTGCTGCAGCAACCCAAACTAAACAAAAAAAAATAAAACAGTAGCAGCAAATAGACATAGTGAAGCAGATCAGCAACTGCAGCAAGGATTTAGGCACTTTGAAGCACTTCAACAGCACAACACCCTCCTCCTTCTTCTCTTCTTCTTCATCTAGGATCTCTAGAGGTATAACCCCCTCAACCCGACTTATATTTGCTAAAGTTATGGATATCTAGCTTAGTTTAGTGTTATTATATGTTTTAGTGGTAGTTTTGGGTAATTTAGGGAAGTTTTGACAAAGTAATGGTTGTGATGGTTAGAGTAGCCTTATTAGATGCTGGTGAGACTAGATCAACTAAGTTTGGTCCAAAATTTCACATAAATACCCGATTTATCCGACTTGGCGTAATTTAGCAGTTTTAGTGACTTTTTAGCCTCTGTTAGATCTGCTGTTGACCCGAACCTTTAAAAATAAAACTATGAAAACTATAGCACAGTGACCTTAGCAGAGACACACACACAGAGCACGGGGACCCACCTCCCACTCTTGGCCGCCTGTTTATTCAATCTGGACGCAATTTGCGGCCAGAATAGGGGGTCAGGTGTTGGGTTTTTGGGTGTGGGATCCTGCTGGGTATCTTAGTGTTTTGGTATCTGCAACTTTTTAAGTAAGGCCCAGAGGCAAAATCTGGAGCTATAAACGCGTTTTCGATGTTTTAAGTCTTGTGCGACACGTGCGTGATACGCGTGGTTCTGTGGCGCGCTGCGCGACACAGCGCGTCGGAGTAGGTTCTGGTGGGTTTGTGCGCGTCGCGACGTGTCGTGTGCACGCGCATTTAGTTTCACGCACGCGTATCCCTTTTATCGATATATCATGTTTTGCAGGATTTTTCCTTATATGGTGACTTTTATAAATTCTAGGTTCGCCGGCAGAGACTTCGAGCGCAGCGGAGAATGGGAAGAAGGTGGTCGGACACACCTAGCGCGGGATCACGGGTGAGTAGATTTCACATCTACGGGGGAAGATCGTTTGGATGGCGCAAGTCGCCCGATAGATTTAGTAAACTTGAAAAAAGTAAACTTTAACATTACTTGTGACATGAGAAATAATAATACTTGCATGATAATTGTGGCAGTTAGGATCTATATGTTGTACCCATATGCGCAAACTCATTCTCTAGGACACATGCACCATTACCAGGTTTTTATATGCAGCACGATCACTATTCATGTGTATACACACACCCTGGTAATTGCCATGTCACGACACTAGATAACTATAAATCTGAAACATGTTAAATGCTTAGACCTGTGCTATTGCAATAAATATTTAAAATGAAATCATAAGAATTGTTATTCTCGTGCATATATATCATTATATCACTTGCTCATGCCAAGTATAAATCATACATTGCAACTTGAATATTGATACCATTTGCATTCATTATCATTGACATATGCACCCATGATGATTTCATGAGATTTATGATATTTTTGGATTTCGAGGGAAAATCCGCAAGATTTCAAACTTATAATCTTTTAAAAATATAAAAGTTGCGGTTTTCTAGTGATGTAAAGTGTCGTCCACCATGAGTTTGCTGTGGTTTTCGAGACCCGTTTCGAGGAGGTGGATGAACCGTCTCGGGTAAATGGTGGGCCCGGTAAGGTACCCCGGGGCAAGAAGAACGCAGGAGATGGCGTTGAGCCTGGCAGGGGACGGACTACCTACCGGTGACTTCATTGGGCATGGCGGATATACAGAGGATACCGACCGTGGCCGTTAGATTGAGATATTGATATTTGACATCGATCAGCCGGACGGCTGAGGCCAGAGATACTTGACATGGATATATGAGGTTGAGACAGTTTTGAGGTGTCGTTGGTGGACACAGATTTGTTTATTTCATGGATATTATGCTTATATTTTAAAAGAGTTTCAAAAACAAAGAAAGAATAGTTCTTGTACTTACATGTTGAGATCTCGAGTTGACTCATATAGCATACATACATGTTAGTACATTCATGTGGCATACCTACATGCTAGTATACTGACGTTGCATACATACCTGCTAGTACATATAGCCATGCCTTCTAGAGATGCTAGGATACTTGTGTGCATGCATGCGATAGCTTTTATAGATGTTATTTGTTACTCACGAGCTGGAAACCCACCCCCGTTGTGCCACAGCTTTTCTGCAGGTCCGTTCCGTCAGCACTGTAGCGGCGGACACTTTGGCCTCTTTTGCTCTTTTTGCCTGGACTCGAGGCTTTTGCTCATAGGTGGGTTGTTATCATTTTGTACCACCTTATGCATTCATTGTATCTAGAGTACTCCATCTACTTCTATTTCATCGGTACCAGTTTTATTTGGATTATTGTATATTGACCTAGAGACGAGGTTGTGAGACTTATGGATCTTAAGCAGATGGAGTAAGTGACTTAAGCAGGGTACCGTAGCGTACGTATGTCCGCGGCATACTTGCGATACGGTACTCCGCCTAAGTGACTTTAGGTTTTACTTGCTTGAAATTCCTTCTTCAAATCCGTGTATCCTACGATTCTATTGCACCGTTCTTATTGTCATGTTTCCTGTACCAGTCGCTATGCCGCAGAAGGCTACCAGAGCGCAGAGGGCTGCCACCCGAGACGAGATTTGAGCTGGCTCGTCTGAGACTAGGACTGAGCATGGTGGTATGCCTACGCCGCAGGGACAAACTGATTCGCCTTCCTCAGGCCGTATGGATAGGCTTGAGTCTGGTATGGAGGAGCTGAGACAGATGATGGGGAGTATGCAGGAGCTACGTCAGATGGTGGGATCCTTAGTTGCGGCCAGTCGAGCATCAAGGCCGGAGGACGTACCCACTACATCCCAGACTACTATGATACCTGCTCCTACTACTACCACCGTGGCCATCCCGGTTTCGCTACAGGAGTTCATGAGGCTGAGACCTCCAGTCTTCACGGGTACCGATGCAGCAGAGGACCCTCAGACGTTCCTTGACAGTTTGGCCAGGATCTGCCGCTCGCTGAGATGTTCTGATGATCGATGGATAGAGCTGGCGAGTTTCCGACTAGAAGGCCTTGCACAGATATGGTGGGAGTCAGTTTTGAGAGGTCGAGCTGCAGGTCTACCGCCCATGACCTGGACCAAGTTCACAGCAGTCTTTCTAGCCCGTTTTCTTCCGGAGAGCGTTCGTGACGCCAAAGCTCGTAGTTTTGTGGCCTTGTTCAAGACTCCAGGGATGACGGTGTCTGAGTATGGCGTCCAGTTCACGCAGTTATCAAGATATGCTCCGTACTTGGTGGATACCGAAGCGAAGAGGGTGAATAGGTTCATACAAGGACTGGATGCCAAGCTATTTCTTGCCATTGGCGCCCAGCACTTCGATACATATTCAGCGGCTATGGATACAGCGTTGCGGATGGAGGCACGTATTTCAGCGACTTTGGCCGTTCCCGCGCCGAAGAGGATTCGTACCGGCACGCCAGATCAGAGGCAGCATGCCAGATTCTTTCCGAGAGATAGGGCCGGCAGACGGTTTGGACGAGGTAAGCTGTATGGTTCGTATCCACAGGGTCAGTAGGCATCGCCAGGATGTTTTGGGTGCGGGAGTCTGCACCATCGTATCAGAGACTGCCTGGCGAGTCGGCTTTTGTTGTGCAGGGGGACCGTGGTGCCGCCCCTCACATATTGATTTCTTCTCTTTGCGCTGATCAGCTGTTGAGAAAGGGATGTCGGGGATTTCTAGCCTATGTTTACGACATTAGAGCTACAGATATTCCATTGGACCAGGTTCTGATTGTATGCGAGTTCCCGGATGTTTTCCCTGATGAGCTGCCAGGATTGCCGCCTGAGCGCGATGTCGAGTTCTGTATTGATTTGATTCCCGGCTCGGGGCCTATTTCTATACCTCCTTATCGGATGGCCCCGGCGGAGCTTAGAGAGTTGAAGGTTCAGCTGCAAGATCTGTTAGATAAGGGACTTATTCGACCCAGTGTTTCTCCATGGGGTGCTCCGGTCCTGTTTGTGAAGAAGAAGGACGGAAGTTTGCGCTTATGTATCGACTACCGCCAGCTGAACAAAGTTACCGTGCGGAACAGATATCCGTTGCCACGCATTGATGACTTGTTCGACCAGCTTCAGTGTGCGGGTTATTTTTCGAGGATCGACTTGCGATCTGGATACCATCAGCTGCGGGTCCGACAGGAGGATATACCGAAGACAGCTTTCCGTACACGCTATGGCCACTATGAGTTTCTGGTGATGTCGTTCGGACTCACCAACGCCCCAACAGCATTTATGGATTTGATGAACCGTACATTCAGGCCGTATCTCGACTTGTTCATCATAGTGTTCATTGATGATATTTTGGTGTATTCCCGGAGCCGAGAGGAGCACGAGTAGCACTTGCGGATTACGTTGCAGACCTTGAGGGAGCACAAGCTTTTCGCAAAATTTTCCAAGTGTGCATTCTGGTTGGACAACGTTGGTTTCTTGGGTCACGTGATTACGAGAGAGGGCATATGTGTGGACCCGAAGAAGATTGAGGCCGTTCAGCAGTGGCCCAGACCGACATCGGTTTCGGAGATCCGTAGTTTTTTAGGCCTGGCTGGCTACTACAGGCGATTCGTTCAGGATATCTCCCGTATTGCTGCACCTTTGACCGTTTTGACCCGGAAGGGGGTTCCTTTCGTTTTGACGGAGGAGTGCGAGCACAGTTTTCAGCAGCTACGGACCTGTGTGACTACGGCGCCGGTTTTATCTTTGCCTTCAGGATCAAGCGGATTTGTGGTCTATTATGACGCTTCACGAGTAGGGCTAGGGTGCGTATTGATGCAGCATGACAGGGTGATCGCGTATGCTTCGCGGCAATTGAAGAAACATGAACAGAACTACCCCACTCGCGATTTGGAGATGGCTGCAGCGGTCTTTGCACATAAGATATGGCGTCATTACCTCTACGGCGAGTCGTGCCAAATATTCACTGACCACAAGAGCTTAAAGTATATATTTCAGCAGCGAGACCAGAATCTAAGACAACGTCATTGGATGGAGCTGGTGAAAGACTATGATTGCGATATCTTGTATCATCCGGGCAAGGCCAATGTAGTGGCGGATGCTTTGAGCAGGAGGCCCGGGGGTAGTCTATCATGTTTGCGCGCAGTGCAGAGGCAGTCGTCAGCAGATTGGCAGATTTTATGCGATAGCCGAGTTGAGTTCGAGTTCACTCCGACAGGGGGACAGCTTGCGCATGTTCGTGCACGTCCGCAGTTACTTGACCGCATTCGAGAGGCACAGCCCAGTGATGACCGACTTTCAGAGATCATGGAGCAGATTAGGCAGGGCAGAGATTCCGAGTTCGTGATCGACGATCAGGGCGTACTACGATTTGGGACTCGATTGTGCATACCAAATTCGGAGGGACTGTGACGTGAGATTCTTGAGGAGGCGCATAGATCTACATACATCGTTCATCCAGGTTCCACCAAGATGTACCGTGACTTGAGAGATGTTTATTGGTGGGACGGGATGAAGAGAGATGTCACAGACTTCGTATCGAGATGCCTGACTTGTCAGCAAGTCAAGGCCGAGCACCAGAGGCCAGCAGAAGAGTTGCAGCGTTTACCCATTCCGGAGTGGAAATGGGAGCAGATTTCGATGGACTTCGTTGTGGGTCTACGCAGGACCAGTCGAGGGTACGACTCCATTTGGGTGATGGTGGATCGATTGAAGAAAGCGGCTCACTTCCTGCCAGTGAAGACCACTTTCAGTTTTGCTCAGTATGCCCAGATTTACATCGACGAGATCGTGCGGTTACATGGCGTACCGACTTGTATAGTATTAGATCGAGGCACCCAGTTTACCAGCCGACTATGGCAGAGACTTCAGGAGGCGTTGGGCACCCGTTTGAGTTTCAGCACTGCATTTCATCCGCAGACCGACGGACAGTCAGAGCGGACTATTCATACTCTCGAGGACATTCTCAGAGCGTACGTTTTGGACTTTGGCGGTAGCTGGGATCGTCATTTACCTCTAGTGGAGTTCTCCTACAATAACAGCTTCTAGGATACTATTCAGAAAGCACCTTTCGAGGCCTTGTATTGGAGGAGATGTAGATCGCCCGTCTGTTGGATTGAGCTGAGCGAGAGCAGTATTTTTGGGCCGCAGATCGTGCAGGAGATGACCGAGAAAGTGCAGTTGATTCGAGATCGGATGAGAGCGGCTCAGAGCAGGCAGAAATCGTATGCAGACAGACGCCGTCGCAAATTAGAGTTTGCAGTTGGTGATCATGTTTTTCTGAGGGTCTCTCCGATGAAGGGCGTGATGCGATTTGGGTGAAAAGGAAAGCTTAGACCCAGATTTGTGGGTCCCTTTGAGATCCTTGAGCGTGTCGGCGCTGTTTCATATCGTTTGGATCTTCCACCCAGCTTTTCAGATGTTCACCCCGTCTTCTACGTGTCTATGCTACGCAGATATCTTCATGACCCTTCCCACACAATTCAGCATCAGACCGTTCAGCTTGAGATCGACCTTTCGTTCACCGTGCAACAAGTTGAGATATTGGATCGGCAGGTGAAGAAACTTTGATCAAAGGTCCTGCCGTCTGTGAAGGTTCTTTGGCGCAGCCCGAATGGTGAGGAGATCACTTGGGAGGCCGAGGGAGTGGTGCGGAAGAAATTCCCTCTTCTTTCTGAAGGTACGCGTAGTTTTGTATTTTAAAATTCGGGGACGAATTTTCTTAAGGGGGGAAGACAGTAACACCTGAGTCTAGGGTTAGTGGTAATTGTGTGTTAATGTGGGGTTTTTGGTAAAAAGTTTACCAAAACGGGTTTCTAGTAATTTATCTGGTTTTATGGTTATTTTTGTAGAATTTTATCTCGACCACACACGCTTGTGCATGATAACTAGGGTTAAGCCTAGGGTTACCAAGTTTGGGTGTGCATGGTAGGTTAACCATGTTTAGCCAACCATGGTGGGTTAGGCCTTTAGTTAAGATAATTGGGTTAATTATGAGTTTTAGATTTGGTTAAGGGTGATTAGGGTTTAGGGTTGACTTGTGATGAGAAGGAGAGATTTTGATGGGTGTCATGCAAGCATTTAATGAGAGAGAGAGAATGGTGGCTCCTAGGTTGGGTCACCATCCATCTCCTCAAACCTTTTTGCATGTCTCCTCACATTATCTTTCACTCCCTCACATCTCTCTCTCACTCACACACTCACATCAGCCCAAATATAATCATTTCAGCCACCAAATCAACACCAAACAGCCACAATTCAGCAGTAGATGCTGCACAAACAGCCACATCAGCCCCTAACATCATTGCAAACAACAGCCCCAACTTCATAAACAACACCAACGCAACACTTCACCACAACAAACACAGCAGCAGCAGTTGCTACAGCAACCCAAAGTACACAAAAAAAGAAAACAGCATCAGCATCAGCCTGTAGCAACAGAAAATAGACACAATGAAGCAGATCAGCAACTGCAGCAAGGATTTAGGCACTTTGAAGCACTTCAGCAACACAACACCCTCCTCCTTCTTCTCTTCTTCTTCATCTAGGATCTCTAGAGGTATAACCCCCTCAACCCGACTTATATTTGCTAAAGATATGGATATCTAGCTTAGTTTAGTGTTATTATATGTTTTAGTGGTAGTTTTAGGTAATTTAGGGAAGTTTTGACAAAGTAATCATTGTGATGGTTAGAGTAGCCTTATTAGATGCTGGTGAGACTAGATTAACCAAGTTTGGTCCCAGATTTCATAAAAATACCCAATTTATCCGACTTAGCATAATTTAGCAGTTTTAGTGACTTTTTAGCCTCTGTTAGATCTGCTGTTGACCCGAACCTTTAAAAATAAAATTGTGAAGACTGTAGCACAGTGACCTTAGCAGAGACACACACACAGAGCACAGGGACCCATCTCCTCCCACTCTTGGCCGCCGGTTTATTGAATCTGGCCGCAATTTGTGGCCAGAGTAGGGGGTAGGGTGTTGGGTTTTTGGGTGTGGGGTCCTGCTGGGTAGCTTAGTGTTTTGGTATCTGCAACTTTTTAAGTAAGGCCCAGAGGCAAAATCTGGAGCTATAAACGCGTTTTCGATGTTTTAAGTCTTGTGCGACAAGCGCGTGATGCGCGTGGTTCTTGTGGCGCGCTGCGCGACACAGTGCGTCGGAGTAGGTTCTGGTGGGTTTGTGCGCGTCGCGACGTGTCGTGTGAACGCGCGTTTAGTTTCACGCACGCGTATCCCTTTTATCGATATATCATGTTTTGCAGGATTATTCCTTATATGGTGACTTTTGTAAATTCTAGGTTCGCCGGCAGAGACTTCGAGCGCAGCGGAGAAAGGGAAGCAGGGGGTCGGAGACACCTAGCGCGGGATCACGGTTGAGTAGATTTCACATCTATGGGGGACGATCGTTTGGATGGCGCAAGTCGCCCGAAAGGTTTAGTAAACTTGAAAAGAGTAAACTTTAACATTTACTTGTGACATGAGAAATAATAATACTTGCTTGATAATTGCTGCGTTAGGATCTATATGTTGTATCCATATGCGCAAACTCATTCTGTAGGACACATGCACCATTACCAGGTTTTTATATGCAGCATGAGCACTGTTCATGGGTACACACACACCCTAGTAATTGCCATGTCACGACACTAGATAACTATAAATCTGAAACATGTTAATTGCTTAGACCTATGCTATTGCAATAAATATTTAAAATGAAATCATAAGAATTGTTATTCTTGTGCATAAATATCATTATATCACTTGCTCATGCCTAGTATAAATCATACATTGCAACTTGAACATTGATACCATTTGCATTCATTATCATTGACATATGCACCCATGATGATTTCATGAGATTTACGATATTTCTGGATTTCGGGGGAAAAGCCGCAAGATTTCGAACTTATGATCTTTTAAAAATATAAAAGTTGTGGTTTTCTAGTGATGTAAAGTGTCCTCCACCATGAGTTTGCTGTGGTTTTCAAGACCCGTTTCGAGGAGGTGGATGAACCGTCTCGGATACATGGTGGGCCCGGTAAGGTACCCCGGGGCAAGAAGATCGCAGGAGATGGCGTTGAGCCTGGCAGGGGACGAACTATCTACCGGTGACTTTATTGGGCACGGCGAATATCCAGAGGATACCGACCGTAGCCGTTAGATTGAGATATTGATATTTGACATGGATCAGCCGGACGGCTGAGGCCAGAGATACTTGACATGGATATATGAGGTTGAGACAGTTTTGAGGTGTCGTTGCTGGACACAGATTTGTTTATTTCATGGATATTATGCTGATATTTGAAAAGAGTTTCAAAAAAAAAGAAAGAATAGTTCTTATACTTACATGTTGAGATCTCGAGTTGACTCATATAGCATACATACATGTTAGTACATTCATGTGGCATACCTACCTGCTAGCACACTGATGCTGCATACATACCTGCTAGTACATATAGCTATGCCTGCTTGAGATGCTAGGATACTTGTGTGGATGCATGCGATAGCCTTTGTAGATGTTATTTATTACTCACGAGCTGGCAACTCACCCCCGTTATGCCACAGCTTTTCTGCAGGTCCGTTCCGCCAGCACTGTAGCGGCGGACACTTTTGCCTCTTTTGCTCTTTTTGCCTGGACTCGAGGCTTTTGCTCATAGGTGGGTTGTTATCATTTTGTACCACCTTATGCATTCATTGTATCTAGAGTACTCCATCTACTACTATTTCAGCTGTACCAGTTTTATTTGGATTATTGTATATTGACCTAGAGACGAGGTTGTGAGACTTGTGGATCTTATATTATTTGGGGTCGAGCTCAATTGAGTCGACATGTTATTTTACTTGTTCTTCATGCTTATTTTTGCACATTGTTATTTTACATTGCGTGGGATTTGTGACCGCCTTGAGGCGAAAAGCTAGCTCCCGCTTGGGGATGCCATTTTCCTGTGATTCACTTATATTCCTGTTTGTACCCGTTTGGGAGGTTATTTTTACAAAGGAAACTCTGTCGGAATTTTTGGGAAAAAAAGGGAAAGTTGTTTTAAAAAGGACTTGATGTAGTAAAGTGTTTTAAGTAAATTGGTTTTCCTTCACTCTATTTCTAATTCAGGTTTGGTTTTCTGGGCTTCGGCTTACTTATTTTACGGACGCTTTGAGGAGTTTTGTAACTTAAGTGCCGGTCGCGTTCCGTACCCTGCGGGTCGTGACACCAAAAGTCCAATATCTCGGGCTCCGTCTATCCAGACTGGCCCATATCATATGATCTCAAAACCTCAAAGTCTCAATATCTCGTGCTCCGGCTATCCGGACTGGCCCCTGGGCACCAGCTATCCGGACTGGCCCAAATCATCAAATCTCACGACTACGTCGATATCCTCCGGATATCCGTTGCGTCACAAATAACCGGTCGGTAGTTCTCCCCTGCCAGGCTCAACGCCATCATCTGCGACCATCTTGCCCCGGGGTGCCGCACCTGGTCCACCATGCACCCACAGACGGTTCCTCCTCCTCGAATCGAGTGTATGATATCGCTCAAGAGCCGAGAAAACTCATGGTGGACATATCTCATATCATATCACAAGAAAACCGCACTTTTTATCTTTTGAAAATGATAATTGAGTTTAATAAATCTTGTGGTTTCTCCAAATCCAGAAATCTGATGGAAAAATCCGAAATCCAAAAATGAAGAGTCAATAATAATGAATACCGGGCTCCGGCATTCCGGACTGGCCCATAATATCGCATGGCAAATGAATATATAAATATGCATGAAATATCACCATAATAAATGCAATACCTAAACTAGCACAGTAATGATATACCGGAACTATCAGCTAGCAAGCGATATCAACGAAATAATATTCTCTAAAGTGTACGTGACATGGAAATTACCGATGATGATGTGTGTGAGCCGGCAATCAAGTGTACGTGGAGCATACGCATCATCGGTAATGGTGCTGGTGTCCTGACAGCACGGATCATAATCAATAAAGTACACATTAAGCATGCAATGCAATGATAACAACATGAATATATGGAAAATGAGCAATAACGCAACAATAAGGAAATATACGTTCCTATATACGAGTCATACAATTTTTCGTGTCTGAAATCACACGAATCGTGGTTTTTAGAAAATAGGGGCTACGGTGCTTTTAATAAAAGTACATCCTTTGAAATATCCGTAGTATCCCTCGGCCTGTCTTTAAAATACTCACGATTCATTGGTTTTGGAAATGCGTTTGACTCAAGCCCAGTCTAATATCTACTGAGTAACTACAAGACAAATCTATGAGACTAATCAAAGGGTTAGGAAAAACCACCTAAGTCTGAGTCGATATATATATGTATATATATTATATATATATATAGTCAGTGATCCCGCCTCAATAGCGTCATATGCGATAAAATATAATGAGTGCGGATCAATCATCATATTTATATCTCGTACGGTAAATCCATCGTACGGCATCCCCAATATCGGTGTACGGGTCGCCTATCACATATACATCAATATCCGTATGGTATCATTATCAATATAACATGAACATGGTACTGATCTAAGTCTAGTACATACCGATACCATCAACATATATCTGCGTGTGTATGAAAACACAACGCCTAACGATCCTTTATAATAATATGTCGTATCTCAAAACACGACCCAAATCACATCACCGATCTCATGACATCCAGCCAAATCACATCGACTCATCTCCAATATCATATACTATCTTTGTCATCCATGTATACATATACATATATATATATATATATTTATTTATATATTCACATACATACATATATGTATTTAAGTATGTATGTATGTATATATATATATATATATATATATATCCCCATACACGCACAAGATAAAACAAATAAAGTGTGTGCGTGTGTGTGTATGTATAGCCTATACTCTAGGGTTCGCGACTAAGAAACTAACTAAAGCATTATCATCCAAAGTCGCCAACACTAATCCAAAGTCGCCTAAGCAATACTTGCTATGTATGCACATCTCATAACAACACATATATACATATAAATATCATAACGCATCAAAATGCTACGAACTTGCGGGGGTGCTATACTCCATACATCCGACTTCCCCCGTAGATATATATCTACTCACCTGATCCTTGCTTGTCGAAGTCGATGTCACCATCCCCTTCTTCATCGTCCGAAGTCCACGTGAGGGTACCTACATATCACATATATCGTATCGCATCAAAACGTCCAATTCAAAACCAAAACGACACGCGAAACACACATAAGTTAGAACCTATGGTGTACTCATGCAAAAGAGCCAAATAACACCCGATATCGACGTGCAAATGTCAAGTGACCGATACAAAACAAAAAACCAAAACTTTAAGTCATTAAAACACACAAAACATTGAGCAACAACTAAGAAAACTGGTCCCAGATTTTGTTTTAGGTGAAATCAAGCTAAACAAAGAATACTGGGATGTAGTATAGGAGGTATATTAGCTACAGAAGAAAATTCAACACGATCCTCCACTTTTTGGCCGGCCACATAGACCAAAAATCCGGTGAGATCGGTTTGGAAGGCTCAGAAAGGGTTCGTTCTTGCACGGTGGTCTCGTTGTGGTCCAACTAGGTCTCTGGGATTGTTTTTTTTTCCCTGAAAAACTCCCGGGTCACTCCAGATTCCCTGTAGTCCCTAATTGCACACAAAACCGATATCGAACATCTATAGTCCAAGTCTTGGGTTTGTCACTGGTTTGGTCTGGGTTTATAACACTAAAGGGGTTTGTAGTCACTAATTACACTCAAGTTCACCACCACAACTCAAGAATCCCCTAAACCTCATCTAGAAATTTTCATATGTCACAAACCTCACTATATCGATTCTAAACTAAACATAAAAGCTAAAGAAACTCTAATACTACACTAATAGTGCAGGAAATACCTCATTTAGTAACTCAAGAAAATTCTTGAGTCACCCCAAGTGCTCAAAATCCTAGCTTTTTTGGTCCAAAGTGCTTGTAGTGAGCTTGTGCACATTTTTAACAAAAAGGGGATGATATTTTGATGTGTTTTTGGGTGTATTGTGAGGGGTTGGGATGGTAGAGGGAAGAGGGAAGAGGGCATCCAAGGATGAAGAAGGAGAAGAAAATGGTGAAAGGAATGAAGTGAAAACAATGAAGGCCTTGGTCAAATGACCCCTCACCTCTCTCTCTCTTCTCTCTCTTGCCCATACTTCTTATTTTAATCCCTTTTATTTTATTTTCTTTTGTTTTGTTTTCTTTTCCTTTTTCATTTAAAAACCAATCATGCAAGAAAAATAAAGAAAAGCCATGGTAGAAAAAATGTAACAATGTGTAATATGACATGGTGCATGTCATGTGCACAAATCAAGCTTAATACACGATTAGTGATATTTAATCGCGATTAACATTAAAATGGAATATAATTAATCATAAAGAATTTATAATTTTCTTAAATCATATAAAGCACACTCATTTCAGTAAACCCTATAATTTTCCAAATATTTCCTACTTTATCGGTATTTAATCATACCGCCATATTGAAATATTCATAATAATTATTATTTAATTATATAAATTCCCAAAATAATATTTATTTTTCTGAAATGTTACAACGACACATCAAAATCATGGAACCTGAGTGCCCAATACCGACACTCGAAACATCATAAAACCCGTGTTTAGCATCGACACGTAAATCCTCATATCTCGGGCTCCGTCAGTCCGGCATATCCATCTCACGACTCCGGTCGGTATCCTCCGGATAACCGCCGGGTCCAAACTATCACCGGTAAGTAGTAGTCCCTCTGCCAGGATCATCGTCTATTGCACAACATACATTTCTTGCCCCGGAGTACCATACCGAGTCCACCATGTAACCGCAAACGAATCGTCCATCTCCTCGAATCGGGTTTCTAAAACCAATCTCAGAACCGAGAAAACTCATGGTGAGCGCCTCGAAATATCATATCAAGAGAAACCGAGTTTTTCAAACAAAACATAATTTCCTTTGAAATATAACTACGGTTCTCAAATCCAGAATCTCATGAAAACAGTATCTCAATGCGTATAATCATAAAGCATGATGTATGCAAACATAGAACAGAAATGTGTGCATATCAGTTTATCAAGCAATATAGAATAGTGATGTGAGCATATCATTATATCATGCAACATAGAATAGTGATGTGAGCATATCAGTATATCATGCCAACGAGTCATGCGATAATACTGAACGATTAATGGTAATAGCATGATATATAAATTTGACTGTGTAAGTGACATAGCAATTACCTATGATGAAAGTGTGTGAGCCGGAAAATCTGTGTAAATGTAACATACACATCATCAATAATTGTGCATGTGTACTAGTCGATGATATCATAACAAATAACGGAAGCACAGGTATATGTAATGCAATGAGAATATCGTAAACGTAGCAGAAAGTAAATCGTAAGCGCACTATTCTAAGGTATACGTATCTAATCTAACACCTACATAAGATCTAAACTAAGTAGTGTAGACATGGATTAACAATATCTATAACATATCTGAGTCGATGAATCTATCAATCGGCAGTCCAGCCTCACAGCATCACGTACGGTATAATCCATCGTACGGCATCCTCGCGTCAAGGGTATAGATCAATCATCAGGTAAAACTCATCGCGTACGGTAATCCATCATACGGCGGTGTTAAACAAATAGAGATTCTATCAACCTATATAACAATGAGGGTACAGATCTAACGTCTCGTACGGTATATCACTCATTATTCTCATAAATATATATTTATCTTATTTTACCGATCTTATAACACATCTATCACAATCTTATCATATTCATCGATCTCATGTCATATCCTTATAGATCCCGTCTCATATCTTGGTATATGTAGTCAATCATTCATATCATCTCCAACTAACATTTTGATCATATCCATAGTTTCCTAGTGTAGGTTTCTCCGACTATATTCTATATATCAGTCTCCATTTTATAATTGCAAGGGTTCTATACGTCATCCACCCGACTTCCCCCATAGATATAAATATACTCACCTGCTAAACTCCATGTTGAGCCAAAGTTGATGTGCTTCGTCGTCTCGGAAATCCACGCGAACGTACCTACATATCAACACACAATCGAAATGATATTAAAATCAGGTCTGAAAACCAATATGGCACACGAATTGCTTATAGGTTAGAACTGTTAGTTATATGTATGCCCTAGAGGCCATTACTGTACATAGGATGTATATTGTAGTGGATGCTGGGACATATATAGGGAGGACTTTCTTGCTCGACATGATAGTATGCTATCTGGTTACTCTTTACCTTAACGTGTACACTGATTGTCTCTATGTTACATGTTGGTAAAGCCCTTAGGATCTGTACTTGACTACCTGGACTATGATGCGGATCATACTAGTGGGGACATGGTAGTCCATAAGTACATCCTTCAAAGTCCTTAGTGGTGGGTGTATCGAGATGGGGCATCGATATACCAGAGTAGACTAGCGTATACCTTCTCGACCCATACAGATGGGCGATGGATGATCCCATATCCATTGGTGTTTGACATCGGAGATGATATACGGGTGCTCAATAGAGACTGGGTACACTGGACGGACTCGCCGAGAACTCCCAGATGGTATTATACCTCACGTCAGATGGCAGTTCTCAGGTGACACTGGTACAGAGTAGTCTGTTGACCCGAGATCGTCATAGAGTCTTGTATGGTTCCCACTGTGCTTTGATTTTCATCTTACCACGTCCAAGAGGGCGTGCAAAACGGTGGTTTTTGGGTACAGTCCCGAGTCACATGGAGGCAATGAGCGATAGGAGGGGATTCGTCTCTCCCGGTATAGGGGGTTGATGTTGCGCTGTGTTCGATTGGCTATAACAGGAAATCCCTGGCCAGGGTTGCTGAGATTTACTGGTAAGTATTACCAGTAGTTTCTCGAAGTGTTATAGACCTCATATCGACACGACTTATCGAGCTATTGGGGTCTGACGTTTACCACCCCTAGGCGAGATATGCGACATATCAAACGATCAGACCGGACTGTACGGTAGTGTTACTGGTTGGATTCACTGGAGTGTGAGCGGACTTGCTCATCGATCTTCAGATCGCTCAATATCCGAGTGGCCGTTACGTTTAGCAGACCGCTTGCGGCTTGTGGGTATTTGATATGATCATCGCCTGCTGCCGGCGTATTGACGAGTCTTTAGAGTCCTACACAGAGGTTTCCTGGCTCAAGCAAAACGAAATAGGAGCGCATATAAGATATGTGCGGGACCGAGAATAATGCGTGTATGTGATACCGTATTCCATTCTCGCGATGAATGTATCGATTAGGTTATATGCGATATACCCTAGTTATCGAATCAAAGGTTGATTTGATAAGCCAATACATTATATACTAGTCGGTTGTGTGCGACATGACCGGGTCATTGAATCAAGTGTTGATTTAATTATTTAATGCATAATTATATATTTGATTTATACTTTGCATTAACTAGTATCGGTTCACTTTAAATGGATTTTCTCACTCGGGTGTGAGCATTACATATGCGATATGATTTTGTGCATTTGATTGTATCATGTTTGATGATACATGATTACTTGGTTAAGTGCAAAGAATTAAACCATGGTTAAAAGAATGGTTAGGGTTTCATTTCCTTTATTTATTTGTTTATTCATTTTGGAAAAGAGGAGAAAAGAATGGTGGCTTAATTTGGAGTTTAGTTGAAGCTTCATGAAACTTTGATCAAGTCAACCATTCTTATCTCATCCTTAACCCTAACCATTCCCACTAACCATGATTCATTCTCTACACTTGACTCTAGTTAACATTATGATAAGTTTTTATTTTTCTATTGTTTTTAATGAACTTATCATATATTTCTTTCTTCTTCTTCTTAATGAGCAAGGAAGAAAAAGCTTTCTTCATCAATGGTGATTGATGATAAAGAGTGAGAAATCCAAATCTAAAGTCTACCCACTTCCTATTTCTTCATCCTCTACCTCTTGCCAAGTAGTAGAGTGTGTTCTCTTCACAAGTTTTTGGACTTGGTGAAGTCGGAGCTTGATTTAGGGATGCCTCGACGTAGATCATCTTCGGTACGTCGTCGATGACCTAGCCCGCTTCTTCTCCGATGAAGCCGACGCAAGAGCCCGGATTTTGGATTTGTACAGCGGAGATGACTTCTTCATGGAGCTATGGAGGTGGACAAACGGATCTACAAAGGTTGTATATCCGTATCCCTTAGTTAACTGTTAACTAGATTACTTTTTCGCCTAGATTTCTAGCAAACGATCCATAGTCGGGCTTCTCGGCACCTAGATTTTTTTGAAATTGGCATGATCGATGCCTTGTGAGACCTCACTAGAGTGCCTAGGAACCCTACAGTGGTATCAGAGCTAGGTTAGAGCCTTAGGCGAAGTCCCGACGGAGTTTGAAGTCCGAACGAACCCGAAACTATAATTCCAAGGTGCTCTCTGGAAAATTTCTGAAATTTTGGATTTTTGTCAATTAAAAATGTCCAGAAAATCATGCAGGGTCTTATATGAAATACTGTGAAATTCGAGGGCCTGATTCAACTTTTCCACCGCGGAACCGCGTCACGAGCTATGCATGCGCGGCGGTTCCGCGGCCGTACTGTCCCATTGTCTGGTTATTTTTCCACAGTAATTCATGAATTCAGAGATTATGTTTTCTGGGTATTTTATTGTGACTCTACAGAAGAGTATTTTGGGGTTGCTTTGGGGATTCAATTATTCGTTTGGGTTATCAAATTTCGTCTTTGTGTATTTCCGGATAATTTCCAGAATATGTTAAAAAGTTCGACCGGATATAAATACCCAATTTTTCCCCTGTCAGGAAATTTCCAAGTGTTGGATTTTTCCGTAGTTTAACGACGTTCTAAGTAGTGCAAGTAACGCGATGGACCCTCTATAAGACAACAAACCTTAACTCGATTATGTGACCGTCTTGAACTGCCCTTTGAACCTTCGGGTTTGGGGCAGTACGGCGTGCCACATGTGAGGCGTTGGCTTGACCCTTCTACGGCTGGACCGTTGGTACTGAGGCACGAACTGAATGTTGCTAGACTTATTTCATGTGTTGGACTGTATCGGGAAAACTTGGGTATTAGACTGTTCGATCGGAAAGTTTAACATTATCTGTTTATCTGGAATGTGATAAAATAATTGGAATTCACAAACAGTTATGAGATAACTGGATGAATGTTATAAATTTAGCAGTTTAGTCCCATATGATATTGAAAAGAGTTTTCGATAATGAGACTAAAATGCGGGATTTATATCTGTTAGGCATGCGATGTCTAAAGGAGTTGCGGATTTCAACTGTTGTAGTTTTACACTTTCTTTTCTGTGACCGTAAGTGTAGTATGTACATATCGCCGGTTTCGTTGCTATACGTCAAAGACAATTGGGGTATGCATACTTACTTACGTTGATGACATGTGATGTTATGTGTTGCTGGATATGTTATATTGGATCATCGTATTCGAATAGCCGGGGGTTTTTATGTGAGATGAGTGTTTTTCATTTTCATTCATGTAAAAACTTGTATGTAATATTCTTTTATTTGGGGCACTTCCAGGTAGCGGAAGATGTCACCTTTTGTATATTATTTACTTTTCCGCATTAGGATAGACCCAAGGAGGGGAGCACAAGTAACCGGGTTCTGGGGTCCAGTGGGAGACCAACTCGAGGAGTCGAGTCCGGGTCTCCTAACCCTAGAATTGGCAGGGTTGCTTGCCGCTCTCGTAGGGGTCTAGGGGTGTGGGATTGGCTATTCATCACGACCGTGGAATCCGTGTTTTATACTGGCTCGTATTGAAAACACGGACGTCCTAGTATATCCAATATTTCATATGTTTATTCTGCTGCGATATCTGTGTTGTGACTCTGTGATGGATATAGTATATAGTATATATGATATATTATATAGACGTTACTTATGTTTTACACCCGCGCTAGCCCTGCCCTGCTCTGTCGTTAGTTACCTAACCTAACGGTGCACGAGGGGACATCGAGGCGAATGCGGATGGCATAAGTGTACGTCATATCTATCTGTGATGTTTAGGTATTTAAATGATGGGACTTCATTAATGTGATTAATGAAAGAAAAGAAACCTAAGATGTTGTGGAATCGAATTTTAAACAAAACAGGTAGCTACAGTTCTTGCTTTGCACAGTGGTATATATGATATACCCTGCACCTTATTCGATGAGGAAAGGACCGAGATCCCTTCACCGGGAGTGACTCCTTTAGCAGTAACTGGCAGATGCTACACACTCGGTTTGGTTTTGATTGCTTTTAAGAGTTTTTGCTTTGCACAGCGATATATATGATATATCCCGCACCTCATTCGACGAGGAAAGGACCGAGATCCCTTCACCGGGAGTGACTCCTTTAGCAAAACTGAAAAGCCTCAAAATCACTCCATTTCAAAACATCATTTGATTCTACAACGATATCAAGTTCATTACGCTCATGGTTTTATGAAAACCTGCGTAGCCCTCCGTCATTTCAGATAAGTACTAGTTAGTATTCGTGCTACGGTAGTTTGGCATTCGTCAAGGCGTAGTGTACGGTAGCTAACTAGTATTTATCTGCTTATGCGTATGATGCAGATTGGATTAGGGTATTCGTACGGCGTTGTTTGGCATTCGTCAAGGGTCGTGCGGGTGGGTTTAATTCAATCATGAAATGTACGGGTTGAACTTGACTAGTGGACTATGGGTTGTTTGGCATTCGTCAAGGTCATAGAACACTAGGGGCAAAATATTATCGGGAATTTCAAGTGTTGAAATTTGCAATGAGATTGCATACCTTCTATGAGATAGTTGGATCCCGATACCCGCTGCGAGTAAGAGTTACTCCTTGGAGAGTTTTATACATTACAATTAGCCGATCAAGTAGCTGTCTAGAAAGGTGTCAACGGGGTTACGCCTCTGGGAAAACGAGGTTTACATTAATTAGGTTCGTGCGAAAGCACGGGGGACCTCCTTCAAAGTACCGACACTGGCCTGGCTGAAAGATTGGCGAACTTGTAGTGTGTAATTAATCCCGGCTAGACTTTCCTTTTAGGGTTTGAAGGAAGATTTGATAAAAAGCAGTGGGAGCCATCCTGATTAGATAAAATAATATCCAATCTATTCTTGACAGAGCGCACGCTGAGTGATTTCTTCTCTCTCTCTCCTGGTAGCAACCATATCATGCCTTAATCAAGATAATAATACGGATAATTGACCGAACCCGCTTGTTATACTGAGCTGGGGAACGTTGGTCCCGCTCCAACTTATAATTGTTATAAGACAGAGCAGGAAATTGGGAAATACCAGATTGCCCGTGCCGCCCAAACGAAGAGAGTGCATGTTGATGCATCATCTTCGGGTGTGTTCATTATACAGAACTGTTTCTCAGTATCCTCTGCATCCTGGGTATATGATACCGGATCAGGATCCCAGATATGTAATCTGTTACATAGGGCTACAAAAAGGGAGAAAACTGAGAACGGGTGATAAGTTTCATGAGGCAGAAAACGGGGCAAGTGTTGCAGCCAAGTCTGTCGGTCACTGTCACCCTGTATTACTAATACATTGATTCTGAATGAATGTTATTAGATACCGAACCTGATATACAAAATCATATCAGTCTCTTTATTAGTAAAGAAATGATAAAATTTTGTATTGTTAG
This sequence comes from Agapanthus africanus, assembly GCA_030015575.1. Taxonomy (NCBI): domain Eukaryota; kingdom Viridiplantae; phylum Streptophyta; class Magnoliopsida; order Asparagales; family Amaryllidaceae; genus Agapanthus; species Agapanthus africanus. Next base: position 210,988,689 of record JASDDO010000006.1, read on the forward strand.
ATAATGTTTTGAACATTTCCTATATCAAAAGTTGATCGGTTCAGGCACGTTATCTAAAAGCATTAATGTTCTAAATCAAACTACAGTTCTTTGTATACAGAACACACACAAGAGGAAAAGTTCAGAAATGGACGAATTCTTCTTGAGGTATTGTAGACTAGGTCATATCAATGCGACCCGACTAGCTAGAGTTACATAAAGATGCATATTTAAATTAGTTTGAATTTACATCTTGTGAAACTCGCCAGTCATGTCACAAAGATAAGATGACACCAGCTCTGTTTATTGGAAACAGAGAAAGAGTTAGTGAACTCTTGGGATGATACATGTTGATGTATATAGGTCCCCTGTCTACACATGCCAGGACTGATTCTTTATACTTCATTACATTCTCTGATGATCTTTCGAGTTTCAGACCTATGTTCCTGTTGAAACACAAGTCCGAACCTTTTGAGATATTCACAGAATATAAGCGAGAAGTAGAGAACCAATATACGAGTAAAAGTATTATGTCCTTTGATGAGATCAAGGAGGAGAATACTTGTGCACGGAAATCCTGGACTATTCTAAAGGAGAATGAGATTCTCTCTCAGCATTACTCCTCCGTATACACCATAGCACGATGGTATATCGGGGCGGAGCAGATACACCCTATCTGATAAGGTGTGCTTTATGATGAGTACTACTGAGTTACCTGTTTCCTTTTGGGAGTTATGCACTTATGAAGTTGCATACCTATTGAATAGGGTTCAAATCAAATCAGTTGCCTACCACTTCATATGTGATATGGAAAGGGAAGAGCCCATATCTTAAGTTAGTTAAGTTTTGAGGTTGTCCGGCCTATGTCTAAAAGCAAAATCCGGACAAGCTCGAGGCAAGGACTGTTATGTAGAACTGGAAAGGTTCCAGCTATACAAACTACTGCAGATGATTTGATAGAACCAAAGGATTCAGTAGATTCCAACGAACCTCAGCCTCTCCGCCGATCTAGTAGGGTTCCTCACCCACCTGAGAGATACTTCGGTTTCTCTATGACAGTGGGAGCGAGGATTGCGTCATGAGATGATGACCCAACTAGTTTCGACCTGGCCATCAGGAGTAAGACTCTGTAAGAATGGCTGGATGTTTAGCGATCTGAGATGGAATCCTTATACACCAACAAAGTATGGACTTTAGTTGCTATATCTGAAGGGTTAAATCCCCATCAGGAGCAAGTATATCTTGAGAAGATTACTTGGTGTACATGGAAAGGTTGAGACTTTCAAAGCTACACTTGTTAAAGGTTTTCATCATCAACCAGGCGTGGATAGTGGTGAAACCTCTTCAAGTAGCTATGCTTAAGTCCATCCAGATCCTACTTGCCACGGCTACATACCATGACTACGATATCTGGTGGTTGGGTGTCATGACTGCTTTTTTAAATGATGTTTTAGAAGAGTGCATCTATAAGTACACAGCCAGAGGGCTTCGTAGACAGTGGGAGCAGCGGAAACGTGTGCAAGATGCTTTATAGGATTAAAGCAGGCATCGCGGAGTTGGAACATCTGTTTTGATGAATTAGTCAAAGTGTTTGACATCATCAAAATGGTAGATGAACCTTGTATAAACAAAAAGGTAGTAGAGAGTATGGTGGTGATCCTCGTAGAGTACGTGGATGACATACTCTTGATAAGAAAGGAGTTTCTTATGCTACGCTTGATCAATCTCCGTTTATCACAAAGATTCTCCGTATAGGATCAAAATGATACCTACTAAATCCTGGATTTTGGATCTATGAGATAGATCTAATTGGATGTTAGGATACTCACTAGTAGTAGTGAGATGGTATCAATCGATCCTGGAGAGAATCACTGGAAGTGTTCCAGAGTGATATAGACGACTGAATGTCAGCCGCAGGCATTGTCCTTACCCTCAGTAAAGGGACGGTATGTTGGAAGAGTTCCAAGCTAGATACCGTGACATACTAGACGATAAAGGCAGGATACATCGCTACTTAAGATGCTACCAAAGAGGATGTTTGGGTGTATATTGGTTCATGAGATGAACCACGTTCCTACCATTGTGAGACTATGGAGTTGTGGCTTATGCCAAGGAACACCGGTCCCATCAGTGATCCAGACTTATTCTAAGGCAGTATCACCTGATCATGGAGATGGTTGATCTCCAGGTTGATCGAGGCAAGGAGAGCAGACTTAGAGGATAACACGGCGGATCCACTCACGAAGGCCTATTCCCAGAGAGAGACTTTTATGGGATGGTTGAGTATGAGATACTTCGACCACTGCTACAGATGGCCCTAGTGCAAGTGGGAGATTGTTAGTTATATGTATGCCCTAGAGGCCATTACTGTACATAGGATGTATATTGTAGTGGATGCTGGGACATATATAGGGAGGACTTTCTTGCTCGACATGATAGTATGCTAACTGGTTACTCTTTACCTTAACGTGTACACTGATTGTCTCTCTGTTACATGTTGGTAAAGCCCTTAGGATCTGTACTTGACTACCTGGACTATGATGCGGATCATACTAGTGGGGACATGGTAGTCCATAAGTACATCCTTCAAAGTCCCTAGTCGTGGGTGTATCGAGATGGGGCATCGATATACCAGAGTAGACTAGCGTATACCTTCTCGACCCATACAGATGGGCGATGGATGATCCCATATCCATTGGTGTTTGACATCGGAGATGATATACGGGTGCTCAGTAGAGACTGGGTACACTGGACGGACTCGCCGAGAACTCCCAGATGGTATTATACCTCACGTCAGATGGCAGTTCTCAGGTGACACTGGTACAGAGGAGTCTGTTGACCCGAGATCGTCATAGAGTCTTGTGTGGTTCCCACTGTGCTTTGATTTCCATCTTACCACGTCCAAGAGGGCGTGCAAAACGGTGGTTTTTGGGTACAGTCCCGAGTCACATGGAGGCAATGAGCGATAGGAGGGGATTCGTCTCTCCCGGTAAAGGGGGTTGATGTTGCGCTGTGTTCGATTGGCTATAACAGGAAATCCCTGGCCAGGGTTGCTGAGATTTACTGGTAAGTGTTACCAGTAGTTTCTCGAAGTGTTATAGACCTCATATCGACACGACTTATCAAGCTATTGGGGTCTGACGTTTACCACCCCTAGGCGAGATATGCGACATATCAGACGATCAGACCGGACTGTACGGTAGTGTTACTGGTTGGATTCACTGGAGTGTGAGCGGGCTTGCTCATCGATCTTCAGATCGCTCAATACCCGGGTGGCCGTTACGTTTAGCAGACCGCTTGCGGCTTGTGGGTGTTTGATATGATCATCGCCTGCTGCCGGCGTATTGACGAGTCTTTAGAGTCCTACACAGAGGTTTCCTGGCTCAAGCAAAACGAAATAGGAGCGCATATGAGATATGTGCGGGACCGAGAATAATGCGTGTATGTGATACCGTATTCCATTCTCGCGATGAATGTATCGATTAGGTTATATGCGATATACCCTAGTTATCGAATCAAAGGTTGATTTGATAAGCCGATACATTATATACTAGTCGGTTGTGTGCGACATGACCGGGTCATTGAATCAAGTGTTGATTTAATTATTTAATGCATAATTATATATTTGATATAATACTTTGCATTAACTAGTATCGGTTCACTTTAAATGGATTTTCTCACTCGGGTGTGCGCATTACATATGCGATATGATTTTGTGCATTTGATTGTATCATGTTTGATGATACATGATTACTTGGTTAAGTGCAAAGAATTAAACCATGGTTAAAAGAATGGTTAGGGTTTCATTTCCTTTATTTATTCATTTATTTATTTGTTTATTCATTTTGGAAAAGAGGAGAAAAGAATGGTGGCTTAATTTGGAGTTTAGTTGAAGCTTCATGAAACTTTGATCAAGTCAACCATTCTTATCTCATCCTTAACCCTAACCATTCCCACTAACCATGATTCATTCTCTACACTTGACTCTAGTTAACATTATGATAAGTTTTGATTTTTCTATTGTTTTTAATGAACTTATCATATATTTCTTTCTTCTTCTTCTTCATGAGCAAGGAAGAAAAAGCTTTATTCATCAATGGTGATTGATGATAAAGAGTGAGAAATCCAAATCTAAAGTCTACCCACTTCCTATTTCTTCATCCTCTACCTCTTGCCAAGTAGTAGAGTGTGTTCTCTTCACAATTTTTTAGACTTGGTGAAGTCGGAGCTTGATTTAGCGATGCCTCGACGTAGATCATCTTCGGTACGTCGTCGATGACCTAGCCCGCTTCTTCTCCGATGAAGCCGACGCAAGAGCCCGGATTTCGGATTTGTACAGCGGAGATGACTTCTTCATAGAGCTATGGAGGTGGACAAACGGATCTACAAAGGTTGTATATCCGTATCCCTTAGTTAACTGTTAACTAGATTACTTTTTCGCCTAGATTTCTAGCAAACGATCCGTAGTCGGGCTTCTCGGCACCTAGATTTTTTTGAAATTGGCATGATCGATGCCTTGTGAGATCTCACTAGAGTGCCTAGGAACCCTACAAGAACCTATAGATCACGCATGCAAAAATAACCAAATAACCCCCGTCGTTGACGTACAAACTTCCAACGACCAAATCTCATCAACAATTCATAAATCCAAGTTTCAAATAACGGAAAACATAGCTACAAACAATTCAAAATGCTCCCAGATTTTAGCTCAGGTAGACTAAGACAAAACAACCATATCTTGGAATTTGGGTTTCATTCTTCTATGGTGGTCTTCTAGTGGTCTAACTTGGTCAATGTAGTTGTTTGATTTTGTTATAAACATACCTAGTTGCTCCAGATTCCCTGTAAGTCCTCAAAACTCCAAACACCGAAATCGGTAAGTTTCAGTTTTCGTGTATGGGTTTCTATCTCAATTCCATACAAGAATTCTAGCATTAAAAGGGTTTCTAAACACTCACTATACTTCAATAAACACATACAACCCTATACAACTACTAAGCATCAACCTAGAACTTTCCAAGATCACAATCATGCACAAGTTTAGCTCTAAACCACTAATAGGATATACTAAAAACAAAAACTAAACTAGAATTGTAGGATATACTTCATTTGGCAACTCAAGAAAAACCCTAGCTTCCTAAAGTCTCCAAAATCCAAACTTGAAAGGTCCAAAAGGTTTAGGAAGAGGTGGGGATCATTTTTAATACAGGCGGCATGAGGTTTTGATGAAGATTTGTAGATGTTTTCATGGGGTAGAGGAAGCATAAAGATGAAGTCGAAGGAGATGAGGTGATGAAGGAAAATAATGGATGAAGGAAAATGAATGAGGGAGAAAAGGTCAAGGGTAGGAGCCTCTCTCTCTCTCATACCCTCACATGGCATGCGATGCTTCATCATGGGTCCCTCCCTCTCTCCAATTATTCTCTTTTTTTCTTCTTTTCTTTCCCTCTTTTCCTAAATAAATCACAAGTCACAAATACAAATGAACAACATGCAACCAAAATGCAACATGTCATGGTGCACTAGCCATGACTAATTAAAAATACGGATTTGGCATAATAATGATCAGTAGTGCACTAATAAATTTAAATTAAACTTGCATATAATTAATTATAATAATACTAAAATCCGATAAATATCTTTTTAATAAATAACTCATTTTAATCTCCACTTATTCCAAATATTGGTATATACTTATACCATTTTACGAAAAACCCCTATTCGTAAATCGAATAGTTTTCGCGAAATATATTATTTTAATATTTAAATTCAAAAAATAATATTTTATATTTCTGAAATGTTACAGAGGGGTAATTTTCTACCATCTGGAATATCAATATTGATATTGTTCTTGACTCGCCACGGTTTTGGCAAAATGGACTTTTTTAGAAAATAGTAGTGGGAGTATGGTAGAACCGGAAGTGATTCCAGAACCATAAACGATTACTGAAAATTTTGTTAGTTATATATATGCCCTAGAGGCCATTGTTTTACATATGATGTATATTTTAATGGAAGCTTGGAAATATATAGAGAGGACTTTCTTGCTCGTCATGATAGTATGCAATTTGGTTTCACTTTGTCTTAATATGTTGACTTGTATTAGTTTACTCTCTTGCTCTCACATGTTGATAAAGCCCTTAGGTTATGTACTCGACTACTGGGACTGTGACGAGATCACACTAGTGGGGCCAGGGTAGTCAAAGATTACATCCTATAATTGTTCCTAGTCGAGGGTATGTTGAGACAGGGCATCGATACACAAGAATAGACTAGCGTATACGCATCTAGACCCATATGATGGGCGATGGATGATCCCATATCCATCGGTGTTTGACATCAAAGATGGTGTACGGGTGCTCAGTGGGGACTGGGTGCACTTAACGGACTCGCCGAGAACTCCTAGATGGTAATATACCTACCGTCAGATAGCAGTTCTCCGGTGACACTGGTACAGGTTAGTCTGTAGACCCGAGATCGTCATAGAGTCTTGTGTGATTCCCACTGTGCTTTGATTTCCACCTTAACACGTCCAAAAGGGCATGCAAAACGGTGGCTTTTGGGTACAGTCCAGAATCACATGGAGGCAATGAGCGATAGGAGGGGTTTCATCTCTCCCGGTATTGGGAGTTGATGTTGTGCTGTGTTCGATTGGCTATAACTGGAAGTCCCTGGCCAGAGCTGATATGGAGTGCTGCTGGTAAAAGTTATTAGTAGTTTCTCGACCCGTTATGAGCCTTATGTCTTCACGACTTATCGGTTACTGGGGTCTGACGTATACCACCCCTAGACTAGATATGCAACATATCAGACGAAGAGACCGGACTGTACGGGAGTGTTACTGATTGGATTCGAAGGAGAATGTACAGGCTTTCTTGTTGATCTTCGGATCGCTCAATACCTGGGTGGCTGTTACGTTTAGCTGACCGCCTGCAGCTTGTGGGTGTTTGATATGATCATCACCTACTGCCGGCGTATTGACGATTCTTTAGAGTCCTACACAGAGGTTTCTTGGCTCAAGCAAAACGGAGTAGGAGCACATATGTGATATGTGTGGGACCGAGAATAATATGTTATGAGATACCGTATTCTATTCTCGCGATATGAGATATCGGCCGGGTATATGTGATATAACCGGGTCATCGGGTCAAGTGTTGATTCGATGAAATGGTACATGTTATATTAGTCGGTTATATGTAATATAGCCGGGTTATCGGATCAAGTGTTGATTTGATAATTTAATGTATAATTATATATGTGATATATTACGTTACGTTAACTAATATAAGCTCGCTTTATTGATTCATTTTCTCACGGGATAATACATTGATATATATGCGATATATGTTAATTGTATTATTTTCTATTGTTACAAAATATATTGTATATGTGATATATAATATTGTAACATGTTAGGGTTACAAATTTAACAATGGTTTAGGGTTTAAACTTGGTTAGGGTTTGGATTAGGGTTAGCTTTTGCATGAAGCTTCAATGAAGCTTCATGAAGCTTTGACTTTGTTTTTAAGCTTGATATTTTGTGAAGATATTATTCAACCCAATCCAAACCTCAACCTCTAGTTAATTCTCTACATGAGTTAACCCTATCATGCTTAACTCATGGTTAGATTTTTAACCACTACAATAATTCATTGTTCATCACAAAAGGAATTATCCATTCATTCTTCTTCTTGTTCAACCTTGAGCTTTGAGAAAGCTTTCTAGGTTTTCATTTTGTGGTGAATAAAAGTGAGAATTTGAAAACAAAAGAGAGCCATATTTCTACTCCATCATCCTCATCTAATCTAGCCAATTAGATTAGGGTGTTCACCTCATTACAGAGAGAGCTTGAGTTATAGACACTTCGAGGTAGATCATCGGAGAAAAGGAAGACTACAAGCTAGCATGGATCGTTCGAGTTGTGGAGCCTCTCGTGAGTTCGGGAGATCGTGGATTGTGGCGAAGGGACTTCTACTCGGAGCTTATGAAGCGAAGGAGCGGACTACAAAGGTTATAATCCCTCACTTTTAGTTGTAAAGATGTTTACTTGCATGTTAAACCCTAATAATCTAGCAAAGATCCCGGCTTTGGGTTGTTAGGCACGTCTAAAATTTTATTGGGGCATGGTCGATGCCTTCTTGAACCTTGTTAGAGTGCCTAGGAACCCTGCAGTGGTATCAAAGCCTAGCTAGAGCATTAGGCGACGTGTTTACGATGTTAAATCTCCGAACGAACCCCGATACATCAAACTAGACCCCCTCTCTGGAAATTTTGTAAAAATGTGATTTTTTCTGCATTAAAAATACTTAAAAAATTCAGCAGGGAATTGTAAGAGTTACCATGAAAAACGTGCCCCCAAATCTCTCATATAGCCGCGGAACCGCTGCAAGAAGCTACTTTTAGCGGCGGTTCCGCGGCGGCAACAGTGCATTGGGGACAGTGTTTTATACAGTAATGACCGTAGCTGATCCTGCTTATTTCTGGGTATTTTTAATCTGACTCAAGTGTTGGGTGTTCTGGGGATTATTTTGAATTCGTTGATTCGAGCGGAAAATTTAATTTTGTTCTGTTTTCCGGATATTTAGAAACTGTTAAAATGTTCGAACGGATATCATTAACTCATTTTTTCCCGGCACGAAAAACTTTCAAGTGTTGAATTTTTTCTTGAGTTTAAATCTTTCGGGAAAATGTGCAAGTAATGCGGTGGACCCTCTAGAAGAACACAAACCTTAACTCGATTATGTGACCGTCTGAACTGCCTCTAAACCTTAGGGTTTGGGGCAGTACGGCGTGCCACATGTCAGGCGTTGGCTTGACCCTTCTACGGCTGGACCATTGCTACTGTGACATTTTCTGGGATTATTTAAACTCCGCTCAAGTGTTGAGCTATTTAGGAAATCTTAGGTATTTGATTATTCGATCGGAAAGTTTAATATTGTCTATTTATCTAGATTGTGATACAATATGTGGAATTCATATAGTTAGGCATGAAATGCGAAGTATCGTGATATTTCGGATTTACGATGTCTAAAGTGATTGTGGATTCCAAATGTTGTAGTTTTACACTTTCTTTTCTGTGACCGTAAGCATAGTATGTGGGGTATCGCCGGCTTCGTTGCTATACATCAACGACAATCGGGATACGCATACTTTCTTACGTTGATGATATGAGATATTATGTGTTGCTGTGATATGTTATATTGGATCGTCGTGTTCTGAATAGCCGGGGGTTTTATGTGAGATGAGAGTTTTTATTTTCATTCATGTAAAATTCATTTGTATGTAATATTCTTTTATTGGGGCACTTCCGGGATGAGGTTGATGTCACCATTGTATATTATTTACTTTTCCGCATTAGGTAGACCCAAGGAGGAGAGCATAAGTAACCGGGTTCTGGGGTCCAGTGGGAGGCCATCTCGAGGAGTCGAGACAGGGTCTCCTAACCCTAGAATTGGCAGTGTTACTTGCCGCTCTTGTAGGGGTCTAGGGATGTGGGTTTGTCTATTCATCGCGACCGTGGAATCCATGTTTTATACCGGCTCGTATTAAAAACACGGACATCCTATTATATCCAATATTTCATATATGTTCTTCTGCTGCAATGTTCTGTGATGAGATCATATTACTGCCTGAGACGAATGCTTATACTATATATATATGCTGATATATAAATATTACTGCTTTCGTTTCTTCTATGATGCTTAGAAAGCATAAGCTGATGGGATTTTATTAATGAGATTAATAAAAGAAAAGAAACCTAAAAGATGTTGTAGAATCAAAACTTTCTAAAAAGGGTAGCTACAGTTTTGCTTTGCACAACGGTATATGTAATATACCCTGCACCTTATTCGATGAGGAAAGAGCCGAGATCCCTTCACCGGGAGTGGCCTCTTTAGCTAAACTGGCAGATGCTACAAACTCACGGTTTAGTTTTTGACAGCTTATATAATTCTTGCTTTGCACAGCGGTATATGTGATATACCCTGCACCTTATTTGATAAGGAAAGAGCCGAGATCCCTTCACCGAGAGTGACCCCTTTAGCGAAACTAGAAAAGCCTCAAAACACTCCTTTTCAAAATCACTTGTTTCTACAACGATATCAAGTTCATTACGCTCATGGTTTTTCTGAAAAAACCTGCGTAGACCTTCGACATTTCAGATAGGTAATACTTAGTATTAGTGCTGCGTTTGTTGGCTTTCGTCAAGGCGTAGTGTGCGGTAGCTAACTATTACTTATCTGTTACATATGATGAGATTGGGTTAGGGAAGTCGTGCGGCTTTGTTGGCTTTCGTCAAGAGACGTACGGCTGGGTTTAATTCAATCAAGAAATGTACGGGTTGAACTTGACTAGCGGACTATGGTTTGTTGGCCTGCGTCAAGGTCATAGAACGCTAGGGGTAAAAGTATTATTGGGAATTTCAAGTGTTGAAATTTGCAATGAGATTGCATACCTCCTATGAGATAGTTGGATCCCAATACCCACTGCGAGTAAGAGTTACTCCTGGGAGAGTTTTACACAGGACAATTAGTCGATCAAGTAAGTGTCTAGAAAGGTGTTAATGGGGTTATGCCTCTGGGAAAATGAGGTTTATTTTAATTAGGTCCGTGCGATGGCACGGGGAACCTCCCTCAAGTACCGACACTGATCTGGCTGAAAGATTGACGAAATTGTAGGGTGCAATTAATCCCGGCTAATCTTATCTTTTAGGGTTTGAAGGAAGATTTGATAAAAAAAAGTGGGAGACATCCTGATTAGATAAGATAATAACCAATCTAATCTTGCAAGAGCATACGCTAAAGTATTTTCTTCTCTCTCTCTCTCCAGGTAGAGACCCTGTCAAGCCTTAATCAGGATAATAATATGGATGTATTGATTGAACCCGCTTATTATACTGAGCAGGGGATCGTTGGTCCCGTTCTTTTTTATAAAACTTATAAGACTGAAGAGGAAACAGGAGAATATCTGAATTCTCTTGCCGCCCAAACTAAGAACATGCATGCTGATACGTCTTCTTCGGGTGTGTTAGTTATTGAGAACTATTTCTCAGTTCACCCTACGTCCTGGGTATTAGATACCGGATCGGGATCCCACATATGTAAATTGTTACATGGTCTACGTAAAGGTAGAGAACTAGGAAAGGGGGATCATTCCGTACAAGTAGGCAATGGTGCAAGTATTGCAGCCAAAGCAGTTGGCGAATATCAACTTGTATTACCAAGTAGTAATACACTGATTCTGAATGAGTGCTATTATATACCGAACATGATGTGCAACATTATATCAGTTTCTTTATTAAGTAAAGAAGGATATAATTTTGTAGTAAAGTATAATGTTATGAACATCTTCCTAGATCAAAAGTTTATTGGATCAGGCTCGTTACATAATGGCATTTTCATTCTCAATCAAAATACAGTCCTTAATGTACAAAACGCACACAAGAGGAAGAGTTCAGAAATGAACGAATCCTTCTTGTGGCATTGTAGACTTGGTCATATCAATGCGACACGGCTAGCTAAGTTACATAAGGATGGATATTTGAATCCGTTCGAATTATCATCTTATGATACTTGCCATTCATGTCTCAAAGGTAAAATGACCAAAACTCCGTTTAGTGGACACGGAGAAAGAGTTATGGAACTCTTAGGACTAGTACATAGTGATGTATGCGGTCCTATGTCTACGCATTCCAGGAACGGTTCTTCCTACTTCATTACATTCACTGACGATCTCTCTAGATACGGACATGTGTTCCTGATGAAACACAAGTCTGAAACTTTTGAGAAATTCATAGAATATAAGCACGAAGTAGAGAAACAAACGGGCAAAAGTATTAAGATCCTTCGATCTGATCGAGGAGGAGAATACTTGAGCAATAAGTTCCTAGATTATCTAAAAGACAATGGGATTCTTTCTCAGCTTACTCCTTATACACCACAGCACAACGGTGTATCGGAGCGGAGGAATCGCACCCTATTAGATATGGTGCGCTCTATAATGAGCACTGCTGAGTTACCTGTTTCCTTCTGGGGATATGCACTGGAAACAGCTGCAGATCTATTGAATATGGTTCCCACCAAATCTGTGCCAACCACTCCATATGAGATATGGAGAGGAAAGAGACCATATCTTAATTATGTTAGGATATGTGGTTGTCCGGCATATGTGAAAACACAAAATCCGGACAAGCTCGGGGCAAGGTCTTTTCTGTGCAAGTTTATTGGATATCCCAAACATTCGCGCGGGTATATCTTCTACCACACCAAAGAACAAAAGGTGTTTGTTTCGGCATGCCACCTTTTTAGAAAAGGAATTTCTTGCAAAAGAGATTAGTGGCTCTGAGGTAGAACTGGAAGAAGTTCCAGCACCAAAAACTACAACAGAAGATTTAGTGGAACCAGAGGATTCAGTAGTACCCGACGAACCCCAACCTCTCCGCCGATCTAGTAGGGTTTCTCATCCACCTGAGAGATACTACAGTTTTCTCATTGATGGTGGAAGCGAGGATTGCATCATGGAAGATGATGATCCTACTAGCTTCGAGCAGGCCATCACGAGTGGTGACTCTGTGAAATGGCTGGATGCAATGCGATCTGAGATGGAATCCATGTACACCAACAAAGTATGGACTTTGGAAGTTGCTCCTGAAGGGGTAAAACCCATTGGGCGCAAGTGGATCTTTAAGAAGAAACTTGGTGTAGATGGAAAAGTGGTGAATTTCAAAGCTAGACTTGTTGAAAAGGGTTTTCATCAACGACCAGGTGTGGATTATGACGAATCCTTTTCTCCAGTGGCTATGCTTAAGTGCATCCGGATCTTACTTGCCATTGCTGCATACCATGACTACGAAATCTGGCAAATGGATGTTAAGACCGCCTTTTAAATGGTGATTTAGAGGAGTGCGTGTACATGACTCAGCCAGAGGGCTTCGTAGATAGTCGGAGCAGCGGAAAGGTATGCAAGCTGCATAAATCCATCTACGGGTTAAAGCAGGTATCGCGGAGTTGGAACATCTGTTTTGATGTGGTAGTCAAAGAGTTTGACTTCATCAAGAACATAGATGAACCTTGTATTTATAAGTAGGTTGCAGAGAGTAAGGTTGTCTTCCTCGTATTGTACGTGGATGACATACTCTTGATAGGAAATGATGTTCCTATGCTGCAATCGGTCAAGCTCTTCTTATCACATAGATTCTCAATGAAAGATCTAGGTGATGCCTCCTGCATTTTGGGGATTAGGATCTATAGGGATAGATCCAAGAGGATACTGGGATTGTCCCAATCTAGGTACATTGACACCATACTAAAGAGGTTTAGTATGGAAGAATCGAAGCGTGGGAACCAACCCACGATCTCTGTACTCACTTTCTCCAAAGAGATGTCTCCTAAGACTGATTTGGAGAGAGCTCGCATGCAAGGGATACCCTATGCTTCGGCAGTAGGCTCTATCATGTACGTGATGCTATGTACCAGACCCGATGTGGCATACTCACTAAGTGTAGTGAGTAGGTATCAAGCAGATCCAGGAGAGAATCACTGGACAGCTGTGAAGAACATTCTCAAGTACTTGAGAAGAACTAAGGAGATGTTCTTCGTGTATGGTAACAGAGAACTCCAGGTGGAGTCCTTTACCGATTCAAGCTTCCAAAGTGATAAGGACGACTCTAAGTCGCAATCGGGATTTTTCTTTACCCTAAATGGAAAGGCGGTTTGTTGGAAGAGTTCTAAGCAAGAAACCATGGCAGACTCGATGATGGAGGCTCAATACATCGCTGCCAACGATGCTGCCAAAGTGACTGACTAGATGAAGAAGTTCATCACTGAACTTGGTGTAGTTCCTTCCATTGAGCATCCAATACCTTTGTATTGTGATAACAATGGAGCTGTGTCTTTGGCCAAGGAACCCAGGTCCCATCAGAAATCCAGACATATTATGAGGCGGTATCACCTGATCCGGGAGATAGTTGATCGCCGCGAGATTGAGGTCAGGAGAGTTGACACGAAGGAAAACACTGCGGATCCACTCACGAAGGCCATACCCTAGATACAATTTGAGAGACTCTTCGGGATGTTGGGTATGAGATACTAAAACACCTGGCCCTAGTGCAAGTGGGAGATTGTTAGTTATATAAATGCCCAGAGGCCATTGTTGTACATATGATGTATATTATAATGGATGCTTGGATATATATAGAGAGGACTTTCTTGCTCGTCATGATAGTATGCTATTTGGTTTCACTTTGTCTTAACATGTTGACTTGTATTAGTTTACTGTCTTGCTATCACATGTTGATAAAGCCCTTAGGATATGTACTCGACTACTGGGACTGTGATGAGATCACATTAGTAGGGCCAGGGTAGTCAAAGAGTATATCCTATAATTGTTCCTAGTCGAGGGTGTGTTGATACAGGGCATCGATACACCAGAATAGACTAGCGTATACGCATCTTGACCCATATGATGGGCGATGGATGATCCCATTGTTGGAGATAGTGCCCTCAGAGTCAATTATTGGATCACAGACACGTGGTTGCAATAATTGATGGAGGACCTATGACGGTAGGATAGTATTACTCAAGATGATAGTATGCTATCTGGTTTACCTTTATCATCGTGTACTGCTTCAGGTGACCTTACAGGTCACTATTACACGTTGATAAAGCCCTTAGGATTCTTGCTTGACGGCCAGCAGTATGATGGCGATCATATACGTGGGAGCTGGGGTCTATAAGCACATCCTTAAAAGGTCCCTACTTGTGGGAGTTTCGAGACATGGCATCGATACTCCAGAGTAGACTAGTGTATACAGTCGAGACCCCGACGAGGGGCGGTGGCCAGTCTCACAAGCCACTGGTGTCTGTTGGTTCACCTAAGATGTATACAGGTGCTCATTGGGTTATGAGTACACCGGACAGGACTCGCCGGGAACATGCTAGTTGGTCTTATACCAGACGTCAGATAGCAGTTCCCTGGTGACATGTGTACAGGTTAGTTCATCGACCTGAGATCGTCATTTGTCTCGTGTGAGTTCCTACTGTACTTTGATTACTACCCTACCACGCTCAAAGGAGACGTGCAAACAGGTTTTAGTTGGGTACAGTCCCGAGCCACATGGAGGCAGTAAGCGGATCTGCAGGGGTTCGTCTCTCCCGGTATTGGGGGTGAGGTCACTCTGTGTCTAGGAGAGCCATTACACGAAGTCCTTGGCCAAGGCAGGAGATTTACTGGTAGGTATTCCATTAGTATATCAGGGTGTTCTGGGCCACACTCCGACACGACTTGTACCGCTTTTGGGGGTCTGACTTTTACCAACCCCCTAGGCCCGCCATGCGATGCTCATAGAAGAACGGACCGGACTATACGGATATTGTCACTGACAGGCTCAGTAGGGTGTCAGGATGATTTCGCTCATCGGCGTCCCTTTTGGTCAATACATGGTAGACCGTTATGTATGGCTGATACCTCTGACGTGCTAGTGGTTAAATCCATAACCAAAGCATTGACGAGTCTTTAGAGTCCCCCACAGACCGTTTCTCAAGTTTCGGGCGAAACGCTGTAGAGGCCGTATGGAGATATAGCAGGGTTCGACCATATACGTGCGGTATTGCACGGTTCATGAACGGACGGATAATACTAGCGGGCTTTTGTTTAAGCCTGATCCTAGTATTGTACAGTGTGGATTTTGTCTCATTGCATTTGTATTCAGTTGCAATACAAATGCAGGTATGTATATACAATCGCGGGGTTTTCCTGTAATTTATTACTGGATCGATTTTTGAAGTTGCCAGTTTGCTTTCCGTTTTGGCCTTTTTCCATTATTCTTTCCTTGGCTGAAAATTGGTGGAGGAGGGCTTATTTGCGAGCATGCAAATTTGAATTTTGGAGGGTTGTTTTTGCAAGTAGTTGCATCATGATTGTTTCATGATGGTTGCACCATCCCTTGACTTTCTTTAGTTCATGATGGCTTGACTTTTGTGATGGGAGTTGGTTTGGATTGGATTGTGATCATCATTTCTTATGATAACCATTTTCCTTTTGCTTGCATTAGTTTTTTCCCCACCCCTTGACCTTTTCCCTCTCTCCCTTCACCATGAGAGGCCGGCCACATTTGATAGGGGTTGTCCCATATTTTTGAAGTGGGATTTTTGATCTTTTGGCTTTGCAAAAATCCCATAGCTCCATCTCCAAAATATATATCTCATTCCTCCACCAAAAGGCAACTTCATATAAAAACCCCAAATGAGACAAAGCTTTCTACACTTCATCTACAGTATCCTTGGGCACGTCGACTCACCAACTTCGTGCTCGAGTTGCCTCGGTCCAGAGGTGGGAGCCCGTAAAAGAACCCGGCGATGTGGTGCCCTTCAGACTAGGAGATGAAGACCGGAGATTCGGCGGGGAGATCGGGACGACGACGAGAAGACCGAAGGACACGGATCGCTCGGTATATCGATCTACCAATTCTCTAGTTAGCTAGATTAGATCAATGGCCCGATCCGGGTTTAAAGTGCGCGGTGGTGCCGGTTTACATGTTTTGTAAAAATTTTCGTTTCCGCATTCTGGAGTCGGATTGACGGCCGGGGCGCCGCCGTGCACTTATACTGGTATCAGAGCCACGCCATTAACCTAGTCTAGCTTGCTCTAGCGAGTTTAATGCTTCGATCGAACAAATATCCAAAAACCGTGATTTCAAGTGCATCAGTTTTCTGTCGAATTTTTTTTGGCTAGAAATTTTTTTCAGTGCATTGCAGAAACACATGCAGGAAATTCTAAGAGTTCTGCAAAAATTTGGTTGCTTATTTTTCATGTTCCACCGCGGAAGCGCGGCCAAACCCATGCATTGGCCGCGGTTCCGCGGCCATAATGACTCCTTGTATCACCAAATTTTTACAGAGGCTCTTGGACATGGAAATGGGGGTTTCGGAATATTCTGTTTGGGCCCGGATTAGTTTTGAGTGCTACAGTTGTGCTTGGGGCCCACTTCGGGAATTTTTGTTGATCGAAAAGTTTAAACATGTTAGTTCACAGTATTTACATTATATCTGCGACCGTGAATGTCATTTGATCGGTAAATCCTGTCTAACTACTATAGCCCTTTTAGACGGATTTGCGAACGTGACATTCACGTTGATGTTCTTTGTTGTGCTGTGATGTTGCGGATTGTCGTGGTGGATAGCCTGGATGCTATGTTAGTACAGTTTCGTTTTATATGTACATTTGATATTGCGGGGCGAGCGTCCGACATGTGGACTGCTGTCACTGCCTGTTTGTATATTATTATTTTGGGTCACGACCGGGCTGAGGTCGATGCACCCATTGTATGTATATTTTACTTTCTGTACTAGGATTACCCCAAGGTGGGGTGCATGGATAGGCAGGTTCTAGAGGGCAACGGGCTCGCATCTCATGGCTTTGAGACGGAGGGCGCTTCACTCTAGAATTGGCGGGCTATTCGCCGCACTCGTAGCGGGTACAGGTTGACCCAAGGAGGGGTGCCCAAGTTACCGGATTCCTTGAAATGCTGGGTAGTCCATTCACGTTATTGAAGGGGGCTGCCTCGCTTCAGGTTTTGGGGGGTAACTTGCCGCGCCGGTAGGGGTCTAGGATTTCATTGCACAGGCTATCCACACGACCAGGGGAACGTCGGGTTTCAGTAGCGGCTCTATGAAACCCGGGGATCCCAGATAACTGTATTGTTCTGTGTTGCTTATTACATTTCTGTGATGTTGCATTTTATCATGCCTTGAGCGAATATTATATATTGATATATATACTAGTAGATGTTGTATATGTTTTGCATCCGCGCTAGTCTAGTCCCCGCTCTGTCGTTAGTTAAGTAACCTAACGGGTAATGACGGGACCCAGTGGCGAATGCGGATGGCATATACGTACATCATTATTTTCGTTCTTTATTGGTGTGATTAATTGATGGGACTGCATTGATTCGGATCAATGCAAGCTAAACAAACCTATTCTGATGTTGTTGGAACATTTTTCAAAAGGGTGTTATTGCTAGGACATTCACTTTTGTTTTGCACAGTGGTATTTAGTTGTAATATCATGCACCTCAGTCGACGAGGCAAGGGCCGAGATCCCTTCACCGGGAGTGACCCCTTGGACAGAAGTTTGCGTCAGGGCAATAACTTCACTATAGTCGTTTATTTTTGCTTTGCATCGTGGTATTCAGTTGGAATATCCTGTACCTTATTCTACGGGGAAAGAGCCGAGATCCCTTCACCGGGAGTGACCTCTTTAGAAAAGGTTTTCGTCACTATATTTTTATAATGGTATCCGGTTCCTTCAACGTTATCAAGTTCATTACGTTAAACGTTTTTTGCCAAAACCCATTTGTAGCCCTCCGTCGTTTCATATGGATAGTCAATAGTATTCAAGCTGTGTTTGTTGGCCAAAGTCAAGGCACAGTGATTGGTAGCTATTGGATATTCATATGCAGCATAGATAGATGCGTTGGTTTGTGACTATATTTTTATAATGCTATCCGGTTCCTTCAACGTTATCAAGTTCATTACGTTAAACGTTTTTCGCCAAAAACCATTTGTAGCCCTCCGTCGTTTCATATGGATAGTCAATAGTATTCAAGCTGTGTTTGTTGGCCAAAGTCAAGGCACAGTAATTGGTAGCTATTGGATATTCATATGCAGCATAGATAGATGCATTGGTTTGGGACAGTCGTACTGCCTTGTTGGCTAAAGTCAAGGGTAGGTACGGGTGGGTTCAAATCAACCTGGAGAATGACGGGCAGAACTTGACATGTGACATATGATTTGTTGGCCAAAGTCAAGGTCATAAGAGCATGGGTTAAAAATCACATCGGGAGTTTCTAAAGAAACTGAAACTTTCCAGATATGCGCATACCTTCTGGAGTGTGATAACGTGAGTGGATTCTGTCACGTTATCATGCGATGATAGTTGGATCCCGATTCCCACTGATGAGTTGGTTTACTCCTCGGGTGTTTCCGACTAATTCTTCTTTCAGGTTTGGAGGAGAATTTGACGTTACAGTGGGAGATTTCCATATTAGATAAATTGGTAACCATTCTGATCTAGGTTAGAGTGCACGTTGAGTGTTTCTTTTCTCTCTTTCTTTGGCAGCGACCATGACCCGACCTAGACTATGACTCCGTGACCAAATTAACCGAACCTTCTTAAACACTAGCTTTTGGATTGTCAGAGTTGCAAACCTCATTGCCACTCCTAATTTTACCCTTTTCTCCAGAACACCCCGTATTACTATGAACGTCCACTTCCATTGGATAAAACCATCGTATGGTTATATACGAACTCGAAGGAATTTATTCGAGGATGGTTTCTGGTTCTGGAGAAAACGAATAGGACTATTCAGCTGTCTTTTCTTTTTACCTTCTCTCAGGTTGCGAGTGCCCCTTAGATTAGGGGATAGTACACCTATTACGCAAATTGGATAGTCTTCTTCCAAACCATAGGCAAGTGCCGACCGGTAGGGAATGAAGAAAACCAATTAGCCTAACGATGGTGTACAGATGGTATTATGTAAAGTCAAATAAAGGGATTAGAAGGAGGGCAAAGTAGATTGCGACTGCTATTCACGACCAAACCAAGTATTTCATTACCACTCCCACTTCACCTTTGTATTTCTCCAGGACACTCCGTATCACTACGAAGATCCACAGTTTATTGGATACTCCATCGTATGGTTATGTACGAACTCGAATGGAACTTGTTCCAGTTCGGGGATGGATTCTGGTTCAGGAGAAATAGGAATAAGGTTTATTCAGGTGTCTTTTATCTTCACCTTCTCTCGCGTTACGAGTGCTCCTAGGATTAGGACAGTACACCCATTTACGCTTATTGGATAGTCTTCTTCTAAACCATAGGCTGGTGCCGAACGGTTGGGAAGGAAGAAAACCATTTATCCTAAGAGAGTGTACATAAGGTAATGACTAAAGACATATGAAGGGATGTGGAGAGATGGCATAAAAATATACGGTTACGGTTGTGAATCTGGATAATGGAAGAAGCATTACTAGGAATACCCGGATACCCCTACGAAACATTTACATGTTTCAGTTTCACTGTGTATTGTTAAATGAAAACTAATTTCACAATTAGACACTTGCTCCACGGTATGTATTTACCAGGTATGATTCTCACATCTGTATTGTTTTACAGATGATGAGTGGGAGTAAGTTATTGGAAATTAGGTGATCATCCTCATTATATCGGAATTCATTGTAATTGGTGATATTTGAGGAAATCGCCTGGGCTGTTTGCCGGTCGATAAATATTTGGTTTTGAATATCCGTTGCTATGCACCAATTTCAAATTGATATATCTGTACGTCTATTTTTATAGAGTGAGACAAAACTTTTTGAAATTATGTCTATGACATTTACCTATATCAGTGGATGGTTAGGTAAGGAGCATTGAACAACGGTGTAATTCTTCTTAACCATAAGTACAGTTTTCAACCTACGACACACAGGGAATGAGTAATTAGACTCAAAAGACTTATACAAAGTATTGTATGTTGTTCACTGTACATTAGGACAGAGGGGTTGGTCCTCGCACTATATTCTGTTTACTTATGACTTCTCTAGTTCTTAGACATGTGTTTCGTGGAAACACAAGGTCTGAGTTTTGAGATGTTATAAGTATAAGATTAAAGTAGAGAACCAGGTATTGCAAGTATCGGGATTATTCAAGGTGATCGAAGATGTAGATACTTGTGTATGGTATTCAGTTGATAGTAATGATTAAGAGAACTTGTTTCTCTTTCAGGTTACTCATATCTGGACGCATTCCTAAGTTGAGTAACGCTGATGGGCCTCTTTCCATTTAGTTAACATGCATTGGAGACAGCTGCATGTTTTGAATCTGGTTCAATTAAATCAGTGCCTCTGGTTCTATATTGGATATAGAACAGTTCATATCTTAACGATGTTAAGGTACGGGGAGCTGTCCGGATTATGCTTAAAATCAGACTCTGGATAACTCAAGGAACATTTCTGTAATGCCTGTTTGTGGGTTGACCCAGGCTATGATGAGGGTTGACTTTCTACCATCTGGAAGATCAATAGTCATATTGTTCTTGACTCGCCACAGTTTTAACAAAAATGGATTTTTTCAGAAAACAGTAGTGGGAGTATGGTAGAACTGGAAGTGATTCCAGAACCGCAGACGATTACAGAAAATTTGATAAGAACCTAAAGATTCAATTTGGTTTGACATTCCATTGGCCACTCCGCAGATACGGTGGGTAACCTCAGGCACCCGAGAGGTACTCCGGTAGCCTCAAAGACGGTGACAGGGAGGTTCTTTTTTACCCAGACTTGCCATTGCTGTTGTTCCAGGCTGCGAGACCCGGCAGGAGGATGAGTATAGCGTCGTTCTAAACAAGCTTTAGAAGTGTACGTGTATATGACTCTGCCAGAGGGTTGTCGTAGCCAGTGGGAGCAGCGGAAGCATTGGTGGACAAGTGGCTTATGTCTATTTATAGACTAATGCAGATGTAGCGGAGATAGATCATATATTTCTGATATGACGGTCATAGGTTTGACTTCATTAGAATAGGGGATGGATCTGTTAAGAAGGTTGTAGGGTATGATGTCCTGGCATTTGGATGACATACACAGAGTAGGAAGTGATGTTCCTATACTACGATCTGTTATACTTTGGTTGTCAAACAGTGGTTTCTCCACATGGGATTTGGAGATAATATCAAGACATTCTGGTTACTTGATCTATGGTTTTAGATCTAGATTTGGGTGGTTTCCCAATCAGGGTACTTAGAAAGTATTCTGAAGGTGTTTCAGAATGGACGACTCCAGGCACGGTAGTGTACCTACAGGTGATGGAGTCACCCTCTCTAAAAGTGTCTTACACACTAAAGTGGAGAGGGATGTGCATGATTGACAGATCACTTGCTTAGGCAATTGAGTCAATCATGAGATGTCAAGTACCACACCAGATATTGTTTTTGCACGAGATGCAATATGTTGATATTGATCCAATCGTGGAGAAACGATCGGAAGAAGTTTTGGAACATAAGTGGATGTTCTAGAGATATGATAACGACAACCTCATTCGGGAGACAGTTATCATTCCAGGCTTCCAAGGTGACCTGGAGACAGATTGGTTGTCAGAGTTATACTTTTCCCTCTGACGAGGGGCAGTTCTATGGACAGGTGGTCCAGGCGGATACTGAGGGAGGCATGGCGCAGGATACTGATTAAGTTCAGTGGACGATACAGTCTAAGAAGTTTGGATTTAGAGTTCATTTATGAACTAGGTCCCATCAGATATCCAGACATATTCTAAGACAGGTATTGCTCATTTCGGAAGATGGCTTTCTCCGCGAACTTGAGATAAAGAGAGAAATAGAAAGAAACATCATGGCGGATCCACTCACTGAGGCTATTCCTCGAACACATTAGTTTCGGAAATTGGTTTTGTGAGACTGATAGTAGAGGAGTTGGGTGTTCGGTATCACACGGGCTGTGAGTATACGACATAGCAATAATTAGCCTTGAGTGCAAGTGGGGGATTGTTAGAGATAGTGCCCTCTGAGTCAATTATTGGATCAGAGGCACGTGATTGCAATGATTGATGCAGGACCTATGCCGGTAGGACAGTCTTACTCAAGATGATAGCATGCTATCTGGTTTACCTTTATCATCGTGTACTGCTTCAGGTGACCTTACAGGTCACTATTACACGTTGATAGAGCCCTTAGGATTCTTGCTTGAAGACCAGCAGTATTATGGCGATCATATACGTGGGCGCTGGGGTCTATAAGCACATCCTTAAAAGGTCCCTAGTCGTGGTAGTTTCGAGACAGGGCATCGATACTCCATAGTAGACTAGTGTATACAGTGGAGACCCTGACGAGGGGTGGTGGTCGGTCTCACAAGCCACTGGTGTCAGTTGGTTCACCTAAGATGTATACAGGTGCTCATTGGGTTATGAGTACACCAGACAGGACTCGCCGGGAACATGCTAGTTGGTCTTATACCAGACGTCAGATAGCAGTTCCCTGGTGACATGTGTACAGGTTAGTTCATCGACCTGAGATCGTCATTTGTCTCGTGTGAGTTTCCACTGTACTTTGATTACTACCCTACCACGCTCAAAGGAGACGTGAAAACAGCTTTTAGTTGGGTACAGTCCCGAGCCACATGGAGGCATTGAGCGGATCTGCAGGGGTTCGTCTCTCCCGGTATTGTGGGTGAGGTCGCGCTGTGTCTAGGAGAGCCATTACACGAAGTCCTTGGCCAAGGCTGGAGATTTTCTGGTAGGTATTCCATTAGTATCTCAGGGTGTTCTGGGGTACACTCCGACATGACTTGTACCGCTTTTGGGGGTCTAACTTTTACCAACCCCCTAGGCCCGCCATGCGATGCTCATCGGCGAACGGACCGGACTGTACGGATATTGTCACTGACAGGCTCTATAGGGTGTCAGGATGAGTTCGCTCATCGATGTCCCTTTTGGTCAATACCTGGTACACCGTTACGTATGGCAGATACCTCTGACGTTGTAGTGGTTAAATCCATAACCAAAGTATTGACGAGTCTTTAGAATCCCCCACAGACCGTTTCTCATGTTTCGGGCGAAACGCTGTAGAGGCCGTATGGAGATATGGCAGGGTTCGACCATATACGTGCGGTATTGCACAGATCATGATCGGATAGATAATACTAGCGGGCTTTGGTTTAAGCCGGATCCTAGTATTGTACAGTGTGGATTTTGTCTCATTGCATTTGTACTCGGTTGCAATACAAATGCAGGAATGTATATACAGTCGCGGGGTTTTCCTGTAATTTATTACGCGATCGATTTTTGAAGTTGCCAGTTTGCTTTCCGTTTCGGCCATTTTCCATTGTTCTTTCCTTGGCTGAAAATTGGTGGATGAGGGCTTATTTGAGAGCATGCAAATTTGTATTTTGGAGGGTTGTTTTTGCAAGAAGTTGCATCATGATGGTTTCATGATGGTTGCACCATCCCATGACTTTCTTTAGTTCATGATGGCTTGACTTTTGTGATAGGAGTTGGTATGGATTCGATTGTGATCATCATTTCTTATGATAACCATTTTCCTTTTGCTTGCATTAGTTTTTTCCCCACCCCTTGACCTTTTTCCTCTCTCCCTTCACCATGAGAGTCCGACCACATTTGATGGGGGTTGTCCCATATTTTTGATGTGGGATTTTTGATCTTTTGGCTTTGCAAAAATCCCATAGCTCCATCTCCAAAATATATATCACATTCCTCCACCAAAAGGCCACTTCATATAAAAACCCCAAATGAGACAAAGCTTTCTACACTTCATCTACAGTATCCTTGGGCACGTCGACTCGCCAACTTCGTGCTCGAGTTGCCTCGGTCCAGAGGTGGGAGCCCGTAAAAGAACCCTGCGATGTGGTGCCCTTCCGACTAGGAGTTGAAGACCGGAGATTCCGCGGGGAGATCGGGACGACGACGAGAAGACCGAAGGACACGAATCGCTCGGTATATCCCTCTACCCATTCTCTAGTTAGCTAGGATTAGATTAATGGCCCGATCCGGGTTTAAAGTACGCGGTGGTGCCGGTTTACATGTTTTGTAAAAAGCTTCGTTTCTGCATTCCGGAGTCGGATTGACGGCCGGGGCGCCGCCGTGCACTTACACTGGTATCAGAGCCACGCCATTAACCTAGTCTAGCTTGCTCTAGCGAGTTTAATGCTTCGATCGAACAAATATCCAAAAACCGCGATTTCAAGTGCATCAGTTTTCTGTCGAATTTTTTTTGGCTCGAAATTTTTTTCAGTGCATTCCAGAAACACATGCAGGCAATTCTAAGAATTCAGCAAAAATTTGGTGGCTTAACTTTTCTGTTCCTCTGCGGAATCGTGGCCAAACCCATGCATTGGCCGCGGTTCCGCGGCCATAATGACTCCTTGTATCACCAAATTTTTACAGAGGCTCTTGGACTTGGAAATGGGGGTTTTGGAATATTCTGTTTGGGCCTGGATTATTTTTGAGTGCTACAGTTGTGCTTGGGGCCCACTTCGGGAATTTTGGTCGATCGAAAAGTTTAAACATGTTAGTCACTGTATTTACATTATATCTACGACCGTGAATGTCATTTGATCGGTAAATCCTGTCTAACTGCTATAGCCCTTTTAGATGGATTTGCGAACGTGACATTCACGTTGATGTTCTTTGTTGTGCTGTGATGTTGCGGATTGTCGTGGTGGATAGCCTGGATGCAATGGTAGTACAGTTTCATTTTATATGTACATTTGATATTGCGGGGCGAGCGTCCGACATGTGGACTGCTGTCACTGCCTGTTTGTATATTATTATTTTGGGGCACGACCGGGCTGAGGTCGATGCACCCATTGTATGTATATTTTACTTTCTGTACTAGGATTACCCCAAAGTAGGGTGAACGGATAGATGGGTTCTAAAGGACAATGGGCCCGCATCTCATGGCTTTGAGACGGAGGGCGCTTCACTTTAGAATTGGCGGGCAATTCGCCGCACTCGTAGGGGGTACAGGTTGACCCAAAGAGGGGTGCCCAAGTTACCGGATTCCTTGAAGTGCTGGGTAGTCCATTCACGTTATTGAAGGGGGCTGCCACGCTTCAGGTTTTGGTGGGTAACTTGCCGCGCCCGTAGGGTCTATGATTTCGTTGCATAGGCTATCCACACGACCAGGGGAACGTCGGGTTTCAGTAGCGGCTCTATGAAACCCGGGGATCCCAGATATCTGTATTGTTCTGTGTTGCTTATTACATTTCTTTGATGTTGCATTTTATCATGCTTTGAGCAAATATTATATATTGATATATATACTAGTAGATGTTGTATATGTTTTGCATCCACGCTAGTCAAGTCCCCGCTCTGTCGTTAGTTAAGTAACCTAACGGGTAATATCGGGAACCAGTGGAGAATGCGGATGGCATATACGTACATCATTAGTTTTGTTCTTTATTGGTGTGATTAATTGATGGGACTGCATTGATTCGGATCAATGCAAGCTAAACAAACCTATTCTAATGTTGTTGGAACATTTTTCAAAAGGCTGTTATTGCAAGTACGTTCACTTTTGTTTTGCACAGTGGTATTCTGTTGTAATATCCTGCAATTCAGTCGATGAGGCAAGGGCCGAGATCCCTTCACCGGGAGTGACCCCTTGGACAGAAGTTTGCGTCAGGGCAATAACTTTACTATAGTTGTTTACTTTTGCTTTGCATCGTGGTATTCAGTTGGAATATCCTGCGCCTCATTCTACGGGGAAAGAGCCGAGATCCCTTCACCGAGAGTGACCTCTTTTGCAAAGGTTTTCGTCACTATATTTTTATAAAGCTATCTGGTTCCTTCAACGATATCAAGTTCATTACGTTAAAGGTTTTTCGCCAAAAATCATTCGTAGCCCTTCGTCGTTTCATATGGATAGTCAATATTATTCAAGCTGTGTTTGTTGGCCAAAGTCAAGGCACAGTGATTGGTAGCTATTGGATATTCATATGCAGCATAGATAGATGCGTTGGTTTGGGACTGTCGTACTGCCTTGTTGGCCAAAATCAAGGGTAGGTACGGGTGGGTTCAAATCAACCTGTAGAATGACGGGTAGAACTTGACATGTGACTTATGATTTGTTGGCTAAAGTAAAGGTCATAAGAGCATGGGGTAAAAATCACATCGGGAGTTTCTAAAGAAAATGAAACTTGCCAGATATGCGCATACCTTCTGGAGTGTGATAACGTGAGTGGATTCCGTCACGTTATCATGCGATGATAGTTAGATCCCGATTCCCACTGATGAGTTAGTTTACTCCTCGGGTGTTCCCGACTAATTCTTCTTTCAGGTTTGGAGAAGAATTTGACGTTACAGTGGGAGGTTTCCAGATTAGATAAATTGGTAACCATTCTGATCTAGGTTAGAGTGCACGCTGAGTGTTTCTTTTCTCTCTCTCTTAGGAAGCGACCATGACCCGACCTAGACTATGACTCCGTGACCAAATCAACCGAACCTTCTTAAACACTGGCTTTTGGATTGTCAGAGTTGCAAACCTCATTGCCACTCCTACTTTTACCCTTTTCTCCAGAACACCCCGTATTACTACGAACGTCCACTTCAATTGGATGAAACCATCGTATGGTTATATACGAACTCGAAGGAATTTATTCGAGGATGGTATCTGGTTCTGGAGAAAACGAATAGGACTATTCAGCTGTCTTTTCCTTTTACCTTCTCTCAGGTTGCGAGTGCCCCTTAGATTAGGGGATAGTACACCTATTACGCAAATTGGATAGTCTTCTTCCAAACCATAGGCAGGTGCCGCCCGGTAGGGAATGAAGAAAACCAATTAGCCTAACGATAGTGTACAGAATGTATTATGTAAAGACAAATAAAGGGATTAGAAGGAGGGCAAAGTAGATTGCGACTGCTATTCACGACCAAACCAAGTATTTCATTACCACTCACACTTCACCTTTGTATTTCTCCAGGACACTCCGTATCACTACGAAGATCCACAGTTTATTGGATACTCCATCGTATGGTTATATACGAACTCGAAAGGAACTTGTTCCTGTTCGGGGATGGATTCTTGTTCAGGAAAAATAGGAATAAGGTTTATTCAGGTGTGTTTTATCTTCACCTTCTCTCGCGTTGCGAGTGCTCCTAGGATTAGGACAGTACACCCATTTACGCTTATTGGATAGTCTTCTTCCAAACCATAGGCTGGTGCCGAACGGTAGGGAAGGAAGAAAAACATTTAGCCTAAGAGGGTGTACAGAAGATAATGACTAAAGACATATGAAGGGATGTGGAGAGATGGCATAAAAATATACGGTTACAGTTGTGAATCTGGATAACAGATGAGGCATTACTAGGAATACCCGGATACCCCTACGAAACATTTACATGTTTCAGTTTCACTGTGTATTGTTAAAAGAAAACTGATTTCCCAATTAGACACTTGCTCCGGGGTATGTATTTTCCATATATGATTCTCACATCGTTATTGTTTTACAGATGATGAGTGGGAGTAAGTTATTGGGAATTAGGTGATCATCCTCATTATATCGGAATTCGTTGTAATTGGTGATATTTGAGGAAATCGCCTGGGCTGTTTGTCGGTCGACAAATATTTTGTTTTGAATATCCATTGCTATGCACCAATTTCAAATTGATATATCTGTACGTCTATTTTTATAGATTGAGACATAACTTTTTGAAATTATGTCTATGATATTTACCTATATCAGTGGATGGTTAGGTAAGAAGCATTAAACAACGGTGTAATTCTTCTTAACCATAAGTACAGTTTTCAATCTACGACACACAGGGAATGAGTTATTAGTCTCAAAAGACTTATAAAGAGTATTGTATGTTGTCCAGTGTCCATTAGGACAGAGGTGTTGGTCCTCGCACTATATTCTGATTACTTGTGACTTCTCTAGTTCTTAGACATGTGTTTCGTGGAAACACAAGGTCTGAGTTTTGAGAAGTTATAAGTATAAGATTAAAGTAGAGAACCAGGTATTGCAAGTATCAGGATTATTCAAGGAGATCGAAGATGTAGATACTTGTGTATGTTATTCAGTTGATAGTAATGATTAAGAGAACTTACTTCTCTTTCAGGTTACTCATATCTGGACGCATTCCCAAGTTAAGTAACGCTGATAGGCCACCTTCCATTTAGTTAACATGCACTGGAGACAGCTGCATGATTTGAATCTGGTTCAATTAAATCAGTGCCTCTGGTTCTATATAGGATATAGAACAGTTCATATCTTAACGATGTTAAGGTACGGGGAGTTGTCCGGCTTATGCTTAAAACCAGACTCTGGATAACTCAAGGCACGTTTCTGTAATGCATGTTTGTCGGTTGACCCAGGCTATGATGAAGGTTGACTTTCTACCATCTGGAAGATCAATATTTATATTGTTCTTGACTCGCCACAGTTTTAACAAAAATGGATTTTTTCAGAAAACAGTAGTGGGAGTATGGTAGAACTGGAAGTGATTCCAGAACCGCAGACGATTACTGAAAATTTGATAAGAACCAAAAGATTCAATTTGGTTTGACATTCCATTGGCCACTCCGCAGATACGGTGGGTAACCTCAGGCACTCGAGAGGTACTCCGGTAGCCTCAAAGACGGTGACAGGGAGGTTCTTGTTTACCGAGACTTGCTATTGTTGTTGTTCCAGGCTGCGAGACCCGGCAGGAGGATGAGTATAGCGTCGTTCTAAACTAGCTTTATAAGTGTACGTGTATATGACTCTGCCAGAGGGTTGTCGTAGTCAGTGGGAGCAGCGGAAGCATTGGTGGACAAGTGGCTTATGTCTATTTATAGACTAAAGCAGATGTTGCGGAGATAGATCATCTATTTCTGATATGACAGTCATAGGTTTGACTTCATCAGAATAGGGATGGATCTGTTAAGAAGGTTGTAGGGTATGATGTCCTGGTATTTGGATGACATACACAGAGTAGGAAGTGATGTTCCTATACTACGATCGGTTATACTTTGGTTGTCACACAGTGGTTTCTCCACATGGGACTTGGAGATAATATCAAGACTTTCTGATTACTTGATCTATGGTTTTAGATCTAGATTTGGGTAGTTTCCCAATTAAGGTACTTAGACAACATTCTGAAGGTGTTTTAGAATGGACGACTCCAGGCACGGTAGTGTACCTGCAGGTGATGGAGTCACCCTCTCTAAAGATGTCTTACAGACTAAAGTGGAGAGGGATGTGCATGATTGGCAGATCACATGCTTAGGCAATTGAGTCAATCATGAGATATCAAGTACCACTCCAGATATTGTTTTTGCCCGATATGCAATACGATGATATTGATCCAATCCTGGAGAAACGATCGGAAGCAGTTTTGGAACATATGTGGATGTTCTAGGGATATGATAACGACAGCCTCATTCGGGAGACAGTTATCATTCCAGGCTTCCAAGGTGACCTGGATGAAAGATTGGTTGTCAGAGTTATAGTTTTCCCTCTGACGAGGGGCAGTACTATGGACAGGTGGTCCAGGCGGATACTGAGGGAGGCATGGAGCAGGATACTGATTAAGTTCAGTGGATGATACAGTCTAAGAAGTTTGGATTTGGAGTTCATTTATGAACTAGGTCCCATCAGATATCCAGACATATTCTAAGACAGGTATTGCTCATTTCGGGAGTGGCTTTCTCCGCGAACTTGAGATAAAGAGAGAAATAGAAAGAAACATCATGGCGGATCCACCCACTGAGGCTATTCCTCGAACACATTAGTTTAGCAAACTGGTTTTGTGAGACTGATTAGTAGAGGAGTTGGGTGTTCGGTATCATACGGGATGTGAGTATGCGACATCGCAATAATTAGCTTTGAGTGCAATTGGGAGATTATTGGAGATAGTGCCCTCAGAGTCAATTATTGGATCAGAGGCACGTGATTGCAATGATTGATGCAGGACCTATGCCGGTAGGACAGTCTTACTCAAGATGATAGCATGCTATCTGGTTTACCTTTATCATCGTGTACTACTTCAGGTGACCTTACAGGTCACTATTACACGTTGATAGAGCTCTTAGGATTCTTGCTTGAAGACCAGCAGTATGATGGCGATCATATACGTGGGAGCTGGGGTCTATAAGCACATCCTTAAAAGGTCCATAATTGTAGGAGTTTCGAGACAGGGCATCGATACTCCAGAGTAGACTAGTGTATACAGTCGAGACCCCGACGAGGGGCAGTGGCCGATCTCACAAGCCACTGGTGTCAGTTGGTTCACCTAAGATGTATACAGGTGCTCATTGGGTTATGAGTACACCGGACAGGACTCGCCGGGAACATGCTAGTTTGTCTTATACCAGACGTCAGATAGCAGTTCCCTGGTGACATGTGTACAGGTTAGTTCATCGACCTGAGATCGTCATTTGTCTCGTGTGAGTTTCCACTGTACTTTGATTACTACCCTACCACGCTCAAAGGAGACGTGAAAACAGCTTTTAGTTGGGTACAGTCCCGAGCCACATGGAGGCAGTGAGCGGATCTGCAGGGGTTCGTCTCTCCCGGTATTGGGGGTGAGGTCGCGCTGTGTCTAGGAGAGCCATTACACGAAGTCCTTGGCCAAGGCAGGAGATTTACTGGTAAGTATTCCTGTAGTATCTCTGGGTGTTCTAGGCTACACTCCGACACGACTTGTACCGCTTTTGGGGGTATGACTTTTAACAACCCCCTAGGCCCGACATGCCATGCTCATAGACGAACGGACCGGACTGTACGGATATTGTCACTGACAGGCTCAGTTGGGTGTCAGGATGAGTTCGCTCATCGCCTTCCCTTTTGGTCAATACCTGGTAGCCCGTTACGTATGTCTAATACCTCTGACGTGCTAGTGGTTAAATCCACAACTAAAGTATTGACGAGTCTTTAGAGTCCCCCACAGACCGTTTCTCAAGTTTCGGGCGAAACGCTGTAGAGGCCGTATGGAGATATGGCAGGGTTCGACCATATACGTGAGGTATTGCACAGATCATGATCGGACAGATAATACTAGCGGGCTTTGGTTTAAGCTGGATCCTAGTATTGTACAGTGTGGATTTTGTCTCATTGCATTTGTATTCGGTTGCAATACAAATGCAGGAATGTATATACAGTCGCGGGGTTTTCCTGTAATTTATTACGGGATCGATTTTTGAAGTTGCCAGTTTGCTTTCCGTTTCGGCCATTTTCCATTGTTTTTTCCTTGGCTGAAAATTGGTGGATGAGGGCTTATTTGCTAGCATGCAAATTTGTATTTTGGAGGGTTGTTTTTGCAAGAAGTTGCATCATGATGGTTTCATGATGGTTGCACCATCCCTTGACTTTCTTTTGTTCATGATGGCTTGACTTTTGTGATGGGAGTTGGTATGGATTGGATTATGATCATCATTTCTTATGATAACCATTTTCCTTTTGCTTGCTTTAGTTTTTTCCCCACCCCTTGACCTTTTTCCTCTCTCCCTTCACCATGAGAGGCCGGCCACATTTGATGGGGGCTGTCCCATATTTTTGAAGTGTGATTTTTGATCTTTTGGCTTTGCAAAAATCAAATAGCTCCATCTCCAAAATATATATCTCATTCCTCCACCAAAAGGCAACTTCATATAAAAACCCCAAATGAGACAAAGCTTTCTACACTTCATCTACAGTATCCTTGGGCACGTCGACTCGCCAACTTCGTGCTCGAGTTGCCTTGGTCCAGAGGTGGGAGCCCGTAAAAGAACCCTGCGATATGGTGCCCTTCCGACGAGGAGATGAAGACCGGAGATTCCGCGGGGAGATCGGGACGACGACGAGAAGACCGAAGCACACGGATCGCTTGGTATATCTCTCTACCCTTTCTATAGTTAGCTAGGATTAGATTAATGGCCCGATCCAGGTTTAAAGTGCGCCGTGGTGCCGGTTTACAAGTTTTGTAAAAAGTTTCGTTTCCGCATTCCAGCATCGGATTGACGGCCGGGGCGCCGCCGTGCACTTACACCCATATCCATCGGTGTTTGACATCAATGATGGTGTACGGGTGCTCAGTGGAGACTGGGTACACTGAACGGACTCGCCGAGAACTCCTAGATGGTATTATACCTATCGTCAGATAGCAGTTCTCCGGTGATACTGGTACAGGTTAGTCTGTAGACCCGAGATCGTCATAGAGTCTTGTGTGATTCCCATTGTGCTTTGATTTCCACCTTACCACGTCCAAAGGGCGTGCAAAACGGTGGCTTTTGGGTACAGTCTCGAATCACATGGAGGCAATGAGCGATAGGAGGGGTTTCGTCTCTCCCGGTATTGGGAGTTGATGTTGTGCTGTGTTCGATTGGCTATAACTTGAAGTCCCTGGCCAGGGCTGATATGGAGTGCTGCTGGTAAGAGTTATCAGTAGTTTATCGACCCGTTATGAGCCTTATGTCGACACGACTTATCGGTTACTAGGGTCTGACGTATACCACCCCTAAACTAGATATGCAACATATCAGACGAAGAGACCGGACTGTACGGGAGTGTTACTGATTGGATTCGCAGGAGAATGTACACGCTTGCTTGTTGATCTTCTGATCGCTTAATACCTGGGTGGCTGTTACGTTTAGCTGACCGCTTGCAGCTTGTGGGTGTTTGATATGATCATCACCTACTGCCGGCGTATTGACGATTCTTTAGAGTCCTACACAGAGGTTTCCTGGCTCAGGCGAAACGTAGTAGGAGCACATATGTGATATGTGCGGGACCTAGAATAATACGATATGAGATACCGTATTCTATTCTCGCGATATGAGATATCGGCCGGGTATATGTGATATAACCGGGTCATCGGATCAAGTGTTGATTCGATGAAATGGTACATGTTATATTAGTCGGTTATATGTAATATAGCAGGGTTATCGGATCAAGTGTTGATTCGATAATTTAATGTATAATTATAGATGTGATATATTATGTTACATTAACTAATATAAGCTCGCTTTATTGATTCATTTTGTCACGGGATAATACATTGATATATATGCGATATATGTTAATTGTATTATTTTCTATTGTTACAAAATATATTGTATATGTGATATATAGTATTGTAACATATTAGGGTTACAAATTTAACAATGGTTTAGGGTTTAAACTTGGTTAGGGTTTGGATTAGGGTTAGCTTTTGCATGAAGCTTCCATGAAGCTTCATGAAGCTTTGACTTTGTCTTTAAGCTTGATATTTTGTGAAGATATTATTCAACCCAATCCAAACCTCAACCTCTAGTTAATTCTCTACATGAGTTAACTCTATCATGCTTAACTCATGGTTAGATTTGTAACCACTACAATAATTCATTGTTCATCACAAAATGAATTATCCATTCATTCTTCTTCTTGTTCAACCTTGAGCTTTGAGAAAGCTTTCTAGGTTTACATTTTGTGGTGAATAAAAGTGAAAATTTGAAAACAAAAGAGAGCAATATTCCTACTCCATCATCCTCATCTAATCTAGCCAATTAGATTTGGGTGGTCACCTCATTAGAGAGAGAGCTTGAGTTATAGACACTTCGAGGTAGATCATCGGAGAAAAGGAAGACTACAAGATAGCATGGATCGTTCGAGTTGTAGAGCCTCTCTTGAGTCCGGGAGATCGTGGATCGCGGCGAAGGGACTTCTACTCGGAGCTTATGAAGCGAAGGAGCGGACTACAAAGGTTGTAATCCCTCACTTTTAGTTGTAAAGATGTTTACTTGCATGTTAAACCCTAATAATCTAGCAAAGATCCCGGCTTTGGGTTGTTCGGCACGTCTAAAATTTTATTCGGGCATGGTTGATGCCTTCTTGAACCTTGTTAGAGTGCCAAGGAACCCTGCAAATTTAATAGAACCTAAGGATTCAATCGAGTTTGACATTCAATTAGCCACTCCACAGATAAGGTTGGTAATCTCAGGCACCCGAGTGGTACTTCGGTCTTCTCAGAAACGGTGACAGGGAGGTTCTTGTTTACCCGTACTTGCCATTACTGCTGTTCTAGACTCTAAGACCCAGCATGATGATGAGTATAGCGTCGTTCCAAACTAGCTTTATAAGTTCACGTGTATATGACTCTGCTGGAGGGTTGTTATAGTCAGTGGGAGCAGCGGAAGTATAGTGGACAAGTAGCTTATGTCTATTTATAGACTAAAGCAAGTATAGCGGAGATAGATCATCTATTTTTGATGTGACAGTCATAGGCTTTGACTTCATCAGAATAGGAGATGGATCTGGTAAGAAGGTAGTAGGGTGTGATGTCCTGGTTTTTGGATGGCATGCACTTTATAGGAAGTGAAATTCCTATACTACGATCGGTTATACGGTGGTTGTCACACAATGGTTTCTCCACATAGGATATGAGTATTATATAAGGCATTCTGGTAACTAGATCTATGGTTTTAGATGTAGATTTGGGTAGTTTCCCAATCTGGGTACTTCGACACTATTTCTAAAGGTGTTTTAGAATGGCTAACTCCTAGCATGGTGGTGTACCTGCAGGTGATGGAGTCACCCTCTCTAAAGGTTTCTTACAAGCTAAAAGGGAGAGGGATTTGCATGATTGGCATATCACTTGCTTAGGAAATTGAGTCAATCATGTGATCTCAAGTACCACACCAGATGTTGTCTTTTCACTAGCTGCAATAAGCTTATATTAATCCAATTCTGGATAAACGTTGGGAAGCAATTTATGAACATAAGTGGATGTTCATGGGATATGGTAACGGAAGCCTCCTTCGGGAGACGGTTATCATTCCAGGCTTCCAAGGTGACCTAGATGACAGAGCGACTGTCAGAGTTTTAGTTTTCCCTCTTTTGCGGGGCAGTAGTTTGGACAGGTGGTCCAAGCGGATACTGAGGAAGGGGTGGTGCAGGATACTGATTAAATTCAGTGGACAATACAATCTAAGAAGTTTGCTGGATTTGGAGTTCATTTGTGAAATGGGTCCCATCAGATATCCAGACATATTCTAAGACAGGTATTGCTCATTTCGGGAGATAGCTTTCTCCACGAAGTTGAGATATAGAGAGATACGGAAAGAAACACTGGAGAGGATCCACTCACTGAAGCTATTTCTTGAATGCAATAGTTGTATAAACGAGCTTTGTGAAACTGAATAGTAGAGGAGTTGGGTGTTCGGTATCACACGGGCTGCGAGTATGCGACATCGCAATAATTATCCTTAAGTGCAAGTGGGAGATTGTTGGCTATAGTACCCTCAAGGAAATTATCATAGTCGCAGGCAGCTGATTATGATGATTGAGGTATGACCTATATCGGCAGAACAGTCTTACTCGAGACGATGGTATGCTATCTGGTTTGTCTTTATCATCATATACAGTATTAGGTGGCATTACAGATCACTATTACATTTTGATAGAGCCCATAGGATTCTTGCTTGACTACCAGCAGTATGATAGCGATCATATACGTGGGAGCTGGATGGTCTATAAGCACATCCTTAAATGTCCCTAGTCGAGGGAGTTTCAAGACTGGGCATCGATACTCCAGAGTAGACTAGTGTATACTGATTGAGACCCCGACGAGGAGCGGTTGCCGGTCTCACAAGCCATTGGTGTCAGTTTGTTCACCTAAGATGTATACAGGTGCTCATTAGGTTATGAGTACATCAGATGGACTCGCCGGGTACATGCTAGTTGGTATTATACCTATTGTCAGATAGCAGTTCCCTGGTGACATGTGTACAGGTTAGTATATCGACCTGAGATCGTTATTTTTCTCGTATGAGTTCCCACTGTGCTTTGATTACTACCCTACCATGGCTCAAAGGAGTCGTGCAAACAGGTTTTAGTTGGGTACAGTCCCGAGCCACATCGAGGCAGTGAGCGGATCGTCGGGGGATTCATCTCTCCCGCTATTGGGGGTTGATGTCGCGGTTGTGCACGGGTGGCCATCACCAGAAATCCTTGGCCAAGGTATTCGATAATTACTGATCTAGGATCGGTAGTTTCTCAGGTGGTGATGGGCTTCATACGGGCACTAAATGTTGTGTTATTAGGGGTCTGACTTTATCCACCCCTAGACTCGATATGTGATACTAATAGACGAACGGACCGAACTGTACGGATATTGTCACTGTCAGGCTCAGTAGGGGTTTCAGGATGAGTTTACTCGTCGGCCTCCCTTTCGCTCAATACCTGGATAGCCGTTACGTACAGCTAGTGCCGCTGACGTTCTTGTGGTTAAACCTACAGCCAGCGTATTGACGAGTCTTTAGAGTCCCACAAAGAGGGTTCCCTGCTTTGGGCGAAACGATGTAGATGCCGTATAGTTTTACGGCAGGGTTCGATCACATACGTATACTTATGCACGGATGATGTTCGGACGGATAATACTAGTGGGCTTTGGTTTAAGCCGGATCCTAGTAGTATATTTGTTGGATTATTTTCGTCTCTTTGTATTCGTATTCTTCGGAATACGGATGCGGGTGTGTATATACGGTTGAGGGGTATTCTTGTAATTTATTACAAGGTTACTTTTAGAAGATTACACCTCATCATGGTTTAGACATTTTTGGATTAAAAGGTTATTGAGGTGTAGGATGGGGTGTTTATTGCATTTTTGGTGGCATGGCTAATTAGTGACCCATGGTTACTATTCAAGCATGCTTAGGGTTTTTGTTTGTTGTGAGATAGTTTGTTGACTTGAGATCTTTTTTTGACTCTAGATATTTTGGAGACTTGACATATTTACTGTGATGGCTCCATTATTTCTTATCAACACTCACAACACACAAAAAACCAAGCCATTATTCATTTCTTTTTCTCTTTCTTGAGTTGCTCTCAACACCTCATTCTCATGGCATCGTCTGCTTCCTCTAGCTCCATCCAAACCCTCTCATGAGTTGAGAATCCTTGGGTGTCTTGATAGAAATTAGTCCTTCATCACTCTCTACTTCATCTACAGTATCTAGAGTAGCGATCTAGGTGCCCCAGTTGCCTCGGATATTAGGTTGGAGCTCGTTGCATAGACTCTCGGGTGGATCATCTTCGATGGAGGGTGACCGAAGATAAAGCTTGTTCAAGGAAGCCCCTAGGAGGTTGGGATGATGGTTGAAGACCGAAGGACACAGATCTATTCGATATAACCATTCTAACTCCTTTGCATATTTTGTTATCTAGGGCTTATGAGTAGATCCGAGTAATTGGTTGTGGTAGCGCCAAGTTTTATAAATTTTTGTTCCGTATTTGGTCACGGATTGATGGCCGGGGCGCTGTCGTAACCAACATGGTGTAGACAATGACTGGTGGGCCAATGAGATATGGCCTGAATTTCTCCAAAGCGAACACAACCGCTAAGAAATCTTTCTCGGTTGTCGTATAATTCATTTGTTCATCATTCAGGGTCCGGCTCGCGTAATAGATTACGTGCGGCATCTTATCGATGTGTTGACCTAGGACCGCCCCGATAGCAAAGTCGGATGCATCACACATAATCTCAAAAGGATGCGTCCATTCAAGTGAAGAAAGAACGGGAGCAGTGGTGAGTGATCTTCTCAGTGATTCGAAAGCAGTCAAACAGCTCGAGTTGAAATTGAATGTGGTATCCTTGGCCAGAAGAAGAGTCAAGGGTCTAGCAATCTTGCTAAAGTCCTTAATAAACCGTCTGTAAAAACCGGCATGGCCAAGAAAAACTCGGATATCTCTGACGCATTTGGGAGGAGGGAGGTTGGAAATGACATCAATCTTTACTTTGTCAACCTCGATGCCATTTCGCGAAATGATATGTCCTACGACAATTCCTTCGTGCACCATGAAGTGGCATTTTCCCCAGTTTAATGTGAGATTTTTATCCTTACATCTGGTAAGGACAGCGTCAAGATGTTGCAGACACTCGTCAAAAGAATCACCAAAGATAGAGAAATCATACATGAATATCTCCAAAAATTTCTCAACCATGTCAGAGAATATTCCTATCATACACCGCTGAAAGGTAGCGGGAGCATTGCATAGCCCAAAGGGAATGCGGTGATATGCGAACATGCCGAATGGAAAAGTGAAATTGGTTTTGTTCTGGTCTTTCTCGACAATGGGTATCTGGTTGTAGCCTGAGTAGCCTTCCAAAAAACAGTAATACTCATGTACATCTAATCTTTCGAGCATTTGGTCAATGAATGGTAGCGGAAAGTGGTCCTTCCGCGTTGCGGTGTTGAGTTTTCGATAATCAATGCATACTCGCCACCCGGTCTAGGTGCGAGTAAGGAACAACTCATTCACCTCGTTTGTGATGACCGTAATGCCCAACTTCTTAGGGACAACGTGTATAGGACTAACCCATTGGCTGTCTGAAATAAGGTAAATGATACCACTATCCAGACATTTGACGATCTCCTTTTTCACAGCCTCCTTCACGACTGGATTTAATCTCCTCTGTGGATCCCTAGCTGGTTTGGCATCATTCATCATATGAATATGATGTTCAACGATTAGGGGACTAATCCCATTGATGTCCTCCATCGTCCAGCCGAATGCTTGCCGATTGGATTGAAAGACCGTGAGAAGGGCTTTCTCTTGCTCTAGAGCTAAAGAAGCCGAGATGATGACCGGGAGGGTTTCGTTTTCACCTAAGTAAGTATACTTGAGGTGAGACGGCAGAGGCTTGAGTTCGAGCATAGGAGGTGAAATAACTGAAGGCAAGATTGGAGAAAATGTCTCGAACTCAAAAGATTCCAACATGGGCTCAAAGTGAGTGTATGCGACCGAGTCGGATGGTTCAACTAACGCATACGAAAATTCAAAAGATTCAAACTCGGGCGGTGACAAGCCAAGATCGTTTGAAAACGTGAAGCACTCGTAATCGTTGTTTGATGTGGAAGTAGCAGGTTCAAAGAGGAACGCACTAGTGGCGTCAAGATTTTTATGATCAAACAAGAATTCCTCAAATTCACAGTCCTCGGGGGTGATCTCCTGAATGGAACAGACATCCAGTATATGAGCGCTCAGTTCGGATGGCTGATTCCCTAACCTAAAAATGTTGAGTTCAATTATCATGTTGCCAAAAGATAGGTTCATGGAACCATTTCGAAAATTGATCACAGCATTTGAGCTTGCAAGGAATGGGCGACCGAGAATCACCGGAATTTGATTCCAGGGGTTAGCTACAGGTTGTGTATCTAAAACAATGAAGTCAATGGGGAATATGAAGTCCCCAACCTTAATTAACACATCCTCTAGCTCACCCCTAGGATGGGTGATAGATCGGTCAGCCATTTGAAGAGTACAATGTGTAGGTTTCAGTTCTCCTACACCGAGTTGCTTATATACTGAATAATGAAGAAGGTTAACACGGGCACCAAGATCCAAAAGAGCGCGGTTGATGTTCTTATCCCCAATGGTTATTGAAATCGTAGGACAGCCAGGGTCCTTCCGTTTTTGTGGTAAATCTTAGGTAAGAGCATCACTCACGTTACTAGCCAAGAAAACTTTCTTTGGTACCTGAGATTTCCTCTTCTTAGCGCACAAGTCTTTCAAGATTTTTGTGTAAGAAGGGACTTGTTGAATTGCATCTAAGAGGGGAATGTTGATGTTAACCTGTTTGAACAACTCCAGAATCTTCTCAATTTGTGGATTTTTTTTATTGGACCTCAACCGGTTTGGAAATGGAATATTTTTTAAATTGGTTGAGTCCAATGCTTGTAGAGGAGATTGTGGAATTGGAAAAAAATCCAAAACTGGAGTTTGAGAGGAGTAAGATGTGGATCCGTTCGGAGCAGCGGTTGAAGAAGAACAGCCTTTTGAAGAATGTAGAATTGGCTCAGAAGAAGAAGTAGGAGTAGAAGAAACGGCCGGGGTGTCATCATCATTGATTCGTGTGCTGATGTTGTTATTCAGCATTCTTCTAGATCTCAACGTAGTCACGACACTCACATTATAGTTCTGTTGTTCAAGAGCAACATGTATATTATGTGGGTGACTAGGATTTAGCAGTGGTTGAGATGGAAGCCTTCCTTTCTCTCGCTCACTTAAAGCCGCGTT
Organism: Agapanthus africanus; assembly: GCA_030015575.1. Taxonomy (NCBI): domain Eukaryota; kingdom Viridiplantae; phylum Streptophyta; class Magnoliopsida; order Asparagales; family Amaryllidaceae; genus Agapanthus; species Agapanthus africanus. The sequence goes on from JASDDO010000006.1 coordinate 211,029,194, forward strand.
CAACTGTGCAATCTAGGCTTTGATGGTCTTGATGCTTTGCCCGTATGCAGTGGTGTGTTACACCAGAGACTGAATAGAAGAATGTATGTTGGCAGTGGATTTAGTCGATTGCTTTACAAAAGCCTCTAGACTCCGTTCTAGAGAGGAAACCTTATCGTTATTTGACGGAACAAAGTTGTTTTGAGGAAAAGAATTGTTGCTGGGTGCAAAGTTGTTTGTCGAATTCTCAAAAGGTTGGGGTTGGAAAGACTGCTGAAATTGTTTTTGAGCTTGTTGTTGTTGAGGAGGAGGCCTCTGGAATTTGTTGTGGCCTTGGAATTGATGCTGGTTCTGACTCTAGGTGAAATTAGGATGGTTCCTCCAACCGGGATTGTATGTGGAAGAGTATGGATCGTTTCTTGGTCTTTGCTGAAATGAAGCATTAACCTGATCCTTTCCTTGAGATAGTGGATTGTAAGGACACACTTCGGTCAAATGAGATGGATCCGAACAACAAGAGCAAATGGTACGAGGGGGAAGAATAGGGGCAGGAGAAGGAGATGAGAATTTTTTCTCAATTACTTTCAGTTTCCACGTCATTGCAGCCATCTCGACCTTCATTGCAATTGTGATGTCGAGTTGATGAACTCCTGTCCTAGAGAGACCTGAAGAAGAAGAAGAAGAAGAAGAAGTTGAGGTGTTCGGTCGGGTGCTCTCCTATTGCAGCGTTTGCTCCGCAAGATTGTCAAAGAATTGCCAAGCCTCCTCGTTAGATTTGGACAGGAAATGGCCCTGACAGATGGTCTCCATCAACTGTATGGTTACTAGATCCAGGCCCTCGTACAGAGTTTAGCAAAGTTGCCATTTCTCTATACCGTGATGAGGACACTGCACAAGAAGGTCCTTGTACCGGTCAAAGCACTTCCAAAAAGGTTCGATTGGAAACTGGGTGAATTGATTTATCTCGTATCAGATTCGTGCGGTCTTATGATTCAGGTAGAATTTTTTTAGAAATGCTTTTACAAACTCGTCCAAACTGGTTATCGAATGAGATGTGGTTCTATAGAGCCACTTTTCAGTGAGGTCACACAGAGTGAAAGGAATAACTCGTAGCCGTATAGCATCATCAGACAGTTGAGTTGTCTTCATCATCACACATACGTTCTGGAATTTATTGATGAAGATGTAGGCATCTTCGGATTCAAGCCCGTGAAATTTAGGAAACATGTTGATGAAGTGGGGCTTAATTTCGAAATTATTCCCATTGGACGGTGGAAGTGAAATACAAGTCGAAAGTGCAGCGTGGGTACGATAGAAACGATCCTGAAGCGCGATTCGCTGTGGCGCTTCAACAAGAGGTGGTCACGGGTTATTCGCACCTAATGGTGGTGGAATTATTCCCGGGGGAGGTAAAGTGATGTCAGGAGTAAATCCCGACATCTCGGAAGAAGAATTTGGTGACGGTGAAAGTGAATGTGAAGTTGTATGAACAGAATCGCGGTCAACTTCGGAGTTGGCCGGCAAAGGTAAGGGTGAAAGAGGCATGGAAGGAGTTTCGATGTCGGAGTCGATCGTGTAGTCAGTAGCGACTAACGTAATGCGGACTAGACGGGCACTAGTGTCCCGAGTCCAATCGGACATACACTAAACGAGTTTAGTGTTGTCAAAGCGTAGAATGTGATGGTAAGAAAACGTCAATGGAGAAAAGTCGGTGAAAGGTAGGTGAAATTGAAATTTGGTTACAAATGGCAAGTTTTTATAATTGTTTTTGGTTTTTTTTCTTGTTTTTAGAAAGTTTTGCAAATATATATGGATTTATGGACACAACTTCAAACAATCACAGTCACAACATGCGCAATTACACCTAGCGCTATATCTTTCAAAGTCCACTATACTGCTCCTAACTGTTCCAAAGTGACAAATTGTGAGATAACTCTCAAATCGTTTCTTCACTGCCAATTGTGGCCAGGTAAGCACAAATGAGGTATGGAGGATTCCGCTCACGAATCACCGTGGGACTGTCTTTTTAAATTACCTCCTCACTTGTCTAGCTTAGGCACTACAAAGTCAAGTTTAGATAAACGACCGAATGCCTATAACCTTCTTCTGTCCTATTGAGCACGAAAAGTCCTTAGTTGGCTGAGTCTAGATATTTTTTTAATTAAGCTCAAGGGTAATGCGTATACTTTTAGTGATTTTTGGGGTCTCAGGAAGGGTGATGAAATCCCCATCCAATCTGAATTGGTGTTATAGCCCCTTAAAGTCCGTATTATTTATGCAAAACAATAACAAACAAAAATCGAAAACACTTGCAAAAATTTTATTTGGCAGTGGAGCAAAGAATCCTGCACAAAAACAGTTTTATTGGAGAGGGGAAGAGAGTTTGCATAAAGAATACTGCAGAAAAATATAGTTCAGTGGAGTTCAGAGGGGGTAGATAGAAGAGGGGGATACTCACAGAAGATTTTGGGTACTGATATGACAGGTTGACCGTGGTTCCGCGGTCAAACCTATACTTCCGCCGCGCTTCCGCGGTGTAGTAGACGAGTTGGAGCTTCAAAATTCTTCCCTGTGCTAATGTCAATCTCCTCTTCTTTGTTAGAGCTCTTGAGTCTTGAATTGGTCACTGGATTTGCTCCAGAATTTGTACGATTAGTCGTGTTTTCGTCTTGATCCACCGCGGTGATGTAGACGAGATATGGGTCTAACTCCTCATGACTTTGGCACTGAACTTGATCTTCTCTCTATTCTGCACACTTACACAAAAAGAATAAAAAATAACAACATGATTTTTATAGTTTTTTTATATATATTCACAAATTAACCCGAAATGACACAAATAAATAAACTACCATCTCCCCGGCAACGACGCTATTTGATTGATATGATTCTTAGTGTGCTCTTTTTAATTACCGCAATCAAGACGGTTTCACTTGGTAGCTAGCCGGATGAGTACGGGTCGGTCCATAGAGAGATGTGAATATTTTTCTTAGTGTTTTAACGAGTTAAGTCCAAATGTCCGAGTTTGTTCAAGATTAACTATGTGCTAATTATGTATGATAAAAGAGCTTGTTAGGGTTAGGATTAGGTTAGTTTGAGTTAGGAGTTCGCTCACTTATTTTGTTTGCCACTCTTAATATCGATGTTACGGTAATCGGCAACAACGGGGATTAGCACGACTAGGATGGAAACTTGCGAGTATAAGCTAGGCTTTCCAACGCTTAGTTCCTTCCTTTTGGTCCTTGTCGTTCCGTTCTTGGCTCTTAGCCATAACCTCCGGTCAATTCAACCACAACTGGTCTCACTAGGGTGTCACCGCTATCATGTAGGATAGGGTGCCGTAGGGAGCAGATTATTGTTGCCTTGACGGGAGTTCGAATCAAAATGTTGGGCAAAGAAAAGAGTGAGAGAGATTTACTTCTCTCAAACATTCCTTATCCTACCCTAACAAGTGAGAAACTACTCACCCATTATAAAAGAAAAAAGAAAATAAAACAAACAAAGAAGATGAAAGAAATGAGGTAGAAAATTACAAGTAGCTATTTGGGACCTCACTTAGGCAAGGATCACACTTAGGCATCATTGTTGTAAGAATGAAAGAAAATAGAATAAGAACAAACAAACAAACAAACAAACAACTACTTTAACAAAGAGAATTACAAGCAACAAATATAAGAACTAAATTATAAGACATACATATGAAAAGAACTTTTCTTTATTCATCCTTCACTCAAAAGCTCACTACAATGTTAATGGAGAATAGATGAAGAGGAAGAAGAAGTTACAAACTAACTATACTAAATCCTAACACAAGAAATGAGCCCTTTATTTTTCTTGAAACTGGGCTATTTATAGGCAGATAGATCAAACCCTATGACCAAAATCTAAGCCCTTACATAATTACAAAACTACCCTAAAAATATTTCCTGACTCCGAGTTGACTCGGCCGCGGAACCGCCGCATAAGTGCCACATCGGCCGCGGTTCCTCAGCGCTTTTGGTGAGTTTCTGTGTCTTTTTTTCTGGGGTTTTCCATGTTGTTATTCTTCTCTGTTTGGTGCACTTGGTTTTTCAGAATTACTTCATTTTTCTTCCAGATTCTCAACAGTTCAAAAAGATAAAAGAATGTGGACTTTTGCCTTGATCTTCTTGAGCTCCGCGTTATCAACTCGATTCTTGTGCTGCCTCTCTTGTGCTTTGTGCATGAATGACCCTTGATTGACATTTTGTTTCTCGAACTGGTAGGCGGCACCTGACGGATGGTGAGTGGAAACCCGTATTTTTATCTGTTGTTGGCAGTTGTCCTGAATTTGTTGTGACTACTCTTGATTTTCATTGTTTTGAGCTGAGAACTTGTAACCTGCAATTATGTAGCAAACACGGATCAAAATTACCTACCTATAAGCAATGCGATCAAGAATGGGCGGTATAAAAATGCAAATTTCTGATATGAACAGCCGCTGCGGCCAAAATTACACGTTCGATATTCTTTATAACAGGGGCTAATCCCCAGTTTGCTCTACCAGCTGCAGGGTGTTTGTCACGACCCGAAAGATACGGAACGTGACTGATACTTAAATTACGAACGTCTCAAGGCGGACGTAATCTAAGTAAGTCAAAGCCCAGAAACCAAAACCAAAAAAAAAACATTAGAGTGAAGAAAAACCAATTTTTTGAAAGTGATTTTAAATTAAATAGTCACATCAAGCTTTTTAAAAGCAACATCCATTTTTCCGAAAATTTCGGCAGAAGCTCCTTTGTAAATACTGGCCCCCAAACGGGTACAAACAGGAATATATATTAATACAAGAAATAAGGCATCCCGAAGCGGGAGCTAGCTCTTCGCCCCAAGGCGGACACAAATGCCTTGCAATATAAAATAACAATGTGCAAAATAAGCATAACAAGGCACAAGTAATAGGCAACATGTCGGCTCAAGTGAGCGCGACCCAAAAACAATATACATGCCCACAAATCTCACTGTCTCGCCTCTAAGTCAAAATACAACAGTACTGGTAAATGATACAGTCGATGGAGTACACTAGATACAATTAATATACAAGGTGGAAATAAAATAAACACATAACCCACCTACGAGCAAAAATCCTCAAATCCACGCAAAAAGAGGAAGTGCGTCCGCCGGTACAGTACTGACGGATCGGACCTGCAAAAAGGCTGTGGCATAACGGGGGTGAGTTGCCAACTCGTGAGTAATTTGTATCATCTATAAAGACTATCGTAAACATGTACGCAAGTGTCACAATTCTACAATATTGATATGGTATGATGCACTAGCATGTATGCGACATGAATGCAATGCAACACGTGATCTGAACGTGCTGATATGAGGAAATCATTATTTTCATCTTAGGAAAATTCCAGTGAAATATCTGAGGAAATATCATATGAAATCAACAGAAATCCGTGCCCAGCATCGGCACCTCAAATGAACATCTTAGTATCCCAAAGTATCTGTATCCAATATCCCGGCCCCAGCCGTCCGGCTGGTCCATCTCAAAAATATCAATTTCTCAACATCTCACGGCCACGGTCGGTATCCTCTGGATATCCGTCGCGCCAACAATCACCGGTAGGTAGTCTGCCCCTACCAGGCTCATCGTCTACTACTCGAACTTCTTGCCCCGGGATACCTTACCGGGCCCACCATGTACCCGAGACGGTTCATCCAACTCCTCGAAACGGGTCTCGAAAACCAACAGAAAACTCATGGTGGACGACACAAATATCATGTCACGAGAAAACCACAACTTGCCACATTTAAAATGATATCAGTTTTATTAAATCCTTGTGGTTTCTCCAAAATCTCTTAAATCTCAAATACTGAAATCCTCCAGAAGAAAGTACCATAAGTATGCATGTCAATGATGATGAATGCCTATATTATCAACAGTGTGAACTGCAATATATGACATAAAGAAGATGTATGATCGAATGATGTAACGAGGTACATGCATATGACTAGCAATTCTACATGTTCATCTTGCGTAATTTACTATATTAGTACTGGTTTATATGTCTTATATAGTGAAATTATTCTAAATTCCGGTTTAAACAAGTTATCCAGTGTTTGTGGCATGGTAATTACCAAGGCGTGTGTGTTCTCATGAAAAGTGCTCGTGCAGCATAAAACCCTGGTAATGGTGTAAGTGTCCTATGAGGTGATGTGGAACAATTATATATAATGAATTAAGCAAGCCAATTATTTCCTATGTCGCATATCTTATTTAATAGTTTCAATGGTTTTTATATGATGAATTTAACACAAATATGGATATACAGGTCATGCAGTGCCGTAAAATAGGTAACTAGGGACTATATGCAACAAGCTGGTATTACTAGAAATTCTAAATTTATCGGGCGTCTCACGCCATCCAAACGATTCTCTCCGTAGATGTATACATCTACTCACCGGAAATCCTCAATTAGCTTGATCCAATCACCGCTTTTCCTTTTTGTGTCGCGTCCGAAGTCTCCGCGGCCGATCCTGGAATTTGCACAACACAAAACATAAGATAACATATCCTGAAATGACGCCAAGTCATAAAATGAAAGGGTCAACGAGTTAGGCACAACGTGCACCAGGTGCGCGGAACACACACGAAAAACACTAAAACCTTAACTAAAATTGTCGTTTCGGACCAACCGCCAAAACTAAAACCCGATTAAACTAAATTCTGCATTCACACATCCTAAATGTCATTGGAGATTCCAATAATATCATCAAGATATCACAAATAATTCACCGCAATATTTTATAAAAAAACCTAGTAAGCACGAAAGTTTGCAATTTGGTGCAAACATAAAAAATTTAGCGATAAGGTTATCACAATCCAACACAAACATCTAAACTACCACACTAGATATCCACTACACTAATTTTAACCCATTTACAATGCATCAAACCATAATTCTAACATCAAACCCTTTCTTGAATTTCATTACACAAGCATAACAACCAAATTAACAATAGAAAAACCTAGATTAACACAATTTCAAACCCACTTAAGCTAAGTGACCACTTAGATTAGGTTAATGTAAGAACTAGATAACAAATTAACTTAATTAACCACTTAATGGTGTTTTAAAAACCCTAGTTCAAATCAAACCACTCACTTTAAAAACCTAAATTAGAAATTAGCAAACTAAATTAACACTTCAAGTTCTAATTTAGCACACTTAACTACAAATTAGATAAAAGTTTAAAATTTTTCCTCACAAGTTTTGAACCCTAGCTTGCTCTAGCCTCCCAAGACACCTCCTTTCTCCATGTTGTAAACAAATTTGGGTGTGAGAAGAGGTAGAGTAGGGATTTGCTTTGAACTAGTGAAGGATTTGTGGATTTTTTTAATGGATTTTGACGGATTTTTGAAGCAAAAGGGAAGGAAAAATTTGGGGGAAAGTGGCTGCAGGAATTCGGTAGTGGAGGGACTGGGGAGAGGTGTGGGGGAGTTGTGGAAACTTTACACAAAGTCAAAAGCCAACCAATCACTTAAAATCCCATACACTAATTAATATATTATATTTCCTTATCAACACATTTCATCACATGAGTGGAAGAAATTTTTTTGAAGGCTTGTTGTTGTGGTGGGGCCAACCATGATGGAGTGAGGATGAGTGTGAGAGGTTGCTAAAAAAATTCCAAGCAAAAAGACCCCCCACAAGTTCATATTTGCAAGCTTTAGTTCATTTTATTTAAATTTAAATATTTCTTTGATTATAACTAATTAGAACTTGAAATAAAATGCTAAAAATTTATATTACTCACTAGATTTTAGTTTTCATTGTTCTAAAGCATATAATTTGCCCATTCAAATTTGTATTTATCGCTAATTTAATGTACTTTTAACAGCTTAAAATAATATTAAAAAAGTTAATTAGGGATTTTTTTAAATGACCAGAAATTTATAAGTGACTCACTAGCTACTAAAAACTAGCAATTACCTATACAAATTAGGTATAATTAGGCCTATAATGCAAAATAACTACAATGACGATTTACGGAAAAATACCAAATATTTACCGATTTTCGGGAAAATATCAAAACGACTTTTCAAGGCGTTTCAATCTTCCCCCCTTAAAGAAATTCGGTCCCCGAATTTAAAAAATCTAGCTACGCGTACCTTCAAAGAGATGGGGATATTTCTTCCTCATCTCGTCCTCGGTCTCCCAGGTGACCTCCTCGCTGCTCGGGCCACGCCAAAGGAGCTTGATGGTTGGTATAACTTTCGATCTCAATTTCTTCACCTGCCGATCCAGGATGACCACCGGCTGCACTGCAAAAGAAAAGTCGTGCTCTAGCTAGACTGTCGGGTGCTGAATCACATGAGAAAGGCCGTGAAGGTACTTGCGGAGCATCGAAACCTGGAAGACGGGGTGAACATCAGGAAAGCTGGGTGGAAGAGCCAAACGATACGCAGCTGTGCCGACACGCTCGAGGATCTCGAAGGGACCCACAAATCTGGGACTAAGCTTTCCTTTTCGCACAAACCTCATCACGCCCTTCATTGGAGAGACCCTCAGAAAAACATGATCGCCAACTGCGAACTCTAATCCGCAACGGCGTCGGCCCGCATACGATTTCGGCCTGCTCTGAGCCGCTCTCATCTGATCTCGAATCAACTGTATTTTCACGGTCATCTCCTCAACAATATGCGGACCCAATGTACTGCTCTCACTGAGCTCTGTCCAACAGACGGGCGATCTGTATCTCCTCCCATAAAAGGCCTCGAAAGGTGCTATCTGAATGGCATCCAGGAAGCTGTTGTTGTAGGAGAACTCCACTAAGGGTAAATGATGATTCCAGCTACCTCTAAAGTCTAAAACGCACGCTCGGCGCATGTCCTCTTGAGTCTGAATAGTCCGCTCTGACTGGCCGTAAGTTTGCGGACGAAATGCTGTGCTGAAACTCAATCGGGTGCCCAACGCCTCTGAAGTCTCTGCCATAGTCGGCTGGTAAACTGGGTGCCTCGGTTTGACACAATACACGTCGAAACGCCAAGCAACCGTACGATCTCGTCGATGTATATCTGTTAGATATAGTGCCCTCAGAGTCAATTATTGGATCACAGGCACGTGGTTGCAATGATTGAGGGAGGACCTATACCGGTAGGACAGTCTTACTCGAGAGGTTTGTATACTATCTGGTTTGTCTTTATCATCGTGTGCATGCTTTAGGTGACATTGTAGTTCACTATTACACATTGATAGAGAATAGTATGCTACCATGGTTTATCTTTATCATCGTGTACTGCTTTAGGTGACCTTACAGGTCACTATTGCACGTTGATAGAGCCCATAGGATTCTTGCTTGACTACTAGCAGTATGATGGCGATCATATACGTGAGAGTTGGGTAGTCTATAAGCACATCCTTAACTTGGTCCCTAGTCGTGGGAGTTTCGAGACTGGGAATCGATACTCCATTTGTAAACTAGTGTATACAGTCGAGACCCCGACGAGGGGCGATGGCCGGTCTCATAAGCCATTGGTGTCAGTTAGTTCACCTACGATGTATACAGGTGCTCATTGGGTTATGAGTACACCAGTCAGGACTCGCCGGGAACATGCTAGTTGGTATTATACCTGACGTCAGATAGAAGTTCCCTGGTGACATGTGTACAGGTTAGTTCATCGACCTGAGATCGTCATTTGTCTCGTGTGAGTTCCCACTGTGCTTTGATTACTACCCTACCACGGCTCAAAGGAGTCGTGCAAACAAATTTTAGTTGGGTACAGTCCCAAGCCACATGGAGGCACTGAGCGGATCGGCAGGGGTTCGTCTCTCCCGGTATTAGGGGTGAGGTCGCGCTGTGTCTAGGAAAGCCATTACACGAAGTCCATGGCCAAGGCAGGAGATTTACTGGTAGGTATTCCAGTAGTATCTCAGGGTGTTCTGGGCTACACTCCGACACGACTTGTACCGCTTTTGGGGGTCTGACTTTTACCAACCCCCAAGGCCCGACATGCGATGCTCATAGGCGAACGGACCGGACTATACGGATATTGTCACTGACAGGCTCGGCAGGGTGTCAGGATGAGTTTGCTCATTGACCTTCCTTTTGGTCAATACTTGGTAGCCCGTTACATACAGCTAGTACCTCTGACGTGCTAGTGGTTAAATCCACAGCCAAATTATTGACGAGTCTTTAGAGTCCCCCAGAGACAGTTTCTCAAGTTCCGGGCGAAATGTTGTTGAGGTCATATGATATATGGCAGGGTCCGATCATATACGTGCAGTAGTGCACGGATTATGATCGGGCGGATCATACTAGTGGGCTTTGGTTTAAGCCGGATCCAAGTATTAGATTTGTTGGATTACTTTAGTCTCATCGCATCCGCATTCATTCGGAATGCGGATGCAGGTATGTATATACAGGTGAGGGGTATCCTTGTGATTCGTCACGAGTTTACTTTAGATGTCGCCGGATCTTTTATTTGGACCAAACATTTGGATTAATGTTTGGATGGTGGAAATAATGAGCTAGAATTCATCTTGAGATGCATTAAATGTGACATGGACATATATGGTGACTCATGGTCTCTTTTATTGTGTAAATGTCACATTTTGAGCTTACTTTGTGTTGATATGATGAGAAGAGAGAGAGAGAGGGGCTGCCTTGGGTGAGCTTGTTCTTGTATTATTCTTCTCACTCTCTCTCATTTTCCATCATATGAAACAAAAGAAAAGAAAAGGAAAAAGAAGCTCCTCCTTCTTCTTCTTCCTCTAGCTCATTATCTCCATCAATGGCAACACCTCTAACCTCCATCCAAATCCATGGATGCAAGAGACAAAGTGATCAAAAACATTCTCTACATCACCTTGGACACGTCGGCTAGCATACTTCATGCCCGTGTTGCTTTGGATGAAGCGGGAGCCCGTTAAAAGAATCGATGATGTCGTGCCCTTTCCGACGAGGAGATCGAGACCGGAGATGCCGCGAGGTGTTTGGGATGGTGGCCAAAGACTGAAGGACACGGATTGATCGATATAGCTTTCCAACCCTTTCTCTAGTAGCTAGTTGTAGGTTAATGGTTCGATCCGGGTTTAAACATACGATAGAGCCGGTTTCTAGTTTGAAAAAGTTTCGTTTCCGCATTTTGGCCTCGGAAAGACGGCCGGGGCGCTACCGTAGACTTACATGGTATCAGAGCTACGCCATTAACCTTTACTAGCTTGCTCTAACATGTTTAGAACATCGATCGAACAAATTTTCTAAAAACTGCATTTCCAAGTCACAGTTTCTGTCGATTTTTTCCTGTGGTCAAAAAATTATTTGGTGTGCTGCAGAAAAACAGGCAGGGTTTATTAAGGGTTCTGTGAAAATTTGGTAACGTGATCCTATTGTTGCGCCGCGGAACCGCGGCCATACCCTTGTTTTGGCTGCTGTTCCGCCGCATTAATGATCCTTCACTGTACTAAATTTTGTACAGTGCTCTCTGAGTTGGAAATGTGGTTTCTGGTATTTTTTGTTTGGGCTCTGATTTGTCTGAGTACTGGGTATTGTACTTGGGGCCTACTTCAGGAAATTTTGTCGATCGAAAATTTTAAATATGTTAGTTCACAGTATTTACATTATATCTGCGACCGTGAATGTCATTTGATCGGTAAATCTTGTCTAATTGCTATAGTTCTTTTAGACGGATTTGCGAACGTGACATTCACGTTGATGTTCTGTGTTGTGCTGTGATGTTGCGGATTTGTCGTGGTGGATATCCTGGATGCAATGGTAGTACAGTTTGGTTGTATTTGTACATTTGATATTGCGGGGCGAGCGTCTGACATGTGGACTGCCGTCACTGCCTGTTTGTATATTATTCTTTTGGGGCACGACCGGGCTGAGGTCGATGAACCCGTTGTATATATATTTTACATTCTGTACTAGGATTACCCCGCGGTGGGGTGCACGGATAGCCGGGGTCTAGAGGGCAACGAGCCCGCATCTCATGGCTTTGAGACATATGGGGCTTTACTCTAGAATTGGCGGGCTATTCGTCGCACTCGTAGGGGGTACAGGTTGACCCAAGGAGGGGAGCTTAAGTTACCGGAATCCGTGAAGTGCTGGGTGGTCCATTCACATTGTTGAAGGGGGCTTCCTCACTTCAGGTTTTGGAGGGTAACTTGCCGCGCCCGTAGGGGTCTAGGATTTCATTGCACAGGCTATCCACACGACCAGGGGAACGTCGGGTTTCAGTAGCGGCTCTATGAAACCCGGGGATCCAAGATTATCTGTATTGTTCTGTGATACTTATTACATTTCTGTGATGTTGCATTTTATCATGCCTTGAGCGAATATTATATATTGATATATATACTAGTAGATGTTGTATATGTTTTACACCCGCGCTAGTCCAGTCCCCGCTCTGTCGTTAGTTAAGTAACCTAACGGGTGATGATGGGACCCAGTGGCGAATGCGGATGGCATATACGTACATCATATTTTCGTTCTTTTGTGGTGTGATCAATTGATGGGACTGCATTGATTCGGATCAATGCAAGCTAAACAAACCTATTCTGATGTTGTTGGAACATTTTTCAAAAAGCTGTTATTGCAAGAACGTTTTCTTATGTTTTGCACAGTGGTATTCAGTTATGAATATCCAGCACCTCAGTCGACGAGGCAAGGGCCGAGATCCCTTCACCGGGAGTGACCCCTTGGACAGAAGTTTCTGTCAGGGTAATAATTTCACTATAGTCGATTACTTTTTTCTTTGCATCGTGGTATTCAGTTGGAATATGCTGCACCTCATTCTACGGGGAAAGAGCCGAGATCCCTTCACCGGGAGTGACCTCTTTAGCAAAGGTTTTCGTCACTATATTTATAAAAATCTATCCGGTTCCTTCAACGATATCAAGTTCATTACGTTAAAGGTTTTTTGCCAAAAACCATTCGTATCCCTCCGTCATTTCAGACGGGTAGCACTTAGTATTCATGCTTTGTTTGTTGGCCTTAGTCAAGGCATATTGTATGGTAGCTATTTGTTACTTTTCTGCTGCATAGATGGATGCGTTGGTTTGGGACAGTCATACAGCCTTGCTGGTCCTAGTCAAGGGCTTGTACGGGTGGGTTCAAATTAACCTGGACAATGACGGGTAGAACTTGACATGTGACTTATGATTTGTTGGCCTTAGTCAAGGTCATAAGAGCATGGGGTAAAAATCACATCGGGAGTTTCTAAAGAAACTGAAACTTGCCAGATATGCGCATACCTTCTGGAGTGTGATAACGTGAGTGGATTCCATCACGTTATCATGCGATGATAGTTGGATCCCGATTCCCACTGATCAGTTGGTTTACTTCTCGGGTGATCCCGAATAATTCTTTTTTCAGGTTTGGAGGAGAATTTGAGGTTACAGTGGGAGGTTTCCTGATCAGATAAAGTGATAATCATTCTGATCTATGTTAGAGTGCACGCTGAGTGTTTCTTTTCTCTCTCTCTTTGGCAGCGACCATGGCCCGACCCTTGACTATGACTCAGTGACCATGTTAACCGAACCTTCTTAAAACACTGGCTTTTGGATTGTCAGAGTTGCATACCTCATTACCACTCCTACTTTTACCCTTTTCTCCAGAACACCCTGTATTACTACGAACATCCACTTTCATTGGATAAAACCATCGTATGGTTATATACGAACTCGAAGGAACTTATTCGAGGATGGTTTCCGGTTCTAGAGAAAACGAATAGGACTATTCAGTTGTCTTTTCCTTTTACCTTCTCTCAGGTTGCGAGTGTTCCTTGGATTAGGACAGTATACCTATTACGCTTATTGGATGGTCTTCATCCAAACCATAGGAAGGTGCCAAATGGTAGGGAATGAAGAAAACAATTTAGCTTAAAAGGTGTAATGAAGGTATTAAGTAAAGACAAATAAAGGGATTAGTAAGAGGGCAAAGTAAATTGCAACTGCTATTCATGACCAAACCACGTATTTCTTCGCTAATCCTACATCACCTTTGTATTTCTCCAGAACACTCCGTATCACTACGAAGATCCACAGTTTATTGGATACTCCATCGTATGGTTATATACGAACTCGAAAGAACTTGTTCCAGTTCGGGGATGGATTCTGGTTCAGGAGAAATAGGAATAAGGTTTTATTCAGTTGTCTTTTATCCTTACCTTCTCTCGGGTTGCGAGTGCTCCTAGGATTAGGACAGTACACCTATTACGCTTATTGGATAGTCTTCTTCCAAACCATAGGCTGGTGCCGAACGGTAGGGAAGGAAGAAAACCATTTAGCCTAAGGGGGTGTACAGAAGGTAATGACTAAAGACATATAAAGGGATTTGGAGAGATGGCAGAGAAATGTACAGTTATAGTTGTGAATCTGGATAATTTAAGAGGCATTACTAGGAATACCCGGATACCCCTACGAAACTTTTTCATGTTTCAGTTTCACTGTGTATTGTTAAAAGAAAACTGATTTCCCAATTAGCCCTTGCTCCATGGTATGTATTTACCAGGTTGGATTCTCACATCTGTATGGTTTTACAGATGATGAGTGGGAGTAAGTTATTGGGAATTGGGTGATCATCCTCATTATATCGGGATTCGTTGTAATTGGTGATATTTGAGGAGATCGCCTGGGTTGTTTGCCGGACGGCAAATATTAGGTTTTGAATATCCGTTGTTATGCACCAGTTTCAAATTGATATATCTGTACGTTTATTTTTATAAAGTGAGATATAATCTTTTGAAATTATGTCTATGACATTTACCTATATCAGTGGATGGTTAGGTAAGGAGCATTAAACAGCGGTGCAATTCTTCTTAACCATAAGTACAGTTTTCAACCTACGACAGACAGGGAATGAGTCATTAGACTCAGAGGACTCATACAGAGTATTGTATGTTGTCAAGTGTCCATGAAGACAGAGGGGTTGGTACTCGTACTATATTCTGTTTATTTGTGACTTCTCTAGTTCTTAGACATGTGTTTCGTAGAAATGCAAGGTCTATGTTTTGAGAAGTTATAGGTATATGAATAAAGTAGAGAACCAGGTATTGCAAGTATTAGGATTCTTCAAGGTGATCGAAGATGTAGATACTTGTGTATGGTATTCAGTTGATAGTAATGATTATGAGAACTTGCTTCTCTTTCAAGATTCAATCTGGATGTATTCCTAAGTTGAGTAATGCTGATCGGCCTCTCTCCATTTAGTTGATATGCACTGGAGACAGCTGCATGATTTGAATCTGGTTCCAATTAAATCAGTGCCTCTGTCTCTATATTGGATATAGAATAGTTCATACCTTAACAATGTTAAGGTACGGGGAGTTGTCTGGCTTATGCTTAAAACCAGACACTGGATAACTCAAGGCACGTTTCTGTAATGGCTGTTTGTGGGTTGACCCGGGCTATGACGAGGGTTGACTTTCTACTATCTGGAAGAGCAATAGTGATATTGTTCTTGACTCGCCACAGTTTTAGTAAAATGGATTTTTTCAGAAAACAGTAGTGGGAGCATGGTAGAACTGGAAGTGATTCCAGAACGGCAAACGATTACTAAAAATTTGATTAGAACCTAAAGATTCAATCTGGATTGACATTCCATTTGGCCACTCCGTAGATATGGTGGGTAACCTCAGGCACTCGAGAGGTACTTTGGTATCCTCAAGGACGGTGACAGGGAGGTACTTGTTTACCCAGACTTGCCATTGCTGTTGTTCCAGACTGTGAGACCCGGCAGGAGGATGAGTATAGCGTCGTTCTAAACAAGCTTTATAAGTGTACGTTTATATGACTCTGCCAGAGGGTTGTCGTCGTCAGTGGGAGCAGCGGAAGCATAGTGGACAAGAAGCTTTTGTCTATTTATAGTCTAAAGCAGATATAGCGGAGATAGATCATCTATTTTTGATGTGACAGTCATAGGTTTGACTTTATCAGAATAGGGGATGGATCTGTTAAGAAGGTAGTAGGGTGTGATGTCCTGGTATTTGGATGACATACACAGAGTAGAAAGTGAAGTTCCTACACAACGATCGGTTATGCTTTGGTAGTCACACAGTGGTTTCTCCAAATAGGATATAGATATAATATCAGACATTATGGTTACTGGATCTATGGTTTTAGATCTAGATTTGGGCGGTTTCCCAATCTGAGTAATTAGACAGCGTTCTAAAGGTGTTTTAGAATGGACGACTCCTGGCATGGTGGTGTGCCTGCAGGTGATGGAGTCACCTTCTCAAAAGGTGTCTTACAGACTAAAGGGGAGAGAGATGTGCATGATTAGCAGATCACTTGCTTAGGCAATTGAGTCAATCATGAGATGTCAAGTACCACACCAGACGTTGTTTTTTGCACTAGATGCAATAAATTGATATTAATCCTATCCTGGAGAAACGTTCGGAAGTAGTTTTAGAACATAAGTGAATGTTCTAGGGAAATGATAACGGCAGCGTCATTCGGGAGACGGTTATCATTCTAGGCTTCGAAGGTGACCTGGATGACAGAGTGACTATCAGAGTTATAGTTTTCCCTCTGACGAGGGGCAGTATTTTAGACAGGTGGTCCAAGAAGATACTGAGGGAGGTGTGGCGCAGGATACTGATTAAGTTCAGTTGACGATACAGTCTAAGAAGTTTGGATTTGGAGTTCATTTATGAACTAGGTCCCATCAGATATCCAGACATATTCTAAGACAGGTATTGCTCATTTCGGGAGATGGCTTTCTCCGCGAACATGAGATAAAGAGAGACATAGAAAGAAACATCAGGACGAATCCACTAGCTGAGGCTATTTCTCGAACGCAATAGTTTCGCAAACGAGCTTTGTGAAACTGATTAGTAGACGAGTTGGGTGTTCGGTATCATACGGGCTGTGAGTATGCGACATCGCAATAATTAGCCTTGAGTGCAAGTAGGAGATTGTTCGATATAGTGTCCTCAGAGTCAATTATTGGATCACAAGTACGTGGTTGCAATGATTGAGGGAGGAACTATACCGGTAGGACAGTCTTACTCGAGAGGTTTGTATACTATCTGGTTTGTCTTTATCATCGTGTACATGCTTTAGGTCACATTGTAGTTCACTATTACACGTTGATAGAGAATAGTATGCTACCATGGTTTATCTTTATCATCGTGTACTGCTTTAGGTGACCTTATAGGTCACTATTGCACGTTGATAGAGCCCATAGGATTCTTCCTTGACTACCAGCAGTATGATGGCGATCATATACGTTTGAGTTGGGTAGTTTATAAGCACATCCTTAAATTGGTCCCTAATCGTAGGACTTTCGAGACTGGGCATCGATACTCCATTAGTAGACTAGTGTATACAGTCGAGACCCCGACGATGGGCGATGGACGGTCTCACAAGCCATTGGTGTCAGTTGGTTCACTTAAGATGTATACAGGTGCTCATTGGGTTATGAGAACACCGGACATGACTTGCCAGGAACATGCTAGTTGGTATTATACCGGACGTCATATAGCAGTTCCCTGGTGACATGTGTACAGGTTAGTTCATCGACCTGAGATCGTCATTTGTCTCGTGTGAGTTCCCACTGTGCTTTGATTACTACCCTACCACGGCTCAAAGGAGTCGTGCAAACAGGTTTTATTTGGGTACAGTCCCGAGCCACATGGAGGCAGTGAGCGGATCGGCAGGGGTTCGTCTCTCCCGGTATTGGTGGTGAGGTCGCGCTGTGTCTAGGAGAGCCATTACAGGAAGTCCATGGACAAGGCAGGAGATTTACTGGTAGGTATTCCAGTAGTATCTCAGGGTGTTCTGGGCTACACTCCGACACGACTTGTACCGCTTTTGGGGGTCTGACTTTTACCAACCCCCTAGGCCCGACATGCGATGCTCATAGACGAACGGACCGGACTGTACGGATATTGCCACTAACAGGCTCTGTAGGGTGTCAGGATGAGTTCGCTCATTGACCTCCCTTTTGGTCAATACTTGGTAGCCCGTTACGTACAGTTAGTACCTCTGACGTGCTAGTGGTTAAATCCACAGCCAAAATATTGACGAGGCTTTAGAGTCCCCCACAGACAGTTTCTCAAGTCTCGGGCGAAATGTTGTTGAGGTCGTATGATATATGGCAGGGTCCGATCATATACGTGCAGTAGTGCACGGATCATGATCGGGCGGATCATACTAGTGGGCTTTGGTTTAAGCCGGATCCTAGTATTAGATTTGTTGGATTACTTTAGTCTCATCGCATTCGCATTCAGTCGGAATGCGGATGCAGGTATGTATATACAGGTGAGGGGTATCCTTGTAATCCGTCACGAGTTTACTTTAGATGTTGCCGGATCTTTTTGTTGGACAAAACATTTGGATTAATGTTTGGATGGTGGAAATAATGAGCTAGAATTCATCATGAGATGCATTAAATGTGACATGGACATATATGGTGACTCATGGTCTCTTTTAGTGTGTAAATGTCACATTATGAGCTTGCTTTGTGTTCATATGATGAGAAGAGAGAGAGAGAGGGGCTGCCTTGGCTGAGCTTGGTCTTGTATTATTCTTCTCACTCTCTCTCATTTTTCATCATATGAAACAAAAGAAAAGAAAAGGAAAAAGAAGCTCCTTCTTCTTCTTCTTCCTCTAGCTCATTATCTCCATCAATGGCAACTCCTCTAACCTCCATCCAAATCCATGGATGCAAGAGACAAAATGATCACGAATATTCTCTACATCACCTTGGACACGTCGGCTAGCACACTTCGTACCCGAGTTGCTTCGGATGAAGCGGGAGCCCGTTAAAAGAATCGATGATTTGGTGCCCTTTCCGACGAGGAGATCGAGACCGGAGATGCCGCGAGGAGCTTGGGATGGTGGACAAAGACCAAAGGAAACGGATCGATCAGTATAGCTTTCCAACCCTTTCTCTAGTAGCTAGTTGTAGGTTAATGGTTCGATCCGGATTTAAGCATACGATAGCACCGGTTTCTAGTTTGAAAAAGTTTCGTTTCCGCATTTTGGCCTTGGAAAGACGGTCGGGGCGCTACCGTAGACTTACAATATCTGGGCATACTAAGCAAAACCAAAAGTGGTCTTCACTGGCAGGAAGTGAGCCGCTTTCGTCAAACGATCCACGATCACCCAAATGGAGTCATACCCTCGACTAGTCCTGGGTAGACCCATGATGAAGTCCATAGAAATCTGCTCCCATTTCCAGTCCGGAATGGGCAGAGGCTGCAACTCTCCCGCGGGCCTCTGGTGCTCGGCCTTTGACTTGCTGACAAGTCAGGCATCTCGACACGAAATCAGTGACGTCCCTCTTCTTTCCGTCCCACCAATAAACATCTCGCTAATCGTGGTACATCTTGGTGGAACCGGGATGAACGTTATACATCGATCTATGTGCCTCCTCAAGAATCTCACACTACAGTCCCTCAGAATATGGTATGCACAATCGAGTCCCAAATCTCAGTACCCCCTGATCATCGATCACGAACTCGGAAACTCTGCCCTGCCGAACCTGCTCTATGATCTCTGAAATACGGTCATCACTGGGCTGTGCCTCTCGAATACGGTCAAGCAACTGCGGATGTGCACAAACATGCGCAAGCTGTCCCTCTGTCGGAGTGAACTCAAACTGCACTCCGCTGTCGCATAAAATATGCCAATCTGCTGATGACTGCCTCTGTACGGCGCTCAAACAAGATAAACTACATTCGGGCCTCCTACTCAAAACATCAGCCACTACGTTCGCCTTGCCCGGATGGTAAAGGATCTCGCAATCATAGTCTTTCACCAGCTCCATCCAACGGCGCTGTCTCAGATTCAGGTCTCGCTGCTGAAATATGTAATTCAAGGTCTTGTGGTCCGTAAATATCTGGCACGACTCGCCGTATAGGTATTGTCTCCAGATCTTGAGTGCAAACACCACTGTAGACATCTCTAAATCGTGCGTAGGATAGTTCTGTTCATCTGTCTTCAGCTGCAGAGAAACATACGCAAAAACCCCGTCATGCTGCATCAACACGCAACCTAGTCCCACTCGAGAAGCGTCGCAATAAACCATGAATCCGCACGATCCCGAAGGCAATGACAACACTGGTGCAGTAGTCATACGAGTCTTCAACTGTTGGAAGCTATGCTCGCACGCCTCGGTCCAATCAAAAGGAACTCCCTTCCGCGTCAACCCGGTCAACAGTGCAGCAATACAAGAGAAGTCCTGAACAAATCGCCGGTAGTAGCCAGCCAGGCCTAGGAAACTGCGGATCTCCGTAACTGATGTCGGTATGGGCCAATGCTGAACGGCCACGATCTTCTTCGGGTCCACACATATGCCATCTCTCGTAATCACGTGACCCAAGAAATCAACGCTGTCGAGCCAAAATGCGCACTTGGAAAATTACGCGAACAGCTGGTGCTCCCTCAAAGTTTTTAATGTGATCCGCAAGTGCTGCTCGTGCTCCTCTCAGCTCCGGGAATTCACCAAAATGTCGTCAATAAACACGATGATGAACAAATCTAGATACGGCCTGAAAATGCGGTTCATCAAGTCCATAAACGCGGCTCGTGCATTGGTGAGTCCGAATGACATCACCAAAAACTCATAGTGCCCGTAATGTGTGCGAAAAGCCGTCCTCGGAATATCCTCCTGCCGCACCCGCAACTGATGGTAACCCGATCGCAAGTCAATCCTCGAAAAGTATCCCGCACCCTGAAGCTGGTCGAACAAATCATCGATACGTAGTAAGGGATATCTGTTCTGTACGGTAACTCTATTCAGCTGGCGGTAATCAATGCACAAGCGCAAACTGTTGTCCTTCTTCTTGATGAACAGGACAGGAGCACCCCACGGAGACACACTAGGTCGAATAATCCCCTTATCTAACAAATCCTACAGCTGATCCTTCAGCTCTCTAAGCTCCGCCGGGGCCATCCGATAAGGCGGTATGGAAATAGGCCTCGAGCCGGGAATCAAATCAATGCAGAAAGCAATATCGCGCTCAGGCGGTAACCCAGGCAGCTCGTCAGGGAAAACATCAGGGGACTCACTAACAATCGAGACCTGGTTTAAAGGAACCTCTGCAGCTCGTGTATCACAAACATAAGCTAAGAATCCCTGACACCCTTTACGCAATAGCTGACCGGCGCGAAGAGACGAAATCAAGCTGGGAAGGGTGACACTGTGGTCTCCCTGAATAACAAGGACTGGCTCTCCCGGAAAGCTAAATCTGACAGCCTTCTCACGGCAGTCCACAGATGCATAACAAGTGGCCATCCAGTCCATGCCCAGAAGCACATCAAAGTCCAACATATCGAGGAGAATCAAATCAACCGACGAATCCCTCTCCCCGATACGAACGGAACACAATCGAAACACAAAACGAGCGACAAACGACTCGCCTACCGAAGTAAGAACAACAAGCGGCTGATCTAACGACGATGACTCATGGCCCAACATCGGTGCAAAGTGTGTAGATACATACGAATGTGTGGAACCTGGGTCGAATAATACTCGCGCGTCGAAAGAACATACTGGCAAGGTACCTGTCACAACGGCATTGGATGTCTGCGCATCCTGCGGAGTCAAAGCGAACACTTGAGCATATCCTCCACCAATAGCTGGCGGTCCTCGGCCTCGGCCTTGGCCTTGGCCTCCTCGTCCTCTCTGAATAGGACCGCCATGTCCACGGCCTCTTGGGGCACCTAACTGACGTGTAGAATCACTGGGGGCAAGAAGTAGAGCTCTCAGAGGAGGTGGTGAAGGTGGTAATGTCACGTGTGGAACTGTCGCCGCTCCCGATCGTCTAACCGGACAGTCTCTGATACGATGTTGCGGAATCCCACACCCATTACATCCCAGCGACGCCTGCTGTCCCTGCGGATAAGAACCAAATAGCTGACCCCGTCCAACTCCTCTGCCGCCACCATCTCTCGGAAAGAATCTGGTACGATGCCTCTGAGCTGGCATATCGGTACAAATCCTCTTCGGCCCAGAAACGGCCGAAGGCTCTGAAATGCGCGCCTCCATCCATGAGGCCTTGTCTATAACAGCTTCATAAGTTTCAAAGTGCTGGGCGTCGATGGCAAGAAATAACTGTGTGTCGAGTCCCTGCACAAACCTCTTTACCCATTTCTCTTCAGTATCAACAAAGTATGGAGCATATCGGGACAACTGAGTAAACTGGATATCATACTCGGACATTGTCATCCCTGGAGTCTTGATCAAAGCCTTAAAACTACGAGCTCGGGCATCACGAACACTCTCTGGAAGGAATCGGGCTAGAAATACTGCTGTGAACTCGGCCCAAGTCATAGGAGGTAGACCTGCAGCTCGACCTCTCCCGACTGACTCCCACCATGTCTGCGCAAGGCCCTCCAGAGGAAACTCGTAAGCTCCACCCATCTATCGTCGGAACATCAGAGCAAATGATAAATCCTAGCTAAATTGTCAAGGAATGTCTGCGGATCCTCCGCTGCATCGGTGCCGGTGAAGACTGGGGGTCTCAGCCTCATGAAATCCTGTAGTGATACTGGAATAGCCATGGTAGTAGTAGGGGCAACTGTCTGGACAGCAGGTACTATCGTAGTCTGTGCTGTGGTAGGTACGTCCTCCGATCTCGGTGCACGACCGGCCTCTACTAAGGATCCCACCATCTATCGTAACTCCTGCATACCTCCCATTATCTGTCGTAACTCCTCCATACTAGACTCTAGCCTATCCATGCGGCCTGGGGAAGGCGGATCAGTCTGTCCCTGAGGCGTAGGTACGCCACCCTGCTCGGTCCTCGTCTCGGACGAGCCTGCTCGGATCTCATCTCAGGCGGCAGCCCTCTGCGGTCTCGTAGCCTTCGGAGGCATAGTGGCTGGTACAGGAAACATGATGATAAGAATAGTGCAATAGAAACATAGGATACACGAAATTGAAGAAGGAATTTTCAAGCAAGTATATCCTAAATTCACCTAGGCGGAGTACCGTATCGCAAGTATGCCGCGGACATACACACGCTACGTTACCCTGCTTAAGTCACTTACTCCATCTACCAAGGGTCATCCTACACTCACAAAGGTAAAACCTATGGCTTTGATACCAACTTTGTCACGACCCGAAAGGTACGCAACGTGACTGGCACTTAAATTACGAACGTCTCAAGGCGGACGTAATCTAAGTAAGCCAAAGCCCAGAAACCAAAACCAAAAAAAAAACTGTAGAGTGAAGGAAAACCAATTTGTTGAAAGCGATTTTAAATCTAATAGTCACATGAAGCTTTTTAAAAGCAACATCCATTTTTCCAAAAATTTCGGCAGAGTCTCCTTTGTAAATACTGGCCCCCAAACGGGTACAAACAGGAATATATATGAATACAAGAAATAAGCCATCCCCAAGCGGGAGCTAGCTCTTCGGCCCAAGGCGGACACAAATCCAATGCAATATAAAACAGCAATGTGCAAAATAAGCATAACAAGGCACAAGTAATAGGCAACATGTCGGCTCAAGTAAGCGCGACCCAAAAACAATATACATGCCCACAAATCTCATTGTCTCGCCTCTAAGTCAAAATACAACAGTACAGGTAGATGATACAGTAGATGGAGTGCACTAGATACAATGAATATACAAGGTGGAAAAAAAAATAAACACATAACCCACCTACGAGCAAAAATCCTCAAATCTATGCAAAAAGAGGAAGTGCGTCCGCCGGTACAGTACTGACGGATCGGACTTGCAAAAAGGCTGTGGCACAACGGAGGTGAGTTGCCAACTCGTGAGTAATATGTATCATCTATAAAGACTATCGTAAGCATGTACGCAAGTGTCACAATTCTACAATATTGATACGGTATGATGCACTAGCATGTATGCGACATGAATACAATGCAACACGTGATCTGAACGTGCTGATATGAGGAAATCATTATTTTCATCTTAGGAAAATTCCTGTGAAATATCCGAGGAAATATCATATGAATTCAACAGAAATCCGTGCCCAGCATCGGCACCTCAAATGAACATCTCAGTATCCCAAAGTATCTGTATCCAATATCCCGGCCCCAGCCGTCCGGCTGGTCCATCTCAAAAATATCAATATCTCAACATCTCACGGCCATGGTCGGTATCTTCTGGATATCCGCCGCACCAACAATCACCAGTGGGTAGTCTGCCCCTGCCAGGCTCATCGTCTACTACTCGAACTTCTTGCACCGGGGTACCCTACCGGGCCCACCATGTACCCGAGACGGTACATCCAACTCCTCGAAACGGGTCTCGTAAACCAACAGAAAACTCATGGTGGACGACACAAATATCATGTCAGGAGAAAACCGCAACTTGCCACATTTAAAATGATATCAGTTTTATTAAAACCTTGCGGTTTCTCCAAAATCTCATAAATCTCAAATACTGAAATCCTCCAGAAGAAAGTACCATAAGTATGCATGTAAATGATGATGAATGCCTATGGTATCAACAGTGTGAACTGCAATATATGACATAAAAACAATGTATGATCGAATGATGTAATGAGGTACATGCATATGACTAGCAATTCTACATGTTCATCTTGCGGAATTTACTATATTAGTAGTGGTTTATATGTCTTATATAGTGAAATTATTCTAAATTCCGGTTTAAACAAGTTATCTAGTGTTTGTGGCATGGTAATTACCAAGGCGTGTGTGTTCGCATGAATAGTGCTCGTGCAGCATAAAACCCTGGTAATGGTGCAAGTGTCCTATGAGGTGAAGTGGCACAATTATATATAATGAATTAAGCAAGCCAATTATTTCCTGTGTCGCATATCTCATTTAATGGTTTCAATAGTTTTTATATGATGAATTTAACACAAATATGGATATACACGTCAT
Organism: Agapanthus africanus; assembly: GCA_030015575.1. NCBI lineage: Eukaryota > Viridiplantae > Streptophyta > Magnoliopsida > Asparagales > Amaryllidaceae > Agapanthus > Agapanthus africanus. The sequence continues at coordinate 211,053,976 of JASDDO010000006.1, forward strand.
GCAGTGCCGTAAAATAGGTAACTGGGGACTACATGCAACAAGCTGGTATTACTAGAAATTCTAAATTTATCGGGCGCCTCGCGCCATCCAAACGATTCTCCACGTAGATGTATACATCTACTCACCGGAAATCCTCAGCTAGCATGATCCAATCACCGCTTTCCTTTTTCGTGCCGCGTCCGAAGTCTCGGCGACCGATCCTGGAATTTGCACAACACAAAACATAAGATGACATATCCTGAAATGACGCCAAGTCACAAAATGAAAGGGTCAACGTCAACGAGTTAGGCACAGCGTGCACCAGGTGCGCGGAGCACACACGAAAAACACTAAAACCTTAACTAAAATTGTCGTTTCGGACCAACCGCCAAAACTAAAACCCGATTAAACCAAATTCCGCATTCACAAATCCTAAATGTCGTAGGAGATGCGAATAATATCATCAAGATATCACAAATAATTCACCGCAATATTTTATAAAAAACCTAGTAAGCATGAAATTTTTCAATTTGGTGCAAACATAAAAAATTAGCGATAAGGTTATCACAATCCAACACAAACATCTAAACTAACCCACTAGATAGCCACTACACTAATTTTAACCCATTTACAATGCATCAAACCATAATTCCAACATCAAACCCTTTCTTCAATTTCATTAAACAAGCATAACAACCAAATTAACACTAGAAAAACCTAGATTAACACAATTTGAAACCCACTTAAGCAAAGTGACCACTTAGATTAAGTTAATGTAAGAACTAGATAACAAAATAACTTAATTAACCACTTAATGGTGTTTTAAAAACCCTAGTTCAAATCAAACCACCCACTTTAAAAACCTAGATTAGAAATTAGCAAACTAAATTAACACTTCAAGTTCTAATTTAGCACACTTAACTACAAATTAGATAAAAGTTTAAAATTTTACCTCACAAGTTTTGAACCCTAGCTTGCTCTAGCCTCCCAAGACACCTCCTTTCTCCATGTTGTAAACAAATTTGGGTGTGAGAAGAGGTAGAGTAGGGATTTGGTTTGAATTAGTGAAAGATTTATGGATTTTTTTAATGGATTTTAATGGATTTTTGAAGCAAAAGAGAAGGAAAAATTGGGGGGGGGGGGAAGTGGCTACAGGAATTCGGCAGTGGAGGGAGTGGGGAGAGGTGTAGCGGAGTTGTGGAAACTTTACACAAAGTCAAAAGCCAACCAATCACTTAAAAACCCATACACTAATTAATATATTTTATTTCCTTATCAACACATTTCATCACATGCGTTGAAGAAAATTTTTGAAGGCTTGTTGTTGTGGTGGGGCCGGCCATGATGGAGTGAGGATGAGTGTAAGAGGTTGCTAAAAAAATTCCAAGCAAAAAGACCCCCCACAAGTTCATATTTGCAAGCTTTAGTTCAATTTATTTAAATTTTAATTTTTCTTTGATTATAACCAATTAGAACTTGAAATAAAATGCTAAAAATTTATATTACTCACTAGATTTTAGTTGTCATGGTTCTAAAGCATATAATTAGCCCATTCAAATTTGTATTTATCGCTAATTTAATGTATTTTTAACAGCTTAAAATAATATAAAAAAAGTAAATTAGGGGAAAATTTTTAAATGACCAGAAATTTATAAGTGACTCATTAGATACTAAAACCTAGCAATTACCTATCCAAATTAGGTATAATTAGGCCTACAATGCAAAATAACAACAATGACGATTTAAGGAAAAATACCAAATATTTACGGATTTTCGGGAAAGTACCAAAACGACTTTTGAAGACGTTACAGTGTTGGATATAGGTGCCCTCAAGGCAATTATTGTAATTGAAGGAGTACCTATACGGAGAACAATCTTACTCGAGATTATAGCATACTTTCTGGTTTGTCTTTATATGTCATGTGTATACGTTTTACTTGTTATCTTATATTGATAATACATGAGATATAGCCCTTAGGATTTTGCTTGAACACCAGGATTAATGTAGGGATCATACTAATAGGACCTGGGGTAGTCTATAAGCACATCCTTAAACTTCTATAGTCGTAGGAGTATCAAGACTGGGCATCGGTACTCCATTTTAGACTAGTGTGTGCGTTTCCTGACCCGATTGGAGGGCGATAGCTGATCCCATAGTTATTGGTGTTTGACACCGAGGATTGTATACAGGTGCTCATAGGACTATGAGTTTCACTGGAAGGACTCATCAAGAACTCTTAGATGGTATTATACCAAAGTCTGGTAGCAGTTCTCTAGTGACGATAGTACAGGGTAGTCCCTCGACCTAAGATCACCATGGTGTCTTGTATGTGTTCCCATTATACTTTTATTACTACTGTATCATGGTTCAAAGGAGTCGTATAAATAGGTTTTAGTTTGGTATAGTCCCGAAGCACATGGAGGCAGTGAGCGGTCGAGAGAATTCGTCTTTCCCAGTATAGGGAGTCGATATCACGCAGTGCAGTGTTGGATATAGTGCCCTCAAGGCAATTATTATAATTGCAGATAGGCGACTATGATAATTGAAGGAGGACCTATGGAGTTAGAATGGTCTTGCTCGAAATAATAGTATGCTATCAGGTTGTTTTTATCATTGATGTGTATACGTTTTACTTGTTATTGAAAGTGTATGTTAGCACCACCACAGGGTTTTACTAGCATCAAGCATGCCGTTTTTTAATTTTTTGGGATGCTAATCTACACTAACCAAAATCTTTAACTAGATGATTAGGGTTTAAGCTAGATATCATAAACATTATACTAAGAGAAAGGGGCTACAACCTTTGTAGATCGTGTTCTTCTGTAACATTTCAGAAAAATAATATATTATTTTCTGGAATTTATAAAATTAAATAATAAATATTATGAATATTTGATAATGCGGTATAATTAATTTCCAATAAATGGGGAAATATTTGGAAAATTATAGGAATTTCTGAAATGAGGGTGTTTTATGTGATTTAGGCAAATTATGAAATTTTATAATTAATTATATAAAATTTTAATGCTAATCGCGATTAAATATCACTAATCGTACATTAAGCTTGATTTGGACACATGACATGCACCATGTCCTATTTCACATTTCTACATTTTTTCTACCATTGCTTTTCTTTTTCTTTTGCTTAGTTTTGGTTTAAAATGAAATGAGGAGAAGAGAAAAGAAAAGAAAAGGAAAAAGAATAGAATAAGAAGTATGGGCAAGAGAGAGAGAGAGAGAGAGAGAGAGAGAGAGAGGGTGAGGGGTCATCTTTGACCATGGCTATTCTCCTCCTTCATTTCCATTCATCTTTTTCTCCATCTCATCTCCCATGGTTGCCCTCATCTCCCTCCTCCACTAAACCCTTACAAACACCCTCAATCCCATCTCAAAATTTCATCTCCCTTTCACAAAAAATATGCACAAGCTCCCTACAAGCACTTTGGACCAAGAAAAAAAAGATTTTGAGCACTTGGGGCAACTCAAGAATTTTATTGAGTTGCCAAATGAGGTACTTTCTTCACCATTAGTATATTTTTTCATTCACATTAGTGTCCATGCATGTTTAGAAGTGATTAAGTGATGTTTAGTGAGGTTTGAAAATTCCAAGTTAGGGTTTTGAGGGATTTTGAATTGAGATAATGTAATTGAGGTTAGTAGAGGCTATACAACCCCTGTAGTGATGGTATATTGGACTGAAACCAGAGACATAAACCCCAAACCCCAAACTTAGAAACCCCGATATCGGGAATTTGTGGAAACTTGAGGTGTTATTGGTGATCTGCTAACATTCGGGGGCTCTGAAATTTTTTTAGCAAACACAGTGAGTAGTGCAGGCAGCCTAGATGATAACCCCAAGACCTGAGACCCCCAGTACAATTCCTAGCCGCAAATATATTCCCTATGGCCGCAATTTGCGGCCTGGGTACCCTATTTTGGCTTCGTGCTTCGTCTGTAGCTACTATATCAGTAAATTAGACCCTCCACATATGCAAAATTGGCTAATTTCATCTAAAGTAAAATCTTGAGCAAGTTTTCAAGTTTCTGATTTCTTTTTGTGGCTTTTAATGAATTGGGATTTGATATTTGTTATTGTGTTCCGTCGTGTGGCGTTTGAACGTCAACAACGAGGGTTATTTGATAGTGTCTTGCATGCGAGACCATAGATTTTAACCTATGCGTGATACGCCTGCCGTTTTGGTTTTCGTTCGCGATTTCAGTTTATGATACTGTGTGATATATATGTAGGTATCCCCCTCACATGGACTTCGGACGATGAAGAAGTGGATGGCGACATCGACTTTGGCAAGCAAGGATCAAGGTAGATATATATCTATGGGGGAAGTCGGGTGGATAGCGTATAGCACCCCTGCAGTTTCGTAGTGTAGTATACGAATATGTATACTGATTGATCTTTTCTTCTTGATGTGTTAAGTAAAATGTTTCACAACCAAAGAAATTTATACCGCAATCATTAACCGTGTCGAAGTAGTTTCGTTAATGAGAACGGATCGTCCATTGAGACGCATGTACTTGTTCGATCATGTTTTAGTTGAGTCGAAATGAAAATATAAAAGAAAATGATTCTAGCTTAATGAGATTTACTTTCAAGAAACATCAAGAAAACAGATCTAGAATCAAGAAATCAAGAATATGTCCAATCAATTTGAAATATCAAGATTATGTAGAATAGCTAGTAGGAATCGATTGAATTAGTAGCAATGATGACTCTAACAATGACTTATCTCAACTATTGATGAATTGTAGCTAGGACGATGGTGATGAATGAAGATTAGGGATCTATTGAAGAAACCGGGGTTTCTCCTTCACTATCCCTTATCTTTTCATTGATCATCATTCGGATCTAGCCTTTAGCAAAAACAATCATCAATCATTTGATCCCTAATTTGCAATGAAATTAGCAAGAATGTGATCTCGATCCAAATTAGGTCATTGATGATTCTTTTTTCTAAAGTTCAGAAATCTCATAAGACTTAAGACAAGTATGAGGATTTTACCATCACTTGATATACCGATTCTCTCGATTTCTTTACAAGCGGAGATTTCACTCACGCATCATGAAAATTAAAGAATCACAAATGAGATATTTCATAATGAAAGAATGTAATGAAAACTAGAATTAACAATTTATCACCTTAATTAAATCTTCTTCAAATTTACATAACTCCTCAATTCGAGGTACAAGATTAAGCTCTCGATCGCTCTATTGAAGGGATGAATTTGTCGTCGATCTTTGTGAGGCTCGATCGCCGGGAGTCGTGGATCGTCGTGGATCTCTTGCTCTTGATGACGAACGACGTTGCGATGAAGGATCGTTGATTGCTCGCTTGATTTGCTTCTCAATGGATCTTGATTTGATTGGATTTGGATTGGATCTCAAGTTGTGTCACTCAACTAGAATTTGAATTTGTGCTAGAATTTTACTACCAATTAAACCACCCTCAACCTTAGATCTAGATCCCCTTTTATAAAATTCAAATGAATCTTCCCTCCAGAGCTAGGTTGTTAGGGAGGCCTTCTAGAATGAGGTTGTTACAAAGAGCCTTCTAGAATGAGGTTGTTACGAAGAGCCTTCTAGAAGAAGGATGTTATGCAGAGCCTTCCAGAAGAAGCCACGTGGTATTTAAGCATCTCGAGGAAGCAAGGTTGTTATAATGAATCTTCTGGAGAGAACACGTCATCTGAGCCCCCAACTCGGCTGCGGATCCTCGGCAACTCGGCCGCGGTTCCGCGGCCATATGATGAGATCGCTGCTTCATGTTTCACGGGTAGTCTGATGTTGGTCTTTGGATGTTCTTTTGATGTCTGGAATCATTTAATCTCTTATGAATCTCTGCTAGATTTGAATTCTTTAACTTGTTGTATTTTATCGGCACTTTTGCGATTCCGGTTCTTTGACCTGTAGAATTTTCTGCACACAATCTCCATAAAATGTGTTGAGATATACAATATCATGCGTGTAGTAATAAACACACAATTTCCCTCTAGAGTGTCGATTATAACTGTAACACATGACGTTTGGCATTTTCCAGATGAATTTGTAATCCGTGTTATATTTACAATAAACACCCTTTGATGATTAGAAAGAGTAGGGAAATTGATGTGTTAAGAATGCAATATTTTCGACCGATCAAATTCCCCCGAACTTAATTTTGGTCGTCTCCAGCAAACTTGTTTTATTCAAGAGAAAGAGAAAATTCATTAACAAAAAGAAAAACTAACTAGCACACTTTCGTAGGCAACACGATTGCACTAAGCACGTGCAACAAGCCTTTAAACCTCTAAGTGTCCCTAATAGGAGGAGTGTTGTCTCCTGAGGGTTTTCAGCGGATTGCACCAAAAAAATCCTATAATAAAAGGAAGACTGTAAAAGTTATGTAGGGATGCTAGGCACACACACAATGGTCTATAAAGCATCAACCATGCCCGATTTAAAATTTAGCCGTGCCGAACAACCCTAAACCAAGATCTTAGACTAGAGATTAGGCGAAAACAAGCATGTTAAACACTTTAACACTAAATGAGAGGGATTACAACCTTTGTAGATCCGGTCCTTCACTTCATAAGCTCCGTGTTGAGGTCCCTTCGCTGCGATCATCAAGTTCTGGACTCTCGAGAGGCTCCACGAAGAGAAAGATGCAAACTTGCTTCCGATCTTCGATTACCAAGATGATCTACTTTGAAGTTTTATTAACACAAGCTCTCACTCACTAAATGAAGTGAACACCCTCATCTAAATGGCAAGGATAGATGAGGATGATGAAGTATGAATTTAGCTCTCTTTTGTTTTCAATTACTCACTCATAATCATCACTTGGCAAAAAGCTAGAAAGCTTTTTCCAAGGAGGAAGAAGAAGAAGAATATCCAATTCCATTTTTTATGAATAATGAAAATGTAATAATCATTACTTATGCAACCTTGGTCAATATAACCTTTGTAGAGATTTAACTAGGGCTAGGTTTAGGGTTGGGTTAAAGATGAGTCACACAAAAATATCAAGCATAATATCTTAGCTCAAGCCAAAAGAAAACCTTCTAGAAGGTTCATGAAGGAACTAACCCAAATCAAACCCTAACCTTGTTTAATCTCCACTAAACTTGTTGCATTAGTAATCATATCATGTTATAATATTATATATCACATATATAATATTTATTGCAACAAAATAAAATAATACAATTAACATATATCGCATATATATCAATGTATTAGCCGAGTGAGAAAAAGAATCTTTTAGTGAGATAATATTAGTTAATGTAATTTAATATATCATATATATATATATATATAATTATACATTAAATCATCGAATCAACACTTGATCCGACAATCCGGCTATATCGCATATAACCGACTAATATATCATTTACCGATTTATCGAATCAACACTTGATCCGATGACCCGGCTGATATCAAATATCACGAAAATAGAATACAGTATCTCATATCGCATTATCCTCGGTCCTGCACATATCACATATGTGCCCCTACTCCGTTTTGCCTGAGTCAAGAAACCTCTGTGTAGGACTCTAAAGAATCGTCAATACGCTGGCAGTAGGTGATGATCATATCAAACACCCACAAGCTGCAAGCGGTCCGCTAAACGTAACAGCCACCCAGGTATTGATCGCTCAGAAGATCAACAAGCAAGCCTGTACATTCTGCTGTGAATCCAGTCAGTAACACTCCCGTACAGTCCGGTCTCGTCGTCTGATATATCGCATATCTCGCCTAGGGGTGGTATACGTCAGACCCCAGTAGCTTGATAAGTCATGTCGATATGAGGTCTATAACAGTTTGAGAAACTACTGATAAAACTTACCGGTAAATCTCAACAACCCTGGCCAGGGATTTCCAGTTATAGCCAATCGAATACAGCACAACATCAACTCCCTATACCGGGAGAGACGAATCCCCTCATATCGCTCATTGCCTCCAAGTGATTCGGGACTGTACCCAAAAGCCACCTTTTTGCACGCCCTCTTAGACGTGGTATGATGGAATTCAAAGAACAGTGGGAATCACACAAGACTCTATGACGATCTCGGGTCAACAGACTACTCTGTACCAGTGTTACCGGAGAACTACCATCTGACGTAAGGTATAATACCATCTGGGAGTTCTCAGCGAGTCCGTCCAGTGTACCCAGTCTCTACTGAGCACCCGTACACCATCCTTGATGTGAAACACCGATGGATATGGGATCATCAATCGCCCATCATATGGGTCAAGATGTGTATACGCTAGTTTACTCTGGTGTATCGATGCCCTATCTCGATACACCCTCAACTAGGAACAGTTATAGGATGTACTTGTCAACTACTGTAGCCCCACTAGTAGGATCTCATCATAGTACCAGTAGTCGAGTACATATCCTAAGGGCTTTATCAACATGTAACATAGAGACAATCAGAGTAATTGTTAAGATAAAGTACAACCAGATAGCGTACTATCATGTCGAGCAAGAAAGTTCTCCTTATATATGTCCAAGCATCCACTACAATATACATCGTATGTACAGTAATGGCCTCTAGGGCATACATATAACTAACAAGTTACATGTAAAGATAAGAATTGTAAAAGAAATACTTTGAAAATTAGAGTTTTCAACTACACTAGCTTTTCGGTTTTCATGAGCCCTACCATAATAGTCATGAAAAAATGTTAGAAATCACATCATCTCTCAATAAAACATCGTCTTTATTCTTCATCCCTACCTTTCTTCCAAACACTGATCATATACCCCTACGTGTGTGTAAAAGACACCCCTACACTCGGAGAATTCAATTCAAGCTATCATACTCTTGTCTATCTACCTCAGTACTTTTTAAATGATGAATATTTAGATGGATTTGCTCACACATTTTTCATGCGACCGTTAATACTTCTTGAGGTACTAACCGACCGATTACTCATGTGCTTGCTTATTAGGCGTATTAGTATTTTCCCGTCTTGCAACACCTAAGGCTTAACAGTGACTCCCAAACCAGTTGGTCTAAGGCACTAGGTGATGAAGCACCCTCGCTATATTTTTTTATGCTGCCTTGGTGATTACAAAACCAGTGTTCATTTTTCTCAACACCATTTTATCTTTTATACTTCATTTGAATTTTCTTCTTATTTTTGCTTTTAGACAAGAGCATTTCAAGGTATTCTCTACTATCCCGAGTTTCAAGATGTGTGTAAGTGCGTATAGTAGGGTATCAATATTCAAATGTTTGACTTCCAGAATAGGAACTATTTTCAGACTTATTTTTATCCTCAGATTAGTGACTTCTTTCATCTTACTAACCCTTGGGACAACGGCTCATAACTACTTATTACTAGTTTCGTTTAAGAAAACTTCTAACTTGGTTTTCTTAAATTTTTCCAATCTTTTAGATGTAATTTTTCACTTTCTAATATTTTATTATCTTATTTATGTACACATTTTTTTTATATATGTTTCGTGCTTATGCAAAGTATGATGCATAGTGATGCGTAAATAAGCACAAACCTCCCCCAAACTTGTTTAGAACAGTGTCCTCACTGTTGTCATCTGTTAAATCTCAAAAACCTGCAAGCTTGGTAGGAAAAATTTATTAATGGGGACATGAAATATGATCGTGAAAATCTCCCCCAAACTTATTCTTTTATTACTCACCTCCATTCTAAAAGATGAGACAATATTGCCAAGACATGGAGGTGGGGTGGAGGAAAATCAGTCTTTATAAAGCGGTACCTGTAAAAACAGGAGCTCCTCCGTGGGGTCAGTGGAAAAATACGGTTTTAATATATGTCCATTTACTTTGGAAAATTGTACCGTTTTCAACATTTTCAACCTCAACTGCCCTGTGCGGGTATACATACCGCACAACAAAAGGTCTTTTCCAATGAGATTTTAGCTTACCCACATGAAGATGGAGTCGAGAATCATAAAGAAGGACTTGTTGACCAGGTGTAAAAGTTTTTCTCAAAATGTTTTTATCGTGAAATACCTTCGTCCGATTCCTTACAATTACAGAATTATCATAAGCTTCATCGCGGAGTTCGCTTAGCTCGTTTAATTGCAACTTCCGAAAGTTACAGGCTTGATTTAAGTCAAAGTTCAGTTCTTTAATGGCCCACAATGCTTTGTGTTGAATCTCGACTGGAAGGTGGCAAGCCTTACCAAACACTAGACGATAAGGAGACATACCTAGATCAGTTTTATATGCAGTACGGAATTCCCAAAGAGCATCCGTCAATTTGGTTGACCAATCTTTCCGGTTTTTAGAAACTGTTTTCTCCAAAATTTGTTTGATTTGTCTGTTGGAAACCTCATCTTGCCCGCTCGTTTGGGGATGATAGGGTATGGAAAGTTTGTGGGTGATTGCATATTTCTGCATCAAAGTCTCGAAAAACCGATTACAGAAATGCGTCCCGTTATCGCTAATGATTGTGCGAGGGTGTCCAAATCGCGAAAAGATATTTTCTTTAAGGAACTTAATGACAACCTTGATGGCATTAGTGCGACAAGGAATAGCTTCCACCCATTTCGAGAAGTAATCAACCGCAAGAAATTTGTACAAATTCCTAAATGAGTTGGGAAAAGGACCCATAAAATCAATACCCCAAACGTCGAAAATTTCAACCACCAAGATCGGTTGAAATGGCATCTCATTTTTCCGAGAAATCCTACCCGTGTGTTGACACTGTGGACAGGTTTTGCAATAATCAAATGCATCTTTGAACAAAGTCGGCCAGTAAAAACAGCATTGCAAAACCTTCTCCGCCGTCTTTCGAGGACCAAAGTGACCTCCACATGCATGATTATAACAAAAAGATAGAACACTCTTGAATTCATCATTGGGGACACATCTGCGAATGATCTGGTCAGGACAATACTTAAACAAATAGGGTTCATCCCAGTAAAAGTGTTTTACTTGGGATAGAAATCGATGTTTGTCCTGTTTCGACCATTCGTGGGGAATAAGTCCCGTAGAAAGATAATTCACAATATCCCCGAACCAAGGTTCGGTGGATACATTCAAGAGTTGTTTGTCCGAAAAAGAGTCATTAATTGGCAGGGTCACAGGTGAAGAAGAGATGCGTGAAAGATGGCCGGGTACTACGTTTTCACATCCTTTCTTATCTCGAATGACGAGTTCAAATTCTTGTAATTGAAGGATCCAACGTATTAACCTACCTTTAGCATCTTTCTTTGATAAAAGATGTTTTAAGGCAGAGTGGTCAGTGTACACAACAATTGGTGAGCCAAGCAAGTAAGGCCTGAATTTTTCTAATGCACATACAACTGCCAAAAGTTCTTTTTCGATAGTTGTATAATTAATTTGAGCATCATTCAGAGTCTTTCTTGCATAATAAATCACATGTGGCATCTTATTAATGTGTTGTCCTAAGACTACACCAACTGCAAAATCTGATGCATCACACATAAGCTCAAACAGGTGGTTCCAATCTGGAGATGATAGAACGGGGGCTGTAGTGAGAGAGTTCTTAAGTGAGTCATATGCATCCTCACAATCCGAGTCAAAGTGAAAGGTTGTGTCCTTGGCCAAGAGAAGAGTTAAGGGTCTAGAAATTTTGCTAAAATCCTTAATGAATCTGCTGTAAAAGCCTGCATGGCTAAGAAAAGATCGTATATCTTTGACGCATTTGGGATGAGGAGGGTTATGAACGACATCTATTTTAGCTCTGTCAACCTCAATGCCTTTCCATGAAATAACATGTACAAGCACAATTCCCTCTTGGGCCATGAAATGGCATTTTTCCCAATTCAAGGTTAAGTTCTTCTCCTTACAACGAGTAAGAACTGCGTCAAGCTGAGATAGGCAGTCAGCAAAAGAATCTCCGAATATCGAGAAATCGTCCATGAAAATTCTCGACCATGTCCGAGAATATCCCAATCATACACCGCTGAAATGTAGCAGGAGCATTGCATAACCCAAACGACATGCGTCTTTAAGAAAAAGTACCAAAATGAGAAGTAAATGTGGTTTTGTCTTGATCCTTTTTGGCAATAGGGACCTGGTTATAGCCAGAGTATCCGTCCATGAAGCAATAATATTCCCGTCCAGCTAAGCGTTCTAACATCTGGTCAATGAAAGGTAGAGGAAAGTGGTCTTTCCTTGTTGCAGCATTGAGTTTTCTATAATCAATACATACACGCCACCCAGTTTAAGCGCGTGTTTGGATTAACTCATTTGCCTCATTTTTTATGACCGTGTTGCCGGATTTCTTAGGGACTACATGAATAGGACTTACACATTGGTTATCAGAGATTGGGTAAATGATACCACCGTCAAGGAATTTGACGATTTCTTTCTTTACCGCCTCCTTCATGACGGGGTTCAATCGTCTCTGTGGTTCTCGGGTTGGCTTGGCTTCATCCATCAGATGTATATGATGTTCAACAATAAAGGGACTAATCCCTTTGATGTCAGCCATAGTCCAACCAAAAGCCTGACTATTAGATCTCAATAACGTCAAAAGAGCGTTCTATTGCTCTAAGGCTAGAGAAGTTGATATGATCATGGGTAAAGACTCATTTTCACATAAATATGCATATTTAAGATGAGAAGGTACCAATTTGAGATCTAATGTCGACGGAGAAACAATAGAAGGTGGGGTAAACGAATGATATTCAGATTCACGAAGAAGCTCGTAACCTGCAAAGGATACAGACTCGGAAAGTGAAAAGTAAAAAGGTTCAGACTCAACAGTGGAAAAAGTGTCCTCACTATTGTGTGCAAGATCAAACATTGATGTTCTAATGTCGTCGAGATCTTCAAAGCAAAGTTCATCAACCTCGCAGCTTTCGGGAGCTATCTTGTGGATAGAACATACATCAAGAATGTGAATAGAGGGCTCAGACGGCTGACTTCAAATTTTGTAAATGTTCAGCTCAATTGACATCTTCCCGAAGGATAGGGTCATAGAATCGTTTCGACAATTAATGACAGCATTTGAAGTGGCAAGGAATGGTCGACCCAGAATCACCGGAATTTGGTTCCTTAGGTTCGCTACAGGCTGTGTATCCAAAACAATAAAGTCCACAGGGAATATAAATTTCCTGACTTTTATCAACACATCCTCTAGTTCACCCCTAGGTTTGGTGATTGATCGGTCTGCCATTTAGAAAGTGCAATGAGCTGGTTTCAACTCTCCAATCCCTAACCGCTCGTAGACCGAATATGGAAGCAGGTTAACACTTGCGCCAAGGTCATGTAGAGCACGGTTAATGTTTTTACCCCTAATAGAAATCGAAATTGTTGGACATCCAGTTTCCTTACTTTTCTTTGGTAACTGTGGGGTAAAAGCAGTGCTAACATTATTTGTCATGAAGACCTTTTTGGGCACTTGAGTCTTCATCTTCCTAGTGCACAAGTGCTTAAGAATTTTCGCATATGCTGGGACTTGTTGAATAGCATCTAGGAAAGGGATATTGATGTTAACCTATTTAAACATTTCCATAATCTTCTCCATATGTGGACTTGATTTATTTTCCCTTAATCGATTAGGATAAGGAGCTTTAGGAATAATAGCAGGGTCCAACATTAGAGAAGGTGGTGTATGTGGAACTGATCCCAGAATAGGAGTGGGGATGTAACGTTTTAGAAATCGTTATGTGAAGTTTTCCGTTTTTGGGTAAAATAATCGTTGTTTTCCGTAAAAACCCGATAGTGATCAAACTTCTGTATAGACTTGTTTGCAACTAGTTTTACTAGAATGAACCTAGTTTGCAGGTTTTGTGGGTCACTTGGAAGTTTTGGTTCACTTTGAAAATTTTCCCTAATTAAATTATTATTTTAAGTTGTTAATTATTCACTTAATTAGTGGTAATTACAATTTTGGTTAGGGTTAATTACTTCTAATATGAATCTATGCTAATCTAATCACTACATTAATTTTAATCCATCCATGCCAAAATATCATGATATTTGTCATTAAAAATGAAATTTTTAAGAAAGGAAATGGGTGGCATAAGATATTTAGTGCATTTATGAGCATTTATTGTTATTTTTCACTAGAAATTTCCTTTCATTTCACAAAACCCCCTCATTTTCTTGCCTTGGCCGAAACCTTAGCCCTTGCTGCCCTTCTCTCTCCTTGCCTCATTTTCACTCCAAAAGCTTCAAAAAAATTCATCAAAAATCAAGAATTAATCCCACAATCTACAAATTAAATTCATAACCAATATTCCTTAAGCCTAAACTGGCTTTGATCTTCATGAAAGACTTCATTTTGGATGATAAAGTTTGGTTTTTATTGCTAAAAATTGTGACATAGTTTGTGAGGTATAATCCCAACCCTAATCTTTTATTGTTTCTTAATTCTTTAAGCTAGCTATTTAAGTGTTTATTATAGCTTTAATTTCATGTTTAGAAAATTCATGATAATTATTATGAAAATCAAGTTATGGTTTTGATTTGTCAAAATGGTTAAGCAAGATGTGTAGACTTGGAAAGGTTAAGCAAATTGTGAGAATGTTATTTGTTATTTTTCCTAAATGTATAATTAATCTTAATTACAAACTAAATTTTACTAATGCATATTTGGGTGAGATTAAAATTGTGGAAATAGTTTGGGCGACTTAGTTAAGCTACATGGCGATGATTGTGATCGCTAGATTTTGTGTTAACCTTTAGACTTGAGCTAAAATGTTATAAAATGCTTACTAGGTTTTTGGTAAAAATTAGACGCGGGTTTTAATGGACGTGGTGATGATGTATATATTATTATCAATGATAATTATATGTGTTGTTAATGGTTTTTGGTACGATTGGGTTTTTGGCGTAGTAGTTTTCATGTATAGCTACCCTAGTGAGGGTTTCGGCTATGTTTTCCGGTATTTGGATTTCTTGGTTTTGCGACAGGATATTTTATTTAGGCATTGGAAGTTTTTACGTCAACGACGAGAGTTGTTTGGTTGTTTTGCATGCGCAGAATATAGGTTCTAACCTATGAGCGCACAGCGTGACGTTTTTGGATTTCGGAATTTGATATTAATAGCTTTGCGAATCCTTACTGATTGTAGGTACCTTCGTATGGATTCCGTGACGACGAAGCGCATCGACTACGGCTAAGCGAGAGTTTAGCAGGTGAGAAGATTTATATCTATGGGGGAAGTCGGGTGGATGGCGTATAGAGCCCCCGTAAACATTGATATGGAATATCGTTTGATTATTTTATCCTGATAATGATATGCGATGGACATGATTGTGGGATTTACAAACGATAATATGATAGAAGTTAATTCTAATGGACATTTTGACATATGAGAATTTGAAATGATAAGTGAATCATGATAGGTACGAATTAAAAGAGAACAAGTGTGACGTTCATATAATGTGATGCGAGATATTAATGTGATGAACGAGTAAACGATGTGATATGATGACTTAGTGTGAGATGTCATTTAATGGATTAGAGTCGATATGAGATTGTTGATACCTTTGTAGGTCCCCTGATATGAGTTTGACATGGATATGACCTGAGATATTGGTATATTTATATGGATAATGTTTTGCATTTTGAGTGATATGACGTACGAGACTTAGATCCGTACCTCGATGTTGTATAGGTTGATAGAATCCCTATTTGTTTAATGCCGCCATATGATGGATTTACCATACGCAATGAGTTTTATCTGTTGATTTATCTATACCCTCGTTTAGAGGAGGCCGTACGATGGATTGTACCGTACATGATTTTGTGAGGCTGGATGCCGATTGATGGATTCACCGACTCGGATATATTGTAGACACGTATACCTTGTAGAATTTAGTTGACGATGTAATTTATGCTATGTTCATGTTATTCTCATTGCATTGCATATACCTGTGTTAGTACACCTACACCATTATCGATGATGCGTATGTTGCACATACCCAGATTGCCGGCTCACACACTTCATCATCGATAATTGCTACGTCACTACACAGTAGAATTGCTACATCATGCTATGATATATTTGCTATGTTCATATCACTGTTCCACGCTGCATGAGATATACGGACATGTTTGCATCCTGTTAAATGTTGCATATATACTGACATGTACACCCACATACTTGGTTACAACTACATATACTTTATGCATACATACTGACATGTACACCCACAAATCTTGCTATAGCTGCGTATACCCCTAAGTGGTATTGTATCGACATGTGATTTTGAGACGTTGATTATTTTGCTATTGCGCTTATGAAATGCATCATACATACTTTCTTACATGTAGATACTTATACCTTACTAGAGTTACATGTACACCTTATATGATGCTGCACTTGATTTCGGAGGATTTGGGAACCGCAGGATATATTTTAAAACTAGATTTATTTAAAAGAGTGGTTTTCCCTTAATATGCTCATATTGCTGTTTTATGTTGCATATATTATATTTTCATGGATTTACGTATTGAGATATGGATTTCATGTGATTTATATATTTGAGAACCGTGGGGGTATTTCAAGAAACTATGTATTATTTGAAAACCCGGTTTCTCTTGATATGATATTTCGATGCGTCCACCATGAGATTTCTCGGTTCCGAGATTTGTGATATATACCCGATGCGAGGAGTGGAGTGTCCGTGTGCGGGTACATGGTGGAGCCCAGTATGGTTCCCCCCGGCAAGAAGATCGCAGGAGATGGTGATGAGCCTGGAAGGCTGGGAAAGTACCTACCGGTGATAGTATTTGGACTCGGCGGTTATCATGGGGATACCGACCGGAGTGATGTACAGACATGATATCAGGGCTAGTCGTGAGGACGGCGCCTGAGGCATGAGGATTTACGTGTCGATGCTAGACACGGGTTTCATGATGTTTCGAGTGTCGAGGTTAGACACTCAGGTTTCCATGATTTTGTTGTGTCGCGAGGGAAACACGTTGTTTTATATCCTCATATTTACCTGCATATGCTTTTATGATATTTACATGCAGGAGTTATTGTGTAAGTGGGTGACACGTGGACAAGATCCACTACATACATGCACTGATTATATTGTTGGACGAGATCCACTGCATACATGCATTGATTATATTTTTGGACGAGATCCACTGCATACATGCATTGTTTATATTGTTGGATGATATCTACTTGCTGATAGGCATTTATTATGTGTTGGCACATATGCAGATATGGTCACCCTAGATATTATAGTATTAACTTTATGATATAGTTGCCTAGGAATCATTGTTTATTTCGATTTCTACCTGGTGATGTTTTTCTATTCACGATTTAGCAACTCACCCCCTTTGTGCCACAGTTCTTGCAGGTTGGCCACATGGATCAGTTGCGGCATCGCTGGAACACAGCTGTTTTCGGGTGACTTGCTTGTGGTGGGTGGTACATGTTGGATCGTTCCCCTCTTGTATTCATTATTCATATTGTATCTAGTCACTCCATCAAATCAGAAACTAGTAATTGTATATATCGCAGACTTAGAAGACTTGTAGTTGCGAGACTTGAGCGATGGGTTTTATGTTCGCTTTTGGGGTTGATGGCTTGCTTTACTTTATTTCCTTATGTGGATCTTTGCCGTTGGGCGTCGTACACTTGTTTTTATACTTGCGGTGGTTGTTTCCGCCGTTGGGCGTGATTTGCTCCCGTTTGGGGATGCTTTATTATATTCTGTGTTGTACCCATTTTCAGGGTTAGTTCTTACAAGGGAGGTGCTGCCCAAATTTTCAAAAGATAAAACATGATTTACTATATCTTTATTTCAAAGCTTCCCCTATTTATTTCTTAAAAAGGTTTAGATTTCTGGGTTTCAGCTTACTTGAATTACGTTACGCCTGTAGACGTCGCGTGATTTAAGTGCTGGTCGCGAACTAATATTTTGGGTCATGACAAAGTTGGTATCAGAGAGCTAGCTTTAACCTTTGTTCGAGTTTAGGTCTGACTATGTGGGTTTAGGGCGTATATATTTTGGAACCTAGGCTTGACCTTACGGAACATAGACTTGAACAAGGGGGGTGTTAGACCCGAATTATAGTTTCATAGGCTGACCCTGATTGATAGAGTAGGTATCTTGAGTAGAGTGGCGTACCGTACGTATGTTCCGTGGCATATTTACGATACGATACTCCACTTAAGTGTTGTTTTCCTTGATTATACATCCATTTGAGATCCTTGATTCTATTCGTTTACATGATCATACTCTCACTATTTCCGTTCCTCCATATGATCATATATTCTTTCGGGATCTGTTGATTCATTTCATCACTTGATCTATTTTCGTCGATACTTGTTTGAGGTTCCTGTCACTATGGTTTGAGCGCAGTTTGAGCTGCTGCTGGTGATGCGGTCAGGGCGAGCTCGTCATGGATGAGGACTGACCATCGTGTTTTCTGGTGACATGGGAACATATCGATGTAGTGTGGTGTTGTGATCTCTCGTTTGAGACGAGTGTATGGTTTTGTACCGGATGATCAAGCTATAGTTAGAGGCTGCCTGCTGTGAGAGGACTATTGATATACAACATACCTCAGAGATTATGATGTCATCGACCGTGCAGACAAATGACCTAGCTGTTGCTGATATTGATGTGATGTCGCTTCCATAGCTAACGAGCTGAGATCGCTGGAGCTTCCAGGAAGAGATACGACAGGTGATAGATAGTCTATCTTGAGTTGAGAGACGAAGGTGATTCGTCAGTTTTGATGCGTCGACGCAGGCCCGGTTGAGTTGAAGATTTCCAGTGTGGAGAGTCTTACTCAGATCTAGAGTAGATCGATCCAGAGATGATGTTGTTCGTCGGACGTTCCGATGTGAGATCGGTAAGCTGACCAGTTTCAGATAGAGGACCTCACCCAGATGTGTTGTGAGTTAATTGAGAAACGGATGAGTATTGAGTATTCCTCTGATGGTTGGAACGAGTTCCCGAGGACGCGTTCGGCTAGATATCTTCTATAGAGTGATGAAGATACCGAGTTCTTGATTTCGAGTCCGTGCGAGAGATTCTAGATTGATTGTCGCCGAGAACCATTGCAGTACGTGGATAGCATGACATGATGTCAAAGTGGACGATAATAAGGACAAGTGGAATAAGAGGTTCGTGCGTGATGCTGACGAGCTGCTGTTGCTCCCCGTCAAGATTAGAGATCTGATATGTATGCAGAGGCATTGGTATACGGCCAGTTCCCGAGAAAATGTTGTGCTGAGAACGCAGATGTCCAGAAAGAAAGAAAAGATTTGTAAGTGTATCGGCCTCCGTACAGTTCGGTATAGGCGAGATGGGAAGAGACCTTGAGCCGGTTCCTTCCAGGACACTGCTGCGATAAGATTGCACCGAGGATCAGTTGTGTCACGTGTATTCAGAGGGCCATAGGCCGACGCCAGTGACGTGCTGCTTTATGAGTGATCATACTAATTGGCCGAGAGTTGACCTGAGGAGTGCCAGAGCGGAATCGTTTCTGTTAGCATACTTGACCGGCCAGATGAGCCGATAGATTGCGATATTGGTAATCCGCAGAGAAATAAGGATCCAGAGACAGAAGATGCCAGATGTGAGCAGGAGGCAAGCAGATGTTCTTACTCTGCCAGTTTGGGCGCACCGACATTTTTCGACATTATAAGAGGTGTACCTCAATGTCATTTGTTGCGATTTGCGTTGTGATCCAAGTATCACGCTTATATCGCTTGGATTTGAGTTTTGATGATTGAGTTTTAGGATATGGTTTTCGTGCACCATGGCTGCACCTACTGGGTATTTACATTTTTGTGCATAGTTATTGCACTTGAGATTTATATTTTATACACCGTTGTGTTGATGTCGATTTTGTGCCTTAGCTGCACATGTTTAGGATTTCCTGGATTTCCTACGGTGGTTATGATATTTCACGCACTAGATGCACAGGATTTGATATTTCGTGCACTAGAAGCACATGATTTGATATTCCGTGCACTAGATGCACATGATTTGATATTTCGTGCACTAGATGCACATGATTTGATATTCCGTGCAGTGGATGCACAGTAATTTATATTTCGTAGACTGGATGCACCGGATTCGTATTTTGTGCATTGGTTGCACTAAGTTTATACTCCGTGCATTTATTGCACCCGATTTATGTCTTGAGCATTCGTTTACCAGATTTGTGTTTTCATAAGCGTGTGTACTTGATGTTCGTTTTCGTGCATGACGGATGCACTTGATTTGGACCTTCGCGAACGTTGGGCGCGTGATATGATTTTTTTTGTGCACCCCTGATGAACTCGATTGGGATTTTTGTTCGTGCATGTTAGTTGCACTGGATTAAGATTTTCGGGCACTTTTGATGCACTAGTTGTTATTGTCGTACACGCCAGTTGCTTTGGACAGATGCTTTCGTGCACACCCGTTGCACTTAGTCTTACTTTTGTGTATATTATGGCACTTGTACTTAGATTTGATTTCCCTGCGCACCAGACGCACGTGATGGTTGGACAAGCCTTTTGAGGCTCATATTGCTTTTGAGCATTTTATTTTCATGATGAGTCCTTATATTTTGTAGTACCCTAGCAGGACTGATCCGAGGACAGTACCTATGTACTTTGAATGCATAAAAATTTTACCAAGAGGTTGTTAAAATGGAACTATAGTCTCGCTATTTCTTATGTGTCTGCAGTGACACGAACGTTTACAAAAGAAAACCTTTTGGGATATTTCAAAAAGGCGGAACATATATTTGATAAAAACATATATGCTAGTATATTATTACTTTACAAATGAGCGTCCGCCGCTTGTGCCGTAAGTTACGCATTACGCGGCAATTCAGAAAAGATTTTTCATATGTTTTATTCGGTATTAAGAGCTTTTTCAAGGATGCGTACTATATACGTATTATAGTTTTTGTTTAGTGCATATGGGATTTTGGTAGTGGATTTTGAGATCTGTATCTCTTTTGTGACTCCGATGATATGCGTGCAAATTCGATGATTTGCTTGACGCTTGACGGAGATCGGTTTTGAGTTTCTTACTCATTTTTCCGGCGCACAAGATGCGCTGGGGTATTTCTGTTTCTTCCGTTATTTCGGAGCCCCATTGATTTAGCTGTTTATTGCAATGTTTTAGCATTTGGGGATTTAAATTTAAATTCGGGAACCGAATTTCTTTAAGGGGGAAGATTGTAACGTTTTAGATATCGTTATGCGAAGTTTTCCGTTTTAGGGTAAAGTAGTCGGTGTTTTCCGTAAAAACCCGATAGTGATCAAATTTCTGTATAGACTTGTTTGCAACTAGTTTTACTAGAATGAAGATAGTTTGCGGGTTTTGTGGGTCACTTGGAAGTTTTGGTTCACTTTGAAAATTTTCCCTAATTAATTATTATTTTAATTTGTTAATTATGCACTTAATTAGTGGTAAATAAAATTTTGGTTAGGGTTAATTACTTCTAATATGAATCTATGCTAATCTAATCACTAGATTAATCTTAATCCATTCATGCAAAAATATCTTGATATTTGTGATTAAAAATGAAATTTTAAAGAAAGGAAATAGGTGGCATAAGATATTTAGTGCATTTATAAGTATTTATTGTTATTTTTCAATAGAAATTTCCTTTCGTTTCACAAAACCCCCTCATTTTCTTGCCTTGGCCGAAACCCTAGCCCTTGCTGCCCTTCTCTCTCCTTGCCTCATTTTCACTCCAAAAGCTTCAAAAAAATTCACCAAAAATCAATAATTAATCCCACAAACTCCAAATTAAATTCATACCCAGTATTCCTTAAGCCTAAACTGGATTTGACCTTCATGAAAGACTTCATTTTGGTTGATAAAGTTTAGGTTTTGTTGGTAAAAATTGTGACCTAGTTTGTGAGGTATAATCCTAACCCTAATCTTTTATTGTTGCTTAATTCTTTAAGCTAGATATTTAAGTGTTTATTATAGCTTTAATTTCATGTTTAGAAAATTCGTGATAATTATTATGAAAATCAAGTTAGGGTTTTGATTTGTCAAAATGGTTAAGCAAGATGTGTAGACTTGGAAAAGTTAAGCAAATTGTGAGAATGTTATTTGTTATTTTTCCTAAATATCTAATTAAGCTTAATTACAAACTAAGTTGTTACTAATACATATTTGGGTGAGATTAAAATTGTGGAAATAGTTTGGGTGGCTTAGTTAAGCTACTTGGCGATGTTTGTGATCG
This sequence comes from Agapanthus africanus, assembly GCA_030015575.1. Taxonomy (NCBI): domain Eukaryota; kingdom Viridiplantae; phylum Streptophyta; class Magnoliopsida; order Asparagales; family Amaryllidaceae; genus Agapanthus; species Agapanthus africanus. The sequence goes on from JASDDO010000006.1 coordinate 211,076,097, forward strand.
CTAGAATTTGTGTTAACTTTTAGACTTGAGCTAAAATGTTATAAAATGCTTACTAGGTTTTTGTAAAAATTAGACGTGGGTTTTAATGGACGTGGTGATGATGTATATATTATTATCTACGATAATTATATGTGTTGTGAATGATTTTTGGTACGATTGGGTTTTTGGCGTAGTAGTTTTCATGTATAGAGACCCTGGTGAGGGTTTCGGCTATGTTTTCCGGTATTTGGATTTCTTGGTTTTGCGACTGGATATTTTATTTGGGCGTTGGACATTTTTACGTCAACGACGAGAGTTGTTTGGTTGTTTTGCATGCGCAGGCTACATGTTCTAACCTATGAGCGCACCACGTGTCGTTTTTGGATTTCGGAATTTGATGTTAATAGTTTTGTGAATTCCTATTGATTGTAGGTACCTTCGCATGGATTCCATGACGACGAAGCGCATCGACTACGGCTAGGCGAGGAGTTTAGCAGATGAGTAGATTTATATCTACGAGGGAAGTCGGGTGGATAGCGTATAGCACCCCCGCAAATATTGATATGGAATATCGTTTGATTATTTTATCCTGATAATGATATGCGATGGACATGATTGTAGGATTTACAAACGATAATATGATAGAAGTTGATGCTAATGGAAATTTTGACATATGAGAATATGAAATGATAAGTGAATCATGATAGGTATGAATTAAAAGAGAACAAGTGTGACGTTCATATAATGCGATGCGAGATATTAATGTGATGAACGAGTATACGATTTGATATGATGACTTAGTGAGAGATGTCATTTTATGGATTCGAGTTGATATGAGATTGTTGATACCTTTGTAGGTCCCCTGATACGAGTTTGACATCGATGTGACCTGAGAGATATGTATATTTATATGGATAATGTTTTGCATTTTGAGTGATATGCCGTACGAGACATAGATCCGTACCCCGATGTTGTATAGGTTGATAGAATCCCTATTTGTTTAATGCCGCCGTATGATGGATTAACCGTACGCAATGAGTTTTATCTGTTGATTTATCCATACTCTTGTTTAGAGGAGGCCGTACGATGGATTGTACCGTACGTGATGTTGTGAGGCTGGATGCCGATTGATGGATTCACCGACTCGGATATATTGTAGACACATATACCTTATAGCATTTAGTTGGAGATGTAATTTATGCTACGTTCAAGTAATTCTCATTGCATTACATATACCTGTGCTTGTAAACCTACACCATTATAGATGATGCGTATGTTGCACATACACAGATTGCCGGCTCACATACTTCATCATCGATAATTGCTACGTCACTACACAGTAGAATTGCTACATCATGCTATGATATATTTGGTATGTTCATATCACTGTTCCACATTGCATGAGATATACGGACATGCTTGCATCCTGTTAAATGTTTCATATATACTGACATGTACACCCACATACTTGGTTACAGCTACATGTACTTTATCCATACATACTGACTTGTACACCCACATATCTTGCTATAGCTGCATATACCCCTAAGTGGTATTGTATTGACATGTGATTTTGAGACGTTGATTATTGTGCTATTGCGCTTATGAAATGCATCATACATACTTGCTTACATGTAGATACTTATACCTTGCTACAGTTACATGTACACCTCATATGATTCTGCAATTGATTTCGAAGGATTTGGGAACCGCAGGATATATTTTAAAACTTGATTCATTTAAAAGAGCGTTTTCCCTTAATATGCTCATATTGTTGTTTTATGTTGCATATATCATATTTTCATCAATTTACGCATTGAGTGTAAGTCCACGTTGCTCACCCCGGTTCTTACGGGGATGCGGAAACGGTAAAAAACGATTTTTGGTGCAAAGGCAACATGGACTAAAAGAAGGATCATTGCTAAACTACAAACTAGCAAACTACTTGAGGTTCTATCTACTATGCCATAGAGATTATACCACACGATAACGGTCCTTCGGGTCTTCTCTCCGCTGTCCTGCTCGTCCATCTAAGCTCCGAGGGTCGATCCGGATCTTGATCACCTCCGCGGCCTTCTTGAGTCGAAGACGATCCACCCGAGAGTTATACTCCGAGCTCCACCTCAAGCCGAGGCAACTAGGGCAACAAGATCGCTAGGCTTGATGTCCTAGGTGGTGTAGAAGTAGTAGATGGATGTGTTTTTCTATTTGGATCCTTTTTCTCTCAACACATGAGATCAAAGGAGGAATCAAGAGGAGGAAGAAGAAGCTAGCAACCATGGAGCTTTCTCATTTCTTTTTCAAGAGAGAGAATGAGAAATGAATTATGAGCTAGAGAGAATGAACCATGGTTGTAATAATACACTAATATCATCATTACTAATATTTTCAACAAAAACTTGATGGCAAATAATGACTTGACCATTTTCATAACCAAAAAATAGAAAGAAAACCAAAGAATACTCTAGACCTCTCTTGAAGGTCCAAGTTAACTTTGGTCAAATGTTCAAAGCAATTAGCCATCACATAATTATCACTAAAAAAGATTAGTAAATAATGTCCCTGGCTCATAATGGTTTTGACCGAACGAACTGCCAAAACCCTAATGAGCCCGCCTCATTATGGTTTCGACCGAATCAACTGTCAAAACCCTAATGAGGCACCACCTTCCTCTTCGCTCCTCACAACTGTGCATACACACCCGCATCCGCATTCCGTAAAATGCGAATGTACAGAAGAAAAAACAAATCCATCCGTGCAATACTAGGATCCGGCTTAAACCAAAGCCCACTAGTATTGCCATCCCGAACAGCATACACACACAAGTTTACGTAAGTGATCGTAGCCCTGCCGTAAAACCATACGGCCTCTACACCTTTCGCTCAGTGCAGGGAAACTCTCTGTGTGGGACTCTAAAGACTCGACACTACGCTGGCAGTGAGTTTAACCACAGACCGCAAGCGGCACTAGCTGTACGTAACGGTCCCCAGGTAGATGTCGATAAGAAGGCCGTTGAGGTAAACCCATCCGAACTCCTACTGAGCCTGAATGTGACAATCTCCGTACAGTCTAGTCTGTTCGTCTAAGAATATCGCATGGCGGGCCTACGGGGGTGGCAAACGTTAGTCCCCTAATAGCGGTACAAGTCGTGTCGGAGTGTATCCCAGAACACCCTGAGATAACACTGGAAACCTACCAGTATATCTCGCTTTCCCTGGCCAGGGACGACTATGTGTAATGGCTCTCCTAGACACAACGCGATATCAACCCCCAATACCGGGAGAGACGAATCATGTCTAACCGTCACTGCCTCCAAGTGCTTCGGGACTGCACCCAACTACTACCTGTTTGCACGACTCCTTTGAGCCGTGGTAGGGTAGTAATCAAAGAACAGTGGGAACACACTGGAGGCGAAGTGACAATGTCAAGTCAACGGACTTAGCTGTACTCATGTCACCTGGGAACTGATAACTGACGATAGGTATAATACCAACCAACAGTTCCCGACGAGTCCTGTCCGGTGTAGTCGTAACCTAACGAGCACCCGCATACCATCTCCAGTACGACGTACTGATGGCTGTGGGACAGACTATCTCCCCTGCTGGGATGAGAAGCGCATACGCTAGTCTACTCCGGAGTATCGATGCCCTGTCTCGATAATCCTACGACTAGGGACCTGTATAAGGATGTGCTTATAGATTACCCAGCCCCTACAAGTGCGACTGCCATCACAACGCTCGTAATCAAGCAAAGATCCTAAGGGCTCCACTAATATGTATAAGCAATATACTAAAAGAAACACATGCACATATTAAAGTAGAAACAAACCAAGTAGCATACTACCATTTTGAGCTAGATTGTCTATACAACTGTGAATATCCCAAGCTTCCATTAAGTAATATACAAACTAGTATGATACAGTAATGGCCTCTAGGCCATATACACTAACAATCTCCCACATGCACTAGAGCCATGTACTAGCGTATCGAAGACCTATCATCTCGATCAGCCACTCGAACTGAGTCTGGGGAATGGCCTTCGTGAATGGATCTACAGTGTTATCCTCCGAATTTACTCTCTTCACCTCGATCTCCCGGCGATCTACGATCTCCCTGATCAGGTGGTACCGCCTCAAAATGTGCCTGGACTTCTGATGGGACCTGGGTTCCTTCGCTAAAACTATAGCTCTGTTGTTGTTACAATACAGCGGTATTGGATCAACAATGGTAGGAACCACCTGGAGCTCCGCAAGGAACTTCTTCATCCAGACAGCTTCCTTTGCGGCATCGCAAGCAGCTATGTACTTCGCTTCCATAGTTGAGTCAGCAACGGTTTCCTGTCTGGAACTATTCCAGCAAACAGCCCCTCCATTGAGGGTAAATACATAACCCGACATGGACTTGGAGTCATCCTTGTCACACTGGAAGCTGGAGTCAGCAAAAGCCTCAATCTGGAGGACTTTTCTGCCATACACCAAGAACATCTCATTAGTCCTTCTCAGGTACTTGAGAATGTTCTTTACTGCTATCCAGTGTTTCTCCCCTGGGTCCGACTGATACCGGCTTACAACGCTTAATGCCTATGCTACATCTGGTCTGGTACATAACATCGCATACATTATAGAGCCTACTGCAGATGCGTAGGGTATAGATGACATGCGAGCCCTTTCCAAATCAGTCTTGGGAGACATCTCTTTAGAGAGGGTGATTCCGTGACAAGCCGGTAGATTACCGCGCTTGGAATATTCCATACTGAATCGTTTCAGTATGGTGTCGATGTACCTGGACTGTGAAAGTCCCAACATCCTTTTAGATCTATCACGATATTTCTGGATCCCCAGAATGTAGTTGGCATCGCCCAGGACCTTCATGGAGAACCTCTGTGACAAGAATCCTTTGACTGACTGTAGCATAGGAATATCATTTCCTATTAGGAGAATGTCATCCACGTACAAGACGAGGAATACCACAGTTCTCCCTACAATCTTACTGTAAATGCATGGTTCATCTGGGTTTTTGATAAAGTCGAATTCCTTGACAGTATCATCAAAGCAGATGTTCCAACTCCGCCATGCCTGCTTCAGTCCATAGATGGACTTGAGCAACTTGCACACTTTACCGCTGCTCCCACTCTGAATGAATCCCTCCGGCTGATCCATATAGACGCACTCTTCCAAATTTCCATTTAGGAAAGCCGTCTTTACGTCCATCTGCCAGATCTCATAATCGTGGAAGGCAGCAATGGCAAGAAGGATCCGAATGGATTTGAGCATAGCCACTGGAGAAAAGGTCTCGTCATAGTCCAAACCAGGTCTTTGACGAAAACCCTTTGCAACAAGTCTAGCTTTATAGGTTTCAACCTGCCCATCTACACCAATCTTCTTTCTGAAGATCCATTTTTAGCCTACGGGTTTTACCCCTTCTGGAGCAAAGTCCAAAGTCCAAACTTTGTTGGTGTACATGGACTCCATCTCGGTCCGCATTGCATCCAGCCATTTTACCGAGTCACCGCTCTGAATGGCTTGCTGGAAGCTAGTAGGCTCATCATGGTCAATGGTGCAATCCTCTCTATCCCCGTCTATGAGAAAACCGTAGTATCTCTCGGGCGGATGAGACTGCCTACTACTCCTGCGGAGTGGCGCTGGGATGTCCGGTTATCCTGAACCTTCTGGTTCTTCCAACCTTTCAGTAAAAGCTTGTGGTTCTGGAATTTCTTCCAGTTCTATTGCGCTCCTACTTATCTGATTTTCTAAAAATTCAGTTTCCAAGAAGTGGGCATGCTGAGAAACAAAAACCTTTTGTTCCTCTGCGGAATAGAAAAGATACTCCCTGGAGTTCTTTGGGTATCCCACAAACTTACACAGTACTGAGCGTGCCTCGAGCTTGTCCGCATTCCGCTTCTTTACAAAAGCTGGACATCCCCATGTCATAAGATACTTAAGACAGGGTTTCATCCCACTCCACATCTGATATGGGGTGGTAGGCACAGTCTTGGTTGGAGCCTTGTTCAAGAGATATGCAGCTGTTTCTAGTGCATAACCCCAGAAAGATCGCGGTAACTCAGCCTTACTCATCATGGAACGAACCATATCAAATAGGGTTCGATTCCGCCTTTCCGATACACCGTTGCGCTGTGGTGTGTATGGAGGAGTAAGCTGAGAGAGAATTCCATTCTCTTTTAAGTAGTCCAGAAACTCGGCACTCAAGTATTCACCATCTCGATCAGATCACAGTGTCTTGATACTTTTGCCTGTTTGTTTTTCAACTTCATTCTTGTATTCCTGAAATTTCTCAAAGGCCTCGGATTTATGCTTCATTAGGAAGACATGTCCATACCTGGAGAAATCATCTATGAAAGTAATGAAGTATGAATAACCACTTCGCGCATGTGTAGACATTGGACCACACACGTCACTGTGTATGAGTCCCAAGAGCTCGCTTGCTCTTTCTCCGTGTGCCAGTGAACGGAGTCTTTGTCATCTTTCCCATGAGACAAGATTCACAAGTGGCATAAGACTGGTACTCGAACGGATCCAAGTATCCTTCTTTATGTAACTTTGTTAACCGTGTCTCATTAATGTGACCTAGTCTACAATGCCATGAGAAAGCCTGATTTAATTCCGGAGACTTTCTTTTAAGTGTGTTCTGGACACTGAAAATCTGAGCTTGATTCAATATGTATATTTCGTTTTCTAATGTACCTGACCCAATCAGAACTTGATTTAGGTGGATGTGGACCACATCGCTTACAAAATTAAAATCATATCCTTCCTTAGAAAGTAAGGATACATATATGATATTACAAGTCGCACCTGGTAGATAAAAACAGTTACGCATAATCAATATCTGCCCAGTTGTCAGTCCAAGATGATATTCCCCTACGGATTCAGCGTACATGCTCATTCCGTTAGCAACCCTGAGAGTCATATCACCTATCTTGATAACCCTACGGTTTCTCAGATCTTGTAGCGAATTACAGATGTGAGATCCTGATCCGGTATCCAATACCCAGGAAGTAGGGTTAACTGACATACAGTTCTCTATTACAAACACACCCGAAGCCGAAGCCACAACATGCTTTGAATCCTGGCTACTGGCTTTGCTAGCCCTGCAATCTTTCTTCCAATGTTCATCCCCGTAACAATAGGAACGTCCCTCTTTTACTACATCCAGTCCCGAAACTTTTGCCCTTCCCTTTCCTTCCATTTCCCTGGTTTCCTTCAGGGTAGAAGGTAGAGACTGTAGAATCAAGTCAGCATCTGACCCGTTCTTCAACGTGGTCTTCAGGTCCGTGAGCTCAAAATAGCTGGTCTCTGTAAGGATGTTGCCCCCTACAGAAGACCCGATAGCCAACCTCGCTGGAAGCAATTCGTTCGAGGTCTCATATCTTGCGATTCGAGATTGCTCTCCATATAAATCTTTGTTATGGAGGAAGATAGAAACTAAGTCCATCGTCTCGTGCTGCCTCTGGTATGCACCATCAACTGAGGCTAACACGAGGCACTTGGCTTTCACACAGTCTTTTTCCGATGTCTTGCGGATATGAATATCCGTGACAGGGGAAACTGGACCTGAGACGGCAGGGGTTGGATCAGTCAAGAGGTTTCCCAGCTTGTCATGGGCAATAGACATTTGGACAGACCTTTGCCAGTCATAACAGTCAAATTCAGTCATTTTATTATCTAGATGTAACCTATGTCTGGTCACTGGGTCGCTGCAATTAAGAGAGAGAGAAGAAAACACTTAGCATGATGCTCTTGCAAGTTTAGATTGGTTTTTTAATTTATCTAAACAGGATGGCTCCCACTGTCTCTTGAATCCCTCCTCAAACCATAAAGGATGAATCAGTCGGGATCAATCTCACCGTACAATACTTGCTTAACCGTTCATCCAGGCCAGTGTCGGTACTTCGAGGGAGGTTTTCCAACGCTTTCACGAAGTTCCATAATTAAGTAACCTCTTTTCCCTGTGGGTGTAGCCCCGCTAACACCTTTCTAGACACCTACTTGATTTATAGCATTGATCGTTAAGTGAGAAAGTTCCCGAGGAGTAGCATATACTCACCGTAGGATCGGGATCCAAATATCATCGTGTGATAAAACCGAAGGGATCCTACCAGAATCATCACACTCCAAATGGTATGCAGCACTAGCAAGTTTCAGTTTCTTTAGAAACTCCCGATGTGGATTTTTGCCCCATGCTCTTATGACCTTGAGGAAGGTCGACAAGTCATAAGTCATATGTCAAGTTCTACCCGTCATTGTCCAGGTTAATTTGAACCCACCTGTATATACCCTTGACGAAGGTCAACAAGGTAATACGGCTGTCCCAAACCAACGCATCTATCTATGCTACATATGAACACCCAACAACTACCAATCACTATGCTTTGACGAAGATCAACAAACATAGCTTGAATACTATTGAATATTCATACGAAATGACGGAGGGCTACGAATGGTTTTGGCGAAACCGTGAACGTAGTGAACTTGATATAATCGAAGGAACCTTGATAGCTTTTAAAAGGAGTGGTTTAAGCTCCGCATTTTTAAAAGTTTTCTGTTTTGAAAAGAAACCGAGTGGTTTTGAAATTGTTCCAACGACTTTAACCTTGGTTTATTTTCATGCATTAATTTTAGTGTGTCCCATCATTTAATCCTACCATTGCAGAAAACAACGAAAATATGACGTACGCTTATGCCATCCGCATTCGCCATGGGGTCCCGTCATCACCCGTTAGGTTACTTAACTAACGACAGAGCGGGGGCTGGACTAGCGCGGATGCAAAACATAAGCAACGCCTAAATAGATATCATATATAGATATATACATTCGTCATATGCAATGATTGCCATTCCAGATCACAGATGAACACTTTGGATATACTAGGAATCCGCGTTTCATTAGAGCCTGCAACGAAAGACGGATTGCATGGTCGCGATGAATAGCCAAACCCCACCCTAGACCCCTACGGGTGCGGCAAACTACCTGCCAAGTATCCGAAGGGAAGCAACCTCCCTCAACAACGTGAGTAGGCCACTCGGCACTTCGAGGTACCCGGTAGTTTGTGCACCCCACCTTAGGTCTATCCTAGGAGCAAAAACAGTAAAAGAAATTATACAATGGCGGCAATAACCTCATCCCGGATGTGCGGCCATAAAATAATATTACATCAATTACAAACTTTACATTGAATGAAAGAAAAAGAAACTCTCATCTCACATCCCCCGGCTATTCATCCGCGACAATCCACCGAGTTCATATACACAAACCATCAACATTACAGATCACAGATATGTATAACCCCCACTAATCGTCGTATAATGATTAGCAGACGTTCAATACATATATCACATCACATATAATATCCATTAGCCAAAGTCTACGGAATTTCGATCAAGATACGGATTTGTAACCACCCCAAAAACAAATTTGTTCTCTGGAAATTCTGTGCGGAAACAAACTATACTAAAAATCCCAAAACATCCAAATAAGAACACTGAACAAAACCCGGTTCACGGCCGAGTCAACTTGGCAGCGGATCCGCGGCAGGAAGCAAGTTCCTGCCGCAGTTCCGCGGCGCTTTGACCGAGCCACTTGATCGTTTTTGTTCTGTGTTTTTACAAAACCTTGAGCCGATTTTTCATGTATGTTAAATCATTTATAGAGCCGTATAAAAAATCGGCAGAAACATGGTTTTTCCGGACATGTTTTGCGAATTTTTTCCGATCGAGATTCTAAATACTTTGCTAACATGCTAGTTTATGTTTAGCAAGGCTCTGATACCACTGTAAGTCCACGTTGCTCACCCCGGTTCTTACGGGGAAGCGGAAACGGTAAAAACGATTTTTGGTGCAAAGGCAACATGGACTAAAAGAAGGATGATTGCTAAACTATAAACTAGCAAACTACTTGAGGTTCTATCTACTATGCCATAGAGATTATACCTCACGATAACGGTCCTTCGGGTCTTCTCTCCGCTGTCCTGCTCATCCATCTAAGCTCCGAGGGTCGATCCGGATCTTGATCACCTCCGCGGCCTTCTTGAGTCGAAGACGATCCACCCGAGAGTTGTACTCCGAGCTCCACCTCAAGACGAGGCACCTAGGGCAACAAGATCGCTAGGCTTGATGTCCTAGGTGGTGTAGAAGTAGTAGATGGATGTGTTTTTCTATTTGGATCCTTTTTCTCTCAACACATGAGATCAAAGGAGGAATCAAGAGGAGGAAGAAAAAGCTAGCAACCATGGAGCTTTCTCATTTCTTTTTCAAGAGAGAGAATGAGAAATGAATTATGAGCTAGAGAGAACGAACCATGGTTGTAATAATACACTAATATCATCATTACTAATCTTTTCAAGATAAAATTGATGGCAACTAATGACTTGACCATTTTCATAACCAAAAAATAGAAAGAAAACCAAAGAATACTCTAGACCTCTCATGAAGGACCATGTCAACTTTGGTCAAATGTTCAAAGCAATTTGCCATCACATAATTATCACTAAAAAGATTAGTAAATAATGTCCCCGGCTCATAATGGTTTTGACCAAACGAACTGCCAAAACACTAATGAGCCCGCCTCATTATGGTTTCGACCGAATCAACTGTCAAAACCCTAATGAGGCACCACCTTCCTCTTCGCTCCTCACAACTGTGCATACACACCGGCATCCGCATTCCGTAGAAAGCGAATGCACAGAAGACAAAACAAATCCATCCGTGCAATACTAGGATCCGGCTTAAACCAAAGCCCACTAGTATTGCCAGCCCGAACAGCATACGCACACAAGTGTACGTAAGTGATTGTAGCCCTGCCGTAAAACCATACGGCCTCTACACCTTTCGCTCAGTGCAGGGAAACTCTCTGTGTGGGACTCTAAAGACTCGACACTACGCTGGCAGTGGGTTTAACCACAGACCGCAAGCGGCACTAGCTGTACGTAACGGTCCCCAGGTAGATGTCGATAAGAAGGCCGATGAGGTAAACCCATCCGAACTCCTACTGAGCCTGAATGTGACAATCTCCGTACAGTCCGGTCTGTTCGTCTAAGAATATCGCATGGCGGGCCTATGGGGGTGGCAAACGTCAGTCCCCTAATAGCGGTACAAGTCGTGTCGGAGTGTATCCCAGAACACCCTGAGATAACACTGGAAACCTACCAGTAATCTCGCTTGCCCTGGCCAGGGACGACTATGTGTAATGGCTCTCCTAGACACAGCGCGATATCAACCCCCAATACCGGGAGAGACGAATCCTGTCTAACCGTCACTGCCTCCAAGTGCTTCGGAACTGCACCCAACTACTACCTGTTTGCACGACTCCTTTGAGCCGTGGTAGGGTAGTAATCAAAGAACAGTGGGAACACACTCGAGACGAAGTGACAGTGTCAAGTCAACGGACTAAGCTGTACTCATGTCACCTGGGAACTGATAACTGACGATAGGTATAATACCAACCAACAGTTCCCGACGAGTCCTGTCCAGTGTACTCGTAACCTAACGAGCACCCGCATACTATCTCCAGCACGACGTACTGATGGTTGTGGGTGTTAGTGTATATGCCCTAGAAGCCATTACTGTATCATACTAGTATGTATATTACTTAATGGAAGCTTGGGATATTCACCTTATATTGACAATCTTGCTCAAAATGGTAGTATGCTACTTGGTTTGTTTCTGCTTTAATGTGTGCATGTGTTTCTTTTAGCATATCGCCTTTACACATTAGTGGAGCCCTTAGGATCTTTGCTTGATTACCAGTGTTGTGATGGCAGTCACACTCATGGGGGCTAGGTAATCTATAAGCACATCCTTATGCAGGTCCCTAGTCGCAGGACTATCGAGACAGCGCATCGATACTCCGGAGTAGACTAGCGTATGCGCTTCTTATCCCAGCTTGGGAGACGGTCTATCCCACAGCCGTCAGTACGTCGTACTTGAGATAGTATATGGGTGCTCGTTACGTTATGAGTACACTGGACAGGACTCGCTGGGAACTGTAGGTTGGTATTATACCTATCGTCAGTTATCAGTTCCCAGGTGACATGAGTACAGCTTAGTTCGTTGACTTGACACTGTCACTTCGCCTTGAGTGTGTTCCCACTGTACTTTGATTACTACCCTACCACGGCTCAAAGGAGTCTTGCAAACATGTAGTTTTTGGGTGCAGTCCCGAAGCACTTGGAGGCAGTGACGGTCAGACAGGATTCGTCTCTCCCGGTATTGGGGGTTGATATCGCGCTGTGTCTAGGAGAGCCATTACTCAAAGTCCCTGGCCAGGGCAAGCGAGATAGACTGGTAGATTTCCAGTGTCATCTCAGGTGTTCTGGGCTACACTCTGGCACGACTTGTACCGCTAGTAGGGGACTAACGTTTACCGCCCCCTAGACCCGCCATGCGATGTTCTTAGACGAGCAGACCGGACTGTACGGAGACTGTCACATACAGGCTCAGTAGGAGTTCAGATGGGTTTACCTCGTCAGTTTTCTTATCGGCATCTACCTGGGGACCGTTACGTACATCTAGTGCCACTTGCGGTCTTTGGTTAAACCAACTGCCAACGTAGTGTCGAGTCTTTAGAGTCCCACACAAAGGGTTATTCGCCTTTGGGCAAAGCAGAGTAGAGGTCGCATGGTTTTCCGACAGGGTTCGTTCTCATCGGCGCACTTGTGCACGTTTGGCGTCCGAACAGACTTTACTAGCGGGCTCTGGTTTGAGCCAGATCCTAGTATATGTTTTGCGGTTAGTTTTATCTCTTTGTATTCATGTTCCTCGGAACACGAATGCGGGTGTGTATGCACAGATGATTGAGGCGGAGGAAGAGGTTTTTCATTAGGGTTTTGGAAAGGGTGCGTATGCACAGTTGACAGTCGTCTTTTTCCAAACCCTAATGAATTTATGATATATCAGTTAATAATATTAATTAAATGAAATTGTGTCATGGTTGGGTTTGTTGACTTGTTGACCAAGGTTGACTAGTTGACCATGGTTGAAACATTGACTATCATCATTACACATCAAAGATGCTCTTTGATTCTTGCAAAAACCAATTAATGTGAAATGATAATAGTCTTATCAAACCTTCCATCAACTTTTTCATTTAGATTAATTTTATTAATTTGATAATTCACTTATATTGTTATGGTTGTAAAAAACCATCTCATTCTATCATAACCATTCTCTCTCCTCTATTCTTGTTCTTCCTCCTATAGTTCAAGGAGAACAATTCTCATGTGTTGAGAAACATCTCCTTGAAGATAAAACATCCAAAGCTACTCTCTACTCTCTCTAAGGTTGAAGGTCTAGCAAGCCAAAGATCTTAGTTCTCTCAAAGTTCGAGAAAGGAGCACAAGGAAGAACCCTCAGGTGGATCCATCTTTGACAAGAGTAGGCGACGAGGAAAGCACTATCCGACCACCATCAAGAGTCAAGAAGAAGGAGTTCAAGTTGAGGTATAACCCATAACCGAGTAGACAACTCTCTAGTTAGGTTGCTAGTGTGTAGTTTAGCAAAGATCCATTTTCGTAGTCCATGTTACCCAAACCCTAAAAATCGTTTTTCCCCATTTTTGCAAGCCCGAAAGAACCGGGAGAGGTAACGTGGACTTACAGTGGTATCAGAGCCTAACTAAACACACCCTAGCATGTTAGCAAAGTATTTAGAATATCGACCGAACGAAAAAATCGCAAAACACCCCGGAAAACCCTAGTTTATGCCGATTTTTTTTCCTGCTCTAAAAATTAAAAAAATCATGTCTTAAAAATCGGCTCTGGCTTTTATATAAACAGGAAAGAAAAACGATCGCACGAGCCGACCAACGCGCCGCGGTTCCGCGGCCGAGTTGACTCGGCCGTGGATCGTTTCTCCTGCAGTTTGTTTCTGGAGGTATTTTGTGATTTTTGGGATGGTTTGTTTCTGCCCAGATTTTCCAGAGAACAAGTTTGTTTTTGGGGTAGTTACAAATCCGTATTTTGGTCGATTTTCTGTAGACTTTGGCTAATGGGTTATATCTGTAATGTTTTATATGTATTGAACGTCTGCTAATCGATATACGTCGATTAGTGGGGTTATACATATCTGTGATCTGTGATGTTGATGGTATGTGTATATGAATTCGTTGTATTGTCGCGGATGAATAGCCGGGGGGAATTGTGAGATGAGAGTTTTGTTTATCTTTCAATTCTTGTTATATGTAAATTGATGTAATATTATTTGTATGGCCGCACAACTGGGTCGGGGTTGTAGCTGTCATTGTATAATTTCTTTTTACTGTTTTTGCTCCTAGGATAGACCCAAGGTGGGGTGCACAAACTACCGGGTATCTCGAAGTGCCGAGTGGCCTACTCACGAGTTGAGGGAGGTTGCTTCGCTTCGGGTACTTGGCGGGTAGTTTTCCGCACCCGTAGGGGTCTAGGGTGGGGTTTGGCTATTCATCGCGACCGTGTAATCCGCTCTTCGTTACAGGCTCGTACGAATTGCGGATTCCTTGTATATCCAATGTATTCAACTATGATCTGGAATGGCTATTTGCATGTGACGAATGTTTATATATATCTATATGATATCTATTTAGGCGTTGCTTATGTTTTGCATCCGCGCTAGTCCAGCCCCCGCTCTGTCGTTAGTTAAGTAACCTAACGGGTGATGACGGGACCCCGTGGCGAATGCGGATGGCATAAGCGTACGTCATATTTTCGTTGTTTTCTGCAATGGTAGGATTAAATGATGGGACGCATTGGAATTAATGCAAGATAAAAATAAACCAAGTAAAAGTCGTTGGAACACATTGAAAACCACTCGGTTCTTTTCAAAACCAAACTTTTAAATGCGGAGCTTGAACCACTCCTTTTGAAAGCTATCTCGTTCCTTCGATTATATCAAGTTCACTACATTCACGGTTTCGCCAAAACCATTCATAGCCCTCCGTCGTTTCACATGAATGGTCAATAAGTATTCAAGCTATGTATGTTGGCCAAAGTCAAGGCATAGTGATTGGTAGCTATTGGGTATTCATGTGCAGCATAGATAGATGTGTTTGTTTGGGGCAGTCATTCTACCATTTTGGCCAAAGTCAAGGGTATGTGCGGGTGGGCTCAAATTAACCTGGAGAATGATGGGTAGAACTTGACATGTGACTTATGATATATTGGCTAAAGTCAAGGTCATAAGAGCATGGGGCAAAAATCCACATCGGGAGTTTCAAAAGAACTGAAACATGCTAGCGCTGCATACCATTTGGAGTGTGATGATTCTGGTAGGATTCCTTCAGTTTTGTCACGCGATGATATTTGGATCCCGATCCTACTGTGAGTATATGCTACTCCTCCGGAACTTTCTCACTTAACGATCAATGCTATAAACCAAGTAGGTGTCTAGAAAGGTGTTAGCGGGGCTACGCCCCCAGGGAAAAGAGATTATTTAATTAAGGAACTTCGCGAAAGCGTTGGAAAACCTCCCTCGAAGTACCGACACTGGCCTGGCTGAACGGTTAAGCAAGTATTGTACGGTGAGATTGATCCCGACTAGTTCTTCCTTTATGGTTTGAGGAGGGATTCGAGAGACAGTGGGAGCCATCCTGTTTAGACAAATTAAAAACCACTCTAAACTTGCAAGAGCATCATGCTAAAGTGTTTCTTCTTTCTCTCCTAATTGCAGTGACCAAACATCATGACTGGACTTAAGTTACTACTAGATAAAAACATACTGACAGGGCCAAACTACAAAGATTGGCTCAGAAATGTCAAGATGGCAATCACTTATGACAAGTTGGGGTATCTTCTTACCACCAAAGCTCCCCATGTCCCAGGTCCCACCTCCAGCGTTGCGGATAAGGAAATCCGTAAGACTTGGGAGATCGACTGCGCGAAGGCCAAATGCCTCGTGCTTGCCTCTATGGACAACGAACATCAGAGGAGGCATGAGGATATGGACCTCGAATCCATATTTCTCCATACAAAAGAACTGTATGGAGAGCAATCTCGTATCTCCAGATATGAAGTGTCGAAGAAGTTGTTTTCGGCAAGATTGGCCGTCGGATCATCGGTAGCGGAACACGTGCTTAAGATGATTGGCTACATAGAGGAGCTCGCGAACCTTGGGACCGCGTTGGAGAATGAGCTCTACACGTACTTGATTCTTCAGTCCCTTCCTTCCACTTACGCCAAGTTCATTCTGAATTTCAACTTGCAAGAAAAGGAAGTTGAACTTTCAGAGCTCCTCAACCTGCTGAGGAGTGCAGAGGGCACCCTACAGAAAGGTAGGGAAACATCCACTTTGTTTGTAGGAGGATCTTCCTCTTCTAGGTCTAAGGCGAAAGCCAAGGGAAAGAAGAAGAAAACCCCTACCAAACCAAGGGGCGGTGTTAGTAAGGTGGATACGAAGGAAAAGGCAAAAGCAACAAAGGTAGCGGGGAAACTTGTGGATAAAGAAGAATGCTTTTACTGTCACAAGAGTGGACAAAGGAAGAAAGATTGCAGGGCTTGGAAAGCCAGAACACAGGATCTGAAGCAGGTTGCGGCTTCAGCTTCAGGTGTGTATGTTATTGAAAACTGTTTATCAATAAACTCTATGTCCTGGGTATTGGATACCGGATCAGGATCTCATATCTGTAATTCTTTGCAGGCGTTGAGAAAGCGTTGGTTTTTGAGAGCAGGTGACATGACCCTCAAAGATGCAAACGGAGCTAGCATGGATGCTGAGGCCGTGGGGGACTATCACCTGGGAATGTCAGATGGACATGTTTTGGTTTTACGTAATTGCTTTTTTGTACCCAACGCAACTTGTAATATCATTTCTATATCTTTGGTTTCAAAAGAAGGTTATGAATTTGCGTTTGTAAGTAATGTTGTAAACATTTCCTTAATCAAGTTCTGATTGGGTCAGGTACATTAAGCAATGGTATATACGTATTAAACCAACCACAGATTTTCAATGTCCAGAATACACACAAAAGAAAGTCTCCAGAAACAAATCAGACTTTCTTATGGCATTGTAGACTGGGTCACATCAATGAGAGAAGGTTGACTAAGTTACATACAGAAGGATATTTGGATCCGTTCGAGTATCAATCATATGCAACTTGTCAATCCTATCTCAGAGGAAAGATGACAAAGACTCTGTTCACTGGACACGGAGTGAGAGCGAGCGAGCTCTTGGGACTCGTACACAGCGACGTGTGCGGTCCAATGTCTACACATGCACGAAGCGGTTATTCTTACTTCATTACTTTTACGGATGACTTTTCAAGGTACGGTTATGTCTTCTTAATGAAACATAAATCCAAAGCCTTTGGAAAATTCCAGGAATATAAGAATGAAGTAGAAAAACAAACAGGCAAAAGTATCAAGACACTAAGATCTGATCGAGGTGGTGAATACTTGAGTGCCGAGTTCGTGGACTACTTAAAAGAGAATGGAATTCTCTCTCAGCTTACTCCTCCATACACTCCGCAACATAACGGTGTATCGGAGAGACGGAACCGAACCCTATTGGATATGGTATGGTACATGATGAGTAACGCTGAGTTACCGCGATCATTCCGGGGATATGCGCTAGAATCAGCTGCAATTCTTTTGAACCGAGTTCCAACTAAGACTGTGCCTATTACACCATATCAGATGTGGTGTGGGAAGAGACCCTATCTTAATCATATTAAGACATGGGGATGTCCAGCTTTTGTCAAAAAGCAGCATGCGGACAAGCTCGAGGCACGCTCAGTACAATGCAAGTTTGTGGGATATCCAAAGAACTCCAATGGATATTTCTTCTATTGCGAAGAGGAACAAAAGGTTTTTGTTTCTCGGCATGCCCACTTCATGGAAACTAAGTTTTTGGAGAATCAGATAAGTGGGAACGCAATAGAACTGGAAGAAATTCCAGAACCACGAGCTATTACTGAAAGCTTAGTAGAACCAGAGGGTTCGAAAGATCAGGACATTCCTACGCCGCTCCGCAGAAGTAGTAGGCAGTCTCATCCGTCCGAGAGATACTACGGTTTTCTCATAGACGAGGATAGAGAGGATTCCATCATTGATAGTGATGAGCCGATTAGCTTCCAGCAGGCCATTTAGAGCGTTGACTCGGTAAAATGGCTTGATGCAATGCGGACCAAAATGGAGTCCATGTACACCAACAAAGTATGGACGTTGGACATTGCTCCAGATGGGGTAAAACCCGTAGGATGCAAGTGGATCTTTAAAAGGAAGATTGGTGTAGATGGACAGGTTGAGACCTATAAAGCTAGACTTGTTGCAAAGGGTTTCCGTCAAAGACATGGCTTGGACTACGACGAAACCTTTTCTCCCGTGGCTATACTGAAATCCATTCGGATCCTTCTTGCCATTGCTGCCTTCCACGATTATGAGATCTGGCAAATGGACATAAAGACCGCTTTTCTAAATGGAAATTTAGAGGAGTGTGTCTATATGGACCAGCCAAAGGGTTTCATTCAGAGTGGGAGCAACGGAAAGGTGTGCAAGTTGCTTATGTCCATCTATGGACTAAAGCAGGCATCGCGGAGTTGGAACATCTGTTTTGATGAGACGGTCAAAGAATTTGGCTTTATCAAAAATCCAGATGAACCATGCATCTATAGTAGATTTGTAGCGAGAACTGTAGTATTCCTCGTTCTATACGTGGATGACATTCTCTTGATAGGAAATGACATTCCTATGCTACAATCTGTCAAAGGGTTCTTGTCACACAGGTTCTCCATGAAAGACCTGGGTGATGCCTCATACATTCTGGGGATCCGGATCTATCGTGACAGATCCAAGAGGATACTGGGACTCTCACAGTCCAGGTACATCGACACCATACTGAAAAGATTCAGTATGGAAGATTCTAAGCGCGGTAATCTACCGGCTTGTCACGGGATCACCCTCTCCAAATAGATGTCTCCCAAGACTGATTTGGAAAGGGATCGCATGTCTATTATACCCTACGCTTCTGCGGTATGCTCTATAATGTATGCGATGTTGTGTACCAGACCAGATGTAGCTTATGCACTGAGTGTGGTAAGCCGGTATCAGTCAAACCCTGGGGAGAAACACTGGATAGCGGTAAAGAACATTCTCAAGTACCTGAGAAGGACTAAGGAGATGTTCTTGGTGTATGGCGGAAAAGACCTCCAGATCGAGGCCTTTGCTGACTCCAGCTTCCAGAGTGACAAGGATGATTCCAAGTCCATGTCGGGTTATGTCTTTACCCTCTATGGAGGGGCGGTGTGTTGGAAGAGTTCCAAACAGGAAACCGTTGCTGACTCGACGATGGAAGCGGAATATATCGCTGCTGCAGATGCCGCAAAGGAAGCTGTCTGGATGAAGAAGTTCCTCACGGAGCTTCAGGTGGTTCCTACCATTGTTGATCCAATACCGCTGTATTGCGACAACAACGGAGCTATAGCTTTAGCGAAGGAACCCAGGTCCCATCAGAAGTCCAGGCACATCTTGAGGCGGTATCACCTGATCAGGGAGATTGTGGGTCGCTAGGAGATCGAGGTTCGGAGAGTTGCTACAGAAGATAACACTGTTGATCCATTCATGAAGGCCTTACCCCAGACTCAGTTCGAGCGGCTGATCGAGATGATCTGTCTTCGATACGCCAGTACATGGCCTTAGTGCAAGTAGGAGATTGTTAGTGTATATGTACTAGAGGCCATTACTGTATCATACTAGTATGTATATTACTTAATGGAAGCTTAGGATATTCTCCTTGTATTGACAATCTTGCTCAAAATGGTAGTATGCTACTTGGTTTGTTTCTGCTTTAATGTGTGCATGTGATTCTTTTAGCATATCGCCTTTACATATTAGTGGAGCTCTTAGGATCTTTGCTTGATTACCAGCGTTGTGATGGCAGTCACACTCGTGGGGGCTGGGTAATCTATAAGCACATCCATATGCAGTTCCCTATTCACAGGACTATTGAGACAGGGCATCGATACTCCGGAGTAGACTAGCGTATGCGCTTCTTATCCCAGCTTGGGAGACGGTCTGTCCCACAGCCGTCAGTACGTCGTACTTGAGATAGTATATGGGTGCTCGTTAGGTTACGAGTACACTGGACAGGACTCGCTGGGAACTGTTGGTTGGTATTATACCTATGGTCAGTTATCAGTTCCCAGGTGACATGAGTACAGCTTAGTCCGTTGACTTGACACTGTCACTTCGCCTCGAGTGTGTTCCCACTGTACTTTATTACTACCCTACCAAAGCTCAAAGGAGTCGTGCAAACAGGTAGTTTTTGGGTGCAGTCCCGAAGCACTTGGAGGCAGTGACGGTTAGACAGGATTCGTCTCTCCCGGTATTGGGGGTTGATATCGCGCTGTGTCTAGGAGAGCCATTACACAAAGTCCCTGGCCAGGGCAAGCGAGATAGACTGGTAGGTTTCCAGTGTCATCTCAGGTGTTCTGGGCTACACTCCAGCACGACTTGTACCGCTAGTAGGGGACTGACGTTTACCGCCCCCCTAGGCCCGCCATGCGATGTTCTTAGACGAACAAACCGGACTGTACGGAGACTGTCATATACAGGCTCAGTAGGAGTTCAGATGGGTTTACCTCGTCAGTCTTCTTATCGGCATCTACCTGGGGACCGTTACGTACAGCTAGTGCCGCTTGCGGTCTGTCGTTAAACCCAGTGCCAGCGTAGTGTTGAGTCTTTAGAGTCCCACACAGAGGGTTATTCGCTTTTGGGCAAAACAGAGTAGAGGTCGCATGGTTTTGCGACAGGGTTCGTTCTCATCCGCGCACTTGTGCACGTTTGGCGTCCGGACAGACATTACTAGCGGGCTCTGGTTTGAGCCAGATCCTAGTATATGTTTTGGGGTTAGTTTTATCTCTTTGTATTCATGTTCCTCGGAACACGAATGCGGGTGTGTATGCAAAGATGATTGAGGCGGAGGAAGAGGTTTTTCATTAGGGTTTTGGAACGGGTGCGTATGCACAGTTGACAGTTGTCTTTTTCCAAACCCTAATAAATTTGTGATATATCAATTAATAATATTAATTAAATGAAATTGTGTCATGGTTGGGTTTGTTGACTTGTTGACCAAGGTTGACTAGTTGACCATTGTTGAAATATTGGCTATCATCATTACACATCAAAGATGCTCTTTGATTCTTGCAAAAACCATTTAATGTGAAATGATAATAGTCTTATCAAACCTTCCATCAACTTTTTCATTTAGATTAATTTTATTAATTTGATAATTCACTTATATTGTTATGGTTGTAAAAAACCATCTCATTCTATCATAACCATTCTCTCTCCTCTATTCTTCTTCTTCCTCCTCTAGTTCAAGGAGAACAATTCTCATGTGTTGAGAAACATCTCCTTGAAGATAAAACACCCAAAGCTACACTCTACTCTCTCTAAGGTTGAAGGTATAGCAAGCCAAAGATCTTAGTTCTCTCAAAGTTCGAGAATGGAGCTCAAGGAAGAAACCCTCAGGTGGATCCATCTTTGACAAGAGTAGGCAACGAGGAAAGCACCATCCGACAACCATCAAGAGTCAAGAAGAAGGAGTTCAAGTGGAGGTATAACCCCTAACCGAGTAGACAACTCTCTAGTTATGTTGCTAGTGTGTAGTTTAGCAAAGATCCGTTTTCGTAGTCCATGTTACCCAAACCCTAAAAATCGTTTTTCACCATTTCCGCAAGCCCGAAAGAACCGGGAGAGGTAACGTGGACTTACAGTGGGACAGACCATCTCCCCTGCTGGGATGAGAAGCGCATACTCTAGTCTACTCCGGAGTATCGATGCCCTGTCTCGATAATCCTACGACTAGGGACCTGTATAAGGATGTGCTTATAGATTACCCAGCCCCCACAAGTGCGACTGCCATCACAACACTGGTAATCAAGCAAAGATCCTAAAGGCTCCACTAATATGTATAAGCAATATGGTAAAAGAAACACATGCACATATTAAAGTAGAAACAAACCAAGTAGCATACTAGCATTTTGAGCAAGATTGTCTATACAACTGTAAATATCCCAAGCTTCCATTAAGAATATACAAACTAGTATGATACAGTAATGGCCTCTAGGGCATATACACTAACATTGAGATATGGATTTCTTCTGATTTATGGATTTGAGAACCGTGGGGGTATTTCAAGAAACAATGTATTGTTTGAAAACCCGGTTTCTCTTGATATGATATTTCGATGCTTCCACCATGAGATTTCTTGGTTCAGAGATTTATGATATATACCCGATGCGAGGAGTGGAGTGGGCCGTGTGCGGGTACATGGTGGAGCCCGGCATGGTTTCCCTTGGCAAGAAGATCGTTGGTGATGGAGATGAGCCTGGAAGGCTGGGCAAGTACCTACCGGTGATAGTATTTGGACTCGGCGGTTATCGTGGGGATACCGACCGGAGTGATGTACAGACATGACATCAGGGCTAGTCGTGAGGACGGCGCCTGAGGCATGAGGATTTACGTGTCGATGCTAGACACGGGTTTCATGATGTTTCGAGTGTCGAGATTAGACACTCAGGTTTCCATGATTTTGTTGTGTCGCGAGGCACACACATTGTTTTATATCCTCATATTTACCTGCATATGCTTTTATGATATTTACATGAAGGAGTTGTTGTGTCAGTGGGTGACACGTGGACGAGATCCACTGCATACTTGCATTGATTATATTGTTGGAAGAGATCCACTGCATACATGCATTGATTATATTGTTGGACGAGATCCACCGCATATATGCATTGTTTATATTGTTGGATGATATCCACTTGCTGATAGGCATTTATTATGTGTTGGCACATATGCAGATACGGTCACCCTAGATATCATAGTATTACTTTTATGATATAGTTGACCTAGGAATCATTGTTTATTTCGATTTCTACATGGTGATGTTTTTCTATTCACAATTTGGCAACTCACCCCAGTTGTGCCACAGTTCTTGCAGGTTGACCTCATGGATCAGTTGCGGCATCGCTGGCACACAGCTGTTTTCGGGTAAGTTGCTTGTCTTAGGTGGTACATGTTGTATCGTGCCCCTCTTATATTCAGTATTCATATTGTATCTAGTCACTCCATCAAATCAGAAACTAGTAATTGTATATGTTGCAGACTTAGAAGACATGTAGTTGCGAGACTTGAGCGATGGGTTTTATGTTCGCTTTTGGGGTTGATGTCTTGCTTTACTTTATTTCCTTATGTTGATCTTCATCGTTTAGCGTCGTATACTTTTTTTTATACTTGTGGTGGTTGTTTCCGCCGTTGGGCATCATTTGCTCCCGTTTGGGGATGCTTTATTATATTCTGTGTTATACTCGTTTTCGAGGTTAGTTTTTACAAGGGAGGTGCTGCCCAAATTTTCAAAAGACAAAACATGATTTACTATATCTTTATTTCAATGCTTCCCCTCTTTATTTCTTAAAAAGGTTTAGATTCCTGGGTTTCAGCTTACTTGAATTACGTTACGCCTGTAGACATCGCGTGATTTAAGTGCTGGTCGCAAGCTAATATTTTGGGTCGTGACAGGGGATCGTCTTTGGTGGACTAGAAGAAATATGCTGAGGGTTCGAGCCTTGAGGAAAACGAAGAATAGGCTAGCAAGAAGGTGGTGGGGTAGACGAACAAGGGTCAGAAGTAGAGGTGGATGTGGAAGGAAAAGTGGAAGTGAAAGCCGAGGTGTTATTGATTAATTCATCATTATTATCAATCTCTTGATTATTCAGCACTCTTCCAGATCTCAACGTTGTAATGACATTCACATTGTAGTGTTGTGAGTGCCCAGGATTCGGTAGGGGTTGAGATGGAAGTTTCCCTTTCTCTCTAGCACTCATTTCGGCATTTATTCGTGCAATTTGTGCTTCCATCGATTTAATACTCTCGCTTTGGGAGGCGGAGTTTTTTTTACGTCATCGATAGAAGTCCTTATATCAGCCGATACTTGGATGGATTGTTTCATAAACATTTCCGAGGTTCGTTCGAGTGAAGAAGAGTTATCGGCACCTGTCAATTGCAAAGAATTATTATACGGTGCAGAAGTGTTGACCGGATTTTAAAAATTTTGTGATTGATAGGGGTGCTGACTCAGTTGTAGTGGTTGTTGTTGTTGTGGAGGGACCCTTTGAAAGTTTTTTGGTTTTGAACTATGTTTTGAGTATGGTGTTGGTTCCAAGCAAAATTAGGGTGATTCCTCCAAACCTGATTATAAGTGGAAGAATAAGGATCGTTTCTAGGTCTTTGCTGAAAAGCAGCATTAATGTGCTCTTGACCTTGAAACAAAGAATTCAAAGGACATTCTTCCGTAAGATGCAATGGATCAGAACAGCATCCACAGACAGTTTTTGGGAGTGTCGTCTGATTTAGGGAGGCTAATAAAAAAATTTGTTCCATAACATCAATTTTCTTTTGCATTGCTGTCATTTCAGCTCTAACTCCTATGGAAACATCCAGTTGATGGATACCACCCCTAGACGATGGTTGACTTACACTCTCCCATTGTGAAGATTTTTCAGCGAAATCTTCTAAAAATATCCAAGCTTCACCTTCGTCTTTAGACATGAAGTTGCCTTGACACATGGATTCAAGATTCTGTTTTGTTGTAGGATTAATGCCCTCATATAAGATTCTGCACAGATCCTATCTGTGGATTCCGTGATGAGGACATTGAACAAACAGATCCTTAAAGCGTTCAAAACACTTCGAAAATGGTTCATTGGGAAGCTGGGTAAATTGATTTATTTCGCTACGGACTCGGGCTGTCTTATGATTGGGTAGAATTTCTTAAGGAAAGCTACGATGAATTCATCCCAGTTTGAAATAGAATGTGCAGCTGTGTTATAAAGCCACTTCTCGGCTATATCGCACAAAGTGAACGGGAGAAGACGTAATCTCATGTCATCCACAGAAAACTGTGAAGTACCCAACATAGCGTATACGTTTTCAAATTTGGTAATAAAAACGTATGCGTCTTTGAACTCGAGACCGTGAAATTTAGGTAAAAGATTGATGTATTGAGTTTTGATTTCAAAATTGTCCCTATTGGCTGGTGGAATGGAAAGATAGGTAGAAAGAGGACCTCGAATAGGGTAGCATATCTCTTGGAGAGAGATGCGGGGTAAATTCTGCACAACTGCGGGCGGTGGAAAAGTGGTGTTAAAGAAGTTCGATGGAGATCTGTTCATCAAAGTGGATGTGGTAGTGGGTGAAGAAAAAGAAAATGTAGAATTACCGACTTCGGAGTCGATAGGAGGAACGCGGACAAGACGGGCACTAGAATCCCGTGCCCAGCTGAGCATGCACTAAATGGTTTAGCACAAGTGGCAGCGTTTGTGATAATTAGAGAAAATGTTGGTTTGGTGTTTGGTTTGAAAAAGATGGATTTTGAAAAATCAAATCACAAAAAATGCACAAGCAACACTAGATCTAATGGTCACCTAGGTCAAGTCACTAGACCGCTCCTAGACTTCCAGAAGAGAAATCGCAGGATAAATCCTCTACTATCTCTTTATCCCTTCTGTGGCCAGGTAAGTGCCTGGTAAGTGGGAGGTTCTCCACCACGTAAGTAGTGGGCCTAATTAAGTAACCACTTGCCTTAGACACAAAAAAAACTGCGGATAAGCAATAGATTACCCATGACCTCCTTCTGTCTTAGTTGAGCGCGACGGTCCTTAGAGTCTTGTCTAGAACTTTTTTTAGGTAATGGGGGCGATGCGGATTCAAGTTTTATGATTTTTAGTGCTTGGGAAGGGTAATGAAATCCCTACCTAATCTGAATTTGGTCTTTGCCCCCTAATTTCCATATTAAAATATGCAAACAACCAATATCAAAGCACGCAACAATTTCTTTTTGCGGCGCTGCGAATTGTTTTGCAAAGAATCCTGTAGAAAATTGTTATTGGACAAGAGCAGGGAGGAGATAAGAAAGTCAGAGATATACCTGAGAAATTTAGAACACTGAAGCCTCTATCACACCGCGGTTCCGCCGCATAATTGCTGTTACGGCCGCGGTTCCGCGGTCTTCTGATGTGATCGCTGCACGAAAATTTCTTCAGCTGCTCCTTTCAGTTCTATGGCCTCATTGAGATGATCTTAATATTTTTCCCTTTGCTTCAGAGATTCCAGAATTCCTTGCAAAAATTCACTACTAATCGTTAAGCGCTTGATACGATTTTGATCTAAAAATTCTGATGGAATAATAAAATTTTTCAACTCAAATTGCAAAAACGAACAAATTAGCACACAATCCCAGGCAACGGCGCCATTTGATTGATCTCTTCTTCTTGACATGTTAAGTAAAATGTTTCACAACCAAAGAAATTTATACCGCAATCAATAATGGTGTCGAAGTAGTTTCGTTAATGAGAACGGATCATCCACTGAGACGCATGTACTTGTTCGATCTTGTTTTAGTTGAGTCGAAATGAAAATATAAAAGAAAATGATTCAAGATTAATGAGATTTAATTTCAAGAAACATCAAGAAAATAGATCTAGAATCAAGAAATCAAGAAGATGTCCAATCAATTTGAAATATCAAGATTATGTAGAATAGCTTGTAGGAATCGATTGAATTAGTAGCAATGAAGAATCTAACAATGACTTATCTTATCTATTGATGAATTGTAGCTCGGACGAAGGTGATGAATGAAGATTAGAGATCTATTGAAGAAACTAGGGTTTCTCCTTCACTATCCCTTGTCTTTTCATTGATTATCATTTGGATCTAGGCTTTAGCAAAGAGAATCATCAATCATTTGATCCCTAATTTGTAATGAAATTAGCTAGAATGTGATCTCGATCCAAATTAGGTCATTGATGATTTTTTTTCCTACAGTTCACAAATCTCATAAGACTTAACACTAGTATTAGGATTTTATCATCACTTGATCTACCGATTCTCTCGATTCCTTTACATGCGGAGATTTCACTCACGCATCATGAAAATTAAAGAATCACAAATGAAATATTTCATAATGTAAGAATGTAATGAAAACGAGAATTAACAATTTATCAACTTCATTAAATCTTCTTCAAATTTACACAACTCCTCAATTCGAGGTACAAGATTAAGCTCTCGATTGCTCCTTTGAAGGGATGAATTTGTCGTCAATATTTGCGAGGCTCGATCGCCGTGAGTCATGGATCGTCGCGGATCTCTTGCTCTTGATGATGACCGGCGTTGCGATGAAGGATCATTGATTGCTCGCTTGATTTGCTTCTCAATGGATCTTGATTTGATTAGATTTAGATTGGATCTCAAGTTGTGTCACTCAACTTGAATTTGAATTTGTGTTAGAATTTTACTACGAATTGAACCACCCTCAACCATAGATCTAGATCCCCTTTTATAAAATTCAAATGAATCTTCCCTCCAAAGCTAGGTTGTTAAAGAGAGCCTTCTAGAATGAGGTTGTTACAAGGAGCCTTCTAGAAGAAGGTTGTTACAAGGAGCCTTCTAGAAGAAGGTTGTTATGCAGAGCCTTCCAGAAGAAGCCTCGTGGTAATTAAGCGTCTTGAGGAAGCAAGGTTGTTATAATGAAGCTTTTGGAGAGAACACGTCATCTGAGCCCCCAACTCGGCTGCGGATCTGCAGCAACTCGGCCAACTCGGCCGCGGTTCCGCGGCCATATGATGAGATCGCTGCTTCATGTTTCAGGGGAAGTCTGATGTTGGTCTTTGGATGTTCTTTTGATGTCTGGAATCATTTAATCTCTTATGAATATCTGCCAGATTTGAATTCTTTGACTTACTGTATTTTATCGGCACTTTTGCAATTCCGGTTCTTTGACCTGAAGAATTTTCCGCACACAATCTCGATTAAATGTGTTGAGATATAAAATATCAAGCGTGTAGTAATAAACACACAATTTCCCACTAGAGTGTCGATTATAACTGCAACACGTGACATTTGGTATTTTCCAGATGAATTTGTAATCCGTGTTATATTTACAATAAACACCCTTAGATGATTAGAAAGAGTGGGGAAATTGATGTGTTAAGAATGCAATATTTTCGACTGATCATATACCTATTTATATAAATATGTTTATTGTGAGACTAGATGATTTTCAAGATACGTTTTAGGTGTTCATGGGTTAGTTTTAGTGTAATAAGAAGTAACTTAGTTTAGCTTCTTAGCCATGAACCATAGAGTAAAGATTACACCCATATGCGCACACACACGCTTTCATTGTTTTACTTGTGCGTATATGGGGATATATGTTGGATATATGTATGCCCTAGAGGCCGTTATATGTATAGTGGATGTTTGGACATGTATATATATGGATTACTTTCTTGCTCGACATGATAGTATGCTACAACAACAACAACAACTGAGCCTTTTATCCCAAGCATATGGGGTAGGCTACATGAACCAACATGAGAATCACTGTAACGTCTTCAAAATAATAAAATATGATTTTTGGGAAATTTTATAATTTAATATTATTTTAATGAATATTTTAATATTCTGGTATAATTAAATACAGATAAATGGGGAAAAATTATGGAAAATTCTAAAATAAGGTATTTTAAGGAATTGCTTCGTTTTCTGTGCATGCCCCCATTTCCTCTAGTTTTGACCCTGAGTATGTCTAGTTTTGACTGATTCCATCTAGGGTGAAATCTGGGTTGATTTTCCTATGTTGGTGTATAATTTGGGACTTGTTTTAGCATGGATTTTGGTATTTGGTGATTCATTCCTGTCGGGTGGCGTTTGGACGTCAACGACAAGTGGATTTTGATTGTGTTTACATGCGAGTCGATAGGTTTTTACCTATGCGGGTAGCGTGTGCTATTTTGGTTTCCGATGTGATTTTCATGTGCTTTAGCATTGTGATATACTTGTAGGTACCCCGCGTGATGTTGAGGCAAAGGAGGTGAAGATAGCGACATCGGCTTTGGCACACGAGAAGCAATGTGAGTAGATTTATATCTGTGGGGAGAAGTCGGGTGGATGGCGTATAGCACCCCCGCAGTCCGTGGTGATGTATACGAATACGTATACACACGAATATTTATTATGTGTTGTTTAGGGTTATTGATGGTAATAATGATATTTTGATGATAAGAATATATTGGTTTAGTTTAGTGCGAACCCTAGAGTAGTGGTTGCACTCACACATACATTTACACACATACTTGCATTCATTCTTTCATTTATTAGAGTGCATATGATGGTGCGTATATCTACACATGGGTATGGGACTATGTGTTTATATACTGGATTTGAGGATAGTATTTGGGATTTGAGATGAGTCGATGAGATTGGGCTTGAGGCCAGGAGATCGGTGATGTGATTTGGTTCGTATTGAGATACGACACGATGTTTTAGCGGGTCTTTTGACGTAGTGATTCTTACACCTGCATGCATACATAGAGGGTATCAATATTGTACTAGACGTAGATCAGTACCCCGATCATGACATTTGATAAAGAGGATACCAGATAAATAGTATGATGAATGTGATATTGACCCGTACCCAGATTTGGGATGCCGTACGACGGATTTACGTACAAGCTATATTTTGATGATTGATCCGCACTCTTGACTTGGGATGTCTGATTATAGATAGGGTATCGGATATGATATTATTGAGGCGGGATCACCGACTAATATATATACATGTATGTATATGTATCGACTCAGATGTTAGGCGGTTTCCTCACCCGTAGCTCTACTTGTTAGTTCAGCCGTATAGTTTAAGATGGTTGTTAGATTAGATTAGACTCCTACCTATTTCAAAAACTAACGAATCGTGGGTATTTTAAAAGACAGCCCAAGGGATCCTACGGATATTTCAAAAGACGTATCTTTTCATAAAAACACCGTAGCCCCTATTTTCAAAACCCCATGATTCGTGTTATTTCAAAAGGCACCAATTGTAGAGGTTATTTTAGATTAATGCAGATTAGTTATAGTTGCGTCTAGTATTCAGCTTCCGCTCATTATTGTGGTTCGCATCGCATC
The DNA here is from genome assembly GCA_030015575.1 of Agapanthus africanus. Classification (NCBI taxonomy): domain Eukaryota; kingdom Viridiplantae; phylum Streptophyta; class Magnoliopsida; order Asparagales; family Amaryllidaceae; genus Agapanthus; species Agapanthus africanus. The sequence goes on from JASDDO010000006.1 coordinate 211,106,022, forward strand.
GCATGCTTATATTATGTTTCATACTCCTTTATTGATGTTATGCTGTTAGGACACCAGCACCATTACCGATGATGCGTATGTACCACGTACACTTACTTGCCGGCTCACACACATCTTCATCGGTAATTGCCATGTCACGTACACCTTAGAAAATATTATTGCATCGACATAGGTTGTTAGCTAATAATTTAGACATGATATTAGTGTACTTGCCGTATATGCTAGATTAGACATTGTAATTATTAGTTGTTACATCATGCATGTTATTATTCATGGATTTTTATGCCTGTATGCACTGTTTACATGCTATTGAGGATTGGATTCGGATTTCCATGAGATTTTCTGGATTTGGGGGAAAACCGCAAAACTTATATAAACTTCTTTTCTCTCTTTAAAATAAAAAGTGCGGTTTTCCCATGATGTATGAGTCGTCCACCATGAGTTTGCTGATGGATTTGGAAACCCGATTCGAGGAGACGGATGAACCGTTTCGGGTACATGGTGGACCCGGTAAGGTGCCCCGGGGCAAGAAGCGCGTGGTGATGACGATGTGAGCCTGGCAGGGGAGCACTACCTACCGGTGATTTTACCCGACGCGTCGGATATCCGGAGGATACCGTCGTGGTCTTGAGATGGATGGTAGGGGCCGGTCTGGACTGACGGCGCCCTAGATATTATGATTGAGACATTGGGATTTCGAGATTTCGAGGTACAGAGACTGTGATACAGAGATATCGAGATATTGGGATTACGTTTTGTGCCGATGCTAGGCACTGTTTTATGCTGATTTCATTATGATACCTCAACTAAAAATACAAGGGAAATCTCACTAAATTATGAAAACAGTTTCTTTATTTACATGTATTCTGCTTTCATGCATTCATACCTCATATTCATGACATACTATTACCTGAGGCACTAGCACGAGCACTTGGCACTACATTCACGTATAGAGATTACATTGCCAGTTTAGCATGCTTCAGCTTTATTCATATTGAGGTTTCTTTATATCTGATCGTATTGACCTAGGTTGGGTCATGCATTCGATCTCTGCTTGTAGATATCTTTCTATTCACGAGTTGGCAACTCACCCCCGTTGTGCCCCAGCTTGCAGGTTTGCCGTACAGTTCTATAGCGGCATTTCTGGCACACTGCTTCCTTTTGGGTGATTTGCTTGGATAGGTGGGTTCTTTTGTATCAGAACTGCCGTTGTATTTATATTATTCATTGTATCTAGAATATCCATCAACCAAAACTCGTATATTGTTTCAGACCTAGACTAGTGATGTATTATTCGACCATAGAGTCGCGCTTAGTAGTGTTGCGGTTTTCTTGTTGCTTTTGAGCTTTCTTTTGGATTTGATCCTCGCCACTTGGCGTTGTATATTATTGTTGCATGTGTGGTGGTGACCGTCGATTGACGAAGAGCTAGCTCCCGCTTGGGGATGCCTTTATCATTGCATATATTGTTATCCTTGTTATACCCCATTCGGGGCCAGTTTTACAAAAGAAACTCTGCCGAAATTTTTAGAAAAGACTGTACTGTTTTTAAAAATGCATATTCGGCTTAGTTATTTAAAAACCTTGATTTCAAACATGTTTTTCTTCACTTCTTTAAACCAGTTTCTTTACTTATTCTTAAAAATGGTTTTAGATTTCTGGGCTTTTGGCTTACTTGGATCAGATGGAGTCCTATAGACTTCATATGGTTCAAGGGCCAGTCACGTGCTCTTTCGGGTCGTGACAAAGTTGGTATCAGAGCGCTAGGTTGACCTTGGTTCGAGTCTAAGTTTGACTATGTGGAGCCTAGGGCGTTTATATATATACGGAACTTAGGCTTGACCTTACGGAACTTAGACTTGGTCGAGGGGGTATTAGACCCGAACTTTCGTCGTGTAGGATGACCCTTGGTTGATGGAATAGGTAACTAAAGTAGAGTGACGTACCGTTGGTATGTTCCGCGGCATACTTACGACACGCCACTCCGCTTAAGGAACCTTAGGATGTACATATTTTCGAGATCAGTGATCCTCTTTATATCCAGGATTATACATCCATTTGAGATCCCCGATTCTATTAGTTTCATGATCATACCTTTATTGATGCTGTTCCTTCCCATGATCATGTATCCACTTTGGATCTGTTGTTTCCTTTCTTGCCATTGATGTGCTCTCCTTGATACTCGATTGAGGTTCCTGTCACCATGTTTGAGGGCAGTTTGGGCTGCTGCTAGGGTTACGGCCGGTGTGAGCTCGTTTGGTACGAGGGCCGACCATTGTGTTTTCTGGTGACATGGGAACGTCTCGAGTTAGTGTTGGTGATTGTGACCTCTAGTGGAGGCGAGTGCTTGGTCTTGCACCGGATGATCGGGCCATTGTTAGAGCTGCCAGTTGAGAGAGGACTGTTGATGTACAGCATACCTTAGAGATTGTGATGTCGCCTACCGTGCAGACAGATGGACCAGCTGTTGCTGAGATTGACAGGATGTCGCTTCCGAAGCTTACGAGCTGAGATTGCCGTAGCTTTCAGGCAGATATGAGACAGATGACAGCTAGTCTACCCGATTTGAGAGACGAAGGTGATTCGTCCGATTTTGCGCCGGAGCGGGCCCTGATGAGTTGAAGATTTCCAGTGTGGAGAGTCTTACTCAGATCTAGAGCAGACCGACTCAGAGATGACCGCCTATGTATTGCCTTTCCTGGAGTATTGAGGCGCTGTTCGGCGTACAGGAGAATAAGCCAGTTGCTGCTGCAAATGACGAGATGTCGCCCAGATGGTTGGAGCTACTGCAGCGTGAACATATACTTAGAGAGATGATAGCGAGTCGCTAGTCACCTGAGGATGAATGACCAGGACAGGTGGTTCGTTTGTTTACCGATGCGAGGTCATCAGATAGATTGTTTCCAGCTAGAGACGACTTCACGCAGGTTCGTTGAGAGTCGATAGAGACGATCGAATGTCAGGAGCCCATTTTCCAAGTTTAAAATATACGGAAAGACATGCAGGTGATTCTATGGACTCTCTAGAAGAATGAAACCCTAACTCGACTTAATGACCGTGTGAAAGCCTTTGAACCTTCGGGTTTGCGGCGGTTCCTCGGCGCCATTAGTGAGGCTTGGGTTTGCCCTTCTACGGCTGGACCACCGACGCTGTGGCATGTACTCGATACTATTAAACTGTACCCATGATGTGATCTCTTGGGGGATTATGAGGATCTGACGAGTCGATCGGATGGTTCGACATCTTTCGGATATCGTGATGGGACACTGCTTGGGAGACTCCAGATGCGAGCGTAGCCGTCGGAGCGCAGTTCGTGTAGCCACGATGAGTTAAGTCCGAATCAGTCGACATTGAGCAAGGTGGAGTAAGGAGTTCGTATGAGATTTTGACGAGATGACGTCCCACTCCGCTGACATTAGAGATGTGATATGCACCCCGAGGCGTGGTATATGGATGTATCTTCCAGAGAGAAGCGCGATAGGTATGCAGCCGTTCCGGAATAAGCTTTAGCTTCAGCATTGGATGATGACTTCCGGGCATTTCAGCAGGATTGAGATTTGAGAAAGGAACCTCGACAGGACCTTTCTGGAGTACGTTACGAGAAGACCTAGACCAGGAGTGGTCGTATTGCGCACACCCAGCAGGACAGAGTTCGGCATTGTCGACGAGGTAGTTGACCATGTTCGGATAAAGGAACTTACCCAGATGCGTTGCAGATTGATCAGGGACGGACGAGTGATGAGTATTCCTCCGATGGTTGGGACGTGTTCCCGAGGACCTGTTCGGCCTGACATCCTCTACAGAATGATGAAGCTACAGAATATGCGATTTCGAGTCCGTGCGAGAGACTTCAGATTGACCGTGGCCGAGAATAGTGCAGTGCGTAGTAGCTTGGCGTGACGTCATAGTGGACGACGATAGAGACAGTTGGAACAAGAGGTTCGTGTGAGACACTGATGAGCTGTCATTGCTTCCCGTCGAGACTAGAGACCTGATATGCTTACAGAGACGTTGGAATGTGACCAGTTTCCGAGAAAATATTGTGCTGAGGACACAGGTGTTTTTGAGCGAGAAGAGGTTGTGCAGGAAGCCAGCCTCTGTACAGATCGGCATAGGCATGATCGGAAGAGACCTTGAGCAGGATTCCTTCCAGGACATTGCTGCAATGATGTTTGCACCCAGGATCAGATGTGTGACGTGCTTTCAGAGAGCCAGAGGCCGACGCCAGTGATACGCTGCCTTACGAGCGGTCGTGAGGATTGACCGAAAGGTGACCAGGAAAGTGCCAGAACGGAATCGTTCCTGTCAGTACTCCTGACCGGGCCGATGAGCCGATGGATTGCGAGATTGGTAATCTACAGGAAAGATCAGGAACCAGAGGCAGAGGACGCCAGCCGCGAGCAAGAGGCAAGTAGATATCTTGCGCAGCTAGCATCGGATGTTCCGGTACCTTCTCGACCCTGAAGGATGGTATACCGACGACGGTAATTATGATTTGTGATTTTGTGATTTGATTATCACGTATCCGTTGCTTTGGATTTCGGTATTTTGGGCGATCTATTCACATGATTTAGTCTTGATGACTGAGTTTCATGATATTTGATTTTGTGCACCATGGTTGCACCTACTGGGTATTTATACCTTGTACATAGTTATTACTCTTGAGCTGTTGATTGCGATTTCATGCCTATTTTATACTGGTGATTTGATTTACGCTTCCAGCAGAGTTTCATGTAATTTTAGTGTTTTGATTTTGCACTCGGTATAGCTTATATGTGCTTGTAGTGTATCGATATGTGTTTTGTGCCCGCAGCTGCACACGTTTATGATTTTCTTCATATCTGGATACACTTGGTGTTGCTGCTTACGTATTTGAGTTATTGCTTGGTATTTGTGCATGGGATGCACCAGTTCTATACTTCGTGCATTTGTCGCACCAGTTTTATGTTTCTTGCGTTTATCGCATCAGATTTATATTTCGTGCCTTTGTTGCACCGGATTTATATTTTGTGCATTACGATTGCACCTGACTTCGATTTGATGCCTTTCGGTATGTCGATTTTGATTGTGATATTGATGTGGATTCTTGCACTCCGTGCTTTTGACTGGACTTACGCATATTCGACGTTGCTATTGGATTTTGTGATTCCGTGCATATTGAGTGCGCAGGGTCTAGATTTTCATTCGTGCATGATGGATGCACCGATTTGGATTTTCGCGCATGTTGGGCGCATGTTTTGAGATACGATTTTGGGGCACACCAGATGCACTAAATCGAGATTCTTCGTGCATGTCAGATGCACCTGTTTTGGCTGCCAGGCACACGTTGCCTATGACAGATGCTTTGTGCACACCCGTTGCACCTAGATGTTGTTTTGTGCACATGTTTAGCACATATATGGATTTTGATTTCCGTGCGCACCAGACGCACAGGGTGGTGTTATGTGATTTTTGGGATTTATTCCTTTTGGAGCAGTACATTTTTATGATGTTGGATATTTGCTTTCATACTGAGCAGGACTAGTCAGTGGGCAGTACCTGGATATATTTTGCATGCATCGATAGTTATCGAAGGGATTTCCGAAAAGCGAGCTATAGTCTCAGTATATACCTACGTGTCCGATATGACACGAAACGTTTTAAAAACAAGGAAACCCTTCTAAACTGTTTTCAAAACGGCGGAACGTACCTATTAAACAAAGGATATATATACACATATATAGTTATTTTCTTATGAGAAACGTCCGCCACTGTGCAGTGTTACGCGCATCGCACAGCGACTTAAAAAGATTTGGCATACATTTGCATCAGCCATTTACATGTATAGATTGGATGTCTACATGTATAGTCTTGGTCCATATCATATTGATTTTGTATTGGATTTGACATTGTGTCGTTACCATGACTCCGATGATTGCGGATGCTTGATGGAGTGTTGCTTTTGAGTTATCTGCTCAGTACTCATGCGCATGCATTGCGCTATGATGTTTTATGTATAGATGATTTCGGAGCCCCGATGACTTGGAATTTGTATTGAAATATTTTAGTATTTGGGGGTTTAAATTTAAATTCGGGGACCGAATTTCTTTAAGGGGGGTAGATTGTAACGTCTTCAAAATAATAAAATATGATTTTTGGGAAATTTTATAATTTAATATTATTTTAATGAATATTTTAATATTCTGGTATAATTAAATACAGATAAATGGGGAAAAATTATGGAAAATTCTAAAATAAGGTATTTTAAGGAATTGCTTCGTTTTCTGTGCATGCCCCCATTTCCTCTAGTTTTGACCCTGAGTATGTCTAGTTTTGACTGATTCCATCTAGGGTGAAATCTGGGTTGATTTTCCTATGTTGGTGTATAATTTGGGACTTGTTTTAGCATGGATTTTGGTATTTGGTGATTCATTCCTGTCGGGTGGCGTTTGGACGTCAACGACAAGTGGATTTTGATTGTGTTTACATGCGAGTCGATAGGTTTTTACCTATGCGGGTAGCGTGTGCTATTTTGGTTTCCGATGTGATTTTCATGTGCTTTAGCATTGTGATATACTTGTAGGTACCCCGCGTGATGTTGAGGCAAAGGAGGTGAAGATAGCGACATCGGCTTTGGCACACGAGAAGCAATGTGAGTAGATTTATATCTGTGGGGAGAAGTCGGGTGGATGGCGTATAGCACCCCCGCAGTCCGTGGTGATGTATACGAATACGTATACACACGAATATTTATTATGTGTTGTTTAGGGTTATTGATGGTAATAATGATATTTTGATGATAAGAATATATTGGTTTAGTTTAGTGCGAACCCTAGAGTAGTGGTTGCACTCACACATACATTTACACACATACTTGCATTCATTCTTTCATTTATTAGAGTGCATATGATGGTGCGTATATCTACACATGGGTATGGGACTATGTGTTTATATACTGGATTTGAGGATAGTATTTGGGATTTGAGATGAGTCGATGAGATTGGGCTTGAGGCCAGGAGATCGGTGATGTGATTTGGTTCGTATTGAGATACGACACGATGTTTTAGCGGGTCTTTTGACGTAGTGATTCTTACACCTGCATGCATACATAGAGGGTATCAATATTGTACTAGACGTAGATCAGTACCCCGATCATGACATTTGATAAAGAGGATACCAGATAAATAGTATGATGAATGTGATATTGACCCGTACCCAGATTTGGGATGCCGTACGACGGATTTACGTACAAGCTATATTTTGATGATTGATCCGCACTCTTGACTTGGGATGTCTGATTATAGATAGGGTATCGGATATGATATTATTGAGGCGGGATCACCGACTAATATATATACATGTATGTATATGTATCGACTCAGATGTTAGGCGGTTTCCTCACCCGTAGCTCTACTTGTTAGTTCAGCCGTATAGTTTAAGATGGTTGTTAGATTAGATTAGACTCCTACCTATTTCAAAAACTAACGAATCGTGGGTATTTTAAAAGACAGCCCAAGGGATCCTACGGATATTTCAAAAGACGTATCTTTTCATAAAAACACCGTAGCCCCTATTTTCAAAACCCCATGATTCGTGTTATTTCAAAAGGCACCAATTGTAGAGGTTATTTTAGATTAATGCAGATTAGTTATAGTTGCGTCTAGTATTCAGCTTCCGCTCATTATTGTGGTTCGCATCGCATCGCATGCTTATATTATGTTTCATACTCCTTTATTGATGTTATGCTGTTAGGACACCAGCACCATTACCGATGATGCGTATGTACCACGTACACTTACTTGCCGGCTCACACACATCTTCATCGGTAATTGCCATGTCACGTACACCTTAGAAAATATTATTGCATCGACATAGGTTGTTAGCTAATAATTTAGACATGATATTAGTGTACTTGCCGTATATGCTAGATTAGACATTGTAATTATTAGTTGTTACATCATGCATGTTATTATTCATGGATTTTTATGCCTGTATGCACTGTTTACATGCTATTGAGGATTGGATTCGGATTTCCATGAGATTTTCTGGATTTGGGGGAAAACCGCAAAACTTATATAAACTTCTTTTCTCTCTTTAAAATAAAAAGTGCGGTTTTCCCATGATGTATGAGTCGTCCACCATGAGTTTGCTGATGGATTTGGAAACCCGATTCGAGGAGACGGATGAACCGTTTCGGGTACATGGTGGACCCGGTAAGGTGCCCCGGGGCAAGAAGCGCGTGGTGATGACGATGTGAGCCTGGCAGGGGAGCACTACCTACCGGTGATTTTACCCGACGCGTCGGATATCCGGAGGATACCGTCGTGGTCTTGAGATGGATGGTAGGGGCCGGTCTGGACTGACGGCGCCCTAGATATTATGATTGAGACATTGGGATTTCGAGATTTCGAGGTACAGAGACTGTGATACAGAGATATCGAGATATTGGGATTACGTTTTGTGCCGATGCTAGGCACTGTTTTATGCTGATTTCATTATGATACCTCAACTAAAAATACAAGGGAAATCTCACTAAATTATGAAAACAGTTTCTTTATTTACATGTATTCTGCTTTCATGCATTCATACCTCATATTCATGACATACTATTACCTGAGGCACTAGCACGAGCACTTGGCACTACATTCACGTATAGAGATTACATTGCCAGTTTAGCATGCTTCAGCTTTATTCATATTGAGGTTTCTTTATATCTGATCGTATTGACCTAGGTTGGGTCATGCATTCGATCTCTGCTTGTAGATATCTTTCTATTCACGAGTTGGCAACTCACCCCCGTTGTGCCCCAGCTTGCAGGTTTGCCGTACAGTTCTATAGCGGCATTTCTGGCACACTGCTTCCTTTTGGGTGATTTGCTTGGATAGGTGGGTTCTTTTGTATCAGAACTGCCGTTGTATTTATATTATTCATTGTATCTAGAATATCCATCAACCAAAACTCGTATATTGTTTCAGACCTAGACTAGTGATGTATTATTCGACCATAGAGTCGCGCTTAGTAGTGTTGCGGTTTTCTTGTTGCTTTTGAGCTTTCTTTTGGATTTGATCCTCGCCACTTGGCGTTGTATATTATTGTTGCATGTGTGGTGGTGACCGTCGATTGACGAAGAGCTAGCTCCCGCTTGGGGATGCCTTTATCATTGCATATATTGTTATCCTTGTTATACCCCATTCGGGGCCAGTTTTACAAAAGAAACTCTGCCGAAATTTTTAGAAAAGACTGTACTGTTTTTAAAAATGCATATTCGGCTTAGTTATTTAAAAACCTTGATTTCAAACATGTTTTTCTTCACTTCTTTAAACCAGTTTCTTTACTTATTCTTAAAAATGGTTTTAGATTTCTGGGCTTTTGGCTTACTTGGATCAGATGGAGTCCTATAGACTTCATATGGTTCAAGGGCCAGTCACGTGCTCTTTCGGGTCGTGACAATCACGCCGGGTCCAGCACATGAATCCTCTGTTTCCACTCACTTCTATCGAACAATATACTTTCATTGAGTCCTTTGGCAACCATATCGTTTCGTATCACCTCCATCCTTGTTTTCTTCGGTCTCCCTTTTGCCCTTTTGCCATTACCCATATCGAGAGTATCTATTCGTCGAACCGGTGCTTCCATAGGTCTGCGTCGCACATGACCAAACCATCTAAGCCGGTTTTCCCGCATCTTCTCCTCCACGGGTGCCACACCAACTTTTGCACGAATATTCTCATTTCGCACCTTGTCTTTTCTAGTGTTACCGCACATCCAACGAAGCATGCGCATCTCCGCTACGTGCATCTTCTGTGTATGATGCTTCTTAGGAGCCCAGCATTCCGTACCATATAATAAGGCAGGCCAAATAGCGCTCCGATAAAACTTCCCTTTCAATTTTAACGGAAAGTTACGATCACACAAAATCCCTGTTGCACTCCTCCATTTCAACCAACCAGCTTGGATCCTTTGATTAACATCACTATCGATCTCCCCATTCCTTTGGATGATGGAACCTAGATATCTAAACTGGTCGCTCGGTGATATCTCTTGCCCTTCCAATGTTATACCAATATGGTTTTGACTTCTCTGGCTACTAAATTTGCAGTGCATATATGCTGTCTTGGACCTGCTCAATCTGAATCCCCGAGATTCCAATGTTTGTCTCCATAATTCCAATTTGGCATTAACCCCTGCTTTCGTCTCATTTACTAGAACAATATCATCAGCGAATAGCATACACCAAGGGACCTCATCTTGGATAGTTCTAGTAAGCTCATCCATCACGATGGTAAACAGGAAAGGACTTAATGCAGATCCTTGATGTAAACCAATAGTAATCGGAAAATCACTTGTTAAGCCACCGCAAGTTCTGACATTTGCCACTACTCCGTCGTACATATCCTTGATTATGTCAATATACTTGACGGCGACCCCCTTTTTCATCATTGTCCCCCATAATACCTCTCTAGGTACCTTGTCGTACGCTTTTTCTAAATCAATAAATATCATATGCAAATCTTTTCTCCTCTCTCGAAAGCGCTCGACAAGTTGACGAAGCAAATGAATCGCCTCTGTCGTCGATCGTCCAGGCATGAACCCAAATTGGTTCTCTGTTATCTTAATATCCTTCCTTAGCCTGTGTTCAATCACTCTCTCCCAAAGTTTCATGGTGTGACACATTAGTTTTATTCCACGGTAGTTTGAGCAACTTTGAATGTCACCCTTATTCTTGTAGATAGGTACAAGGATACTTTTCCTCCATTCATTTGGCATCTTTTTTGTCTGCCAAATCTTATTAAACAGATCTGTCAGCCATTTAACGCCTATTTCTCCTAAGCATCTCCAAATCTCGATAGGAATCCCGTCAGGACCAACCGCTTTTCTTAAACCCATTCTGTTCAAAGCTTCTTTAACCTCAGTAAGCCTTATTTTACGCATGAAATCACGATTTATATCTTGAGATTGAATGACAAGTCCATCCAAATTCTTAGTAAAGCTCTCATTGAACAATTTGTCAAAATAATCTCTCCATCTTTCCTTGATATCCTCATCTCGAACTAAAACCTTCTGATTTTCATTTTTGACACACTTCACCGCACATAAGTCTCTAGTCTTCCTTTCCCGCATTCGAGCAATCCGGTATATATCATTTGCAGCCTCTTTAGTGTCTAATTTCTCGTACACCTCCTTGTAGACCTTAGATTTAGCTTCCCGAACAGCTTTCTTAACTTCCTTTTTAGCCATTTTGTACTTCTCAAATCTCTCCACATCTCTACTTTTCTTCAAATCTTTATAAGAATCTCTTTTAATTTTAATAGCAGCCTTTACATCTTCATTCCACCATGATATGTCCTTAGATGGTGGAGCACCACCTCTCGACTCACCAATTAGATCTCTAGCTACTTTCTTGATACAACTAGCCATTTTGTTCCATGTTTTGTCTGGATCATCTTCCGACTGCCAATCCGCTTCTTGTACTACACGATCTATAAAAGACTTTTGATTACCTTCTTTCAATCGCCACCATTTAATTTTAGGCTCTACCTTACGTCTAATCTTCCTAGGTTCTCTTCTAAATCGAAAATCTAGAACTAAAAGTCTATGTTGAGTAGTTACACTCTCACCTGGCACTACCTTACAGTCGATACAACAACCTCTATCTATTCTTCTCGTCAGAAAAAATTCTATTTGACTAGCATTTGATCCGCTCCTAAAAGTGATAAGGTGGGACTCTCTTTTCCTAAACCAGGTGTTTGCTAAGATCAAGTCATAAGATAAAGCAAAATCTAGAATCGAATCACCTACTTCATTCCTTTGTCCGAAACCAAAACCTCCATGGATAGTATCAAACCCACTACGACTAGTACCTATATGTCCATTAAGATCACCACCAATAAATAACTTCTCTCCACTAGGTATACTTTGCACCACCTTGTCTAAATCCTCCCAGAATAGACGCTTACTAGCGTCATCAAGACCTATCTGTGGTGCATAAGCACTAATAACATTAAAGATCTCTCCACCTAGAATAAGCTTAACCAGTAAAATTCTATCACATTTTCTCCTAATCTCAACTACATCCTCAAGCAACCGTCTATCTATGATTATACCTACCCCATTACGATTTTTATCTCTACCCGTATACCAAAGCTTATAACCCCAAGGCTCTATGACTCTACTCTTTTCACCTACCCACTTAGTTTCTTGCAAACACATTATACCAACTCTCCTCCTAATCATCACCTCCACTAATTCTATTAGTCTACCCGTAAGGGAACCTATATTCCAGGAAGCTAGACGGATCCTATGAAACCCTTGCTTATTTGTCACTACACCCGGGGTCCGATGTAGCGCGCCGTCTCTGGACGACGACCCTTGCTTATTTGTCACTACACCCGGGGTCCGATGTAGCGCGCCGTCTGTAGACGACGACCCTTGCTTATTTGTCACTACACCCGGGGTCCGATGTAGCGCGCCGTCTCTGGACGACGACCCTTGCTTATTTGTCACTACACCCGGGGTCCGATGTAGCGCGCCGCATCTGGACGACGACCAAGCCCTTGCATATTTAACACTACACCCGGGATCCGATGTAGCGCGTCGCTGAGTAGGGGACGCCCCAACGATATTCTGATTCTGGTTCATGTCATAGAATGTGACAAAGTTTTACGTTGGCTGTCACAAGCCTACCACAACCCTCACCCTTTCTCATCCGGACTTGGGACCGGCAACGGTGGGTTTTCGACATGATAGTATGCTATCTGGTTTATATTATCTGACATGTTGACTTGATCATGCTTTTATTCATTTGCACGTGTTGATAAAGCCCTGAGGATATTTGCTTGACTACTGTGACTATGATGCGGATCATACTAATGGGGCACGTAAAGTTTATAAGCATATCCTTGAACTGTTCCTAGTCGTGGGTGTATCGAGATAGGGCATCGATATTCCAGAGTAGACTAGCGTATACCATTCTTGTCCTATGTGATGGGCGATGGAGGATCCCATATCCATCTGGTGTGCTGACACCAAAGATTGTATGCGGGTGCTCAGTATAGACTGGGTACACTGAACGGACTCACAGAGAACTCCTATGTGGTATTATATCTATCGTCGGATAGCAGTTCTCAGGTGACACTGGTATAGGTTAGTCTGTAGACCCGAGATCGTCATAGAGTCTTATGTTTCCTCCCTCTATACTTTGATCTCCACCTTACCACGGCTCTACTGAGTCGTGCAAATATGTGGTCTTTGGGTACAGTCCCGAGGCACATGGAGGCGATGAGCGATAGGAGGGGTTTCGTCTCTCTCGGTATTGGGGGTTGATGTTGTGCTATGCTCGATTGGCTATAACAGGACGTCCCTGGCCCGGGCTGCTGAGATTTACTGATAAGTGTTATCAGTAGTTTCTCGATCTGTTATGAGCCATACACCGGCACGACTTATTGAGTTATTGGGGTCGACGATACATTCCCTAGACTCGATATGCAACAAATCTGATGAGGAGACCGGACTGTACGGTAAGTCCCGTCGTTCCGCTGCGCTTCACTGACTTGACGAGTTGCGAGATGGCTCGACGGGAGTTTTGACAGCTTTGCCGGTTTTCATCTGATCGCTCAATACCCGGATGGCTATTATGTTTAGCTGACCGCTTGCGGCTAGTGGATGTTTGATATGATCATCCCCTACTACCGGCATATTGATGAGTCTTTGAGTCCCGCACAGGAGTTCCCTAGCCCAGGCGAAACGATGTGGTGTGCATATGTGATATGCACTGGGACCCGATTGAATACTACTATGTGATACCGTATGTTAATCGGGCGTTTTTCTATTAGTCAGGTCGTATGAGATATGACCGGATTGTTAAATCAATTATTGATTTAACATTTGACTTTTAGTTTTATTCTTTATTCAAACCCTTTTTTGTTAAAGAGGAAGAATGCATGTATGTATACACATGTTGATGTGCATATATGCATATGTTGATGTACATGGACACATACATACAAAGTATCATGGTTGATGATACATCTTTAAAGGAAATATAAGACTCACATGGAACTTAATTTATATATATATTCATTTGCATTTAAATTAAAAGGAAAAGAAAAGGAATATTCATCCATGGTTATCTTCTACACTCTTCTTGAAGTTGACCACACTTCATTCACTTTTTAACCTTGGATTAGTTTCCTTTTGCCTTTTAACTTATGTGCAATAATATCTAAATTAAGTAACCATGGTTTCAGATGAGAACAAGAAAATATATATGTTATTTTCTATTCTCATTATTAATTATCTTTCATATTATCTTGAGCTCTTAAGCTTGCCTTCATCTTCTTCTTCCTTCTTGCTCTTTTGAGTTGAAAAGGAAGTGAGTTAGTGAAAAAGATTGGGTTTTGATTAGAGAAAACAAACCACCTCTTCATTCTACTCTAATCTAGCTAATTATTTTAGAGTGTTTGGCTTCATCATCTTCTTTGATCAAGTGAGCTAGGAGCTTGGACAAAGTGGACTTCGGGTGGATCATCGTTGACAAAGGAGCTCACTTGCAAGCTTTTCCAACTCTCAACGATCCGAGGAGTCACTAGCAAGAGGACTACAAAGGTTGTATTCCTTTCACTTAGTGATAGAATGGTTATTGTATGAGATACAAGTGTTGTTATCCTAGTATTCTAGTTAAAGATCCTTTCTTTGTTTGCTTAGCACCTCTAAAATTTTAAAGTGGCATGTGTGATGGTTCCATACTCTATAGTAGGTGCTAAGGAAACCCAACAATGGTATCAGAGCCAAGCTAGTATTCTGGACATGGTATTAGAACTAATGAGAAAACGAAACCAACTCCGAAAATACGATATTACGGAACCCTAGAATTGGTCTCTGGAAATTTATAAAAAAGTCGTTGAAATTTTTTTTTAACAACTAAAGAGTAATATTTAGGACAATATAAGAACACTGGGGAAATATGGAGGGGAGAGCTCGGATTTTGGCCGAGCCCTGGGCTCCCAAAACCGAGGAGGCCGGCCCCCTTGGCTCCTCTCCCCCCGTATTACTCCTATGCTCTTTTGTGTTCATTTTGGGTTTTGTAGTATTGTTTGTTTAGCCCAATTTTCATGTGATGATTATTTAGACTTGGGGCTAGTTCGTAGTGCTTCGTAGTCATAAATTCTAGCACTGTATTGGTAACCTTTATAATGTTTAGCAGTTCGAACGAACTTCAAACCCCCACTTTTTCACCCCGCTGAAATTTCCAAGTGCTGTGTTTTTCCTAAGTTACCTTTGTATTCAATAGTCGCGCAAGTATCCTATGGACCCTCCAGAAGACCATAATAACCTTAACTCAATTCTATGCCCACGGAACCGCGATCGAACCTTCGGGTTTGCCGTCGTTCCGTGGTGTCATAGGTAAGGCGTTGGTTAACTCTTTTTATGGCTGGACAATAGACACTATGGCGCGTTTTTGAGTATTTGTAACTTTGCTCAAGTGTTGAGCTCTTGGGGTAAAATGTGGGTGTATGTTGATTTGATCGAAATATTAAACATCATCTTGATATTTAAGAATGTGATAATTGTAATTGTTGTTTTTCGCTTTCTTTTCTGCAACCGTAAGTGTAATATGTGGTGTATCGCCGGTTTCGTTGCTATACATCAACGACAATCGGGATACGCATACTTGCTTACGTTGATGATATGAGATATTATGTGTTGCTGAGATATGATATGCAGGATTGTCGCGATCGAATAGCCGGGGGTTTTATGTGAGATGAGAGTTTTAATTTCCACTCATGTAAATGTTAAATGTATGTAATATTCTTTTATTTAGGGAACTTCTGGATTGAGGATGATGTCACTATTATTGTATATTTTTACTTTTCCGCATTAGGATAGACCTAAAGAGGGGAGCACAAGTGATCGGGTTCTAGGGTTCAGTGGGGGGCCATCTCGAGGAGTCGAGACCGGGTCTCTTAAACTCTAGAATTGGCAGGATCACTTGCCGCTCTTGTAGGGGTCTAAGGGTGTGGGCTTGGCTATTCATCGCGACCGTGGAATCCGTATTTTCTATTGCTGGCTAAGTACAAAATACGGACCTCCTAAATATCCTTTTTATATGTGCTTCTGCTGCTGTTGATATTCTGTAATGTGATTACTTAGTATCTAAGATGAATGGATTGTTATTATATATATGATATATAATAAACGTTGCTTATATTTTACATCCGCGCTAGTCCCGCCACGCTATGCCGTTAGTTAAGTAACCTAACGGTGCATAACGGGACACTGTGGTGAATGCGGATGGTATAAGTATACGTTCTATTTTTGTTTCTTTTCTGTGATGGCTTAGGAACTTAAATGATGGGACTACATTAATGAGATTAATGTAAAGAAAAAGAAACATAAAAGATGTTGTAGAATCGGATTTGAAACTCACTCGGCCTTTTTTATGAAAAATGCATGTTTCAAAAAGATGCGGCGCTTAAGCCACTCCTTTTCTAAACCGTTTTAATTCTATAACGAGATCAAGTTCAAAGCGTTAAAATTTTTCATAAAAACCATCTGCAACCCTCCGTCATTTTACAAAGCAGAGTACTTAGTATTCGTGCTACGTATTTTGATCATAGTCAAGAGGTAGTGTACGGCAGCTAAGTGATGTCTTCCTACAAAGCATATGATGCGATCAGTTAGGACATTCATGTGATTATGTTGATTATAGTCCAGGGTCATATGGGTGGGTCTAGTTAATCTCGAAATGACGGGTAGAACTTGACTAGTGCTTATGATATGTTGACCATAGCCAAGGTCTTAAGCAGCTAGGGGTAAAAACCATATCGGGAAGTTTCAAGAGTTGAAATTTGCAATGAGATTGCATACCATCTGTATGATAGTTGGATCCCGATCCCATTGTGAGTAAGAGTTACTCCAAGGAGAGTTTTGCATTTTGCAATTAGCTAATCCAGTAGGTGTCTAGAAAGATGTCAATGGGGTTTGACCTCTGGGAAAACAAGGTTTATTTTAATTAGGTCTGTGCGAAAGCACGGGGAACCTCCCTCAAAGTACGACACTGGACTGGCTGACCGGTTAGCGAAACTGTAGAATGTAATTAATCCTGCCTAGTTTTCTTTTCAGGTTTTGAAAGAAAATTTGATAAAAGCAATGGGAGACATCGATTAGATAAGATAATAACCAATCTAATTCTTTGCAAGAGCATTTCGCTGAGTGTATTCTTTTCTCTCTCCTGATGGCAGATACCGATGACGGGACTTAAGCATCTACTAAAGAAAAACAAACTGACAGGACCAAACTATAAAGAATGGTTGAGGAACTTGAACATTGCACTCACATATGATAAAGTATCATATGTCCTCACCACTAAAGCCCCACCCGTCCCAGGACCTGAATCGTCTGTTTTGGATAGGGAGATCCGAAAAACATGGGATATTGGCTGCAACACGGCCAAGTGCGTCACGCTTGCTTCTATGGACAATATCCATTAGAAACAACACGAGAAGATGGATGTGCAATCCATCTTTCTTCATACAAAGGAGTTGTATGAAGAGAAATCTCGTACTTTGAAATACGAGACACTCGGAAACTGTTTCATATACGAATGGACCCTGGTGCATCAGTAGGAGACCATGTCCTGAAGATGATTGGTCTTATAGAAGAACTCGAGGAACTGGGATGGAGTATGGATAATGAGCAATATACAGATGTTGTTCTGCAGTCTCTCTCCCCCGCCTTTGCTCCATTCATAGTGAATTTCTATAAGAACGATTTGGAGAAATCATTGCCCCGAACATCTCAATATGTTGAGAAGTGCAGAGAGCACGCTGAAAACAGCGAAGACTCCCGCTCTAATTGCTGGCCATCTTCCTCTTCCGTCCCAAAAGCCAAGGCCAAGGGAAAGAAGAAGAAGAAACCCATGAAACAGAAAGGTGGAGTTAAAAAGGCGAAGGCGAAAGAAATATCTGGGGCCGCGGGAAGTGGAAAAGGAGAATGTTTTTACTGCCACAAGTCGGGACATTGGAAACGCAACTGTGCTGTGTATCTTGCTGATCTCAAGAAGAAGAAACATGGTGATGCTTCCGCTTCAGATGTTTTTGTAACTGAGAACTGTTTTTCAATTAACTCTGCATTTTGGGTATTAGATATCGGTTCTGGTTCTCACATCTACAATTATGTGCAGGGGTTGAGAAACAGTAGAGTTTTGAAGACTGGGGACCATACTCTGTGGGTTGGAAATAGTTCCAATGTACATGCTGTATCCGTAGGAGAGTATCATCTGGGTTTGCTTTCGGGTTGTATATTGGTTTTGAACCCGTGTTATTTTGTACCAAGTATGCTATGTAATATAATATCCGTTTCTTTGTTGGACAATGAAGGATATCATTTTGTGTTGCAAAATAATGTTATGAACATTAACTTTAATTAAGAGTTGATTGGGTATGGTACACTAAATAACGGTATTTACGTCCTGAAACAACACACTGTTTTCAACATACAACATACTAATAAAAGAATATTTTCAGAAATAAATGAAGCTTTTCTTTGGCATTATAGTCTTGGTCATATTAATGAAACCAGACTAAACAAGCTACATAAAGATGGATATTTAAATCCGTTTGAATATAAATCTTATGCAACTTGCCAGTCTTGTATCAAAGGTAAAATTACCAACACTCCGTTTACTGGACACTGAGTTAGAGCTGTGGAACTCTTAAGCCTCATACATAGTGATGTATGCGGACCTATGTCTACACATGCTAGAGGCGATTTTTCATACTTCATTACTTTTACTGATGATTTCATAAGATTTGGACATGTGTTTTTGATAAAGCACAAATCCGAAGCTTTCGAGAAATTCAAGGAGTACAAACTTGAAGTAAAAAAACAAACAGGCTTGAGCATCAAGAAACTTCGATCAGATCGAGGTGGAGAGTACTTAAGTACAGAGTTTGCAGACTTCTTAAAAGAGAATGGGATTCTCTCTCAGCTCACTCCTCCTTACACACCACAGCACAACGGTGTGTCAGAACGGAGGAATCGTACCCTATTAGATATGGTACGGTCCATGATGTGTGATGCTGAGTTACCGCTTTCCTTTCGGGGGCATGCATTGGAGACATCAATGCATCTGTTAAACAGGGTTCCAACCAAGACCGTGTCTACTACTCCATATGAGATATGGAGTGGAAAGAGACCATCTCTTAAAAGAGTTAGGATTTGGGATTGTTCGGCTTTTGTTAAAAAGCAGAACCCAGACAAACTTGAGACACGATCGGTCATGTGTAAATTTTTGGGATATCCAAAACATTCATATGGATATCTATTCTACCACAAGGAGGAACAAAAGGTGTTTGTTGCTCAGCATGCCACATTTTTGGAAAATGAAAATCTTTACAGACAGTACTGATGGCAATGCGGTAGAACTAGAAGAGGTTCTAGAGACACAAATTCCTCAGGACGAATTGGTTGAAACTGATGTTGCAGTAGAACTTCAAGAACCTCAGCCGCTCCGGAAATCTAGTAGAACTTCTCGCCCGCCGGAGAGATACTATGGGTTTCTCATTGATGGTGATAGAGAAGATTGCATCATAGATGATGATGACCCTACTAGTTTTCAGCAAGCTATCACGAGTGGTGACTCAGTGAAGTGGCTGAAAACCATGAGAGAGTCCATATACACCAACAAAGTATGGACTTTGGGCATTGCACCTCCTGGGATAAAACCCGTTAGGTGCAAATGGATCTTTAAGAGAAAGATTGGTGTAGATGGACAGGTAGAGACCTTTAAAGCAAAGCTTGTAGCGAATGGTTTTCTTCAAAGACCAGGACTGGACTATGATGAAACTTTCTCTCCGGTAGCAATGCTTAAATCTATTCAGATCCTACTTGCTATTGCTGCTCACTATGATTATGAAATCTGGCAGATGGACGTTAAAACTGCATTTCTGTATGGTGTTTTAGAAGAATGCGTTTTTATGAATCAACCAGAGGGCTTAATTGACAATGGGAGTAGTGGGAAAGTATGTAGATTGCTTAAATCTAATTATGGATTAAAGCAGGCCTCACGGAGCTGGAACATCTATTTTGATGATACAATCAAAAAGTTTGATTTTATCATAAATATAGATGAACCATGCTTTTATGAAAAGATTGTAGGGAGTATTGTCACATTCTTCATATTGTACGTAGATGACATTCTCCTGATAGGAAATGATATTCCTATGCTAGAATCGGTCAACTATTCTTATCACAAAGGTTCTCCATGAAGGACCTGGGTTATGCTTTGTGCATTTTGGGCATAAGGATATATAGAGATAGATCCATGAGGTTATTGGGATTGTCCCAATCAAAGTACATTGACACCAACCTAAAAAGGTTTAGTATGGAAGATTCCAAGCGTGGTGCCTTACCCGCTTGTCATGGAATCACTCTCTCCAAAGACTTCTGACCGAAGACTGATGAATCGAGAGCTCGCATGAGCATCATACCCTACGCTTTAGCCATAGGATCTATAATGTATGAGATGTTATGTACTCGCCTTAATGTAGCTTATGCACTAGCTGTAGTAAGCAGGTATCAATCCAACCTAGGGGAGAAACATTGGATAGCAGTGAAGAACATTCTTAAGTACTTGCGAAGGACTAAAGAACTGTTCTTGGTGTATGGTAATGGGGATCTCCAAATGGAGGCCTTTACTGATTCCATCTTCCAAAGTGATAAGGATGACGACAAATCTATCTCAGGGTTTGTATTTACACTCAATGGAGGGGCGGTTAGTTGGAAGAGTTCCAAACAGGATACCGTTGCAGACTCCACGATGGAAGCTGAGTATATTGCTGCAAATGATGCTGCCAAGGAAGCCGTCTGGATGAAGAAGTTCATCGCGGAACTAGGAGTAGTTCCAACCATTGTTGATCCAATACCATTGTATTATGATAATAATGGGGTTACGGCGTTATCCAAAGAACCAAGGTCCCATCAGAAGTCCAGACATATCCTAAGGCGATATCATTTGATCCGGGAGATAGTAGATAGCCATGAGATCAAGATTCGGAGAGTAGATACAAAGAATAAGATAGCGGATCCACTCACCAAGGCCCTTCCACAGCCGCAGCATGAGTGACTTTTTGAGATGTTGGGTATGAGATACGCCAATAACTGGCCTTAGTGCAAGTGGGAGATTGTTGGATATATGTATGCCCTAGAGGCCATTATATGTATAGTGGATGTTTGGACATGTATATATATGGATTACTTTCTTGCTCGACAAGATAGTATGCTATATGGTTTACTTTATCATACATGTTGACTTGATCATACTTTTATTCATTTGCACATGTTGATAAAGCCCTGAGGATATTTGCTTGACGACTGTGACTATGATGCGGATCAACTAGTGGGGCACGTATAGTTTATAAGCATATCCTTGAACTGTTCCTAGTCGTGGGTGTATCGAGACGAGGCATCGATATTCCAGAGTAGACTAGCGTATACCATTCTTGTCCCATGTGATGGGCGATGAATGATCCCATATCCATTTTGTGTGCTGACACCAAAGATTGTATGCGGGTGCTCAGTGGAGACTGGGTACACTGAACGGACTCTGAGAGAACTCGTATGTGGTATTATATCTATCGTCAGATAGCAGTTCTCAGGTGACACTGGTACATGTTAGTCTGTAGACCCGAGATCGTCATAAAGTCTTATGTGTCCTCCCACTATATTTTGATATCCACCCTACCATGGCTCTTCGTGCAAACAGGTGGTCTTTGGGTACAGTCCCAAGGCACATGGAGGAGATGAGCGATAGGAGGGGTTTCTTCTCTCCCAGTTTTGGGGGTTGATGTTGTGCTCTGCTCGATTGGCTATAACAGGAAGTCCCTGGCCAGGGCTGCTAATTTACTGATAAGTGTTATCAATAGTTTCTCGATCTGTTATGAGCCATACACCGGAATGAATTATTGAGTTATTGGGGTCGACGATACCATCCCTAGACTCGATATGCAACATATCTGACGAGGAGACCGGACTGTACGGTAAGTGTTGCCAGATGGCTCGGCGGGAGTTTTGACAGCTTTGCTGGTTTTCTTCTGATCGCTCAATACCCGGGTGGCCGTTACGTTTAGCTGACCGCTTGCGGCTTGTGGGTGCTTGATATGATCATCACATACTACCGGCGTATTGATGAGTCTTAGAGTCCCACAAAGGAGTTACTTAGCCCAGGAGAAACGATGTGGTGTTCATATTGGATATGCACCGGGACCCGATTGAATAGTACTATGTGATACCATATGTTAATCGGGCGTTTTTCTATTAATCAGGGCGTATGAGATATGACCGGATTGTTAAATCAATTGTTGATTTAATATTTTACATTTAGTTTTATTCTTTATTCAAACCCTTTTTTATTAAAGAGGAAGAATGCATGTATGTATGCATATGTTGATGTGCATCTATGCACATGTTGATGTACATGGACACATACATACAAAGTATCATAGTTGATGATACATCTTTGAAGGCAATATAAGACTCACATGGAACTTAATTTATATATATATTCATTTGAAATTAAATTAAAAGGAAAAGTAAAGGAATATTCATCCATGGTTATCTTCTACACTCTTCTTGAAGTTGACCACACTTCACCCACTTTTTAACCTTGGATTAGTTTTCCTTTTGCCTTTTAACTCATGTGCAATAATATCTAATTTAAGTAACCATGGTTTGAGATGAGAACAAGAAAATATATATGTTATTTTCTATTCTCATTATTCATTATCTTTCATATTATCTTGAGCTCTTAAGCTTGCCTTCATCTTCTTCTTCCTCCTTACTCTCTTGAGTTGAAAAGAAAGTGAGTTAGTGAAAAAGATTAGGTTTTGATTAGAGAAAACAAACCACCTCTTCATTCTACTCTAATCTAGCCAATTAGTTTAGAGTGTTTGTCTTCATCATCTTCTTTGATCAAGTGAAGCTAGGAGCTTGGACAAAGTGGACTTCAGGTGGATCATCGTGGACAAAGGAGCTCACTTGCAAGCTTTTCCAACTGTCAATGATCCTAGTAGTCATTAGCAAGAGGACTACAAAGGTTGTTTTCCTTTCACTTAGTGATAGAATGGCTATTGTATGAGATACAAGTGTTGTTACCCTAGTATTCTAGTTAAAGATCCTTGCTTTGTTTGCTTAGCACCTCTAAAATTTTAATGTGCCATGTGTGATGCTTCCATACTCTATAGTAGGTGCTAGGGAAACCCAACAATATATACATACATATATATATATATATATATATATATACATATAGGTATGTGAATATGTATGTTTGTGTGTGTGTGTATATATATATATACATGGATGATGAGGATAGTATATGATACTTGGAGATGAGTCAATGAGATTGGGCACGATGCCACGAGATCGGTGATATGACATGGTTTGTATTATGAGATACGACATGATATTATAGCGGGTCTTTAGGCGATGTGTTTCATACACACGCATGTATATATGTAGATGGTATCAGCATGTACTAGACTTTAGATCAGTACCCCTCATTCAGGATATGCTGATAAGGATACCAGATAAATAATGTGATAAATGTGATATTCGACCCGTACCCAGATTTGGGATGCAGTACGATGGATTTACCGTACGTGATTTAATTATTATGATAGATCTGCACTCTTGACTCGAGGATGTCATATGAGATATTGCATTGTACGTGATACTATTGAGGCGGGATCACCGACTATTATATATATATATATATATATATATATATATATATATATATATCGACTCAGACATAGGTGGTTTTCCTTACCTTTTCGACTAGTCTGTTAGTTTAGTCCTGTAGTTTACTTGTAGATGTTAGACTAGACTCGAATCATACCTATTTCAAAAACTAACTAATCGTGAGTATTTTAAAGACAGGCCAAGGAATTCTACGGATATTTCAAAGGACGTACCTTTTCTTAAAAACACCGTAGCCCTTAATTTCCAAACACCACGATTCATGTTATTTCAAATTTCAAAATAGTATGACTCATATATATATAAATGTATATTCTTACATGTTGCGTTATTATTTATGTTGCGCATATTCTTGCTGTTCGTATCGCATTGCATGCTTATTTGTGTTTTCATTAGTTATTATAAAATCATGCTAGCAGGACACAGCACCTTTACTGATGATGCATATGCTCCACGTACACCTTCTTACCGGCTCATACACATCATCATCGGTAATTGCTATGTCTTGTACACTTTAGAGGATATTATTTTTTTTACATAGCTTGTTAGCTGATAGTTACAATATGTTATTGCTTCTATATGTTAGCTTAATTATTGCATTACTTGCTTGATATCCGATGCATTCATTTATTTATTGTCATGCAATATTATGAAACTTATTATCGGCATTTCATTGTTTATTTACCCTTGAGATTGGGATTTCGGATTTCCATGAGATTTACGGATTTGGAGAAACCGCAAAGATTTTATAAATTATTACCTTTTTAAAATATAGAAAAATGTGGTTTTCTCATGATATAATTTCAGATATGTCCACCATGAGTTTTGTCGGCTCTTGAGCGATATCATACACCCGATTCGAGGAGGAGGAGGAACCGTCTGTGGGTGCATGGTGGACCCAGTGCGGTATCCCAGGAAAATATGGTCGCAAATGATGGCATTGAGCCTGGCAGGGGAGCACTACCGACCGATGATTTTTTTGTGACTCGACGGATATTCGGAGGATACCGATCGGAGTATGGGCCAGTCTGGATAGCCGGAGCCCTAGATATTGAGATTTGTTGATATAGGCCAGTCCGGATTGCCGGAGCCCTAGATATTGAGATTCGAGGATACGGGCCAGTCCGGATTGCCGGAGCCTGTGATATTGAGATATTGGGATATATGTTTTGTGTCGATACTTAACACTGATTTTATGTTGATTTCATTGATGATACCTCGATTTATATATACAGAAATCTCACTAAATTAAGAAAACAGTTTTCTGATTCATAGTGTACTTTGTTTTCATTATATTGCATTCATACCTCATATTTATGATATGTTGCTACCTGAGACACTGACACGAGCACATGGTATTACACTTATGTATAGATGTTTACCCTTGCCACCTTATCATGCTTCAGGCTTCATCATTTTGATGATATTACTGATCGTATGACCTAGGATTGAGTCATACATACAATTTCTGCTCTGTGATGTTTTCTACTCACGAGTTGGCAACTCACCCCCGTTGTGCAACAGTTTCTTGCAGGTTTTGCCGTACAGGTTTTCCTTGGCGGCTTTGCTTGCACATTGCTCCTTTCCGGGTGATTGCTTTGGTAGGTGGGTTCACTCGCATCGTGACCACCATTGTACATTTATTTACATTCTATTGTATCTAGTAAACTCCATCAACCAGACATGTATATTGTTAGACCTAGAAACCAGTTGTATATTCTTTCGACTTTAGAGTCGTGCTTGTATTTTTATTGGGCTTTCTTGATGTTACTGAGTTTCCTTTGAGTTTTGTTCCTCTCCCTTCGGCATTGTATAATATATTGCTTGCGTGGTTGTCACCGCCAATTGGCGAAGAGCTAGCTCCCGCTTGGGGAAGCCTTTATTCATATTATGCATGTTGAACCCTTTTGGGGCCAGTTTTTACAAAAGAAACTCTGCCGAAATTTTCAGAAAAGACTTGATGTTTTAAAAATGCATACTTCGGCTTATGTTGTTAAACTACTTGCTTTAAAACTAAACTTTTCCTTCTTTCTTCTTTTAAATGTTTAGATTTCTGTGATTTTTGGCTTATTTGAATTATATGGGGTCTTATAGACTTCATATGATTCAAGTGCCAGTCACGTGCCATTTCGGGTCATGACAAAGTTGGTATCAGAGCGCTAGGTTAACCTTGGTTCGAGTCTATATTTGACTATGCGGAGCCTAGGGCGTTTGTATATATTCAGAACCTAGGCTTGACCTTATGAAACTTAGACTTTGTCGAGGGATATTAGACCCGAACTTTCGTCGCGTAGGTTGGCCTTGGTTGATAGAGTAGGTGACTTAAGGAGAGTGACGTACAGTGTGTATGTTCTGCGGCATACTTACGATACGCTACTCCGCATAAGATGCCTTAGTATGTACATTTCCTTACATGGCATTATATTCATTCCTATGATCTATCCTCATCATTATCAGTTTACGGTTTTTGCTGCTACGATTCCACGGGCAGAGAGAGCTACGGCTAGAGTTGCGTCAGCATGAGCTCGTCATGGACGAGGACTGGCCAGGGCGTGATTTCAGGGATACATGATTGCATAGATGTATCGTCCCATTGTGTTTTCGTGCCATGAGCATTTGATGGATCGCTTTTACAAGATTTCTCGGACGTGCAGATCAGCACCAGAGGATTTGGCCACTGCTAGAAGCCAACCAGAATGTGATGACCGTCAATGCACCGACTATTCTTGATGATTAAGGCACTGTTCAGCGAGCGGACGAATAATCCAGTTGTTGCTGCGACCGACGAGATATCGCCCCAGATGTTTGAAGCTAACGCCGCACGAGTTGTATTTAGAGATATGATAGCAGATCACTAGTCACCCAAGGAGGAATGACTAGGACATGTGATTCGTTGCCTACCCCGATGCGAGGTCATCAGATTGATTGATTCCAGCTTGAGAAGACTTCACGCAGGTACGTTGGGAGTCAAAGGAAAACGATCGAATGTCAGGAACCCATTTTCTAAGTTTAAAGTATTCGTAAAAACATGCAAGTAATTCCATGGACCCTCTAGAAGAATGAAACCCTAACTCGATATAACGACTATGACAACGCTTTGAAACCTTTGCAGTAGTTCCGCGGTTCCATTAATGAGGCTTGGGATTGCCTTTCTATGGTTGGTCCATAGGTAGTGTGGCATGTACTGAATATTATTAAACTGTACTCGAGATGTTGAGCTCTTGGGGGATTATGGAACTTTGATTAATCGATCAAAAGGTTCGACGTCGTTCGGATATCATGTGATGGGATACATTGCTTGGGAGACTCCATATATAAGTATAGTCGTTGGAGCGCAGTCCATGCAGCCACGAAGAGACGAGTCCGAATCAGTCGATATTAGAGAAAAGTGGAGCAAGAGGTTCGTACGAGATCTTGATGAGATGAAGTTCCACTCCGCTGACATTAGAGATGTGATACGCATGCAGAGGCGTTGTATATGGATATATCTTCCAGAAGGAGTCGCGATGAGTATGCAGCAATTCCGGAACAAGAAGCAGATTTAGTAAAAGATGATGACTTCTGGGCAGTTCAGCAGAAACGAGATTTGGGAAAGACCTCGACAGGACCTTTCTGGAATATTATACGAGAAGACCTGGACCCAGGATCGGTTACATTACGCACACCAGTAGGCCAGAGTTCGGCATCGTCGACGATACATGTTACAAGTGACCATGATAGTTGGCCAGAGATCTTTAAAGGATGTGCCAGAGCGGGGTTGTTTCCTCCATCTTTGATTTCGGTATTCTGGGCGATTTATTTGCATGATTGAGATTTTGTGCACCACAGTTGCACTTGACAACGATTTGATATCATTCGAGATGTTAATTTTGATTTCATACCTATGGAATGCATGTGAGTTGACTTGTGCTTTCGGTATAGTTTTCATGCACTTCCAGTATTTGGATCTGATTTTTGTGCACGCTGATGCACATGGTTGTGAGGTTATATACCACGGTATACCTGATTTGGGTTTGGATTAAAATGTGTTGTATACCGTGGATTTCGATTATGATACTCGATATTTGTTTTCGTGCACCTTGTGCAATTGATTTGGATTCTTGGGCATACTGGACGCGTTTGATGCGATGTTAGTGCACGCCAGATGCACTAAATCGGGATTCTTCATGTATATCAGATGCACCTGGTATTGCTGTCAGGCACACTCGTTGCCTTTGACAGGTGTTTCGTGCACACCTGTTGCACTTAGATTTTGTTTCTGTGCACATGTATGGCACATTCATGGATTTCGATTTCCGTGCGCACCAGACGTACGTGGCATTTTTATGCACATTTTGGGATTGATTCTTATGGAGCAGTACGCTTTTATGATATTTACTATTGTTTTAGTACTGAGCAGGACTAGTCAGAGGACAGTACCTGAATATATTTTTGCATGCATTGATAGTTATCGAAGGGATTTCCAAAAAGGAGCTATAGTCTCAGTATTTACCAACGTGTCCGAGATAACACGAAATTTTTTATAAAAGAAACCCTTCTAAATTATTTTCAAAACGGCAGGACGTGTATGTTAAACAAAGAATATATATATACATATATATAGTTATTTTCCTACAATAGACGTCCGCCACTGTGCAGTGATACGTGCATTGCACAGCGATTGGAAAAGAGTTTGGTATGCATTTATTTCAGATGTTTTGACGAATTTACCACAATGTTTACATGCATAGTTTTGATGCATATCATGTTGGTTTTCGTATTGGATTTAGACATTAGTGTCTTCACTATAACTTCGATGATTGCGGGATGCTTGATGGAGTTTGGATTTTGGTTTATATACTCGTTTTTTTCATGCGCATGCATTGCGCTACGATGTATTTTGTGTATTTATGATTCGGAACCCCGACGACTTGATCTTTTTACTGAAATGTTTTAGTATTTGAGGGGTTTAAATCTAAATTCGGGGACCGAATTTCTTTAAGGGGGAAGACTGTAACATTTCAGAAAAATAAAATATTATTTGTGGGAATTTATAAAATTAAGTAATAATTATTATGAATATTTGATAATGCGATATAATAAATTTCCAATAAATGGGGAAATATTTGGAAAATTATAGGAATTTTTGAAATGAGGGTGTTTTATGTGACTTAGGCAAATTATAAATTTTTATAATTAATTATGTACAATTTTAATGTTAATTGCGATTAAATATCACTAATCGTGCATTAAGCTTGATTTGTGCACATGACATACACCATGTCCTATTTCACATTTCTACATTTTTTCTACCATGGCTTTTCTTTTTATTTTGCTTAGTTTTGGTTTAAAATGAAATGAGGAGAAGAGAAAAGAAAAGAAAAGAAAAGGAAAAAGAATAGAATAAGAAATATGGGCAAGAGAGAGAGGGGGGGGGGTGATGGGTCATCTTTGACCATGGCTTTTCTCCTCCTTCATTTCTCTTCATCTTTTTCTCCCTCCCATCTCCCATGGCTGCCCTCATCTCCCTCCTTCACTAAACCCTCACAAACACCCTCAATCCCACCTCAAAACTTCATCTCCCTTTCACAAAAAACATGCACATGCTCTTTACAAGCACTTTGGACCAAGAAAAATCGGATTTTGAGCACTTGGAGCAACTCAAGAATTTTCTTGAGTTGTCAAATGAGGTACTTTCTTCACCATTAGTATAGTTTTTCATTTACATTAGTGTCCATGCATGCTTAGAAGTGATTAAGTGATGTTTAGTGAGGTTTGAAAATTCCAAGTTAGGTTTTTGAGGGATTTTGAATTGAGATAGTGTAATTGAGGTTAGTAGAGGCTATACAACCCCTGTAGTGATAGTATATTAGACTGAAACCATAGATTTAACCCCCCCAAACCCCAAACATAGAAACCCCGATATCGGGAATTTGTGGAAACTTGAGGTGTTATTGGAGATCTGCTAACACCCGGAGGCTCTGAATTTTTTTTAACAAACACAGTGAGTAGTGCAGGCAGCCTAGATGATAACCCCAAGACCTGAGACCCCCAGTACAATTCCTAGACGCAAATATATTCCCCATGGCCGCAATTTGCGGCCTGGGTACCCCATTTTGGCGTCGTGCTCCGTCTGTAGCTCCTATATCAGTAAATTAGACCCTCCAAATGTGCAAAATTGGCTAATTTCACCTAGGGTAAAATCTGGAGCAAGTTTTCAAGTTTCTGATTTCGTTTTACGGATTTTAATAAATTGGGATTTGGTATTTATTATTGTGTTCCGTTGTGTGGCATTTGAACGTCAACAACGAGGGTTATTTGATAGTGTCTTGCACGCGAGACCATAAGTTTTAACCTACGCGTGATACGCGTGCCGTCTTGGTTTTCGTTCGCAATTTCTGTTTACGATACCGTGTGATATATATGTAGGTACCCCCCTCACGTGGACTTCGGATGATGAAGAATAGGATGGCGACATCGACTTCGGCAAGCAAGGATCAAGGTGAGTAGATATATATCTACAGGGGAAGTCGGGTGGATAGCGTATAGCAACCCCGCAGTTTCGTAGTGTATTATACGAATACGTATACCTATTTATATAAATATGTTTATTGTGAGACTAGATGATTTTCAAGATAGGTTTTAGGTGTTCATGGGTTAGTTTTAGTGTAATTAGAAGTAACTTCTTAGTCGCGAACCCTAGAGTAAAGATTACACGCGCGCACACACACACACGCTTACGTTGTTTTACTTGTGCGTATATGGGGATATATACATACATATATATATATACACATATAGGTATGTGAATATATATATATATATATATATATGTATGTATGTATACATATACATGGATGATGGGGATAGTATATGATACTTGGAGATGAGTCGATGAGATTGGGCACGATGCCACGAGATCGGTGATATGACATGATTCGTATTATGAGATACGGCATGATATTATAGCGGGTCTTTAGGAGATGTGTTTCATACACACATATGTATATATGTAGATGGTATCAGCATGTACTAGAATTTAGATCAGTACCCCTAATTCAGGATATGATGATAAGGATACCAGATATATAATGTGATAAATGTGATATTCGACCCATACCCACATTTGGGATGTCGTACGATGGATTTACCGCACGTGATATAATTATGATGATAGATCCACACTCTTGACTCGAGGATGTCATATGAGATATTGTATCGTATGTGATACTATTGAGGCGGGATCACCGACAATTTTATATATATATATATATATATATCGACTCAGACTTAGGTGGTTTTCCTTACCGTTTCGACTAGTCTGTTA
This sequence comes from Agapanthus africanus, assembly GCA_030015575.1. Classification (NCBI taxonomy): domain Eukaryota; kingdom Viridiplantae; phylum Streptophyta; class Magnoliopsida; order Asparagales; family Amaryllidaceae; genus Agapanthus; species Agapanthus africanus. The sequence goes on from JASDDO010000006.1 coordinate 211,137,064, forward strand.
GTTTAGTCCTGTAGTTTACATGTAGATGTTAGACTAGACTCGAATCATACCTATTTCAAAAACTAACGAATCATGAGTATTTTAAAGACAGGCCAAGGGATTCTACGGATATTTCAAAAGACATACATTTTCTTAAAAACACCGTAGCCCTTATTCTCCAAACACCACGATTCGTGTTATTTCAAATGTCAAAACGGTATGACTCATATATATATATATATAAATGTATATTCTTACATGTTGCGTTATTATTCATGTTCCACATATTCTTGTTGTTCGCATCGCATCGCATGCTTATTTGTGTTTTCATTAGTTATTATAAAATCATGCTGTCAGGACATAACACCTTTACCGATGATGCGTATTGCTATGTCACGTATACTTTAGAGTATATTATTTCATTGACATAGCTTGTTAGCTGATAATTCCAATATGTTATTGCTTTCATATGTTAGCTTAATTATTGCATTACTTGCTTGATATCCGATGCATTCATTTATTTATTGTCATGCAATATTATGGAACTTATTACCGGTATTTTATTATTTATTTACCCTTGAGATTGGGATTTCGGATTTCCATGAGATTTCTTGCTTTGCAGAAACCGCAAAGATTTTATAAACTTATTAGCTTTTTAAAAGATAGAAAATTGCGGTTTTCTCATGATATCATTTGAGATATGTCCACCATGAGTTTTCTCGGCTCTTGAGCAATACCATACACCCGATTCGAGGAGGAGGAGGAACCGTCTGTGCGTGCATGGTGGAGCCGGTGCGCTACCCCGGGGCAAGATGGTCGCAGATGATGGCGTTGAGCCTGGCAGGAGAGCACTACCGACTAGTGATTTTATTATAACTCGACGGATATCCAGAGGATACCGATCAGAGTATGAGCCAGTCCGGATAGCTGGAACCCTAGATATTGAGATTTGATGATATGGGCTAGTCCGGATAGCCGGAGCCCTAGATATTGAGATTCGAGGATACGGGACAGTCCGGATTGCCGGAGCCTGAGATATTGAGATATTGGGATATATGTTTTGTGTCGATACTTGACACTGATTTTATGTTGATTTCATTGATGATACCTCGATTTATATATACAGAAATCTCACTAAATTAAGAAAATAGTTTTCTAATTCATGATGTACTCTGTTTTCATTATATTGCATTCATACCTCATATTTATGATATGTTGCTACTTGAGGCACTGACATGAGCACATGGTATTACTCTTATGTATAGATGTTTACCCTTTCCACCTTATCATGCTTCAGGCTTCATCATTTTGAGGATATTACTGATCGTATGACCTAGGATTGAGTCATACATGCGATGTCCGCTCTGTGATGTTTTCTACTCACGAGTTGGCAACTCACCCCCGTTGTGCCACAGTTTCCTGCAGGATTTGCCGTACAGGTTTTCCTTGGCGGCTTTGTTGGCATATTGCTCCTTTCCGGGTGATTGCTTTGGTAGGTGGTTTCACTCGCATCGTGACCACCATTGTACATTTATTTACATTCTATTGTATCTAGTAAACTCCATCAACTAAACATGTATATTGTTAGACCTAGAAACCATTTGTATATTATTTCGATCTTAGAGTCGCGCTCGTGTTATTATTGGGCTTTCTTGATGTTATTGAGTTTCCTTTGGGTTTTGATCCTCGCCCTTCGGCGTTGTATATTATATTGCTTGCGTGGTTGTGACCGCCAATTGGCGAAGAGCTAGCTCCCGCTTGGGGATGCCTTTATTCATATTATGTATGTTGTACCCTTTTGGGGCCAGTTTTTACAAAAGGAAACTCTGCTGAAATTTTCAGAAAAGACTTGATGTTTTAAAAATGCATATTTCGGCTTATGTTGTTAAACTAATTGCTTTTAAACTAAACTTTTCCTTCTTTCTTCTTTTAAATGGTTTAGATTTCTAGGATTTTTGGCTTACTTGAATTAGATGGGGTCCTATAGACTTCATATAATTCAAGTGCCAGTCACGTGCCATTTCTGGTCGTGACACCTTCTCTTTTAATGATCCGGGTTGTAGTCCACACAATCCCACTAGGCTCCACTTGTAGGTTGTACGAACTTCCTCCGATGACCTTCGTGCCGAAGATGATCCACCGGAAGTCCACCAATCCAAGCTACCTGTTCACTAAACTCTTTAGTGAAGGAAACACACCACACCAAAGTGCTAATCTAATGTGGGATGGTGAAGTAGGGGTATTGTATGCTCACTAGGGATCTCAAGCTCTATAGTTCACATTATATGTGAGGGTTTAGAGCTTGAAGTATAAGGAAGAGGATTCTGATTGAGAGAGCTAGAGAGAAGCTCATCACATGAGCTCAACTCAAGAAAAAAGCTAAGTGTAGAATGCAAGTGAAGAATGGCTTAACTAAATGGCTCACTCATTGAAGCATGAAAATATATCCAATATAATATAGCAACCATGCTTTTATAGTGAACCCAAATGAATAAAGAAATTAGAGAAGACATGCCTCACCATTCCACCTTATTATCCACCTCTTTTTATATTTCCAATAAATAGAAAATCATGCCATGCTTCATTATATATATATATATCACATATATATTAATAATATATATATCACATATATATTAATAATATATATATTATGAAGAATAATAATTAGTGAGCTAATAATATGAGTTAACATATAATTATATCAAATATAATATATATCAAATTATTTAATAAACACTTGATTTAATAATCCGGTTATTTCACATATAACCGACTAATATCATTTATCTGTATATCACATTATCAAATCAACACTTGATTCGATAATCTGGTTATATCACATATAACATAACCGATAATAAATAACTGCCAGATTATAATATGGTATCATATACTCGTATTTAATCTGCCCCCCCGCACATATCAACATATGTGCTCTACTTCGTTTTGCTTGAACCAGGAAACTTCTGTGTGGGACTTTAGAGACTCGTCAATGTTGGATATAGTGCCCTCAGAGTCAATTATTGGATCGCAGGCACGTGATTGCAATGATTGAGGGAGGACTTTTACCGGTAGGACAGTCTTACTCGAGAGGTTTGTATACTATCTGGTTTGTCTTTATCATCGTGTACATACTTTACTTGACATTGTAGTTCACTATTACACGTTGATAGAGAATAGTATGCTACCATGGTTTGTCTTTATTATCGTGTAATGCTTTAGGTGACCTTATAGGTCGCTATTACACGTTGATAGAGCCCTTAGGATTCTTGCTTGACTACCAGAAGTATGATGGCGATCATATACGTGAGAGTTGGGTAGTCTATAAGCACATCCTTAAAGTGGTCTCTAGTCGTGGGAGTTTCGAGATTGGGCATCGATACTCCATTAGTAGACTAGTGTATACAGTCGAGACCCCGACGAGGGGCGGTGGCTGGTCTCACAAGCCATTGGTGTCAGTTGGTTCACCTAAGATGATACAGGTGCTCATTGGGTTATGAGTACACCGGACAGGACTCGCCGGGAACATGCTAGTTTGTATTATACCTGACTTCAGATAGCAGTTCCTTAGTGACATGTGTACAGGTTAGTTCATCGACCTGAGATCGTCATTTGTCTCGTGTGAGTTCCCACTATTCTTTGATTACTACCCTACCACGGCTCAAAGGAGTCGTGCAAACAGGTTTTAGTTGGGTACAGTCCCGAGCCACATGGAGGCAGTGAGCGGATCGGCAGGGGTTTTGTCTCTCCCGGTATTAGCGGTGAGATCGCGCTGTGTCTAGGAGAGCCATTACACGAAGTCCTTGGCCAAGGCAGGAGATTTACTGGTAGGTTTTCTAGTAGTATCTCAGGGTGTTCTGGGCTACACTCCGACACGACTTGTACCGCTTTTAGGGGTCTGACTTTTACCAACCCCCTAGACCCGCCATGCGATGCTCATAGACGAACGGACCGGACTGTGCGGATATTGTCACTGACAGGCTCAGTAGGGTGTCAGGATGAGTTCGCTCATCGACCTTCCTTTTGGTCAATAACTGGTATCCCGTTACGCACAGCTAGTACCACTAACGTAATACTGGTTAAATCCACAGCCAAAGTATTGACGAGTCTTTAGAGTCCTCCACAGACTTTTTCTCAAGTTTCGGGCGAAACGTTGTAGAGGCCGTATGATATATGGCAGGGTTCGATCATATACGTGCAGTAGTGCACGGATCATGATCGGACGGATCATACTAGTGGGCATTGGTTTAAGCCGGATCCTAGTTGTAGGGTTCCTAGGCACGCTAATGAGGTCTCACAAGGCATCAACCATGCCAATTTCAAATTTTACAAGTGCCGAGAAACCCTAATACGGATTCGTTGACTAGAGTTTAGGCGAAAAGTGAAACTAGTTAACATCTTAACTAAAAGAAAGAGGCTACAACCTTTGTAGATCCGGTTCTCCACTTCCTTAGCTTCACGTAGACGTCCCCTCGCTGTCCATCTCGAATCTCGGACTCTTGCATCGTATTCATCGGAGAAATGGGCGGGCTAAGTCGTCGGCTTCGATACCGATGATGATCTACGTCGAGGCAACACAAGATCAAGCTCCAACTTCACTAAGTTGTGAAACTTGTGAAGAAAACACCCTATACTACTTGGCAAGAGGTAGAGGATGAAGAAATAGGAGGTGGGTTCACTTTAGGATTGGATTTCTCACTCTTTTACTCAAGATGCCATTAAAGGAGTCAAGCTTTCTTCTTGAAGATGAAGAGGAAGAAGAAGATAGAATATGATAAGTCTTAATTAAAAATGAAAATAATATGAATACTTATCATATACTAACTAAGGTCAAGTGTAGAGAGTAAACTAGGGTTAGGTAAATGGTTAGGTTAAGGGAATAAAACAAAATTGTCAACCTTTTCAACTCTTCATGAAGCTTTATGAAAGAACCAAGAAAAGCCACCATTTCATTTTACTTTTCCAAAATAAATGAAGAAAATAAATAAATAAATAATTAAACAAAACCCTAACCATTCATATAACCATGGTTTAATCTTTACACAAACTCAAGTTAACATGTATCATCAAACATGATACAATCAAGTGCACACAAAAATATATCACATATACAATGTGCACATCAAGTGAGAAAATTCTTTTAAAGTGAACCAATACTAGTTAATGCAAAGTAATATATCAAATATATAATTATACATTAAATCATTAAATCAACACTTGATTCAATGATCCGGTCATGTCGCACATAACCGACTAGTATCCAATGTATCGACTTATCGAATCAATCTTTGATTCGATAACTAGGTTATATCGCATACAACCAATCGAAACATTCATCGCGAGAATGAAATACGGTATCACATACACGCATTATTCTCGGTCCCTCACATATCTCATATGCGGTCCTATCTCGTTTCGCTTGAGCCAGGAAACCTCTGTGTAGGACTCTAAAGACTCGTCAATACGCCGGCAGCATATGATGATCATATCAAGCACCCACAAGCCGCAAGCGGTCTGCTAAACGTAACGGCCACCCGGGTATTGAGCGATCAGAAGATCGACGAGCAAGCCCGCTCACACTCCTGTGAATCCAACAAGTAACACTTACCGTACAGTCCGGTCTGTTCGTCTAATATGTCGCATATCAAGTCTAGGGATGGTAAACGTCAGACCCCAGTAACCAATAAGTTGTGCCGATGTGAGGCTCATAACGGGTCGAGAAATTACTGGTAACACTTACCAGTAAATCTCAGATCAGCCCTGGCCAGTGACTTCCCTGTTACGGCCAATCGAGCACAGCGCAACATCAACCCCCAATACCGGGAGAGACGAAACCCCTCCTATCGCTCATTGGCTCCATGTGACTCGGGACTGTACCCAAAAACCACCGTTTTGCACGCCCTCATGGACGTGGTAAGGTAGAGATCAAAGCACAGTGGGAATCACACAAGACTCTATGACGATCTCAGGTCTACGTACTAACCTGCACAAGTGTCACCTGAGAACTGCCATCTGACGTGAGGTATAATACCATCTGGGAGTTCTCGGCGAGTCCGTCCAGTGTACCCAGTCTCCACTGAGCACCCGTATACCATCTCGGATGTCAAACACCAATGGATATGGGATCATCCATCGCCCATCTTATGGGTCGAGAAGCGTATACGCTAGTCTACACTGGTATATCGATGCCCCGTCTCGATACACCCATGACTAGGGACCTTGAAGGATGTACTTATGGACTACCATGTCCCCACTAGTATGATCTGCATCATAGTCCAGGCAGTCAAGTACACATCCTAAGGGCTTTACCAACATGTAACTAAAAGACAGTTTAAAGAGACTAGTATACATGTTAAGATAAAGAGTAACCAGATAGCATACTATCATATCGAGCAAGAAAGTCATCTCTATATATGTCCAAGCATCCAATATAATATACATCATCTGTACAATACTGGCCTCTAGGGCATACATACAACTAACAATCTCCCACTTGCACTAGGGCCAGCTACTGTAGTATCGCATACCGAGCATCCCGAAGAGTCTCTCAAACTGTATCTGGGGAATGGCCTTCGGGAGTGGATCCGCCGTGTTGTTCTTTGTGTCAACCGTCCTGACCTCGATCTCCCGGCGATCAACTATCTCCCGGATCAGGTGATACCGCCTCAGAATATGCCTGGATCGCTGATGGGACCTGGGTTCCTTGGCCAAAGCCACCGCTCCATTGTTATCGCAATACAAAGGTATTGGATGCTCAATGGATGGAACCACTCCAAGTTCAGTAATGAACTTCTCGATCCAGACAGCCTCTTTGGCAACATCGTTGGCAGCGATGTATTCAGCCTCCATCGTCGAGTCTGCCACGGTTTCCTGCTTGGAACTCTTCCAGCTAACCGCCCCTCCATAAAGGGTAAAGACAAATCCCGACTGCGACTTAGAGTCGTCCTTATCACTCTGGAAGCTCGAATCGGTAAAGGACTACACTTGGAGTTCTCCGTTACCGTACACCAAGAGCATCTCTTTAGTCCTTCGTAAGTACTTGAGAATGCTCTTCACAGCTGTCCAGTGACTCTCTCCAGGATCAGCTTGATACCTGCTCACTACACTTAGTGAGTATGCAACATCGGGTCTGGTACATAGCATCGCGTACATGATAGAGCCTACAGCCGAAGCATAGGGTATCCCTTGCATGCGAGCTCTCTCCAAATCAGTCTTGGGAGACATCTCTTTGGAGAGAGTGACTCCAGAGATCGTGGGCAAGTTCCCACGCTTGGATTCTTCCATACTAAACCTCTTTAGTATGGTGTCAATGTACCTGGATTGGGACAATCCCAATATCCGTTTGGATCTATCAATATAGATCCTAATTCCCAATATGCAGGAGGCATCACCAAGATCTTTCATTGAGAATCTTTGTGATAAGAAGAGCTTGACTGATTGCAGCATAGGAATATCATTTCCTATCAAGAGTATGTCGTCCACGTACAATACGAGGAAGACAACCTTACTCTCTGCCACCTTCTTGTAAATACAAGGTTCATCTGGGTTTTTGACGAAATCAAACTCTTTGATAACTACGTCAAAGCAGATGTTCCAACTCCGCGATGCTTGCTTTAATCCATAAATGGATTTAAGCAGCTTGCACACCTTCCCGCTGCTCCCACTGTCTACGAAGCCCTCTGGCTGAGTCATGTACACGCACTTATCTAAATCACAGTTTAGAAAGGCGGTCTTAACATCCATTTGCCAGATTTCATAGTCATGATATGCAGCGATGACAAGCATGATCCGGATAGATTTAAGCATAGCCACTGGAGAAAAGGTTTCGTCATAGTCCACACCTGGTCTTTGACGAAAACCCTTTGCAACAAGTCTAGCTTTGAAAGTCTCCACTTTCCCATCTACACCAAGTTTTTTCTTGAAGATCCACTTGCTCCCATTGGGTTTACCCCTTCAGGAGCAACTTCCAAAGTCCATACTTTGTTGGTTTAAATGGATTCCATCTCGGACCGCATAGCATCCAGCCATTTCACTGAGTCCCTACTCGTGATGGCCTGCTCGAAACTAGTTGGGTCATCATCCTCCATGATGAAATCCTCGCTCCCACCATCCATGAGAAAACCGTAGTATCTCTCAGGTTGGCGAGGAACCCTACTAGATCGGCGGAGAGGCTGAGGTTCATTGGGAGCTACTGAATCTTCTGGTTCCACTAAATCTTCAGTTACGGTTTGTGTATCTGGAACTTCTTCCAGCTCTACCACTTTGCCACTAATTTCTTTTTCAAGGAATTCCTTTTCTAAAAAGGTGGCATGTTGAGCAAAAAACACTTTTTGTTCCTCACTGTGGTAGAAAAAATACCCATATGAGTTCTTTGGATATCCCACAAACTTGCAAAGAACTGATCGTGCCTCGAGTTTGTCCAGATTTTGTCTTTTGACATAAGCCGGAAAACCCCATATCTTAACTCGTTTAAAATATGGTCTCTTCCCACTCCATATCTCATATGGTGTGGTAGGTACAGATTTAGATGGAACTTGATTCAATAGGTATGCTGCTGTTTCCAGTGCATATCCCTAAAAGGAAATAGGTAACTCAGCTGTGCTCATCAAAGAGCGCACCATATCTAATAGGGTGCGGTTCCTCCGTTCCGATACACCGTTGTGCTGTGGTGTATATGGAGGAGTTAGCTGAGAGAGAATCCCATTCTCTTTTAGGAAGTCCAGGAATTCATTGCTCAAGTATTCACCTCCTCGATCAAATCGAAGGATTTTAATACTTTTTCTGGTTTGGTTTTCGACTTCTTGTTTATATTCTCTAAATTTCTCAAAAGCTTCTGATTTGTGTTTCATCAGGAACACATATCCGAATCTAGAGAGATCGTCAGTGAATGTAATGGTGTATGAAGAACCATCCCTGGCATGTGTAGACATGGGACCGCATACATCACTATGTATCAGTCCCAAGAGTTCGGTAACTCTTTCTCCGTGTCCCGTAAACGGAGTTTTGGTCATCTTGCCTTTGAGACATGATTGGCAAGTGTCATAAGATGAAAATTCAAACGGATTTAAATATCCATCCTTATGCAACTTAGCTAGTCGTGTCGCCTTGATGTGACCCAGTCTGCAATGCCACAAGAAGGATTCGTTCAGTTCAGAACTCTTCCTCTTGTGTGTATTTGTTATGCTCAGAACTGTTGATTGATTTAGAACATAAATGCCATTGCATAACGTGCCTGATCCAACCAACTTTTGGTTACGGAAAATGTTCATAACATTGTCCAGTAATACAAAATTATATCCCTCTTTACTCAACAAAGAAACCGATATAATGTTGCATATCAGGTTCGGCATGTAATAGCATTCGTTCAGAACCAATGTATTACCAGTTGGTAATGCAAGGTGATATTCCCCGACAGTCTTAGCTGCAACAATTGCACCATTTCCAACTTTAATGTCTTTATCACCTTCTCCAAGTTCTCTACCTTTCCTAAGCGCATGTAACTGATTACATATATGGGATCCTGACCCGGTATCTAATACCCAGTACGTGGAGCAAATGAAGAAATAGTTCTCTGTAACGAACACACCCGAAGAAAATGCATCATCATGTACTTTCTTCAATCGGGTGGCATGGGAATCCTGGTATTCCCCTATATCCTGTTCAGTCCTATAACTCTTATAAGAAAGAACGGAACCAACGTTCCCCAGCACAGTATAACATGCGGGTTCGGTCAATATATCCATATTATTATCTTGATTAGGGCATGAAATGGTCGCTACCTGGAGAGAGAGAGAAGAAAACACTTTAGCGTATGCTCGTGCAAGATCAGATTGGTTATTATCTTATCTAATCAGGATGGCTCCCACTGGTTTTTATCAAATCTTCCTTCAAACGCTAAAAGGAAAGACTAGCCGGGATTAATTACACCCTACAACTTCGTCGATCTTTCAGCCAGGCCAGTGTCGGTACTTTGAGGGAGGTTCCCCGTGCTTTCGCACGGACCTAATTAAAGTAAACCTCGTTTTCCCAGAGGCGTAACCCCGTTGACACCTTTCTAGACACCTACTTGATCAGCTAATTGTAATGTGTAAAACTCTCCCAGGAGTAACTCTTACTCGCAGTGGGTATCGGGATCCAACTATCTCATAGAAGGTATGCAATCTCATTGCAAATTTCAACACTTGAAATTCTCGATAATGCTTTTGTCCCAAACGATCTATGACCTTGACAAGGTCAACAAACCATAGACCGTAAGTCAAGTTCAACCCGTCATTTCTTGATTGAATTAAACCCACCCGCACGATCCTTGACAAGGTCAACAAGGCCGTACGACTACCCTAATCCAATCTGCATCATATGCATAAGCAGATAAATACCGGTCAACTACCGCACACTGCGCCTTGACAAGGTCAACACATGCAGCACGAATACTAAACAGGACTTATCTGAAATGACGGAGGGCTACGACAGGTTTTTCTGAAAACCTATTGCGTAATGAACTTGATATCGTTGTAGAATTAAATGAATTTTTGAAATGGAGTGATTTTGAGGCTTTTCTAGTTTTGCTAAAGGGGTCACTCCCGGCGTAGGGATCGTCGGCCCTTTCCTCGTCGAATGAGGTGCAGGATATATCATATATATCACTGTGCAAAGCAGAAACTATAGAAGCAATCAAAAGTCAAACCGAGTGTATAGCATCTGCCAGTTATTGCTAAAGGAGTCACTCCGGTGAAGGGATCTCGGTCCTTTCCTCATCGAATAAGGTGCAGGATATATCACATATACCGCTGTGCAAAGCAAGAACTGTAACTACCTGTTTTATTTAAAATTTGATTCTACAACATCTTAGGTTTCTTTTCTTTCATTAATCACATTAATGATGTCCCATCATTTAAGTCACCTAAACATCATAGATAAATACGACGTACACTTATGCCATCCGCATTCGCCACGATGTCCCCTCGTGCACCGTTAGGTTAGGTAACTAACGACAGAGCAGGGCAGGGCTAGTGCGGGTGCAAAACATAAGTAACGTCTATATAATATATCATATATACTATATACTGTATCCATCAGAACATATCAAATGATCACATCACAGATATCGCAGCAGAAAAAAAACATATGAAATATTGGATATACTAGGACGTCCGTGTTTTCAATACGAGCCAGTATAAAACACGGATTCCGCGGTCGTGATGAATAGCCAATCCCACACCCCTAGACCCCTACGAGAGCGGCAAGCAACCCTACTAATTCTAGGGTTAGGAGACCCGGACTCGACTCCTCGAGATGGTCTCCCACTGGACCCTAGAACCCGGTTACTTGTGCTCCCCTCCTTGGGTCTATCCTAATGCGGAAAAGTAAATAATATACATCAACGGTGACATCTTCCGCTACCTGGAAGTGTCCTAATAAAAGAATATTACATACAAGTTTTTACATGAATGAAAATGAAAAACACTCATCTCACATAAAAAACCCCGGCTATTCAAACACGACGATCCAATATAACATATCCAGCAACACATAACATCACATGTCATCAACGTAAGTAAGTATGCATACCTCAATTGTCGTTGACGTATAGCAACGAAACCGGCGGTATCGACATACTACACTTACGGTCACAGAAAAGAAAGTGTAAAACTACAACAGTTGGAATCCGCAACCTCTTTAGACATCGCATGCCTAATCAAATGAAATACTTAGACATCACATGCCTAACAATTATAAACCCTGCATTTTAGTCTCATTATCGAAAACTCTTTTCAATATCAAGTGAAACTAAACCGCTAGATTTATAACATTCATTCAGTTATCTCATAACTGTTTGTGAATTCCAATTATTGTATCCCATTCCGGATAAATAGAAAATATTAAACTTTTCGATCGAACATTCGAACACCCAAGTTTTCCCGAAACCGATCAACACATGAAATAAGTTCAAAGACATTCACTTCATGCCTCAGTACCAACGGTCCAGCCGTAGAAAGGTCAAGCCAACGCCTCACATGTGGAACGCCGTACTGCCCCAAACCCGAAGGTTCAAAGTGTAGTTCAAGACGGTCACATAATCGAGTTAAGGTTTGTTGTCTTCTAGAGGGACCATCGCGTTACTTGCACTACTTAGAACGTCATTAAACTACGAAAAAGTCCAACAATTGGAAATTTCCCGGCAGGGGAAAGATTGGGTATTTATATCCGGTCGAACTTTTTAACATATTCTAAAATTTATCCGAAAAAATACATAGACAAAATTTGATAATCCGATCGAATCTTCGATTCCCTATACAACTCCAGAATACTCAACTCTTGAGTCATAATAAAAATACCCAGAAAATATAGCATTAAAATATAAGAATTACTGTGCAGAAACCAATAGGAGAAGAGACAAAATTGCCGCGGAACCGCCGCATTAGCCATGCTAATGCCGCGGTTCCGCCGCACTTTGGTGGAATAATGTGATCGTACTTCACTGTAATTCTTAGAAATTCCTGCTTAGTTTTCTGCATATTTTTAATTCACAAAAATCCAAATTTTCAGAAAATTTCCAGAGAGCATTTTGGAATTGAGGTTTTCGGTTCGATCGGGTTTCAAACGTCGTCTACACTTCGCCTAAGGCTCTAGCTAGGCTCTGATACCACTGTAGGTCAGGCAGCCACCCCATCCAATGGGGTCGCCGTGGCACCAACGGGTCCCTCAGCCGCTACTTTTTACGCATGCCCCCTCGCGAGGACTACAACCCACCAGAACACCTTCCGGTCTCGGGACACCCTGAGGGTAAGAGCCTATGCTTCGCCACACTGTCACACAGTGAGAACCCCCCATAGGTCGACATCCAATGCCTAGTAGCTCTGATACCACTGTAGGGTTCCTAGACACGCTAATGAGGTCTCACAAGGCATCAACCATGCCAATTTCAAATTTTACAAGTGCCGAGAAACCCTAATACGGATTCGTTGACTAGAGTTTAGGCGAAAAGTGAAACTAGTTAACATCTTAACTAAAAGAAAGAGGCTACAACCTTTGTAGATCCGGTTCTCCACTTCCTTAGCTTCACGTAGACGTCCCTTCGCTGTCCATCTCGAATCTCGGACTCTTGCATCGGCTTCATCGGAGAAATGGGCGGGCTAAGTCGTCGGCTTCGATGGCGAAGATGATCTATGTCGAGGCAACACAAGATCAAGCTCCAACTTCACTAAGTTGTGAAACTTGTGAAGAAAACACCCTATACTACTTGGCAAGAGGTAGAGAATGAAGAAATAGGAGGTGGGTTCACTTTAGAATTGGATTTGTCACTCATTTACTCAAGATGCCATTAAAGGAGTCAAGCTTTCTTCTTGAAGATGAAGAGGAATAAGAAGATAGAATATGATAAGTCTTAATTAAAAATGAAAATAATATGAATACTTATCATATACTAACTAAGGTCAAGTGTAGAGAGTAAACTAGGGTTAGGTGAATGGTTAGGTTAAGGAAATAAAACAAAATGGTCAACCTTTTCAACTCTTCATGAAGCTTCATGAAAGAACCAAGAAAAGCCACCATTTCATTTTACTTTTCCAAAATAAATGAACAAAATAAATAATTAAACAAAACCCTAACCATTCATATAACCATGGTTTAATCTTTACACAAACTCAAGTTAACATGTATCATCAAACATGATACAATTAAGTGCACACAAAAATATATCACATATACAATGTGCACATCAAGTGAGAAAATCCTTTTAAAGTGAACCAATACTAGTTAATGCAAAGTAATATATCAAATATATAATTATACATTAAATCAACAATTGATTCAATGATCCGGTCATGTCGCACATAACCGACTAGTATCCAATGTATCGACTTATCGAATCAATCTTTGATTCGATAACTAGGCTATATCGCATACAACCAATCGAAACATTCATCGCGAGAATGAAATACGGTATCACATACACGCATTATTCTCGGTCCCTCACATATCACATATGCGGTCCTATCTCGTTTCGCTTGAGCTAGGAAACCTCTGTGTAGGACTCTAAAGACTCGTCAATACGCCGGCAGCAGATGATGATCATATCAGGCACCCACAAGCCGCAAGCGGTCTGCTAAACGTAACGGCCACCCGGGTATTGAGCGATCAGAAGATCGACGAGCAAGCCCGCTCACTCTCCTGTGAATCCAACCAGTAACACTAACCGTACAGTCCGGTCTGTTCGTTTAATATGTCGCATATCAAGTCTAGGGGTGGTAAACGTCAGACCCAAATAACAGATAAGTCGTGCCGATGTGAGGCTCATAACGGGTCGAGAAACTACTGGTAACACTTACCAGTAAATCTCAGATCAGCCCTGGCCAGGGACTTCCCTGTTACGGCCAATCGAGCACAGCGCAACATCAACCACCAATACCGGGAGAGACGAAACCCCTCCTATCGCTCATTGCCTCCATGTGACTCGGGACTGTACCCAAAAACCACCGTTTTGCACGCCCTCATGGACGTGGTAAGGTAGAGATCAAAGCACAGTGGGAATCACACAAGACTCTATGACGATCTCGGGTCTACAGACTAACCTGCATAAGTGTCACCTGAGAACTGCCATCTGACGTGAGGTATAATACCATCTGGGAGTTCTCGGCGAGTCCGTCCAGTGTACCCAGTCTCCTCTGAGCACCCGTATACCATCTGATGTCAAACACCAATGGATATGGGATCATCCATAGCCATCTCATGGGTCGAGAAGCGTATACGCTAGTCTACACTGGTATATCGATGCTCCGTCTCGATACACCCACGACTAGGGACCTTGAAGGATGTACTTATGGACTACCATGTCCCCACTAGTATGATCTGCATCATAGTCCAGGCAGTCAAGTACACATCCTAAGGGCTTTACCAACATGTAACTAAAAGACCGTTTAAAGAGACTAGTATACATGTTAAGATAAAGAGTAACCAGATAGCATACTATCATATCGAGCAAGAAAGTCATCTCTATATATGTCCAAGCATCCAATATAATATACATCATCTGTACAATACTGGCCTCTAGGTCATACATACAACTAACACTAGTATTAGATTTGTTGGATTATTTTAGTCTCATCGTGTTCGCATTCAGTCGGAATGCGGGTATGTATATACAGGTGAGGGGTATCCTTGTAATCCGTCACGAGTTTACTTTAGATGTTGTCGTATCTTTTTATTGTTGCAAACATTTGGATTAATGTTTGCATATGGAAATTATGACCTAGAAATCATCATGAGGTGCTTTTATTGTGACACATGCAACCTAGTGACTCATGGTCTCTTTTATTGTGCATATATCACATTTTGTGATGGATTTGAATGATGAAATGAAAGGAAGAGAGAGAAGGGCAGCCATATCCCTTTGGGTTTGCTCTTGTATTATTCATGCTTGCTCTCATTTTTATCATACAACTCAAGAAAGAAAAGGCTTCCTCTTCTTCTTCTTCCTATAGCTCACAACCTCCATTAATGACATCATCTCTAACTTCCATCCATACACTCTCATGTGATGAGAATGAATGGATGCTAGAGACAAAGTGATCACACACATTCTCTACATCGCCTTGGACACGTCGGCTAGCGAACTTCGTGCCCGAGTTGCTTCGGACGAAGCGGGAGTCCGTAAAAAGTCTTGATGATGTGGTGCCCTTTCCGACGAGGAGATCGAGACCGGAGATGCCGTGAGGAGCTTAGGATGGTGGCCAAAGACCGAAGGTCGGGGATCGATCGGTATAGCCTTTCCAACCCTTCTCTATTTGCTAGTTGTAGGTTAATGGTTCGATCCGTGTTTTAAGCATACGATAGCGCCGGTTTCTAAGTTAAGAAAAAGTTTTCGTTTTCGCATTTTGGCCTCGGACAGACGGTCGGGGCGGTACCGTAGACTTACATGGTATCAGAGCCACGCCATTAACCTTTACTAGCTTGCTCTAACGTATTTAAAACATCGATCGACCGAATTTTCCAAAACCGCGATTCCAATTTGTGCAGTTTCTGTCGAAATTTTTTTGTCGTCGAAAAATTATTTTGAGTGTTGCAGAAATATGTGCAGGATTTTCTAAGAAATCTGTGAAAATTTGGTAGCCTGTTGCTACTGTTGCACCGCGGAACCGTGGCCTTACCCATATTTTGGCCGCGGTTCCGCCACCATTCTATGACATCACTGCACCAAATTTTGTACAATAGTCTCTAAGTTGGAATTGGGGTTTCTAGTAATTTTTGTTTTGGCCGAGATTATTTTGAGTACTGGGAATTGTACTTGGGGCCCACTTCGGGAAATTTTGTCGATCGAAAATTTTAAACATGTTAGTTCACAGTATTTACATTATATCTGCGACCGTGAATGTCATTCAAGCGGTAAATCATGTCTAATAGCTATAGTTCTTTTAGACGGATTTGCGAATATGACATTCACGTTGATGTTCTGCGTTGTGCTGTGATATTGTGGATTTGTCGTGGTGGATAGCCTGGATGCAATGGTAGTACAGTTTGGTTGTATTTGTACATTTGATATTGCGGGGCAAGCGTCCGACATGTGGACTGCCGTCACTGCCTGTTTGTATATTATTCTTTTGGGGAACGACCGGGCTGAGGTCGATGTACCCGTTGTATATATATTTTACTTTCTGTACTAGGATTACCCCAAGGTGGAGTGCACGGATAGCCGGGTTCTAGTGGGCAACGGGCCCGCATCTCATGGCTTTGAGACGGAGGGGGCTTCACTCTAGAATTGGCGGGCTATTCGCCGCACTCGTAGGGTGTATAGGTTGTCCCAAGGAGGGGTGCTCAAGTTACCGGATTCCGTGAAGTGCTGGGTGGTCCATTCACTTTGTTGAAGGGGGCTGCCACGCTTCAGGTTTTGGCGGGTAACTTGACGCGCCCGTAGGGGTCTAGGATTTCATTGCACAGGCTATCCACACGACCAGGGGAACGTCGGGTTTCAGTTGCGGCTCTGTGAAACCCGGGGCTTCCAGATTATCTGTATTGTTCTGTGATGCTTATTACATTTCTGTGATATTGCATTTTATTACGCCTGGAGCGATTATTATATATTTATATATATACTAGTAGATGTTGTATATGTTTTACACCCGCGCTAGTCCAGTCCCCGCTCTGTCGTTAGTTAAGTAACCTAACGGGTGATGACGGGACACAGTAGAGAATGCGGATGGCATATACGTACATAATATTTTTGTTCTTTTGTGGTGTGATTAATTAATGGGACTGCATTGATTCGGATCAATGCAAGCTAAACAAACCTGTTTGATGTTGTTGGAAAAATTTTCAAAAAAAAGCTATTATTGCAAGGACGTTCTCTTTTGTTTTGCACAGTGGTATTCGGTTATGAATATCACCTCAGTCGACGAGGTAAGGGCCGAGATCCCTTCACTGGGAGTGACCCCTCGGACTGAAGTCTGTGACAGGGTAATAACTTCACTATAGTCGATTGCTTTTTGCTTTGCATCGCAGTATTCAGTTGGAATATCCTGCACCTCATTCTACGGGGAAAGAGCCGAGATCCCTTCACCGGGAGTGACCTCTTTAGCAATGGTTTTCGCCACTATATTTATAAAAAGCTATCGAGTTCCTTCAATGATATCAAGTTCATTACGTTAAAGGTTTTTCGGATAAAACCTGCCGTAGCCCTCCATCTTTTTAGATTAGTGTTGCTTAGTATTCGTACTACGTTTGTCGTGCATTGCCGAGGTGTAGTGTTCGGTAGCTCTGTAATGTTTTTCTATCGCATGGATATGTGGATTGGTTAGGACAGTCATACGGTTATGTTGGCATTGTCAAGGACTCGTACGGGTGGGTTTTAACGCAATCAAGATAATGACGGGTTGAACTTGACTAGGACTTTTTGATATGTTGGCATTGTCAAGGTCACTTGGGTCCTAGGGGTAAAAACATACATCGGGAGTTTCTAAAGAAACTGAAACTTGCCAGGCATGCGCATACCTTCTGGAGTGTGATAACGTGAGTGGATTCCATCACGTTATCATGCGATGATAGTTGGATCCCGATTCCCACTGATGAGTTGGTTTACTCCTCGAGTGATCCCGATTAATTCTTATTTCAGGTTCGGAGGAGAATTTTAGGTTACAGTGGGAGGTTTCATTATTAGATAAATTGGCAACCATTATGATCTAGATTAGAGTGCACGCAGAGTGTTTCTTATCTCTCTCTCTTTGGCTGCGACCATGACCTGATCCTTGACTATGGCTTAGTAACCAAGTTAACCGAACTTTCTTAAAACACTGGCTTTTGAATTGTCTGAGTTGGGTACAGTCCCGAGCCACATGGAGGCAGTGAGCAGATCGGCATGGGTTTCATCTCTCCCGGTATTGGGGGTGAGATCGCGCTGTGTCCAGGAGAGCCATTACACGAAGTCCTTAGCCAAGGCATGAGATTTACTGGTAGGTATTCCAGTAGTATCTCAGGGTGTTCTGGGCTACACTCCGACACGACTTGTACCGCTTTTGGGGGTCTGACTTTTACCAACCCCTAGGCCCGCCATGCGATGCTCATAGACGAACGGATCGGACTGTACGGATATTGTCACTGACAGGCTCAGTAGGGTGTCAGGATGAGTTCGCTCATCGACCTCCCTTTTGGTCAATAACTGGTAGCCCATTACGTACAGTAGTACCACTGACGTACTACTGGTTAAATCCACAGCCAAAGTATTGACGAGTCTTTAGAGTCCTCCACAGACCGTTTCTCAAGTTTCGGGCGAAACGTTGTAGAGGCCGTATGATATATGGCAGGTTCGATCATATACGTGCAGTAGTGCACGGATCATGATCGGATGGATCATACTAGTGGGCTTTGGTTTAAGCCGGATCCTAGTATTAGATTTGTTGGATTACTTTAGTCTCATCGTGTTCGCATTCAGTCGGAATGCGGATGCAGGTATGTATATATAGGTGAGGGGTATCCTTGTGATCCGTCACGAGTTTACTTTAGATGTTGCCGTATCTTTTTATTGTTGCAAACATTTGAATTAATGTTTGCATATGGAAATTATGAGCTAGAAATCATCATGAGGTGCATTTATTGTGACACATGCAACCTAGTGACTCATGGTCTGTTTTATTATGCATATGTCACATTTTGTGATGGATTTGAGTGATGAAATGAGAGGAAGAGAGAGAAGGGAAGCCATATCCCTTTGGGTTTGCTCTTGTATTATTCATGCTTGCTCTCATTTTTATCATACAACTCAAGAAAGAAAAGCCTTCCTCTTCTTCTTCTTCCTCTAGCTCACAACCTCCATTAATGGTATCATCTCTAACCTCCATCCATACACTCTCATATGATGAGAATCAATGGAAGCTTGAGACAAAGTGATCACACACATTCTCTACATCGTCTTGGACACGTCGGTTAGCGAACTTCGTGCCCGAGTTGCTTCGGACGAAGCGGGAGCCCGTAAAATGACTCGATGATGTGGTGCCCTTTCCGACGTGGAGATCGAGAATGGAGATGCCGCGAAGAGCTTGGGATGGTGGCCAAAGACCGAAGGACAGGGATCGATCGCTATAGCCTTTCCAACCTTTCTCTAGTTTCTAGTTGTAGGTTAATTGTTCGATCCGGATTTTAAGCATACGATAGCGCCGGTTTCTAAGTTAAGAAAAAGTTTTCGTTTCCGCATTTTGGCCTCGGACAGACGGCCGGGACGCTACCGTTGACTTACAATCAATATGTCAGCAGTAGGTGATGATCACATCAGTCACCCATAAGCCATCAGCGGTACTAGCTGGACGTAATGGCTACCCAGGTATTGAGCTATTAGAAGATGAACAAGCAAGCTTGTCCAAACTCCCCTGAAGCCTATAAGTAACACTTACCGTAAAGTCCAGTCTCTTCATCTGATATATCGCATATTGAGTCTAGGGGTGGTAACGTCAGACATAAGTCATGCCGATGTATGGCTCATAACGGATTAAGAAACTAATGGTAATTCTTACCAGTAAATCTCATCTGCAGCCCTGTCCAGAGACTTCCAGTTATAACCAATCGAACATAGCGCAACATCAACTCCCAATATCGGGAGAGACGAAACCCCTCCTATCGCTCACTGCCTCCATGTGACTTGGGACTGTACCCAAAATCCACCTGTTTGCACAACTCCTTTGATCCATGGTAGGGAGGAAATCAAAGCATAGTGGGAGCCACACAAGACTCTATGACGATCTCAGGTCTACAGACTAACCTGTACTAGTGTCACCTGAGAACTGCTATCTGACGATAAGTACAATACCAACTAGGAGTTCTCGGCGAGTCATGTTCGGTATACCCATTCTCTAATGAGCACATGTGTACAATCTTTGATGTCACACACCAATGGTTTTGGGATCAACCATCGTCCCATACAGGGTCAAGAAACATAAACACTAGTCTACTCTGGAATATCGATGTCCTGTCTCGATATCCCCTCACTAGGATCTGTTAAAGGATGTACTTTTCAACCACCCTAGCCCCACTAATATGATCTGCATCATAGTCCTGATAGTTAAGTACATATCCTGAGTGCTTTATTAACATGTAAAAGACAGACAGTATAATAATATCAGTCTACATATTAAGATAAAGGCAACTAGATAGCATATTATCATGTCGAGCAAGAAAGTCCTTTATATATATGTCCAAGCATCTACTATATCATACAATAATGGCCTCTAGGGCATACATATTCCTAACAATCTCCCACATGCACTAAGGTCAGTTGTTGTAGTATCTCATACCTAGCATGCTAAAAATTCTCTCGATTAGCATCTGGGGAGGGCCTTGGTGAGTGGATCCACTGTGTTATCCTCTGTGTCAACTCTCTTGACCTCGATCTCCCAGAGATCTACTATCTCCCTGATCAGGTGATACCGCCTAAGAATATGTCTGGATCACTGATGGGACCGGGGTTCCTTGGCCAATGCCACAGCTCCATTATTATCACAATACACAGGTATTGGATGCTCAATGGATGGAACCTCACCAAGTTCATCTTATGAGCTTCTTCATCCAGACTGCCTCTTTGGAAGCATCGTTGGTAGCAATGTATTCAGCCTCCATCGCCGAGTCTGCTATGGTATCTAGCTTGGAACTTTTCCAACATACCGCCCCTTTATTGAGGGTGAAGACTGTTAGTTATATGTATGCCCTAGAGGCCATTACTGTACATACGATGTATATTGTGGTGGATGCTTGGACATATATAGGGAGGACTTTCTTGCTCGACATGATAGTATGCTATCTGGTTGCTCTTTATCTTAACATGTACTATGATAGTGTCTATGTTACATGTTGATAAAGCCTTTAGGATATGTACTAGACTACTGGGACTATGATGAGATCATACTAGTGGGGCCACGGTAGTCGACGAGTACATCCTATAACTGTTCCTAGTCGAGGGTGTATCGAGACAGGGCATCGATACACCAGAGTAGACTAGCGTATACGCATCTTGACCCATATGATGGGCGATGGATAATCCCATATCCATCGGTGTTTGACATCAAGGATGGTGTACGGGTGCTTAGTAGAGACTGGGTATACTGGACGGACTCGCCGAGAACTCCCAGATGGTGTTATACCTCACGTCAGATGGCAGTTCTCTGGTGACACTGGTACAGAGTAGTCTGTAGACCCGAGATCATCATAGAGTCTTGTGTGATTCCCACTGTGCTTTGATTTCCATCATACCACATCCAAGAGGGTGTGCAAAACGGTGGCTTTTGGGTACAGTCCCGAATCACAAGGAGGCAATGAACGAAAGGAAGGGATTCGTCTCTCTCGGTATAGGGAGTTGATGTTGCGCTGTGTTCGATTGGCTATAACTGGAAATCCCTGGCCATGGTTGCTGAGATTTACTGGTAAGTGTTATCAGTAGTTTCTCGAACTGTTATGGACCTCATATCGACACGACTTATCAAGCTACTGGGGTCTGACGTTTACCACCCCTAGGCGAGATATGCGACATATCAGACGAAGAGACCGGACTGTACGGGAGTGTTACTGACTGGATTCGCAGGAGAATGTACAGGCTTGCTTGTTGATCTTCTGATCGCTCAATAGCTGGGTGGCTGTTACGTTTAGCTGACCGCTTGCAGCTTGTGGGTGTTTGATATGATCATCACCTACTGCCGACGTATTGACGATTCTTTAGAGTCCTACAAGAGGTTTCCTGGCTCGGGAAAAATGGAGTAGGAGCACATATGTGATATGTGCGGGACCGAGAACAATACGTGTATGTGATACCGTACTAGATTCTCGCGTCATGTTATATCGGCCGGGTATATGTGATATAGCCGGGTCATCGGATCAAGTGTTGATTCGATGAACTGATACAGATTATATTAGTTGGTTATTTGTGAAATAGCCGGATTATCGGATCAAGTATTGATTCGATAATTCAATGTATAATTATATATTTGATATATTATATTACATTAACTAATATTAGCTCACTTAAAGATTCTTTTTCTCACTCGGGTAATACATTGATATATATATGTGATATATGTTAATTGTATTATTATTTTTGTTACAATAAATATTGTATATGTCATATATAATATTGTAACATGTCATGGTTATAAATGCAACATGTTTTGTGGAGTTTAAATGTGGTTAAGGTTTGGATTAGGGTTAAGCTTGCTTGAAGCTTTCAAGAAGGTTCTTGAGCTTTGACTTTGACTTGGATATTTTGTGATATTTCTTTAACCCAACCCAACCCTTTAACCATAGTTGTTTCTCTACATGGGTTAAGTCTTCATACTTAACCCATAGTTGCATTTCTAACCTCACTAGAGTTTCATTATTCATCACAAAAGAAATAGATCATCTTCTTCCTTCTTCTTCTTCTTTGCATGAAAAGCTTTCTAGTTTTTTATGTTGTGATGAAAATGAGTGAGATCAAGAAAATAAATGAGAGCTAAATTCCTACTTCATCATCCTAATCTATCCTTGCCATTTAGATTAGGGTGTTCACTTAATTTGTGAGTGAGAGCTTATGTTAAAGAAACTTCAAGGTAGATCATCTTTGTTATCGAAGATCGGAAGCAAGCTTGCATCTTTCTCTTCGTGGAGCCTCTCTAGAGTCTGGGTACTCGATGATCGCAGCGAAGGGACCTCAACACAGAGCTTTAGAAGTGAAGGACCGGACTACAAAGGTTGTAATCCCAAACTCTTAGTGTTAAAGTGTTTAACATGCTTTGTTTCCCCTAATCTATAGTTTAAAGATCTTGGTTAGGGTTGTTCGGCATGTCTAAATTTTAAATCGGGCATGATTGATGCCTTGTAGACCCTTGTGAGAGTGCCTAGTAACTCTACTGTGGTATCAGAGCCAAGCTAAAGCTTTATGCGAAGTATAGGCGAAATTTAAAGCCCGATTGAACTCCGAATACCCGTAAAACCCTAGTTTCTGGAAAAAATTTCAAAAGTTGACATTTTTCATATTAAAAATGCTCAGAAAATTCAGCAGGTAAATTGTATGGGTTACTGTAAAAAACGACCCCAAAATACCTTTATTGCCCCGTGGAACCGCGGTCGTACCCTTTCTTGCGCGACGGTTCCGCGGCGCTACAATGGACTTTGGGTTGCATTTTTGCACAGTAATATCCGTAGGTATTTTTGCATGTTTCTGGGAATTTTTAATTCTTACTCAAGTGTTGAGTTTTCTGGGTTGTATTGGGGACTCGTTGATTCGATCGGAAAGTATAACTTCTTTTAGTTTGTCCAGGTAATTTTTAGAACGTGTTAAAAAGTTCGAACGGATATCAATAACTCACTTCTTCCCCTGCCGGAAAATTTCCAAGTGTTGGATTTTTCCGTAGTTTAAGAACGTTCTTAGTCATGCAAGTAACGCGGTGGACCCTCTAGAAGAACACAAACCTTAACTCGATTATGTGATCGTCTGAACCGCCTCTAAACCTTAGGGTTTGTGGCAGTACGGCGTTGCCACATGTGAGGCGTTGGTTTGACCCTTCTACGGCTGGACCATTTGTACTGTGGCATGTGATGGATATTTTTTGGACTCCGCTCAAGTGTTGAGTTATTTGGGAAATCTTGGGTGTTTGTTTATTCGATCGAAAAGTTTAACATTGTCTATTTATCTGGAATGTGATACAATATTTGGAATCCACAAGTAGTTATGAGATAACTAATTTGAATGTTATAAATCTAGCACTTTAGTCTCAGATGATTAGTTGCCACGTGATTTTGATGCGATCAAAAGTCCGTTGCAATCACGTAGTGTACGCGGATACTCGCCGGGTAAACTTAATAGATAGCCACACCCCAAAGCCCCGACTAAGTGACTGTAGGAGAACACCGTCGCCAAAAGCATCCGTTCGGGTGCTCGCGGCAGCGATGTTCCGCCTTAGTGCACTTCGTCGATGGCATCCAGGGGTGCGGGCGTCTACTAAAGTTTGCGACGAGCATTCGATCAGGATGTCGGGAATCTTGTTGAATTGCCCGACTTGATATTGAAAAGAGTTTTCAATAATGAGACTAAAATGCGGGGTTTAAAATTGTTAGGCATGCGATGTCTAAGGAATTCATTTGGTTAAGCATGCGATGTCTAAGGAGGTTGCGGATTCCAACTATTGTAGTTTTACACTTTCTTTTCTGCGACCGTAAGTGTAATATGTGGTGTATCACCGTTTTCGTTGCTATATATCAACGACAATTAGGATACGCATATTTACTTACGTTGATGATATGTGATATTATGTGTTGCTATGATATATTATATGGGATCGTCGTGTTCTAAATAGATGGTGGTTTTATGTGAGATGAGAGTTTTTCTTTTTCATTCATGTAAAATTCATTTGTATGTAATATTCTTTTATTTGGGCACTTCCGGGCTGAGGATAATGTCACCATGGTATATTATTTATTTTTCCGCATTATGTAGACCCGAGGAGGGGAGCACAAATAACCGGGTTCTAGGATACAGTGGGAGACCATCTCGAGGAGTCGAGACCGGGTCTCCTAACCCTAGAATTGGCAGTGTTGCTTGCCGCTCTCGTAGGGGTCTAGGGATGTGGGTTTGGCTATTCATCGCGACCGTGGAATCCGTGTTTTATACAGGCTCGTATTAAAAACACGGACCTCCTAGTATATCCAATATTTCATATAATTTCTTCTACTGCAATGTTCTGTGATGAGATCATATTACTGCCTGAGACGAATGTTTATATTATATATATTATATATATGTTATATTGCAGATTTCGTTTCAAATGTGATGCTTGTGAAGCATAAATAAAATGGGACTTCATTAATAAGATTAATGAAAATAAAAGAAACCTAAAGATGTTGTAGAAACTTGTTTAAAAACTGGTAGCTCTAGTTCTTGCTTTGCATGGCGGTGTTCCTTGTAGAACATCCAGCCTCTTATTCAATAAGGAAAGAGCCGAGATCCCTTCACCGGGAGTGGCCTCTTTAGCGAAACTAGCAGATGCTACAAACTCGGTTTGTCTTTAGATTGTTTCTATAGTTTTTGCTTTGCATAGTGATATTTGTGAAATATCCTGCACCTTATTCGATAAGGAAAGAGCCAACGATCCCTTCACCGGGAGTGACCTCTTTAGCAAAACTAGAAAAGGCCTCAAAAACATTCCTTTTAAATTCACTCGATTCTACAACGATATCAAGTTCATTACGCAAAGGGTTTTCTTAAAAACTGTCGTAGCCCTCCGTCATTTCAGATAAGTAATAGTTAGTATTCGTGCTGCATTTGTTGACCTTGTCAAGGCGTAGTGTGCGGTAGCTGATTACCGCTTATCTGTATAGCATATGATGCGATTGGATTAGGGTAGACGTACGACTTTGTTGACCTTGTCAAGGGTTGTGCGGGTGGGTTTAATTCATATCAGGAAATGACGGATTGAACTTGACTTGCGGTCTATGTTTTGTTGACCTTGTCAAGGTCATAGATCGTTCAGGGCAAAAAAATATTGGGAATTTCAAGAGTTGAAATTTGCAATGAGATTGCATATCTTCTATGAGATAGTTGGATCCCGATACCCGCTGCGAGTAAGAGTTACTCCTGGGAGAGTTTTACACATTACAATTAGCCGATCAAGTAGGTGTCTAGAAAGGTGTTAACGGGGTTACGCCCCCGGGAAAACGAGGTTTACTTTAATTAGGTCCGTGCGAAAGCACGGGGAACCTCTCTCAAAGTACCGGCACTGGCATGGCTGAATGATTGGCAAACTTGTAGGGTGTAATTAATCCCGGCTAGTCTTTCCTTTTAGGATTTGAAGGATGATGTGACTAAAACAGTGGGAGACATCCTGATTAGATTAATTGATAACCAATCTAATCTTGTAAAAGCGCACGCTGAGTGTTTTTTCTTCTCTCTCTTTCCTGGTAGAGACTATGTCACGCCTTAATAAGATAATAATACGGATGTATTGACCGAACCCACTTGTTATACCGCGCTAAGGAATGTTGGTCCCACTCCAACTTATAATTGTTATAAGACGGAGCAGGAAATTGGGGATTACCAGAATTCCCGTGCGGCCCAAACGAAGAAAGTGCATGCAGATGCATCTTCTTCGGGTGTGTTCATTACAGAGAACTGTAAGTCCACGTTGCCCACCCCGGTGCTTACGGGGAGGCGGAAAACATAATAAAAATTGGATTTTTATCAACTATAGGAACAATGGACCAAACTTAAAGGATCTTTGCTAAACAAAAACAAGCTAACCCTAACTAGTAACTAGCTAAGTGATGGAAAGGTTATACCTTGAGCTCAAAGTCCTTCTCTCCTTGCTCCTTGGAATGGTAGAAAGAGGTCACCTTGCTTGTCTTCTCTCGTCAAAGCAGGATCCACCCGAAAGCATCGACCTTTAGCTTCAACTCCAAGCTAGGAGTAACTAGAATGCAAGAAATGCTAAGACTTGAACCCTAGAAGAGAGTAGAGAAGATCAAGTGAAGGTTTTTCTCAAGCTTTTTGTTTCTCAACACATGAGAGGGAGAGAGCTTGAGGGAGAGGATGAGCAAGAGAGAGAAATGATATGAGGGAATGAATTATTAGTGAGCCATTCTCACTAATATGTGTGTAATATTTTAATTCAATAATTAGCTAGAAAATTGTCATGGTTTAATCAAGATGTGACCATTATCATTTCAATATTAATGCAAATTGCAAGGATCAAAGAGCATCTTCCAAATGAAATGATTATGGTCAAGTTGTCAACTTGGTCAACAAGTCAATGAAGTCAAATGGTCAACAACAACAACCATGCACAATAATTAAGCTAATTATCAATTAACAATAATACACACAAAAGCAATAGGGTTAATAATGACAATAGTCATTAACCCTAAACAAGGTCCTCTCCCTCAATCTCATGCAATTGTGCATACGCACCCGCATTCGTGATCCGAGGAACACGAATACACTGAGAAAAACCAATCTCAAATCATATACTAGGATCCGGCTTAAACCAAAGCCCGCTAGTATAAACTGTCCGGACAGCAAACGTGCACAAGTGCGCGGATGCGAACGAACCCTGTCGCAAAACCATGCGACCTCTACTCATTTTGCCTAAAGGCTAATAGCTCTCTATGTGGGACTCTAAAGACTCGACACTACGCTGGCAGTGGGTTTAACCACAGACCGCAAGCGGCACTAGCTGTACGTAACGGTCCCCAGGTAGATGTCGATAAGAAGACTGACGAGGTGAACCCCATCTGCACTCCTACTGAGCCTGTATGTGACAGTCTCCGTACAGTCCGGTCTGTTCGTCTGATACATCGCATGGCGGGCCTAGGGGGCGGTGAACGTCAGTCCCCTAATAGAGGTACAAGTCGTGACGGAGTGTAGCCCAGAACACCCTGAGATAACATTGGAAGCCTACCAGTATATCTCTCGCTTGCCCTGGCCAGGGACTACTCGTGTAATGGCTCTCCTGGACACAGCGCGATGTCAACCCCCAATACCGGGAGAGACGAATCCTGTCTAACCGTCACTGCCTCCAAGTGCTTCGGGACTGCACCCAAAAACTACCTGTTTGCACGACTCCTTTGAGCCGTGGTTGGGTAGTAATCAAAGTGTAGTGGGAACACACTCGAGGCGAAGTGACAGTGTCAAGTCAGCGGACTAAGCTGTACTCATGTCACCTGGGAACTGATAACTGACGATAGGTATATTACCAACCAACAGTTCCCGACGAGTCCTGTCCAGTGTACTCGTAACCTAACGAGCACCCGCATACTATCCTAAGTACGACGTACTAACGGCTGTGGGACAGACCGTCTCCCATACTGGGATGAGAAGCGCATACGCTAGTCTACTCCAGAGTATCGATGCCCTGTCTCGATAGTCCAATGACCAGGGACCTGTATAAGGATGTGCTTATAGATTACCCAGCTCCCACGAGTGCGAGCGCCATCACAACGCTGGTAATCAAGCAAAGATCCTAAGGGCTCTACTAATATGTATACCAGCAATATGCTAAAAGAAACACATGCACATATTAAAGCAGAGACAAACCAAGTAGCATACTACCATTTCGAGCAAGATTGTATATACAACTGTGAATATCCCAAGCTTCCATTAAGCAATATACAAACTAGTATGATACAGTAATGGCCTCTTGGGCATATACACTAACAATCTCCCACTTGCACTAAGGCCATGCACTGGCGTATCGAAGACCTATCATCTCGATCAGCCGCTCGAACTGAGTCTGGGGCAAGGCCTTGGTGAATGGATTTGCTGTGTTATCCTCTGATGCAACTCTCCGGACCTCGATCTCCTGGCGATCCACAATCTCCCGGATCAGGTGATACCGCCTTAAGATGTGTCTGGATTTCTGATGGGACCTGGGTTCCTTCGCTAAAGCTATAGCCCCGTTGTTGTCGCAATACAGAGGTATTGGGTCAACAATGGACGGAACCACCTGAAGTTCTTTCAAGAACTTCCTCATCCAGACAGCTTCTTTCGCGGCATCAGATGCAGCGATGTATTCCGCTTCCATAGTCGAGTCAGCAACGGTTTCCTGTTTGGAGCTCTTCCAACACACCGCCCCTCCATTGAGGGTAAAGACAAAACCCGACATGGACTTGGAATCATCCTTGTCACTCTGGAAGCTGGAGTCAGCAAAGGCCTCAATCTGCAGGTCTTTTCCGCCATACACCAAGAACATCTCCTTAGTCCTTCTCAGGTACTTGAGAATGTTCTTTACTGCTATCCAATGTTTCTCCCCAGGGTTTGACAGATACCTGCTTACCACACTCAGTGCATAAGCCACATCCGGTCTGGTACACAACATCGCATACATTATAGAGCCTACCGCAGAAGCGTAGGGTATAATAGACATGCGATCCCTCTCCAAATCAGTCTTGGGAGACATCTCTTTGGAGAGGGTGATCCCGTGACAAGCCGGTAGATTACCGCGCTTGGAATCTTCCATACTGAATCTCTTCAGTATGGTGTCGATGTACCTGGACTGTGAGAGTCCTAATATCCTCTTGGATCTGTCACGGTAGATCCGGATACCCAAAATGTATGAGGCATCACCCAGGTCTTTCATGGAGAACATGTGTGACAAGAACCCCTTGACAGATTGTAGCATAGGAATGTCATTTCCTATTAAGAGAATGTCATCCACGTATAAAACGAGGAATACTACAGTTCTCGCTACAAATCTACAATAGATGCATGGTTCATCTGGATTTTTGATAAAGCCAAATTCTTTAACCGTCTCATCAAAACAGATGTTCCAACTCCGCGATGCCTGCTTGAGTCCATAAATGGACTTGAGCAACTTGCACACCTTTCCGCTGCTCCCACCCTGAATGAAACCCTCTGGCTGGTCCATATAGACACACTCCTCTAAATGACCATTTAGAAAAGCTGTCTTTACGTCCATCTGCCAAATCTCATAATCGTGGAAAGCAGCGATGGCAAGAAGGATCCGAATGGATTTCAGCATAGCTACTGGAGAAAAGGTTTCATCATAGTCCAAACCAGGTCGCTGACGAAAACCCTTTGCTACCAGTCTAGCTTTATAGGTTTCAACCTGTCCATCTACACCAATCTTCCTTTTGAAGATCCACTTGCATCCTACGGGTTTTACCCCGTCTGGAGCAACGTCCAACGTCCATACTTTGTTGGTGTACATGGACTCCATCTCGGTCCGCATTGCATCCATCCATTTTACCGAGTCGACGCTCTGAATGGCTTGCTGGAAGCTAGTAGGCTCATCACAATCTATGATGCAGTCCTCTCTATCCCCGTCAATGAGAAAACCGTAGTACCTCTCGGGCGGATGAGACTGCCTACTACTCCTGCGGAGTGGCGTAGGAATGTCCTGTTCTTTTGAACCTTCTGGTTCCACTAAGCTTTCAGTAATAGTTTGTGGTTCTGGAATTTCTTCCAGTTCTATTGCGCTCCCACTTATTTCTTTTTCTAAAAACTGATGTTCCAGAAAATGGGCATTACGAGAAACAAGGACCTTTTGTTCCTCTGCGTAATAGAAAAGATACCCCCTGGAGTTCTTTGGGTATCCCACAAACTTGCACAGTACTGAGCGTGCCTCGAGCTTGTCCGTATGCTGCTTTTTGACATAAGCTGGAAATCCCCAAATCTTCAAGTATTGAAGATAGGGTTTCTTCCCACTCCATAACTCATATGGTGTGGTAGGCACAGTCTTAGTGGGAACACGGTTCAAAAGATATGCAGCTGTTTCTAGCGCATATCCCCAGAACGATCGCGGTAACTCAGCGTTACTCATCATGGACCGTACCATATCCAATAGGGTTCGGTTCCGTCTCTCCGATACACCGTTATGTTGCGGAGTGTATGGAGTAAGCTGAGAGAGAATTTCATTCTCTTTTAAGTAATTCAGGAATTCGGCACTTAAGTATTCTCCTCCTCGATCCGATCTTAGGATCTTGATACTCTTGCCTGTTTGTTTTTCTACTTCATTCTTATATTCCTGGAACTTATCAAAAGCTTCGGATTTATGCTTCATTAAGAAGATATGTCCGAATCTTGAGAAATCATTCGTAAAAGTAATGAAGTAAGAAAAACCGCTTCGCGCATGTGTAGACATTGGACCGCACACGTCGCTGTGTACGAGTCCCAAGAGCTCGCTCGCTCTTTCTCCATGTCCAGAAAACGGAGCCTTTGTCATCTTTCCTTTGAGACAGGATTGATAAGTTTCATACGATTGATATTCGAACGGATCTAAATATCCTTCAGTATGTAACTTAGTCAATCTTCTCTCATTGATGTGACCCAGTCTACAATGCCATAATAAAGTTTTATTAATTTCTAGAGACTTTCTTTTGTGTGTATTCTGGATATTGAAAACCTGTGGTTGGTTTAAAACGTATATACCGTTGTTCAATGTACCTGACCCAATCAAAACTTGATTAAGGTGAATGTTCACTACATTACTTACAAATGCAAATTCATAACCTTCTTTAGATAATAAAGATACAGAAATGATATTACAGGTTGCATTTGGTACATAATAACAACTACGCAAAACCAAAAAGTGTCTATCTGATAATCCCAGGTGATAGTCCCCCACGGCCTCAGCATCCATGCTAGCACCGTTCGCAACTCTGAGGGTCATGTCACCTGCCTTCAAAACTCTACGCTTTCTCAGCGCCTGCAAAGAATTACAGATATGAGATCCTGATCCGGTATCCAATACCCAGGATGTAGAGTTTATTGATAGACAGTTTTCAATAACATACACACCTGAAGCTGAAGTTGCAACTCGCTTCAAATCCTGTGTTCTGGCTTTCCAAGCCTTGCAATCCTGTTTCCAGTGACCACTTTTGTGACAATAGAAGCATTCTTCCTTCCCCACCAGCTTCCCTGCTACTTTTGTTGCTTTACCCTTTCCCTTCGTATCCACTTTACCGACACCGCCTCTTGGTTTGGCGGGGGCTTTCTTCTTCTTGCCCTTGGCTTTCGCCCTGGACCTAGAAGAGGAAGATCCTCCTACAAACAAAGTGGATGTCTCCCTACCCTTCTGTAGGGTGCCTTCAGCAGTCCTCAACATGTTCAGAAGTTCGGCAAGTTCAACCTCCTTTCCTTGCATGTTGAAGTTAAGAATGAACTGGGCGTAAGTGGAAGGAAGGGACTGGAGAATCAAATCGGTATAGAGTTCATTCTCCAACGTGGTCCCAAGGTCCGCGAGCTCCTCTATGTAGCCGATCATCTTAAGCACTTGGTCCGCTACCGATGATCCGACGGCCAACCTTGCCGAAAAAAGCTTCTTCGACACTTCGTATCTAGCGATACGAGACTGCTCTCCATACAGTTCTTTTGTATGGAGAAATATGGACTCTAGGTCCATATTCTCGTGCCTCCTCTGATGTTCGTTGTCCATCGAGGCTAGTACGAGGCATCTGGCCCTCGCGCAATCTATCTCCCATGTCTTACGAATTTCTACATCCGCGACGCTGGAGGTGGGACCTGGGACAGGGGGAGCTTTGGTGGTAAGTATATACCCCAGCTTGTCATAAGTGATAGCCATCTTGACATTCCTGAGCCAATCTTTGTAGTTTGGCCCTGTCAATATATTTTTATCTAACAGTAACTTAAGTCCGGTCATGTTGAATGGTCGCTGCAATTAGGAGAGAGAAAAGAAACACTTTAGCATGATGCTCTTGCAAGTTTAGAGTGGTTTTTAGTTTGTCTAAACTGGATGGCTCCCACCGTTTCTCGAATCCCTTCTCAAACCATAAAGAAAAGGATTAGCCGGGATCATTCTCACCGTACAATACTTGCTTAACCGTTCAGCCAGGCCAGTGTCGGTACTTCGAGGGAGGTTTTCCAACGCTTTCGCGAAGTTCCTTAATTAAGTAACCTCTTTTCCCTGTGGGCGTAGCCCCGCTAACACCTTTCTAGGCACCTACTAGGTTTATAGCATTGATCGTTAAGTGAGAGTTTTCCCGAGGAGTAGCATATACTCACAGTAGGATCGGGATCCAAATATCATCGCGTGATAAAACCGAAGGAATCCTACCAGAATTATCACACTCCAAATGGTATGCAACGCTAGCAAGTTTCAGTACTTATGAAACTCCCGATGTGGATTTTTGCCCCATGCTCTTATGACCTTGGCGTGAGGTCAAAATGTCATAAGTCACATGTCAAGTTCTTCCCATCATTATCCTGGTTAATTTGAACCCACCCGTACCTACCCTTGACGTAGGCCAAAACGGCAGTACGACTGTCTCAAATCAACGCATTCTATCTATGTAACGGATAAATATCCGGCAGCTACCAATCACTATGCCTTGGCGTGAGGTCAAAATAAATAGCTTGAATACTACCGAATATTTAACCGAAATGATGGAGGGCTACGGATGGTTTTGGCGAAACCGCGAACGTAGTGAACTTGATATAATCGATGGAACGAGATAGCTTTTAAAAGGAGTGGTTCAAGCTCCGCGTTTAAAAGTTTAGTTTTGAAAAGAACCGAGTGGTTTTCAAAGTGTTCCATTCGACTTTTACTTGGTTTATTTCTTGCATTAGTTCTTTTAATGCGTCCCATCATTTAATCCTACCATTGCAGAAAACAGCCAAAATATTACGTACGCTTATGCCATTCGCATTCGCCACGGGGCCCCGTCATCACCCGTTAGGTTACTTAACTAACGACAGAGCGGGGGCTGGGCTAGCGCGGCTGTAAAACATAAGCAACGCCTAAATAGTTATTATATATAAATATATAGCAATGATAGACATTACAGATCACAGATGAATACATTGGATATACTGGTAATCCGCAATGCGTTCGAGCCTGCAACGTAAAGCGGATTACACGGTCGCGGTGAATAGCCAATACCCCACCCAAGACCCCTACGGGTGCGGCAAACTACCCGCCAAGCACCCGAAGCGAAGCAACCTCCCTCACCACCGTGAGTAGGCCACTCGGCGCTTCGAGATACCCGGTAGTTTGTGCACCCCCTCCATGGGTCTATCCTAGGAGCAAAAACAGTAAAAAGATTTATACAATGACGGCTACAACCCCGACCCGGTTGTGCGGCCATACAAATAATATTATTACATCAATTTACATGTTACAAATGAATGAAAGAAAAATAAAGCTCATCTCACATCCACCCCGGCCATTCACCCGCGACAATCCAATCCATTCATATCCACAAACCAATAACAATCACAGATCACAGAGATGTATAACCCCGACTAATCGACTTATAGCGATTAGCCGACGTTCAATACATGCAAGCATCACAGATATAACCGATATAGTTAAAGTGTAGTGAAGTTCCGGAAAAATACGGATTTATAGGCCCCCAAAAGTAAATTTTAGTTCTGGAAAATCTGGGCACATATAACATATCCTAAAAATCCCAAAACCAACACAGAAACACACTGCACCAAAATCGAAGCAGAGAGGGGACAAGACGGCGGCGGTTCCGCGGCAAGAGCTTCCTATTGCCGCGGATCCGCGGTCCTTTGGTCGCCTCTCTGGTTCGTCTTTGGTGGTTTTCTACACAAAACCCTGAGATAATTTTTGGTGAGTAAAAATTTTATTTTGACCAGAAAAAAAAATAACAGAAACTTAGGGTTTTGCGAGTTTGGTTTTTCGATTTTCCGGTTTCGAAACTTCGTTACACATTACTACTTAGCTAGTTTATGTTTAGTTAGGCTCTGATACCACTGTAAGTCCACATTGCCCACCCCGGTGCTTACGGGGAGGCGGAAAACATAATAAAAATTGGATTTTTATCAACTATAGGCAACATGGACCAAGCTTTAAGGATCTTTGCTAAACAAAAACAAGCTAACCCTAACTAGTAACTAGCTAAGTGATGGAAAGGTTATACCTTGAGCTCAAAGTCCTTCTCTCCTTGCTCCTTGGAATGGTAGAAAGAGGTCACCTTGCTTGTCTTCTCTCGTCAAAGAAGGATCCACCCGAAAGCCTCAACCTTTAGCTTCAACTCCAAGCTAGGAGTAACTAGAGTGGAAGAAATGCTAAGACTTGAACCCTAGAAGAGAGTAGAGAAGATCAAGTGAAGGTTTTTCTCAAGCTTTTTGTTTCTCAACACATGAGAGGGAGAGAGCTTGAGGGAGAGGATGAGCAAGAGAGAGAAATGATATGAGGGAATGAATTATTAGTGAGCCATTCTCACTAATATGTGTGTAATATTTTAATTCAATAATTAGCTTGAAAATTGTCATGGTTTAATCAAGATGTGACCATTATCATTTCAATATTAATGCAAATTGCAAGGATCAAAGAGCATCTTCCAAATGAAATGATTATGGTCAAGTTGTCAACTTGGTCAACAAGTCAATGAAGTCAAATGGTCAACAACAACAACCATGCACAATAATTAAGCTAATTATCAATTAACAATAATACACACAAAAGCAATAGGGTTAATAATGACAATAGTTATTAACCCCAAACAAGGTCCTCTCCCTCAATCTCATGCAACTGTGCATACGCACCCGCATTCGTGATCCGAGGAACACGAATACACTGATAAAAACCAATCTCAAATCATATACTAGGATCCGGCTTAAACCAAACCCCGCTAGTATAAACTGTCCGGACAGCAAACGTACACAAGTGCGCGGATGCGAACGAACCCTGTCGCAAAACCATGCGACCTCTACTCATTTTGCCTAAAGGCGAATAGCTCTCTATGTGGGACTCTAAAGACTCGACACTACGCTGGCAGTGGGTTTAACCACAGACCGCAAGCGGCACTAGCTGTACGTAACGGTCCCCAGGTAGATGTCGATAAGAAGACTGACGAGGTGAACCCCATCTGCACTCCTACTGAGCCTGTATGTGACAGTCTCCGTACAGTCCGGTCTGTTCGTCTGATACATCGCATGGCGGGCCTAGGGGGGCGGTGAACGTCAGTCCCCTAATAGCGGTACAAGTCGTGTCGGAGTGTAGCCCAGAACACCCTGAGATAACACTGGAAGCCTACCAGTATATCTCGCTTGCCCTGGCCAGGGACTACTCATGTAATAGCTCTCCTGGACACAGCGCGATGTCAACCCCTAATACCGGGAGAGACGAATCCTGTCTAACCGTCACTGCCTCCAAGTGCTTCGGGACTGCACCCAAAAACTACCTGTTTGCACGACTCCTTTAAGCCGTGGTAGGGTAGTAATCAAAGTGCAGTGGGAACACACTCGAGGCGAAGTGACAGTGTCAAGTCAGCGGACTAAGCTGTACTCATGTCACCTGGGAACTGATAACTGACGATAGGTATATTACCAACCAACAGTTCCCGACGAGTCATGTCCAGTGTACTCGTAACCTAACGAGCACCCGCATACTATCCCAAGTACGACGTACTAACGGCTGTGGGACAAACCGTCTCCCACACTGGGATGAGAAGCGCATACGCTAGTCTACTCCGGAGTATCGATGCCCTGTCTCGATAGTCCAACGACCAGGGACTTGTATAAGGATGTGCTTATAGATTACCCAGCTCCCACGAGTGCGAGCGCCATCACAACGCTGGTAATCAAGCAAAGATCCTAAGGGCTCTACTAATATGTATACCAGCAATATGCTAAAAGAAACACATGCACATATTAAAGCAGAGACAAACCAAGTAGCATATTACCATTTCGAGCATGATTGTATATACAACTGTGAATATCCCAAGCTTCCATTAAGCAATATACAAACTAGTATGATACAGTAATGGCCTCTAGGGCATATACACTAACAAGAACTGTTTCTCAGTATCCTTTACGTCCTGAGTATGTGATACTGGATCAGGATCCCGCAAATGTAATCTGTTACATGGGCTACAGATAGGTAGAGAACTGAGAACGGGTGATAAGTTTCAAGAGTTGGAAATGATGCAAGTGTTGCAGCCAAGTCTGTTGGCAGTTATCACCCTGTATTACCAGAATACATTGATTCTGAATGAATGTTATTAGATACCGAACCTGATATACAACATCATATCAGTCTCTTTATTAAGTAAAGAAGGATATAATTTTGTATTGTTGGATAATGTTTTGAACATTTCCTATATCAAGAGTTGATCGGTTCAGGCACGTTATCTAAAAGAATAGACGTTCTAAATCAAAATACAGTTCTTAACGTACAGAACACACACAAGAGGAAGAGTTCAGAAATGAACAGATCCTTCTTGAGGTATTATAGACTAGGTCATATCAATGTGACCCGACTAGCTGAAGTTATATTTAGATGCATATCTAAATTAGTTTGAATTTACATCTTGTGAAACTTGCCGGTCATGTCACAAAGATATGATGACCATAGCTCTGTTTATTGGAAACATAAAAAGAGTTAGTGAACTCTTGGGATTGATACATGATGATGTAGGTAAGGTCCCCTGTCTATACATGCCAAGACCTGTTCTTTGTACTTCATTATATTCATTGATGATCTCTCAAGATTCGCACATGTGTTCCTGTTGAAACACAAGTCTGAACCTTTTGAGAAATTCAATGAATATGAGTTAGAAATAGAGAACCAAAAACGGGTATAAGTATTATGTCCTTTGATGAGATCAAGGAGGAGAATACTTGAGCACGGAATTCCTGGACCATTCTAAAGGAGAATGAGATTCTCTCTCAGCATTACTCCTCCGTAAACACCACAGCACGTCGGTGTATCGGGGTGGAGCAGTCGCACCCTATGTGATATGGTGTGCTCTATGATGAGTACTACTGAGTTGCCTATTTCCTTTTGGGAGTTATGGACTTGTTAAGTTGAATACCTATTGAATAAGGTTCCAATCAAATCAAATGCCTGCCACTCCATATGTGATATGGTATGGGAAGAGCCCATCTCTTAAAGATGTTAAGATTTGGGGTTGTCCGGCCTATGTTTAAAAGCAAAATCCGAACAAGCTCGAGACAAAGTCAGTTCTATAGTAGTTTGTTGGATATCCTAAGCATTCGCAAGGGAATATCTTCTACCTAATCGAGGAACAAAAGATGTTTTGTTTCTCAACGTGCCACCTTTGTGAAAGGGAATTTCTTATGAAGAAATTAGTGGTCATAAGGTAGAACTGGAAAGAGTTCCAGTAATACAAACTGAAGCTGATGATTTGGTAGAGCCGGAGGATTCAGTAGTTTCTAACGAACCTCAGCCTCTCCACCGATCTAGTAGGGTTCTTCACCCACCTAAGAGATACTTTGGTTTCTCTATGACAGTAGGAGCAAGGATTGCATCATGAGATGATGACCCAACTACTTTCGAGCAGGCCATCAGGAGTGGGGACTCTGTGAGAATGGCTGGATGCTTAGCGATCTGAGATGGAATTCTTATACACCAACAAAGTATGGACTTTGGTTGCTTTATCTGAAGGGTTAAATCCCCATCAGGAGCAAGTATATCTTGAGAAGATTACTTGGTGTACATGGAAAAGTTGAGACTTTAAAAGCTATGCTTAAGTCCATCCAGATCATACTTGCCACGGCTACATACCATGACTACGATATCAGGCGGTTGGATGTCATGACTGCTTTTCTAAATGATGATTTGGAAAAGAGCATCTATAATTACACAGCCAGAGGGCTTCGTAGACAGTCGGAGCAGCGGAAACGTGTGCAAGTTGTTTTATGTGATAAATCAGGCATCGCGGAGTTGGAACGTCTGTTTTGATGTGGTAGTCAAAGAGTTTGACTTCATCAAAATGGTAGATGAACCTTGTATATACATAAAGGTAGTAGAGAGTATGGTGGTGATCCTCCTAGAGTACGTGGATGACATACTCTTGATAGGGAAGGAGTTTCCTATGCTACGCTCGGTCAATCTTCTCTTATCACAAAGATTCTCCATATAGGATCAAGGTGATACCTCCTAAATCCTGAGTTATGGATCTATGAGATAGATCTAATTGGATGTTAGGATTCTCACTAGTTGTAGTGAGATGGTATCAACTGATCTTGGGGAGAATCACTGGAAAAGTTCCTGGGTGATGTTCATACCAGAATATTGCATTTTATACCGCCCATTCTTACGCTCGTTTGTTTATAGGCAGGTGCTTTTAATCAGTGTTTGCTACATAATTGCAGGATACTGGTCTCAGCTCTAAACAGTGAATATCATGGAAAAGTACGACAAATTCTGGATTACTGCCAACAACAGATAAAACACGGGTCTCCGCTCTCTATCCGTGTGTTGCCACATACTAGTGTAAGGGACAAAATGGCAAATCGATTGTCATTTTCATGCACAAAGCTCAATGTCAACACAAGATCCAAGAAATCTACGCGGAGCTCGTGGAAATCATGGCAAAAGATCCACATCACATCACCTTTTGTTCTACTGAAATTCTGGAAGAATTGTGAAGAGATTCTGAGAAAAGTCATATACCACAATAAAGAGTACTGACAACCAGGGGATACGACAAAAGATGAAGGCACAAGCTCTCTAAATGGCCGCGGTTCCGCGGCATAAGCGCGCTTAGGCCGCGGAACCGCGGCCGTATAGGCTCTTCAGAGGGTGATTTTTCATGGGCAGTTTGGTACTTTTAGATGGAGCCATATTCTTGCCCTAGGTTTCCATTTCCCTGCCTATAAATACCCCAGATCTGAGCCAAGCCAAGGGTGTCCATTCTTTTAGCCACTTTAGTGTAGTTTTAGTTCTTCTTCTTCTTCATCTTCTTCATTCTTCCTCCCTGGAAATGTAGTGAGAGCATTGAGTGGATGTGAATAAAGATGAGGGTTTTTTGTATCATTCTTTTTGCTTAGCTTCCCCCTCGAGCTCTCTACCTTAACTTGATCTTGCAACCTCTTAAGTGAGCTTGCAAGTTTAAGCTTTGGTCATTGGTCTCAAGGGGTTGTATCATTTTGTTCTCTCCTTAGTACTTCATTTCACATGAGTTCTTTACCCTTCTCTTGATCTTGCAATCTCTTGATTGAGCTTGCAAGTTTAAGGGTTGGCTATTGATCCCATGCTTGTTTTGAGTTCTATGGTTCTTGTAATTACTTTCTTGCATTTTTCATTCTTGTCTTTAATTACTTGCAATTTATTACCATGCACTTTAATTACTTGCTTGTAATCTTTTCTTTTCTTTGTTGTTTTTGTTCTCTCTTTTTGGTTCTTTTTGTGAATGGTTGTAATTATCATTGTTAAGAAGAATTACGATATTATAAGTTAACGTTTCTTTGCTCATTTCCTTTTCCCGTATTTTCCATTGAACTCCGCCCAAACGATACGCAAGCGCTCCATTAGGCACCCTACCCTGACAAGGTAACGGTGATTCCTTACCGCGACCGGTTGCGTTCGGTTTGGCCGGAGGCGAAAGCAAGAGACAAGAACGGAAGGACAAGGGTAAATAAACCGGATTCCACGAATACCGCGCTTAAATCCCCTAATCCACGTTGTTGCCGATTGCTCTAGCATCAATTGGTTAAGACTCGGCTCAAAGATTTTGAGTACGGATTTCCTTAGCTTACACTTTCGTATCTTTTCTTAACAAATTTATACTTGCAAATAATACACATAGGTTAGATTGAACAAACTCATACAAATTCTTTATTGACTCGTCTAAAACAAGAAAGGACATACAACCATCTCCCTATGGATCGACCCGTGCTCAACCGGCTAGCTGCATAGCGACACCGTCCTGATCGCGGTTATACTTTAGAACTTTGAACATCCGACATGCTCTTGGCGTGCGATCAATTGGCGCCGTTGCCGGGGAGACGGTAACGTATTTTCTTTATTGTTATTCGGGTTAATATTCTTTTTGTATATATTTATATAAAAAAAATTCTTTTTGTTTTTTTTTGATAATTTTTGTGAGCAAGTCTGCAGATTTTTGCGGATTTGCAAACGGCGATTGTAGGGAGCAAAGTGTACGTTCAAGGCTAAGGTGTTTAAAAAGTACAGTGCCAAAGATCCGGGTAGTTTGACCCGCGCAAGCGAACTTTTCAAGCTTACCGGATTTGATTCAACGGGGGTTTCCTAACCCAAAACTTAACGGTTCGTACTTTACTAACACCTTCTTCTCAAATCCGACGCATCCAATATACTATTCTTTGCAGGATTCTTTGCAAGTTCGCTAGCAAACGCTAAAAATTGACTAACCCGTATTTGTTGCAGTGCCACGCTTAAACTAAAAAACGATTGTTTGATTCTTTATAGAATTTTTATTGAATTGCGCATTGCATACATTAATACGGACTTAAGGGCAAGCGAACCCCACAATATACGGTATATGATTTCATCACCTTTTCCATGGCCCACAAATCACGAACTTGAGCATAACGTTTACCCGCACAAAATTTAAAAGAAACTAGACTTTAAGCCTTAAGGACTTCGCTCTCTCTAGGAGAAGTTAACTGTGTTTAGAACCTCGCTTAACGGTATATTGCTTACGGGGTATCTAGGAAAGTGTTAACGGCGAAACTGCCAAAAGAGAAAGGGTTATTTAATTAAGGAACTTCGTGAAAGCGTTGGAAAACCTCCCCTTATCTCTGCACTTACCTGGCCTCGTGATCAGTGTATCTTGAGCCCGTTTCTCGACACAGTTTTACTTCGACAATCAAGTTCTGGAGCAGGTCTAGTTGACCTAGGTGAACCCTAGAACGATTAGGTGTATGGTATTTTTGTGTCATGATTGTTTTTGTCCATATTCTTTTTGTGTGTATATTTCATTCTTCTGTTAATATATAAACTATAAAAATTATATATATATATCACATTCTTTTTCCCCTCCTTTTCTCTACCTTTCTTTCTCTCTCTTCATATCATGGGTACCCCACCTCGAAAAACTCTTGCCGAACTTTGGTACCCACAACCAGACATTACTTCTTACGGTTCTTGCTATGGCCGAACTTCGAACGACCCCTCCACGCCCAAAATTTCATTGAGAGATCGGATAGACGCGTCTAGGACAAACAATTTGACTCCGCAATCCACTTCGTATCAACCATTTCATACATTCACCCCTTCTTACGTTGATACCCCTTCTTCGAGTCATGTTGCAACTCCAAGACCTATGTCTATTGCAGAACGTATTGAACAATCTCGTAGCCGATCTTTCACTCCTTTCACAACTTCAAATTCTTGGGATCAACAATTCCATTCACCTTCCTATCCAAATGTTGATCCTGCTCCTGTCCAGCCATTCAATTCCTACCAGTCTTACCCGACCTTTGCACCTTCCCTAGACATTGCTTCTGAACTGCCATTTGGGAGTTTTCAGTATCCAAACAACTTTGAATCTTTTACTAAAACCCCTTCCCAACCCATGTCTAGTCTGGAATAGTCGTTGGAAGACTTTAGGGTAGCGTCAAGCCAACAGATGATGGATTTGAATGCGTCCATGGCCGCTCTCGTACAACATACTGACCCGGTAGCTAGTTTTCAACTAGCTCCTAATTTTTCAATGTATGATGAGGCGGCAGGACAGGCTGTGAATTTGAGTGGAGAGAGTGAGCTGTACCCCCTTCCGAATCAAGCCTACCCGGTCCAAATTGAATCCCACAACTCCTGTTTTGAAAGTCTATCGAGTATCCCACATGATTTATCAATTGACGATAGAATGATGAATGAGTTGTGCGACTTT
This sequence comes from Agapanthus africanus, assembly GCA_030015575.1. Classification (NCBI taxonomy): domain Eukaryota; kingdom Viridiplantae; phylum Streptophyta; class Magnoliopsida; order Asparagales; family Amaryllidaceae; genus Agapanthus; species Agapanthus africanus. Next base: position 211,179,607 of record JASDDO010000006.1, read on the forward strand.
GTAGTGTTTGATTTACCCGATTGTGAAGGGACCTTGCCAAGTGAAACCAATCCCAAACCTTTTGACCTCTACACCTCCACTCTAGAACCAGAATTGATGGATATCCATGCTTTTGATGAGGTGTCTGAGAATATTGATTTTCACTTGATTGAGGATATTGACGCGGGGAATAATTTGGATGATGAACCCATAGATTTGGCTGAGTTTTTCTCTTCAAATCGTCATCCCGAGTCATTAAATGTTTTTTCCGAACCCCATATGCGTCTGGATTTTGATAATAAATGCATGGATGAGTTAAATTTTGAGGAGAATATTGAGGATAGTACTGAGGAAGAAACAGTTTTAATTGATGAGTCGGATTTTCCAATTCATCCTATCCCTTCCACTGACTGTGTACACCCTCCTGAACCTTTAACCGATAACCTTCCTCAATCACTTCCCCCCCCTTTCCATCGTTCCGACCATGCAAGAAACCGTCTCCCTTTCATTTCGTATGTCTGGTTTACCAAGTTCGGCGTACCCATGGTTTCTCACGAATCTTGAGGGATTTGACCCCATTTCTCGACGGATAAATATATTAGCACAATCGCTTTTCACACATCGGTCATCACAAATTGTGCTAATCTATTTACTCCATTTGCACCCTCAAGTTCGTATTCCACTTCTTTTTCCCTTCCGCCATTCTTCTTCCTCTCATATACCGAGACCGTATCCCGCTTCTCTCCGCATATGGTCTTGCGTATTCTCCATCTCTTTTCTCTACGCCTTCTTTCACCAGCCACTGCTTTATCACGATAAGATCTTTGAATGGTTGGTGTTAACTTTTGGCCTATGTAAGGCCTTGTATAGCTTGACACTGTTCTTTCCCCCCTAATCCTGAACTTCATCGCTTAACAGTGGAAACACTGTTTCACTTAAGTTTGGGGGGAACTCCTTTTTTATATATAATTTTTGTTTTCTTTGTTGTATATAATTTGTTTTTAGGGAGCGCTGGCAATTTTGACCATCTTGGTATAGCCTGACAGTGAGGGCACTGTCAAGTTTAAGTTTGGGGGTGTGCTCGGTAAGCTTTCTTCCTTCGCATTCATTTGTATATTTTGCATTTGCATACCTTATTTAAAAACCCATAAAATTCGAAAAATTTTCCAAAAAAATATAAAAACTTTGTCGTCAAGTTAGCTAATAGGGTAACTTAGATCTTTATTCCGAAAGTTTAGTTGATATGATAGAAATAACTAAATTCTAGGCTTAGAATTTGAAAACCCTAAAAATAACCCTCATTCTGTTTAAACTTGGTGATTATAAGTCCTTACAGTTTTTTTTGAGAAATAGGTAGTCTTGAGTTCAGTTCTTGAGTTAAGTCAAGATAAAAGGGAAAGTATTGAGGCTTTACTGGAGGATAAGTCTGAAAAATAGTTTCTTTTCTTGAGTTCAAATTTAGAAAGTATATACCCTACAACTGCACCTATACGTACCTTGAAACTTGGGATAGTAGAGGATACCTAGAAATACTCTTGCCTGAAAGCCTAGTATGAAAGAAAAAACGGTATTTAAAGCTAAACACCAAAAGAGCATATTGAAAAATATATCCGGTCTTGAAAAAGAAAAAGAAAAAGAAAAATAGAATAAAGTCAAGACCTGGAAACTGCTATTTACGCTTTAAAGTTCACACATTCAGTAATCGGCCGTTAGTGCCTCAAGAAGCATTAATAGTCGCGTGAAAGGTGTGTGAGCAAATCCGTCCATCCTTAATGAAAAGAAATAGTATTAGGTATTAGGGTAAGGGTATTATAGGTTAAATTGAATTCTTGAGTGTAGGGGTGCAAATACACACACACGTAGGGGTATACAATCAATGTTTGGATAAAAGATAGAAATGAAGAATAAGACTTTTATTCTCTGTAAAGTTAATAAAAATCCCTGATTTAAGACTGCACTTTAGAAGGAAAACTCGGGAGATACCAACATCTTTCTAAACTTTTTTGGAACGTATATGATCTAAGGTTAAATAGATAGGAGGTGTGAAACATAAGGGTTGGATATTTCTAACTTAGGATGATAGAATTTCTAACGTAAATACTAAACTGTAGGAGTAGATACAACGTTAACTTATGACACTAGCTTGACCGGATTTTGTGGGTGTAATTCGCTGAAAACCCTCAGGAGACAACACTCCTCCTACTAGGGACACCTAGAGGTTTAACGGCTTGTTGCACGTGCTCAGTGCAATCGTGTTCCCTGCGAAAGTGCGGTTAGGATTCTTTTTTGTGAATAATTGGTTTTGCTCGGGACGAGCAAAAGTTATGTTTGGGGGTATTTGTTCGTACCAGAATATTGCATTTTATACCGCCCATTCTTACGCTCGTTTGTTTATAGGCAGGTGCTTTTAATCAGTGTTTGCTACATAATTGCAGGATACTGGTCTCAGCTCTAAACAGTGAATATCATGGAAAAGTACGACAAATTCTGGATTACTGCCAACAACAGATAAAACAAAGGTCTCTGCTCTCTATCCGTGTGTTGCCACATACAAGTGTAAGGGACAAAATGGCAAATCGATTGTCATTTTCATGCACAAAGCTCAATGTCAACACAAGATCAAAGAAATCTACGCGGAGCTCGAGGAAATCATGTCAAAAGATCCACATCACATCACCTTTTGTTCTACTGAAATTCTGGAAGAATTGTGAAGAGATTCTGAGAAAAGTCATATACCACACTAAAGAGTACTGAAAACCAGGGGATACGACAAAAGATGAAGGCACAAGCTCTCTAAATGGCTGCGGTTCCGCGGCATAAGCGCGCTTAGGCCGCGGAACCGCGGCCGTATAGGCTCTTCAGAGGGTGATTTTTCATGGGCAGTTTGGTACTTTTATATGGAGCCATATTCTTGCCCTAGGTTTCCATTTCCCCGCCTATAAATACCCCAGATTTGAGCCAAGCCAAGGGTGTCCATTCTTTTAGCCACTTTAGTGTAGTTTTAGTTCTCCTTCTTCTACTTCTTCTTCATTCTTCCTCCATTGAAATGTAGTGAGAGCATTGAGTGGATGTGAATAAAGATGAGGGTTTTTTGTATCATTCTTTTTGCTTAGCTTACCCCTTGAGCTCTCTACCTTAACTTGATCTTGCAACATCTTAAGTGAGCTTGCAAGTTTAAGCTTTGGTCATTGGTCTCAAGGGGTTGTATCATTTTATTCTCTCCTTAGTGCTTCATTTCACATGAGTTCTTTACCCTTCTCTTGATCTTGCAACCTCTTGATTGAGCTTGCAAGTTTAAGGGTTGGCTATTGATCCCATGCTTGTTTTGAGTTCTATGGTTTTTGTATTTACTTTCTTGCATTTTTCATTCTTGTCTTTAATTACTTGCAATTTATTACCATGCACTTTAATTACTTGCTTGTAATCTTTTCTTTTCTTTATTCGTTTTGTTCTCCTTTTTTTGTTCTTTTTGTGAATGGTTGTAATTATCATTGTTAAGAAGAAATACGATATTATAAGTTAACGTTTCTTTGCTCATTTCCTTTTCCCGTATTTTCCATTGAACTCCGCCCAAACGATACGCAAGCGCTCCGTTAGGCACCCTACCCTGACAAGGTAACGGTGATTCCTAACCGCGACCGGTTGCGTTCGGTTTGGCCTGAGGCGAAAGCAAGAGACAAGAACGGAAGGACAAGGGTAAATAAGCCGGATTCCACGAATACCGCGCTTAAATCCCCTAATCCACGTTGTTGCCGATTGCTCTAGCATCAATTGGTTAAGACTCGGCTCAAAGGTTTTGAGTACGGATTTCCTTAGCTTACACTTTCGTATATTTTCTTAACAACTTTATACTTGCAAATAATACACATAGGTTAGATTGAACAAACTCATACAAATTCTTTATTGACTCGTCTAAGACAAGAAAGGACATACAACCATCTCCCTGTGGATCGACCCGTGCTCAACCGGCTAGCTGCATAGCGACACCGTCCTGATCGCGGTTATACTTTAGAACTTTGAACATCCGACACGCTCTTGGCGTGCGATCAGGTGATAAGGACGACTGAATGTCAGTCGCAGGCATTGTCTTTACCCTCAGTGGAGGGAAGGTATGTTGGAAGAGTTCCAAGCTAGATACCGTGAATTACTAGACGATTAAAGGCTAGATACATTGTTACCAAGGATGCTACCAAAGTGGCAGTCTGCATATATATAAGTTCATGAGATGAACTTCGTTCCTACCATTGTGTGACAATGGAGTTGTGGCTTATGCCAAGGAACCCCCGTCCCATCTGAAATCCAGATATAATTCTTAGGCAGTATCACCTGATCATGGAGATGTTTGATCTCCAGGGAGATCCAAGTTAGGAGAGTAGACACAGAGGACAACAACGTGGATCCACTCACAAAGGCCTATTTCCCAGTAAAGACTTTTTATGGGATGGTTGAGTATGAGATACTTCAACCACAGCTGATTGTTGGGTATGCGATACCACAACAGATGGCCCTAGTGCAAGTGGAAGATTGTTAGTTATATGTATGCCCTAGAGGCCATTACTGTACATACGATGTATATTGTAGTGGATGCTTGGACATATATAGGGAGGACTTTCTTGCTCGACATGATAGTACGCTATCTGGTTGCTCTTTATCTTAACATGTACTATAATAGTCTCTATGTTACATGTTGATAAAGCCCTTAAGATATGTATTCGACTACAGGGACTATGACGAGATCATACTAGTGGGGCCACGGTAGTCGACGAGCACATCCTATAACTGTTCCTAGTCGAGGGTGTATCGAGACAGGGCATCGATACACCAGAGTAGACTAGCGTATACGCATCTTGACCCATATGATGGGCGATGGATGATCCCATATCCATCGGTGTTTGACATCAAGGATGGTGTACGGGTGCTCAGTAGAGACTGGGTACACTGGACGGACTCGCCGAGAACTCCCAGATGGTATTATACCTTACGTCAAATGGCAGTTCTCTGGTGACACTGGTACAGAGTAGTCTGTAGACCCGAGATCGTCATAGAGTCTTGTGTGATTCCCACTGTGCTTTGATTTCCATCATACCACGTCCAAGAGGGCGTGCAAAGCGGTGGCTTTTGGGTACAGTCCCGAATCACATGGAAGCAATGAGAGATAGGAGGGGATTCATCTCTCCCGGTATAGGGAGTTGATGTTGCGCTGTGTTCGATTGGCTATAACTGGAAATCCCTGGCCAGGGTTGCTGAGATTTACTGGTAAGTGTTATCAGTAGTTTCTCAAACTGTTATGGACCTCATATCGACACGACTTATCAAGCTACTGGGGTCTGACGTTTACCACCCCTTAGCGAGATATGCGACATATCAGACGAAGAGACCGGACTGTACGGGAGTGTTACTGATTTGATTCATAGGAGAATGTACAGGCTTGCTTGTTGATCTTCTGATCGCTCAATAGCTGGGTGGCTGTTACGTTTAGCTGACCGCTTGCAGCTTGTGGGTGTTTGATATGATCATCACCTACTGCCGGCGTATTGACGATTCTTTAGAGTCCTACACAGAGGTTTCCTGGCTCGGGCAAAACGGAGTAGGAGCATATATGTGATATGTGCGGGACCGAGAACAATAAGTGTATGTGATACCGTACTAGATTCTCGCGATATGTGATATCGGCCGGGCATATGTGACATAGCCGAGTCATCGGATCAAGTGTTGATTCGATGAATAGATACAGATTATATTAGTCAGTTATTTGTGAAATAGCCGGATTATCGGATCAAGTGTTGATTCGATAATTCAATGTATAATTATATATTTGATATATTATATTACATTAACTAATATTAGCTCACTTATAGATTCTTTTTCTCACTCGGGTAATACATTGATATATATATATGTGATATATGTTAATTTTATTCTTTTATTTTGTAACAATAAATATTGTATATGTGATATATAATATTGTAACTTGTTATGGTTATAAATGCAACATGTTTTGTGGAGTTTAAATGTGGTTAAGGTTTGGATTAGGGTTAAGCATGCATGAAGCTTTCAAGAAGCTTCTTAAAGCCTTGACTTTGACTTGGATATTTTGTGATATTTCTTTAACCCAACCCAACCCTTTAACCATAGTTGTTTCTCTACATGGGTTAAGTCTTCATACTTAACCCATGGTTGCATTTCTAACCTCACTAGAGTTTCATTATTCATCACAAAAGAAATGGATCATCTTCTTCCTTCTTCTTCTTTGCATGAAAAGCTTTCCAGCTTTTTATATTGTGATGAAAATGAGTGAGATCAAGAAAATAAATGAGAGCTAAAATCCTACTTCATCATCCTAATCTATCCTAGACATTTAGATTAGGGTATTCACTACATTTGTGAGTGAGAGCTTGTGTTAAAGAAACTTCAAGGTAGATCATCTTTGTTATCAAAGATCGGAAGCAAGCTTGCATCTTTCTCTTCGTGGAGCCTCTCTAGAGTCTGGGTACTCGATGATCGCAGCGAAGGGACCTCAACACGGAGCTTTAGAAGTGAAGGACCGGACTAAAAAGGTTGTAATCCTAAACTCTTAGTGTTAAAGTGTTTAACATGCTTTGTTTCGCCTAATCTCTAATTTAAAGATCTTGGTTAGGGTTGTTCGGCACGTCTAAATTTTAAATCGTGCATGGTTGATGCCTTGTAGACCCTTGTGAGAGTGCCTAGTAACCCTACAAAGAAAAAACCCGAGACCGGCTAACTGTCGTCCTTATCACTCTAGAAGCTCGAATCGGTAAAGGACTCCACCTGGAGTTCACCGTTACCATATACCAAGAACATCTCTTTACTGCTTCTCAAGTACTTAAGAATGTTTTTCACAGCTGTCCAGTGTTTCTCCCCTGGATCTGATTGATACCTTCTCACTACACCTAGTAAGTAAACTACATCTGGTATGATACATAACATAGCATACATGATAGACCCGACTGCCGAAGCATAGGGTATCCGTTGTATGCGAGCCCTCTCCAAATCAGGCTTGGGAGACATCTCTTTGGAGAGAGTGATTCATGAACAAGTGGGTAAATTACCACACTTAGAATCTTCCATACTAAACCTCTTTAGTATGGTGTCTATGTACTTGGATTGGGACAATCCGAACATCCGTCTAGATCCATCTCTATAGATCTTATTCCCCAGAACGTATGAGGTATCACTTAGATCTTTCATGGAGAACTTATGTGATAAGAAGAGCTTGACCGAGTGTAGCAGAGGAACATCGTTTCCTATCAAGAGTATGCCATCCACGTACAATACGAGGAAGACAACCTTACTCTCTACTACCTTCTTATATATACATGGTTCATCTACATTTTTGATGAAGTCAAACTTTTGACAGCTTCATCAAAACAGATGTTCTTGTTCCGCGATGCCTCGTTTAATCCGTATATGGTTTTAAGCAGCTTGCACACGCTTCCGCTGCTCCCATTATCTACGAAGCCCTCTGGCTATGTCATGTACACGCTCTCTTCTAAATCACCATTTAGAAAAGCGGTCTGGACGTCCAACTACCAGAATTCATAGTCATGGTATGCAGCAACGGTAAGTAGGATCTTGATGGACTTAAGCATAGCGACAGGAGAAAAGTTCTCATCATAGTCGACACCAGGTCGATGACGAAAACCTTTTGCTACAAGTCTAGCTTTGAAAGTCTCAACTTTTCCATTTACACCAATTATCTTCTCATGATCCACTTGCTCCTGACGGGTTTTACCCCTTCAGGAGCAAATTTACAAGTCCATAATTTGTTGGTGTCTATAGATTCCATCTCAGATCGCTTAGCATCCAGCCATTTCACAGAGTCTCCACTTATGATGGCCTTTTTGAAACAAGTTGGGTCATCATCTTTCATGATGCAATACTCGCTCCCACCGTCTACGAGAATACCGTAGTATCTCTCATGTGGATGAAGAACCCTACTAGATCAGCGGAGTGGCTGGGGTTCGTCGGGGACTATTGAATCCTCCGGTTCCACCAAATCGTCAGTTATAGTTTGTGTTGCTGGAACATCTTCCAGTTCTACCTCATTTCCATTAATTTATTTCACAAAAAAAATCCTTTTCTAAAAATGTGGCATGTCGAGAAACAAACACCTTTTGTTCTTCGGTGAGGTAGAAGATATTCCCTCGCGAATGCTTGGGATATCCTACAAACTTGGACAGAACTGACCTTGCCTTGAGCTTTCCGGATTTTGCTTTTTAACATAGGCCGGACAACCCCATATCTTAACTCGTTTAAGAGATGGTCACTTCCCATTCCATATCTCATATGGATTGGTAGGCAAAAGATTTGGTCAGAACTCTATTCAATAGGTATGCAGCTTTCTCAAGTGCATATCCCCAAAAGAAAATAGGAAACTCAGCATTACTCATCATAGAGCTCAACATATCTTATAGGGTGTGATTTCTCCGTCTCGATACTCTGTTGTGCTTTGGTGTATACGGAGGAGTAGGCTGAGAGAGAATCCTATTTTCTTTTAATTAGTCTCTGAATTCCGTGCTCATGTATTCTCCTCCCCGATCAGATCGAAGGATTTGAATACTTTACCCATCAGTTCTCTACTTCGTTCTTATATTTCTTGAAATTCTCAAAAGATTCAGACTTTTGTTTCAACGGGAACACATGTCAGAATCTTGAGAGATCATCAGTGAATGTAATGAAATACGAGAAACCATTCCTGGCATGTGTAGACATAGGACAACATACATCACTATGTATCAGTCCCAAGAGTTCAGAAGCTCTTTCTCCATGTCCAGTAAATGGAGTTTTGGTCATCTTTCTTTTGAGATATGACTGGCAAGTTTCATAAGATGTAAATTTGAACGGATTCAAACATCCATGCTTATGGAACTTAGCCAGTCTTGTCGCATTGTTATGACTTAGTCTAAAATGCCACAAGATGTCTTCGTTCATTTTTGAACATTTCCTCTTATGTGTGTTCTGTATACTTAGAATTTTTTTATGATTTAGAACGTATATACCGTTATATAACGTACCATGCCCAATCAACACTTGATTTACGAAAACATTCACACTATTTTTGGTACGAAATAACTGTCGCTCAGAATCATTATGTTACTACTTGGTAATACAAGGTGATATTTGCCAACGCTTTGGCTGCAACAATTGCACCATTCCCTACTACTAGAGACTTATCACCCTTTTCCAGTTCTCTATATTTCTTTATCCCAAGTAACAAATTACATACGTGGGATCCTGTTCCGATATCCAATACCCAGGACGTAGCGCAAACTGAAAGACAGTTCTTGGTTACGGACACACCCGAGGACGATGCATTAAGATGCTTATTCTTCATTTGGGTGGCGTGGGAATCCTGATATTCCTTTATTCCTTGCTCAGACTTATGACAATCAAAAGATAGAGCGGATCCTATCCCAGTATAATAAGTTGGTTCATTCAATACTCATATTGTTATCTTGATTAAGGCATGTCATTTGTCACGACCCGAAATTGGCACGTGACGGCCCTAATACTACGCAACGCCTAAAGACGTAACGCAGTAAAAGAAAGCCAAAACCCAGAAATCTAAACTAAATAAAGACAAGAAAAGATAATAGCAGTTTTGAAACATTTGAAATCACAACCCAAATTCTTTAAAAAGTTCAACTGGCTTTCTTAAAAATTTTGGCAGCACCCCCTTTATAAAAACTAACCCCGAAACGGGTACAACAATTAAAGATAAATAAAGCATCCCCAAACGGGAGAAAATACACGCCCAAAGGCGGAAAACAACCACCACCACAAATATACGACGCCGTAGCGAAGAAATAAAGAATAGAGAGAAAGCTGTATAAAAGACAACAAATCCACAATTTATACAATATCGTCCTCACCAAGTCTCTAAGTCAACAACATAATAGTAGATGGAGAGTACAAGATACAACGAATATACAATACAAATATAGATAACCACCAAAACCCACCAGAACAAAACAACACACTGTGAGCCGATGCGGTATCTGTAGCAAAAGATGATAGATGAATAGGCAGCCTCGACTACTCTCGGGAACACTCTGTAACACCTGTGGCACAATGGGGGTGAGTTGCCAACTCGTGAATAGTAAATAACATATGCAGGTAATCACAAAAATGCATGTAAAGCGTGAATCTAAGATATGCAATTAACAGCAATAACATGTCATATGAATACAGAATAATGGAAAGTACTCTAGCAGGTACAACCAATATATGAAGCAATAATAATATGACAATAGTATATAATAATCATGCAATAAGGGTGTGAGAATATAAATATGCAATAATCATGAAAGGTACACTAACAGGTACTACTAATACATGAAACAGTACACAAACAGATAAAGGTGAGGTATGGAGTGAAATATGTCATTTCCAAGGAATCCTGACATCGTGGTAGGATCACAATCCATCAAGATACTCAAAATCCCAATTCCTCAATCAGCCCCCAATTGGCTCTCATAACATATAAGTCTCACATCTCCTCAATGTACAATATCAAGTATATCTCGCATATCCCGACTGTACAACATCAAGTAGATCTCACATATCTATCCAGTATCCAATCTCAATGAATCACTTATATCCCAAATCAAATCTCAAGTAACATTCTAACATCCTAAATATATTTTCATAAATAAATATGATGGGGTCAATACACATATATTAGCGTCCTATTCCACTAATAATGGTGTAAGGGTATATATAACAGCGGCTAAATCCCCTGTTATATATACAAGGAGTAATTAGAAATATCATGAAACTAATGTGCCAAGCATCGACACAAAAATACTAATCTATCAGATGCTGCCACCAAGACTAGCATCCTGATAGGTACGTATCGTACGCTATCCCGAAAGCACGAGTGCCTAGCTCTGACCCCCGCCTTTCGACGTATCAATACGTACATGACTCACGTCGGTATCCACATGATAGCCGCTGTGTCATAAGTACTGTCAACGGTAGGTACTTTCCCACCTCCAGGCTCAATCGGAAAAGTTCATCGATCATCTTGCCGAGGGGAACCGTACCGGGCCCCACCATGTACCCTCATACGGCAGCCACTCCTCGTATGGAGTATATAATCAGAACCGATAATTCTCATGGTGGATGTGCAAATATCATATCAAGGAAACCGGGCCTTTCATATAATGCATAATTTTATGAACTACCGCAGTTCCCAAATCCAGAAAATATCATGAAAAATCCATATAACAATGCGAAAATCCATGAATATAATATGTGCGCCATATCTGGAATGCAAGCATATAAAGGAAAAACTGCTAATTAACTGCATCTAGTTAATACAAATATCATGCGGTTCCTATTTATCCACTTCTAAATAACATCAAGTGAAGGTAAACATGTAGCTAAAACCATATGTATGTGAAATCAATAAGGTATAGCAAGATAATGTGTCTACCTATAAGCAATGATATAGTATACCCCCTGGGTATAAGAACAGTATGTGCAAGGTATACCTGTAGCAATATTTGGGAGTGTGTATGTACCTATCACTAATGATACAATACTCTATAGGAATACATGTATGCTAAATGCCATATATGACAAGCAGTATGAATCAATGTCACAATGTCCCTAACCAAGCAATATAACATCTATAAGAGGTTTGTGTGTGATATGGAAATTATTGACGGTGTGTGTAGCATACAATCAGTGCTCGTGCAACATGAATCATCAATAATATGTGCAGTGCCCTACTACTACTAGTCCAGGCACAACTACATCTAAGTAATAGGGTAAAGGAGCAATTCTAACAATAACGTAGAATATGCGACAAGTAATAAAATCTCTAGCCCTGACGCATAACGCCATGCGGGCGATTCCCCTGTAGATGTTAAATATACTCACCGATGGTCTCGAGCTATGAAAATCCTGTTAGTGTATATGCCCTAGAGGCCATTACTGTATCATACCAGTATGTATGTTACTTGATAGAAGCTTGGGATATTCACAGTTGTATAGACAATCTTGCTCGAAATGGTAGTATGCTACTTGGTTTGTCTCTGCTTTAATGTGTAAATGTGTTTCTTTATTGTATCACCTATACGCATTAGTGGAGCCCTTAGGTTCTTTGCTTGATTACCAGCGTTGTGATGGCAGTCACACTCGTGGGGGCTGGGTAATCTATAAGCACATCCTTATATATACACGTCCCTGGTCGTGGGATTATCGAGACAGGGCATCGATACTCCGTAGTAGACTAGCGTATGCGCTTCTCATCCCAGCACGGGAGACGGTCTGTCCCACAACCGTCTGTACGTCGTACTTGAGATAGTATGCGGGTGCTCGTTGGGTTACGAGTACACTGGACAGGACTCGTCGGGAACTGTTGGTTGGTATTGTACCTATCGTCAGTTATCAGTTCCCAGGTGACATGAGTACAGCTTTGTCCGCTGACTTGACACTGTCACTTCGCCTCGAGTGTGTTCCCACTGCACTTTGTTTACTACCCTACCATGGCTCAAAGGAGTCGTGCAAACAGGTAGTTTTTGGGTGCAGTCCCGAAGCACTTGGAGGCAGTGACGGTTAGAGAGGATTCGTCTCTTCCGGTATTGGGGGTTGACATCGCGCTGTGTCCAGGAGAGCCATTACACAAGTAGTCCCTGGCCAGGGCAAGCGAGGTATACTGGTAGGTTTCTAGTGTTATCTCAGGGTGTTCTGGGCTATACTCCGACACGACTTGTATCTTTATTAGGGGACTGACGTTTACCACCCCTTTAGGCCCGCCATGCGATGTATCAGACGAACAGACCGGACTGTACGGAGACTGTCACATTCAGGCTCAGTAGGAGTTCAGATGGGTTCACCTCGTCAGTCTACTTATCGGCATCTACCTGGGGACCATTGCATACAGCTAGTGCCGCTTGCGGTCTGTGGTTAAACCCACTGCCAGCGTAGTGTCGAGTCTTTAGAGTCTCACACAGAGGGTTATTCGCCTTTAGGCAAAATGAGTTAAGGTCGCATGGTTTTGCGACAGGGTTCGTTCACATCCGCGCACTTGTGCACGTTTGCTGTCCGGACAGCTTATACTAGCGGGCTTTGGTTTAAGCCGGATCCTACTATATGATTTGGGATTGGTTTTTTCTCATTGTATTCGTGTTCCTCGGAACACGGATACGGATGTGTATGCACAGTTGACTGAGACAGAGGCAGATGACCTTGATTAGGGTTGATGACTATTGTCATTTTCTTAACCCTAATGTTTTGTGTGAATTATGATTTATTAATTATTAGTTAATTATCATTGTGCATGGTTAGGGTTGTTGACCATTTGACTATACTTGACTTGTTGACCTAGGTTAACAAGTTGACCATCATCATTCCATACGAAAGATGCTCTTTGATCCTTGCAAAGGCATTTAATATGAAATGATAATGGTCATTTCTTGATTAACCATGACAATTAACTTGACCAATTATCTATTTTCATAATTCACACATATATGTGAGAAGAATGGTTCATTTCTTCTCATTCTATGATTTAGATTCTATCTCCTCCTCTTCCTCTCTCTTTAGCTCTCCCCTCTCATGAGTTGAGAATCCCTTGAGCTTGAGATAAATCCTTCTAAGATACTCTCTACTCTTATCTAAGGTTCTAGGATTAGCACTCCAAGTATCTTAGTTAACTTCTAGTTTGAAGTTGAAGCCAAAGGTTGAGGCCCTCGGGTGGATCTTTCTTCGACAAGAGAAGGCGACAAGGAGATCACTTTCTTTCACTCCAAGGAGCAAGGAGAGAAGGACTTAAAGCCCTAGGTATAACCTCTTTTCCAAGTAGCTAAACTTCTTAGCTTTGTAGTTAGTTTATGTTTAGCAAAGATCTTCCTTTTGCTAGTCCATGTTGCCTAGTGTGTTAAAAATCCGATTTTTATACCGTTTCCACCTCCCCGCAAGCACCGGGGTAGGCAACGTGGACTTACAAATCCGACCACCAGTTTCCCCTTGTCCGCGACACCCGAAGTCCCTGCTTGCGAACCTAAAATTTCATAAATACAACACATAAGCTAAATATCCTATGATGACAAAAAGACAACGAAACGCGATGAAAACGCCCAGAAAATTACACTGCGCGCTTAGCGCATCTATCGCGCACGATACCGGCCATAAACCCTAATTGGGGTCGCTAAACTACAAAACACCAAGTCTGGACCCCGATCGTCGCAATCGCACAACTCAACACAAGAATTACGAGGAATACAATAGATATAACCCCGCAACGACCAATCGAACCTCGTCGGAAAACCCTCGAGATCTAGTAAGTAACCTATCGCAATATTTCGCACTAGTTCCAAGCTAATGCATATCTAGCGATTACAAACACCTTAAAATAGCTTTACTAATCTATCTAAACCATTCCTATATTTTTAACACTCGCTAATTATGTTTTAGCAAAAACCTGGTAAGCTAATTGCATAATTAAACAAAGTGTTCATAAACAAAAATTAACATTTCCTACTAGGTTAATCATCTCCAAAACACAAATTAACACTTCAAATGAACACTAAACACTTAACAAAATTTAACCCTAACATGAATTTCTTAAACCAAATATAAATGAATTAATCATAATTTAAAAACTAAACTAAACACAAAATTAGCTAACTAAATTAGCTAGAATAAGATTAAAGCAAATATAAAAGGATTAAGGTAAGAATTATACCTCCCCAAGAACACAAAATGAAACTTAATCCAACATCTTAGCATCAAAAACCAAGCTTTATTGAAGATCCATGAAGGATTAGTGAAGGAAAAATGGTTTAATTTTTATATAGGAATTTTTGGATTTATTTTTGGAATTCTTTTGTGTTTTTGAGTGAAAAAGAGTGAGAAATGAGCTTGGAAAATGAAATGGCCAGAAATGGAGATGAGGCACGGCCAAGGAGGGATGGGGGTATTTTTGTGAATATTTTGTGAAGAAATAGCTAGGAAAGAGAGTAATAAATGCTAATTAAAGCTATTTGCCGCCTTTCACTCTTTTCTTTTTTTTTAATCCAAATCCTTTTGCACAAAAGAAAAATCTAGATATTTGAAAAGAAACTTCTAAAATAAATCTAGTGACAAAAATAAATTTATTCACAAGAGAAATTGTTTTCCGATTTACGTGCACAAAATACCGCTTAAAATAATATTTTATTTGAAAAAATTCTATCTGAATCAAAACCTCCCAAATACTCCCAAAGTTAACGCACAAGCTTTATTTTATCTAAACTAGGTGCCGGCAAGTTTATACGGACGTTTGATCGAAATCGGGTTAAAACGGGAAAAACCTAAAATTTTGCCCTAAGACGGGAAAATTCACAAAACGATTTCTAAAACGTTACAATCTCCCCCCCTTATAAAAATTCGTCCCCGAATTTAAAATTTTCACTAAGCGTACCATCAAAAAGAAGAGTACAAAACTCCCAATTCTCGCTCGCAGCCTCCCGAGTGATCATCTCACTATACGGCTACGTCCAAGAAAACTCTCCACAGATAGCAAGACCCTTGACCGAAGTTTCTCCACCTGCCGGGCCATTAACACCAATGGCTACCGGTGAGCGAAAAGATCGCTTCAACGCAAATGGTCTAATGCTGAATCATGTGAAAAAAAAGTCATGAAGGTAATTGCAAAGTATCAACACAAAGAATGCGGGGTGAAAACTCAATAATCTGGTCGAAAGTGCCAAATTAAAGGCAACGAACTAACTCTCTTAATGGATCTCAAAAGGACCTACAATCCTGGGATAAGATTCCCAAAACTCCACACGTCATTTATCGGAAAATCCATAAGAATACATGATCTCTCACTGCGAACTCAGGCCTGCGACCACCCTGGTCGGCATAAGATCTCTGTCCGCACAGGACTGTCATCATCCTGACCTGAACAACAGGATCATCTCCGAAGTCTCTAGACTAGCTGGGGTCCAAAAATCCCACCACGCAGAGTCAGAAAAACAGATTGGTGATCGACACGACCTAACCCCTAAACATAAAGGTTGCCAGTTGGAGTGTCTCCTGATAACAACTATCGAAGGAGAATCCTAACAATGGCGAGTGACGATCCCCAACTGCCGACAAGAACAACACGAACGCACAAACATATCCTCCAGAGTCGGTATAGCCCGCTCTCACAAACCCATCATCCTGCGCATGGAATGATGGAGCTAAAGCTTAACCAGTACCCAAGGCTTCCTGAAGCTTCTGCCCAAGACGGCAAGCGAACAGGGTGCCTTCATTGGATACGACCCTCGAAGGAACTCCGTGCAACGCACAACTTAACAAAGAACAACTGAGCAAACCGAGTAAAACCGGACAACAAGCATCCGAATGGAGTCACACCCTGACTAAACCTGGGTAGACCCATAACGAAATTCGTGGAAATCTGCCCCCATTCCCACTTCGGAACGGTTAAAGGTTGCAACTCTCCAGCCGGTCTCAGATGCTCAACCCAAAACACACAACAAGACAAACACCTTGAAACGAAACCTGAAATTTCTCTTTACATTCCTGCCCACCCGTAACTATCTCACAAGTCACATCAATGTTGGTGGAACTTGAATGATACAGAGAATTGACAGATGTGCCAGCTCTAGGATTTCACGACTCTACCCGATAATATCAGGTACAAAAACGCGTCCCTAACTTAGCACACTATTGTCACAAATCAAGGACTCTGAATCATTACCCAGCTGAGTATGCTCAAGTATCTCTAACGAACGAGCGTCGGTTGGCAGTGTCTCGCGAAAGAGATTGAAGACAAGTGGTCGGGCGCGGACATGAGCAAGCTGTCCCCTCCGTAGAGACGAACTTAAGCTGTACTCAACGATCACACAAGAACTGTAAATCTGCGGAGGACTATCACAATATTCAAATCCGCTGCAGGAAGATGCACATTAAGCTCTGGTGGTCCGTGAAAAATCTGACACGGCTCTCAAACCAGTAGTGTCTCCAAATCTCCAACGCAAAACCACCACGGCCATCTCTAGATCATGAGTGGAATATCCTGATAGTACTTCCTCCAACTGTCGGGAAGCAAAAGCGATAACTCTATAGTGCTACCTCAACAAACAATCGAGCCCACTCAAGAAACATTACAGTTAAACCACAAAGTCGCCCGAACCAAAAGCAAAGAAAGAACTGATGCAATTATTAACCGAATCTTCGACCGCCGAAACTCCGCACACATGCCTCAGTCCAAAGAAAGAAACCTCCACTCCAGTCAATTCAGTCGACGGTGCAGCACTACACTAACGATCCTGCACGAAACGGCGGTAGAAACCTGCTAAGCCCAAAATCTGCGGACCTCCTTCCTGCACACAAGTCTGGGCCTAAACTGTATGGCCACGATCTCCCTCGGAACCATACAAAACCGTCTCCCGTGACTACAAGACCTAGGAGTCAACACAAATAAGGCTGAAGGAACACTCCGAGAATCTAACAAACAGCTGGCACTCTCCCAGCATCTGCATAACAAATCCTCAAGTGCTACTCCTGTCCCTCAAGACACATTAAAATAGACCAGAATGTCGTGAATAACACAACAATAACTGGTCGAGGAACGGCCTGAAGAAATCTGGTTCGTCACATCTACTAATGCTGCTAGGGCATTGGTGAGTCCAATGACACACCAAAACACATTACGTTTATTTTTATAAAGTGAGATATAACTTTTTGAAATTATGTTTATGACATTTACCTATATCAGTGGATGGTTAGGTAAGGAGCATTAAACAGCGGTGTAATTCTTCTTAACCATAAGTACAGTTTTCAACCTACGACATACATGGAATGAGTTATTAGACTGAGGGGACTTATACAGAGTATTGTATGTAGTCCAGTGTCCATCAGGACTGAGGGGTTGGTGCTCGTACTATATTCTGTTTACTTGTGACTTCTCTAGTTCTTAGACATGTGTTTCGTAGAAATGCAAGGTCTAAGTTTTGAGAAGTTATAGGTATAAGAATAAAGTAGAGAACCAGGTATTGCAAGTATCAGGATTCATCAAGGTAATCGAAGATGTAGATACTTGTGTATGGTATTCAGTTGATAGTAATGGTTTTTGAGAAACTTGTTTCTCTTTCAGGTTACTCATATCTGGATGCATTCCTAAGTTGAGTAACGCTGATCGGCCTCCTTCCATTTAGTTTACATGCACTGGAGACAGCTGCATGATTTGAATCTGGTTCCAATAAAATCAGTGCCTCTGTTTCAATATTGGATATAGAACGGTTCATATCTTAACGATGTTAAGGTACGGGGAGTTGTCCAGCTTATGCTTAAAACCAGACTCTGGATAACTCAAGGCACGTCTCTGTAATGGCTGTTTGTGGGTTGACCCGGGCTATGACGAGGGTTTACTTTCTACCATCTGGAAGATCAATAGTGATATTGTTCTTGACTCGCCACAATTTTAGTAAAATGGATTTTTTCAGAAAACAGTAGTGGGAGTATGGTAGAACTGGAAGTGATTCCAGAACCGCAAACGATTACTGAAAATTTGATAAGAACCTAAAGATTCAATCTGGTTTGACATTCCATTGGCCACTCCGCAGATATGGTTGGTAACCTCAGGCACTCGAGAGGTAATCCGATAGCTTCAAGGACGGTGACAGGGAGGTTCTTGTTTACCCAAACTTGCCATTGTTGTTGTTCCAGACTATGAGACCCGGCAAGAGGATGTGTATAACATCGTTCTTAACTGGCTTTAGAAGTGCACGTGTATATGACTCTGCCAGAGGGTTGTCGTAGTCAGTGGGAGCAGCGGAAGCATGGTGGAAAAGTGGCTTATGTCTATTTATAGACTAAAGCGGTAATAGCGGAGGTAGATCATCTATTTCTGTTGTGACAGTCATGGGTTTGACTTCATCAGAATAGGGATGGATCTGTTAAGAAGGTAGTAGGGTGTGATGTCCTGGTATTTGGATGACATACATAGAGTAGGAAGTGAAATTCCTATACTACGATCGGTTATACTTTGGTTGTCACACGGTGTTTTCTCCACATAAGGATATAGATATAATATCAGACATTCTGGTTACTAGATTTATGGTTTTAGATGTAGCTTTGGGTGGTTTCCTAATCTGGGTACTTAGACATCATTCTAAAGGTGTTTTAGAATGGACGACTCCTGGCACGGTAGTGTACCTACAGGTGATGGAGTCACCCTCTCTAAAGGTGTCTTACAGACTAAAGGGGAGAGGGATGTGCATGGTTGGTATATCACTTGCATAGGCAATTGAGTCAATCATGAGATGTCAAGTACCACATCAGATGTTGTTTTTGCACTAGATGCAATAAGCTGATATTAATCCTATCCTGGAGAAACATTCGGGAGCGGTTTTAGAACATAAGTGGATATTCTAGGGATATGATAACAACACCCTTTTTGAGGAGACGGTTATCATTCCAGGCTTCCAAGGTGACCTGGATGACAGAGTGACTGTCAGAATTATAGTTTTTCCCTCTGACAAGGGGCAGTATTTTGGACAGGTGGTCCAACCGGATACTGAGGGAGGCATGGCGCAGGATACTGATTAAGTTCAGTTGACGATACAGTCTAAGAAGTTTGGATTTGGAGTTCATTTATGAGATAGGTCCCATCAGATATCCAGACATATTCTAAGACAGGTATTGCACATTTTGGGAGATGGCTTTCTCCGCGAACTTGAGATAAAGAGAGATATAGAAAGAAACATCAGGGCGGATCCACTCACTGAGGCTATTCCTCGAACGCAATAGTTTCGCAAACGGGCTTTATGAGACTGATTAGTAGAGGAGTTGGGTGTTCGGTATCACACGGGCTGTGAGTATGCGACATCGCAATAATTAGCCTTGAGTGGTGGGAGATTGTTGGATATAGTGCCATCAGAGTCAATTATTGGATCACAGGCACGTGATTGTAATGATTGAGGGAGGACCTACGCCGGTAGGACAGTCTTATTCGAGATGATAGTATGCTATCTGGTTTATCTTTATCATCGTGCACTACTTTAGGAGACCTTACTGGTCGCAATTACACGTTGATAGAGCCCTTAGGATTCTTGCTTGACTGCCAGCAGTACGATGGCGATCATATACGTCGGAGCTGGGGTCTATAAGCACATCCTTAAAGTGGTCCCTAGTCGTAGGAATTTCGAGACTGGGCCTCGATACTCCTTTAGTAGACTAGTGTATACAGTCGATACCCCGACGAGGGACGGTGGCCAGTCTCACAAGCCATTGGTGTCAGTTGGTTCACCTAAGATGTATACAGGTACTCATTGGGTTATGAGTACACCGGACAGGACTCGCCGGGAACATGCTAGTTGCTATTATACCTGACGTCAGATAGCAGTTCCCTGGTGAGATGTGTACAGGTTAGTTCATCGACCTGAGATCGTCATTTGTCTCGTGTGAGTTCCTACTGTACTTTGATTACTACCCTACAACGGCTCAAAGGAGTCGTGCAAACAGGTTTTAGTTGGGTACAGTCCCGAGCCACATGAAGGCAGTGAGCGGATCGGCAGGGGTTTTGTCTCTCCCAGTATTGGGGGTGAGATCGCGTTGTGTCTAGGAGAGCCATTACACGAAGTCCTTGGCCAAGGCAGGAGATTTGCTGGTAGGCATTCCAGTAGTATCTCAGGGTGTTCTGGGCTACACTCCGACACGACTTGTACCGTTTTTGGGGGTCTGACCCCCTTGGCCCGCCATGCGATGCTCATAGATGAATGGACCGGACTGTACGGATATTGTCACTGACAAGCTCAGTAGGGTGTTAGGATGAGTTCGCTCATCGACCTCCCTTTTGGTCAATACCTGGTAGCCCGTTACGTACAGCTAGTACCACTGACGTGCTAGTGGTTAAATCCACAGCTAAAGTATTGACGAGTCTTTAGAGTCCCCCACAGAAAGTATCTCAAGTTTCGGGCGAAATGTTTTAGAGGCCGTATGATATATAGCAGGGTCCGATCATATACGTGCAGTAGTGCACGGATCATGATCAGGCGGATCATACTAGTGGGCTTTGTTTTAAGCCGGATCCTAGTATTATATTTGTTGGATTACTTTAGTCTCATCGCATTCGCATTCGGTCATAATGCAGATGCAGGTATGTATATACAGGTGAGGGGTATCCTTGTGATCCGTCACGAGTTTACTTTAGATAT
The DNA here is from genome assembly GCA_030015575.1 of Agapanthus africanus. NCBI lineage: Eukaryota > Viridiplantae > Streptophyta > Magnoliopsida > Asparagales > Amaryllidaceae > Agapanthus > Agapanthus africanus. The sequence continues at coordinate 211,200,765 of JASDDO010000006.1, forward strand.
TTACGTGAGGGCGCTATGGTGACTTCTGTTCCTCAAATTTCTTACACGTGTCCTATGTAACTACCCAAGCTTCCAGAAGACTCTCGATTCTCCACGTGGCACATCTAGAAGGCTCGGCTTAACAAGCTTCATCTAGAAGCTTCTCCTCAACAAACTTTTGGAGGGAAATTCAAATCTCCTCAACAAACTTTTGGAGGGAAATTCAAATTTGAAAGCCTAGATCTAGGGTTTTGATGGTCTATAAATAGGAGCCTAGATCTAAAGTTAAAAGGTTGTTCATTAATTCCCTAATCTCTAAATCTTTAGTAGTTCAATTCTTCCATCTTCTTCCACAAGTCTAGTGACAAGACTTGTACGAAACCCTAACCCTAATTCCAATCCAAATTCAAGATCCCGAGTACCAATCAAGCGAGAAGCCTTTCAACCTTTTAGGAGCTAAGCCGATCTTCAATCGAGCAATTGATCCAAGCCGATCCGCGACTCACAGAGACAAGCGAAGCCAAATCGACGATCGAGTTCTTCCTCTTGTAGTTCTTGAGCGATTGTAACAAAATTGTTGATATAAATAAAAGGTGAAATTATTTAATCTTGCTTTCTTTAAATTCTTGCATCATGATTCGATCTCAATTTATGATTGTAGTTCTTGTGATAATGTTTGAGTAAAACTCCGCTCGTAAAGGAGTCAAGACGATCAATAGAATGATGATGTAACAAATCTAAAAACTATTCTTAAGTCCTACGAGTTTTGTAAACCCTAGCAAGTTCAAGAATAGATGATCTAGTTTCGTTGCGATGCTTTCTTGATTATTATCGCTCGAAATTAGGGATCTACGATCGTTTCTTGAATTTACTAGACGCTAGAATGTGAATGATATCGATGAAGGAACAAGGGATAAATGATGAAACCCTAGTTTCACTAGAAATCCCTAATTCTCGTCGATCATCATCGATCTAGTATCAATTCATCGAAGGATAAGAATACGTCATCGTGAGATTACATCACATCTATAGATCCGATCGATTCCTACGAGCTTCATTTAGATTCTTGATATTTGGTTGGAAAAATCATCAAACTCTCAATTCTTGATTTTATCGTTTTCTTGTTATTAGATCTAGATTTTCTAATTCTTGAACTTCAAATATAAATCATGAATTGTTTGTTTTGTTTTCTTTTCTATTAAAGTTTTGATTCAAATAAAACAAGATACGAACGAATCGCACAATCCCTGTGGACGATCCACACTCGCTAACGCGCTACATCCGACACCGTTAATTGATTGCGGTCAAAAAATATTTTTGGTTGTGATTTCTATACAATTTTCTTAAACACACAACGAGAAATTCGTTTCAATCAAATGGCGCCATTGCCGGGGATCGCGCGCTAATTCATTCTTTATTAAAATTTGAATTGAAAGATTTATTCCATTATAATTTTTAGATCAAAATTCGCGTAAACACTAATACGATTTGTTGTGATTTGTTGTGACGAAATCTGGAGCTTTCTGTGCAATTGGAATTTTTTTTGGAGAATTCCAGATGACTCAGGGGCTGAATAGAAGCTCTCTGTAAAAATCTTGTGCAAGGATCTTACCACAGCGCGGAGATTCCGCGGCATTAGAGCCCTATTGCGGCGGTTCCGCGGCCTCCCCAAGGCTTCACTGCACAAAATTTTGCTAAGGTGAATCCTATCTTTCTTATCTCTCCCCTAATCTGCTCCATTTAACATTTTGTGCAGGTTTCTTTGCAAAAATCGCAGCGCCGCGTAAAAAGCAAAATTAAAGTGTGCTTGCTTTGATTTTTGTGGTTGTTTGCATAATTAATACGGACATTAAGGGGCAAAGACCAAATCCAGATTAGGTGGGGAGTTCATTACCCTTTCTAAGCCCCGAAAATCACAAAATTGCATCCGCATTTACCCCAATTAACTAAACAAATATCTAGATATGGCTCTAAGGACCGTCGCGCTCACTTAGGACAAGAGAAGGTCGTGGGTAATTCATTGCTTATCCGTGTTTCTTTTGTGGTGTCTAAGGCAAGTGTGTTGAAGGCTAGTGGTTACTTAATTAGGCCCACTACTTACGTAGTGGAGAACCTCCCACTTACCTGGCACTTACCTGGCCACAGGAGAGACAAAGAGGCAGTGGAGGATTTATCCTGCGTCTTGTCTTTTGGCAGTTAGGAGCGGTCTAGAGATTTGACCTAGGTGACCACTAGATTCTAGGGTTTTGTGTGTTGCATTTGTTGTGTTGCATCATTTTTTCAAAAAAATCCATCCACTTTTCAAAAAAAACACCGCATTTTCATCATTTCCACTAATTATAAATTCACGCTGCCATTTGTACTAACCCTTGTTAGTGCAAGATAGGCCGGACACGGGATTCTAGTGCCCGTTAGTCCGTGTTTCCTTTTATCGACCCAAAAGTCGGTATTTCTACATTTACCTTTCTTTTACCCACCGCCACACCCACATCGATGGATCCATCTCCATCGAACTTCTTTTCCACTAATCTTCCGCCGTCCGTTGTTGCGCAGAATCCACCTCGCATATCTCTCCAAGAGAGAAGCTATCCTACACGAGGTCCCCTTTCCACCTGTCTTTCCATTCCACCAGCCAACGGGGAAAATTTTCAAATAAAACCCCAATACATCAACCTTCTACCAAAATTTCACGGTCTCGAGTCTGAAGACGCATATGCATTTATCACCAAATTTGAAAATGTATGCGCAATGATGGGTACCTCACAGCTTTCTATGGATATTATGCGTCTACGTCTTCTCCCATTCACCTTGTGCGATATAGCCGAGAAGTGGCTGTATAACACTACCGCACATTCCATTTCAAACTAGGAAGAATTCATAAAAGCATTCCTAAAGAAATTCTACCCATACCAAAAGACAGCTCGAGTCCGTAGCGAAATCAATCAATTCACCCAGCTTCCATATGAACCATTTTCAAAATGTCTTGAACGCTTCAAGGATCTGTTAGTCCAATGTCCACATCACGGAATCCCTAGATGGGAACTGTGCCGAATCATTTATGAGGGCATTTATCCTAACACAAGACAGACCCTTGAATCCATGTGTCAAGGCAACTTCATGACCAAAGATGATGGGGAAGACTGGAAATTTTTAGAAGATTTCGCTGAAAGATCTTTACAGTGGGAGGGTGTGAGTAAATCTTCTAGGGATGGCAATGATATTTCCATAGGAGTTAGAGCTGACATTTCAGCTATGCAAAAGAAACTCGAGACTATGGAAAACAAATTTTTAGCCGCCCTAAGTCAAATATCACTCTCCAAGACTGTATGTGGTTGTTGTTCTGATCCGTCTCATTTAACGGAAGAATGTCTATTAAACTCTGCGTTTCAAGGTCATGAGTATACCAATGCCGCATTTCAAAGACCTAGAAACGATCCATTTTCTTCGACATATAATCAGGGTTGGAGGAATCACCCAAATTTTTCTTAGAACCAATCACAATCTCAAAACACGGTTCCAACCCAAAACAATTTCCAAGGGGCTTCTCCACCACAACAGCACCCACAACTTCAATTGAGTAAGCACCCCTTCCAAGCACTTAACTTTCAAAATCCGGTCAATACACCTGCACTATCTAGTCCTTTACAGTTGACCGGGACTGATGAATCCTCTTCATTTGCACAATACATGAATTTGGTCTTAACAAGTATCATGAAAGTTTCGGCTGAAATGAAGTCTTCTGTCGATAAAATTGAGAAAACTCTGCGACCCAAAGCGAGAGTATTAAATCGATGGAAGAAGAAATTGCACGATTAAAAGCCGAAATGAGTGCAAGAGAGAAAGGGAAACTTCCAGCTCAACCCTTACCCAATCCTGGCTATTCACATCATGTGAGTGCAATCACGTTGAGATCTGGAAGAGTGCTTGACACTCACGTTGGGGAAGAGTTTGATGACACTGAAAAATCAATCAATAATACCCCGGCTGAGACCTTTCCTCACACACACACTTCTACTTCTGATCCTTGTTCTTCTATCCCACCACCTTCTTGCGAGCCTATTCTTCGTTTCCCACAAGGCCCGCCACTTCAGCCCACCTCATCTACTCCTCCACCGACGATCCCCACTTCTATTTTGGGATCACGTCTAACCCCACTTCCTTCTCCTATGATGGACCCAGCGCTTATTGCTAAGGCACCTTATCCTAATCGGTTAAGGGCTAACACATCAAGTCCACATATGGAGAAGATCATGGACATTTTTAAGCAAGTTAACATCAACATCCCTCTCCTAGATGCCATCCAACAAGTTCCGTCCTATGCGAAAACTCTTAAGAACTTGTGCACTAGGAAGAGGAAGACTCAAGTGCCCAAGAAGATATTCATGGCAAAAACAGTAGACACAGCCTTTCCCCAGCAATTACCGAGGAAACGTAAGGATCCTGGATATCCTACTATTTCCATTTCTATCGGGGAAAAGCACATCAACCGTGCTCTACTAGACCTTGGCGCTAGTGTTAACTTGCTTCCTTTCTCAGTCTATGAGCAGTTAGGGATTGGAGAGTTGATGCCAACCCATTGCACTCTCCAGATGGCTGACCGATCAATCACTAAACCTAGGGGTGAACTGGAGGATGTGTTAATAAAAAACGGAGAATTTATATTCCCTGTAGATTTTATTGTAATTGATACACAGCCTGTAGCAAACCCACGGAATCAAATTCCGGTGATTTTAGGTCGCCCCTTTTTGGCCACTTCCAATGCTATCATCAACTGTCGTAATGGTTCTATGACCTTATCCTTCGGGAATAGGTCAATAGAGCTGAACATTTACAAGTTGGGAAGTGTACCCTCCGAACCTACTGCTCAGATCTGTTCTGTCGACTTAATGGATGTCGACAGCAGCGAATTTGATGATCCTCCTGATATCGATCTTGAATCTTTTCATACGTTATTGTTTGAGCCAACTATGTATCATACACATACGGACTCTTCCACCGAGATGTCCGGGTCAACAACTAACACCGATTATGAACTGCTTCTAGAGTCTGAAGATCACCCCGCACCTTGTGATAACATTATTCATCGGGGTATTGATGGAACTTTTGAGGAAATCTTCGCTGATGAACTTCCATTTTTGAATGACACGGGTGTTGAGATGAATCATGTCCCAATCAATGAAATTGAACCTCCACCCCTTCTTCTGACTTGTAAAAAGAATGCGAGTAATCCATCACATTAACTGCATCGTCTCTCCAAAATGAGACGCACACACATTCTATTCCACCACTTAACCTTTGCCCACTTCTTCTTCCACCAACCAGAGCACTGCATTAATAAAAAATTTTAATGGTTGGTGTTAACCTTCGGTCTTTGCAAAGATTGGCATCGACCAATGATTTTTTTTTTTGACCCCCTCATGTGATTTTCAAAAGATTAACATTGCATAACTCAAGTTTGGGGGGCATATTTTTTTCTGGCTCTTGAAAAGGAAATTTTTACAAAATGATGAGCCAAGAATAAGTTTGGGGGAGGTTCTTCACTTAAATATTTTGCCCCCACTAATAAATTCCTCCCAAGCTTTACAGGTTTTTTGAGATTTAGCAGATGGCAACAGTGAGGACACTGTTGAAAACAAGTTTGGGGGAGGTTTGTGCTTATTTTTGCATCATTTGCATATCACTTTGCATAAGCACAAAACATTTTTGAAAACCTATAAAAAAAATTTTAACAAAATTCAAAAATAAAAATATTTTTTGTACATAAATAAGATAATAAAAGATTAGATAGTGAAAAATTACATCCATGAGATTAGAATAATTTAAGAAAACCAAGAAAATTAGAAGTTTTCTTATACGAACTAGTAATAAGTAGTTATGAGTCGTTGTCCCAAGGGTTAGTAAGATGAAGTACGTCACTAATCTGAGGATAAAAATAAGTCTGAAAAATAGTTTCTATTCTGGAAGCCAAACATTTTGAACGTTGATACCCGCTATTCGCACTTACACAGATCTTAAAGCCTGGGATAGTAGAGGATACCTTGAAATGCTCTTGTCTAAAAGCCAAACGTATGAAGGAAATAAAAAAAAATGAAGAAAATATAAAGTGGTGAGAAAAATGGACACTGGTTTTGTTATCGCCAAGGCAGCAATAAAAAATATAGCGAGGGTACCTCTTCACCTAGTGCCCTAAGGCCAACTGGTCTGGGAGTCACTGCTAAGCCTTAGGTGGTGCAAGACGAGGAAAATACACCAAGTAAGCAAGCACAGGAGTAATTGGTCGGTTAGTACCTCAAGAAGTATTAACGGTCGCATGAAAGTGTGTGAGCAATCTCATCTGAATATTCATTAATTAAAAAGTACTGAGGCTGATGGGCAAGAGTATGATAGCTTGAATTGAATTCTCCGGGTGTAGGGATGTCCTTTACACACACGCAGGGTTATATGATCGATGTTTGGAAGAAAGATAGGAATGAAGAATAAGACGACGTTTTATTAAGGGAGGATGTGATTTCTAACATCTTTTCATGACTATTAAGATAGGGCTCATGACAACCGAAAAGCTAGCTTAGTTGGAAACCTTAATTTTCAAGGCTTTTCTTTTACAATTCTTGTCTTTAAATGTAATATTCATGATCTTCCTTTTATTATTGGATTTTTTGGGTGCAATCCACTGAAAACCCTGAGGAGACAACACTTCTCCTACTAGGGACACCTAGAGGTTTAAAGGCTTGTTGCACGTGCTCAGTGCAATCGTGTTGCCTACGAAAGTGTGCTAGTTAGTTTTTCCCTTTCTTTATTTTCTCCTTTTTTTTAATAAAAAGTTCGCTCGAGACGATCGAAATAAGTTTGGGGGAATTTGATCAGTCGAATATAATGTATTTTTAACACGGCAATTCCCCTATAATTTGCACTCATCTAGAAGTGTTCGACATTCATATAGCACATATTTGCAAATCAGTCATTAAATACCAGATTGCATGTGTTAGACTTTAAAACCAGCACTTTTAGGGAAATTGTGTGTTTATCATGGCATCGCATCATCCTTGCATTGCGCAACTCTTGTCTCGGTGAAATTGTGCAGGAAAGTCCAGAAACCGAGCCAGAATTATGAAAACAGTGCTGAAAAATACGCCAACTCAAAGGCCAGAGATCTGGAAATGATCAGGGATTCATTTGGAAATTCAACATATCAGAAAAGCCCACAACTATCAGCCCAAACAAGTAGCTGAAATCCCAAGCCCCAACGCTTCCAAAGCGCCGCAGTTCCGCGGCGGGAGCACGCTTGCGCCGCCGTTCCGTGGCGCTATGGTGACTTCTGTTCCTCAGATTTCTTACACGTGTCCTATGTAACTACCCAAGCTTCCAGAAGACTCCCGATTCTCCACGTGGCACATCTAGAAGGCTCGGCTTAACAAACTTCATCTAGAAGCTTCTCCTCAATAAACTTTTGGAGGGAAATTCAAATCTCCACAACAAACTTTTGGAGGGAAATTCAAATTTGAAACCATAGATCTAGGGTTTTGATGGTCTATAAATAGGAGCCTAGATCTAAGGTTAAAAGGTTGTTCATTAATTCCCTAATCTCTAAATCTTTAGTAGTTCAATTCTTCCATCTTCTTCCACAAGTCTAGTGACAAGACTTGTGCGAAACCCTAACCCTAATTCCAATCCAAATTCAAGATCCCGAGAACCAATCAAGCGAGAAGCCCTTCAACCTTTTAGGAGCTAAGCCGATCTTCAATCGAGCAAGTGATTCAAGCCGATCCGCGACTCAAGGAGACAAGCGAAGCCAAATCGACGATCGAGTTCTTCCTCTTGTAGTTCTTGAGCGATTGTAACGAAATTGTTGATATAAATAAAAGGTGAAATTCTTTAATCTTGCTTTCTTTAAATTCTTGCATCATGATTCGATCTCAATTTATGATTGTAGTTCTTGTGATGATGTTTGAGTAAAACTCCGCTCGTAAAGCAGTCGAGACGATCAATAGAATGATGATGTAACAAATCTAAAAACTATTCTTAAGTCCTACGAGTTTTGTAAACCCTAGCAAGTTCAAGAATCGTTGACCAAGTTTCGTTGCGATGCTTTCTTGATTGTTATCGCTCGAAATTATGGATCTACGATCGTTTCTTGAATTTACTAGAGGCTAGAATGTGAATGATATCGACGAAGGAACAAGGGATAAATGATGAAACCCTAGTTTCACTAGAAATCCCTAATTCTCTTCGATCATCATCGATCTAATATCAATTCATCGAAGTATAAGAATACGTCATCGTGAGATTACATCACATCTATAGATCCGATCGATTCCTACGAGCCTCATTTAGATTCTTGATATTTGGTTGGAAAAATCATCAAACTCTCAATTCTTGATTTTATCGTTTTCTTGTTATTAGATCTAGATTTTCTAATTCTTGAACTTCAAATATAAATCAAGAATTGTTTGTTTTCTTTTCTTTCCTATTAAAGTTTCGATTCAAATAAAACAAGATACGAACGAATTGCACAATCCCTGTGGACGATCCGCACTCGCTAACGCGCTACATCCGACACCGTTAATTGATTGCGGTCAAAAAATATTTTTGGTTGTGATTTCTATATAATTTTCATACTACACAAACCGAGAAATTCATTCAATCATTATGCGCTAAGCGTGGTGAGCCGGTATCAGTCAAACCTAGGTGAGGACCATTGGACAGCAGTAAAGAACATTCTCAAATACCTGAGAAGGAATAAGGAGATGTTCTTAGTTTACGGTAATAAAGACCTAAAGGTCGAGTCCTTTACCGATTCAAGCATCAAGAGTGACAAGGATGACAGCAAGTCTGTCTCGGGTTTTGTGTTTACCCTCAACGGAAGGGCGGTGTCACGAACCAAAGTTAGGCACGTGACCGACACTTAAAACACGTGACGTCAATAGGCAAAACGCAATTTAAGTAAACCGAAAACCCAGAAATATAAACCATAAAAAGAAGTAAGTGATAAAACATTGTTTAAAAATTTGGAAATCTCAAGTAAAAATCCTAAAGCTTAAGTTTATTTTCTTAAAAATTTCGGCAGCACCTCCTTTGTAAAACTAGCCCTGAAATGGGTACAAACATAGTATAAAAATAAAGCATCCCCAAAAGGGAGCAAATCATGCCCAAAGGCGGAAACAACCACCATAAGCATATTTACGACGCCGTAGTGAATAAATAGACAATATAAATGAAAAACAGCATAAAGAGGTAAAACTACATAATAAAGGCCGGCTCACAAGAGCTCGTCACCCAGAATCACAAAATATACAATATCGGTCCTCACAACTCGTTTCTAAGTCAATACATGAAAGTGGTAGATGGAGAGTACTAGATACAATAAGATATACGATGGATATAATCGGATAACCGCAACCCACCTACAGTAAAAAGGCCTCACAGCCAACCGTAGCGGTATCCGCAGAAATAGATACAATAAGAAGCCCTGCCGTGACTACTCTAAGGGTCAAACCTGCAAAACACTGTGGCACAACGGGGGTGAATTGCCAACTCGTGAATAGTAAGTAACATCATACAGATAATCGCAGGTATGCATGAATAGGGATAATCTAAGCTATGCAATCTGATAGCATAAGTATGGCAATATGGATATGCAATATGATCATAATCAATATACATCACCAGAGTACAACAACCACATGAAACAGTACATGTCTAATAAATCCAGAGTATGGGATAACACATAAAACCTCAAGCATGAATCATCATCATGGAAAACCGGTGTCCATCAACGACACGTAAATCCCAATAACTCGGGCTCTGTCAGTCCGGATCGGCGTACATCCATCTCACGACTCCGGTCGGTATCCTCCGGATAACCGCCGGGTCCTAACTATCACCGGTAGATAGTACTCCCTCCATCGGGCTCACCGCCTTTCTATACGAGTCTTCTTGCCCTGGGGTTACTCACTGGGTCCACCATGTACCCGCAGACGGTGCCTACCGCTCCTCGAATCAGGTATACTCATATCTCAGAACCTAGAAAACTCATGGTGGACAAATCGAAATATCATATCAAGAGAAACCGTATTTTCAAAACAATATATACTTTCTTGAAATATCACCACGGTTCTCAAATCCATAAATCACATGAAATCTGTATCTCAATGCGTAAATCCATGAAATATGATGTATGCAACATAGAACAGTAATATGAGCATATCAAGGGAAAACCGCTCTTTTAAATGAATAAAGTTTGTAAATATATCATGCGGTTCCCACATTCTCCAAAATCAAATGCAACATCATATAAAGGTGTATATATAGCTATAGCAAGGTATGTGTGTATACATGTAGGTATATGTGTTTACATATAGGTATACATATGAAATGTATGCATAATACATTTCATATGCGCAATAGAACAAGAATCAATGTCTCAATGTCAATAACGAATACAATACCACATATGCGTATATGTTGTGCGTGTCATGGCAATTACCAACAGTGTGTGTGTAGCATACAATTTGGTGGTTGTGCAACATGAACCGTCAGAAATGGTGCAGTGTTCAATGGGTACTAAGTCAAGGCACAACAAGTAGTGGTATGCAATGATGCTCATGCACAATCAACTCATATGCATATAACATGTGACTATAATTTCATATTTAGCCCTGACGCTTAACGCCATACAGGCGATTTCCCCGTAGATGTTAAATCTACTCACCGATGATCTCGAGCTAAATAAATCCAACCACCTGGTTTCCTTTCTTCGCAGCGTCCGAAGTCCCCGCCTGTGATCCTATTAACACACAACACAATAACGAGTAGATTTAGAAAACGACCCAATAATAAACAAACACAACGCCAATTAACGAATCGGTTTCCCTAAACTACAAAAGTGTTAGCTTAGCGGCTAACGTGTGTAGCGACATCATCAAAATAAGTCCACGACTGCAAGCTACCAGAAACACATAAACTACGTCAGATCAATCGTATCGCACTTTGCCGGAACAACGAAAATTAGCTAAGTGGTCCCAGATTTTGCATACTGTCAATACATAAAAATCTAGCAGTACCAAACACTCCAAAATACATAGAGACAGCTACCCTACAAACCACAACTCCCCAGTCCTCAGGAAATCCGGCGACGCCGGAATTCTCCCCTATCTCGCCGGTCCAACTAGGTCAGGTGGGGTTCGGGCTTCAGGTGAACACTCAGGGCCTCTAGTACAACACTACTACATTGCTAGATTTTAGAGTAAAAATTCGTGGTGATAGCAGGTTACAGTGACTCTAAAATAACACTAAAAATACGATATGTGCACAAAACTTTATCTTTAGTGTTCTAAACAACAACTACTAAGCAACATAACACTTTAAACACCTAATTAACAGTTAGAGACCACTACCTTTCCACACTTGCTCAAAAACCTAGCTTTCCATGCTCCAAGTCATCTTTGTCGCTTAAGTTGACTTTGTGAATGGTTTTAATGAGGTTTAGTGGTGATTTTGCTTAGTTTTGTGAAGATATGGTTAGGGTTCAGTTTGAGGGATGAGGGAAAATGAGATGATGAAACAAGTGAGAATGAGAGAATGAGAAAAGCAATGAGGAGTGTGAGGTGAGAATGAGAGAATGAGAGGGTGAGAGTAGCCATGCCCCTTCTCTCTCTTCATTAAATGCACCCCATGCTTGCCCATTCCTCATCATTCCATGTCAACCCTCTCTCTCCCTCTCTCTCTCAAGTCAACACCAAATTCAAACCTTTATTTCAAAAAGTAAATAATTTATATAATTACATAACATAATGGAAATGAGGGTTAAGGTGCCATGGCTACTTAAACATGTTTGTTATATGTATGCCCTAGAGGCCATTACTATACATGAGATGTATATTGTAGTGGATGCTTGGACATATATAGGGATGACTTTCTTGCTCGACATGAAAGTATACTATCTGGTTACTCTTTAACTTAACATGTACACTGATTGTCTCTCTGTTACATGTTGGTAAAGCCCTTAGGATATGTACTTGACTACCAAGACAATGATGTAGATCATACTAGTGGGGCCATGGTAGTCCATAAGTACATCCTTTAAGGTCCCTAGTCGTGGGTTTATCGAGACGGGGCATCGATATACCAGAGTAGACTAGCGTATAGCTTCTCGACCCATGTAGATAGGCGATGGATGATCCCATATCCATTGGTGTTTGACATCAGAGATGATAAATGGGTGCTCAATGGAGACTGGGTACACTGGACGGACTCGCCGAGAACTCCCAGATGGTATTATACCTCACGTCAGATGGCAGTTCTCTGGTGACACTGGTACAGGTTAGTCTGTAGACCCGAGATCGTCATAGAGTCTTGTGTGATTCCTACTGTGCTTTGATTTCCACCTTACCACGTCTAAGAGGGCGTGAAAAACGGTGGTTTTTGGGTACAGTCCCGAGTCACATGGAGGCAATGAGCGATAGGAGGGGTTTCGTCTCTCCCGGTATTGGGGGTTGATGTTGCGCTGTGCTCGATTGGCCATAACAGGGAAGTCTCTGGCCAGGGCTGGTTTAGAGATTTACTAGTAAGTGGTACCAGTAGTTTCTCGACCCGTTATGAGCCTCTTATCGGCACGACTTATCGAGTTACTGGGGTCTGACGTTTACCACCCGTAAACGAGATATGCGACATATCAGACGAGGAGACCGGACTGTACGGTAGTGTCACTGTCAGGCTTTTGCAGGAGTTGGAGCAGGCTTGCATGCTGATCTTCTGATCGCTCAATACCCGGGTAGCCGTTACGTCCAGCTAGTACCGCTGACGGCTTGTGGGTGCTTGATGTGATCATCACCTACTGCCGGCGTATTGACGAGTCTTTAGAGTCCTACATAGAGGTTTTACTGGCTCAGGCAAAACAAAATAGGAGCGCATATATGATATGTGCGGGACTGAGGATTTTGCATGTATGTGATACCGTATTCTATTCTCGCGACTTTTGTATCGTCCGGTTATATGTGATATAGCCGGGTTATCGAATCAAGTGGTGATTCGATAAGTTGGTACATTTAGTGTTAGTCGGTTATATGTGATATAGCCGGATTATTAAATCAAGTGTTGATTTAATAATTTAGTGTATAATTGTATATTTGATATACTAATTTACATTAACTAACATTGGCACACTTAAGCATTCTTTTCTCACTTGTGTGTACACGTAATATATATATGATATATATTAATGTGCATTGTTTATTTTTGTGTGTCATGGTTGTTGATACACACTACATGGGTGTATAAGATATACACCATTTTAATTATAATGGTGGGGTTTTAATATTCAAAGTAAATACAAAATTAGTGGATAATTGTTCAAAGCATGAAGCTTGTAGAAGCTTGTGAGTGCTTTGACAAAGTCCACCCATTTCGTTTTACTTAGGATATTTGTTAACCTAACCACTATAATTAGCGATGGTTATGTCTCTACATGAGTTAGTATATGATACCCACTCACCCATGATTACTTATCTCACTTTGGATTAAGCACATTATCTTCTTCTTTCATTATCTTCTTCTTCCAAAAGAAAAGCTTGCAAGGGTTTGGTAAAAGTGAGAAAGTAATGTGAGAAATGAAATTCTAAAGTGAGCCCACTTCCTATTTCACCATCCTCTGCTAGATTAGCACTTTAGTATAGGGTGTTTGCTTCACTTTGGTGAAGGAGTAGCTTGAGTTCGTATCCCCTCGACGTAGATCATATTCGGCCTCGACGACTTCAAGCAAGACCGTTGCCTTCTTCTCATGGAGCCGTCCAAGAGTCTGGGAGCAACATGATTGCAGTGAAGGGACTACTACAAGGAGCTTTTGAAGTGAAGGACCGATCTACAAAGGTTGTATTTCTATTTCACTTAGATGTAAATGGTTTACATTTGTTTACGTATTATTTTCTAGTTATCGATTCTTGTTAAGAGTTACTTGAAACGGCAATTTTTTAAAAAATGGCATGGACGATGCCTCCCGAAACCTTGCTGCCGTCGATAGGAACCCTACAGTAGTATCAGAGCCTAGCTAGAAAATTAGAGGGATAATGTTAGATTACAAATACGAAACGAACTCCGAAACTTGAAATCCCAAATCCATGTTTCTGTCGATTTTAAAACAAGCTCCAAAATTTTTTCAAACAAGTGCAGAATCATATTTGGGCAAATATAAGAACATCGGAGAAAATTGGGACCATGTGCTCGGATTTTGGACGAGCACATGGCCACAATTTCCGAGGTGGCCGACCCCACCACATGATTTGTTGGATATAGTGCCCTCAGAGTCAATTATTGTATCACAGGCACGTGATTGCAATGATTGAGGGAGGACCTATACTGGTAGTACAGTCTTACTCGAGAGGTTTGTATACTATCTGGTTTGTCTTTATCATCGTGTACATGCTTTGGGTGACATTGTAGTTCACTATTACACGTTGATACAGAATAGTATGCTAGCATGGTTTATCTTTATCATCGTGCACTGCTTTAGGTGACCTTACAGGTCGCTATTACACGTTGATAGAGCCCTTAGGATTCTTGCTTGACTGCCAGCAGTATGATGGCGATCATATACGTGGGAACTATGGTCTATAAGCACATCCTTAAAGTGGTCCCTAGTCGTGGGAGTTTCAAGACTGGGCATCAATACTCCATTAGTAGACTGGTGTATACAGTCGAGACCCCGACGAGGGGCGGTGACCGGTCTCACAAGCCATTGGTTTCAGTTGGATCACCTAAGATGTATACAGGTGCTCATTGGGTTATGAGTACACCGGACAGGACTTGCCGGGAACATGCTAGTTGGTATTATACCTGACGTTAGATAGCAGTTCCCTGGTGACATGTGTACAGGTTAGTTCATCGACCTGAGATCGTCATTTGTCTCGTGTAAGTTCCTACCGTGCTTTGATTACTACCCTACCACGGCTCAAAGGAGTCATGCAAACAGGTTTTAGTTGGGTACAGTCCCGAGCCACATGGAGGTAGTGAGCGGATCGGCAGGGGTTTCGTCTCTCCCGGTATTGGGGGTGAGATCGCTGTGTCTAGGAGAGCCATTACACGAAGTCCTTGGCCAAGGCAAGAGATTTACTGGTAGGTTTTCCAGTAGTATCTCATGGTGTTCTGGGGTACACTCCGACACGACTTGTACCGCTTTTGGGGGTCTGACTTTTACCAACCCCCTAGGCCTGCCATGTGATGCTCATAGACGAACGGACCGGACTGTACGGATATTATCACTGACAGGCTCAGTAGGGTGTCAGGATGAGTTCGCTCATCGACCACCCTTTTGGTCAATACCTGGTAGCCCGTTACGTACAGATAGTACCTCTGATGTGCTAGTGGTTAAATCCATAGCCAAAGTATTGACGAGTCTTTAGAGTCCTCCACAGAAAGTTTCTCAAGTTTCGGGCGAAACGTTGTAGAGGCCGTATGATATATGGCAGGGTCCGATCATATACGCACAGTAGTGCACGGATCATGATCGGGCGGATTATACTAGTGGGATTTGGTTTAAGCCGGATCCTAGTATTAGATTTGTTGGATTACTTTAGTCTCATCGCATTCGCATTCAGTCGGAATGCGGATGCAGGTATGTATATACAGGTGAGGGATATCCTTCTGATCCGTCACGAGTTTACTTTAGATGTTACCGTATCTTTTTATTGTTGTAAACATTTGGGTTAATGTTTGCATATGGAAATTATGAGCTAGAAATCAACACTTTGTGTATTTAATGTGACATAGACTTCATTAGTGACTCATGGTCTCTTTTCTTGTGCTAATGTCACATTATTTGATGGATTTGTGTCTTGATATGATAAGGTGAGAGAGAGGGGCTGCCATGATATAGTTTGGTCTTGTATTTTTCTCATAACTCTCTCACTCTCATTATAAACACAAGAAATAAGAAAAGAAAAGGGAACTTCTTCTTCTTCCTCTTCTTCTTCTTCCTCTAGCTCACAACCTCCATTAATGGCAACATCTTTAACCTCCATCCATACACTCTCATGTGATGAGAATCAATGGACGTTTGAGACAAACTTATCACACACATTCTCTACATCGCCTTGGACACGTCGGCTAGCGAAATTCGTGCCCGAGTTGCTTCGGGTGAAGCGGGAGCCCGTAAAAAGACTCGAAGATGTGATTTCCTTTCCGACGAGGAGATCGAGACCAGAGATGCCTCGTGGAGCTTGGGATGGTAGCCAAAGACCGAAGGACACGGATCGATCGGTATAGCCATTCTAACCCTTTCTCTAGTTGCTAGTTGTAGGTTAATGGTTCGATCCGGATTTAAAGTATACGATAGCACCGGTTTCTAGTTTGAAAAAAGTTTTCGTTTCCGCATTTTGGCCTCGGACAGACGGCCGGGGCGCTACCGTAGACTTACATAGTATCAGAGCCACGCCATTAACATTTACTAGCTTGTTCTAGCGTGTTTAGAACTTCGATCGGACGAAACTTCCAAAAACTACATTTCCAATTCTGAGTTTCTGTCCAATTTTTTTTGTCGTCGAAAAATTATTTTGAGTATTGCGGAAAATCAGGCAGGTTTTTTTAAGAAATCTGAGAAATATTGGTTCACTGATTCCAGGTGTAGCAGCGCGGAACCGCGGCCGTACCCACATTTTGGCCGCGGTTCCGCCGCCGTACTGTAGCATCAGCCCACCAATTTTCCTGCACTGGTTTCTGAATTGGAAATGGGGTTTCTGGTAATTTTTGTTTTGGCCCAGATTATTTTGAGTACTGGGAATTGTGCTTGGGGCCCACTTCGGGGAATTTTGTCGATCGAAAATTTTAAACATATTAGTTCACAGTACTTACATTATATCTTCGATCGTGAATATCATTTGATCGGTAAATCTTGTCTAATTGCTATAGCCCTTTTAGACGGATTTGCGAACATGACATTCACGTTGATGTTCTGTGTTGTGCTATGATGTTGCGGATTTGTCGTGGTGGATAGCCTGGATGCAATGTTAGTACAGTTTGATTATATTTGTACATTTGATATTGCGGGGCGAGCGTCCGACATGTGGACTGTCGTCACTGCCTATTTGTATATTATTCTTTTGGGGCACGACCGGGCTGAGGTTAGAGATTTATGCTTATCTGCATAAGAATATGATGCGATTGGATTAAGGTAGTCATGCGACTTTATTGGCTTTCGTCGAGGGTCGTGCAGGTGGGTTTAATTCAATCAAGAAATGTACGGGTTGAACTTGACTAGCGGACTATGGTTTGTTGGCTTTCGTCAAGGTCATAGCACGCTAAGGGCAAAATTATCGGGAATTTCAAGTGTTGAAATTTGCAATGAGATTGCATACCTTCTATGAGATAGTTTGATCCCGATACCCACTGTGAGTAATTGTTACTCCTGGGATGTAGGGTTTCTTTAGCACCTAACCTAGGGTTTTGCAATGATCACACATGTCATATTAAAATTTTATGAGGTGTTAAACAAACTAAGGAATCGAACTAGAATATTTAGAGTAACAAGCTCTAGTATCATATACTAGCTTGTGTCTAACACTAAGTGGGGATAGATACTACCTTTGTAGACCTCGTCGCAACTCTTTGGATCTCCTAGGGTTTGAACGAGCTAGCTTGAACTTCCTCCACGTCCACGATGATCCTCCCGGAGTTCCTTTTCTCAAAGCACCTTGCTCCACAAGATCACAATGATGATGAAGCAAACAAACTACACCAATAGGCTAAACAATTGTAGCGTAATGATATGGTTGTGTGCTCATATAAAAACCCTTTCTTTCTTTTATCCTCACTCTTTTAGAATTCTCAAGAGAGAGCTATAAAGAGGAAGAAGAAGATGGAAACCCTTGAGCTCATTTCTTTTGGATGAAAATAATGATCAAAAGATAATGAGAAAAGATAAATATGAAGGATATATATCTCATCTCAAACCATGGTTAATAAATATCTAGATATTTTAGAATGAGGAAAAATAACAAGAGAAATGAAACCATGGTTCCAAACTAGGTCAAGTAAAGAATAGTCAGCCATGATTTAATACCAATTTTCTTTTTCTCATTCTAATATATAAATATTTACTTTCCATGTGAGTCTTATATTGCCATCTTTCTTGTATCATCAACCATGATACAAATGAATGTATGTATGTGTGTATGCATATCAACATGTACATATACATCCATGCATCCATCATAAAGAAAAGGTTTATTTAAATGAGATAAAAGTCAATATTAAATCAACACTTGATTTAATAAACTAGTCATATCTTATATGACCCAACCAATAGAAAACGCCCGATTAAAACACGGCATCATATACACGTACTTAATCGAGCTCCCGTACATATCTCATATGTACACCACATCGTTTCGCCTGAGCCAGGAAACTCCTGTGTGGGATTCTAAGACTCGTCAATACACTGGCAGTAGGTGATGATCATATCAAACACCTACAAGCCGCAAGCAGTCAGCTAAACGTAACGGCCAACTGGGTATTGAGCGATCAGAAGAAGAACAAACGAACCAGTCAAAACTCCCGTCGATCCAACTGTCAACACTTACCGTACAGTACGATCTCTTCGTCAGATATGTTGCATATCGAGTCTAGGGATGGTAACGTCGACCCCAATAACTCAATAAGTCATGCCGGTATATGGTCTACAGATCGAGAAACTACTGATAACACTTATCAGTAGTATTTCAGCAGCCCTGGCTAGGGACTTCCTGTTATATCCAATCGTGCATAGCGCAACATCAAATCCCAATACCGGGAGAGATGAAACTCCTCCTATCGCTCATCGCCTCTATATGCCTCGAGACTGTACCCAAAATCCACATGTTTGTACGACTCAGTAGAACCGTAGTAGGGTAGAGATCAAAGTACAGTGGGAGGACACACAAGACTCTATGACGATCTCGGGTCTACAGACTAACCGGTACCAGTGTTACCTGAGAACTGCTATCCGACGTATGATATAATACTATATAGGAGTTCTTGACGAGTCCGTTCAGTGTACCCAGTCTCACTGAGCACCCGTATACAATCTTTGGTGTCACCATACCAGATGTATATGGGATCATCCATCGCCCATCATATGGAACAAGAATGGTATACGCTAGTTTACTCTGGAATATCGATGCCCTGTCTCTATATACCTACGACTAGGAACATTTCAAGGATATGCTTATAAACTACAATTGTCCCACTAGTATGCTCAACATCATAATCCCAGTAGTCAAGCAAATATCCTAAGGGCTTTATCAACATTTATCAAATGAGTAAAAGCATGATCAAGTAAACATATGATAAAGAGCAACTAGATAGCATACTATCATGTCGAGCAAGACTGTCCTCTGAATATATATACACATACACACACACACACACATCAGTGCATACACTATCATATAATGGCTTCTAGGGCATACGTATATCCAACAATCTCCCACTTGCACTAAGGCCAATTATTGGCATATCTCATACCCAACATCTCAAAAAGTCGCTCATGCTGTGGCTGAGCGAGAGCCCTGGTGAATGGATCCGCAGTGTTGTCCTTTGTATCTACTCTCTTAATCTTGATCTCGGGGCGATCAACTATCTTCCGGATCAAATGATATCGCCTCAGGATGTGTCTGGACTTCTGATGGGACCTGGGCTCTTTGGCCAATGCCATAGCCCCATTATTGTCACAATACAAAGGTATTGGATCAATAATGGTTGGAACTACTCCTAGCTCCGAGATGAACTTCCTTATCCAGACAGCTTCCTTGGCAGCATCATTTGCAGCGATGTACTCAGCTTCCATCGTAGAATCTGCAACGGTATCCTGTTTGGAATTATTCCAACTCACCGTCCCTCCGTTGAGGGTAAATGCAAACCATGAGATAGACTTGTTGTCATCCTTATCACTCTGGAAGCTCGAATCGGTAAAGGCCTCCATTTAGAGATCCCCGTTACCATACACAAAGAACAATTCTTTAGTCCTTCGCAAGTAATTAAAAATGTTCTTAACAGCAGTCCAGTGATTCTCCTCTGGGTTTGACTGATACCTGCTTATCACACTCAGTGCATAATCAACATCAGGGCGTGTACACAACATCACATACATTATTGATCCTACGGTTGAAGCGTAGGGAATAATGCTCATGCGAGCTCTCTCTTCATCAGACTTTGGGCAATCGCCCTTGGAAAGAGTGACTCCGTAGCAAGCGGGTAAGGTACCTCGCTTGGAGTCTTCCATACTAAACCTCTTTAGGATGGTGTTGATGTACTTGGTTTGGGACAATCCCGATAACCGTTTGGATCTATCCCTATAGATTCGTATGCCCAATATGTTCGTGGCATCACCCAGATCCTTCATGGAGAATCTTTGTGATAAGAATGATTTGACCGACTGTAGCATAGGGATGTCATTTCCTATCAGAAGAATGTCATCCATGTACAATACGAGGAATGCGACAGTTCTTCCTACAGTCTTCTTATAAACACAAGGTTCATCTGGATTATTGATGAAATCAAACTCTTTGATAACATCATCAAAACAGATGTTCCAACTCCATGATGCCTTCTTTAATTCATAAATGGATTTAAGCAACCAACATGCTTTCCCGCTGCTCCCACTATCAATGAAACCTTCTGGCTGATCCATATAAACGCATTCCTCTAAATCACCATTTAGAAATGCAGTTTTAACGTCCATCTGCCAGATTTCATAGTCGTAGTGAGCAGCAATAGCAAGTAGGATCTGGATGGATTTAAGCATGGTTACCGGAGAGAAAATATCGTCATAGTCCAGTCTTGGTCTTTGACGAAAGCCTTTCGCTACCAACCTTGCTTTATAGGTCTCCACCAGTCCATCTACACCAATCTTTCTTTTAAAGATCGATTTGCAGCCTACAGGTTTTATTCCATAGGGTACATCCTCCATAGTCCATACTTTGTTGGTGTACATGGACTCCATTTCGGATCTCATGGCATCCAGCCACTTCACAAGGTCACTACTCGTGAGAGCTTGCTGAAAACTGGCAGGGTCATCATCATCCATGATGCAATCTTCTCTATCACCATCAATGAGAAAATCGTAGTATCTCTCCGGTAGGCGAGAAGTCCTACCAGATCTACGTAGTGGCTGAGGTTCATTAGATTCTGTTGCAACATCCGGTTCAACCAAGTCGTCATTTGTAACTTGTGTTTCTAGAAACTCTTCTATATTTACCACATTGCCGTCAGTATTATTTGGATAAAAGTCATTTTCTAAAAATGTTGCATACTGAGAGACAAACACCTTTTGTTCCTCCTTGTGGAAGAAAAGATACCCCGAACGAATGTTTTGGATATCCCACAAATATACACTTGACCGATCGTGTCTCGAGTTTGCCTGGATTCTGCTTTTTGACAAAAGCCGGACAACCCC
Organism: Agapanthus africanus; assembly: GCA_030015575.1. Taxonomy (NCBI): domain Eukaryota; kingdom Viridiplantae; phylum Streptophyta; class Magnoliopsida; order Asparagales; family Amaryllidaceae; genus Agapanthus; species Agapanthus africanus. The sequence continues at coordinate 211,222,162 of JASDDO010000006.1, forward strand.
AAATCTTAATTCGTTTAAGAGATTGTCTCTTCCCATACCATATCTCATATGTAGTGGTAGACACGGTCTTGGTTGGAACTTTGTTTAACAGAAAAACTGCAGTCTCCAATGCATGCCCCCAAAAGGAGAGAGGTAACTCAGAATCAATCATCATCGATCGCACCATATCTAATAGGGTACGATTTCGTCGCTCTGACATACCATTGTGCTGTGGTGTGTAACGGGGAGTGAGCTGAGAGAGAATCTCATTCTCTTTTAGGAAGTTCAAGAACTCAGTACTAAGGTACTCTCCACCTGGATCTGATCGAAGTATCTTGATGCTGATTCCTGTTTGTTTTTCTACTTCAAGTTTGTACTCCTTGAATTTCTCGAAAGCTTCAGACTTATGCTTTATCAAAAACACATGACCGAATCTTGAGAAATCATCAGTAAAAGTTATGAAGTAGGAAAAACCGCCTCTTGCATGTGTAGACATTGGTCCACATACATCACTATTTATGAGGCCCAAGAGCTCAGTAGCTCTTTCTCCGTGTCCACTAAACGGAGTTTTGGTCATTTTACCTTTAATAGAAGACTGACAAGTTGTTGGATGTAGTGCCCTCAAAGTCAATAATTGGATCGCAAGCACGTGATTGCAATGATTGAGGAGGACCTATACTGGTAGGACAATCTTACTCGAGATGATAGTATGCTATCCGGTTTGTCTTTATCATCGTGTACAGCTTTAGGAGACATGATCACTATTACACGTTGATAGAGCCCTTAGGATTCTTGCTTGACTACCAGCTGTATGATGGCAATCATATACATGAGAGTTGGGTAGTCCATAAGCACATCCTTAAAAGTGGTCCCAAGTCGTGGGAGTTTCGAGACAGGGCATCAATACTCCGGAGTAGACTAGTGTATACAGTCGATACCCCAACGAGGGGCGGTGGCCGGTCTCACAAGCCATTGGTGTCAGTTGGTTCACCTAAGATGTATATAGGTGCTCATTGGGTTATGAGTGCACCGGACAGGACTCGCCGAAAACCTGCGAGTTGGTATTATACCTAGAGTCAGATAGCAGTTCCCGGGTGACATGTATACAGGTTAGTTCATCGACCTAAGGTCGTCATTTGTCTCGTGTGAGTTCCCACTTTGCTTAGATTACTAACCTACGACGGCTCAAAGGAGTCATGCAAACAGGTTTTAATTGGGTACAGTCCCGAGCCACATAGAGGCAGTGAGCGGATCGGCAGGGGATTCGTCTCTCCCGGTATTGGAAGTGAGATCGCGTTGTGTCTAGGAGAGCCATTACACTAAGTCCTTGGCCAAGGCAGGTGAGAATTACTGGTAGGTATTCCAGTAGTTTCTCAGGGTGTTCAGGGCTACCCTCCGACACGACTTATACCGCTATTGGTGGTCTGACGTTACCAGCCCCCTAGGCCCTCTATGCGATACTCATAGACGAACGAATCAGACTGTATGGATATTGTCACTGATAGGCTCAGTATGTTTCAGGATGAGTTCTCTCATCGGCTTCCCTTTCGGTCAATACATGGGCAGTCGTTACGTACAGCTAGTACCAGTAACGTGCTTGTGGTTAAACCCACTGCCAGAGTATTGACGAGTCTTTAGTGTCCCCCACAGATAGTTTCCCAATTTCGGGCGAAACGTTGCAGAGGTCGTATGGTTTTATGGTAGGGTTCGAACATGCACGTATTATGGTTCGGACAGATAATACTAGTGGGCTTTGGTTTAAGCCGGATTCTAGTATTATATTGTGCAGGAGTATTTTTGTCTCATTGCATTTGTATTCGGTCGGAATACAAATGCGGGTATGTATATACTATTATGGGGTAATCCTGTAATTTGTTACGGGATTGTTTTTTGAAGTTTCCAGTTTTTCTCCGTTTGATTAAATATTATTTTTAGTGTTTAATTATTGGTTGAAGTTGATATATCATTTTTGGCCAAATTTCTTTCTCCAATTTTATCATGGCCGAATTCATTTTGGTGGTGGGGTTTTCATTTGGATAAGAGAGTGAGTCATTATCTAGCATTCTAGAATGGTGATGTGTTTAAATGACTCATCCTTTGCATTAAATTCCTTTTGTAATTCTTAAGATATTAAGTTAGATCTTTTGTGATTAAAGTATGATGTGGTTACCTCTTTACTTGCTTGTGGTCACCACCCCACCAATTTCAGCCCATATATTGGCCGAGCCTCATGGAGAAAAAAAATTCACATTGCAAATTCCAAGCTCATTTTCTTCACCCCAAATGGCAACTTCAATTTACCTCCACCCAATGGCTTGGGTTCCATGAGTCAAATTATTTTACACACTCTCTACTTCAATCTTGGACATGTCGACTAGCAAACTTCATGTCCGAGTTACCTCGGTTCAGAGGTGGGAGCCCGTATATAGATCCGTTGACGTGGAGCCACCTCGACGAGGAGACCGGAGATCGAGCGAGATCGCAGATGCCGCGAGGAGTGTGGGATGATGGCTAAAGACCGAAGGACACGGATCGATCGGTATAGCCTTTCTATCAATTTACAGTTTGCTAGTTTATGTTAATGGCACGATCCATGTTACAGTCTATGTTAGCGTCAGTTTATGAAAAAGTTTTTATTCCGCGTTTGGCCTCAGATTATTGTCCGGGGCGCTACCGTAGACTTACATGGTATCAGAGCCACGCCATTAACATTTACTAGCTTGTTCTAACATGTTTAAAATATCGATCGAACGAAATTTCCAAAACTGCAATTCCAAATTTAAAGTTTCTGTCGAAATTTTTTTGTCGTCTAAAAATTATTTTGAGTATGTCAAAAAATCGAGCAGGCTTTTCTAAGACTGCATAAGAAATTTGGTAGACTGATCCCACAAAACCGCCGAGGGACCGCCGCAGAACCCATGGGTGTGCCGCGGTTCCGCCGCCATTTTGGGGCTTCAGTGCACCATTTTTCTTCTGGGCGTCTTTCATGTGGAATTATGGTTTCTGGAATATTTTGTTTGGGCCCAGATTTTTTTGAGTACTGGATTTGTACTTGAGGCCCACTTCGGGAAGTTTTGTCGATCGGAATTTTAAATGTGTTAGTTTATAGTACTTACATTATATCTGCGACCGTGAATGTCATTTGAGCGGTATAATTCGTCTAATTGCTATAGTCCTTTTAGACGGGTTTGCGAACGTGACATTCACGTTGATGTTCTGTGTTGTGCTGTGATGTTGCGGATTTGTCGTGGTGGATAGCTGTGTGCAATGGTAGTGCAGTTTGGATTTATTTGTATATTTGATATTGCAGGGCTAGCGTCCAACATGTGGACTACCGTCGCTGTCTGTTTTTATATTATTCTTTTGGGACACGACCGGGTTGAGGTCGATGTACCCGTTGTACATATTTTCATTTCTGTACTATGGTTACCCCACGACGGATGGATAGCCGGGTTTTGGAGGGCAACGGGTCCGCATCTCATGGCTTTGAGAGGAAGGTGACCTCACTGTAGAATTGGCAGGCTATTCGCCGCACTCATAGGGGGTACAGGTTGACCCAAGGTGGGGTGCTCAAGTTACCAGATTTCGTGAAGTGCCGGGTGGTTCATTCACTTTGCTGAAAGGGGATGCCTCGCTTCAGGTTTTGGCGGGTAACTTGCCGCACTCGTAGGGGTCTAGGTTTCATTGCACAGGCTATCCACCCGACCAGGGGAACGTCGTATTTCAGTAGCGGCCCTGTGAAACCCGGGGATCCTAGATTATCTGTATTGTTCTGTGACGCTTATTACTTTTCTGTAATGTTGCATTTATCACGCCTGGAGCGATTATTGTATATTGGTATATATACTAGTAGATGTTGTATATGTTTTGCACCCGCGCTAGTCCAGTCCCTGCTCTGTCGTTAGTTAAGTAACCTAACGGGTGATGACGCGACCCAGTAACGAATGCGGATGGCATATACATACATTTTATTTTCGTTCTTTTCTAGTGTGATTAATTGATGGGACTGCGTTAATTTTGATCAATGAAAGGAAAACAAACCTGTTTGACGTTGTTGGAATAGTTTTCAAAAAGTGCTATTACAAGGACGTTTTCTTTTGTTTTGCACAGTGGTATTCAGTTGGAATATCCCGCACCTCATTCGACGAGGCAAGGGCCGAGATGCCTTAGCCGGGAATGACCCCTTGAGCAGAAGTTTGCGTCAGGGTAATAACTTCACTATAGTCGATTACTTGTTGCTTTGCATCATGGTATTCAGTTGGAATATCCTGCACCTCATTCCATGAGGAAAGAGCCGAGATCCCTTCACCGGGAGTGACCTCTTAAGCAATGGTTTTCGCCACTATATTTTTGTAAAAAGCTATCAGGTTCCTTCAGCGATATCAAGTTCGTTACGTTAAAGGTTTTTCGCCAAAAACCAGCCATAGCCCTCCGTCATTTCAGTTGGGTATTCAGTAGTATTCAAGCTATGTATTTTGACCAACGCCAAGACATAGTGTTTAGTAGCTGCTGGGTATTCATCTGTTGCATAGATAGATGAGTTGGTTTGGGACAGTCGCACTGCCGTTTGGCCAACGTCAGGGTATGTACGGGTGGGTTCAAATTAACAAGATAATGATGGGTAGAACTTGACATGTGACTTATGATATTTTGGCCAACGTCAAGGTCATAAGAGCATGGGGCAAAAATCCATATCGGGAGTTTCTAAAGAAACTAAAACATGCCAGGCATGCGCATACCTTCTGGAGTGTGATAACGTGAGTGGATTCCATCATGTTATCATGCGATGAGAGTTGGATCCCGATTCCCACTGATGAGTTGGTTTACTCTTCGGGTGATCCCGACTAATTCTTCTTTCAGGTTTTGGAGGAGAATTTGACGATACAGTGGGAGGTTTCCTGATTAGATAAAGTGATAACCATTCTGATCTAGGTTAGAGTGTACGCAGAGTGTTTCTTTTCTCTCTCTCTCTTTGGCAGCGACCATTGACCGACCCTAGACTATGAATCAGTGACCAAGTTGATCGAACCTTCTTAAAATACTGGCTTTTGGATTGTCTAAGCTGCATACATCATTGCCGCTCCTTCTTTTACCCTTTGCATTTCTCCAAAACACCTCGTATCACTACGAACATCCACTTCCATTGGATAAATCCATCGTATGGTTATATACGAACTCGAAGGGACTTCTTCGGGGATGGATTTAGGTTCAGGAGAAATTGAATTGGTTTATTCAGTTGTCTTTTATCATCACCTTCTCTCGGGTTGAGAGTACTCCTTGCTTCAGGAGACGGTACACCTATTACGCTTATTGGATAGTCTTCTTCCAAACCATAGGCAAGTGCCGAAAGGTAGGGATTGAAGAAAACCAATTAGCCTAAGTATGGTGTACAGAAGCTAATAAGTAAAGACAAAATAAAGGGATTAGAAAGATGGCAAAGTAAATTACTACTGCTATCATTCACGACCAAACCGCGTAGTTCATCGGCACTCCTACTTCACCTTTGCTTTTTCTCCAGTTCGGGAGAAATAGAATAAGGTTTTATTCAGTTATCTTTTATCATCACCTTCTCTCAGGTTGCGAGTACTCCTAAGATTGGGAGTATACACCTATTACGCTTATTGGATAGTCTTCTTCCAAACCATAGGCTGGTGCCGAACGGTAGGGAAGGAAGAAAACCATTTAGCCTAACGATGGTGTACAGAAGGTAACGACTAAAGACAAATAAAGGGATTTGGAGAGATGGCAACGAAATATACGGTTACAGTCATGAATCAGGATAATGGAAGAGGCATTACTACGAATACCCGGATACTCCTTCGAAATATTTTCATGTTTCAGTTTCACTGTGATTTGTTAAAGGAAAAATGATTTCCTAATTAGACACTTGCTCCAGGGTATGTTTTTACCAGGTATGATTCTCACATATGTATGGTTTTACAGATGATGAGTGGGAGTAAGTTATTGGGAATTAGGTGATCATCCTCATTATATCGGAATTCGTTGTAATTGGTGATATTTGAGGAAATCGCCTGGGGTTTTTCCTGACGGCAAGTATTTGGTTTTGAATATCCGTTTTTATGCACCAATTTCAAATTGATATATCTGTACGTTTATTTTCATAAAGTGAGTTATAAGTTTTGAAATTATGTCTGTGACATTTACTTATATCAGTTGACGATTGGGTAAGGAGTATTGAACAGCGGAGTAGTTCTTAACGATAAGTACAGTTTTCAACCTACGATGCACAGGTTTTGAGTTATTTAACCTAGCGGACTTATACAGAGTATTGTATGTTGTCCAGTGTCCATTAGCACAAAGGGGTTGGTCCTCGTACAATGTTCTATTTACTTGTGACTTCTCTAGTTTTTAGACAAATATTTCGTAGAAATACAAGGTCTAGGTTTTGAGATGTTATAGGTAAAAGAATAAAGTAGAGAACCAGGTGTTGCAAGTATCGGGATTCTTCAAGGTGATCGAAGATGTAGATACTTGTGTATGATATTCAGTTGATAGTAATAGTTTTGAGAAACTCGTTTCTCTTTCGGGTTACTTATAATTGGATGCATTCCTAAGTTGAGTAATGATGATCAACCTCTCTCCATTTTGTTGACATGCACTGGAGACAGCTGCATGATTTGAATCAGGTTCCAATTAAATCAGTGCCAAAGTTTCTATATTGGATATAGAATGGTTCATATCTTAACGATGTTAAGGTACGGAGAGTTTGTTAGTGTATATGCCCTAGAGGCCATTACTGTATCATACTAGTTTGTATATTACTTAATAGAAGCTTGGGATATTCACAGTTGTATATACAATCTTGCTCAATATAGTAGTATGCTACTTGGTTTGTTTCTACTTCAATGTGTACATGTGTTTATTTTAGTATATCACCTATACACATTAGAGGAGCCCTTAGGATCTTTGCTTGATTACCAGCGTTGTGATGGCAGTCACACTAGTGGGGGCTGGGTAATCTATAAGCACATCCTTATGCAGGTCCCTAGTCACAGGACTATCGAGACAGGGCATCGATACTCCGGAGTAGACTAGCGTATGCGCTTCTCATCCCAGTGTGGGAGATGGTCTGTCCCACAGCCATCAGTAAGTCGTACTGGAGATAGTATGCGGGTGCTCGTTAGGTTACGAGTACACTGGACAGAACTCGTCGGGAACTGTTGGTTGGTACAATACCTATCGTCAGTTATCAGTTCCCAAGTGACATGAGTACAGCTTAGTCCGCTGACTTGACACTGTAACTTCGCCTCGAGTGTGTTGCCACTGTACTTTGATTACTACCCTACCACGGCTCAAAGGAGTCGTGCAAACAGGTAGTTTTTAGGTGTAGTCCCGAAGCACTTGGAGGCAGTGACGGTTAGACAGGATTCGTCTCTCCCGGTATTGGGGGTTGACATCGCGCTGTGTCTAGGAGAGCCATTACACGAGTAGTCCCTGGCCAGGGCAAGCGAGATATGCTGGTAGGTTTCCAGTGTTATCTCAGGGTGTTCTGGGCTTCACTCCGACACGACTTGTACCGCTATTAGGGGACTGACGTTTACCGCCCCCTAGGCCCGCCATGCGATGTATTAGACGAACAGACCGGACTGTACGGAGACTGTCACATTCAGGCTCAGTAGGAGATCAGATGGGTTTCACCTCGTCAGTCTTCTTGTCGGCATCTACCTGGGGACCGTTATGCACAGCTAGTGCCGCTTGCGGTCTGTGGTTAAACCCACTGCCAGCGTAGTGTCGAGTCTTTAGAGTCCCATACAGAGTTCTGTTCGCCTTTAGGCAAAAGCGTAGAGGTCGCATGTTTTTATGACAGGTCGCATGGTTTTGCGACAGGGTTCGGTCACATCCGTGCACTTGTGCACATACAGTGTCCGGACAGTTAACACTAGCGGGCTTTGGTTTAAGCCAGATCCTAGTGTACGTTTTGGGATTGGTTTTTTCTAGTATGTATTCGTGTTCCTCGGAACGCGGATGCGGGTGTGTATGCACAGTTGACGGAGAGACAGAGGCAGAGGATTCTCATTAGGGTTGTTGACTGTTGACCATTGACTTTTTGCTAAACCCTAATGAGAATATGATATATGATTAACAATAATATTAATTAAGTATTATAGTGGTATGGTTGTTGAGGGGTTGACTTTGTTGACTTGTTGACTTTGTTGACCGGTTGACTAGGTTGGACTAGTTGACCATCATCATGACAATAGCTATCATTTCATGGCAAAGACTTTTTGCTTGCTTGTTTATCTTGTGAAAAATGAGTGCATGAAATGATATGGATATTGTAGCTTAAACCATCACTAATACTTGATTGCTATTATTGGTTATGATGGCTTTGGATTATGAGAGCCAAGAGAGAAAAGTCTAGCTCATTCTCTCATTTCTTTTCTCTCTCTTGGCTTGAGCTCTCATCTTCTTCCTTTTGCTCTTCCTTTCTCTCTAGTCTATGGTTCATTTGTCTCATGCGTTGAGAAGCAAGAACCATAGAGAAAAATCCCAACACACTCTCCTCTACTCACTCTAGTTCACAAGGTTTAGCAAACCGAGTGAACTAGTTTCTTCAAAGTTCGAAGAAGAAGCCAAAGGTAGAAGCTTTCGGGTGGATCGATCTTAGGCGCAAGGAGACGACGGGGTGAAGCCGATCCGTACAACCATCAAGTGTAGAAGACGAAGGAGTTCAAGAAAGCAAGGTATAACCCCCTAACCGAGTAGTTAACTACTGCTAGTTAGGTTGTTAGGTAGATAGTTTAACAAAGATCCGGTTTGAGTCCATGTTGCCGCCTCTAGAAAATTGTTTTTCATCAAATTCCACATGCCCGTAAGTACCAGGAGAGGCAGCATGGACTTACAGTGGTATCAGAGATAGGTTAAACTCTATCTAACATGTTAGCAAAGTAACTAGAAGATCGATCAAAGAAAAAGTCGCGAAACGAACCCGATATGTCAAGTTTCTGTCGATTTTTTTTCTGTTCAAAAATTGATAAATTTCATCTTAAAAATCGTCTCAGGCTTTTTATTAAACACCCACAAAATTTGGTCCCACGAACCGGTCAAAGCGCAGCGGAAACGCGGCGGGAGCACGCTCCCGCCGCGGTTCCGCGGCCGAGTTGACTCGGCCGAGGTCCAAATTTTGTGCAGTGTGTTTCTGGGGTTGTTTTGGGATTTTTGGAATATGTCTTTTTAGCCCAGATTTTCCAGAAAGAAAATTTTGTGTTTGAGGCCTAAAAATCCGTATTTTTTATCGAACTTCTAAAGACTTAAGCTGACGGGTTTTTATCTGTGATGTGATATTTGTATTGAACGTCTGCTAATCGCTATATGTCGATTAGTGGGGGTTATACAAATCTGTGATCTGTAATGTTATTGGTTTGTGTATATGAACTCATTGGATTGTCGCGGGTGAATAGCCGGGGGTTGTGAGACGAGAGTTTTCTTTTCTTTCAATTCATGTAAATTTGTAAATTGATGTAATAATTATTTGTATGGCTGCACAACCGGGTCGGGGTTGTAGCCGTCATTGTATAATTTCTTTTTACTGTTTTTGCTCCTAGGATAGACCCATGGAGGGGGTGCACAAACTAAAGGGTATCCCAAAGTGCCGAGTGGCCTACTCACGGAGTTGAGGGAGGTTGCTTCGCTTCGGTTACTTGGCGGGTAGTTTGCCGCACCTGTAGGAGTCTTGGGTGGGGTATTGGCTATTCACCGCGACCGTGTAATCTGCTTTTCGTTACAGGCTCGTACGAATTGCGGGTTCCTAGCTAGTATATCCAATGTGTTCATCTGTGATTTGAAATGGCTATCATTGCAATATATATCTATATATGATATTATTTAGGCTTTGCTTATGTTTTACAGCCGCGCTAGCCCAGCCCCCGCTCTGTCGTTAGTTAAGTAACCTAACGGGTAATGACGGGGCCCCGTGGCGAATGCGAATGGCATAAGCGTACGTCATATTTTGGTTGTTTTCTGCAATGGTAGGATTAAATGATGGGACGCATTAAAAGAACTAATGCAAGAATAACACGCATTAAAAGAACTAATGCAAGAAAATAAACCAAGTCAAAGTCGTTGGAACACTTTCGAAAAACCACTCGGTTCTTTTGAAAACCAACTTTTAAATACGGAGTTTGAGCCACTCCTTTTAAAAGCTATCTCGTTCCATCGATTATATCAAGTTCACTACGTTCACGGTTTCGCCAAAACCATTCATAGCCCTCCGTCGTTTCAGATGGATAGTCAATAGTATTCAAGCTATGTATGTTGGCCAAAGTCAAGGCATAGTGATTGGTAGCTATTGGGTATTCATGTGTAGCATAGATAGATGCGTTGGTTTGGAACGGTCGTACTGCCATTTTGGACAAAGTCAAGGGTAGGTACGGATGGGTCCAAATTAACCTGGAGAATGACGGGTAGAATTTGACATGTGACTTATGATATTTTGGCCAAAGTCAAGGTCATAAGAGCATGGGGCAAAAATCCACATCGGGAGTTTCAAAAGAACTGAAACTTGCTAGTGTTGCATACCATTTGGAGTGTAATGATTCTGGTTGGATTCCTTCAGTTTCGTCACGCGATGATATTTGGATCCCGATCCTACTGTTAGTATATGCTACTCCTCAGGAAATTTCTCACTTAACGATCAATGCTATAAACCAAGTAGGTGTCTAGAAAGGTGTTAGCGGGGCTACGCCCCCAGAGAAAAGAGGTTCTTAAATTAAGGAACTTCGCGAAAGCGTTGGAAAACCTCCCTCGAAGTACCGACACCAGCCTGGCCGAACGGTTAAGCAAGAATTGTACGGTGAGATTGATCCTGACTAATTCTTCCTTTTTGGTTTGAGGAGGGATTCGAGAAACAGTGGGAGCTATCCTGTTTAGACAAACTAAGAACTACTCTAAACTTGCAAGAGCATCATGCTGAGTGTTTCTTCTCTCTCTCCTAATTGCAGCGACCAATCGACATGACTGGACTTAAGTTACTTCTGGATAAAAACATACTGACAGGGCCAAACTACAAAGATTGGCTCAGGAATTTCAAAATGGCAATCACTTACGACAAGCTGGGGTATCTTCTTACCACCAAAGCTCCCCCTGTCCCAGGTCCCACCTCCAGCGTCGCGGATAAGGAAATCCGTAAGACTTGGGAGATCGATTGCGCGAAGGCCAGGTGCCTCGTGCTTGCCTCTATGGACAACGAACATCAGAGGAGGCACGAGAATATGGACCTCGAATCCATATTTCTCCATACAAAAGAACTGTATGGAGAGCAGTCTCGTATCGCAAGATACGAAGTGTCGAAGAAGTTAGTTTCGGCAAGGTTGGTCATCGGATCATCGGTAGCGGAACACGTGCTTAAGATGATTGGCTACATAGAGGAGCTCGCGGACCTTGGGACCACGTTGGAGAATGAGCTCTATACGGACTTGATTCTCCAGTCCCTTCCTTCCACTTACGCCCAGTTTATCCTGAACTTCAACTAACAAGAAAAGGAAGTTGAACTTTCAGAACTCCTCAACATGCTGAGGAGCGCAGAGGGCACCCTACAGAAAGGTAGGGAAACATCCACTTTGTTTGTAGGAGGATCTTCCTCTTCTAGGTCCAAGGCGAAAGCCAAGGGAAAGAAGAAGAAAGCCCCCGCCAAACCAAGTGGCGGTGTTAGTAAAGTGGATACGAAGGGAAAAGCAAAAGCAACAAAGAAAGTGGGGCAGCTTATGGATAAAGAAGAATGCTTCTATTGTCATAAGAATGGACACTGGAAGAATGATTGCAGGGCTTGGAAGGCCAGAACACAGGATCTGAAGCAGGTTGCGGCTTTAGCTTCAGGTGTGTATGTTATTGATAACTGTCTTTCAATAAAATCTACTTCCGGGGTATTGGATACCGGATCAGGATCTCATATCTGTAATTCTTTGCAGGCGTTGAGAAACCGTAGGTTTTTGAAGGAAGGTGACATGACCCTCAAAGTTGCAAACGGAGATAGCATGGATGCTAAGGCCGTGGAGGACTATCACCTGGGAATGTCTGATGGACATGTTTTGGTTTTGCGTAATTGCTTTTTTGTACCCAACGCAACTTGTAATATCATTTCTGTATCTTTGACTTCTAAAGAAGGTTATTGATTTGCGTTTGTAAGTAATGTTGTAAACATTCACCTTAATCAAGTTCTGATTGGGTCAGGTACATTAAGCAATGGTATATACGTATTAAACCAACCACAGATTTTCAATGTCCAGAATACACACAAAAGAAAGTCTCCGGAAATCAATCAGACTTTCTTATGGCATTGTAGACTGGGTCACATCAATGAGAGAAGGTTGACGAAGTTACATACAGAAGGATATTTGAATCCGTTCGAATATCAATCGTATGCCACTTGTCAATCCTGTCTCAAAGGAAAGATGACAAAGACTCCGTTCACTGGACACGGAGTAATAGCGAGTGAGCTCTTGGGACTCATACACAGCGACGTGTGCTGTCCAATGTCTACACATGCGCGAAGCGGTTATTCTTACTTCATTACTTTTACGAATGATTTTTCAAGGTACGGTTATGTCTTCTTAATGAAACATAAGTCCGAAGCCTTTGGAAAATTCCAGGAATATAAAAATGAAGTAGAAAAACAAACCGGCAAAAGTATCAAGATTCTAAGATCGGATCGAGGTGGTGAATACTTGAGTGCCGAGTTCCTGGATTATTTAAAAGAGAACGGAATTCTCTCTCAGCTTACTCCTCCATACACTCCGCAACATAACGGTGTATCGGAGAGACGGAACCGAACCCTATTGGATATGGTACGGTCCATGATGAGTAACACCGAGTTACCGCGATCATTCTGGGGGTACGCGCTAGAATCAGCGGCATACCTTTTGAACCGAGTTCCTACTAAGACTGTGCCTACCACACCATATGAAATATGGTGTGGGAAGAGGCCCCATCTTAATCACATTAAGACATGGGGAAGTCCAGCTTTTGTCAAAAAGCAGCATGTGGACAAACTCGAGGCACGCTCAGTACAGTGCAAGTTTGTGGGATATTCAAAGAACTCCAAGGGATATTTCTTCTACTGCGAAGAGGAACAAAAGGTTTTTGTTTCTCGTCATGCCCACTTTATAGAACACCAGTTCTTAGAAAAGGAAATTAGTGGGAGCACAGTAGAACTGGAAGAAATTCCAGAACCACAGACAATTACTGAAAGCTTAGTGGAACCAGAGGGTTCAAAAGAACAGGACATTCCTACGCCGCTCCGCAGGAGTAGTAGGCAGTCTCATCCGCCAGAGAGATACTACGGTTTTCTCATAGATGGGGATAGAGAGGATTGCATCATAGATTATGATGAGCCTACTAGCTTCCAGCAGGCCGTTCAGAGCGTTGACTCGGTAAAATGGCTGGATGCAATGCGGACCGAAATGGAGTCCATGTACACCAACAAAGTATGGACGTTGGACGTTGCTCCAGACGGGGTAAAACCCGTAGGATGCAAGTGGATCTTCAAAAAGAAGATTGGTGTAGATGGACAGGTTGAGACCTATAAAGCTAGACTGGTTGCAAAGGGTTTTCATCAAAGACCTGGTTTGGACTATGACGAGACCTTTTCTCCAGTAGCTCTGCTGAAATCCATTCGGATCCTTCTTGCCATTGCTGCCTTCCATGATTATGAGATTTGGCAGATGGACATAAAGACCGCTTTTCTAAATGGAAATTTAGAGGAGTGTGTCTATATGGACCGGCCAGAGGGTTTCATTAAGAGTGGGAGCAGCGGAAAGGTATGCAAGTTGCTTAAGTCCATCTATGGACTAAAGCAGGCATCGCGGAGTTGGAACATCTGTTTTGATGAGACGGTCAAGGAATTTGGCTTTATCGAAAATCCAGATGAACTATGCATCTATAGTAGATTTGTAGCGAGAACTGTAGTATTCCTCGTTTTATACGTGGATGACATTCTCTTAATAGGAAATGACATTCCTATGCTATAATCTGTCAAGGGGTTCTTGTCACACAGGTTCTCCATGAAAGACCTGGGTGATGCCTCATACATTCTGGGGATCCGGATCTATCGTGACAGATCCAAGAGGATACTGGGACTCTCACAGTCCAGGTACATCGACACCATACTGAAAAGATTCAGTATGGAAGATTCCAAGCGCGGTAACCTACCGGCTTGTCACGGGATCACCCTCTCTAAAGAGATGTCTCCCAAGACTGATTTGGAGAGGGATCACATGTCTATTATACCCTACGCTTCTGCGGTAGACTCTATAATGTATGCGATGTTGTGTACCAGACCGGATGTAGCTTATGCACTGAGTGTGGTAAGCCGGTATCAGTCAAACCCTGGGGAGAAACACTGGATAGCGGTAAAGAACATTCTCAAGTACCTGAGAAGGACTAAGGAGATGTTCTTGGTGTATGGCGGAAAAGACCTCCAAATCGAGGCCTTTGCTGACTCCAGCTTCCAAAGTGACAAGGATGATTCCAAGTCCATGTCGGGTTTTGACTTTATCCTTAATGGAGGGGCGGTGTGTTGGAAGAGTTCCAAACAGGAAACCGTTGCAGACTCGACGATGGAAGCGGAATATATCGCTACATCTGATGCCGCAAAAGAAGCCGTCTGGATGAGGAAGTTCTTGAAAGAACTTCAGGTGGTTCCGTCCATTATTGATCCAATACCTCTGTATTGCGACAACAACGGGGCTATAGCTTTAGCGAAGGAACCCAGGTCCCATCAGAAATCCAGACACATCTTGAGGCGGTATCACCTGATCAGGGAGATCGTGGATCGCCATGAGATCGAGGTTCAAAGAGTTTCTACGGAAGATAATACTGCTGATCCACTCACAAAGGCCTTACCCCGGACTCAGTTCGAGCGGCTGATCGAGATGATAGGTCTTCGATACGCCAGTACATGGCCTTAGTGCAAGTGGGAGATTGTTAGTGTATATGCCCTAGAGGCCATTACTGTATCATACTAGTTTGTATATTACTTAATAGAAGCTTGGGATATTCACAGTTGTATATACAATCTTGCTCAATATAGTAGTATGCTACTTGGTTTGTTTTTACTTCAATGTGTACATGTGTTTATTTTAGTATATCACCTATACACATTAGTGGAGCCCTTAGGATCTTTGTTTGATTACCAGCGTTGTGATGGCAGTCACACTAGTGGGGGCTGGGTAATCTATAAGCACATCCTTATGCAGGTCCTTAGTCGCAGGACTATCGAGACAGGGCATCGATACTCCGGAGTAGACTAGCGTATGCGCTTCTCATCCCAGTGTGGGAGATGGTCTGTCCCACAGCCATCAGTACGTCGTACTGGAGATAGTATGCGGGTGCTCGTTGGGTTACGAGTACACTGGACAGGACTCGTCAGGAACTGTTGGTTGGTACTATACCTATCATCAGTTATCAGTTCCCAGGTGACATGAGTACAGTTTAGTCCGCTGACTTGACACTGTCACTTCGCCTCGAGTCTGTTCCCACTGTACTTTGATTACTACCCTACCACGGCTCAAAGGAGTCGTGCAAACAGGTAGTTTTTGGCTGCAGCCCCGAAGCACTTGGAGGCAGTGACGGTTAGACAGGATTCGTCTCTCCCGGTATTGGGGGTTGACATCGCGCTGTGTCTAGGAGAGCCATTACACGAGTAGTCCCTGGCCAGGGCAAGCGAGATATACTGGTTGGTTTCCAGTGTTATCTCAGGGTGTTCTGGGCTTCACTCCGACACGACTTGTACCGCTATTAGGGGACTGACGTTTACCGCCCCCTAGGCCCGACATGCGATGTATCAGACGAACAGACCGGACTGTACGGAGACTATCACATTCAGGCTCAGTAGGAGATCAGATGGGTTTCACCTCGTCAGTCTTCTTATCGGCATCTACCTGGGGACCGTTACGCACAGCTAGTGCCGCTTGCGGTCTGTGGTTAAACCCACTTCCAGCGTGGTGTCGAGTCTTTAGAGTCCCACACAGAGAGCTATTCGCCTTTAGGAAAAAGCGTAGAGGTCGCATGTTTTTGCGACAGGTCGCATGGTTTTGCGACAGGGTTCGGTCACATCCGTGGACTTGTGCACGTACAGTGTCCGGACAGTTAACACTAGCGGGCTTTGGTTTAAGCCAGATCCTAGTGTACGTTTTGGGATTGGTTTTTTCTAGTATGTATTCGTGTTCCTCGGAACGCGGATGCGGGTGTGTATGCACAGTTGACGGAGAGACAGAAGCAGAGGATTCTCATTAGGGTTGTTAACTGTTGACTGTTGACCATTGACTTTTTGCTAAACCCTAATGAGAATATAATATATGATTATCAATAATATTAATTAAGTATTATAGTGACATGGTTGTTGAGGGGTTGACTTTGTTGACTTGTTGACTTTGTTGACCGGTTGACTAGGTTGGACTAGTTGACCATCATCATGACAATAGCTATCATTTCATGGCAAAGACTTTTTGCTTGCTTGTTTATCTTGTGCAAAATGAGTGCATGAAATGATATGGCTATTGTAGCTTAAACCATCACTATTACTTGATTGCTATTATTGGTTATGATGGCTTTGGATTATGAGAGCTAAGAGAGAAAAGTCTAGCTCATTCTCTCATTTCTTTTCTCTCTCTTGGCTTGAGCTCTCACCCTCTTCCTCTTGTTCTCCCTTTCTCTCTAGTCTATGGTTCATTTGTCTCATGCGTTGAGAAGCAAGAACCATAGAGAAAAATCCCAACACACTCTCCTCTACTCACTCTAGTTCACAAGGTTTAGCAAACCGAGTGAACTAGTTTCTTCAAAGTTCGAAGAAGAAGCCAAAGGTAGAAGCTTTCGGATGGATCGATCTTCGGCGCAAGGAGACGACGGGGTGAAGCCGATCCGTACAACCATCAAGTGTAGAAGACGAAGGAGTTCAAGAAAGCAAGGAATAACCCCCTAACCAAGTAGTTAACTACTGCTAGTTAGGTTGTTAGGTAGATAGTTTAACAAAGATCCGGTTTGAGTCCATGTTGCCGCCTCTAGAAAATTGTTTTTCATCAAATTCTGCATGCCCGTAAGTACCGGGAGAGGCAGCATGGACTTACAGAGTTTTCCGGCTTATGCTTAAAACCAGACTCTGGATAACTCAAGGCACGTTTCTGTAACGGCAGTTTGTGGGTTGACCTAGGCTATGACGAGGGTTGACTTTCTACCATCTTGAAGATCAATAGTGATATTGTTCTTGACTCCCCACAGTTTTAGTAAAATGGACTTTTTCAGAAAACAGTAGTGGGAGTATGGTAGAACTGGAAGTGATTCCAGAACCACAGACGATTACGGAAAATTTAATAGAACCTAAAAATTCGATCAGGTTTAACATTCCATTAGCCACTCCGCAGATATGGTGGGTAACCTCAGGCACCCGAGAGGTACTCCGGTAGACTTAAGGACGGTGACAGGGAGGTTCTTGTTTACCCAGACTTGCCATTGCTGCTGTTCCAGACTATGAGACCCGGCAGGGGGATGAGTATAGCGTCGTTCTAAACTATCTTTAGAAGTGCACGTATATATGACTCTGCCAGAGGGTTGTTGTGGTCAGTGGGAGCAGAGGAAGCATAGTGGACAAGTAGCTTATGTCTATTTATATACTAAAGCAGATATAGCGGAGATAGATCATCTATTTTTGATGTGACAGTCATGGGTATGACTTCATTAGAATAGGGGATGGATCTGTTAAGAAGGCAGTAGGGTGTGATGTCCAGGTATTTGGATGACATACATAGAGTAGGAAGTAAAATTCCTTTACTATGATCGGTTATACTGTGGTTGTCACAAAGTTGTTTCTCCACAAAGGATATGGATATAATATCTGATATTCTGGTTACTAAATTTATGGTTTTAGATCTAGAATTGGAGAGTTTCCCAATTTAGGTAATTAGACAGTATTCTAAAAAGTATATTAGAATGGACGACTCCTGGAAAGGTGGTGTACCTGCAGGTGATGGAGTCTCCCTCTCTAAAGGTATCTTACAGACTAAATGGGAGAGGGATGTGCATGATTGGCATATCACTTGCTTTGGCAATTGAGTCAATCATGAGATGTCAAGTACCACAGCAGATGTTGTTTTTGCACTAGATGCAATAAGTTTATATTAATCCAATCCTGGAGAAACATACGGAAGCAGTTTTAGAACATAAGTGGATGTTCTAGGGATTTGATAACGGCAGTCTCCTTTGGGAGACAGTTGTCATTCCAGGATTCCAAGGTGACATGGATGATGGAGTGACTGTCAGAGTTATAGTTTACCCTTTGACGAAAGGGGCAGTATTATGGACAGGTGGTCCAAGAGGATACTGTGGGAGGTATGGTGCAGGATACTGATTAGGTTCAGTTGACGATACAGTCTAAGAAGTTTGGATTTGGAGTTCATTTATGAAGTAGGTCCCATCAGATATCCAGACATATTCTAAGACAGGTATTGCTCAATTCGGGAGATGGATTTCTCCGCGAACTTGAGATTAAGAGAGACATAGAAAGAAACATCAGGGCGTATCTACTCACTGGGCTATTTCTCGAACACAAGAGTTTTACAAACGAGCTTTGTGAAACTGATTAGTAGAGGAGTTGGGTGTTCAGTATCACACAGGCTGTGAGTATGCGACATCGCAATAATTAGCCTTAAGTGCAAGTGGGCGATTGTTGGATGGAGTGCCCTCAAAGTCAATTATTGGATCGCAGGCACGTGATTGCAATGATTGAGGAGGACCTATACCGGTAGGACAATCTTACTCGAGATGATAGTATGCTATCTGGTTTGTCTTTATCATCGTGTACAGGTTTAGGTGACATGATCACTATTACACGTTGATAGAGCCCTTAGGATTCTTGCTTGACTACCAGCAGTATGATGGCGATCATATACATACATGAGAGTTGGGTTGTCCATAAGCACATCCTTAAAAGTGGTCCCAAGTCATGGGAGTTTCGAGACAGAGCATCGATACTCCGGAGTAGACTAGTGTATACAGTCGAGACCCCAACAATGGGCGGTGGCCGGTCTCACAAGCCATTGGTGTCAGTTGGTTCACCTAAGATGCATACAGGTGCTCATTGGGTTATGAGTGCACCGGACATGACCCGCCGGGAATCTGCTAGTTGGTATTATACCTAACGTCAGATAGCAGTTCCAAGGTGACATGTGTACAGGTTAGTTCATAGGCCTGAGGTCATCATTTGCCTCGTGTGAGTTCCCATTGTGCTTAGATTACTACCCTACCACGGCTCAAAGGAGTCATGCAAACAGGTTTTAGTTAGGTACAGTCCCGAGCCACATAGAGGCAGTGAGCGGATCGGCAGGGGATTCGTCTCTCCCGGTATTGGGGGTGAGATCATGCTGTGTCTAGGAGAGCCATTACACCAAGTCCTTGGCCAAGGAAGGTGAGAATTATTGGTAAGTATTCCAGTAGTTTCTCAGGGTGTTCAGGGCTACCCTCTGACACGACTTATACCGCTATTGGGGGTCTGACGTTACCAGCCCCCTAGGCTCGCTATGCGATACTCATAGACGAACGAACCGGACTGTATGGATATTGTCACTGATAGGCTCCGTAGGTTTCAGGATGAGTTCGCTCATCGGCTTCCCTTTCGATCAATACATGGGCAGCAGTTACGTACAGCTAGTACCACTGACGTGTTTGTGGTTAAACCCACTGCCAGAGTATTGACGAGTCTTTAGAGTCCCCCACAGATAGTTTCCCAAGTTCGGGCGAAAAGTTGTAGAGGCCGTATGGTTTTATGGCAGGGTTCGAACATGCACGTGTCATGGTTCGGACAGATAATACTAGTGGGCTTTTGTTTAAACCGGATTCTAGTATTATATTGTGTAGGAGTATGTTTGTCTCATTGCATTTGTATTCGGTCGGAATACAAATGTGGGTATGTATATACTGTTATGGGGTAATCCTGTAATTTGTTACGGGATTTTTTTTTGAAGTTGCCAGTTTTTCTCTGTTTGATTAAACATTATTTTTAGTGTTTAATAATTGGTTGAAGTTGATATATCAATTTTGGCCAAATTTCTTTCTCCAATTTTATCATGGACGAATTCATTTTGTGTAAGTCTACGGTAGCGCCCCGGCCGTCTTTCCGAGGTCAAAAGCGGAAACGAAACTTTTTCAAAATAGAAACCGGCGCTATCGTATGCTTAAACCCGAATCGAACCATTAACCTACAACTAACTATCAAGAGAGAGGGTTGGAAAGCTATACCGATCGATCCGTGTCCTTCGGTATTTGGCCACCATCCCAAGCTCCTCGCGGCATCTCCCGTCTTGATCTCCTCATCGGAAAGGGCACCACATCTACGAGTCTTTTTACGGGCTCCCGCTTCATCCGAAGCAACACAGACACGAAGTGTGCTAGCCGACGTGTCCAAGGTGTTGTAGAGAATGTTTGTGATTACTTTGTCTCTTTCATCCATTACTTGGATGGAGGTTGAAGGTGTTGCCATTAATGGAGGTTATGAGCTAGAGGAAGAAGAAGGAGGAGAAGCTTTCTCTTCTTTTCTTTTCTTGTGTCGGAATGATTTGATAAAAAGAGAGAGCATGAGAGCAAAAATAATACAAGAGCAAAGCTACAACCATATGGTTGCCTTTCTCTCTCTCCTTATCATTTCAACACAAATCCATCACCTTATATGACACATGTACAAAGAAAGAGACCATGAGTCACCACTTATGCATGTGTCACAATAAATGCTCCTTATCATGACATATAGCTCACAATTTGCATTTACAAACATTAATCCAAATGTTTGCAACAATAAAAAGATACGACAACATCTAAAATAAACTCGTGACGGATCACAAGGATACCCCTCACCTGTATATACATACCTGCACCCGCATTCCGACTGTAGGCGAATGCGATGAGACTAAAGTAATCCAACAAATCTAATACTAGGATCCGGCTTAAACCAAAGCCCACTAGTATAATCCGCCCGATCATGATCCGTGCAATAACACACGCATATGATCGAACCCTGCCATATATCATACGACCTCTGCAACGTTTCGCCCGAAACTTGAGAAACTGTCTGTGGGGGACTCTAAAGACTCGTCAATACTTTGGCTGTGGATTTAACCACTAGCATGTCAGAGGTACTAGCCGTACATAACGGGCTACCAGGTATTGACCAAAAGGGATGTCGATGAGCGAACTCATCCTGACACCCTACTGAGCCTGTCAGTGACAATATCCGTACAGTCCGGTCCGTTCGTCTATGAGCATCGCATGTCGGGCTTAGGGGTTGGTAAAAGTCAGACCCCCAAACGCGGTACAAGTCGTGTCGGAGTGTAGCCCAGATCACCCTGAGATACTACTGGAATACCTACCAGTAAATCTCCTGCCGTGGCCAAGGACTTCGTGTAATGGCTCTCCTAGACACAGCAAGACCTCACCCACAATACCGGGATAGACGAACCCCTACCGATCTGCTTACTGCCTCCATGTGGCTCGGGACTGTACCCAACTAAAACCTGTTTGCACGACTCCTTTGAGCCGTGGTAGGGTAGTAATCAAAGCACAGTAAGAACTCACACGAGACAAATGACGATCTCAAGTCGATGAACTAACTTGTACACATGTCACCAGGGAACTGCTATCTGACGTCAGGTATAATACCAACTAGCATGTTCCCGGCGAGTCCTGTCTGGTGTACTCATAACCCAATGAGCACCTGTATACATCTTAGGTGAACCAACTGACACCAATGGCTTGTGAGACCGGCCACCGCCCCTCGTCGGGGTCTCGACTGTATACACTAGTCTACTAATGGAGTATCGATGCCCAATCTCGAAACTCCCACGACTAGGGACCACTTTAATGATGCGCTTATAGACTACCCAACTCTCACGTATATGATCGCCATCATACTACTGGTTGTCAAGCAAGAATCCTATGGGCTATATCAACGTGCAATAGTGACCTGTAAGGTCACCTAAAGCATTACATGATGATAAAGATAAACCATGGTAGCATACTATTCTCTTTCAACGTGTAATAGTGAACTACAATGTCACCTAAAGCATGTACACGATAATAAAGACAAACCAGATAGTATACAAACCTCTCGAGTAAGACTGTCCTACCGGTATAGGTCCTCCCTCAAACATTGCAATCACATGCCTGCGATCCAATAATTGACTCTTAGGGCACTGTTGGAGATAGTGCCCTCAGAGTCGATTATTGGATCACAGGCACGTGATTGCAATGATTGAGGGAGAACCTATCCCGGTAGGACAGTCTTACTCGAGATGATAGTATGCTATCTGGTTTACCTTTATCATCGTGCACTGCTTTAGGTGACCTGAGAGGTCGCTATTGCACGTTGATAGAGCCCCTAGGATTCTTGCTTGACTACCGGCAGTATGAGGGCGATCATATACGTGGGAGCTGGTAGTCTATAAGCACATCCTTAAAAGGTCCCTAGTCGTAGGAGTTTCGAGACAGGTCATCGATTCTCCAGAGTAGACTAGTGTATACAGTCGAGACCCCGACGAGGGGCGGTGGCCGGTCTCACAAGCCATTGGTGTCAGTTGGATCACCTAAGATGTATACAGGTGCTCATTGGGTTATGAGTACACCGGACAAGACTCGCCGGGAACATGCTAGTTGGTCTTATACCTGACGTCAGATAGCAGTTCCCTGGTGACATGTGTACAGGTTAGTTCATCGACCTGGGGATCCTCATTTGTCTCGTGTGAGTTCCCACTGTACTTTGATTACTACCCTACCACGACTCAAAGGAGTCGTGCAAACAGGTTTTAGTTGGGTACAGTCCCGAGCCACATGGAGGCAGTGAGCGGATCTTCAGGGGTTCTTCTCTCCCGGTATTGGGGGTGAGGTCGCGCTGTGTCTAGGAGAGCCAGAACATGAAAAGTCCTTGGCCAAGGCAGTAGATTTACAGGTAGGTATTCCAGTAGTATCTCAGGGTGTTCTGGGCTACACTCCAACACGACTTGTACCGCTTTTGGGGGTCTGACTTTTACCAACCCCCTAGGCCCGCCATGCGATGCTCATAGACGAACGGACCGGACTGTACGGATATTGTCACTGACAGGCTCAGTTGGGTGTCGGGGTGAGCTTCCTCATCGACGTCCCTTTTGGTCAATAGCTGGTGGCCCGTCACGTATTGGCTTATACCTCTGACGTGCTAGTGGTTAAATCCACAGCCATAGTATTGACGAGTCTTTAGAGTCCACCACACTTACAGTTACTCAAGCTCTCGGGCGAAACGCTGTAGAGGCCGTATGGAGATATGGCAGGGTCCGATCAGATACGTGTGGTATTGCACGGATCAGGATCGGACGGTTTGTACTAGTGGCCGTATAGTTATATGGCAGGGTTCGATCAGATGCGTGCGGTATTGCACGGATCAGGATCGGACGGACATTACTAGCCGGCTTTGGTTTAAGCCGGATCCTAGTATAGTACAGTGTAGATTTTGTCTCATTGCATTTGTATCCGGACGGAATACATATGCGGGTGTGTATGCACAGTATCGGGGTTTTCCTGTAATTTATTACTGGACCAGTTTTCTGGAGTTGCCAGTTTGCTTTCCGTTCCGGCCGGTTTTCCTTTGTTCTTTCCCGGCCGGACTTTTTCGATGGAGGGGGTAATTTGCAGTTTTGCAAATTACACTTTGTGGAGGATTTATTTGCATAAGGATTGATATGATAAGCATCTTTGCTTTTCATGTATTTATGAGATTAGAATGGATTTGAGATGGATTTGAGGTTGATGTAAAGTTTAGTGATGATTATGTTTGGATGTGGACACCCTCCTCCTTTTACTACACTCACCTCCCTCTTGCTTCATATTGTTTTCCTCCACCATTTCTAAAGAGGAGAGATTATGATTATGGTTGAAAAAAGAAAAAAGGGAAGAGAGAGAGAGCTTAATCTTCATCTTTGAGAGAGCTTCATCTTCATCTTTTGAGAGAGCTTCATTCATTCATCTCATTCCATTGCTAGAAAATTGAAAGCACCAATTTTCTATATACCATTCCTCCATCTATGGCAACCAACCCCAAAGTGAGACATACATTCTACACTACACTTCCTACAGCATATCTTGGTCGCGTCGGGTAGCCTACTTCGCGCCCGAGTTGCCTCGGTATTGAGGTGGGAGCCCGTAAAAGTACCCGGCTTCGTGGTGCCCTTTCCGACGAGGAGGAGATGGACGGAGATCCCGCGAGGAGATCGGAGTGGAGATGAAGACCGGAGGACTCGGATCAGTCGGTACATCTCTAACCTTTCCTCTTGTTTGCTTAGACTAGTTTAATGGCACGATCCGGGGGATAGTGCGCGGTGGTGCCGGTTTGCTAAGTCCGCAAAATTTAAAGTTTATCACCGTTTCCGCGTTTGGCCGTCGGATTGACGGCCGGGGCGCCGCCGTGCACTTACAGTGGTATCAGAGCCTCGCCATTAACATAGTCTAGCTTTGTGTAATGTGTTTATCAGTTCCGATTGATCGAAATGTCCAAAAACCCGTATTTTGTCACGACAGTTTTCTGTTGAAATTTTTTGGTCTCTAAAAATTTTTCAGGTTGTAAAATATTGATGTACTGGAAAATCTAAGAGCTCTGTAAAAATTCGACGAAGTAACTCCACAGTGGGAGCGCGGAGCCGCCGCGAAAACCCCCTTCCCGCCGCCCTTCCGCCGCACACTGTGGAGATCACTTCACCATTTTTTTTCAGAGGCCTTCTGGGCTTAAAATATGGGTTTTGGAATATTAAAATTGGGCCCAGGATTTCTGTAAGTGCTACAGTTTTGATTGGGGGCCCACTTGTTAATTTTTGGTCAATCGGAAAATTTTAAACACATTTTTCACAGTATTTACATTATATCTGCGACCGTGAATGTCACTCGATCGGTAAATCCGGTCTAACTGCTATAGCCCGGTTAGACGGATTTGCGAACGTGATTTTCACGTTGATGTTCTATGTTTATGCTGTGATGTTGCGGATCGGTCGTGGGGATAGCCTGGATGCAATGCTAGTACAGTGTTGTTGAATTATGTACATTTGATATTGCGGGGCGAGCGTCCGACATGTGGACTGCCGTCACTGCCTGATTGTATTATTATTTTGGGGCACGACCTGGTTGCGGTCGATGTACCCGGTGTATGTATATTTTACATTCTGTACTAGGATTACCCCGCGGTGGGGTGCACGGATGGCCGGGTTCTAGAGGGCAACAAGCCCGCATCTCATGGCATTGGGACGGAGGGGGCTTCGCTCTAGGATTGGCGGGCCATTCGCCACACTCGTAGGGGGTACAGGTTGACCCAGGAGGGGTGCCCAAGTTGCCGGATTCCGTGAAGTGCTGGGTGGTCCATTCACGGCGCTGAAGGGGGCTGCCTCGCTTCAGGTTTTGGCGGGTGACTTGCCGCGCCCGTAGGGGTCTAGGATTTCATTGCACAGGCTATCCACACGACCAGGGGAACGCCGGGTTTCAGTAGTGGCTCTATGAAACCCGGGGATCCTAGATATCTGTATTGTTCTGTGATGCTGTACATTTCTGTGATGTTGCATTTCTTTTCACGCCTTGAGCGAAATATAATATATTGGTATATATATTAGTAGATGTTGTATATGTTTTTCATTCGCGCTAGTCCAGTCCCCGCTCTGCCGTTAGTTAGCTAACCTAACGGGTGATGACGGGACCCAGTGGCGAATGCGGATGGCATATACGTACGTCAGTATATTTTCGTTCTTTGTGGTGTGATTAATTGATGGGACTGCGTTGATTCAGATCAATGCAAGTTAAAACAAACCTATTCTGATGTTGTTGGAACACTTTTCAAAAAGCTGTTATTGCAAGGACGTTCACTTTTGTTTTGCATCGTGGTATTCATTTGGAATATCCTGCTCCTCAGTCGACGAGGCAAGGGCCGAGATCCCTTCACCGGGAGTGACCCCTTGGACAGAAGTTTGCGTCAGGGCATTAACTTCACTATAGCCGATTACTTTTGCTTTGCACCGTGGTATTCAGTTGGAATATCCTGCACCCCATTCTACGGGGAAAGAGCCGAGATCCCTTCATCGGGAGTGACCTCTTTAGTAAAGGTTTTCGTCACTATATTTTCTAAAAAGCTATCCGTTCCTTCAACGATATCAAGTTCATTACGTTAAAGGTTTTCGCCAGAAACCATTCGTAGCCCTCCATCATTTCAGTTAAATATTCGGTAGTATTCAAGCTATGTATTTTGACCTCACGCCAAGGCATAGTGTTTGGTAGTTGCCGGGTATTTATCTATTGCATAGATAGATTCGTTGGTTTGGGACAGTCGTACTACTATTTTGGCCTACGTCAAGGGTATGTACGGGTGGATTCAAATTAACCTGGACAATGATGGGTAGAACTTGACATGTGACTTATGATATTTTGACCTCACGCCAAGGTCATAAGAGCATGGGGTAAAAATCACATCGGGAGTTTCAAAAGTACTGAAACTTGCCAGATATGCGCATACCTTCTGGAGTGTGATACCGTGAGCGGATTTCGTCACGTTATCATGGGATGATAGTTGGATCCCGATTACCACTGATGAGTTGGTTTACTCCTCGGGTGACCCCGACTAATTCTTCTTTCAGGTTTGGAGGAGAATTTGAGGTACAGTGGGAGGTTTCCTGATTAGAAAATGTGATAACCATTCTGATCTAGGTTAGAGTGCACGCTGAGTGTTTCTTTTCTCTCTCTCTGGCAGCGACCATTGACCCGACCCTAAGATTATGACTCAGTGACCAAGTTGACCGAACCTTCTTAACACTGGCTTTTGGATTGTCAGAGTTGGAGACCTCATTGCCACTCCTACTTTTACCCTTTTCTCCAGGACACCCCGTTTTACTACGAACGTCCACTTCCATTGGACAAAACCATCGTATGGTTAGATACGAACTCGAAGGAATTCGAGGATGGTTTCCGGTTCTGGAGAAAACGGATAGGACTATTCAGTTGTCTTTTCTTTTCACCTTCTCTCAGGTTGCGAGTACTCCTTGGTTTAGGAGTAGTACACCTATTACGCAAATTGGACAGTCTTCTTCCAAACCATAGGCTGGTGCCGACCGGTAGGGAATGAAGAAAACCAATTAGCCTAAATGGTGTGCAGAAGGTATTAAGTTCAGACAAAGCAAGGGATTAGTAAGAGGGCAAAGTAAAATGCGACTGCTATTCACGACCAAACCAAGTATTTCTTCGCCAATCCTAAATCACCTTTGTATTTCTCCAGGACACTCCGTATCACTACGAAGATCCCACTTTATTGGATAATCCATCGTATGGTTATATACGAACTCGAAAGGAACTTGTTCCAGTTCGGGGATGGATCCTGGTTCAGGAGAAATAGGAATAAAGTACATTCAGGTGTCTTTTATCTTCACCTTCTCTCGCTTTGCGAGTGCTCCTACGATTAGGACAGTACACCCTTTATGCTTTTTGGATAGTCTTCTTTCAAACCATAGGCTGGTGCCGAACGGTAGGGAAGGAAGAAAACCATTTGGCCTAAAGGGGTGTACAGAAGGTAATGACTAAAGACATATGAAGGGATTTGGAGAGGTGGCATAGAATTATACGGTTATAGTTATGAATCTGGATAATGGTAGAGGCATTACTAGGAATACCAGGATACCCCAACGAAACATTTCAATGTTTCAGTTTCACTGTGTACTGTTAATTGAAAACTGATTTCCCGATTAGATACTTACTCCAGGGTATGTATTTACCAGGTATCATTCTCACATCTGTATGGTTTTACATATGATGAGTAGGAGTAAGTTATTGGGAATTGGGTGATCATCCTTATTATATCGGGATTCGTTGTAATCGGTGATATTTGAGGAGATCACCTGGGCTGTTTGCTGGTCGGCAAATATTTGGTTTTGAATATCCGCTGTTGTGCACCAATTTCAAATTGATATATCTGTACGTCTATTTTCGTAGAGTGAGATATACCTTTTGATATTATGTCGATGACATTTACCTATATCAGTGGATGGTTAGGTAAGGAGCATTAAACAGCGGTGTAATTCTTCTTAACCATAAGTACAGTTTTCAACCTACGACACACAGTGAAAGAGTTATTAGACTCAGTGGACTTATACAGAGTATTGTATGTTGTCCAGTGTCCATTAGGACAGAGGGGTTGGTCCTCATACTATATTCTGTTTACTTTTAACTTCTCTAGTTCTTAGACATGTGTTTCGTAGAAACACAGGGTCTAAGTTTTGAGGAGTTATAGGTATTTGATTAGAGTAGAGAACCAGGTGTAGCAAGTATCGGGATTCTTCAAAGTGATCGAAGATGTAGATACTTTTGTATGGTATTCAGTTGATAGTAATGATAAAGAGAAATTGCTTCTCTTTCAGGTTACTCATAATTGGAAGCATTCCTAAGTTGAGTAACGCTGATCGGCCTCCTTCCATTTAGTTAACATGCACTGGAGATAGCTGCATGATTTGAATCTGGTTCAATTAAATCAGTGCCTCTGGTTCTATATTGGATATAGCACAGTTCATATCTTAACATTGTTAAGGTACGGGGAGTTGTCCGGCTTATGATTAAAACCAGACTCTGGATAACTCAAGGCACGTTTCTGTAATGGCTGTTTGTGGGTTGACCCAGGCTATGACGAGGGTTGACTTTCTACCATCTGGGAGATCAATAGAAATATTGTTCAAGACTCGCCACAGTTTTATTAAAAATGGATTTTTTCAAAAACAGCAGTGGGAGTATGGTAGAACTGGAAGTGATTCCAGAACCGCAAACGATTACTGAAGATTTGATAAGGAACCTAAAGATTCAATCTGATTTGACATTCCATTAGCCACTCCGCAGATAAGGTGGGTAACTTCAGGCACCTGAGAGGTACTTCGATAGCCTCAAGGACGGTGACAGGGAAGTTCTTGTTTACCCACACTTGCCATTGTTGTTGTTCCAGGCTGCGAGACCCGGCAGGAGGATGAGTATAGCGTCGTTCTGAACTCGCTTTAGAAGTGTACGTGTATATGACTCTGCCAGAGGGTTGTCGTAGTCAGTGGGAGCAGCGGAAGCATTGGTGGACAGGTAGCTTATGTCTATTTATAGACTAAAGCACCAGTAGCGGAGATAGATCATCTATTTCTGATGTGACAGTCATGGGTTTGACTTCATCAGAATAGGGGATGGATCTGTTGAGGAGGTACTAGGGTGTGATGTCATGGTATTTGGATGACATACACAGAGTAGGAAGTGATATTCCTACACTACAATCGGTTATACTTTGGTCGTCACACAGTGTTTTCTTCATATGGGAAATGGATTGTGTATCAAACATACTGGTTACTAGATCTATGGTTTTAGATCTAGATTTGGGTGGTTTCCCAATCAGGGTACTTTGACAGCATTCTAAGAGTATATAGAATGGACGACTCCTGGCACGGTAGTGTACCTGCAGGTAATGGAGTCACCCTCTCTAAAGGTGTCTTATAGACTAAAGTAGAGAGGGATGCGCATGATTGACAGATCACTTGCTTAGGCAATTGAGTCAATCATGAGATGTCAAGTACCACACCAGATGTTGTTCTTGCACTAGATGCAATAAGTTGATATTGATCCAATCCTGGAGAAACAGTCGGAAGCAGTTTTAGAACATAAGTGAATGTTCTAGGGATATGATAACGGCTGCCTCCTTTAGGAGACGATTATCACTCCAGGTTTCCAAGGTGACATGGACGACAAGGAGGTTGTCAGAGTTATAGTTTTTCCCTCTGACGAGGGGCAGTATTTTGGACAGGTGATCCAAGGCAATACTGAGGGTGGCATGGCGCAGGATACTGATTAAGTTCAGTTGACGATACAGTCTAAGAAGTTTGGATTTGGAGTTCATTTATGAGCTAGGTCCCATCAGACATCCAGACATTCTAAGACAGGTATTACTCATTTCGGGAGATGGCTTTCTCCGCGAACTTGAGAAATAGAGAGACATACAAAGAAACACCAGAGCGGATCCACTCACTGAGGCTATTCCTCGAACGCAATAGTTTCGCAAACGAGCTTTGTGAGACTGACAAGTAGAGGAGTTGGATGTTCGGTATCACACGGGCTGTGAGTATGCGACATCGCAATAATTAGCCTTGAGTGCAAGTGGGAGATTGTTGGAGATAGTGCCCTCAGAGTCGATTATTGGATCACAGACACGTGATTGCAATGATTGAGGGAGGACCTATCCCGGTAGGACAGTCTTACTCGAGATGATAGTATGCTATCTGGTTTACCTTTATCATCGTGCACTGCTTTAGGTGACCTGAGAGGTCGCTATTGCACGTTGATAGAGCCCCTAGGATTCTTGCTTGACTACCGGCAGTATGAGGGCGATCATATACGTGGGAGCTGGTAGTCTATAAGCACATCCTTAAAAGGTCCCTAGTCGTAGGAGTTTCGAGACAGGGCATCGATTCTCCAGAGTAGACTAGTGTATACAGTCGAGACCCCGACGAGGGGCGGTGGCCGGTCTCACAAGCCATTGGTGTCAGTTGGATCACCTAAGATGTATACAGGTGCTCATTGGGTTATGAGTACACCGGACAGGACTCGCCGGGAACATGCTAGTTGGTCTTATACCTAACGTCAGATAACAGTTCCCTGGTGACATGTGTACAGGTTAGTTCATCGACCTAGGGATCCTCATTTGTCTCGTGTGAGTTCCCACTGTACTTTGATTACTACCCTACCACGACTCAAAGGAGTCGTGCAAACAGGTTTTAGTTGGGTACAGTCCCGAGCCACATGGAGGCAGTGAGCGGATCTTCAGGGGTTCGTCTCTCCCGGTATTGGGGGTGAGGTCGCGCTGTGTCTAGGAGAGCCAGAACATGAAAAGTCCTTGGCCAAGGCAGGAGATTTACTGGTTGGTATTCCAGTAGTATCTCAGGGTGTTCTGGGCTACACTCCGACACGACTTGTACCGCTTTTGGGGGTCTGACTTTTACCAACCCCCTAGGCCCGCCTTGCGATGCTCATAGACGAACGGACCGGACTGTACGGATATTGTCACTGACAGGCTCAGTTGGGTGTCGGGGTGAGCTTCCTCATCGACGTCCCTTTTGGTCAATAGCTGGTGGCCCGTCACGTATTGGCTTATACCTCTGACGTGCTAGTGGTTAAATCCACAGCCATAGTATTGACGAGTCTTTAGAGTCCACCACACTTACAGTTACTCAAGCTCTCGGGCGAAACGCTGTAGAGGCCGTATGGAGATATGGCAGGGTCCGATCAGATACGTGCGGTATTGCACGGATCAGGATCGGATGGTTTGTACTAGTGGCCGTATAGTTATATGGCAGGGTTCGATCAGATGCGTGCGGTATTGCACGGATCAGGATCGGACGGACATTACTAGCCGGCTTTGGTTTAAGCCGGATCCTAGTATAGTACAGTGTAGATTTTGTCTCATTGCATTTGTATCCGGACGGAATACAGATGCGGGTGTGTATGCACAGTATCGGGGTTTTCCTGTAATTTATTACGGGACCAGTTTTCTGGAGTTGCCAGTTTGCTTTCCGTTCCGGCCGGTTTTCCTTTGTTCTTTCCCGGCCGGACTTTTCCGATGGAGGGGGTAATTTGCAGTTTTGCAAATTACACTTTGTGGAGGATTTATTTGCATAAGGATTGATATGATAAGCATCTTTGCTTTTCATGTATTTATGAGATTAGAATGGATTTGAGATGGATTTGAGGTTGATGTAAAGTTTAGTGATGATTATGTTTGGATGTGGTCACCCTCCTCCTTTTACTACACTCACCTCCCTCTTGCTTCATATTGTTTTCCTCCACCATTTCTAAAGAGGAGAGATTATGATTATGGTTGAAAAAAGAAAAAAGGGAAGAGAGAGAGAGCTTAATCTTCATCTTTGAGAGAGCTTCATCTTCATCTTTTGAGAGAGCTTCATTCATTCATCTCATTCCATTGCTAGAAAATTGAAAGCACCAATTTTCTATATACCATTCCTCCATCTATGGCAACCAACCCCAAAGTGAGACATACATTCTACACTACACTTCCTACAGCATATCTTGGTCGCGTCGGGTAGCCTACTTCGCGCCCGAGTTGCCTCGGTATTGAGGTGGGAGCTCGTAAAAGTACCCGGCTTCGTGGTGCCCTTTCCGACGAGGAGGAGATGGACGGAGATCCCGCGAGGAGATCGGAGTGGAGATGAAGACCGGAGGACTCGGATCAGTCGGTACATCTCTAACCTTTCCTCTTGTTTGCTTAGACTAGTTTAATGGCACGATCCGGGGGTTAGTGCGCGGTGGTGCCGGTTTGCTAAGTCCGCAAAATTTAAAGTTTATCACCGTTTCAGCGTTTGGCCGTCGGATTGACGACCGGGGCGCCGCCGTGCACTTACAGGCACTATATCCAACAATCTCCCACTTGCACTCAAGGCTTATTATTGCAATGTCGCATACTCAAAGCCCGTGTGATACCGAACATCCAACTCCTCTACTAATCAGTTTCACAAAACTCGTTTGCGAAACTATTGCATTCGAGAAATAGCCTCAACTAGTGGATCCGCCCTGATGTTTATTTCTATGTCTCTCTTTATCTCAAATTCGTGGAGAAAGCCGTCTCCCGAATTGAGTAATACCTGTCTTAGAATAAGTCTGGATATCTGATGGGACCTAACTAATAAATGAACTCCAAATCAAAACTTCTTAGACTGTATAGTCAACAGAACTTAATCAGTAACCTGCGTCATGCCTCCCTCAGTGTTTGCTTGGATCACTTGTCCAAAACACTGCCCATCGTCAGAGGGAAAACTATAACTCTGACAGACACTCTGTCATCCAGGTCATCTTGGAAGCCTGGAATGATAACCATCTCCCGAAAGAGGCTGTCATTATCATATCCCTAGAACATCCACTTATGTTCTAAAACTCCTCCCGAATGTTTCTCCAGGATTGGATCAATATCAACTTATTGCATCTAGTGCAAAAACAACATCTGGTGTGGTACTTGACATCTCGTGATTGACTCAATTGCCTAAGCAAGTGGTATGTCAATCATGCACATCCCTTTCCCCTTTAGTCTGTAAGACACCTTTAGAGAGGGTAACTCCATCACCTGCAGGTATACTACCGTGCCAGGAGTCGTCCATTCTAAAGCACCTTTAGAATGTTGTCTAAGTACCCAGATTGGGAAACTACCTAAATCTAGATCTAAAACCATAGATCTAGTAACCAGAATATCTGATATAATATCCATATCCCATGTGGAGAAAACTACTGTGTGACAACCAAACTATAACCGATCGTAGTATAGGATTTTCACTTCCTACTCTGTGTATGTCGTCCAAATACGAGGACATCACACCCTACTACTTTCTTAACAGATCCATCCCCTATTCTAATGAAGTCAAACCTATGACTGTCACATCAGAAATAGATGACCTATCTCCGCTATATCTTCTTTAGTCCATAAATAGACATAAGCTACTTGTCCACTATGCTTCCGCTGCTCCCACTGACTACGACAACCCTCTGGCAGAGTCATATAAACGTACACTTCTAAAGCCAGTTCAGAACGACGCTATACTCATCCTCCTGCCGGGTCTCATAGCCTGGAACAACAGTAGTGTCAAGTCTGGGTAAACAAGAACCTCCCTGTCACCGTCCTTGAGGCTACCGGAGTACCTCTCGGGTGCCTGAGGTTACCCACCATATCTGCGGAGTGGCCAATAGAATGTCAAACCAGATTGAATCTTTAGGTTCTTATTAAATTTTCAGTAATCGTTTGTAGTTCTGGAATCACTTCCAGTTCTACCATACTACCACTACTGTTTTTCTGAAAATCCATTTTACTAAAACTGTGGCGAGTCAAGAACAATATCACTATTGATCCTCCAGATGGTAGAAAGTTAACCCTCGTCATAGCCCGGGTCAACCCACAAACAGCCATTACGGAAACGTGCCTTGAATTATCCAGAGTCTGGTTTTAAGCATAAGCCGGACAACTCCCCGTACCATAACAACGTTAAGATATGAACCTTTCTATATCCAATATAGAAATAGAGGCTGTCACGACCCGAAATTTGGCACGTGACGGCCCTAATACTACGCAACGCCTACAGACGTAACGCAGTAAACGAAAGCCAAAACCCAGAAATCTAAACCATGAAAATACGGAAAAGATAATAAAAGTTTTTGAAACATTTAAAATCACAACCCAAATTCTTTAAAAGAGTCAACTTTTTCTTTAAAATTTTGGCAGCACCCCCTTTGTAAAAACTAACCCCCAAATGGGTACAACATGAATATTGTCTGGACCCGAAAGTACGGAACATGACCGGCACTTAAACTACGAACGTCTCGAGGCGTACGTAATCTAAGCAAACCGAAAACCCAGAAATCCAAACCAAGAAAAGATGTAGAGTGTAGGAAAAACCAACTTAAAGCAAGTAGTTTCAATAGCATAAGCCGAATTATGCGGTTTTTAAAAACATCAAAAATTTGCTGAAAATTTCGGCAGAGTCTCCTGTGTAAATACTGGCCCCCAAATGGGATACAACATGAATAGTATACGAAATCAATAAAAAGGCATCCCCAAGCGGGAGCTAGGTCTTCGTCAATCGACGACCACAACCACACAAGCAATATAATATACAACGCCAACGGCGAGGATCAAAACTCAAAAGGAAACTCAAAACCATAAGAAATCCACAGAAATATAACGCGCGACTCTAAGGTCGAAAAAATAACATCACTGGTCTCTATCTCAAAGAATAAATACATGTTTGGTTGATGGAACTTCTAGATACAACAGAGTAATAATATACAAGGTATATAATGGGGGGTACGATACAAATAAACCCACCTAATAGCAAATCACCGGGAAAAGGAAGTAGTGCCAGCAAAGCCGTAAAGAAACTTGTACGGCAAAACCTGCAAAAAACTGGGGCACAACGGGGGTGAGTTGCCAACTCGTGAATAGAAAAACATCTACGGAAGGAAATCGCTTAAATAACGCAACCTAGGTTAATGATCATAATATATTCTCAATTATATATATAACATGCAGCCTATAACAAAGGCTAGGGTAAATATCTAACCCGAGTGTAATCTCATGTGCCCGTGTTAGTGCCTCAGGTAGCAATATATCATATGAATGAGGTATGAATACATGAAAACAGAATACATGTAAATGCAGAAACTGTTCTCATAATTTAGTGAGATTTCCTTTGTATTTTTAAAATGAGGTATCATAATGATATCAGCATAAAACAGTGCCTAGCATCGGCACAAAACGTAATCCCAATATCTCGATATCTCGATATCACAGTCTCTGTACCTCAATATCTCGAAATCTCAATGTCTCAATCACAATATCTAGGGCGCCGTCAGTCCAGACCGGCCCCTACCATCCATCTCAAGACCACGACGGTATCCTCCAGATATCCGACGCGTCGGGTAATATCACCGGTCGGTAGTGCTCCCCTGCCAGGCTCAACGTCAACAACACGATCCTCTTGCCCCGGGGTACCGCACCGGGCCCACCATGTACCCGAAACGGTTCCTCCACTCCTCGAATCGGGTCTCGAAATCCATCAGCAAACTCATGGTGGACGACTCATACATCATGGGAAAACCGCACTTTTTATTTAAAAGAGAGGGAAGAAGCTTATACAAGTTTTGCGGTTTTCCTCCAAATCCAGAAAAACTCATAGAAATCCGAATCCAAATCATCAATAGTATATAAACCCATGAATATAGGCATAAGAATCCATGAATACGGCATAACAATGAATAACAGTATGCATGAAGTGACAAGTAATAACTACAATATCTAAGCTGGCATATAAGGTAAGTACACTAACATTATGTCAAACTACTAGCTATCAAGCTAAGTTAAGCAATAATATTTTCTAAGGTGCACGTGACATGACAATTACCGATGAAGATGTGTGTGAGCCGGCAAGTAAGTGTACGTGGTACATACGCATCATCGGTAATGGTGCTGGTGTCCTAACAGCATAATGTCAACAATGCAATATGAAATAACAATGTAAGTATGTGATGCGGAGCGAGCAACCAAAATGAGCGGGAGCTAAATATTAAACAATGGTGCCATTTGAAATAACACGAATCGTGGGGTTTTGAAAATAGGGCTACGGCAGTATTAAGAAAGGATACGTCTTTTGAAATATCCGTAGATCCCTTGACCTGTCTTTTAAAATACCCACGATCCGCTAGTTTTGAAATAGATAGGAGTCTAATCTAATCTAATAACTAAACTAAACTAAAGGGCTAAGCTAACAAGGTGGACTACAGGTAAGGAAACCGCCTAACATCTGAGTCGATATATATACATACCTGTATATATATTAGTCGGTGATCCCGCCTCAATAATATCATATCCGATACCATATCTATAATCAGACATCCCAAGTCAAGAGTGCGGATCAATCATCAAAATATAGCTCGTACGTAAATCCGTCGTACGGCATCCCCAAATCTAGGTACGGGTCAATATCATATTCATCACACTATTCATACGGTATCCTCTTTATCAAAGATCATAGTCTAGGGTACTGACCTATGTCTAGTACAATACTAATATCATCAATATGGTCATGATCTGGCTACTGATCGACAGTCTCGTACAAACTGATATCATCAGCACATCATCATCAAGGTGTATACATCGCCCAATACGACCTAATATCAATATCCTAGCATATCATGTCTCATATCATGATCACATGTCGACCATTTTATTTATAACACTATTCATCCGTATCGCCGCCCCAAGATCCGCTATAACACCAGGACGTACCTCAAGTACGAATCCTGCCATATCACCGATATTACAACCTCAACACAAATCTCATCGACTCATCTCAATCCCAGGTATCATCCTCAAATCCGTATGTGAACACATAGTCCCATACCCATGTGAACACATAACTATATATATATTCCCATAAACACAAATGGAAGAAAAATTTATGCAAGTATGGGTGGGTGTGTGCATGTATGGTGCGACCACTACTCTAGGGTTTCGCGATACTAAACCATCCATATTTATCATCAATAAACTCAAACAATATATAATCAATAAATGTGTGTATACGTATTCGTATACATCACCACGAACTGCGGGGGTGCTATACGCCATCCACCCGAATTCTCCCCGTAGATATAAATCTACTCACCTGGTCCTCGCTCGCCGGTGCCGACGTCGCCACGCGCTTGCTTGTCGTCTCGAAGTCCACATGGGTACCTACATATCATAACGCACCGTATCGCATTAAAATCCGACTCATGATCAAAACGACACACGAAACCCACATAGGTCAAAACCTATGTTTGCTTTCACAAATCAACACAAAAACCCTCGACATCCGCGTACAAATGCCAAACCATCGAGAAAAACCTAAACACACTCATTTGTACAATCAAAAGCACTAATTATAATATAAAA
This sequence comes from Agapanthus africanus, assembly GCA_030015575.1. Taxonomy (NCBI): domain Eukaryota; kingdom Viridiplantae; phylum Streptophyta; class Magnoliopsida; order Asparagales; family Amaryllidaceae; genus Agapanthus; species Agapanthus africanus. The sequence goes on from JASDDO010000006.1 coordinate 211,259,630, forward strand.
TAGCTTAAAATTCACAAAAAACCCCAAATTCACTTTAAAAGCCATTTTTCCGAAAATCTAGCAAGCACAAATTACCCGTTTTAGTACAAAACTCGACGTTTGAACAAATTTAATGGCCATAATACTTATTAAACATCTTAAATAAGTCATAAAAACCATTTCCATTATTTAATCTCATTAAATTTCTTTAGCCCCAAAATTCTAGTATACAATATACCCAAATTTTAATAATTTTATAGCAAAAATGCACAAACAACAATTTAGCTAGGATTTTCATGAACTAAAGACATCAAACCACACTTAATAATGTTAATGAAGTCATGAAAAACCTAATTACATTTTTCTCTTAATCAAATTCAAGGTTTACAAAAACCTAGTTTGCAATTTAAGCAATTTGGACAAATTACTTATAACAAGTGCAATTTAATCAACCAAACTAGGTTTTACATACATTAAGATGTTAAACTAAACCTTGCATCCCTAATGATATGATAAAAACCCTAATTGAAATCACAAACACTTACTATATTTTTCAAAACATTCAATTAATCCCAAACTATTAACTAATTATGCTAGATTTAAAGTATTCAAACAACAATTAGACATAAAGTTAAGAATTTACCCCACAATCATTTTGAAATCTAGCACAAATCTAGCCTCCTAAACATGCTTCCCTTCACCAAGATCCATACTAGAATGGTCAAGTAAAAATGGGTAGGGATTAGATTTTGATTTTGTGGAATTTTTGAAGCATTTTGGTTGATTTTTTGATGGAATTTTGAAGAGAAAAGAGAAGAAGAAATGGGGGGGGGCTGCTGCTGCTGGTTTCAGCAGAGGAAGAGGGGGAAAAAGGTGAGGGGATGATGCCAAAATATCCAAGTCAAAGCCCCTCCCAATTACCATAATACCCCCACCTACTTTACTATATATAAAAACCTTATTTTAACCCATTTCTTACATGATTTAAGGTCAAAAAGAGGGAAATAAAATTCCTGGGCTGCTACAATAGTGTGAGGCCGGCCAAGGGGAGTGAGGTTGAGTGTGAGAGATTTTACAAAAAAATTCTATGCAAAAAGACCCCCCACAATACCATATTTGCAAGTTTTAGTTCAAAATAACTATATTTTTGTTTTCCATAAAATAAACCAATTAAAACTTGAAATAGAATACTAAAAAATTATATTACAACTAGATTTTAATTAAAATGATTTTAAAGATTAAAATTAACCCATTTAAATTTGTATTTATCGCTAATTTAATGTATTTTCTTACCGGCTTAAAATAATATTAAAATAATTAATTTCGGAAAATTTTTCAGAAAATTTGAAATTTCAGCAGTGGCTCAATAAACACCAAATACTAGCAATTACATAGCTAGAATATGTATATTCAATTTTATAATAAGGATATTTGCATTTTGACTTTTACAGAAAACCCCCTTATTTTACCGTTTTTCCGAAATTTCACCGAAACGATTTTCAAAACGTTACAATCTTCCCCCCTTAAAGAAATTCGTTTCCCGAATTTAAATTAAAACTCCCCCCAAATACTAAAACATCTAAGCAAAACCATCAAGTCGTCGGGGCTCCGAAATCGTAAATACATAAAACAAATCGTAACGCAGCGCATGCGCATGAAAAATGAGCATATAACTCAAATCAAAACTCCGTCATGCATCCCGCAATCATCGGAGTCATGGGGAAGACATCAATGCCAAATCTAAAGCAAAACCAATATGATATAACTCGAAACTATACATGTAAATATCGAATCTATATATGTAAGTATCTGAAGGAAATGCATGCCAAATCTCTTTAAGTCGCTGTGCAACGCGTATGACACTGCACAGTGGCGGACGTCTATCATAAGAAAATAACTATATACATATATACCTTTGTTTGAAATGTACGTTCCGCCGTTATGGAAACAATTTAGAAGGGCCTCCTTGTTTTAAACATTTCGTGTCATATCAGACACGTAGGTAAATACTGAGGCTATAGCTCGCTTTTTGGAAATCCCTTCAATAACTATCAATGCATGCAAAATATATTCAGGTACTGTCCACTGACTAGTCCTACTCAGTACGAAAACACAGCAATATCATAAAAACGTACTGCTCTATAAGAAAAATCAATCCCAAAATACGCGTAATAATACTACGTGCGTCTGGTGCGCACGGAAATCAAAATCCATATATGTGCCATACATATGCACAGAAACAACATCTAAGTGCATCGGGTGTGCACGAAACATCTGTCATAGGCAACATGTGTGCCTGACGGCAAAATCAGGTGCATCTGACATGCACGAAAAATCTCGATTTAGTGCATCTGGTGTGCACCAAAATCACATCTCAAAACATGCGCTCAACTTGTGCGAAAATCCAAGGCAGGTGCATCCATCATGCACGAAATCATGAAATCCAATATCAAGCGCCGAACATGCGCAAAATCAAATCAGGTGCACAAGGTGCACAAAACAAATATCGAGTATCACAACCGAAATCGAAGTCCAGTGCATCTAAGTGCACAAAATGCGTATCACTGCACTGCAAGCATATATGAATCATACCGAGTGCAAAAACCAAATCGTATGTGTATATACGCACAATCAACTCAACTGTATGAAATCCATATAATCACAAACATGAGGAACCAAGGCACGAAAACTATCTCATGTGCAACAACTGTGCAAAAATCGTGAATACTCAGTAGGTGCAACCATGGTCCATGGAAACAAATATCACGAAACTCCATCATCAAAATCAATCATGCAAATAGATCGCTCAAAATACCAAAATCAAGTATGGCGGAATAGTCCCACTCAAGCACATCCTCCAAGAATCTCTGGCCAACTGTTGTGGTCACTCATAGCATGTCTCATCGACGAACCTGAGCTCTGGCCTGCCGGTGTGCGTAACATGACCACTCCGGGGTCCAAGTCTTCCTGTAATTCATTCCAGAAAGGTCCTGATCTCTCCCAAATCTCGTATCTGCCGAACTGTCCGGAAGTCATCGTCCCTTACTAGATCTGTTCTCGTTCCGGAAGGGCTGCATACTCATCGCGACTCCTTCTGGAAGGTATATCCAAGTACAATGCCTCGGCATACGTATCACATCTCTGATGTCAGCGGAGTGGAACGTCGTTTCATCAAGATCTCGTCCGAACCTCTTACTCCACTTTTCTAATGTCGACTGCTCTGGACTCGTCTCGTCATGGCTGCATGGACTGAGCTCCTACGGCTACCCTCGTATCTGGAGTCTCCCAAGAAATGCATCTCACCATCTGGCATCCGAATGAAGTCAAACCATTTGATCGATTCGTCAAAACCTCATAATCCCCCAAGAGCTCAACATCTTGGGTACAGTTTAACAGTATCGAGTACGTACCACAGCATCGATGGTCCAGCTGTAGAAGGGCAAACCCAAGCCTCACTAATGGCGCCGTGGAACTGCCGCAAACCCTAAGGTTCAAAGGCTTTCACACGGTCTTTAAGTCGAGTTAGGGTTTCATTCTTTTAGAGGGTCCATAGAATTGCCTGCATGTCTTTCCGAATACTTTAAACTTGGAATAATAGGCTTCTGACATTCGATCGTCTCTGTCGACTCTCAACGTCTCCGCGTGAAGTCGTCTCTAGCTGGAGTCAATCTATCTGATGACCTCGCATCGGGTAGGAGAACGAACCACCTGTCCTAGTCATTCATCATCGGGTGACTAGCGACCTTCTATCATCTATTAGAACAACTCGTCCCGCAATAGTTCTAACATATGGGGCGATATCTCGTCGCTCGCAGCAACAACTGGCTCACTCGTCTACACGCTGGACAGTGCCTCAATCAACATGAATAAGCAATACACCAACGGTCATCAAAATCTGGCTGGCCTCTGTCGGTGGCCCTCTGTTACTGATCGGCAAGTCCGAGAAATCGCATAAAGGCGATCCGCCAAACTCTCGTGGCGCGAAACACAGTAAAAAGACACATCTCCGCAATCGTGTGTCGCCGAAATTACGTCTCGGTCAGTCCTTGTCCGTAACGAGCTCGTGCTGACCGCAATTCTAGGCATAGCTTTCCCTGCCCGTAATCGTGGCTGTAAGTCTACGGTAGCGCCCCGGCCGTCTACAGACGCCAAATGCGGAACAAAAACTTTTTAACTGGCGTTATCGTATACTTTAACCCGGATCTGCCATTATTGCTAAACTAACAAACTGTAAAGAGTGTAGAAAGGTTATACCGAACGATCCGAGTCCTTCGTTCTTTAACCATCATCCCACGCTCCGTTGCGACTGCTTTGATCTCGTCGATCTCCGATCGGCTCGTCCAGGTGGCACCACGTCACTGATTCTTTAAACGGGCTCCCGCCTCTGACTCGAGGCAACTCGGTCGTCAAGTTTGCCAAAAGAGACGACCAAGAATGATGTAGAGAATGAGTAGATGACTTTGTCTCGTTACGTCGAAAGCTATGGACGAACGGTTAAGGAAGTTGCCACTCAAATCGGGTGATAGAATGAAATGAGCTGTGAAATTCCATACACCCCAAAATCTATCATAATCTTTTTACCAGAAAAAAAACTCCAAGTGAGAGGGAGAGGAGGGGGCCGGCCATATATAGGAAGGAGGAGGGTGAGTGTAGGAAAGGGGGGTGACCACAAGAACAAATATCATGTGTGAACATAATTAATGAAAAAAGATGAATCACTAACCTAGTCACCTTGCATTAATTGAACCATTAAATGCAACCAATGAAAACACAACACCATTTAACCTAGTCACCTCATCTAGATGCTTCTAGAAACTTCCACACTCATCTCAAGAAAAGATAAATCCGTCTTTAACCGAATGTAAAAAGACGGCTGATAGAAAACTGGAAACTGACAACTTCCAAAAGTGATCCTGAAATGACTTTCAGGATAACCCCGTAACTGTATAAATATACCCGCATTTGTATTACGATCGAATACAAATGCAACTGAGACAAAGATATTATATCTACTCAATATAATACTCGGATCCGGCTTAAACCAAAGCCGACCAGTATCATCTGCCCGAAAAATAACACGTGCGTAAACGCACGTGCATTTTCCGAACCCTTCCATAAAACCATACGGCCTCTACAACGTTTCGCCCGAACTTGGGAAACTGTCTGTGGGGGACTCTAATGACTCGTCAGTACCCTGGCAGTGGGTTTAACCACAAACCGTCAGCGGCACTAGCTATGCGTAATGGCTGTCCATGGACTGACCTCAAGGGAGGCCGATGAGCGAACTCACCCGGAAACCCTATTGAGCCTAACAGTGATAATGTATATACAGTCCGGTCCGTTCGTCTATGAGTATCGCATATCTGCCTAGGGGGCTAGTAACGTCAGACCCCCAATAGCAGTATAAGTCATGTCGGAGTGAAGCCCAATAACACCCTGAGATACTACTGGAGTACCTACCAGTAAATCTCCTGCCACGGCCGTGGGCTTTGTGTAATGGCTCTCCTAGACACAGCACGATCTCGCCCCCAATACCGGGACAGACGAATCCCCTGCCGATCCGCTCACGTGCCTCCATATGGCTCGGGACTGTACCCAAAAACTACCTGTTTGCATGACTCCTTTGACCCGTGGTAGGGTAGAAATCAAAGCACAGTGGGAACTCACACGAGACAAATGACGACCTCAGGTCGATGAACTAACCTGTACACATGTCACCAGGGAACTGCTATCTGACGATATGTATAATACCAACTAGTAGATTCCCGGCGAGTCCTGTCCGGTGTACTCATAACCCAATGAGCACCTGTATACATCTTAGGTGATCCAACTGACACCAGTGGCTTGTGAGACCGGCCACCGCCCCTCGTCGGGGTCTCGACTGTATACACTAGTTTACTCCGGAGTATCGATGCCCTGTCTCGAAACTCCCACGACTAGGGACCACAATTAAGGATATGCATATAAACCACCCAACTCTCACGTATATGATCGCCATCATACTGTTGGTAGTAAAGCAAGATCCTAAGGGCTCTATCAAAGTGTAACATGTAATCAGTCACCTGAACATGTACACGACTGATAAAGGCAAAGTAGATAGCATATTATCATCTCGAGTAAGACTGTCATACCGGTATAGGTCCTCCGCAATCATTGCAATCACGTACCTGCGATCCAATAATTGACTCTGAGGGCACTATCTCCAACAATCTCCCACTTGCACTCAAGGCTAATTATTGCGATGTCGACTACTCACAGCCCGTGTGAAACCGAACATCCAACTCCTCTACTAATCAGTTTCACAAAGCCCGTTTGTAAAACTATTGTGTTCGAGAAATAGCCTCAGTGAGTGGATCCGCCCAGATGTTTCTTTCTATATCTCTCTTAATCTCAAGTTCGCGGAGAAAGCCATCTCCCGAATTGAGTAATACCTGTCTTAGAATATGTCTGGAGATCTGATGGGACCAAGTTCATAAATGAACTCCAAATCCAAGCTTCTTAGACTGTATCGATCACTGAACCTAATCAGTATCCAGCACCAAGCCTCCCACAGTATCCTCTTGGACCACCTGTCCATAATACTGTCCCTTGTCGGAGGAAAAACTATAACTCTGATAATCACTCTGTCTACTATGTCACCTTTGAAGCCTGGAATGATAACCTTCTCCCGAAGGAGGCTGCCGTTATCAAATCCGTAGAACATGTACTTATGTTCTAAAACCGCTTCCTTATGTTTCTCCAGGATTGGATTAATACAAACTTATTGCATTTAGTGCAAAAACAACATCTGGAGTGGTACTTGACATCTCATGATTGACTCAATTGCCTAAGCAAGTGATCTGCCAATCATGCACATCCCTCTCCACTTTAGTCTGTAAGACATCTTTAGAGAGGGTGACTCCATCACCTGCAGGTACACCACCATGCTAGGAGTCATCTATTCTAAAAACCATTAGAATACTGTCAAAGTACCCACATTGGGAAACTACCCAATTCCAGATCTAAAACCATAGATCTAGAAACCAGAATGTCAAATATTATATCCATATCCTGTCTGGAGAAACAACTGTGTGACGACCACAGTACAACCGATCGTAGTGTAGGAATTTTACTTCCTACTCTGTGTGTGTCATCCAAATACCATGACATCACACCTTACTACCTTCTTAACAGATCCATCCCCTATTCTGATGAAGTCAAACCCATGACTGTCACATCAAAATTAGATGATCTATCTCTGCTATAACTGCTCAAGTCTATAAATAGACATAAGCTACTTGCCTACTAAACTTCCGCTGCTCCCACTGACTACGACAACCCTCCTACCGGGTCTCATATCCTGGAACAACAGTAGTGTCAAGTCTGGGTAAACAAGATCCTCCCTGTCACCGTCCTTGAGGCTACTGGAGTACCTCTCGGGTGTCTGAGGTTACCCATCATATCTGCGGAGTGGCTATTGGAATGTCAAAACTGATTGAATATATAGGTCCTATTAAATTTTCCCTAATCGTTCACGGTTCTGGAATCACTTCCAGTTCTACCATACTCCCACTACTGTTTTCTGAAAAAGATCCATTTTACTAAAACTGTGGAGAGTCAAGAATAATATCACTATTGATCTTCCAAATGGTATAATATCAACCCTCATCATAGCCAGGTTCAACCCACAAACAGCCATTACAGAAACGTGCCCTGAGTTATCCAGAGTCTGGTTTTAAGCATAAGCTGGACAACTCCCCGTACCTTAACATCTTTTAAGGTACGAACCATTCTATATCCAATATAGAAACTTTGGCACTTATTTAATTGGAACCAGATTCAAAATCATGCAGCTGTCTCCAGTGCATATCAACTTAATGAAAAGAGGCTAATCCGCATTACTCAACTTAGGAATCGATCCAATTATGAGCAACCTGAAAGAGAAACAAGTTTCTCAAAACCATTACTATCATCTGAATACCAATCACAAGAATCTACATCTTCGATCTCTTTGAAGAATCCACATCTTCGATCTCTTTGAAGAATCCTGATACTTGTGATACCTGGTTCTCTACTTTATTCTTATACCCACAACTTCTCAAAACTTAGACCTTGTATTTCAACGAAACACTTGTCTAAAAACTAGAGAAGTCATAAGTAAACAGAACATAGTACGTGGACCTACCCCTTTGTCCTGATGGACACTTGGACAACATACAATACTCTGTATAAGTCCGTTGAGTTTAAGCAACTCAAAACTTGTGCGTCGTAGGTTAAAAACTGTACCCTGGCGATTTCCTCAAAATATCACCAATTACAACGAATTCCGATATAATGAGGATAATCACCTAATTCCCAATAACTTACTCCCACTCATCATCTGTAAAACCATACAGATATGAGAATGAAACCTGGTAAATACATACCCTTGGAGGAAGTATCTAATCAGGAAAACAATTTTGCTTTAACAATGCACTGAAACATGAAAATGTTTCGTAGGGGTATCCTGGTATTCATAGCAATGGCTCTTCCATAATCCAATTCATGACTTTAACCGTATATTTCACTGCCATCTCTCCAAGTCCCTTTATTTGTCTTTTGTCGTTACCTCCTGCACACCATCGTTAGGCTAAATGGATTTCTTCCTTCCCTACCGTTCGGCACCAGCCTATGTTTTGGAGGAAGAAGATCCAGTAAGCATAACAGGTGTACTCTCCTAAACCAAGGAGTACTCATATCTTGAGAGAAGGTGATAATAAAAGATAACTGAATAATACCTTATTCCTTTAAAGGTGAAATAGGAGTGGCAATGAAGTACGCGGTTTTGGTCGTGAATGATATCGGTCGCAATTTACTTTGCCCTCTTTCTAATCCCTTTATTTTTTCTTTACATATTACCTTCTGCACACCCTACTTAGGTTAATTGGTTTTCTTCATTCCTTACCTTTCGGCACCTGCCTATGGTTTGGAATAAGACTATCCAATAAGCATAATAGGTGTACTCTCCTAAACCAAGGAGCCCTCGCAACCTGAGAGAAGGTGATAATAAAAGACAACTGAATAAACCAATTCTATTTCTCCTGAACCTTGATCCATCCTCGAAGAAGTCCCTTTGAGTTCGTATATAACCATACGATGGATCTATCCAATGGAAGTGGATGTCCGTAGTAAAACGGGTGTTCTGAGAAATGCAAAGGGCAAAAGAAGGAGTGGCAATGACTTATGCAACATAGACAATCCAAAAGCCAGTATTTTAAGAAGGTTCGGTCAACATGGTCACTGAGTCATAGTCTAGGGTCGGTCAAAGGTTGCTGCCAAAGAGAGAGAGAAAAGAAACATTCTGCGTGCACTCTAACCTAGATCAGAATGGTTATCACTTTATCCAATCCGGAAACCTCCCACTGTCCTGTCAAATTCTCCTCCAAACCAGAAAGAAGAATCAATCGGGATTACCCGAAGAGTAAACCAACTCATCAGTGGGAATCGGGATCCAACTCTCATCGCATGATAACATGATGGAATGCATCCAAGCTACTCATACTCTAGAAGGTATGCGCATACTTGGCAAGTTTCAGTTTCTTTAGAAACTCCCGATATGATTTTTGCCCCATACTCTTATAACCTTGGCTTTGGTCAAAATGTCATAAGTCACATGCCAAGTTCTACCCGTCACTATCTTGTCAATTTGAACCCACCCGTACATGCCCTTGGCTTTGGCCAAATGGCAGAACGACTGTCCCAAACCAACTCATCTATCTATGCAACAAACGAATACCCAGCAGCTACCAAACACTATGCCTTAACTTTGGCTAAAATGCATAGCTTGAATACTACTAAATACCCAAAAGAAGTGACGGAGGGCTACGGCTGGTTTTTGGCGAAAAACCTTTAACGTAGTGAACATGATATCGCAGAAGGAACCTGATAGCTTTTTAAAATATAGTGGCGAAAACCTTTTGCTAAAGAGGTCACTCCCGGTGAAGGGATCTCGGCTCTTTCCTCGTAGAATGAGGTGCAGGATATTCCACTGAATACCGCGGTGCAAAGCAACTTGTAATCGACTATAGTGAAGTTATTACCCTGACGCAAACTTCTGCCCAAGGGGTCAGTCCCGGTGAAGGGATATCGGCCCTTGCCCCGTCGAATGAGGTGCAGGGTATTCCACTGAATACCTCTATGCAAAACAAAAGGAAATGTCTTTGCAATAACACGTTTTAAATTTGTTCCAACAACTTCAAACAGGTTTGTTTTACTTTGCATTGATCAGAATCAACGCAGTCCCATCAATCAATCACACCAGAAAAGAACGAAAATAAAATGTACGTATATGCCATCCGCATTCGTCACTGTGTCCCGTCATCACCCGTTAGGTTACTTAACTAACGGCAGAGCGGGGACTGGACTAGCGCGGGTGTAAAACATATACAACATCTAATAGTATATAAACCAATATACAATAATCGCTCCAGGCGTGATAATATGCAACATTACAGAAAAGTAATAAGCATCACAGAACAATACAGATAATCTGGGATCCCCGGGTTTCACAGAGCCGCTGCTGAAACTCGACGTTCCCCTGTCGTGTGGATAGCCTGAGCAATGAAACCTAGACCCCTACGGGTGAGGCAAGTTACCCGCCAAAACCTGAAGCGAGGCAGCCCCCTACAGCAAAGTGAATGGACCACCCTGCACTTCACGGAATCCGGCAATCTTGGGCACCCCTCCTTGGGTCAACCTGTACCCCTTACGAGTGCGGCGAATAGTCTGCCAATTCTAGAGTGAGGCCCCTCTGCCTCTCAAAACCATGAGATGCGGACCCGTTGCCCCCAGAACCCGGCTATCCGTGCACTCCGTCGCGGGGCAAAACCTAGTACAGTAATGAAAAATAGTACAACAGGTACATCGACCGCAACCTGGTCGTGCACCAAAAGAATATTATACAACAGGCAGTGACGGCAGTCCACATGTTGGACGCTCGCCCCGCAATATCAAATGTACAAATAAATCCAAACTGCACTATCATTGCACACTGCTATCCACCACGACAAATCCGCAACATCACAGCACAACACAGAACATCAACGCGAATGTCACGTTCGCAAACCCGTCTAAAATAACTATAGCAATCAGACGCGGTTTACCGATCAAATCACATTCCCGGTCGGAGATATAATGTAAGCACTGTAAACTAATGTGTTTAAATTTCGATCGATTAAATATCACTAAGAGGGCCCCACGAAAAACTGGTGAACAGTAACAAAATCTGGGCCCAAAAGATATATATACCAAAAACCCCAAATTCCAACAGAGAAGACACTGTGCAAATTTGGTGCACTGATTCAATAGAACGGCCGCGGATGCGCGGCCAAACCATGGGTTTGGCCGCTATTCCGCGGCAGTTTGGTGGAATCACGTGCTCAAATTTGGTCGGTGTGCTTCTGAAACCCTGCACAACTTTCTGTGATATGTAGAATAATTTTAGGACTTCATTTAAAATCGACAGAAACTGTGAATGTTGAAAATTGTGTTTTTCGCTATCCGGATCGATCGATGTTTTAAACACGTTAGCACAAGTTAGTATAGCAAAATGGTTAGGCTCTGATACCACTGTAAGTCTACGGTAGCGCCCGGGCCGTCTACAGACGCCAAATGCGGAACAAAAACTTTTTAACTGGCGCTATCGTATACTTTAACCCGGATCTGCCATTATTGCTAAACTAACAAACTGTAAAGAGTGTAGAAAGGTTATACCGAATGATCCGAGACCTTCGTTCTTTAACCATCATCCCACGCTTCGTTGCGGCTGCTTTGATCTCGTCGATCTCCGATCTGCTCATCCAGGTGGCACCACATCACTGATTCTTTAAACGGGCTCCCGCCTCTGACTCGAGGCAACTCGGTCGTCAAGTTTGCTAAAAGAGAAGACCAAGAATGATGTAGAGAATGAGTAGATGACTTTGTCTCGTTACGTCCAAAGCTATGGACGAACGGTTAATGAAGTTGCCACTCGAATCGGGTGATGGAATGAAATGAGCTGTGAAATTCCATACACCCCAAAATCTATCATAATCTTTTTACCAGAAAAAAAACTCCAAGTGAGAGACAGAGGAGGGGGCTGGCCATATATAGGAAGGAGGAGGGTGAGTGTAGGAGAGGGGGAGTGACCACAAGAACAAATATCATGTGTGAACATAATTAATGAAAAAGATGAATCACTAACCTAGTCACCTTGCATTAATTGAACCATTAAATGCAACCAATGAAAACACAACACCATTTAACCTAGTCACCTTATCTAGATGCTTCTAGAAACTTCCACACTCATCTCAAGAAAAGATAAATCCGTCTTTAACCGAATGTTAAAAGACGGCTGATAGAAAACTGGAAACTGGCAACTTCCAAAAGTGATCCTGAAACGACTTTCAGGATAACCCCTTAACTGTATAAATATACCCGCATTTGTATTACGACCGAATACAAATGCAACTGAGACAAAGATATTATATCTACTCAATATAATACTCGGATCCGGCTTAAACCAAAGTCGACCAGTATCAACTGCCCGAAAAATAACACGTGCGTAAACGCACGTGCATTTTCCGAACCCTGCCATAAAACCATACGGCCTCTACAACATTTCTCCCGAACTTGGGAAACTGTCTGTGGGGGACTCTAATGACTCGTCAGTACCCTGGCAGTGGGGTTAACCATAAACCGTCAGCGGCACTAGCTATGCGTAACGGCTGCCCATGGACTGACCTCAAGGGAGGCCGATGAGCGAACTCACCCGGAAACCCTACTGAGCCTAACAGTGACAATGTATATACAGTCCGGTCCATTCGTCTATGAGTATCGCATATCTGCCTAGGGGGCTAGTAACGTCAGACCCCCAATTGCAGTATAAGTCGTGTCGGAGTGAAGCCCAATAACACCCTGAGATACTACTGGAGTACCTACCAGTAAATCTCCTGCCGCGGCCGTGGGCTTTGTGTAATGGATCTCCTAGACACAGCATGATCTCGCCCCCAATACCGGGAGAGACGAATCCCCTGCCGATCCGCTCACGTGCCTCCATACGGCTCGGGACTGTACCCCAAAACTAACTGTTTGCACGACTCCTTTGAGCCGTGGTAGGGTAGAAATCAAAGCACAGTGGGAACTCACACGAGACAATTGATGACCTCAGGTCGATGAACTAACCTGTACACATGTCACCAGGGAACTGCTATCTGACGATATGTATAATCCAACTAGCAGATTCCCGGCGAGTCCTGTCCGGTGTACGCATAACCCAATGAGCACCTGTATACATCTTAGGTGATCCAACTGACACCAGTGGCTTGTGAGACCGGCCACCGCCCCTCGTCGGGGTCTCGACTGTATACACTAGTCTACTCCGGAGTATCGATGCCCTGTCTCGAAACTCCCACGACTAGGGACCACAATTAAGGATATGCATATAAACCACCCAACTCTCACGTATATGATCTCCATCATACTGTTGGTAGTAAAGCAAGATCCTAAGGGCTCTATCAAAGTGTAACATGTAATCAGTCACCTGAACATGTACACGACTGATAAAGGCAAACCAGATAGCATACTATCATCTCGAGTAAGACTGTCATACCGGTATAGGTCCTCCGCAATCATTGCAATCCTGTACTTGCGATCCAATAATTGACTCTGAGGGCACTATCTCCAACAGTGGAAGCAAAACCATAACTGGTACTGATGAGGCTAGATCGGAATGAATATAATACTGAGCAAAGAAATGTACATCCTAAGGCTTTTTAAGTGGAGTAGCATATCGTAAGTATGCCGCGGAACATACCCACGGTACGTCACTCTACTTTAGTCACCTATTCCATCAACCAAGGGTCATCCTACGCTCCGAAGGTAAAACCTAACGCTCTGATACCAACTTTGTCACGACCCGAAAGTGCGGAACATGACCGGCACTTAAACTACGAACGTCTCGAGGCATACGTAATCTTAGTAAACCGAAAACCCAAAAATCCAAACGAAGAAAAGATGCAGAGTGCAGGAAAAACCAACTTAAAGCAAGTAGTTTTAATAGCATAAGCCGAATTATGCAGTTTTTAAAAACATCAAAAATTTCCTGAAAATTTCGGCAGAGTCTCCTTTGTAAATACTGGCCCCCAAATGGGATACAACATGAATAGTATACGAAATCAATAAAAAGGCATCCCCAAGCGGGAGCTAGCTCTTCGTCAATCGACGGCCACAACCACACAAGCAATATAATATACAACGACAACGGCGAGGATCAAAACTCAAAAGGAAACTCAAAACCACAAGAAATCCACAGAAATATAACGCGCGACTCTAAGGTCGAAAGAATAACATCACTGGTCTCTATCTCAAAGAATAAATACATGTTTGGTTGATGGAACTTCTAGATACAATAGAGTAATAATATACAAGGTATATAATGGGGGGTGCGATACAAATAAACCCACCTAATAGCAAATCACCCGGAAAAGGAAGTAGTGCAAGCAAAGCCGTAAAGAAACCTGTACGGCAAAACCTGCAAGAAACTGGGGCACAACGGGGGTGAGCTGCCAACTCGTGAATAGAAAAACATCTACGGAAGGAAATCGCATAAATAACGCAACCTAGGTCAATGATCATAATATATCCTCAATTATATATCTAACATGCAGCCTATAACAAAGGCTAGGGTAAATATCTAACCCGAGTGTAATCTCATGTGCCCGTGTCAGTGCCTCAGGTAGCAATATATCATATGAATGAGGTATGAATGCATCAAAACAGAATACATGTAAATGCAGAAACTGTTTTCATAATTTAGTGAGATTTCCTTTGTATTTTTAAAATGAGGTATCATAATGAAATCAGCATAAAACAGTGCCTAGCATCAGTACAAAACGTAATCCCAATATCTCGATATCTCTGTATCACAGTCTCTGTACCTCAATATCTCGAAATCTCAATGTCTCAATCACAATATCTAGGGCGCCGTCAGTCTAGACCGGCCCCAACCATCCATCTCAAGACCACGACGGTATCCTCCGGATATCCGACGCGTCGGGTAATATCACCGGTCGGTAGTGCTCCCCTGCCAGGCTCAACGTCAACAACACGATCCTCTACCCCGGGGTACCGTACCGGGCCCACCATGTACCCGAAACGGTTCCTCCACTCCTCGAATTGGGTCTCAAAATCCATCAGCAAACTCATGGTGGAAAACTCATACATCATGGGAAAACCGCACATTTTATTTAAAAGAGAGGGAAGAAGCTTATACAAGTTTTGCGGTTTTCCTCCAAATCCAGAAAAACTCATAGAAATCCGAATCCAAATCATCAATAGTATATAAACCCATGAATATAGGCATAAGAATCCATGAATACGGCATAACAATGAATAACAGTATGCATGAAGTGACAAGTAATAACTACAATATCTAAGCTGGCATATAAGGTAAGTACACTAACATTATGTCAAACTACTAGCTATCAAGCTAAGTTAAGAAATAATATTTTCTAAGGTGTACGTGACATGGCAATTACCGATGAAGATGTGTGTGAGCCGGCAAGTAAGTGTACGTAGTACATACGTATCATCGGTAATGGTGTTGGTGTCCTAACAGAATAATGTCAACAATGCAATATGAAATAACAATGTAAGTATGCGATGCGGAGCGAGCAACCAAAATGAGCGGGAGCTAAATATTAAACAATGGTTCCATTTGAAATAACACGAATCGTGGGGTTTTGAAAATAGGGCTACGGCAGTTTTAAGAAAGGATACGTCTTTTGAAATATCCGTAGATCTCTTGACCTGTCTTTTAAAATACCCACGATCCGCTAGTTTTGAAATAGGTAGGAGTCTAATCTAATCTAATAACTAAACTAAACTAAAAGGCTAAGCTAACAAGCTGGACTACAGGTAAGGAAACCGCCTAACATCTGAGTCGATATATATACATACCTGTATATATATTAGTCGGTGATCCCGCCTCAATAATATCATATACGATACCATATCTATAATCAGACATCCTAAGTCAAGAGTGCGGATCAATCATCAAAATATAGCTCGTACGTAAATCCGTCGTACGACATCCCCAAATCTGGGTACGGGTCGATATCATATTCATCACACTATTCATCCGGTATACTCTTTATCAAAGATCATAGTCTAGGGTACTGACTATGTCTAGTACAATACTAATATCATTAATATGGTCATGATCTGGCTACTGATCGACAGTCTCGTACAAACTGATATCATCAGCACATCATCATCAAGGGGTATACATCGCCCAATACGGCCTAATATCAATATCCTAGTATATCATTTCTCATATCACGATCACATGTCGACCATTTTATTTATAACACGATTCACCCGTATCGCCGCCCCAAGATCCGCTATAACACCAGGACGTACCTCAAGTACGAATCCTGCCATATCACCGATATCACAAGCTCAACACAAATCTCATCGACTCATCTCAATCCCAGGTATCATTCTCAAATCCGTATGTGAACATATAGTCCCATACCCATATGAACACATAACTATATATATATTCCCGTAAACACAAATGGAAGAAGAATGTATGCAAGTATGGGTGGGTGTGTGCATGTATGGTGCGACCACTACTCTAGGGTTTCGCGATACTAAACCATTCATATTTATCATCAATAAACTCAAACAATATATAATCGATAAATGTGTGTATATGTATTCGTATACATCACAACGAACTGCGGGGGTGCTATACGCCATCCACCCGACTTCTCCCCGTAGATATAAATCTACTCACCTGGTCCTCGCTCGCCGGTGCCGACGTCGCCACGCGCTTGCTTGTCGTCTCGAAGTCCACATGGGTACTTACATATCATAACGCACCGTATCGCATTAAAATCTGACTCATGATGAAAACGACACACGAAACCCATATAGGTCAAAACCTATTGTTGTTTTCACAAATCAACCCAAAAACCCTCGACGTCCGCGTACAAACGCCAAACCATCGAGAAAAACCTAAACACACTCATTTGTACAATCACAAGCACTAATTATAATATAAAATAGCTTAAAATTCACAAAAAACCCCAAATTCACTTTAAAAGCCATTTTTCCGAAAATCTAGCAAGCACAAATTATCCGTTTTAGTACAAAACTCGACGTTTGAACAAATTTAATGGCCATAATACTTATTAAATATATTAAATAAGTTATAAAAACCATTTCCATTATTTAATCTCATTAAATTTCTTTAGCCCCAAAATTCTAGTTTACAATATTCCCAAATTTTAACAATTTTATAGCAAAAATGCACAAACAACAATTTAGCTAGGATTTTCATGAACTAAAGACATTAAACCACTCTTAATAATGTTAATGAAGTCATGAAAAACCTAATTACATTTTTCTCTTAATCAAATTCAAGGTTTACAAAAACCTAGTTTGCAATTTAAGCAATTTGGACAAATTACATATAACTAGTGCAATTTAATCAACCAAACTAGGTTTTACATACATAAGATGTTAAACTAAACCTTGCATCCCTAATTATATGATAAAAACCCTAATTGAAATCACAAACCCTTACTATATTTTTCAAAACATTCAATTAATCCCAAACTATTATCTAATTATGCTAGATTTAAAGTATTCAAACAACAATTAGACATAAGGTTAAGAATTTACCCCCACAATCATTTTGAAATCTAGCACAAATCTAGCCTCCCAAACATACTTCCCTTCACCAAGATCCATACTAGAATGGTCAAGTAAAAATGGGTAGGGTATAGATTTTGATTTTGTGGAATTTTTGAAGCATTTTGGATGTTTTTTTGATGGAATTTTGAAGAGAAAAGAGAAGAAGAAATGCGGGGGGGGGGAGGGGGGCTGCTGCTGCTGGTTTCAGCAGAGGAAGAGGGGGGAAAAGGTGAGGGGATGATGCCAAAAGATCCAAGTCAAAGCCCCTCCCAATTACCATAGTACCCCAACCTACTTTACTATATATAAAAACCTTATTTTAACCCATTTCTCACATGATTTAAGGTCAAAAAGAGGGAAATAAAATTCTTGGGCTGCTACAATAGTGTGGGGCCGTCCAAGGGGAGTGGGGGTGAGTGTGAGAGACTTTACAAAAAAATTCTATGCAAAAAGACCCCCCACAATACCATATTTGCAAGTTTTAGTTCAAAATAACTATATTTTTGTTTTCCATAAAATAAACCAATTAAAACTTGAAATAAAATACTAAAAAATTATATTACAACTAGATTTTAATTAATATGATTTTAAAGATTAAAATTAGCCCATTTAAATTTGTATTTATCGCTAATTTAATGTATTTTCTTACCGGCTTAAAATAATATTAAAATAATTAATTTCGGAAAAATTTTCAGAAAATTTGAAATTTCAGCAGTGGCTCAATAAACACCAAATACTAGCAATTACATAGCTAGAATATGTATATTTAATTTTATAATAAATATATTTGCATTTTGACTTTTTACAGAAAACCCCCTTATTTTACCGTTTTTCCGAAATTTCACCGAAACGATTTTCAAAACGTTATAAATATAAAGTAAAGCATCCTAAACGGGAGCATAAATCTACGCCCAACGGCGGAAAACAAACACCACAACAGATATACGACGCTGTAGCGAAGAAATAAGAGACAAAAGAAAGGAAACTGTAAAAAAGGCAACAAATCCACAATAATATACAATATCGTCCTCACCAAGTCTCTAAGTCACAACATACTAGTAGTAGATGGAGAGTACAAGATACAACGAATATACAATACAAAATACAGATAACCACCAAAACCCACCTAAGCAAAACAGCACACTGTGAGCCGATGCGGTATCTGTAGCAAAAGATGATAGATAGGTGAATAGCCTGCCTCGACTACTCTGGGGAAACTCCTGCAATACCTGTGGCACAACGGGGGTGAGTTGTCAACTCATGAATAGTAAAAAACATATGCAGGTAATCACAAGTATGCACGTACTGCGTGAATCTAAGATATGCAATTACCAGTAATAACATGTCAAATGAATGCAGAATAATGGAAAGTACACTAGCAGGTACAACCAATATATATAAAGCAATAATGATATGACTACAGTATGCAATAATAATGCAATGGGGATATGAAAATGTAAATGTGCATCATACATGAAAGGTACACTAATAGGTACTACTAATACATGAAACAGTGCACAAATAGATAAAGGTGAGATATAGAGTGAAATATGTCATTTCCACGGAATCCTAACATCGTGGTAGGATCACAATCCAGCAAGGCAATTCAAATCCCAATTCCTCAAATCAGCCCCCAAATTGGCTCTCATATCATCTAAGTGTCACATCTCCTCAACTGCACAATATCAAGTATATCTCGTATATATATCGAATGTACAACATCAAGTAGATCTCACATATCTCGTATATACAATATCAAGTATATATCGTATATATATCGAATGTACAACATCAAGTAGATCTCACATATCTCGTATGTACAATATCAAGTATATCTCACATATATCGAATGTACAACATCAAGTAGATCTCACATATCTCGTATGTACAATATCAAGTATATCTCACATATATCGAATGTACAACATCAAGTAGATCTCATATATATATCCAGTATCCAATCTCAAATGAATCTCTTATATCCCGAATCAATTCTCCAGCAAAATTCTAACATCCTAAATCTAATGACATAAATAAATATGATGAGGTAAATACACATATATTAGCGTCCCATTCCACTAATATTGGTGTAAGGGTATATATAATAGCGGCTCTATCCCTTGTTATATATACAAAGGAGTAATTAGAAATATCATGAAACCAATGTGCCAAGTATCAACACAGAAATACTGATTCATCAGGTGCTGTCTCCATGACTGGCCCCCTGATAGGTACGTATCATACGCTATCCCGAAATCTCGAGTGCCTAGCTCTGACCCTCGCCTCTCGACTTATCCATACGTACATGGCTCCCATCGGTATCCACATGATAGCCGCTGAGTCATTGGTCCTGTCACCGGTAGGTATGGTTCCCTAAGCCTCATCGCCTAGCACCACGACATCGTTCTTGCTTCGGGGTACCTCCGGGCCCCACCATGTACCCATAGACGGTGCCTCCCGCTCCTCGAATCGGGTATATAATTTGAACCGATAAATCTCATGGTGGCTGCTGAAATATCATATCAAGGGAAACCGGGTTTTTCAAATAATGCATAATTTCATGAACTACCACGGTTCCCAAATCCAGAAAACATCATGAAAAATCCATATCTCAATGCGAAAATCCATGAATAAAGTATACGCAACATAAACTGTAATGTAAGCGTACAAAGGAAAAGCCGCTAATTAACTGCAACCAGTTAATATAAATATCATGCGGTTCCTAATATCTCCAATTCTTAAATAATACATCAATAAGGGTAAATACGTAGCTATAACCAGATATATGTGAACACATAAAGATATAGTAGAAAATATAGGTATCTACTTATTTGTAATGATGTGATATACCTACTAGGTATAAGTAAAATATGAAATGCAAGGTACACCTGTAGTTATGTCCTTAGGTTTATATGTACCTATCACTAATGGTACGATTCCCTATAGGTATACAGGTTACTATATGTCATATGCGATAAGAAATATGAATCAATGTCACAATGTCCCAAACCAAGCAATATAACATCTATAAGTGGATTGTGTGTGACATGTTAATTATTGACGGTGTGTGTAACATAGAAACAGTGCTCGTGCAACATAAATCGTCAATAGTTTGTGCAGTGTCCTACTACTACTAGTCCAGGCACACTACATCTAATTAATAGGGTAAATGCGCAATTCTAAACATGACATAGAATATGCGACAAGTTAAAATCTCTAACCCAGACGCATAACGTCATGCGGGCGATTCCCCTGTAGATGTTAAATCTACTCACCAACACTCCAAGCTAGGTGAATCCTACCACCTGTTTCCCCCTGTGGCAGTGTCCGTAGTCCCCGCCTGCGAACCTGCAACATTAAAACAACAAGCAAATATATATATATTAATAACAGCTACAAGACACGAACAAACAAACAAGACCAACAGAACCCAAACCACTGCAGACACCTACCCTAAAAAACCCAAACCCTAACTCCATAAAGGAGTCGGCGTTGCCGGCCCTGGCCGGTGGCCTGGGGTCCATCTCTCAGGTGGTGCTCCAGGGTCACAGGTACATCACTACAATCTTGTTTAATTTTCCAGTAAACTTCCTGGGTCACAGCAGATTCTAGATGCCACAAACCGACACTAAAATACGATATTTCGCACAAAAACCTAACTTTAACTAATCTAAACTGAACTAACAAGCAAATCTATACTAAAAACACATAAAGAACAGTAAAAGAACAATACCTAAACCAAAGAAGCCAAAGATCCAAGTTTTGCATGCTCCAAGGCAAGCAAGAGAGAAAACATGAAGAAAAATGGAATTTTTGTGAACTTTTGATGATTTTTGATGGATTTGTGAAGGATTTGTGAGGAAAAGAGATAGAGAAAAGTCTAAGGCAGTAGAGAGAGAGGGGGAGAGCTCGACCAAAAGGAAGAGGGGAGGGAATGGGTGAGGGTTTCCTAGCAATTTCCTAACAATTAATGCATTAAATGCATTCACATTACACATATATACATGCATGCATCTCTCTTTTCTTTTCTTTTCTTTTACTCTTAAATCCTTGTCCACACAATAATCTAGATATTATGTTGTTTAGGTTTACACAAGAATAATTGAAGAAAAGATCGCTTAAAGAGAAATTCCCAAAATGTGAATTCCGCATTAAAATAACATTAAAATTGGGAAAAATTCAAATTGGACCAAAACCTCCCAAATACCCCTAAAGTTCGTGCACAAGCTTTATTTTAGCTAAAAAAAAGTGCCGGTAAGTTTCTACGGAAGTTTGATCGAAATCGGGTTAAAACGGAAAATACCGACAATTTTGCCCTAAAACGGGAAAATTCGCAAAATGATTTCCAAAACGTTACAGTCTCCCCCCCTTATAAAAATTCGTCCCCGAATTTAAAATTTTCACTAAGCGTACCTTCAAAAAGAAGAGTATAAAACTCCCAATTCTCGCTCGCAGCCTCCCGAGTGATCCCCTCACTATACGGCTACGTCAAAGAAAACTCTCCACAGATGGCAAGACCCTTGACCGAAGTTTCTCCACCTGCCGAGCCACTAACACACATGGCTCCTGGTGAACGAAAAGATCGAGTCCTAACTAATGGTCTGTTCTGAATCATGTGAGAAAGTCATGAAGGTAATTGCAAAGTATTAACACAAAGAAAACGGGGTGAATAATCGATAATCTGGTCGGAAGTGCCAAATTAAAGGCAACGAAAACTAACTCGCTTGAAGGATCTCAAAAGGACCTATAATCCTGGGATAAGCTTCCCAAAACTCAACATGTCATTCATCGGATAATCCGTAGGAATACATGATCTCCCACTGCGAACTCAAGTCTACGACCAACATGGTCGGCATAAAACCTCTGTCTGCACTGGACTGTCATCCTCCTGACCTGAACTAACTGGATCATATCCGAAGTCTCTAGACTAGCTGGGGTCCAAAAATCCTACTTACGCAGAGTCAGAAAAAAAACAGATTGGAGATCGACACCACCTAACAAACAAAACTTAAAGGTTGCCAATTGGAGTGCCTCCTGATAACAGCTATCGAAGGAGAATCTGAACAATGGCAAGTGACGATCCCAACTGCCGACAACAATTAATACGTATGCATAAGCATATCCTCCAGAGTCGGTATAGCCCGCTCTCACAAAACCATCATCCTGCGGATGGAAAGATGGACCTAAAGCTTAACCAGTACCCAAGGCTTCCTGAAGCTTCTGCCCAAGACGGCAAGCGAACAGGGTGCCTTCATTGGATACGACCCTCGAAGGAACTCCGTTTAACGCACAACTTAATAAAGAACAACTGAGAAAACCGAGTAAAACCGGACAACAAGCATCCGAATGGATTCACACCCTGACTAAACCTGGGTAGACCCATAACGAAATTCGTGGAAATCTGCCTTCATTCCCACTCCGGAACGGTTAAATATTGCAACTCTCCAGCCGGTCTCAGATGCTCAACCCAAAACACACAACAAGACAAACACCTTTAAACGAAACCTGAAATTTCTCTTTACATTCCTGCCCACCCGTAACTATCTCATAAGTCACATCAATGTTGGTGGAACTTGAATGAATACAGAGAATTGACAGATGTGCCAGCTCTAGGATTTCACATCTCTACCCGATAATATCAGGTACACAAACGTGTCCCTAACTTAGCACACTATTGTCACAAATCAAGGACTCCGAATCATTACCCAGCCGAGTATGCTCAAGTATCTCTAACAAACGATCGTCGGTAGGCAGTGTCTCGCGAAAAAGATTAGGGAAAAGTGGTCGTGCGCGGACATGAGCAAGCTGTCCCCTCAGTAGAGGCGAACCTAAGCTGTACTCCATGATCATACAAGAACTGTAAATCTGCAGAAGACTGTCTCTGACTGCGCACAACTGGAAAAAACTAACCCCGGGCCTACGACTCCAGCATCAGCTACCACAATCGCCTTGCCAAGGGTAATAATGGTTCTCACAAACACAATACTCCACACGTTCCATCCAACGGCGCTGTCTCAACAATCAAAACTCGCTGCAGGAAGATGTACATTAAGTTCTGGATGTCCGTGGAAAATCTGACACGACTCTCAACCAAGTAGTGTCTCCAGATCTCAAACGCAAAACCACTGCGGCCATCTCCAGATCATGAGTGGGATATCCTGCTAGTACTTCCTCCAACTGTCGGGAAGCAAAAGCGATAACTCTATAGTGTCACCTCAGTACACAATCGAGCCCCACTCGTGAAACATCACAGTTAAACAACAAAGTCGCCCGAACCAGAAAGCAAGAAGAACTGGTGCAGTTGTCAACCGAATCTCCAACTGCTGGAAAACTCCGCACACATGCCTCAGTCCGAAGAAAAGAACCTCCTTTCAGGTCAGTTCATTCAACGGTGCAGTGATACACTAGCAATCCTGCACGAAACGGCGGCAAAACCTGCTAAGCCCGAAATCAACGAACCTGCGTCCGTACACCAGTCTGGGCCAAAGCTGTACGGTCTCGATCTCCCTCGGAACCATACGAAACCGTCTCCCGTAACAACAAGACCTAGGAGTCAACACAAACAAACCTGAAGGAACACTCCGAGAATCTAGCAAACAGCTGGGGCTCTCCCAATGTTTGCAAAACAAATCCTCAAGTGCTGCTCCTGTTCCTCAAGACACAAAGTATAGACCAGAATGTCATCTATAACAAAACAATAGCTGGTCGAGGAACGGCCTGAAGAAATCTGGTTCATCATATCTACGAATGCTGCTAGGGCATTGGCGAGTCCAACAACACCACCAAGACACAAACTTCACGTAGCACGCACAAAAACAGTATTCGGAATGCCATCACTCCGAACCCGCAACGATGATGACCTGATCCCTAACAAACTTAGAAAAAGTCTCGCACTCTGGAGCTGATCGAAGAAATCGTCAAAGCGAGGTAAATGATACCTAACTGCACCGTATGCAGGTTCAATTGACGATCTATTAATCCACAACCGCAATCTGTCGTCTTTCTCCTTGACAAACAGAAATATGAGCTCCCAAAAGCGAAACACGCGGACATACAAACCTCCCCAACAAACAACTCAGCAGCAGATCCTTAAGCTCCCTAAGCTTCACTAGCTCCCTTGGAACATCGTCGGAAAACTCTTGCACGATAGAAAACCGGTTCAACAAATCTACTGTGGCTCCGGTATCACGAATGAACGCCAAGAATCCACGACATCTCCTCCAAAGCTGACTATCGAAAAAGGCGGAATTCAAGCTGTGAGAGGCGGCACAATTATCCACCTGCACAACAAGAACTGACTCGCCGGGAAAACAATTCCGGACTGTTTCCTCAGGGTAGTCCACAAACGCCTAACACGTAGCTAACCAATCCATACCCAGGAGAACGTCAAATCCAACATCTTTAGAAGGATCCAGTGACGGCAAAATCTCCTCGCCGATTGGCATACGACTGAAATACGTGTCGCGCAACAAAAGAATCGCTGACAGAAGTTAACACAACAAAACGACTGATCTAGCTAACACGATCCTCGTCCTAACCATGACACAAAGAGTGAAAAACCAATAAGTACATCAAAAGAACATGTAAATTAAGGATACCTGAATACCCTGCATTGGACGCCTGTGCGTCCCGATGAGTAGAAACAAAGCCTCGTGTCTGCCTTCTACCCGGAACTTTCAAAACTCTTCCTCTGCCAGACTGACCCCTCTGAGAAAACCTTCCACGCCCACAACCTCTGAGAACAAGACTCTGACGCGGCGCTAAGGTACAATCCCTGATGAAGTGATGAAGGCTCCCGCATCGAAAACATCCATACGACGACTGCTGGCCCTCCAGGGGATGGGAGCTGAACGACTGACCTCGTCCTAAGCCTCTGCCACTCCCACGACGGTCACGAAAACTGTCTCGACGACTAGGCCTATGTCCCTGGACTGGCACACCGGTATGGGTCCTCCACTGTCCTGGAACTCGCAAAGTCTCTGGAATACGTGTCTCGTCGACTGGGGCTACATCCACTGGTGCTACGTAGGTGACGGACTGCTGCTGATCCCAAGGAACAACTGAGTAACAGGGGTGTCAACCTCCTGTCGCTGCGCTCGAACGGCATCAACTAATGATCTCATCGTCTGGCGCAAGTCCTCCATCTCTGCCACAAGCCTATGGAGCTGCTCTGTCGAAGGCTGATCCGTCTGTACCTGTGCAACAAGAGTGCCATCCTGGTCAGTGCTCGTCTCACCCGAGCTAACTCTGACCTCGGCCCTCGCTGCATCACTCTGAGTCCCCATAGTCATCGGCGGCAAGGCTATAAATAGAGATAGGATTCGATAAGAACATGGAAATCGAATCACAAGGGTATGCATCATCATGGAAGGAATTTCAAGCAATTTGTACTTAGGCACTTTAGGCGAAGTACCGCATCGTGAGCATGCTGCAGACATACACACACTACGTTACTCTTCTTAAGCTACCTACTCCATCATACCAAGGTCATCCTACATTCCGAAAGGTAAAACCTAACGCTCTGATACCAACTTTGTCACGACCCGAAATTTGGCACGTGACGGCCCTAATACTACGCAACGCCTACAGACGTAACGCAGTAAAAGAAAGCCAAAACCCAGAAATCTAAACCATGAAAATACGGAAAAGATAATAAAAGTTTTTGAAACTTTTGAAATCACAACCCAAATTCTTCAAAAGAGTCCACTTTTTCTTTAAAATTTTGGCAGCACCCCCTTTGTAAAAACTAACCCCCAAATGGGTACAACATGAATATAAACTAAAGCATCCCAAACAGGAGCATAAATCCACGCCCAACGGCGGAAAACAAACACCACAACAGATATACGACGCCGTAGCGAAGAAATAAGAGACAAAAGAAAGGAAACTGTAAAAAAGGCAACAAATCCATAATAATATACAATATCGTCCTCACCAAGTCTCTAAGTCACAACATATTAGTAGTAGATGGAGAGTACAAGATACAACGAATATACAATAAAAAATACAGATAACCACCAAAACCCACCTAAGCAAAACAGCACACTGTGAGCCGATGCGGTATCTGTAGCGAAAGACGATAGATAGGTGAATAGCCTGCCTCGACTACTCTGGGGAAACACCTGCAATACCTGTGGCACAACGGGGGTGAGTTGTCAACTCATGAATAGTAAATAACATATGCAGGTAATCGCAAGTATCCACGTACTGCGTGAATCTAAGATATGCAATTACCAGTAATAACATGTCATATGAATGCAGAATAATGGAAAGTACACTAGCAGGTACAACCAATATATATAAAGAAATAATGATATGACAACAGTATGCAATAATCGTGCAATGGGAATATGAGAATGCAAATGTGCATCACTCAAGAAAGGTACACTAATAGGTACTACTAATACATGAAACAGTGCACAAATAGATAAAGGTGAGGTATAGAGTGAAATATGTCATTTCCACGGAATCCTGACATCGTGGTAGGATCACAATCCAGCAAGACAATTCAAATCCCAATTCCTCAAATCAGCCCCCAAATTGGCTCTCATATCATCTAAGTGTCACATCTCCTCAACTGCACAATATCAAGTATATCTCGTATATATATCGGATGTACAACATCAAGTAGATCTCACATATCTCGTATGTACAATATCAAGTATATCTCGTATATATATCGAATGTACAACATCAAGTAGATCTCACATATCTCGTATGTACAATATCAAGTATATCTCACATATATCGAATGTACATAATCAAGTAGATCTCACATATCCCGTATGTACAATATCAAGTATATCTCACGTATATCGATTGTACAACATCAAGTAGATCTCACATATCTCGTATGTACAATATCAAGTATATCTCACATATATCGAATGTACAACATCATGTAGATCTCACATATATATCCAGTATCCAATCTCAAATGAATCTCTTATATCCCGAATCAATTCTCCAGCAAAATTCTAACATCCTAAATCTAATGACATAAATAAATATGATGAGGTCAATACACATATATTAGCGTCCCATTCCACTAATATTGGTGTAATGGTATATATAACAGCGGCTCAATCTCCTGTTATATATACAAAGGAGTAATTAGAAATATCATGAAACCAATGTGCCAAGTATCGACACAGAAATACTGATTCATCAGGTGCTGTCTCCATGACTGGCCCCCTGATAGGTACGTATCATACGCTATCCCGAAAGCTCGAGTGCCTAGCTCTGACACTCGCCTCTCGACGTATCCATACGTACATGACTCCCATCGGTATCTACATGATAGCCGCTGAGTCATTGGTCCTGTCACCGATAGGTATGGTTCCCCTAAGACTCATCGCCTAGCACCACGACATCGTTCTTGCTTCGGGGTACCTCCTGTTAGTTATATGTATGCCCTAGAGGCCATTACTGTACATTGGATGTATATTGTAGTGGATGCTGGGACATATATAGGGAGAACTTTCTTGCTCGACATGATAGTATGCTATCTGGTTGATCTTTACCTTAACGTGTATACTGATTGTCTCTCTATTACATGTTGGTAAAGCCCTTAAGATGTGTACTTGACTACCTAGACCATGATGCGGATCAGACTAGTGGGGACAGGGTAGTCCATAAGTACATCATTCAAAGTCCCTACTCGTGGGTGTATCGAGACGAGGCATCGATATACCAGAGTAGACTAGCGTGTACTTTCTCGACCCATACAGATGGGCGATAGATGATCCCATATCCATTGGTGTTTGACATCAGAGGAGATATACGGGTGCTCAGTAGAGACTGGGTACACTGGACGGACTCGCCGAGAACTCCCAGAAGGTATTATACCTTACGTCAGATGGCAGTTCTCTGGTGACACTGGTACAGAGTAGTCTGTTGACCCGAGATCGTCATAGAGTCTTGTGTGGTTCCCACTGTGCTTTGATTTCCACCTTACCACGTCCAAGAGGGCGTGCAAAACGGTGGTTTTTGGGTACAGTCCCGAATCGTATGGAGGCAATGAGCGATAGGAGGGGATTTGTCTCTCCCGGTATAGGGGGTTGATGTTGCGCTGTGTTCGATTGGCTATAACAGGAAATCCCTGGCCAGGGTTGCTGAGATTTACTGGTAAGTGTTACCAGTAGTTTCTCGAATTGTTATAGACCTCATATCGACACGACTTATCGAGCTATTGGGGTTTGACGTTTACCACCCCTAGGAGAGATATGCGACATATCAGACGAACAGACCGGACTGTACGGTAGTGTTACTGGTTGGATTTACTGGAGTGTGAACGGGCTTGCTCGTCGATCTTCTGATCGCTCAATACCCTGGTGGCCGTTACGTTTAGCAGACCGCTTGCGGCTTGTGGGTGCTTGATATGATCATCATATGCTACCGGCGTATTGACGAGTCTTTAGAGTCCTACACAGAGGTTTCCTGGCTCAAGCAAAACGAAATAGGAGCGCATATGAGATATGTGCGGGACCGAGAATGATACCAGTGTAAGTGCACGGCGGCGCCCCGGCCGTCAATCCGACGGCCAAATGCGGAAGCGGTGATAAACTTTAATTTTGCGGACCTAGCAAACCGGCACCACCGCGCACTAAAACCCGGATCGAACCACAAACTAGTCCTAGCTATCTACAAGAAAGGGAAGAGAGATATACCGACAGATCCGAGTCCTCCGGTCTTCTCGTCGTCGACCCAATCTCCTGCGGAATGTCCCGTCTCCTCCTCGTCGCCGGAAGTGCACCACATCGCCTACTTCTTTTACGGGCTCCCACCTCAATGCCGAGGCAACTCGGGCACGAAGCTGGCTAGTCGACGTGCCCAAGATTTGCTGTAGAATGTGTGAAGAACCATGTCTCACTTTGGGGTTGTGGAATTGCCTTTTTGGTGGAGGAAAAAGGAACTTGGAATTTTGGAGAGTCTTCTTGTGTGATTTTTGGAGCATCAAGAGAACCAAAAATTGCCACACCAAAATCAATCATCCCCACTCCAACAGTGGCCGGCCCTCTTAGAATAGATGGGAGAGTGGAAAAAGTCAAGGGGGGAGGTGACCATATCAATCATCCAAGAGAGAGAGAGAGAGGAATGGTTATCATATGAAAAGAAATGATCAAAAAGAAAAGTCCTCACTCAACAACCATACCCCTCAACATCATCAACAATCATGACTTTAAAAGTCAAGCCATGATGGAGTCAAAACAAGTCAATGATGGTGAAGTCACCATGAAGCAATAAGATGCAAAGAACCCCTTCCACAAACACTTATTTGCAACAATGCAAATAAGCCCTCCTCCACCAAACTTCGGCCAATGAACGATACAAAGGAAATCGGCCGAAACGGAAAGCAAACTGGCAATTCCAAAAAACTGGTCCCGTAATAAATTACAGGAAAACCCCGATACTGTGCATACACACCCGCATTTGTATTCCGACCGAAATACAAATGCAATGAGACAAAATCTCCACTGTACTATACTAGAATCCGGCTTATACCAAAACCGACTAGTAATATCTGTTCGATCCTGATCCGTGCAATACTGCACGTATCTGATCGAACGCTGCCATATATCCATACGGCCTATAGTACAAACTGTCCGATCCTGATCCGTGCAATACCGCACGTATCTGATCGGACCTTGCCATATCTCCATAGGGCCTCTACAACTTTTCGCCCGAAAGCTGAGTAACTGAATGTGGGGGACTCTAAAGACTCGTCAACACCTTGGTTGTGGATTTAACCACTAGCACGTCAGAGGTATAAGCCAATACGTAACGGGCTACCAGGCATTGACTAAAAGGGACGTCTGTGAGCGAACTCAGCCCGACAACCCTACTGAGCCTGTCAGTGACATTATCCGTACAGTCCGGTCCGTTCGTCTATGAGCATCGCATGGGGGGCCTAGGGGGTTGGTAAAAGTCAGACCCCCAAAAGCGGTACAAGTCGTGTCGGAGTGTAGCCCAGAACACCCTGAGATACTACTGGAATACCTACCAGTAAATCTCCTTGCCTCGGCCGAGGGCTTCGTGTAATGGCTCTCCTAGACACAGCGCGACCTCACCCCCAATACCGGGAGAGACGAACCCCTGAAGATACGCTCACTGCCTCCATGTGGCTCGGGACTGTACCCAACTAAAACCTGTTTGCACGACTCCTTTGAGCCGTAGTAGGGTAGTAATCAAAGTACAGTGGGAACTCACACAAGACAAATGACGATCCCCAGGTCAATGAACTAACCTGCACACATGTCACCAGGGAACTGCCATCTGACGTCTGGTATATGACCAACTAGCATGTTCCCGGCGAGTCCTGTCCGGTGTACTCATAACCCAATGAGCACCTGTATACATCTTAGGTGATCCAACTGACACCAGTGGCTTGTGAGACCGGCCACTGCCCCTCGTCGGGGTCTCGACTGTATACACAAGTCTACTCTGGAGTTTCGATGCCTTGTCTCGAAACTCACACGACTAGGGACCATTTAAGGATATGCTTATAGACTGCCAGCCCCCACTTATATGATCGCCCTCATACTGCTGATGGTCAAGCAAGAATCCTAAGGGCTCTATCAACGTGTAATAGCGACTTGTCAGGTCACCTATAGCAGTACACGATGATAAAGGTAAACCAGATAGCATACTATCATCTTGAGTAAGACTGTCCTACCGGGATAGGTCCTCCATCAATCATTGTAATCACATGCCTGTGATTGAATAATTGAATCTGAGGGCACTATCTCCAACAATCTCCCACTTGCACTCAAGGCTAATTATTGCGATGTCGCATACTGACAGCACGTGTGATACCGAACACCCAACTTCTCTACTAGTCAGTCTCACAAAGCTGGCTTGCGAAACTATTGCGTTCGAGGAATAGCCTTAGTGAGTGGATCCGCTTTGATGTCTCTTTCTATGTCTCTCTATATCTCAAGTTCGTGGAGAAACCCATCTCCCGAAATGAGTAATACCTGTCTTAGAATGTGTCTGGATGTCTGATGGGACCTAGCTCATAAATGAACTCCAAATCCAAACTTCTTAGACTGTATCGTCAACTGAACTTAATCAGTATCCTGCGCCATGCCACCCTCAGTATTGCCTTGGACCACCTGTCCAAAATACTGCCCCTCGTCAGAAGGAAAAACTATAACTCTGACAACTTCCTTGTCGTCCAGGTCACCCTGGAAGCCTGGAATGATAACTGTCCCCCGAATGAGGCTGTTGTTATCATATCCTTAGAACATTCACTTATGTTCTAAAACTGCCTCCGACTGTTTCTCCAGTATTGGATCAATATCAACTTATTGCATCTAGTGCAAGAACAACATCTGGTGTGGTACTTGACATCTCATGATTGACTCAATTGCCTAAGCAAGTGATTTGTCAATCATGCACATCCCTCTCTATTTTAGTCTGTAAGACACCTTTAGAGAGGGTGACTCCACTACCTGCAGGTACACCACCATGCCAGGAGTCGTCCATTCTAAATACTCATAGAATGCTGTCAAGGTACCCAGATTGGGAAACCACCCAAATCTAGATCTAAAACCATAGATCTAGTAACCAGTATGTCTGATATAATGTCCAAGTCCCATGTGGAGAAACCACTGTGTGACGACCAAAGTATAACCGATTGTAGTGTAGGAATATCACTTCCTACTCTGTGTATGTCATCCAAATACCATGATAACACACCCTACTACCTTCTCAACAGATCCATCCCCTATTCTGATGAAGTCAAACCTATGACTGTCACATCAGAAATTGATGATCTATCTCCGCTATATCTGCTTTAGTCTATAAATAGACATAAGCTACCTGTCCACCAATGCTTCTGCTGCTCCCACTGACTACGACAACCCTCTGCCAGAGTCATATACACTTACACTTCTAAAACTAGTTTAGAACGACGCTATAATCATCCTCCCGCCGGGTCTCACAGTCTGGAACAACAGCAATGGCAATTGTGGGTAAACAAGAACCTCTCTGCCACCGTCCTTGAGGCTACCGGAGTACCTCTCGGGTGCCTGAGGTTATCCACCTTATCTGCGGAGTGGCCAATGGAATGTCAATCCAGATTGAATCCTTAGGTTCCCTATCAAATCTTCAGTAATCATTTGTGGTTCTGGAATCACTTCCAGTTCTACCATACTCCCACTACTGTTTTCTGAAAAAATCCATTTTTAATAAAACTTTAGCGAGTCTAGAACAATATCGCTATTGATCTTCCAGATGGTAGAAAGTAAACCCTCGTCATAGCCTGGGTCAACCCACAAACAGCCATTACAGAAACGTGCCTTGAGTTGTCCAGTGTCTGGTTTTAAGCATAAGCCAGACAACTCCCCGTACCTTAACATCGTTAAGATATGAACTGTTCTATATCCAATATAGAACCAGAGGCACTGATTTAATTGAACCAGATTCAAGTCATGCACTGTCTCCAGTGCATGTCAACTAAATGGAAGGAGGCCGATCAGCGTTACTCAACTTAGGAATACTTCCAATTATGAATAACCTGAAAGAGAAGCAATTTCTCTTTATCATTACTATCAACTGAATACCATACACAAGTATCTACATCTTCGATCACTTTGAAGAATCCCGATACTTGCTATACCTGGTTCTCTACTCTATTCAAATACCTATAACTTCTCAAAATTCGGACACTGTGTTTCCACGAAACACCTGTCTAAAAACTAGAGAAGTCATAAGTAAACCGAATATAGTACGAGGACCTACCCCTCTGCCCTGATGGACCCTGGACAACATACAATACTCTGTATAAGTCCCTTGAGTCTGATAACTCATTCACTGTGTGTCGTAGGTTGAAAACTGTACCTTTGGTTATGAAGAATTACACCGCTGTTCAATGCTCCTTACCTAACCATCCACTGATATAGGTAAATGTCATAGACATAATTTCAAAAGGGTATATCTCACTCTATGAAAATAGACGTACAGATATATCGATTTGAAATTGGTGCATAACAACGGATATTGAAAACCAAATATTTGCCGACTGGAAAACAGCCCAGGTGATTTCCTCAAATATCAACGATTCCAACGAATCCCGACATAATGTGGATGATCACCTAATTCCCAACAACTTACTCCCGCTCATCATCTGTAAGACTATACAGATGTGAGAATCATACTTGGTAAATACATACCCTGGAGCAAGTGTCTAATCGGGAAATCAGTTTTCCTTTAACAGTACACAGTGAAACTGAAACATTGAAATGTTTCGATGGGGTATCCTGGTATTCCTAGTAATGCCTCTTCCATTATCCAGATTCACAACTGTAGCCTTGTAATTCTTTGCCACCTTTCCAAATCCCTTTATATGTCTTTAGTCTTTACCTTCTGCACACCCCTTAGGCCAAATGGTTTTCTTCCTTCCCTACCGTTCGGCACCAGCCTATGGTTTGGAAGAAGACTATCCAATAAGCATAATGGGTGTACTGTCCTAATCCTAGGAACCTCGCAATGCGAGAGAAGGTGAAGATAAAAGACACCTGAATAAATCTTATTCCTATTTCTCCTGAACCAGAATCCATCCCCGAACTGGAACAAGTTCCTTTCGAGTTCGTATATAACCTTACGATGGAGTATCCAATAAACTGTGGATCTTCGTAGTGATACGGAGTGTCCTGGAGAAATACAAAGGTGATTTAGGATTGGCGAAGGAATACTTGGTTTGGTCGTGAATAGCAGTCGCATATTACTTTGCCCTCTTACTAATCCCTTGCTTTGTCTTAACTCAATACCTTCTGTACACCATCGTTAGGCTAATTGGTTTTGTTCATTCCCTACCGGTCGGCACCAGCCTAAGGTTTGGAAGAAGACTATCCAATTTGCGTAATAGGTGTACTACTCCTAAACCAAGGAGTAATCGCAACCTGAGAGAAGGTAAAAGGAAAAGATAACTGAATAGTCCTATCCGTTTTCTCCAGAACCGGAAACCATCCTCGAATATATTCCTTCGAGTTCGTATCTAACCATACGATGGTTTTGTCCAATGGAAGTGGACGTTCGTGGTACTACGGGGTGTCCTGGAGAAAAGGGTAAAAGTAGGAGTGGCAATGAGGTTTGCAACTCTGACAATCCAAAAGCCAGTGTTAAGAAGGTTCGGTCAACTTGGTCACTGAGTCATAGCCTTAGGGTCGGGTCAATGGTCGCTGCCAAAGAGAGAGAGAAAAGAAACACTCAGCGTGCACTCTAACCTAGATCAGAATGGTTACCAATTTATCTAATCTGGAAACCTCCCACTGTACCTCAAATTCTCCTCCAAACCTGAAAGAAGAATTAGTCGGGGTCACCCGAGGAGTAAACCAACTCATCAGTGGGAATCGGGATCCAACTATCATCGCATGATAACGTGACGGAATCCGCTCACGGTATCACACTCCAGAAGGTATGCGCATATCTGGCAAGTTTCAGTTCTTTGGAAACTCCCGATGTGATTTCTGCCCCATGCTCTTATGACCTTGGCGAAGGTCAACAAATCATAAGTCACATGTCAAGTTCTACCCGTCATTATCCAGGTTAATTTGAATCCATCCGTACAAGCCCTTGACGAAGGTCAACAAGGCTATACGACTGTCCCAAACCAACGTATCTATCTATGCAGCAGAAAGGTAACAAGCAGCTACCATACACTATGCCTTGATGAAGGTCAACAAACATAGCATGAATACTACGTGCTACCCGTCTGAAACGACGGAGGGCTACGAATGGTTTCTGGCGAAAACCTTTAACGTAAAGAACATGATATCGTTGAAGGAACTGATAGCTTTTTAAAATTATAGTGACGAAAACCGTTGCTAAAGAGGTCACTCCCGGTGAAGGGATCTCGGCTCTTTCCCCGTAGAATGGGGTGCAGGATATTCCAACTGAATACCATGGTGCAAAGCAAAAGTAATCGGCTATAGTGATGTTAATGCTCTGACGCAAACTCTTTGTCCAAGGGGTCACTCCCGGTGAAGGGATCTCGGCCCTTGCCTCGTCGACTGAGGAGCAGGATATTCCAACTGAATACCACGATGCAAAACAAAAGAGAACGTCCTTGCAATAACAGCTTTTTGAAAAGTGTTCCAACAACATCAGATAAGGTTTGTTTTTAACTTGCATTGATCCGAATCAACGCAGTCCCATCAATTGATCACACCACAAAGAACGAAAATATACTGATGTACGTATATGCCATCCGCATTCGCCACTGGGTCCCGTCATTACCCGTTAGGTTTGCTAACTAACGACAGAGCGGGGACTGGACTAGCGCGGATGCAAAACATATACAACATCTACTAATATATATACCAATATATTATATTCGCTCAAGGCGTGAAAGAAATGCAACATCACAGAAAATGAACAGCATCACAGAAACAAACAGATATCTGGGATCCCCGGGTTTCACAGAGCCACTACTGAAACCCGACGTTCCCCTGGTCGTGTGGATAGCCTGTGCTATGAAATCCTAGACCCCTATGGGCGCGGCAAGTCACCCGCTAAAACCTGAAGCAAGGCAGCCCCCTTCAGTGCCGTGAATGGACCACCCAGCACTTCACGGAATCCGGCAACTTGGGCACCCCTCCTGGGTCAACCTGTACCCCCTACGAGTGCGGCGAATAGCCCGCCAATCCTAGAGTGAGGCCCCCTCCGTCTCAATGCCATGAGATGCGGGCCCGTTGCCCTCTAGAACCCGGCTATCCGTGCACTCCTCCGCGGGGTAATCCTAGTACAGAAAGTAAAATATACATACAACGGGTACATCGACCGCAACCAGGTCGTGCCCCAAAATAATAATACAATCAGGCAGTGACGGCAGTCCACATGTCGGACGCTCGCCCCGCAAAATCAAATGTACATAATACAACCACAACTGTACTAGCATTGCATCCAGGCTATCCCCCACGACCAATCCGCAACATCACAGCAAAAACAGAACATCAACGTGAAAGTCACGTTCGCAAATCCGTCTAACCGGGCTATAGCAGTTAGACCGGATTTACCGATCAAGTGACATTCACGGTCGCAGATATAATGTAAATACTGTGAAATAAAGTGTTTAAAATATCCGATCAATCAAATTTTAACAATTGGGCCCCCAAGCACTACTGTAGCACATCAAGAAATTCTGTGCCCAATATTAATATTCCAAAACCCCAATTTTAACCCCAGAAAGACACTGTAGAAATTTGGTGCAGGGATCTCCACAGTGCGCGGCGGAATCGTGGCCCAAAGGGGGTTTTGGCCGCGGTTCCGCGCCTCCACTGTCGACTGACCCTGTCGAATTTCTACAGTATCCTTGTAATCTCCAGTACATCAATTTTATACAACCTGAAAAATTTTTGGAGAGCAAAAAATATCAACAGAAAACTGTCGATAGCAAAATTGCGGTTTTGGAACATTCGATCGATCGAAACAGAAAAACACATTACACCAAGCTAGACTAAGTTAATGGCGAGGCTCTGATACCACTGTAAGTGCACGGCGGCGCCCCGAACGTCATTCCGACGGCCAAATGCGGAAGCGGTGATAAACTTTAATTTTGCGGACCTAGCAAACCGGCACCACCGCGCACTAAAACCCGGATCGAACCACTAACTAGTCCTAGCTATCTACAAGAAAGGGCAGAGAGATATACCGATAGATCCGAGTCCTCCGGTCTTCTCGTCGTCGTCCCAATCTCCTGCGGAATGTCCCGTCTCCTCCTCGTCACCGGAAGTGCACCACATCCCCTACTTCTTTTACGGGCTCCCACCTCAATGCCGAGGCAATTCGGGCACGAAGCTGGCTAGTCGACGTGCCCAAGATTTGCTGTAGAATGTGTGAAGAACCATGTCTCACTTTGGGGTTGTGGAATTGCCTTTTTGGTGGAGGAAAAAGGAACTTTGAATTTTGGAGAGTCTTCTTGTGTGATTTTTGGAGCATCAAGAGAACCAAAAATTGCCACACCAAAATCAATCATCCCCACTCCAACAGTGGCCGGCCCTCTTAGAATAGATGGGAGAGTGGAAAAAGTCAAGGGGGGAGGTGACCATATCAATCATCCAAGAGAGAGAGAGAGAGGAATGGTTATTATATGAAAAGAAATGATCAAAAAGAAAAGTCCTCACTCAACAACCATACCCCTCAACATCATCAACAATCATGACTTTAAAAGTCAAGCCATGATGGAGTCAAAACAAGTCAATGATGGTGAAGTCACCATGAAGCAATAAGATGCAAAGAACCCCTTCCACAAACACTTATTTGCAACAATGCAAATAAGCCCTCCTCCACCAAACTTCGGCCAATGAACGATACAAAGGAAATCGGCCGAAACGGAAAGCAAACTGGCAATTCCAAAAAACTGGTCCCGTAATAAATTACAGGAAAACCCCGATACTGTGCATACACACCCGCATTTGTATTCCGACCGAAATACAAATGCAATGAGACAAAATCTCCACTGTACTATACTAGAATCCGGCTTATACCAAAACCGGCTAGTAATATCTGTTCGATCCTGATCCGTGCAATACCGCACGTATCTGATCGAACGCTGCCATATATCCATACGGCCTATAGTACAAACTGTCCGATCCTGATCCGTGCAATACCGCACGTATCTGATCGGACCTTGCCATATCTCCATACGGCCTCTACAACTTTTCGCCCGAAAGCTGAGTAACTGAATGTGGGGGACTCTAAAGACTCGTCAACACCTTGGTTGTGGATTTAACCATTAGAACGTCAGAGGTATAAGCCAATACGTAACGGGCTACTAGGCATTGACTAAAAGGGACGTCTGTGAGCGAACTCAGCCCGACAACCCTACTGAGCCTGTCAGTGACAATATCCGTACATTCCGGTCCGTTCGTCTATGAGCATCGCATGGCGGGCCTAGGGGGTTGGTAAAAGTCAGACCCCCAAAAGCGGTACAAGTCGTGTCGGAGTGTAGCCCAGAACACCCTGAGATACTACTGGAATACCTACCAGTAAAACTCCTTGCCTCGGCTGAAGGCTTCGTGTAATGGCTTTCCTAGACACAGCGTGACCTCACCCCCAATACCGGGAGAGACGAACCCCTGAAGATACGCTCACTGCCTCCATGTGGCTCGGGACTGTACCTAACTAAAACCTGTTTGCACGACTCCTTTGAGCCGTGGTAGGGTAGTAATCAAAGTACAGTGGGAACTCACACAAGACAAATGACGATCCCCAGGTCAATGAACTAACCTGCACACATGTCACCAGGGAACTGCCATCTGACGTCTGGTATATGACCAACTAGCATGTTCCCGGTGAGTCCTGTCCGGTGTACTCATAACCCAATGAGCACCTGTATACATCTTAGGTGATCCAATTGACACCAGTGGCTTGTGAGATCGGCCACTGCCCCTCATCGGGGTCTCGACTGTATACACTAGTCTACTCTGGAGTATCGATGCCCTGTCTCGAAACTCACACGACTAGGGACCATTTAAGGATATGCTTATAGACTGCCATCTCCCACTTATATGATCGCCCTCATACTGCTGGTGGTCAAGCAAGAATCCTAAGGGCTCTATCAACGTGTAATAGCGACTTGTCAGGCCACCTAAAGCAGTACACGATGATAAAGGTAAACCAGATAGCATACTATCATCTCGAGTAAGACTGTCCTACCGGGATAGGTCCTCCATCAATCATTGTAATCACGTGCCTGTGATCGAATAATTGAATCTGAGTGCACTATCTCCAACAACCAGTATGTGATACTGTATTCGATTCTCGCGATTTGTGACATTGATCGGTTATATGCGATATAGCCGGGTTATCGGATCAAATGTTGATTCGATAAGTTGTTATTATAGATATTAGTCGGTTATATATACGATATGACCGGATCATTGAATCAAGTGTTGATTTAATGATTTAATGCATAATTATATATTTGATATATTACTTTGCATTAACTAGTATCGGTTCACTTTAAAAGGATTTTCTCACTTGTTTGTATCATGTTTGATGATGCAAGATTGGTATGGTTTGTGTAAAGAATTAAACCTAGGTTAAGTAAATGGTTAGGGTTTTATTTATTCATTCTATCATTCATTTATCTATTTATTTTTGGATAAAAATAATGAGAAAAGAAAAACAAAAGGGTTGCTTTCAAACATGAAGCTTGTTGAAGCTTCATGAAGCTTTGACCAAGTGACCACTTTGTCTTCTTCTCCAAACCCTAACCATTCACCTAACTCTAGTTAACTCTATACACATGACCATGGTTAGATTATGATAAGAATTGATTTTTATATTCTATTCTTATCATAACAATAAAACTTATCATAATATTATCTTCTTCTTCTTCTTCATCTTCAAAGAAGAAAAGTTTGCCTCATCAATGGCAAGTGATGAAATCATGTGAGAAATCCAATTCTAAAGTGAACCTACTTCCTATTTCTTCATCCTCTACCTCTTGCCAAGTAGTATAGGGTGTTTCCTTCACAAGTTTTCAAGGCTTGGTGAAGGTGGAGCTTGATCTAGTGATGCCTCGACGTAGATCATCTTCGGCATAGTCGTCGATGACTTAGCCCGCTTTTTCTCCGATGAAGCCGATGCAAGAGTCATGGTTCGATTTGGACAGCGGAGAGGACTTCATCATGGAGCTATGGAGGTGGAGAAACGGATCTACAAAGGTTGTATTTCCGTTCATTTAGTTTAGTTGTTAATTAGTTGCTTGATTCGCCTAAACTTCTAGCCAACGGTCCGTGTTAGGTTTTCTCGGCACCTCTAATTTTTGAATTTGGCATGGTTGATGCCTTGTGAGACCTCTTGAGAGTGCCTAGGAACCCTACAGTGGTATCAGAGCCTAGCTAGAGCCTTAGGCGAAGTCCAGACGGAGTTTGAAGTCCGATCGACCCGAAACCCCAACCCTAAAATGCTCTCTGGACAATTTCTGAAATCTGGTCTTTTTCGAAAATAAAAATATGCAGAAAAATCAGCAGGGAAATATAAGAATTACGGTGCAAAACGTTTTCCATGAACTGTTCATAGTGCGGCGGAACCGCGGCAGAAGAATGGCTTCTGCGGCGGTTCCGCGGCAAACTATTGAGTTTAGTCAACCATTTTTGCACAGTAATTCCTCTTTTATGGTTCTGGTTTTTCTGGGAATTTTTAATTTGATTTAAGAGTTGAGTGTTCTGGGGTTGTATTGGGAGTTCGTATATTCGATCGGATTATCAAACTGTGTCTATGTGTTTTCCGGATAATTTTAGAATATGTTAAAAAGTTCGACCGGATATAAATACCCAATTTTTCCCCTGTCGGGAAATTTCCAAGTGTTGGATTTTTCCGTAGTTTAAAGACGTTCTAAGTAGTGCAAGTAACTCGATGGACCCTCTAGAAGACAACAAACCTTAACTCGATTATGTGACCGTCTTGAACTGCCCTTTGAACCTTCGGGTTTAGGGCAGTATGGCGTGCCACATGTGAGGCGTTGGTTTGACCCTTCTACGGCTGGACCGTTGGTACTGAGGCACGAACTGAATGTTTTTAGACTTGTTTCATGTGTTGATCTGTATCGGGAAAACTTGGGTGTTCGATTGTTTGATCGGAAAGTTTGACATTTTCTATTTATCCGGAATGGGATACAATAATTGGAATTCACAAGAAGTTATGAGATAACTGAATGAATGTTATAAACATAGCAGTTTAGTCTCACTTGATCGGTTGCCACGGAATTTTGATGTGATCAAAAGTCCGTCGCAATCGCGTAGCGTACGCGGATACTCGCCGGGTAAACTTAATAGACAGCTACACCCCATAGCCCCGACCAAGTGACTGTAGGAGAACCCCGTCGCCGAAAGCATCCGTTCGGGTGCTCGTGGTGGCGGTGTTCCGCCTTGGTGCACTTCGTCGACGACGTCGGGGGTGCGGCCGTCTACTAAAGTTTGCGACGAGCATTCGATCAGGATGTCGGGAATCTTGTTGAATTGCCCGAGTTGATATTGAAAAGAGTTTTCGATTTTGAGACTAAAATGCGGGGTTTATAATTGTTAGGCTTGCGATGTCTAAGGAATTCATTTGGTCAGGCATGCGATGTCTGAGGTGGTTGCGGATTCCAACTGTTGTAGTTTTACACTTTCTTTTCTGTGACCGTAAGTGTAATATGTGATATCGCCGGTTTCGTTGCTATATGTCAACGACAATTGGGATGCGCATATTTACTTACGTTGATGACATGTGATGTTATGTGTTGCTGGATATGTTATATTGGATCATCGTGTATGAATAGCCGGGTTTTTTTTAAGTGAGATGAGTGTTTTTTCATTTTCATTCATGTAAAAACTTGTATGTAATATTCTTTTTATTGGGGCACTTCCAGGTTGCGGAAGTTGTCACCCTTTGTATATTATTTACTTTTCCGCACTAGGATAGTCCCAAGGAGGGGAGCACAAGTAACCGGGTTCTGGAGTCCAGTGGAAGACCAACTCGAGGAGTCGAGTCCAGGTCTCCTAACTCTAGAATTGGTAGGGTTGCTTGCCGCTCTCGTAGGGGTCTAGGGGTGTGGGTTTGGCTATTCATCACGACCGTGGAATCCGTGTTTTATACTGGCTCGTATTGAAAACACGGACGTCCTAGTATATCCAATATTTCATATGATTCTTCTGCTGCGATATCTGTGATGTGATCATATGATGTTCTGTGATAGATACAGTATATAGTATATATGATATATTATATAGACGTTACTTATGTTTTACACCCGCGCTAGCCCTGCCCCGCTCTGCCGTTAGTTACCTAACCTAACGGTGCACGAGGGGACATCGAGGCGAATGCGGATGGCATAAGTGTACGTCGTATTTATCTGTGATGTTTAGGTATTTTAATGATGGGACTTCATTAATGTGATTAATGAAATAAAAGAAACCTAAGATGTTGTAGAATCGAATTTCAAAAATAAAACAGGTAGCTACAGTTCTTGCTTTGCACAGCGGTATATGTGATATATCCTGCACCTTATTCGATAAGGAAAGGACCGAGATCCCTTCACCGGGAATGACTCTTTTAGCAATAACTGGCAGATGCTACACACTCGGTTTGTCTTTTGATTGCTTTTAAGAGTTTTTGCTTTGCACAGTGATATATATGATATATCCCGCACCTCATTGGACGAGGAAAGGACCGACGATCCCTTCACCGGGAGTGACTCCTTTAGCAAAA
Organism: Agapanthus africanus; assembly: GCA_030015575.1. NCBI lineage: Eukaryota > Viridiplantae > Streptophyta > Magnoliopsida > Asparagales > Amaryllidaceae > Agapanthus > Agapanthus africanus. The sequence goes on from JASDDO010000006.1 coordinate 211,302,506, forward strand.
CTAGAAAAGCATAAAAAACACTCCATTTCAAAATTCATTCGATCCTACAACGATATCAAGTTCATTACGCAATAGGTTTTCAGAAAAACCTGTCGTAGCCCTCCGTCATTTCAGATAAGTCCTATTTAGTATTCGTGCTACGTTTGTTGACCTCCGTCAAGGCGTAGTGTGCGGTAGCTAACTAGTATTTATCTGCTTATGCATATGATGCAGATTGGATTAGGGTAGTCGTGCGGCCTTGTTGACCTCCGTCAAGGGTCGTGCGGGTGGGTTTAATTCGATCAAGAAATGACGTGTTGAACTTGACTAGTAGCCTATGGTTTGTTGACCTCCGTGTAACACCTTAGGATAAGGGTTAGTGAATAATTATAATTAAATAATGGTTTTTAATAAAAATTTTACCAAATTGTGTTTTAAATATTTTTCCTAGCTTAATAAATATTTTTCCAAAATTTTCCTAGGCTTGCACACACATGTGCATGTAAACTAGGGTTTTTAAATGAAGTAAATACCATAATTATTAACCATGGTGGGTTAATTATAGGATTAAGTCCTTTGGGTTAAAATTAAGTTGATTAGTAAATTAAAAGTTGCTTAAATTTGAATTTAAGGTTAAGTGTTGACTTGTGAGAGAGAGAGAGTGCATCATGGCTTTAGGCCATGCTTGCATTAAATGAGGTGAGAGAGAGAGAGGGGTGACTTTTGTGTGATGATTGTGGTGGCTCTCAACTCCTTTTGGTTTTCTCTCAAGCTCTCACACTCTCACACACACACTTACCTTGCATTACCCCAGCAGCAGCAGCAGCAAGCAAAGCAACAGCAACAACTGAGCCAGAACCAACAGCAGCAGCAGCATGAAGCAATAGCAGCAGCAGCAAAATTCAGCAGTAGCAGCAGTGGGCAGCAGCAGCTCCAGCACCCAGTGCAGCCCCTTCACTTCACTTCTCCACCTTCCTGCAACTCCCTAGGCTTAAGTTGAGGTATATTTCCTAAACTTATTCCCTAGTTAGCTTAGTTAGAGTAGATTTGCTTCGGTTATCGGATTTTAGTGCGTTTTAGTGTGATATGGGGTAATTTGTGAGAATCTTGTGCAAACGAAGTGAGTTGTGGTTTCAGTAGCTTGTTAGTGAGTTAGTGAGGCCATTGTAACCTAGTCCAACCCCTGTTACGTTAAAATATCACCAATTTCACGATTCGATGCAAAATGTCTTTTTTGTGCAGATTTTTAGGATTCAGTGATCTGCTTTTACTTCATGAGTTTTGGAAAGTTTTAAACAACTGCAGAATTCTACGCAGGCTTTTTCAGGAATTTGAGTGGAGTTCGAGCCCATTCCACCGGGGCTGGGCCGGCGACAGGCACTGTTTGGCCGGCGACGCCGGCCTCCCCTCCCCATTTTGTGTTGGGTTTTGTGCAGGGTAGTTTCTGTGGGTGTTTTGAAGTGTTTGGTCTTGCTTAAATCTTGAGTTGTCTTCCAGGTAAAAATCTGGGAGCTTTTTCCTTTAGTTTGGGGTGGATGTTTAGTGCGACATGCACGTTTCTGTAGGTCTGGTGCGTTCTACGCATCGTAGCGCGTCGGGGTGGCTTTTGGTTCAGCACACACTCATGTTTTAGCGTATCGCGCACACGCGCGATTGGTTTGCGACACGAGTATCTAGTTGGACCGTATTGTCGCGTTCTTGTGATTTGAGCTTATGTGTGATATATGTTATGTGATTTTAGGTTCGCAGGCCAGTGAGACGGACGCCGCGAAGAAGGGCAAGCAAGTTGTTGGATACACTTAGCACGAAGCTAGGTGAGTAGATTTCACATCTACGGGGATATCGCCCGCATGGCGTTATGCGTCAGGGCTGATAGGACTTTATTATTATATGTTGCATGCACCCCATAGACTGTCATCGCATATTGCATTCCCTGCTGTGTTTGTATACATATTGCTTAGAACTGATAGGACACCGCACTATTACTAACGGTTTATGTTGCACGGGCACTATTTGCATGCTACACACACACCGTTAGTAATTGCCATGCCACACTCACTGTAGAGCTGCCATGATTATATTGCTATAGTTCGCTTCATATGTGATTTGATATGACTTTCATGTATATTGGGAACCGCATGACATCTTTTAAAACCGGAAACGAAACAACCTTAAAAAGCGGTTTTTCCCCTTATACCCATACCATGGATTGATGTATATTATACCTCGCATTGGATTTACTATTGGTGTTGGATTTTCATGTGATTTCTGTTTTGAGGACCGTGGAATTATTTAAGACAAAATGCACTATTTTGAAAAACCCGGTACCTCGTGATATGATATTTTGGTGTGTCCACCACGCGTTTTCTCGGTGCTGAGACGTGTGCTTGAAACCCGATTCGAGGAATGGATGTTCCGTTTGTGGGTTCGTGGTGGGCCCGGTATGGTTCCCCTCGGCGAGATGATCGATGGGATTTGCCGATTGAGCCTGGAGGCGGGCGAGTACCTACCGGTGATTGGTTGGACCTGGCAGTTGTCCGGAGGATACTGACCAGAGTCGAGTGATGGATGCGGGACGACCCGTGCTGCCGGGGCCGAGGGCCGACACCGCAGACGGACCCCGTGGGCCGATACAGACTGACGGAGCCCGATATACGAGGATTTGCGTGTCGATGCTAGACACGAGTATTTTATGATGTTTTGGGTGCCGATGTTGGGCACTCGTGATTTCTCAGAGATGTACAGGATTTGAGGGCCGATGGGTGTGCCGGCGCCTGAGTGTATTTGGGATTTGAGTGCAGCCTGAGGCACCGATTATGGTTTTCCATGTTGACATAGTCCATGTAGATGTTATTATCCCATACTCAGCATTGACTACTATATATCTCATCCTGTAGCATTTACCTGTTAGAGTATTTGCATTACTATTGCATCCTCTATCTGACATGCATTGATATCATCTGCTGGCATTAGTAGAGCCACGCTATATGTGCATGCTTGCGATCACCTTTATATGTTATCTCTATTCACGAGTTGGCAACTCACCCCCGTTGTGCCACAGTATTTGCAGGTTGCCCTTGGGAGTAGTCACGGCTGGCTGTTACCTCATCTTTTGGCACAGATACCCTTTTGAGCAGAGATAGCCTTTTGCTGATAGGTGGGTTTTGTACGGTATCTGTTATCATTTCAGTTGTATATTGATGTATCTAGTACTCTCCATCTACTTTCTGTATTGACTTAGAGACAGTTGAGAGGACGATATGTATGATTTTATATTCTGGGGTCGAGCTCGCATGTGAGCCGACTTTACTTTTGCAGTCTCATCTTTTATGATATTGTCCTTGCTTTACTGTGTATCCTTCGCTACGGCTTCGTATATCTTATTGTGATGCTTTATTCCTTTTACTCGTCATTTCTGTTACACCTTGTTTCTATCCGACTGGCGGGGCAAAATGTTTTAAAAAGGAAATGTTACCAAAATTATAAACTTATAACTTTTGAACTTAAAAAGGATTTCTACTAAATAAATGGAAGTTTTTCAGACATGTACGATTGTTTTTACAAAATGTTTTAAATCACTCTATATTTATTGGTTTTGATTTCTGGGTTCGGATTACTTAGCCGCGTTACGCCTGTAGACGTTGCGTGGTTAAGTGCCGGTCACGAGTCGAATTCTCGGGTCGTGACAAAGTTGGTATCAGAGCGTAGGTTTTACCTTCGGAGTGTAGGATGACCCTGGTATGATGGAGTAGGTAGCTGCAGCAGGGTAGCGTAGCGTGTGTATGTTCCGTGGCATACTCACGTTACGGTACTCCGCCTACACGACCTTAGAACTTATTGATTTGATCCCTCCTTATATTCTTGCGATTCGATTTCCGTGTTCTTATCGAATCCAAATTTTCTTTCAGCCATTATGCCGCCTAAGACTACGAAGCACAGAGAGCGGCCGCGAGGGCCGAGATTCGTGTTGACTCGTCCGAGACGAGGACTGATCCGGGCAGTGCACCCGTTGTACCCGAGCAGGCTGTTCCTGCCGTGTCAGAGCAGGTCGCCACGCTAGGGGCTGGTATGCAGGAGATGCGCCAGACGGTGGGATCTAGCATGCAGGAGATGCGCCAGATGATAGGATCGCTAGTTGAGACGCTTCGAGCGCAGCGACCAGAGGTAGCTCCACCAGTTCCAGAGACCGCTATGGTACCTACCGCACAGCCAGTTGCCCCTGCAGTCACGGAGGTGATTACAGTATCGCTATCAGAGTTCATGAGGCTGAAGCCTCCAGTATTCACAGGCACCGATACAGCCGAGGACCCACAGTCTTTCATAGACAGGATGGCCAGGATATGCCGTTCCCTCAGATGCGCAGATGCGAGATGGGTCGAGTTCGCGAGCTTTCGCCTGGAAGGTCTTGCGCAGAAGTGGTGTGATTCAGTGGAGAAGGGCAGAGCAGCAGGTCTTCCTCCTATGACCTGGACGGAGTTCGTGACCATATTTCTAGCCCGTTTCCTTCCCCGGAGTGTTAGAGATGCCCGAGCACGCAGGTTTGAGTCTTTGCGCCAGACGCCAGGGATGACAGTGGCAGAGTATGACGTACTGTTTACAGAGCTAGCAGTCTATGCCCCATATTTAGTGGCTACCGAAGAGTTGCGAGTCCGGAGATTTATTCGAGGCTTGCTTACACCAGTGTTCCTCGCGATCAGCGCGCAGCACTACGAGACCTATGCAGCAGCTGTAGACGCAGCACTAGTGGTCGAGGAGCACCTTGCTGAGACTTCGGCAGTTCCAGAGCCGAAGAGAGTTCGTACTGGTATTTCCGCACGGAGGCAGTCATTCAGACGCCGCGACAGGTATCGTTCCGGTACGAGGAGTAGCAGAGATTCGGGACGAGGTCGGATGTTTAGTTCGTATCCCCAGGAAGGTCAGCAGTCGCCGCGGGGTTGCTTCAGATGTGGCAGCCTACTTCACCTCATTCGAGATTGTCCAGAGACACACCGGAGGGAGGCGGCAGCACCACTTGTTACCTTACCACCTTCACCACCCCAGAGGGCGTTGCCCGTTGTGCCTACCGTTGCTCCGCGCCAGACTTATGCACAGAGAGGTCGTGGGCGTGGAGGAGTCGCTCAGAGAGGGCGAGGTGACCGAGACAGAGGGCAGCCAGTCACAGGTGGCGGACAGGCGAGGGTCTTCGCTTTGACACATCAGGACGCGCAGGCGTCCAATGCTGTGGTTTCAGGTATCCTTCCTGTATGTTCAGTTGATGCACATGTACTGTTCGATCCTGGATCCACACACTCGTACGTATCCACACACTTTGTGCCGAGTATGGGTAGAGAGTCCGGCTTGCTTGATCAGCCGCTTGTGGTGACTACTCCTGTGGGAGAGTCGTTTATTGCTAGGCATGTGTTCCGATCCTGTATCGTCTGTATTGGCGAGAGAGAGTTGCCTGTCGACTTGATCCTTCTGGAGATGTTGGACTTCGACGTTCTTTTGGGCATGGATTGGTTAGCCACGTGCTATGCTTCTGTGGACTGCCGCGAGAAGACAGTTAGATTCTGTTTCCCCGGTGAGTCGGTTATTGTTGTGTTGGGGGACCGTGGTGCCGCCCCTCACAGTGTGATTTCTTCTTTTCGCGCTGGACAGCTTTTGAGGAAGGGATGTCAGGGATTTCTCGCCTATGTTTGCGATGCTCGCGCTACAGAGGTTCCATTGGATCAGGTTCCGGTTGTTAGCGAGTTTCCTGATGTGTTCCATGACGAGCTTCCTGGGTTGCCGCCAGAGCGCGACATTTCATTTTGTATTGATTTGGTTCCTGGTTCGGGGCCTATTTCCATACCGCCTTATCGGATGGCCCCGGCGGAACTTCGAGAGTTGAAGGAGCAGTTGCAAGATTTGCTGGACAAGGGACTTATTCGACCCAGTGTTTCTCCTTAGGGTGCTCCAGTCCTGTTCGTCAAGAAGAAGGATGGCAGTTTGCGTCTTTGTATCGACTACCGCCAGCTGAACAGGGTGACAGTGCGGAACATGTATCCTTTGCCGCGTATCGACGATTTGTTCGACCAGCTTCAGGGGGCAGGGTACTTTTCGAGGATCGATTTACGATCAGGCTATCATCAGCTGCGGGTTCGACAGGAGGACATTCCCCGGACGGCTTTCCGCACGCGCTACGGCCATTACGAGTTCTTGGTGATATCGTTCGGACTCACCAATGCGCCAGCAGCCTTCATGGACTTGATGAACCGTATTTTCCGGCCTTATTTGGATCTGTTCATCATAGTCTTCATTGACGATATCTTGGTGTATTCCCGGAGTAGTGAGGAGCACGAGCAGCACCTGCGGATTACATTGCAGACCTTGAGGGAGCACCAGCTTTATGCGAAATTTTCCAAGTGTGCTTTTTGGCTGGACAGCGTAGACTTCTTGGGTCACGTGATTTCACGAGACGGTATACGTGTAGACCCGAGGAAGATCGAGGCCGTTCAGCGTTGGCCCCGACCCACGTCAGCGACGGAGATTCGCAGCTTTTTGGGATTGGCCGGTTACTACAGGCGTTTTGTGCAGGACTTCTCCCGTATTGCTACACCGTTGACCGGGTTGACCCGTAAGGGAGTTCCCTTCGATTGGACGGAGGAGTGCGAGCACAGTTTTCAGTAGTTACGGACTCAGCTGACGACGACACCGGTGTTATCTTTACCTTCCGAATCGGGCGGATTTGTGGTCTTTTGTGATGCTTCTCGAGTGGGGTTGGGATGCGTTCTGATGCAGCATGATAGGGTGATCGCGTATGCTTCGCGACAATTGAAGAGACATGAACAAAACTACCCCACTCATGATTTGGAGATGGCAGCAGTGGTCTTCGCACTTAAGATCTGGCGACATTACCTATACGGCGAGTCGTACCAGATATTTACGGATCGCAAGAGTCTGAAATACATATTCCAGCAGCGGGACATGAACCTTCGACAGCGTCGATGGATGGAGTTAGTGAAGGATTACGACTGCGAGATCTTATATCACCCGGGCAAGGCAAATGTGGTGGCGGATGCTTTGAGCAGGAGGCTCGGGGCTAGTTTATCTTGTTTGAGCGCAGTACAGGAGCAGTCATCCGCAGATTGGCAGATATTATGCGACAGTCGAGTACAGTTCGAGTTCACGTCGATTGGAGGACAGATAGCGCATGTCCGTGCACGCCCACAGTTGATCGATCATATACGTGAGGCACAGCTCAGTGATGACCGATGTTCAGAGATCATGGCACAGATGGGACAGGGCAGATTTTCCGAGTTCGTGGTCGACGATCAGGGGGTACTACGGTTTGGAGTCAGACTGTGCGTACCAGATGCTGAAGGGCTGAGACGCGAGATTCTTGAGGAGGCACATCGATCGGTATATAGCGTCCATCCCGGTTCCACCAAGATGTATCATGATATGAGAGATGTTTACTGGTGGGACGGAATGAAGAGGGACATTGCAGATTTTGTGTCGAGATGCCTGACTTGTCAGCAAGTCAAGGCTGAGCACCAGAGGCCCGCGGGAGAGCTACAGCCGTTACCCATTCCGGAGTGGAAATAGGAACAGATTTCGATGGATTTCGTGGTGGGTCTACCCAGGACTAGTAGGGGGTATGACTCCATCTGGGTGATCGTGGATCGTTTGACGAAAGCGGCTCACTTCCTACCGGTGAAGACGACTTTCAGATTTACTCAGTATGCCCAGATCTACATTGACGAGATAGTGCGACTATACGGAGTCCCGACGTGCATTGTGTCTGACAGAGGCACCCAGTTTACCAGTAGACTATGGCAGAGGCTTCAGGAGGCTTTGGGCACTCGCTTGAGTTTCAGCACGGCTTTTCATCCGCAGATCGACGGACAGTCAGAGCGGACCATCCAGACTCTCGAGGACATGCTCAGAGCTTGTGTATTAGATTTTGGAGGTAGCCGGGATCATCATTTGCCCTTGGTAGAGTTTTCCTACAATTACAGCTACCAGGAGACCATTCAGATGGCACCATTTGAGGCTCTTTATGGGAGGAGATGCAGGTCGCCTACTTGTTGGACAGAGCTCAGTGAGAGCAGTATCTTAGGGCCACAGATCGTTGAGGAGACGACCGCGAAGATCCAGTTGATTCGCGATAGGATGAGAGCAGCGCAGTGTAGGCAGAGAGCTTATGCAGACCGTCGACGGCGCAGACTTGATTTTTCTGTTGGTGATCATGTTTTCTTGAGGGTCTCCCCAATGAAAGGTGTGATGAGGTTTGGAAAGAAGGGAAAGCTCAGTCCCAGGTATGTGGGCCCTTTCGAGATCCTCGAGCGTGTTGGTGCAGTGGCTTACCGGTTAGCCCTTCCGCCCAGCTTTCCAGATGTGCACACCGTATTCCATGTCTCGATGCTCCGCAGATATCTTCATGATCCTTCGCATGCGATTCAGCATCCGACGATCCAGCTTGAGCGTGACCTTTCCTATGCAGAGCAGCCGGTGATGATCGTGGATCGACAAGTGAAGAAATTGAGATCGAAGGACATTCCATCAGTTAAGGTACTTTGGCGTGGTCAGAACCGTGAAGAGGTCACTTGGGAGACCGAAAGCGAGATGATGAAGACGTATCCCCATCTTTTTGAAGGTAACCTTAGCTAGATTTTTTGAAATTCGGGGACGAATTTCTTTAAGAGGGAGAGATTGTAACACCTTAGGATAAGGGTTAGTGAATAATTATAATTAAATAATGGTTTTTAATAAAAAGTTTACCAAATTGTGTTTTAAATAATTTTCCTAGCTTAATAAATATTTTTCCAAAATTTTCCTAGGCTTGCACACACATGTGCATGTAAACTAGGGTTTTTAAATGAAGTAAATACCATAATTATTAACCATGGTGGGTTAATTATAGGATTAAGTCCTTTGGGTTTAAATTAAGTTGATTAGTAAATTAAAAGTTGCTTAAATTTGAATTTAAGGTTAAGTGTTGACTTGCGAGAGAGAGAGAGTGCATCATGGCTTTAGGCCATGCTTGCATTAAATGAGGTGAGAGAGAGAGAGAGGGATGACTTTTGTGTGATGATTGTGGTGGCTCTCAACTCCTTTTGGTTTTCTCTCAAGCTCTCACACTCTCACACACACACTTACCTTGCATTACCCCAGCAGCAGCAGCAGCAAGCAAAGCAACAGCAACAACTGAGCCAGAACCAACAGCAGCAGCAGCATGAAGCAATAGCAGCAGCAGCAAAATTCAGCAGTAGCAGCAGTGGGCAGCAGCAGCTCCAGCACCCAGTGCAGCCCCTTCACTTCACTTCTCCACCTTCCTGCAACTCCCTAGGGTTAAGTTGAGGTATATTTCCTAAACTTATTCCCTAGTTAGCTTAGTTAGAGTAGATTTGCTTCGGTTATCGGATTTTAGTGCGTTTTAGTGTGATATGGGGTAATTTGTGAGAATCTTGTGCAAACGAAGTGAGTTGTGGTTTCAGTAGCTTGTTAGTGAGTTAGTGAGGCCATTGTAACCTAGTCCAACCCCTGTTACGCTAAAATACCACCAATTTCACGATTCGATGCAAAATGTCGTTTTTGTGCAGATTTTTAGGATTCAGTGATCTGCTTTTACTTCATGAGTTTTGGAAAGTTTTAAACAACTGCAGAATTCTAGGCAGGCTTTTTCAGGAATTTGAGTGGAGTTCGAGCCCATTCCATCGGGGCTGGGCCGGCGACATGCACTGTTTGGCCGGCGACGCCGGCCTCCCCTCCCCATTTTGTGTTGGGTTTTGTGCAGGGTAGTTTCTGTGGGTGTTTTGAAGTGTTTGGTCTTGCTTAAATCTTGAGTTGTCTTCCAGGTAAAAATCTGGGAGCTTTTTCCTTTAGTTTGGGGTGGATGTTTAGTGCGACATGCACGTTTCTGTAGGTCTGGTGCGTGCTACGCATCGTAGCGCGTCGGGGTGGCTCTTGGTTCAGCACACACTCATGTTTTAGCGTATCGCGCACACGCGCGATTGGTTTGCGACACGAGTATCTAGTTGGACCGTATTGTCGCGTTCTTGTGATTTGAGCTTATGTGTGATATATGTTATGTGATTTTAGGTTCGCAGGCCAGTGAGACGGACGCCGCGAAGAAGGGCAAGCAAGTTGTTGGATACACTTAGCACGAAGCTAGGTGAGTAGATTTCACATCTACGGGGATATCGCCCGCATGGCGTTATGCGTCAGGGCTGATAGGACTTTATTATTATATGTTGCATGCACCCCATAGACTGTCATCGCATATTGCATTCCCTGCTGTGTTTATATACATATTGCTTAGAACTGATAGGACACCGCACTATTACTAACGGTTTATGTTGCACGGGCACTATTTGCATGCTACACACACACCGTTAGTAATTGCCATGCCACACTCACTGTAGAGCTGCCATGATTATATTGCTATAGTTCGCTTCATATGTGATTTGATATGACTTTCATGTATATTAGGAACCGCATGACATCTTTTAAAACCGCAAACGAAACTACCTTAAAAAGCGGTTTTTCCCTTTATACCCATACCATGGATTGATGTATATTGTACCTCGCATTGGATTTACTATTGGTGTTGGATTTTCATGTGATTTCTGTTTTGAGGACCGTGGAATTATTTAAGACAAAATGCACTATTTTGAAAAACCCGGTACCTCGTGATATGATATTTTGGTGTGTCCACCACGCGTTTTCTCTGTGCTGAGACGTGTGCTTGAAACCCGATTCGAGGAGTGGATGTTCCGTTTGCGGGTTCGTGGTGGGCCCTGTATGGTTCCCCTCGGCGAGATGATCGATGGGATTTGCCGATTGAGCCTGGAGGCAGGCGAGTACCTACCGGTGATTGGTTGGACCTGGCAGTTGTCCGGAAGATACTGACCAGAGTCGAGTGATGGATGCGGGACGACCCGTGCTGCCGGGGCCGAGGGCCGACACCGCAGACGGACCCCGTGGGCCGATCCGGACTGACGGAGCCCGATATACGAGGATTTGCGTGTCGATGCTAGACACGAGTATTTTATGATGTTTTGGGTGCCGATGTTGGGCACTCGTGATTTCTCAGAGATGTACAGGATTTGAGGGCCGATGGGTGTGCCGGCGCCTGAGTGTATTTAGGATTTGAGTGCAGCCTGAGGCACCGATTATGGTTTTCCATGTTGAGATAGTCCATGTAGATGTTATTATCCCATACTCAGCATTGACTACTATATATCTCATCCTGTAGCATTTACCTATTAGAGTATTTGCATTACTATTGCATCCTCTATCTGACATGCATTGATATCATCTGCTGGCATTAGTAGAGCCAAGCTATATGTGCATGCTTGCGATCACCTTTATATGTTATCTCTATTCACGAGTTGGCAACTCACCCCCGTTGTGCCACAGTATTTGCAGGTTGCCCTTGGGAGTAGTCACGGCTGGCTGTTACCTCATCTTTTGGCACAGATACCCTTTTGAGCAGAGATAGCCTTTTGCTGATAGGTGGGTTTTGTACGGTATCTGTTATCATTTCAGTTGTATATTGATGTATCTAGTACTCTCCATCTACTTTCTGTATTGACTTAGAGACAGTTGAGAGGACGATATGTATGATTTTATATTCTGGTGTCGAGCTCGCATGTGAGCCGACTTTACTTTTGCAGTCTCATCTTTTATGATATTGTCCTTGCTTTACTGTGTATCCTTCGCTACGGCGTCGTATATCTTATTGTGATGCTTCATTCCTTTTACTCGTCATTTCTGTTACACCTTGTTTCTATCCGACTGGCGGGGCAAAATGTTTTAAAAAGGAAATGTTACCAAAATTATAAACTTATAACTTTTGAACTTAAAAAGGATTTCTACTAAATAAATGGAAGTTTTTCAGACATGTAAGATTGTTTTTACAAAATGTTTTAAATCACTCTATATTTATTGGTTTTGATTTCTGGGTTCGGCTTACTTAGCCGCGTTACGCCTGTAGACGTTGCGTGGTTAAGTGCCGGTCACGAGTCGAATTCTCGGGTCGTGACACTCCGTCAAGGTCATAGGATGCTGGGGGAAAAATATTATCGGGAATTTCAAGTGTTGAAATTTGCAATGAGATTGCATACCTTCTATGAGATAGTTGGATCCCGATACCCGTTGCGAGTAAGAGTTACTCCTGGGAGAGTTTTACACATTACAATTAGCCGATCAAGTAGGTGTCTAGAAAGGTGTCAACGGGGTTACGCCTCTGGGAAAACGAGGTTTACATTAATTAGGTTCGTGCGAAAGCACGGGGGACCTCTCTCAAAGTACCGACACTGGCCTGGCTGAAAGATTGGCGAACTTGTAGCGTGTAATTAATCCCGGCTAGTCTTTCCTTTTAAGGTTTGAAGGAAGATTTGATAAAAAGCAGTGGGAGCCATCCTGATTAGATAAAATAATAACCAATCTATTCTTGCAAGAGCGCACGCTGAGTGTTTTCTTCTCTCTCTCTCCAGGTAGCGACCATATCACTCCTTAATCAAGATAATAATACGGAATATTGACCGAACCCACTTGTTATACTGAGCTGGGGAACGTTGGTCCCGCTCTATCTTCTAATTGTTATAAGACAGAGCAGGAGATTGGGGAATACCAAGATTCCCATGCCGCCCAAACGAAGAGAGTGCATGCTGATGCATCATCTTCGGGTGTGTTCATTACAAAGAACTGTTTCTCAGTATCCTCCGCATCCTGGGTATATGATACCGGATCAGGATCCCAGATATGTAATCTGTTATATAGGGCTACAAAAGGGTAGAAGAACTGAGAACGGGTGATAAGTTTCATGAGGCAGAAAACGGGGCAAGAGTTGCAGCCAAGTCTGTCGGTCACTGTCACCCTGTATTATCAGTACATTGATTCTGAACAAATGCTATTAGATACCGAACCTGATATACAAAATCATATCAGTTTCTTTATTAGTAAAGAAATGATAAAATTTTGTATTGTTGGATAATGTTTTGAACATTTCCTATATCAAAAGTTGATCGGTTCAGGCACGTTATCTAAAAGCATTAATGTTCTAAATCAAACTACAGTTCTTAGTATAGAGAACACACACAAGAGGAAGAGTTCAGAAATGAACGGTTCCTTCTTGAGGTATTGTAGACTAGGTCATATCAATGTGACCCGACTAGCTAGAGTTACATATAGATGCATATTTAAATCAGTTTGAATTTACATCTTGTGAAACTCGCCAGTCATGTCACAAAGATAAGATGACCATAGCTCTGTTTATTGGAAATAGAGAAAGAGTTAATGAACTCTTGGGACTGATACATGATGATGTATGTAAGGTCTCCTGTCTATACATGCCAGGACTGGTTCTTTATACTTCATTACATTCTCTGATAATCTCTCAAGATTCAGACATATGTTCCTGTTGAAACACAAGTCAGAACCTTTTGAGATATTCACAGAATATAAGTTAGAAGTAGAGAACCAAAATACGGGTATAAGTATTATGTCCTTTGATGTGATCAAGGAGGAGAATACTTGAGCACGGAAATCCTGGACTATTCTAAAGGAGAATGAGATTCTCTCTCAGCATCACTCCTCCGTATACACCATAGCACGATGGTATATCGGGGAGGAGCAATCACACCCTATATGATAAGGTGCATTCTATGATGAGTACTACTGAGTGGCCTATTTCCTTTGGGGTGTTATGCACTTGAGAAGATGCATACCTATTGAATAGGGTTCCAATCAAATCAGATGCCTACCACTTCATATTTGATATGATAAGGGAAGAGCCCATGTCTTAAGCTAGTTAAGATTTGGGGTTGTCCGAGCTATGTCTAAAAGCAAAATCCGGACAAGCTCGAGGCAAGGTCTGTTATGTAGAACTGGAAAGGTTCTAGCTATACAAAATACAACAGATGATTTGGTACAACCAAAGGATTCAGTAGATACCAACGAACCTCAGCCTCTCCGCCGATCTAGTAGGGTTCCTCACCCACGTGAGAGATACTTCGGTTTCTCTATGACAGTGGGAGCGAGGATTGCATCATGAGATGATGACCCAACTAGTTTCGAGCTGGCCATCAGGAGTGGGACTCTGTAAGAATGGCTTGATGCTTAGCGATCTGAGATGGAATCCTTATACACCAACAAAGTATGGACTTTAGTTGCTATATCTGAAGGGTTAAATCCCCATCAGGAGCAAGTATATCTTGAGAAGATTACTTGGTGTAGATGGAAAAGTTGAGACTTTTGAAGCTAGACTTGTTAAAGGTTTTCGTCATCGACCAGGCGTGGATAATGATGAAACCTTTTTCCAGTGGCTATGCTTAAGTCCATCCAGATCCTACTTGCCACGGCTACATACCATGACTACGATATCTGGCGGTTGGGTGCCATGACTGCTTTTCTAAATGATGTTTTGGAAGAAAGCGTCTATAAGTACACAGCCAGAGGGCTTCGTAGACAGTGGGAGCAGCGGAAACGTGTGCAAGATGCTTTATATGATAAAGCAGGCATCGCGGAGTTGGAACGTCTGTTTTGATGTAGTAGTCAAAGAGTTTGACTTCATCAAAATGGTAGATGAACTTTGTATATACAAAAAAGGTAGTAGGGAGTATGGTGGTGATCCTCGTAGAGTACGTGGATGACATACTCTTGATAGGGAAGATGTTTCCTATGCTACGCTCGGTCAATCTCCGATTATCACAATAATTCTCCATATAGGATCAAAGTGATACCACTTAAATCCTGAGTTTTCATCTATGAGATAGATGTTATTTGGGTGTTAGAATACTCACTAGCTGTAGTGAGATGGTATCAATCGATCCTGGGGAGAATCACTGGAAAGGTTTCAGGCTGATAAAGATGACTGAATGTCAGTCGCAGGCATTGTCTTTACCCTCAGTAAAAGGACGGTATGTTGGAAGAGTTCCAAGCTAGATACCGTGACATACTAGACGATAAAGGCAGGATACATCGCTACTTAAGATGCTACCAAAGAGGCTGTTTGGGTGTATATTAGTTCATGAGATGAACTACGTTCCTACCATTGTGAGACAATGGAGTTGTGGCTTATGCCAAGGAACGCCGGTCCCATCAGTGATCCAGACTTATTCTAAGGTAGTATCGCCTGATCATGGAGATGGTTGATCTCCAGGGTGATCGTGGTTAGGAGAGCAGACTCAGAGGATAACACGGCGGATCCACTCACGAAGGCCTATTCCCAGAGAGAGACTTTTATGGGATGGTTGAGTATGAGATACTACAACCACTGCTATCAGATGGCCCAAATGCAAGTGGGAGATTGTTAGTTATATGTATGCCCTAGAGGCCATTACTGTACATTGGATGTATATTGTAGTGGATGCTGGGACATATATAGGGAGGACTTTCTTGCTCGACATGATAGTATGCTATCAGTTGATCTTTACCTTAACGTGTATATTGATTGTCTCTCTATTACATGTTGGTAAAGCCCTTAGGATGTGTACTTGACTACCTGGACTTTGATGCGGATCATACTAGTGGGGACAGGGTAGTCCATAAGTACATCCTTCAAAGTACCTAGTCGTGGGTGTATCGAGATGGGGCATCGATATACCAGAGTAGACTAGCGTGTACCTTCTCGACCCATACAGATGGGCGATGGATGATCCCATATCCATTGGTGTTTGACATCAGAGGAGATATACGGGTGCTCAGTAGAGACTGGGTACACTGGACGGACTCGCCGAGAACTCCCAGATGGTATTATACCTTGCGTCAGATGGCAGTTCTCTGGTGACACTGGTACAGGGTAGTCTGTTGACCAGAGATCGTCATAGAGTCTTGTGTGGTTCCCACTGTGATTTGATTTCCACCTTACCACGTCCAAGAGGGCGTGCAAAACGGTGGTTTTTGGGTACAGTCCCGAATCACATGGAGGCAATGAGCGATATGAGGGGATTCGTCTCTCCCGGTATAGGGGGTTGATGTTGCGCTGTTTTCGATTGGCTATAACAGGAAATCCCTGGCCAGGGTTGCTGAGATTTACTGGTAAGTGTTACCAGTAGTTTCTCGAATTGTTATAGACCTCATATCGACATGACTTATCGAGCTATTGGGGTCTGACATTTACCACCCCTAGGCGAGATATGCGACATATCAGACGAACAGACCGGACTGTACGGTAGTGTTACTGGTTGGATTCACTGGAGTGTGAGTGGGCTTGCTCGTCGATCTTCTGATCGCTCAATACCCGGGTGGCCGTTATGTTTAGCAGACCGCTTGCGGCTTGTGGGTGCTTGATATGATCATCATCTGCTACCGGCGTATTGACGAGTCTTTAGAGTCCTACACAGAGGTTTCCTGGCTCAAGCAAAACAAAATAGGAGCGCATATGAGATATGTGCGGGACCGAGAATGATACCAGTATGTGATACTGTATTCGATTCTCGAGATTTGTGACATTGATCGGTTATATGCGATATAGCCGGGTTATCGGATTAAGTGTTGATTCGATAAGTTGTTACTATAGATATTAGTCGGTTATATATACGATATGACCGGATCATTGAATCAAGTGTTGATTTAATGATTTAATGCATAATTATATATTTGATATATTACTTTGCATTAACTAGTATCGGTTCACTTTAAAAGGATTTTCTCACTTGTTTGTATCATGTTTGATGATGCAAGATTGGTATGGTTTGTGTAAAGAATTAAACCTAGGTTAAGTAAATGGTTAGGGTTTTATTTATTCATTCTATCATTCATTTATCTATTTATTTTTGGATAAAAAGAATGAGAAAAGACAAACAAAAGTGTTGCTTTCAAACATGAAGCTTGTTGAAGCTTCATGAAGCTTTGACCAAGTGACCACTTTGTCTTCTTCTCCAAACCCTAACCATTCACCTAACTCTAGTTAACTCTCTACACATGACCATGGTTAGATTATGATAAGAATTGATTTTTATATTCTATTCTTATCATAACAATAAAACTTATCATAATATTATCTTCTTCTTCTTCTTCATCTTCAAAGAAGAAAAGCTTGCCTCATCAATGGCAAGTGATGAAATCATGTGAGAAATCCAATTCTAAAGTGAACCCACTTCCTATTTCTTCATCCTCTACCTCTTGCCAAGTAGTATAGGGTGTTTCCTTCACAAGTTTTCAAGGCTTGGTGAAGGTGGAGCTTGATCTAGTGATGTCTCGACGTAGATCATCTTCGGCATAGTCGTCGATGACCTAGCCCGCTTTTTCTCCGATGAAGCCGATGCAAGAGTCATGGTTCGATTTGGACAGCGGAGAGGACTTCATCATGGAGCTATGGAGGTGGAGAAACAGATCTACAAAGGTTGTATTTCTGTTCTTTTAGTTTAGTTGTTAACTAGTTGCTTGATTCGCCTAAACTTCTAGCCAACGGTCCGTGTTAGGTTTTCTCGGCATCTCTAATTTTTGAATTTGGCATGGTTGATGCCTTGTGAGACCTCTTGAGAGTGCCTAGGAACCCTACACCTCCGGGCCCCACCATGTACCCACAGACGGTGCCTCCTGTTGGAGATAGTGCCCTCAGAGTCAATTATTGGATCACAGGCACGTGATTGCAATGATTGAGGGAGGACCTATCCCGGTAGGGCAGTCTTACTCGAGATGATAGTATGCTATCTGGTTTATCTTTATCATCGTGTACTGCTTTAGGTGACCTGACATGTCGCTATTACACGTTGATAGAGGCCCTAGGATTCTTGCTTGACTACCAGCAGTATGATGGCGATCATATACATGGGAGCTGGTAGTCTATAAGAACATCCTTAAAAGGTCCCTAGTCGTGGGAGTTTCGAGACAGGGCATCGATTCTCCAGAGTAGACTAGTGTATACAGTCGAGACCCCGACGAGGGGCGGTGACCGGTCTCATAAGCCACTGGTGTCAGTTGGTTCACCTAAGATTTATACAGGTGCTCATTGGGTTATGAGTACACCGGACAGGACTCGCCGGGAACATGCTAGTTGGTCTTATACCTGACGTCAGATAGCAGTTCCCTGGTGACATGTGTACAGGTTAGTTCATCGACCTGGGGATCGTCATTTGTCTCGTGTGAGTTCCCACTGTACTTTGATTACTACCCAACCATGGCTCAAAGGAGTTGCAAACAGGTTTTAGTTGGGTACAGTCCCGAGCCACATGGAGGCAGTGAGCGGATCTTCAGGGGTTCGTCTCTCCCGGTATTGGAGGTGAGGTCGCGCTGTGTCTAGGAGAGCCATTACACGAAGCCCTCGGCCGAGGCAGGAGATTTACTTGTAGGTATTCCATTAGTATCTCAGGGTGTTCTGGGCTACACTCCGACACGACTTGTACCGCTTTTGGGGGTCTGACTTTCACCAACCCCCTAGACCCGACATGCGATGCTCATAGACGAACGGACCGGACTGTACGGATATTGTCACTGACAGGCTCAGTAGGGTGTCAGGATGAGTTCGCTCATCGACGTCCCTTTTGGTCAAAAGCTGGTGGCCCGTCACGTATTGGCTAATACCTCTGACGTGCTAGTGGTTAAATCCACAGCCATAGTATTGACGAGTCTTTAGAGTCCACCACACTTTCAGTTACTCAAGTTTTCGGGCGAAACGCTGTAGAGGCCGTATGGAGATATGGCAGGGTCCGATCAGATACGTGCGGTATTGCACGGATGAGGATCGGACGGTTTGTACTAGTAGCCGTATGGATATATGGCAGGGTTTGATCTGATACGTGCGGTATTGTACGGATCAGGATCGAACGGATTTTACTAGTCGGCTTTGGCTTAAGCCGGTCCTAGTTTAGTACAGTGTAGATTTTGTCTCATTGCATTTGTATCCGGTCGGAATACAGATGCGGGTGTGTATGCACAGTATCGGGGTTTTCCTGTAACTTATTACGGGACCAGTTTTCTGGAGTTGCCAGTTTGCATTCCGTTCCGGCCGGTTTTCCTTTGTTCCTTCCCGGCCGGACTTTTCCGATGGAGAGGGTAATTTGCAGTTTTGAAAATTACATTTGTGGAGGGGGTTTATGCATTATGAGGCATTATGATGGTTTAAGCATCTTTTCTTTTTCCTTCATAATGGTTAGCATTTATTGTGATTGGATTTGAAAAGGATAAGATTAGAAATGAGATGAGTGTTGATGTGAAACTTGCTTTTGATGTGGTCACCTCTTTGATCTCCTACACTCACCTCCCTTGTTGAAACCCACCCTTTTCTTGTGTGGCTGGCCACTTGAGGGAAGTGGAGGGGATTCATTTTGTAGAGTGATATCTTCATCTCATTTCATTTTTCCTTTGCTAGAAAAATGATTCCACACATCTCTCCATAGTTCATTCTTTGATTCCTCCATCATGGCAACTACTTACCCCAAATGAGACAAGCATCATCTACACTACATTCTACAGCAAATCTTGGGCACATCGACTTGCCAGCTTCGTGCCCGATTTGCCTCGGTATTGAGGTGGGAGCCCGTAAAAGATGCAGACGATGTGGTGCCCTTCCGGTAAGGAGGCGACGACCGGAGTTTCCGCGGGAGATCGGGACGATGACGAGAAGACCGGAGGACTCGGATCACTCGGTATATCTCTCACCCTTTCTCTTGATTGCTAGTATCGGTTAATGGTTACGATCCGGGTATATTGTCCGCGGTAGCGCCAGTTTCCAAGTAAGGAAAATTTTTGATTCCGCATTTTGGCCTCGGATAGATGGCCGGGGCGCTGCCGTGGCGCAACATGGTATCAGAGCCACGCCATTAACCCTGCCTAGCTTGTTCTAATGCGTTTTACTTATCCGATCGACCAAAATCCCAAAAACTACATTTTCGTTCACATCTGTTTTCTGTTGAAAATTTTTGGTGTCTAAAAATTTTTCAGGTTGTATAAAACTAATGTACTGGAAATTATAAGACTACTGTAAAAATTCGACGCACTCAGTCAATGGATGAAGCGCGGAACCGTGGCCAAACCCCCCCTTGGGCCGCGGTTCCGCCGCACTTTGCTTTCCTCACTGTGTCCAATTTTTACAGTGGGCTTGTGGCCTGATTTTGGGGGGTTTTGGGATATTAAATTTGGGCCCATATTTTCTGTGACTGCTACAGTATTGCTTGGGGGCCCACTTGTTAATTGTTTGATCGATCGGATATTTTAAACACATTATTTTACAGTATTTACATTATATCTGCGACCGTGAATATCACTTGATCGGTAAATCCTGTCTAACTGCTATAGCCCGGTTAGACGGATTTGCGAACGTGACTTTCACGTTGATGTTCTATGTTTATGCTGTGTTGTTGCGGATCGGTCGTGGGGGATAGCCTGGATGCAATGTTAGTACAGTTTTGTTGTATTATGTACATTTGATATTGCGGGGCGAGCGTCCGACATGTGGACTGCCGTCACTGCCTGTTTGTATTATTCTTTTGGGGCACGACCTGGTTGCGGTCGATGTACCCGGTGTATGTATATTTTACTTTCTGTACTAGGACTACCCCGCGGAGGGGTGCACGGATAGCCGGGTTCTAGAGGGCAACGGGCCCGCATCTCATGGCATTGAGACGGAGGGGGCTTCACTCTAGGATTGGTGGGCTATTCGCCGCACTCATAGGGGGTACAGGTTGACCCAGGAGGGGTGCCCAAGTTACCGGATTCCATGAAGTGCTGGGTGGTCCATTCACGGTGCTTAAGGGGGCTGCCTCGCTTCAGGTTTTGGCGGGTGACTTGCCGCGCCCGTAGGGGTCTAGGATTTCATTGCACAGGCTATCCATACGACCAGGGGAACGTCGGGTTTCAGCAGCGGCTCTGTGAAACCCAGGGGTTCCAGATATCTGTATTGCTCTGTGATGCTGTACATTTCTGTGATGTTGCATTTTATCACGCCTTGAGCGAAAATTATATATTGGTATATATATTAGTAGATGTTGTATATGTTTTGCATCCGCGCTAGTCCAGTCCCCACTCTGTCGTTAGTTAAGTAACCTAACGGGTGATGACGGGACCCAGTGGCGAATGCGGATGGCATATACGTACATCAGTATATTTTCGTTCTTTGTGGTGTGATCAATTGATGGGACTGCGTTGATTCGGATCAATGCAAGATAAACAAACCTATTCTGATGTTGTTGGAACATTTTTCAAAAGCAGTTACTGCAAGGACGTTCACTTTTATTTTGCATCGTGGTATTCATTTGGAATATCCTGCTCCTCAGTCGACGAGGCAAGGGCCGAGATCCCTTCACCGGGAGTGACCCCTTGGACAGAAGTTTGCGTCAGGGCATTAACTTCACTATAGCCAATTACTTTTGCTTTGCATCGTGGTATTCAGTTGGAATATCCTGCACCTCATTCTACGGGGAAAGAGCCGAGACCCCTTCACCAGGAGTGACCTCTTTAGCAAAGGTTTTCGTCACTATATTTTTATAAAAAGTTATCATGTTCCTTCAACGATATCAAGTTCATTACGGTAAAAGATTTTTCGCCAAAAACCATCCGTAGCCCTCCGTCATTTCAGATTAGTATTACTTAGTATTCGTGCTACGTATGTCGTGCATTGCCGAGGCGTAGTGTTCGGTAGCTGTGTAATATTTTTCTGTCGCTTGGATAAGTGGATTGGTTAGGACAGTCGTACGGTTATGTTGGCTTTGTCAAGGACTCATACGGGTGGGTTAACGCAATCAAGATAATGACGGGTTGAACTTGACTAGGACTCTTTGAAATGTTGGCATTGTCAAGGTCACTTAGGTCCTAGGGGTAAAAATCACATCGGGAGTTTCAAAAGAACTGAAACTTGTCAGGCATGCGCATACCTTCTGGAGTGTGGTGACTTGAGTGGATTCCGTCAAGTTATCATGCGATGATAGTTGGATCCCGATTCCCACTGATGAGTTAGTTTACTCCTCGGGTGACCCCGACTAATTCTTCTTTCAGGTTTGGAGGAGAATTTGAGGTACAGTGGGAGGTTTCCAGATTAGATAAAGTGATAACCATTCTGATCTAGGTTAGAGTGCACGCTGAGTGTTTCTTTTCTCTCTCTCTTTGGCCGCGACCATTGACCCGACCCTAGACTATGACTCAGTGACCAAGTTGACCGAACCTACTTAACACTGGCTTTTGGATTGTCAGAGTTGCAGACCTCATTGCCACTCCTACTTTTACCCTTTTCTCCGGGACACCCCGTATTACTACGAACGTCCACTTCCATTGGACAAAACCATCGTATGGTTAGATACGAACTCGAAGGAATTCGAGGATGGTTTCTGGTTCTGGAGAAAACGGATAGGATTATTCAGTTGTCTTTTCTTTTCACCCTCTCTCAGGTTGCGAGTACTCCTTGGTTTAGGAGTAGAACACCTATTGTGCAAATTGGATAGTCTTCTTCCAAACCTTAGGCTGGTGCCGAACGGTAGGGAATGAAGAAAACCAATTAGCATAACGATGGTGTGCAGAAGGTATTAAGTTAAGACAAAGTAAGGGATTAGTAAGAGGGCAAAGTAAATTGCGACTGCTATTCACGACCGAACCAAGTATTTCTTCGCCAATCCTAAATCACCTTTGTATTTCTCCAGGACACTCCGTATCACTACGAAGATCCACAGTTTATTTGGATACTCCATCGTATGGTTATATACGAACTCGAAAGGAACTTGTTCCAGTTCGGGGATGGATTCTGGTTCTGGAGAAATAGGAATAAGGTTTATTCGGTTGTCTTTTATCTTCACCTTCTCTCGCTTTGCGAGTGCTCCTAGGATTAGGACAGTACACCTTTTATGCTTATTGGATAGTCTTCTTCCAAACCATAGGCTGGTGCCGAACGGTAGGGAAGGAAGAAAACCATTTGGCCTAAAGGGGTGTGCAGACGGTAATGACTAAAGACATATAAAGGGATTTGGACAGATGGCAAAGAGATATACGGTTACAGTTGTGAATCTGGATAATGGAAGAGGCATTACTAAGAATACCGGAATACCCCACCGAAACATTTCAATGTTTCAGTTTCACTGTGTATTGTTAAAAGAAAACTGATTTCCCGATTAGATACTTACTCCAGGGTATGTATTTACCAGGTATGATTCTCACATCTGTATGGTTTTACAGATGATGAGTGGGAGTAAGTTATTGGGAATAGGGTGATCATCCTCATTATATCGGGATTCGTTGTAATCGGTGATATTTGAGGAGATCATCTGGGCTGTTTGCCGGTCGGCAAATATTTGGTTTTGAATATCCGCTGTTGTGCACCAATTTCATATTGATATATCTGTACATCTATTTTCATAGAGTGAGATATACCTTTTGATATTATGTCGGTGACATTTACCTATATCAGTGGATGGTTAGGTAAGGAGCATTAAACAGCGGTGTAATTCTTCTTAACCATAAGTACAGTTTTCAACCTACGACGCACAGTGAAAGAGTTGTTAGACTCTGCGGACTTATACAGAGTATTGTATGTTGTCCAGTGTCCATTAGGACAGAGGGGTTGGTCCTCATACTATATTCTGTTTACTTTTAACTTCTCTAGTTCTTAGACATGTGTTTCGTAGAAACACAGGGTCTAAGTTTTGAGGAGTTATAGGTATTTGAATAGAGTAGAGAACCAGGTGTAGCAAGTATCGGGATTCTTCAAAGTGATCGAAGATGTAGATACTTGTGTATGGTGTTCAGTTGATAGTAATGATTAAGAGAACTAGCTTCTCTTTCAGGTAACTCATAATTGGAAACATTCCTAAGTTGAGTAACGCTGATCGGCCTCCTTCCATTTAGTTGACATGCACTGGAGACAGCTGCATGATTTGAATCTGGTTCAATTAAATCAGTGCCTCTGTTTCTATATTGGATATAGAACAGTTCATATCTTGACATTGTTAAGGTACGGGGAGTTGTCCGGCTTATGCTTAAAACCAGACACTGGACAACTCAAGGCACGTTTCTGTAATGGCTGTTTGTGGGTTGACCCAGGCTATGACGAGGGTTGATTTTCTACCATCTGGAAGATCAATAGTGATATTGTTCTTGACTCGCCACAGTTTTAATAAAAATGGATTTTTTTTCAGAAAACGGTAGTGGGAGTATGGTAGAACTGGAAGTAATTCCAGAACCACAAACGATTACTGAAGATTTGATAAGGAACCTAAAGATTCAATCTGGATTGACATTCCATTAGCCACTCCGCAGATATGGTGGGTAACCTCAGGCACTCGAGAGGTACTTCGGTATGCTCAAGGACGGTGGCAGGGAGGTTCTTGTTTACCCAGACTTACCATTGCTGTTGTTCCAGACTGTGAGACCCGGCAGGAGGATGAGTATAGCGTCGTTCTAAATTAGCTTTAGAAGTGCACGTCTATATGACTCTGCCAGAGGGTTGTCGTAGTCAGTGGGAGCAGCGGAAGCATTGGTGGACAGGTGGCTTATGTCTATTTATAGACTAAAGCAGATATAGCGGAGATAGATCATCTATTTCTGACATGACAGTCATAGGTTTGACGTCATCAAAATAGGGGATGGATCTGTTGAGAAGGTAGTAGGGTGTGATATTCTGGTATTTGGATGACATACACATAGTAGGAAAAGAAACTCCTATACTACGATCGGTTATACTTTGGTCGTCATACAGTGTTTTCTCCACATGGGACTTGGACATAATATCTGACATACTGGTTACTAGATCTATGGTTTTAGATCTAGATTTGGGTGGTTTCCCAATCAGGGTACTTTGACAACATTCTAAGAGTATTTAGAATGGACGACTCCTGGCACGGTAGTGTACCTACAGGTGATGGAGTCACCCTCTCTAAAGGTGTCTTACAGACTAAAGGGGAGAGGGATGTGCATGATTGGCATATCACTTGCTTAGGCAATTGAGTCAATCATGAGATGTCAAGTACCACACCAGATGTTGTTCTTGCACTAGATACAATAAGTTGACATTGATCCAATCCTAGAGAAACAGTCGGATGCAGTTTTAGAACATAAGTGGATGTTCTAGGGATATGATAACGACAGCCTCATTTAGGAGACAGTTATCATTCCAGGCTTCCAAGGTGACATGGACGACAAGGAGGTTTTCAGAGTTATAGTTTTCCTTCTGACGAGGGGCAGTATTTTGGACAGGTGGTCCAAGGCAATACTGAGGGAGGCATGGCGCTGGGTACTGATTAAGTTCAGTTATCGATACAGTCTAAGAAGTTTGGATTTGGAGTTCATTTATGAGCTAGGTCCCATCAGATATCCAGACATACTCTAAGACAGGTATTGCTCATTTCGGGAGATGGCTTTCTCCGCGAACTTGAGATATAGAGAGACATAGAAAGAAACATCACAGCAGATCCACTCACTGAGGCTTTTCCTCGAACGCAATAGTTTCGCAAACGAGCTTTGTGAGACTGACTAGTAGAGGAGTTGGGTGTTCGGTATCACACGGGCTGTGAGTATGCGGCATCGCAATAATTAGCCTTGAGTGCAAGTGGGAGATTGTTGGAGATAGTGCCCTCAGAGTCAATTATTGGATCACAGGCACGTGATTGCAATGATTGAGGGAGGACCTATCCCGGTAGGACAGTCTTACTCGAGATGATAGTATGCTATCTGGTTTATCTTTATCATCGTGTACTGCTTTAGGTGACCTGACATGTCGCTATTACACGTTGATAAAGGCCCTAGGATTCTTTCTTGACTACCAGCAGTATGATGGCGATCATATACATGGGAGCTGGTAGTCTATAAGCACATCATTAAAAGGTCCCTAGTCGTGGGAGTTTCGAGACAGGGCATCGATTCTCTAGAGTAGACTAGTGTATACAGTCGAGACCCCGACGAGGGGCGGTGGCCGGTCTCATAAGCCACTGGTGTCAGTTGGTTCACCTAAGATGTATACAGGTGCTCATTGGGTTATGAGTACACCGGACAGGACTCGCCAGGAACATGCTAGTTGGTCTTATACCTGACGTCAGATAGCAGTTCCCTGGTGACATGTGTACAGGTTAGTTCATTGACCTGGGGATCGTCATTTGTCTCGTGTGAGTTCCCACTGTACTTTGATTACTACCCAACCATGGCTCAAAGGATTCGTGCGAACAGGTTTTAGTTGGGTACAGTCCCGAGCCACATGGAGGCAGTGAGCGGATCTTCAGGGGTTCGTCTCTCCCGGTATTGGGGGTGAGGTCGCGCTGTGTCTAGGAGAGCCATTACACGAAGCCCTCGGCCGAGGCAGGAGATTTACTGGTAGGTATTCCAGTAGTATCTCAGGGTGTTCTGGGCTACACTCCGACACGACTTGTACCGCTTTTGGGGGTCTGACTTTCACCAACCCCCTAGGCCCGACATGCGATGCTCATAGACGAACGGACCGGACTGTACGGATATTGTCACTGACAGGCTCAGTAGGGTGTCAGGATGAGTTCGCTCATCGACGTCCCTTTTGGTCAATAGCTGGTGGCCCGTCACGTATTGGCTAATACCTCTGACGTGCTAGTGGTTAAATCCACAGCCATAGTATTTACGAGTCTTTAGAGTCCACCACACTTTCAGTTACTCAAGCTTTCGGGCGAAACGCTGTAGAGGCCGTATGGAGATATGGCAGGGTCCGATCAGATACGTGCGGTATTGCACGGATCAGGATCGGACGGTTTGTACTAGTAGCCGTATGGATATACGGCAGGGTTTGATCTGATACGTGCGGTATTGCACGGATTAGGATCGAACGGATTTTACTACCCGTCTTTGGCTTAAGCCGGTCCTAGTTTAGTACAGTGTAGATTTTGTCTCATTGCATTTGTATCCGGTCGGAATACAGATGCGGGTGTGTATGCACAGTATCGGGGTTTTCCTGTAACTTATTACGGGACCAGTTTTCTGGAGTTGCCAGTTTGCATTCCGTTCCGGCCGGTTTTCCTTTGTTCCTTCCCGGCCGGACTTTTCCGATGGAGGGGGTAATTTGCAGTTTTGCAAATTACATTTGTGGAGGGGGTTTCATGCATTATGAGGCATTATGATGGTTTAAGCATCTTTTCTTTTTCCTTCATAATGGTTAGCATTTATTGTGATTGGATTTGAAAAGGATTAGATTAGAAATGAGATGAGTGTTGATGTGAAACTTGCTTTTGATGTGGTCACCTCTTTGATCTCCTTCACTCACCTCCCTTGTTGAAACCCACCCTTTTCTTGTGTGGCCGGCCACTTGAGGGAAGAGGAGGGGATTCTTTTTGTAGAGTGATATCTTCATCTCATTTCATTTTTCCTTTGCTAGAAAAATGATTCCACACATCTCTCCATAGTTCATTCTTTGATTCCTCCATCATGGCAACTACTTACCCCAAATGAGACAAGCATCATCTACACTACAATCTACAGCAAATCTTGGGCACGTCGACTTGCCAGCTTCGTGCCTGAGTTGTCTCGGTATTGAGGTGGGAGCCCGTAAAAGATGCAGACGATGTGGTGCCCTTCCGGTAAGGAGGCGACGACCGGAGTTTCCGCGGGAGATCGGGACGATGACGAGAAGACCGGAGGACTCGGATCACTCGGTATATCTCTCACCCTTTCTCTTGATTGCTAGTATCGGTTAATGGTTACGATCCGGGTATATTGTCCGCGGTAGCGCCAGTTTCCAGGTAAGGAAAATTTTTGATTCCGCATTTTGGCCTCGGATAGACGGCCGGGGCGCTGCCGTGGCGCAACACCTCCCGCTTCTCGAATCGGGTATATAATTTGAACGGATAAATCTCATGGTGACTGCTGAAATATCATATCAAGGGAAACCGGGTTTTTCAAATAATGCATAATTTCATGAACTACCACGGTTCCCAAATCCAGAAAATATCATGAAAAATCCATATCTCAATACGAAAATTCATGAATAAAGTATACGCAACATAAACTGTAATGTAAGCGTATAAAGGAAAAGCCGCTAATTAACAGCAACCAGTTAATA
Organism: Agapanthus africanus; assembly: GCA_030015575.1. Lineage (NCBI taxonomy): Eukaryota > Viridiplantae > Streptophyta > Magnoliopsida > Asparagales > Amaryllidaceae > Agapanthus > Agapanthus africanus. The sequence continues at coordinate 211,330,386 of JASDDO010000006.1, forward strand.
TAAATATCATACGGTTCCTAATATCTCAAATTCTTAAATAATACATCGATAAGGGTAAATACGTAGGTATAACGAGATATATGTGAACACATGAAGATATAGCAGAAAATATAGGTATCTACCTATTTGTAATGATGTGATATACCTACCAGGTATAAGTAAAATATGAAATGCAAGGTACACCTGTAGTTATGTCCTTAGGTGTATATGTACCTATCACTAATGGTACGATTCCCTATAGGTATACAGGTAACTATATGTCATATGCGATAAGAAATATGAATCAATGTCACAATGTCCTTAACCAAGCAATATAACATCTATAAGTGGATTGTGTGTGACATGGTAATTATTGACGGTGTGTGTAGCAGACAAACAGTGCTCGTGCAACATAAATCGTCAATAATTTGTGCAGTGTCCTACTACTACTAGTCCAGGCACACTACATCTAATTAATAGGGTAAATGCGCAATTCTAAACATGACATAGAATATGCGACAAGTTAAAATCTCTAGTCCAGACGCATAACGCCATGCGGGCGATTCCCCTGTAGATGTTAAATTTACTCACCAACACTCCAATCGAGGTGAATCCTACCACCTGTTTCCCCTTGTGGCAGTGTCCGTAGTCCCCGCATGCGAACCTGCAACATTAAAACAACAAGCAAATATATATATTAATAACAGCTACAAGACACGAACAAACAAACAAGACCAACAGAACCCAAACCACTGCAGACACCTACCCTAAAAAACCCAAACCCTAACTCTAAAGAGGAGTCGTCGTCGCCGGCCTTGGCCGGTGGCCTGGGGTCCATCTCTCAGGTGGTGCTCCAGGATCACAGGTACATCACTACAATCTTGTTTAATTTTCCAGTAAACTTCCTGGGTCACAGTAGATTCTAGATGCCACAAACCGACACTAAAATACGATATTTCGCACAAAAACCTAACTTTAACTAATCTAAACTGAACTAACAAGCAAAGCTATACTAAAAACACATAAAGAATAGTAAAAGAACATTACATAAACCAAAGAAGCCAAAGTTCCAAGCTTTGCATGCTCCAAGGCAAGCAAGAGAGAAAACATGAAGAAAAATGGAATTTTTGTGAACTTTTGATGATTTTTGATAGATTTGTGAAGGATTTGTGAGGAAAAGAGATGGAGAAAAGGCTAAGGCAGTAGAGAGAGAGAGGGAGAGCTCGGCCAAAAGGAAGAGGGGAGGGAATGGGTTAGGGTTTCCTTGCAATTTCCTAACAATTAATGCATTAAATGTATTCACATTACACATACACACATGCATGCATCTCTCTTTTCTTTTCTTTTCTTTTACTCTTAAATCCTTGTCCACATAATAATCTAGATATTATGTGGTTTAGGTTTACACAAGAATAATTGAAGAAAAGATCGCTTAAAGAGAAATTCCCAAAATGTGAATACCGCATTAAAATAACATTTAAATTGGGAAAAATTCAAATTGGACAAAAACCTCCCAAATACCCCTAAAGTTCGCGCACAAGCTTTATTTTAGCTAAAAAAAAGTGCCGGTAAGTTTCTACGGAAGTTTGATCGAAATCGGGTTAAAACGGAAAATACAGACAATTTTGCCCTAAAACGGGAAAATTCTTAAAACGATTTCCAAAACGTTACAGAGGCACTGATTTGGAAGCAGGCCGATCATCGTTACTCAACTTAGGAATGCATCCAGATATGAGTAAACTAAAAGAGAAACAAGTTTCTCAAAAACCATTACTATCAGCAGAATACCATATACAAGTATCTACATCTTCGATTACCTTAAAGAATCCTGATACTTGCAACTCCTGGTTCTCTGCTTTATTCTTATACATGTAACTTCTTAAAACTTAGACCTTGTATTTCTACGAAACACCTGTCTAAAAACTAAAGAAATCATAAGTAAACAGATTATAGTACGAGTACCAACCCCTCTGTCCTAATGGACACTGGTCAACATACAATACTCTGTATAAGTCCCCTGAGTCTAATAACTCAATCCCTGTGTGTCGTAGGTTGAAAATTGTACTTATGGTTAAGAAGAATTACACCGCTGTTCAATGCTCCTTACCCAACCATCCGCTGATATAGGTAAATGTCATGGACATAATTTCAAAAGGTTATATCTCACTTTATAAAAATAAACAAACAGATATATCAATTTGAAATTGGTGCATAACAACGGATATTCAAAACCAAATATTTGCCGTCCGGCAAACAACCCAGGCGATTTCCTCAAATATCACCAATTACAACGAATCCCGATATATTGAGGATGATCACCTAATTTCCAATAACTTACTCCCACTCATCATCTGTAAAACCATACAGATGTGAGAATCAGATCTGGTAAATACATACCCTGAAGCAAGGGCTAATTGGGAAATCAGTTTTCTTTTAACAATACACAGTGAAACTGAAACATATAAATATTTCGAAGGGGTATTCAGATATTCCTAGTAATGCCTCTTCCATTATCAGATTCACAACTGTAACCGTATATTTCTTTGCCATCTCTCCAAATCCCTTTATATGTCTTTAGTCATTACCTTCTGTATACCCCTTCAGGCTAAATGGTTTTCTTCCTTCCCTACCGTTCGGCACCAGCCTATGGTTTGAATGAAGACTATCCAATAAGCGTAATAGGTGTACTGTCCTAATCCTAGGAGCACTCGCAACCCGAGAGAAGCTAAAGATAAAAGACAACTGAATAAAACCTTATTCCTATTTCTCCTGAACTAGAATCCATCCCCGAACTGGAACAAGTCCCTTCAAGTTCGTATATAACCATATGATGGAGTATCCAATAAACTGTGGATCTTCATAGTGATAGGAGTGTTCTGGAGAAATACAAAGGTGAAGTAGGAGCGGCGATGAAATACTTGGTTTGGTCGTGAATGATAGCAGTTGCAGTTTACTTTGCCCTCTTTCTAATCCCTTTATTTGTCTTAACTTATTACCTTCTTTACACCGTCATTAGGCTAATTAGTTTTCTTCATTCCCCACCGTTCGGCACCAACCTATGGTTTGGAAGAAGACTATCCAATTAGCGTAATAGGTGTACTGTCCTAATCCAAGGAGCACTCGCAACTTGAGAGAAGGTAAAAGGAAAAGACAACTGAATAGTCCTATTCGTTTTCTCCAGAACTGGAAACCATCCTCGAATCTGGAACAAGTTCCTTTGAGTTCGTATATATCCATACGATGTTTTTATCCAATGGAAGTGGATGAGGTGTTCTGGAGAAAAGGGTAAAAGAAGGAGTGGCAATGAGGTATGCAACTTTGACAATCCAAAAGCCAGTGTTTTAAGAAGGTTCGGTTAACTTGGTCACTGAGTCATAGTCAAGGGTCGGGCCATGGTCGCTACCAAAGAGAGAGAGAAAAGAAACACTCTGCGTGCACTCTAACCAAGATCATAATAGTTATCAATTTATCTAATCAGGAAACCTCCCACTGTATCCTCAAATTCTCCTCCAAACCTGAAAGAAGAATTAGTCGGGATCACCCGAGGAGTAAACCAACTCATCAGTAGGAATCAGGATCCAACTATCATCGCATGATAACGTGATGGAATCCACTCTTGTTATCACACTCCAGAAGGTATGCGCATATCTGGCAAGTTTCAGTTTCTTTAGAAACACCAGATGTGATTTTTACCCCATGCTCTTATGACCTTGACGAAGGTCAACAAATCATTAGTCACATGTCAAGTTATACCCATCATTGTCCAGGTTAATTTGAACCCACCCGTATAAGCCCTTGACGAAGGCCAACAAGGCAATACGACTGTCCCAAACCAACGCATCTATCTATATAGTAGAAAGGCAACAAGCATCTGCCATTCACTATGCCTTGACGAAGGTCAACAAACATAGCATGAATACTAAGTGCTACCCGTCTGAAATGACGGAGGGCTACGAATGGTTTTTGGCGAAAAACCTTTAACGTAATGAACTTGATATCGTTGAAGGAACCGGATAGCTTTTTATATAAATATAGTGACGAAAACCTTTGCTAAAGAGGTCACTCCCGGTGAAGGGATCTCGGCTCTTTCCCCATAGAATGAGGTGTAGGACATTCCAACTAAATACCACGATGCAAAGAAAAAAGTAATCGCTATAGTGAAGTTATTACCCTGACGCAAACATCTGTCCAAGGGGACACTCCCGGTGAAGGGATCTCGGCCCTTGCCGCGTCGACTGAGGTGTTGGATATTCATAACCGAATACCACTGTGCAAAACAAAAGAGAACATCCTTGCAATAACAGCTTTTGAAAAATGTTCCAACAACATCAAACAGGTTTGTTTAGCTTGCATTGATCCGAATCAATGCAGTCCCATCAATTAATCACACCACAAAAGAACGAAAATATGATGTACGTATATGCCATCCGCATTCGCCACTGTGTCCCATCATCACCCGTTAGGTTATGATGTACGTATATGCCATCCGCATTCGCCACTGTATCTCGTCATCACCCGTTAGGTTACTTAACTAACGACAGAGCGGGGACTGGACTAGCGCGGGTGTAAAACATATACAACATCTAATAGTATATATATATATATATCAATATATAATAATCGCTCATGGCATGTTAAAATGCAACATCACAGAAATGTAATAAGCATCACAGAACAATACAGATAATCTGGGATCCCCGGGTTTCATAGAGACGCTAGTGAAACCCGACGTTCCCGTGGTCGTGTGGATAGCCTGTGAAATGAAATCCAAGACCCCTACGGGCGTGGTAGGTTACCCGCCAAAACCTGAAACGATGCAGCCCCCTTCAACAAAGTGAATGGACCACCCAGCACTTCACGGAATCCGGTAACTTGAGCACCCCTCCTTGGGTCAACCTATACCCCCTACGAGTGCGGCGAATAGCCCGCCAATTCTAGAGTAAAGCCTGCTAGTGTATATGCCCTAGAGGCCATTACTGTATCATACTACTTTGTATATTACTTAATGAAAGCTTGGGATATTCACCTTGTATAGACAATCTTGCTCAAAATGGTAGTATGCTACTTGGTTTGTTTCTACTTTAACGTGTACATGTGTTTCTTTTAGTACATCACCTATACACATTAGTGAAGCCCTTAGGATCTTTGCTTGATTACCAGCGTTGTGATGGCAGTCACACTCGTGGGGGCTGGGTAATCCATAAGCACATCCTTATGCAGCTCTCTAGTCGTAGGACTATCGAGACAGGGCATCGATACTCCGGAGTAGACTAGCGTATGCGCTTCTCATCCGAGCATGGGAGACAGTCTGTCCCACAGCCATCAGTACGTCGTACTTGAGATAGTATGCGGGTGCTCGTTAGGTTACGAGTACACAGGACAGGACTCGTCGGGAACTGTTGGTTGGTACTATACCTATCGTCAGTTATCAGTTCCCAGGTGACATGAGTACAGCTTAGTCCGCTGACTTGACACTGTCACTTCGCCTCGAGTGTGATCCCACTGTACTTTGATTACTACCCTACCACGGCTCAAAGGAGTCGAGGAAACAGGTAGTAGTTGGGTGCAGTCCCGAAGCAATTGGAGGCAGTGACGGTTAGACAGGATTCGTCTCTCCCGGTATTGGGGGTTGATATCGCGCTGTGTCTAGGAGAGCCATTACACAAAGTCCCTGGCCAGGGCAAGAGAGATATACTGGTTGGTTTCCAGTGTAATCTCAGGGTGTTCTGGGCTACACTCCAACACGACTTGTACCGCTATTAGGGGACTGACGTTTACCGCCCCCTGGGCCCGCCATACGATATTCTCAGACGAACAGACCGGACTGTACGGAGATTTTCACATTCAGGCTCAGTTGGAGTTCAGATGGGTTTCACCTCGTCCGTCTTCTTATCGGCATCTACCTGGGGGCCGTTACGCACAGCTAGTGCCGCTTGCGGTCTGTGGTTAAACCCACTGCCAGTGTAGTGTCGAGTCTTTAGAGTCCCACACAGAGAGCTATTCGCCTTTAGGCAAAAGAGTAGAGGTCGCATGGTTTTGCGACAAGGTACGGTCACATCCGTGCACTTGTGCACGTTTAGTGTCCGGGCAGTGATCACTAGCGGGCTTTGGTTTAAGCCAGATCCTAGTGTGCGTTTTGAGATTGGTTTTATCTCATTTGTATTCGTGTTCCTCGGAACGCGGATGCGGGTGTGTATGCACAGTTGACAGAGAGACAGAGGCAGAGGATTCTCATTAGGGTTGTTGACTGCTGACTTTTGCTAAACCCTAATGAGAATAAGAAATATGATTAATGATAATATTAATTAAGTATTATTGTGTCATGGTTGGGATGAAGGGTTGACTTTGTTGACTTGTTGACTTTGTGGACCGGTTGACTAGGTTGGACTAGTTGACCATCATCATTGCAATGGCTATCATTTCATGGCAAAGACTTTTGCTTGCTTGTTATTCTTCACAAAATGAGTGCTTGAAATGATATTGCCATTTTGACTTGAACCATCACTTAATACTCAATTACTATTATGAGTTATGATTATTTTGGATTATGAGAGCAAGGGTGAGAAAAGTCTTTCTCATTCTTTCATTTACTTTCTCTCTCATGAAAGCTCTCTCATCCTCAAGCTCTCCCTCTTCCTCTTGCTCTCTCTCTAGTTCAAGGCAAAAACCTCTCATGTGTTGAAAATCATTTTCCTTGGAGATAAAAACCCAAAACACTTCTCTACTCATCCTAGTACACAAAGTCTAGCAAGCCAAGTGTTCTAGTTTCCTCTTGTATGAGGTTGAAGCCAAAGGTAGAAGCTTTCAGGTGGATCCATCTTCGGCACAAAGAGACGACGAGGAGAGAACCTTCCGACCAACACAAGAAGACCAAGAGAAGGAGTTCAAGTTAAGGTATAACCCCTAACCGAGTAGGTAAAACTCTAAGTTAGGTTGTTAGATAGTTGTTTAACAAAGATCCGTATTTTGAGTCCATGTTACCACCAAAAGAAAAATCTTTTTTCATCATTTCCGCAAGCCCGTAAGAACCGGGAGAGGTAACGTGGACTTACAGTGGTATCAGAGCATAGTTAAACACTATCTAACAAGTTAGCAAAGTAACTAGAAGTTCGATCGAAGAAAAAGTCACGAAACATGCCCGTAATTTCAAGTTTCTGCTGATTCCGTTTTCTGTTCAAAAAATAATTAATCTTACACTAAAAGTCGGCTCAGGCTTTTTAAAACCCACACAAGAAAATTGGTCCACCGACTCGGTCAAAGCGCCGCGGAAACGTGGCAGGAGCATGCTCCCGCCGCGGATCCGCGGCCGAGTTGACTCGGTCGTGGCGCAATTTTCCTGCAGTGTTTTTCTGGGGCTGTTTTGGGATTTTTGGAATATGTTTTTTCTGCCCAGATTTTACAGAAAGAAAAATTTGTTTTTGGGGTTTAAAAATCCGTATTTTGATCGAACTTCTAAAGACTTAAGCTAACGGGTTATATCTGTGATGTGATATATGTATTGAACGTCTGCTAATCGCTATACGTCGATTAGTGGGGGTTATACATATCTGTGATCTGTAATATTGATGGTATGTGTATATGAATTCATTGGATTGTCGCGGATGAATAGCCGGGGGTTGTGAGATGAGAGTTTTCTTTTTCTTTCAATTCATGTAATTTGTAATTGTTATAATATTATTTATATGGCCGCACAACCGGGATGGGGTTGTATCGGTCATTGTATAATTTCTTTTACTAATTTTGCTCCTAGGATAGACCCAAGGTGGGGTGCATAAACTATCGGGTACCTCGAAGTTCCGAGTTGCCTACTCACGGAGTTGAGGGTGGTTGCTTCGCTTCGGGTACTTGGCGGGTAGTTTGCCGCACCCGTAGGGGTCTAGGGTGGGGTCTTGGCTATTCATCGCGACCGTGTAATCCGCTCTTTGTTACAGGCTCGTACGGATTGCGGATTCCTAGTATATCCAATGTGCTCATCTGTGATCTGGAATGGCTATCATTGCATGTGACGAATGTGTATATCTATATATGATATCTATTTAGGCGTTGCTTATGTTTTGCATCCGCGCTAGTCCAACCGTCGCTCGGTCATTAGTTAAGTAACCTAACGGGTAATGACGGGGCCCCGTGGCGAATGCGGATGGCATAAGCGTACGTCATATTTTCGTTGTTTTCTGCAATTGTAGGATTAAATGATGGGACAATTTAAAATTAATGCAAGAAAATAAACCAAGTAAAAGTCGTTGGAACAATTTCAAAAAACCACTCGGTTTCTCTTCAAAAATAACTTTTAAACGCGGAGCTTAAGCCACTCCTTTTAAAAGCTATCAAAGTTCCTTCGATTATATCAAGTTTACTACGTTCACGGTTTCACCAAAACCGTTCGTAGCCCTCCGTCGTTTCATATGAATATTCAACAGTATTCAAGCTGTGTTTGTTGGCCTTAGTCAAGGCACAGTGTTTGGTAGCTGGTGGATATTCATATGTTGCATAGATAGATGCGTTGGTTTGGGATAGTCGTATTACTTTATTAGCCATAGTCAAGGGTATAAACGGTTGGGTTCAAATCAACCTGGACAACGACGGGTAGAACTTGACATGTGAGTTATGATTTGTTGGCCTTAGTCAAGGTCATAAGAGCATGGGAAAAAAATCCACATCGGGAGTTTCAAAAGAAACTGAAACATGCTAGCGCTGCATACCATTTGGAGTGTGATGATTCTGGTAGGATTCCTTCAGTTTTGTCACGCGATGATATTTGGATCCCGATCCTACTGTGAGTATATGCCACTCCTCGGGAACTTTCTCACTTAACGATCAATGCTATAAACCAAGTAGGTGTCTAGAAAGGTGTTAGCGGGGCTACGCCCACAGGGAAAGGAGGTTATTTAATTAAGGAACTTCGCGAAAGCGTTGGAAAACCTCCCTCGAAGTACCGACACTAGCCTGGCTGAACGGTTAAGCAAGTATTGTACGGTGAGATTGATCCTGACTAATTCTTCCTTTTTGGTTTAAGGAGGGATTCGAGAGACAGTGGGAGCTATCCTGTTTAGATAAATTAAAAACCAATATAAACTTGCAAGAGCATCATGCTGAGTGTTTTCTTCTCTCTCTCTTAATTGCAGCGACCCAGTGACCATACATAGGTTACATCTAGATAATAAAATGACTGAACCTGACTGTTATGATTGGCAAAGGTCTGTCCAGATGTCCATTACCCATGACAAGCTGGGACACCTCTTAACTAATCAAACCCCTGCCTTCTCAGGACCAGTTTCCCCTGTCACGGACATTGTCATCCGTATGACATCGGAAAAAGACTGTGCGAAAGCCAAGTGCCTCGTGTTAGCCTCAGTTGATGGTGCAAACCAGAGGCAGCACGAGAAGATGGACTCGGTTTCTATCATCCTCCATAACAAAGATTTATATGGAGAGCAATCTCGTATCGCAAGATATGAGACCTCGAACGAATTTCTTCAAGAGAGGTTGGCTGCCGGGTCATCTGTAGGGAGCAACGTCCTTACAGATGTAGGGTGTTTTTCGTCACCCCAGTGAGATGGGAATACGCGAGCGCTTGTCAGGCGTACTACAAATTCCCCCTGCCTAGGGTAGGCCGGGGTTTAATGATTGTGGGGATCCGAATCTCCAGCAGCCGCGGACTAAGCTGCCGTTAATTACCCATCGCCTTTGGGGTGAGGGAACCTCCGATTAACGGGTTAAACTGGTCATGCGAACTCAATGTGCAGTGTGCGTGTGTTTTGAAAGGGGGTTTTGGATATATCGGGAGCCACGCAGAGTTTTTACGGGGGTCCCGCTACCCGGATAGCGGGCTGGGGGTCAGAGGGCTAGCAGCCCCCTTGCGGGGTTCGGGGCAGCGCCCCGGCCCGAAAATTTTTTTGAGGGGGAGAGTGTGGCGGAGTATGTGTGTGTATAAATTTGTATACATATGTATATATGTATGTATGTACACAAAAGAGAGGGAAAAGGCATCCAAGGGATGCGCAGGTGCGCAAGCGCGCGCGCCACGTGTCGGCACGCGGGCGACTTGCGCACTTGCGCACTTGCGCAAGCGCGCGCCACGTGTCGGCACGCGGGCGCCTTGCGCACTTGCGCAGGTGCGCAAGCGCGCACGCCACGTGTCGGCACGCGGGCGACTTGCGCACTTGCGCAGTTGCGCAAGCGCGCGCGCCACGTGTCGGCACGCGGGCGACTTGCGCACTTGCGCAAGCGCGCGCACCACGTGTCGGCACGCGGGTGACTTGCGCACTTGCATAGGCGCGCGCGCCACGTGTCGGCACGCGGGCGCCTTGCGCAGGTGCGCAAGCGCGCACGCCACGTGTCGGCACGCGGGCGCCTTGCGCACTTGCGCAAGCGTGCAGGTGAGGCACAACAGGCTTTTAGCCTAAAAAAATTTCTCAGAAGAGAAATCAGAGAGGAGTTGGACTCCTGAATGTGTTTTTCTTCTTTTTTTTGGGGGGGGGGTTAGTGAAAGATGTTCTTCTTCTTCCTCATGTTGCTTGCTGGATCTTGAAGATCAAGAGATGTGAAATCTCAAAATCCCTCCTTTTTAAGATCTGATGACAGATCCAAGTTCCTCTATGTGGGTTTTGTGGTGGAAAACTATTTAGTTTTGAAAAAGGAAGAGTAAAACTCTTGATTTAATTCAAAAGAAAGAAGAAGCTTTTGGAACCTTGAAGAAGAAGGAAAGAGCTCAGCTCTAGAAATTTCTTTTTTTGGAGAGAGAAAATTGTTGGGATATTTCATTATCCTTGCCTTTATAGGCTATACATTTTACACATAGCCCCTTGGGCTTCACAAAATGGCATTTTGCCTATCCCATGGCTCATGTGCCATTTCTTTTTGCACATAAGCCATGGGCTTTACAAAAATTTGGCTTTATGCCTATTTTTCTTACATTTATCCATAAAATAAAATAAAAGAAAATGCAACAAAATTATTTATTACAAAAAATTTTATCTTGGCATGGGGGGAGGCCGGCCGCTTCATGTTCGGGCTCGACCCGGGCATGGGCCCACTTGGCTTGGGGTTGACTTGGATTTTGACTTGGTCAACCGGGGTGTAAATTTTTACCCCAACAAATTGCCCCCCATCAATAAATGCACACCACATATGTGGGTCGTGTGCATGAAATTGATGGATCTTCTTTCACGTGGAGGCGACTTGATTTGGTTCCCACTTTTTGGGAAGCTGGCACTGCCCTTTTTACGACATGGACGGTCGTTGCTTGTCATGTCTCCGAGACGGAGTGTCCGTGATAGACGTTTTCCCTAGCCCGGAGTTATCTGGTTCCCGCTTTGTAGGAATCCTGCGCTGCCCTTTTTGCGACTTGGACGGTCGGTGCTGCCCTTTTAGCGACGTGGACGGTCGGTTCTGCCCTTTTTGCGACTTGGACGGTCGGTGCTGCCCTTTTAGCGACGTGGACGGTCGGTGCTGCCCTTTTAGCGACGTGGACGGTCGGTTCTGCCCTTTTTGCGACTTGGACCGTCGGTTCTGCCATTTTAGCGACTTGGACGGTCGGTTCTGCCCTTTTTGCGACATGGACGGTCGGTGCTGCCATTTTTGCGACTTGGACGGTCGGTGCTGCCATTTTCGCGACTTGGACGGTCGATGCTGCCCTTTTAGCGACGTGGACGGTCGGTTCTGCCCTTTTAGCGACGTGGACGGTCGATGCTGCCCTTTTTGCGACTTGGACGGTCGATGCTGCCCTTTTAGCGACGTGGACGGTCGGTTCTGCCCTTTTAGCGACTTGGACGGTCGGTACTGCCCTTTTTGCGACTTGGACGGTCGATGCTGCCCTTTTAGCGACGTGGACAGTCGGTTCTGCCCTTTTAGCGACTTGGACGGTCGGTTCTGCCATTTTAGCGACTTGGACGGTCGGTTCTGCCCTTTTTGCGACATGGACGGTCGGTGCTGCCATTTTCGCGACTTGGACGGTCGGTGCTGCCATTTTCGCGACTTGGACGGTCGATGCTGCCCTTTTAGCGACGTGGACGGTCGGTTCTGCCCTTTTAGAGACTTGGACGGTCGGTGCTTGATTTGACTTGCTCTGCTTCTTGCAGTGTCAGGGGTAGACTTGACTTGCTCCGCTTCTTGCGGTGTCGAGATTGGATTCTGACTTGCTCCGCTTTCTGCGGTGTCGGAGTAGAAGTTGACTTGCTGATTTTGATTTGGGTTGACATCAGCATCGCTATACTGGAATATGGTACCAGGAGCGAATCATCATCTGTCATGGAGAGGATTTTGGGATTTTGGTTTTTGTTTGGCATCTGCATTGCTGCACTGGAATAATGCCAGGAGCAACTCATCATTTGCCCCGAGAGGATTTGGGAGAAATTGGGATTGTTTTACGCCCGTGGATTGTATACGGTTTTGCAGGATGTATGATCCAGACCGTAGGGCCGAAAAAAATTTTGGGACTTTGTCGGCGTCTGCATCGCTGCACTGGAATATGGTACCAGGAGCGACTCATCATTCGCCGTTGGGGTATAGGATTTAGAATTTATTTGGCGTCTGCATCGCTGCACTGGAATATGGTACCAGGAGCGACTCATCATTCGCCATTTGGGGGTTGGGGAGCGATGGCTTAGGAGACAGGTTTAGATCCCTATCGCCTAAGGCTTTTCAATTTTATGGGCCGTGAGGGTCCCATAAAAGCATTTTCTCCCTACGAGTCGTAAGGATCCCGCAGGCGTATTTTCTCCTTAGGAGTCGTGAGGACTCCTAAGTGTATTTTTCCTTTATAAGTCGTAAGGATCCCACAAAGGTTTGTTCTCCTCATATATCGTGAGGACACATGAGTGGGTCTTATCAATGGAGCATCATTCCCAAAGCGGAGACCGGCCGCGTAACTGGTGATTACGGTGGGGCATGGGTTTGATGAGAATTATTTGAGCCCATGGACTGTATACGATGGTCAATTTGGGGACCCACCGTAGGGCCGGGAGAATTTTGAGAAATTGGATTTTGGTTGGCGTCTGCATCGCCGCACTGGAATATGGTACCAGGAGCGACTCATCATTCGCCGTTTGGGGACTTGGAATTTGGATCTTGTTTGGCATCAGTATTGCTGCACTGGAATAATACCAGGAGCAACTCATCATTTGCCTCGGGAGGACTTGGGATTTGGGTTTTTGGTCGGCATCAGCACCGCTAACACTGAAGCGAAATGCCAGGAGCGGATCATCATTTGCCGTTTCCCGTTGGGGAACGATGGCTTAGGAGATAGGTTTGGGTCCCTACCACCTAAGGCTTTTCAATTTTATGGGCCGTGAGGGTCCCATAAAGCATTTTCTCCCTACGAGTCGTAAGGATCCCGCAGGTGTATTTTCTCCTTAGGAATCGTGAGGATTCCTAAGTGTGTTGCTCCTTTGTGAGTCGTAAGGATCTCACGCAGGGGTTTTCTCCTCACAAGGTCGAGAGGACTTTGCGAGTGTATTTCATCTCTTTTCACAAGTTTGCGCCCTTTCGGGTTTTCGCAGACTCGCCGGTAGTCCTGCTGTTTTTACTCACGGAGCCCTTTCGGGTTTTCATCCGTGCCCGTTTTGCTTGTGGACATACCGTTTATTTTTATTTTTTTTATTTCTTTTATTTTTTATTTATTTTTTTTTCTTCTCTTTTTTTTTTACCGCTGGTGGGACTTTTAAAAGTAGTCTCACCGGCAGGATTTGGGAGAGATAGGGGTCATTTACGCCCGTGGATTGTATACGGTTTTGCAGGATATATGATCCAGACCGTAGGGCTGATGTGCTCAATTCGCCAGCGACTTGGAGCATTCATGTGTAGTATTTCTTAAGATATCGTCCATTGATGGGTGGCATGGGCCTTTCTCCCTCGGCACTTATTAGTTGGTAGGATCCTCCGTCGAACACTTTCTCGATGACGTATGGTCCTTCCCAGTTCGGCTCGAATTTTCCCTTGGCATGTCGATTTGGGATGATCGGTCTTTTGAGGACCAGCACCAATTCACCTTTCTTGAAAGCGCGGAGACGGGTTATCTTGTCATAGACCCGTGACATTTGGGCTCGGTACAGCTCCAGATTTTGCTGCACCGCGAGCCTCTTTTCTTCGAGGGCATCGAGTTCTTCAAGTCGAAGGAGCACGTTTTCCTCTTCTGTCAACTCATGCTGAACGGCCATTCTTAAGCTTGGAACTTCGACTTCGAGGGGGAGGACCGCCTCCACTCCGAAGAGCAATGAGTATGGAGTGGACTGAGTTGGAGTACGGTGCGTGGTACGATATGCCCACAATGCCTCGTGAAGCTTGAGATTCCAGTCTCTCTTGTTGGCTGAAGCATTTTTCCTCAGGAGCTTGCATAGAGTCTTATTGAAGGCTTCGGCTAGCCCATTGGCTCTTGGATTATAGATGGAGGAATACCTCCAGTCTATCTTGTGCTGAGTAGCGAATCTTGAGACATTGAAGCTCTTGAAAGAAGGCCCGTTGTCAGAAATGATTCTTCTTGGTGTACCGAAGCGGTATAGAATATTATGCTGGAAGAATGTCAGAATATCCTTTGTCTTGACTTCTTTTAGCGGGACAGCTTCAGCCCACCTGGAGAAGTAGTCTGTCGCGGCCAGTATGAACCGGTGGCCTTTAGATGACGGAGGATCAATTGGGCCAACAATGTCGGTGCCCCAAACTTCGAAGGGCCACGACGCCACTGTAGGATGCAATGGGTTGGGATGCTTGTGAATAAAATCACCGTGAATTTGGCAGATATAACATTTCTTTGCATGCTCTCCGCAATCCCGTATCATGGTGGGCCAGTAATACCCAAGCCGTTTAATTTGAAGTCGCATCTTGGGGCCAGATTGGTGAGCACCGCAAACTCCCGAGTGGACATCTTTCATGACCTTTTGTGCTTCGGCCGACGACAGACACCTGAGCCAGAGTTGGTCATATGACCTGCGGTATAACGTGTCATTTACAAACACGTATCGGAGAGCTCTTTTCTTCAGCTGAATCCTCGCAGATTTCTCTTCGGGCAGCTTGTCGTATCGGAGGTACTCTATGAAGGGTTCTCTCCAATCGGGCTCGTCTTGGATGATCGAAGCTTCTTCCGCAGGACTGCTCTTCTGTTCCGCACTTTCCTCTTCTCGTAGAGAGACTGGGGGTAGAATTTGCCGGCTCCTGACTGTGATCAAAATTTCGTCCATGTCAGGATCTGCTAGCTCCTTGGCCAAGCGAGCGAGTACATCAGCCTTTCCGTTCAACGCTCTAGGGACCCTCGTTAGTTCAATATGAGTGAACCGTTTCATGAGTTCCACCACTCGGCCTCTGTACCGAGCTAACTCGGGTTTGTATATCTTATAGTCGCCGCTTACTTGGTTGACGACGAGCTGGGAGTCACCGTAAACTCGTAGCCGACGGATTTCCATTTCTATGGCGAGCTCCAAACCAGATATTAGAGCTTCATACTCAGCTTCATTATTTGTCCAAGGCTCCGTGAGAGCAAAAGAACGCCGTAGGGTTCCTATTGATGGCGTAATGAACACCAATCCTATCCCTGCTTTTATCTCCGGGACGCTTGATTTACTGGAGGTCCTTATTGACGAGGCTCCATCGAAGTAGAGCTCCCAACATGGCTCATCTTCCTCGAGGTGCAGCACTTGTTCGTCGGGTAACTCACAATTTAGCGGCGATCCTTCTGGTATGGGATGAGCAGCGAGAAAGTCTGCAAGAGCTTGCCCTTTTACTGCTTTCTGGGGAGTGTAAACTATGTCAAACTCAAGTAGCATGACAGCCCATCTTACCATTCTGCCGGCTAGGCTTGCTTTGGTCATCAAGTGTTTAAGCGGGTCGACCTTGGAGATCAGCATAACCCGATGAGCGAGCAAATAGTGCCTCAGCTTCTTCACAGCAAATATTAGAGCCAGGCATTGCTTTTCGATTGTGGAGTAGTTGTGTTCCGCCCCGACTAGAGTTCGACTGAGGTAGTAGAGGGCATTTTCCTTTCCTTCCTCGTTATTCTGGGCAAGGAGCGTACCGAGTGACTCGTCCAGCGCGGCAGTGTAGAGAATCAGCGGTTTATTTGGAATGGGAGCGGCCAGCACTGGAGGGTGCAACAAGTATTGTTTAATGCTTTCGAACGCTGCTTGACATTCGGCATCCCAGATAAAAGGAGCTCCTTTCTTCATGAGCTTTGAGAAGGGCCTACATCTCCCCGATAAATTTGAGATAAACCTCCGTATATAAGCAAGCTTGCCCTGAAAAGATCTTAGCTGCGTCAGACTCTTCGGAGGGGGCATCTCCATGATGGCCTTTATCTTTGATGGGTCAACTTCGATCCCTCGATGTCGGACTATGAAGCCCAGGAATTTTCCCGATGACACGCCAAAAGCGCACTTCAGAGGATTCATCTTCAGATCGTATTCCCTCAGTCTGGTGAGAACGGTCCTGAGATCTTGGATATGATCGGCCTTGGCTTTAGTCTTGACGACCAGATCATCAACATAGCATTCAACGACTTTATGGATTAGGTCATCAAAGATATTAGTCATCGCCCTTTGATATGTAGCACCTGCCTTCTTCAGTCCGAATGGCATTACCTTGTAGCAATATATTCCGATCGGGGTTCGAAATGCTGTGTGCTTCTCATCCTCAGGCGACATCTTGATCTGATTATATCCAGACGAGCCATCCATAAAGGTGAACAGTTCGTAATTTGAGGTGTCATCGACCATCATTTCCATGACCGGTAGCGGGAAGTCGTCTTTAGGACATGCCTTATTGAGGTCCCTGAAATCGACACAAACTCGGATCTGCCCATTTTTCTTCTTCACTGGGACTATGCATGCGATCCAGTCTGCATATTTCTCTTCCCTGATGAAGCCGGCATCGATGAGCTTCTTTGTTTCCTCGATGACCTTTTCTTCCAACTCCCTTCTCATTCTTCGAGGAGCTTGTTTGACTGGCCTAGCATCAGGAGATATAGCCAGCTTATGCACGGCTACCTTAGGGGAAAGGCCAGGCATTTCTTTGTACGTCCACGCGAGCAGTCGACGAACTCACGCAGCAGGGCAATTATCTGCTCTTTCATTTCCTCTGACAAGAGTGAGCTGATGTAGGTCGGCCTTGGATTATCGGGCGTTCCTAATTCAATCTCGGTTAGCTCATCAAAGGTTGCTTGTCCGCCATCTTCGAGCTCTTGAGGAGCTTCTTCTGGCTCGGCTATCTCGTCATCATCATTTGATCTCTCGCTGGTCTAACCAACATGGATCATGTAGCATGCTTTGGAATCAGGTTGAATGTAGCCTATGCCCCGTCTATCTGGAATCCGTCCATCGATGAGTGCTCGGACCTGGGGCGGATACCATAGCCCTTCGTAAAACTTTGCTTCGGACTCCGTTTGATATAACTGGCATCCGCACTTCTTAAAGTATTCCCGCATCTCGGGCGCATAGTATCTGGGATTGAGGACGGCTCTTATGCCTCTCTCATAGGGAAGGCACGCGACAGAAAGGTCGTCCGGGTGCACAACGGGGTTTGACCCATAAAACAAGATGGCCTTCTGTCCACTTTTCCTCCCGGGAACGTAGAAAGTTTTCAGCTGGTCCACGGTGGAGATTGATAATGCATCGAGCTCTTTGCACATTTGCTCTGGTACCCTTGTAACGGCTAGGGACCCTTCTGCAACTTCGAAGGTCTCTCGTAGTTTCGCTTGTTGCGTGGGGGTCCAATCTGCACCGCTGTTGCACGACAGGTCCTCCTCCTCTGACTCTTCAGTGTCACTACCAAGATGAGGGCGGACTTTGCTGCTAGATGGGCCTTCAGTAACAGATTCGTCCGTATCGCTGCCGAAATGAGGGCGAGTTTTGCGGAAGGACGGGCTTCCGGCGTCGGACCCATAAGAGTCGCTGCCGAAATGCGGGCGCACTTGGGTATTTTTGCTTTTGAAAGTGATAGCCGGCACAGATTTGCTTTTGAGTCTTGGGGCCGTTCTATCCTCGGTCAGTTGTGGCTTGGCATTTTGGTGGTTCGTAAAGTACCGAGAATCTTCATATCGGACTTCATGCACACCGAACGGCTGGATGTCTCCGTCAATGCGTCTTTCTTCGCCATTTTTAGTGTACTTCATGCATTGATGGAGAGTTGACGGAATGATGCCGTAATCGTGGAGCCACGGCCGCCCCAAGAGAATCTTATAAGACGTGTCGGCGTCGATCACGTATATCTTAGCTTCAGTTTGCAGATCCCCAAATTTGATTGGCAGAGCTATAGACCCCAGAACTTGCTGGCAATTTTGGTTGAAGCCTTGAATGACAATCCTTTCCCTTGACAGGTGTCGGACGTCCATTGACAAACTCTTCAGAGTTCGCAAGTTCATGATGTTCACTGAGGACCCCGGATCAATCAATATGCGATTAATTCGATCTCCGTCGCTGTACCCGGTCACGTAAAGCGGCCGATTATGCTCAGCCGTTCCCAGTAGCAGGTCTTCATCCTTAAATGTGACTGCGGCGGCATACAAAGCATGCTGGGCTTCTTTCATGTTAATTTCCGCAAAGCGAGCCTGATACCGCTCGGGATTTTGCAGAGCGTGGATGAGAACATCTCTAAGCTCCTTAGATAGGACCAAGGCGTCGTAGATGCTCAGGAGAGACGGAAGCTTCCGGAGATGCGCCAAGACATTATAGTCCACCGAGGAAGGACTTATGTTTTCATCAGCCGGTTCTCTGCCATCTTCTTCATTAGCGACTTGTTTTTCCTTCCCTTTTGGGGCGTTGCTCTGATTTTGCGGTAGAGCCCTGCCGCTTCTGAGCTGGATTTGATTGGCCTTTGTGGTGAGCTCCTCGTCCTCTTCCGGAAAACAGAGATCATCCTCGGAGTCGCTGCCAAGATGGATGGCGTAGCAGGTCACTACTGGGATCTCTTCATTGGAGTCTTCTTCTAACTCCTCCAGAATTTCAGCCGCTTGTAAAGGGAAGAACTCCTTCAATTGAATCAATGTTCTTTCCTTTTGTTCATATTCTTTGAGGGAGTCGATATTTTTTTTGAATGGTCGATCTCCCTGCAGACTCTTTTTCGCGCCGAGCTGCACTTTTCTTCTTCTTGAGCTTCTTGGATTTTGAGCCTGATGGAACCGCCTTGGCAGCTGGACTGGTAGGCTTCTTCTGTCCTTCCCATTCCATCCTGGGTTCTTTCCGAAGTAGCTTTATCATCTTCTTCGTCTTATTAGATATGTGCGTACTCCACGGAGGCCACGATGAGTCAGTTTCGTTTATCAGGGCAGCAGGTTCAGCTGTCTGCTCCCAGAAGGCTTCAACTTCTGTCTGTATAAAGTTGGCGGTTGCAACTTGATTGTTCACCAACACGCTTTTGGACAGCTCGATCTCTCCAGCCTTGTACTGCTTCTCGACCCAGCCCTTGAAGATATAGCAATCCTCGATCGCATGGCTCACTACTCGGTGGTACGGGCAATACAGGGGATTGTCGGTCATTTTTGCTTCTTGGGGTCTTTTCGACTCCGGCAATTGTAGGCCGTTGTTCAAGGCATCTTTAAATATCTTGCGGACCTTGTCCCTTCTGAAAGAGTAAACCTTGTTCTTTTTCTCCTCTAGGGAAGGCCCATCTCCTCCCAGCAATGGCTTTCGAGACCGGTTGGTTTTGGATTCGCCCGCCCTTCGCTTTTCTTCATTGTCGGAGGCATTGAAGACATTGGTACTAGCTGGAACTCCCGCTTCTACGGTTGTCGTCCCGCTTGCTTTTCCAGGTTTTGTCTCTCTGAGAGTCTGGCGGGGACTCTTGCTTCGAGCGTTCTAGCATTTGGACTTTCTTAGTTAGCTCCTGAAATGTCTTGAGGCCCGCCGTACACAAGAATGGGACCATCCAATTGCTGAGGTTCCCAATGAGAAGGCTGACGGACTGGTCCTGCTCCAGTGGCGGTTCGCACTTGACTGTGAGATTGCGCCATCGGGCGATAAAGTCGGTGTTGCTTTCATTCTTCCCCGGCTTGGTCCTCACAAGATCGGCTATGGAGATTTGATCACTGACGCTCATGAACCTTTGCCGGAACAGAGACTCCATTTGGGCAAAGGTAATGACGGACCCGTCCAGTATACTCGCATACCAGTCGAAAGCGACACCGGTCAGGCTATTGACAAACTGACGAAGAAGGAGAGCATCGTTGCCCCCTGTATTTCCGCACGATGCTTTGAAGTGGGCGAAGTGCTGGTTTGCATTCCCCGTTCCATCAAATCTTCCGAACTTAGGAATGACGTAACCGCTTGGGAACTCAATCAGATCGTACTGCGCGGGATATGGCCGCCCACTACTGCCGATTTCTTTCTGAGCTTCAGCTTCGGCCACCAATGTTTTAACCTTGCTGGTGACCAAATCCATTATCCGATCCTGTGTTAGTGGGATAGTGCTATCTGGGGCCAAGGCGTCCCCAGAAGCGGAGTGTAGCTGGCTTTCATTCGGCTCGACCAGTCTTGGTCCCAAAGGAACAGGCATTGGCTGCCTCGGATTGTCATCACCAGGCTGATTAGTAGCGGCTTGTGCTTGACTAGGAGGCGCTCGAGCAATTTGAGCCGTAAGCTGCATCACCACGTTCGTTAAGTCGTCAATCTTTGAATAGAGCTTGGCCATCTCTTTTTCTTTGCTCCTGAGCTGTTTTCGATGTTCTTGAAGCAGCTCTTGCTCCGCAGTCCTAGGGCGGAAAGTCGGCTCTTCCTCGCTGTCCGAGCTTGACTCTACATGGACCGAGGGGTCTATCTGCCTATCATCCTCATCGAGAGGGTTTTCTTCATCCAGCAGGGGCGGCTGTTCTTGGGTGGCGGCAACCACATTCAGGCTACATTGGGCTTGGGATGTGGTGGCCCCATCCTTGCTTTTGCTGCGAAGGTTGTCGCTGGGGCGCCCGCCCGCCATATAAACCGTATGGATGATATATCCGACCGTCTTTCTATCATTGGCGGCTGATTTCACGGATCGCTGTCTTGACCCCTTTGCTTCGGTAGCCGGTAGTCGATTGAAGACGGCTGGCCTAACCAGGTTCTTGAATGGTGCTGGCGCTTCTTTTCTGGGTTTTCCCCGCTGCTTTCGCGCGGCACAGAGTGCTTGATAGACTCTTGAAGAGACAGTGTCATACTTTTTCTGTTGGGGCCGGGACACGTCTCTTTGTGGCACTGTTAGGACCGCTGTCTTCTTGATTTTGGCGGTCATGGCGTTTTTCTGAACCCACTTCAGAGGCTCGAAGGAATTGCTGATTCTTACGTCCGACTCAGCCGTCGTCGCGGGGCAACCTTGCACTTGGAACTTCACACGATTCCATTTGGCCGAAGCCTTGTCCCTCTTGTTGGCTCGATACCTGAGCCGCTTCTACCTTAACTTTTCTGTTCTAAGCACCTGGCAGACTTCGGCTTTTTGGGAAGACGCCGCAGACCGGTTGATGGAGGGCCTTGGAGATACGCCCGATTGTGCATTTGTTAGAGTCATCGCCTGAGCTCGTCCGCAACTTTTAATGTTGCCCTTCACATCGGAAGTCTTGCCCCCAGCCAGAGCACCAGGGACTCGTTCAGACACCATCTTAAGTTTCGGTTGTGGTGCCTTGGCGATCACGACATTCGGCCTCTTACCCCTTGAGACCGGCTTGGCCACCTGTTCCGCTGGGATCTCTGCCAGATGAGCGCTTCCGGCAGGGTAGATGATGACGGAGCCGAACTGGCGGGGCGGTTCCTCCCACTGTCGACTGAGGCTTGCGGGGAGAACCACACGAGCGTTGATCTTGACCACGTACGGAATCGGGGTCGCTTTGGAAGTTGAAATCGTCTTGAGAGACATCGTCATCGAAATTTGATTGCTGCATGAAAAGAAAACATCATTTCAGTATAGGCAATCGATATGTATATTGATTGAGTTCGCATGAACGTTTAACCCGAAATATGGGAGGAGAGATCGGTCCCACCGGGCGTGCCAGAATCTGTAGGGTGTTTTTCGTCACCCCAGTGAGATGGGAATACGCGAGCGCTTGTCAGGCGTACTACAAATTCCCCCTGCCTAGGGTAGGCCGGGGTTTAATGATTGTGGGGATCCGAATCTCCAGCAGCCGCGGACTAAGCTGCCGTTAATTACCCATCGCCTTTGGGGCGAGGGAACCTCCGATTAACGGGTTAAACTGGTCATGCGAACTCAATGTGCAGTGTGCGTGTGTTTTGAAAGGGGGTTTTGGATATATCGGGAGCCACGCAGAGTTTTTACGGGGGTCCCGCTACCCGGATAGCGGGCTGGGGGTCAAGGGGGCTAGCAGCCCCCTTGCGGGGTTCGGGGCAGCGCCCCGGCCCGAAAATTTTTTTGAGAGGGAGAGTGTGGCGGAGTATGCGCAGGTGCGCAAGCGCGCGCGCCACATGTCGGCACGCGGGCGACTTGCGCAAGCGCGCGCGCCACGTGTCGGCACGCGGGCGCCTTGCGCACTTGCGCAAGCGCGCGCGCCACGTGTCGGCACGCGGGCGACTTGCGCACGTGCGTAGGCGCGCGCGCCACGTGTCGGCACGCGGGCGCCTTGCGCAGGTGCGCAAGCGCGCACGCCACGTGTCGGCACGCGGGCGCCTTGCGCACTTGCGCAAGCGTGCAGGTGAGGCACAACAGGCTTTTAGCCTAAAAAAATTTCTCAGAAGAGAAATCAGAGAGTAGTTGGACTCCTGAATGTGTTTTTCTTCTTTTTTTTGGGGGGGGGGTTAGTGAAAGATGTTCTTCTTCTTCCTCCTGTTGCTTGCTGGATCTTGAAGATCAAGAGATGTGAAATCTCAAAATCCCTCCTTTTTAAGATCTGATGACAGATCCAAGTTCCCCTATGTGGGTTTTGTGGTGGAAAACTATTTAGTTTTGAAAAAGGAAGAGTAAAACTCTTGATTTAATTCAAAAGAAAGAAGAAGCTTTTGGAACCTTGAAGAAGAAGGAAAGAGCTCAGCTCTAGAAATTTCTTTTTTTGGAGAGAGAAAATTGTTGGGATATTTCATTATCCTTGCCTTTATAGGCTATACATTTTACACATAGCCCCTTGGGCTTCACAAAATGGCATTTTGCCTATCCCATGGCTCATGTGCCATTTCTTTTTGCACATAAGCCATGGGCTTTACAAAAATTTGGCTTTATGCCTATTTTTCTTACATTTATCCATAAAATAAAATAAAAGAAAATGCAACAAAATTATTTATTACAAAAAATTTTATCTTGGCATGGGGGGAGGCCGGCCGCTTCATGTTCGGGCTCGACCCGGGCATGGGCCCACTTGGCTTGGGGTTGACTTGGATTTTGACTTGGTCAACCGGGGTGTAAATTTTTACCCCAACAACAGAGACCAGCTATTTTGAGCTCACGGACCTGAAGACCACGTTGGAGAACGGATCAAATACTGACTTGATTCTACAGTCCCTGCCCTCTGCTTATACCCTGAAGGAAACCAGGGAAGAAGAAGGAAAGGGAAGGGCAAAAGTTTCAGGACTGGATGTAGTAAAAGTAGGACGTTCCTATTGTTACGGGAATGAACATTGGCAGAAGGATTGCAGGGCTAGCAAAGCCAGTAACCAGAATTCGAAGCATCTTGTGGCTTCGGCTTCGGGTGTGTTTGTAATAGAGAACTTTATGTCAGTTAACCCTACTTCCTGGGTATTGGATACCGGATCAGGATCTCACATCTGTAATTCATTACAGGCTCTGAAAAACCGTAGGGTTATCAGGAAAGGTGATATGACTCTCAGGGTTGCTAACGGAATAAGCATGGATGCTGAATCCGTAGGGGAATATCATCTTGGACTGACAACTGGGCAAATATTGGTTCTGCGTAACTGTTTGTATATACCAGGTGCGACTTGTAATATCATATCTGTATCCTTACTTTCTAAGGAAGGATACGATTTTACTTTTCTAAGCGATGTGGTCCACATCCACCTAAATCAAGTTATGATTGGGTCAGGTACATTAAATAACGGGATATACGTATTGAATCAAGCTCAGATTTTCAGTTTCCAGAACACACTTAAAAGAAAGTCTCCGATAACAAATCAGGCTTTCTTATGGCACTGTAGACTGGGTCACATTAATGAGACACGATTAACTAAGTTACATAAATAGGGATACTTGAATCCGTTCGAATATCAGTCTTATGCCACTTGTGAATCTTATCTCAAGGGAAAGATGACAAAGACTCCGTTCACTGGACACGGAGTAAGAGCAAGCGAGCTCTTGGGACTCATACACAGTGATGTGTGGGTCCAATGTCTACACATGCGCGAAGTGGTTATTCATACTTTATTACTTTCACAGATGATTTCTCTAGGTATGTACATGTCTTCTTAATGAAGCACAAATCCGAGGCCTTTGAGAAATTTCGGGAATACAAGAATGAAGTTGAAAAACAAACAGGCAAAAGTATAAATACACTGAGATCTGATCGAGGTGGTGAATACTTGAGTGCCGAGTTTCTGGACTACTTAAAAGAGAATGGAATTCTCTCTCAGCATACTCCTCCATACACACCACAACACAACGGTGTATCTGAAAGGCGGAATCGAACCCTATTGGATATGGTTCGTTCCATGATGAGTAAGGCTGAGTTACCACGATCTTTCTAGGGTTATGCACTAGAAACAGCGGCATATCTCTTGAACCAAGTTCCCACTAAGACAGTGCCTACCACACTATATCAAAAGTGGAGTGGGAAGAAACCCTGTCTTAAACCCTTTAAGACATGAGGATGTCCAGCTTTTGTCAAAAAGCTGCATGCGAACAAGCTCGAGGCACGCTCAGTACAGTGCAAGTTTGTGGGATACCCAAAGAACTCCAAGGGGTATGTTTTCTATTACGCAGAGGAGCAAAAAGTCTTTGTTTCTCGTCATGCCCGCTTCTTGGAAACTGAGTTTTTAGAAAATCAGATAAGTGGGAGCGCAATAGAACTGGAAGAAATTCCAGAACCACAAGCTATTACTGAAACCTTAGTAGAACCAGAAGGTTCAGGGGAACCGGACATTCCTGCGCCGCTCCGCAGGAGTAGTAGGCAGTCTCATCCACCCGAGAGATACTATGGTTTTCTCATAGACGGGGATAGAGAGGATTACGTCATTGATTATGATGAGCCTACTAGCTTCCAGGAAGCCATTCAGAGCGGTGACTCGGTAAAATGGCTAGATGCAATGCGGACCGAAATGGAGTCCATGTACACCAACAAAGTTTGGACTTTGGATTTTGCTCCAGAAGGGGTAAAACCAGTAGGCTGCAAGTGGATCTTCAGAAAGAAGATTGGTGTAGATGGGCTGGTCGAAACCTATAAAGCTAGGCTTGTTGCAAAGGGTTTTCGTCAAAGGCCTGGTTTGGACTATGACGAGACCTTTTCTCCGGTAGCTTTGCTCAAATCCATTCGGATCCTTCTTGCCATTGCTGGCTTCCACGATTATGAAATCTGGCAGATGGACATAAAGACGGCTTTCCTAAATGGAAATTTGGAAGAGTGCGTCTATATGGATCATCCAGAGGGATTCAATTAGAGTGGGAGCAGCGGTAAAGTGTGCAAGTTGCTCAAGTCCATCTATGGACTGCAGCAGGCATCGCGGAGTTGGAACATCTGCTTTGATGATACTGTCAAAGAATTTGACTTTATCAAAAACCCAGATGAACCATGCATTTACAGTAAGATTGTAGGGAGAAATGTGGTATTCCTCGTCTTGTACGTCGATGACATTCTCCTAATAGGAAATGATATTCCTATGCTACAGTCAGTCATAGGATTCTTGTCACAGAGGTTCTCCATGAAGGACCTGGGCGATGCCAACTACATTCTGGGGATCCAGATCTATCGTGATAGATCTAAACGGATGTTGGGACTTTCACAGTCTGGGTACATTGACACCATACTGAAACGATTCAGTATGGAAGATTCCAAGCACGGTAATATACCGTCTTGTCACGGAATCACCCTCTCCAAAGAGATGTCTCTCAAGACTGATTTGGAAAGGGCTCGCATGTCATCAATACCCTACGCATCTGCGGTAGGCTCTATTATGTATGCGATGTTGTGTACCAGACCAGATGTAGCATACGCATTGAGCGTTGTAAGCCGGTATCAGTCGGACCCATGGGAGAAGCACTGGATAGCGGTAAAGAAAATTCTCAAGTACCTGAGAAGAACTAAGGAGATGTTCTTGGTGTATGGCGGAAAAGTCCTCCAGATCGAGGCCTTTGCTGACTCCAGCTTCCAGAGTGACAAGGATGACTCCAAGTCCATGTCGGGTTATGTCTTTACCCTCAATGGAGGGGCGGTTTGCTGGAAGAGCTCCAAGCAGGAAACCGTTGCTGACTCAACTATGGAAGCGGAGTACATAGCTGCTTGCGATGCCACAAAGGAAGCTGTCTGGATGAAGAAGTTCCTCACGGAGCTTCAGGTGGTTCCTACCAGTGTTGATCGAATACCGTTGTATTATGACAACAACGACGCTATAGCTTTAGCGAAGGAACCCAGGTCCCATCAGAAGTCCAGGCACATTTTGAGACGGTATCACCTGATCAGGGAGATCGTAGATCGCCGGGAGATCGAGGTGAAGAGAGTAAATACGGAAGATAACACTGATGATCCACTCATGAAGGCCCTACCCCAGACTCAGTTCAAGCAGCTGATCGAGATGATAGGTCTTCGATACGCCAGTACATGGCCTTAGTGCAAGTAGGAGATTGTTAGTGTATATGCCCTAGAGGCCATTACTGTATCATACTAGTTTGTATATTACTTAATGGAAGCTTGGGATATTCACCTTGTATAGACAATCTTGCTCAAAATGGTAGTATGCTACTTGGTTTGTTTCTACTTTAATGTGTACATGTGTTTCTTTTAGTACATCACCTATACACATTAGTGGAGCCCTTAGGATCTTTGCTTGATTACCAGCGTTGTGATGGCAGTTGTTTCCCCCAATCAGAGCAAGGCTCTGTTGAATTTTGAAAATTCAAAAATTCGAAGCAACGCTTCGGTTTCCGTGTGCAGCGCGCAATTTGCCACGTGGCAGAAGCTGAATGGGCAGCGTAACGCCCGAAACAGTGCGTCCCATCAGAGCAAGGCTCTTCAGAAAAGTTAATTAAAGACTTAACTGCGCAAACGCACGGATGTGCGACACGTGTCTGCGCAAGCGCTTGGATGCCCGACACGTGTCTTCGCAGTTGCGCAGTCGCAGCTGCGCAAACGCACCGATGCGCGACACGTGTCTGCGCAAACGCATGGATGCGCGACACGTGTCTGCGCAGTTGCGCAGTCACAGCTGCGCAAACGCACCGATGCGCGACACGTGTCTGCGCAAACGCACAGATGCGTGACACGTGTCTGCGCAGTTGCGCAATCGCTACTGCGCGAGCGCTCAGTTGCGCGACACGTGTCTGCGCAGTTGCGCAATCGCAGCTGCGCAAACGCATGGATGCGCGACACGTGTCTGCGCAGTTGCGCAATCGCAACTGCGCAAGCGCTCGGATGCGCGACACGTGTCATTTGCTGTTGAGTTGCGCAGCAACTGAATGAAGATTTAGATAAATCTTTTCTGTTCTCCTGTAAAACAGGAACCCTTGGATCAAAGATCCAATGGTGGGAAAATTCCCAAAATTATTCAGGAAAGATTTTGTTAACAAATCCAACAAATTTGTGGGCACTATAAATAAGACCCCAAGCCTCATTCAAGAGGCATCGATCAGATAATCAGAGAGAGAGAATCAATCATCAAAAGAAAGCTCTTGAAAATTAATCAAGAACACAGAAGAAACAAAAAGAAGAAGGTAAAATTTCTGAAGAACAGAAAATAAATAGTGCCTTGCACTTAATATGAACCCTTGGTTCTAAAAAAAATAATAATAAATAGTGCCTTGCACTTAATATGAACCCTAGGTTCTATATGATCAGGAGAAAACAAGAACTTGTTTTTCCTTTGATCCAAATTCAAATCAAAAGTGCCATGCACTTGAATTCTTCAATCTGAAGATTTCTAGGGTTTCTGCAACCCTTTGTTTTGGGCCAGGCCCAAATTAAAACAATAAAAGGGCAAGGCCCTGTTTGGAAAAATTCCTGAGTTTCTGGAAACTCCTTATTTAAAAGGGCCTGGCCCAAATTGAATTGCAGAACAATAAAAGGGCAAGGCCCTGTTTGTAAAAATTTTTCTGAAACTCACTATTTAAAAGGGCAAGGCCCTGTTTGGAGAATTTCTGAGTTCTTGTAACTCATTAAAAGGGCCTGGCCCAAATCAGACTTGCAAAATAATGAAAGGGGCGGAGCCCTGTTTAGATCGATTCTTCTAATCGGGCAGAGCCTAAAAATAAAAAATTGGACTTAACCCAATCTTGGCTGTAAGTCCTTAAATTAAATGCCTCTCCTAAATCAATCTACATCCGGTTCGAGGGTACATCTCCGAACTCCTTTGACATCCGTCGTTGTAATTCCTCAACGACGTCAAAGAGGCGACGGGTCCCAACGACCACTCATCTAATATTGGACCGAAACGTCCCTAAACTAATATTGGACCGAAACGTCCCTAAACTAATATTGGACCGAAACGTCCCTAAACTAATATTGGACCGAAACGTCCCTAAACTAATATTGGACCGAAACGTCCCTAAACTAATATTGGACCGAAACGTCCCGAAACTAATATTGGACCGAAACGTCCCTAAACTAATATTGGACCGAAACGTCCTTAAACTAATAATGGACCACCACGTCTTTAAACCGGAACATAGACCACCACGTCCCTAAACTGGAATTGATACGGACCACCACGTCTCTAAACTGGAACATAGACCACCACGTCCCTAAACTGGCGATGGACCACTACGTCCTTAAACTGGCAATGGACCACCACGTCCCTAAACTGGCACAATAGGGCCCAAACGCTCTTTTGTTGGATCTAAACGGTCCCGTCTAAGTTGATCTTAACCCCAAATACGGTTAACGTGTCCTTAGATATTCAAATAAACGATAAAACTCCAAATCAACTTTGGTTTAAGGGTACATCTCTGAACTCCTCTGACGCCTGTCGTTGTAATCCCTCAACGACGTCAGAGAGGCGACGAGTCCCGACGGCCAGATAATTAAATCAGTCACTACGTTAAGTTGATCTTAGTCTAAAACAGGACTAATGTATCCTTAACGAATGTTTAAGTTGATCTTTGCCGCAACGCGACTAATGCATCCTTAAACTAAAAACAACAAACCCAAATCTCAGCAAATACGGATTTGGACTAATCCACGTCCTACGGGCGACGGCATCACTCAGTCTCCGTATACAATCCACGGGCAATCACAAACAAAACAAACACACACGACACGAAGTGAAATTCTGGAGAAGGAGAAAGTTGCTACCGCGACGCGGTAGCGTAATTAACTGCAGGGGCTTGCGCCTGCAGGGAAGAGCGTCCCCACAATCAAAAACCCCTCACCCTGAGGGGGAATCTGACGAAGTCTGCTACATCGGCCGCATCCGTCTACACCTCCGATACCAGGTGCCATAAATCAAACTGGCATCTTCGGAGAGGTGGACGGATCAAACCAAATGGCATCTGCCCCGAACCTCAGGCAACGGACGCGAAGTCCGGGCCGCCGTTCGGAGGGGAACAGCAGTCACACTCGTGGGGGCTGGGTAATCCACAAGCACATCCTTATGCAGGTCCCTAGTCATAGGACTATCGAGACGGGGCATCGATACTCCGGAGTAGACTAGCGTATGCGCTTCTCATCCCAGCATGGGAGACAGTCTGTCCCACAGCCGTCAGTACGTCGTACTTGAGATAGTATGCGGGTGCTCGTTAGGTTATGAGTACACTGGAAAGGACTCGTCGGGAACTGTTAGTTGGTACCATACCTATCGTCAGTTATCAGTTCCCAGGTGACATGAGTACAGCTTAGTCCACTGACTTGACACTGTCACTTCTCCTCGAGTGTGTTCCCACTGTACTTTGATTACTACCCAACCACGGCTCAAAGGAGTCGTGCAAACAGGTAGTAGTGGGTGCAGTCCCAAAGCACTTGGAGGCAGTGACGGTTAGACAGGATTCGTCTCTCCCGGTATTGGGGGTTGATATCGCGCTGTGTCTAGGAGAGCCATTACACAAAGTCCCTGGCCAAGGCAAGGGAGATATACTGGTTGGTTTCCAGTATTATCTCAGGGTGGTTTGGGCTACACTCCGACACGACTTGTACCGCTATTAGGGGACTGACGTTTACCGCCACCCTAGGCCCGCCATGCGATATTCTCAGACGAACAGACCGGACTGTACGGAGATTGTCACATTCAGGCTCAGTAGGAGTTCAGATGGGTTTCACCCCGTCCGTCTTCTTATCGGCATCTACCTGGGGGCCGTTACGCACAGCTAGTGCCGCTTGCGGTCTGTGGTTAAACTCACTGCCAGTGTAGTGTCGAGTCTTTAGAGTCCCACACAGAGAGCTATTCGCTTTTAGGCAAAAGAGTAGAGGTCGCATGGTTTTGCGACAAGGTTCGGTCACATCCGTACACTTGTTCACGTTTAGTGTCCGGGCAGTGATCACTAGCGGGCTTTGGTTTAAGCTAGATCCTAGTGTGCGTTTTGAGATTGGTTTTATCTCATTTGTATTCGTGTTCCTCGGAACGCGGATGCGGGTGTGTATGCACAGTTGACAGAGAGACAGAGGCAGAGGATTCTCATTAGGGTTGTTGACTGTTGACTTTTGCTAAACCCTAATGAGAATAAGAAATATGATTAATGATAATATTAATTAAGTATTATTATGTCATGGTTGGGATGAAGGGTTGACTTTGTTGACCGGTTGACTAGGTTGGACTAGTTGACCATCATCATTGCAATGGCTATCATTTCATGGCAAAGACTTTTGCTTGCTTATTATTCTTCACAAAATGAGTGCATGAAATGATATTGCCATTTTGACTTGAACCATCACATAATACTCAATTACTATTATGAGTTATGAATATTTTGCATTATGAGAGCAAGGGTGAGAAAAGTCTTGCTCATTCTTTCATTTGCTTTCTCTCTCATGAAAGCTTTCTCATCCTCAAGCTCTCCCTCTTCCTCTTGCTCTCTCTCTAGTTCAAGGCAAAAACCTCTCATGTGTTGAGAATCATTTGCCTTGGAGATAAAAACACAATACACTTCTCTACTCGTCCTAATACACAAAGTCTACAAAGCCAAGTGTTCTAGTTTCCTCTAGTTTGAGGTTAAAGCCAAAGGTAGAAGCTTTCAGGTGGATCCATCTTCAGCACAAAGAGACGACGAGGAGAGAACCATCCGATCACCACAAGGAGACCAAGAGAAGGAGTTCAAGTTAAGGTATAACCCCTAACCGAGTAGGTAAAACTCTAAGTTAGGTTGTTAGATAGTTGTTTATCAAAGATCCGTATTTTGAGTCCATGTTACCACCAAAAGAAAAATCGTTTTTTATCATTTCCGCAAGCCCGTAAGAACCGGGAGAGGTAACATGGACTTACAAAGCCGCCTCCGTCTCAAAGCCATGAGATGCGGGCTCGTTGCCCTCTAGAACCCAGCTATCCGTGCACCCCACCGCTGGGTAATCCTAGTACAGAAAGAAAAATATACGCAACGGGTACATCGACCTCAGCCCGGTCGTGCCCCAAAAGAATAATATACAAACAGGCAGTGACGGCAGTCCACATGTCGGACGCTCGCCCCGCAATATCAAATGTACAAATATAACCAAACTGTACTACCATTGCATCCAGGCTATCCATCACGACAAATCCGCAACATCACAGCACAACACAGAAAATCAACGTGAATGTCACGTTCGTAAATCCGTCTAAAAGAGCTATAGCAATTAGACAGGATTTACCGATCGAATGACATTCACGGTCGCAGATATAATGTAAATACTGTGAACTAACATATTTAAAATTTTCGATCGACAAAATTTCCCCGAAGTGGGCCCCAAGCACAATTCCCAGTACTCAAACAAATCTGGGCCCAAACAAAAAATACCAGAAACCTCATTTCCATGTCAGAGACCACTGTGGAAATTTTGGTGGACTGATGCTACAGTACGGCGGCTGAACCGCGGCCAAAACGTGGGTACGGCCGCGGTTCCGCCGTGCTACAGTGAAATCATCCTACAAAATTTCTGCAGTTCTCTTAGAAAATCCTGCCTGAATTTCTGCAATACTCAAAATAATTTTTTGACGACAATAAAAATTCGACAGAAACTTCATGATTGGAAATGCAGTTATGGAAAATTTCGTTCGATCGAAGTTCTAAACACGTTAGAGCAAGCTAATAAAGGTTAATGGCGTGGCTCTGATACCATGTAAGTCTACGGTAGCGCCCCGGCCGTCTTTCCGAGGCCAAAATGCGGAAACGAAACTTTTTCAAACTAGAAACCGGCAATATCGTATGCTTAAACCCGTATCGAACCATTAACCTACAACTAGCTATAAAGAGAGAAGGTTAGAAAGCTATACCGATCGATCCGTGTCCTTCGATCTTTGGCCACCATCCCAAGCTCCTCGCAGCATCTCCGGTCTTGATCTCCTCGTCGGAATAGGCACCACATCTACGACTCTTTTTACGGGCTCCCGCTTCATCCTAAGCAACTTGGACACGAAGTGTGCTAGCCGACGTGTCCAAGGTGTTGTAGAGAATGTTTGTGATCACTTTGTCTCTTGCATCCATTGCTTGGATGGAGGTTGAAGGTGTTGCCATTAATGGAGGTTATGAGCTAGAGGAAGAAGAAGGAGGAGAAGCTTTCTCTTCTTTTCTTTTCTTGTGTTGGAATGATATGATAAAAAGAGAGAGTATGAGATCAACAATAATACAGGAGCAAAGCTACAACCATATGGTTGCCTTTCTCTCTCTCCTTATCATTTCAACACAAATCCATCACCTTATGTGACACATGCACAAAGAAAGAGACCATGAGTCACCACTTGTGCATGTGTCACAATAAATGCTCCTTATCATGACATATGGCTCACAATTTCCATTTACAAACATTAATCCAATTGTGTGCAACAATAAAAAGATATGGCAACATCTAAAGTAAACTCGTGACGGATCACAAGGATACCCCTCACCTGTATATACATACATGCACCCGCATTCCGACTGAACGCGAATGCGATGAGACTAAAGTAATCCAACAAATCTAATACTAGGATCCGGCTTAAACCAAAGCCCACTAGTATGATCCGCCCGATCATGATTCGTGCAATACAGCATGCATATGATCGAACCCTGCCATATACCATACGACTTCTACAACGTTTCGCCCGAAACTTGAGAAACTGTCTGTAGGGGACTCTAAAGACTCGTCAATACTTTGGCTGTGGATTTAACCACTAGCATGTCAGAGGTACTAGCCATACGTAATGGGCTACCAGGTATTGACCAAAAGGGAGGTCGATGAGCGAACTCATCCTGACACCCTACTGAGCCTGTCAGTGACAATATCCGTACAGTCCGATCCGTTCGTCTATGAGCATCGCATGTCGGGCCTATGGGGTTGTTAAAAGTCAGACCCCCAAAAGCGGTAAAAGTCATGTCGGAGTGTAGCCCAGAACACCCTGAGATACTACTGGAATACCTACCAGTAAATCTCCTGCCTTGGCCCAGGACTTCGTTTAATGGCTCTCCTAGACACAGCGCGACCTCACCCCCAATACCGGGAGAGACGAACCCCTGCCGATCCGCTCACTGCCTCCATGTGGCTCGGGACTGTACCCAACTAAAACCTGTTTGCACGACTCCTTTGAGCCGTGGTAGGGTAGTAATCAAAGCACAGTGGGAACTCACACGAGACAAATGATGATCTTAGGTCGATGAACTAACCTGTACACATGTCACCAGGGAACTGCTATCTGACGTCAGGTATAATACCAACTAGCATGTTCCCGGCGAGTCCTATCCGGTGTACTCATAACCCAATGAGCACCTGTATACATCTTAGGTGAACCAACTGACACCAATAGCTTGTGATACCGGCCACCGCCCCTCGTCGGGGTCTCTACTATATACACTAGTCTACTAATGGAGTATCGATGCCCAGTCTCAAAACTCCCACGACTAGGGACCACTTTAAGGATGTGCTTATAGACTCCCCAACTCTCACGTATATGATCGTCATCATACTGCTGTTAGTCAAGCAAGAATCCTATGGGCTCTATCAACGTGCAATAGTGACTTGTAAGGTCACCTAAAGCTGTACACGATGATAAAGATAAACCATGGTAGCATACTATTCTCTATCAACGTATAATAGTGAACTACAATGTCACCTAAAGCATGTACACGATGATAAAGACAAACCAGATAGTATACAAACCTCTCGAGTAAGACTGTCCTACCGGTATAGGTCATCCCTCAATCATTGCAATCACGTGCCTGCGATCCAATAATTGACTCTGAGGGCACTATATCCAACATTTTGGTGGTAGGGTTTTCATTTGGATAAGAGAGTGAGTCATTAGCCGGCATTCTAGAATGATGATGTGTTTAAATGACTCATCCTTTGCATTAAATTCCTTTTTTCATTCTTAAGATATTAAGTTAGATCTTTTGTGATGAAAGTAGGATGTGGTTATCTCTTTACTTGCTTGTGGTCACCACCCCACCAATTTCAGCCCATATATTGGCCGAGCCTCATTTGATGGCTTGGGTGCCTTGAGACAAATTATTCTACACACTCTCTACTTCAACCTTGGACATGTCGACTAGCAAATTTCATGTCCGAGTTGCCTCGGTTCAGAGGCGGGAGCCCGTATAAAGATCCGTTTTCGTGGAGCCACCTCGACGAGGAGACCGGAGATCGAGCGAGATCGCAGATACCGCGAGCAGCGTGGGATGATGGATAAAGACCGAAGGACACGGATCGATCGGTATAACCATTCTATCATTTTACAGTTTGCTAGTTTATGTTAATGGCACGATCCGGGTTACAGTCTATATTAGCGCCAGTTTATGAAAAAGTTGTTATTCCGCGTTTGGCCTCAGATTATTGGCCAGGGCGCTACCGTAGACTTATACAAGTTGCATAAGATTTATACTCAAAAGGTTTTAAATATCCATCTTTATGAAGCTAGCTTAGTCTTGTTTCTTTAATATGACCAAGTCTACAATGCCGAAGAAAAGCTTCATTTGTATATGAAAATTTTCTTTTATTTGTGTGTTCAATATTGAAAACTGTGTGCTGATTAAGGACGTATATCCCGTTATTTAGCGTACCACAACCAATCAACTCTTGATTTAGTTTAATGTTCAAAATATTATGTTGCACAGCAAAATGATATCCTTCATTGTCTAACAAGGAAACAGATATAATATTACATAGCATTCCTGGTACAACATAACATGGGTTCAAAACCAATATACAACCCGACGGCAACCCTAGGTGATACTCTCCCCCTGAAACTGCATGTACATTGGAACCATTTCCAACCCGGAGAGTATGATCACCTGTCTTCAAAACTCTGCTATTTCTAAACGCCTGCACAGAATTGCAAATATGAGAACCCGAACCGGTATCTAATACCCAGGAAGCAGAGTTAATAGAAAAACAGTTTTCAGGCACGAACACACCTGAAGCTGAAGCATCACCATGCTTCTTTTTCTTGAGTTCATGGTACTCAGTACAGTTCCGCTTCCAGTGTCCCGTCGTCTTACAGTGGAAACATTCTCCCTTCCCGGACTCCGCAACTTTGGGTTTGTCTTTTCCCTTCGCCTTCTTGATTCTTCCTCTCGGCTTGGTGAACTTCTTCTTATTCTTTCCCTTGGCCTTGGCTTTTGGGAAGAAAGAGAAAGATTGTCCAATAAGCAGAGAAGGGGAATTTGCTTTCAGCGTGATCTTCGCACTTCTTAACATACTAAGAAGTTCGGGTAGTGACTTCTCCATGTCATGCATGTTGAAGTTCACTATGAATGGAGCAAAGGCGGAGAGAAGAGACTGAAGAACAATATCATTATACTGTTCGTTATCCATTGTCCACCCGAGGTCATCAGGCTCTTCTATAAGACATATCATCTTCAAAACGTGATCGCCTACTGATGTGCCAGGAGCTATCCGTATCTTAAACAACTTTCGAGATGCTTCATATCTCAGGGTCCAAGATTTCTCTCCATACATATCTTTTGTATGGAGAAAAATGGATTGGATGTCCATATGCTCGTGTTGCTTTTGATGTGTATTATCCATCGATCTAAGCGCGAGGCATTTGGAAGTAGCAAAGTCAATATCCCACGTTTTGCGGATTTCCCTATCCGCGGTGGAAGATTCAGGTCCTGGGGTGGGCGGGGCTTTGGAATTGAGGACATATGATACTTTATCATATGTTAGAGCAATGTTTATGTTCCTCGACCAGTCTTTGTAGTTTGGTCCGGTCAGCTTGTTTTTTTCTAGTAGAAGCTTAAGGCCTGTGATTGGTATCTGCCATTAAGAGAGAGAAAAGAATACACTCGGCGAAAGCTCTTGCAAAGATCAGATTAGTTATTATCTTGTCTAATCGATGTCTCCCACTGTTTTATCAAATTTTCTTTAAAACCTTTTGAAAGGAAAACTAGGAGGGATTAATTACATTCTATAACTTAGTTAACCGTTCAGCCAGGCTAGTGCCGGTATTTTGAAGGAGGTTCCCCGTGCTTTCGCACGGACCTAATTGGAATAAATCTCGTTTTCCCAGAGGCGTAGCCTCGTTGACACCTTTCTAGACACCTAATGGGTTAGCTAATTGTAAAGTGCAAAACTCTCCTGGGAGCAACTCTTGCTCACAGTGGGATCGGGATCCTACTATCATATAGAAGGTATGCAATCTCATTGCAAATTTCAACTTTTGAAACTCCCGATATTGTTTTTACCCCTAGCACTCATGACCGTAATTATGGTCAACATATCATAAGTACTTGTCAAGTTCTTCCCGTCATTTCGTGATTAATTAGACCCACCCACATGACCCATAACTAAACTCAACATAATCATATGAATGTCCTAACTAATCCGCATCATATGCGGTTTAGGAAGACATCACTTAGCTACCGTACACTGCGCCTTAACCAAAGTCAAAATGCGCAGCACGAATACTAAGTACTCTACTTCCTAAAATGACGGAGGGCTGCGGATAGTTTTTAAGAAAACTTTTAACGCTTCGAATTTGATATCGTTGTAGAATCAAATGGGTTTAAAAGGAGTGGCTTAATCTCCGCACTTTGAAAACTTGCTTTGTCATAAAAAGTCGAGTGGGTTTCAAATCCGATTCTACAACATCTTTTTAGGTTCATTTTTCTTTACATTAATCTCATTAATGTAGTCCCATCATTTAAGTTCTAAAGCCATCACAGAAAAGAAACTAAAATAGAACGTATGCTTATGCCATTCGCATTCGTCACGGTATCCCGTTATGCACCGTTAGGTTACTTAACCTACGGCATAGCGGGACGGGACTAGCGTGGATATAAAACATAAGCAACGTTTAATATATATCAAATATATAATATCATTCGTCTCAACATGTAAAGTGATCACATCACAGAACAAACACAGCAGAAGCACATATGAAAATATAGGATATCTAGGAGGTCCGTATTTAGTATTTAGCCAGCAATAGAAAATACGGATTCCACGTCCGCGATGAATAGCCAAGCCCACACCACAAGACCCCTACGAGAGTGGAAAGTGACCCTACCAATTCTAGAGTTTAGGAAACCTGGTCTCAACTCCTCGAGATGGCCTCCCATTGAACCATAGAACCCGGTCACTTGTGCTCCCCACCTTGGGTCTATCCTAATTCGGAAAAGTAAATAATATACAACAATGGTGACATCATCCTCAGCCCGGAAGTGCCCCAAATAAAAGAATATTACATACAATTTAATTTTACATGAATGAAAATAAAAACTCTCATCTCACATAAAAAACCCCGGCCATTCATTCAAGAAAATCCCGTACAACATATCTCAGCAACACATAACATCACATGTCATCAACGTAAGCAAGTATGCGTATCACAATTGTCGTTGATGTATAGCAACGAAACCGGCGATACACCACATACTACACTTACGGTCGCAAAAAAGAATGTGAAAAACAATCACATTCAGATAAATCATTACGATGTTAAACATTTCAATCAAATCAATAAACACCCATAAGTTACCCCGAGAGCTCAACACTTGAGCGAAGTTGAAAGTACTCAAAAGACGTACCGCAGTATCTATGGTCCAGCCGTAGAAGGAGTTAACTAATGCCTCACCTTTGACACCATGGAACTACGGCGAACCCTAAGGTTCGATCTTGGTTCCATGGGCATAGAATCGAGTTAAGGTTAGTATGGTCTTCTGGAGGGTCCATAGGAATACTTGCACTACTTATTGAATATAATCAACTTGGAAAATTACAACACTTGAAAATTTCAGAGGGGGTGATAATGTGGGGTTTGAAAATCTGTTCGAACTGTTAAATATCGTCAAAGTTACCAATACAATGTTAAATTTACGGCTACGAAACACTACGAAATAGCCCCTAAGCACAATAGTCATCAAATGAAAAACTGAGCTTAGCAAACAATCCCAGGAAACACAAAACCAATACACCAGTGCACACAAGCAAAACGAGGCCAAAAGGAGGTGGGATGGCCGGCCTCCCCGGTTTTTGGGGCTTGGGGCTCGGTTAAAATCCGAGGGAAGGACCCCATTTTTCTTGTGTGCTCTAGTGGTGTCCCAAATAAGCTTCTGCAGTTGTTTAAATAATTTTTCTGGATCGTTTAAAAATCGACAGAGAGCAGATCTGGGGTTTCTAGAAATCCGTGTTTTCCGTATTTGTTTCGTTTTTGTAATATCTAACATCGTCTAAAATTCTAGCTTGACTCTGATACCACTGTAGGGTTTCTTTAGCATCTCACCTAGGGTTTTGCAAGCATCACACATGCCATATTAATATTTTATGAGGTGTTAAACAAACTAACCTAGGAATCGAACTAGAATATTTAGAGTAACAAGTTCTAGTATCATATACTAGCTAGTGTCTAACACTAAGTGGGGAGAGATACAACCATTGTAGACCTCCTCCCAACTCCTTGGATATCCTAGGGTTTCAACGAGCTAGCTTGAACTTCCTCCACGTCCACGATGATCCACCCGGAGTTCTTTTGCTCAAAGCTCCTTGCTCCACTAGATCACAATGATGATGAAGCAAACAAACTACACCAATGGGCTAAACAAGTGTAGTGTGATGATTTGGTTGTGTTCTCATATAAAAACCCTTTCTTTCTTTTACCCTCACTCTTTTAGAATTCTCAAGAGAGAGCTAAAGAGAGGAAGAAGAAGATGGCAACCC
This sequence comes from Agapanthus africanus, assembly GCA_030015575.1. Classification (NCBI taxonomy): domain Eukaryota; kingdom Viridiplantae; phylum Streptophyta; class Magnoliopsida; order Asparagales; family Amaryllidaceae; genus Agapanthus; species Agapanthus africanus. The sequence continues at coordinate 211,369,663 of JASDDO010000006.1, forward strand.
TTGATCTCATTTCATTTGGATGAAGATAATGATCAAAAGATAATGACAAAAGATAAAATGAAGGATATATATCTCATCTCAAACCATTGTTAATAAATATCTAGATATTTAGAATGAGGAAAAATAACAAGAGAAATGAAACCATGGTTCCAAACTAGGTCAAGTAAAGAATAGTCAACCATGATTTAAAATCAATTTTCTTTTTCTCATTCGAATATATAAATGTATGTGAGTCTTATATTGCCATCTTTCTTGTATCATCAACCATGATACAAATGCATGTATGAATGTGTGTATGCATATCAACATGTACATATACATCCATGCATCCATCATAAAGAAAAGGTTTATTTAAATGAGAAAAAAGTCAATATTAAATCAACACTTGATTTAATAAACCCCCAACCAATAGAAAACGCCCGATTAAAACACGGCATCATATACACGTATTTAATCGAGCTCCCACACATATCTCATATGTACACAACATCGTTTCACCTGAGCCAGGTGTCACGACCCAAAGTTCGGCCCGTGACCGGCACTTAACCACGTAACCTCTACAGGCGTAACACGACTAAGTAAGCCGAAACCCAGAAATCAAAACCATTTTAAATATAGAGTGTTAAAACATTTTAGTAGAAGCATTTGTAAAATGTTTAGTAAACCTTAAGTAATTTAGTAGAAATCCTTTTTAGTTCAAGATTTATATTTTAATAATTTTGGCAACATTTCCTTTATGAAAATTTGTCCCGCAAGTCTGGTAAAGGCAAGGTGTAGTAGAATAACATGTGAAATGAATAGAGCATCACAATATGATATACGACGTCGTAGCGAAGAATGAGCAGTAAAGCAAAGACAAAACCATAAAAGATAAGACTGCATAATATAAAGTCGGCTCACAGCGAGCTCGACACCAGAGTACAAAATCATATACATCGTCCTCACAACTGTCTCTAAGCAAATACAGGAAGGTAGATGGAGAATACTAGATACATCAATATACAACTGAAAGGTAAACAGATACCGTACAAAACCCACCTAATAGCAAAAGGGCTAACACGCCTCAGTAATGGTATCTGTGTCAAAAGATGCGGTAAGCAGCCAGCCGCGACCACTCCAAAAGGCAACCTGCAAGCACTGTGGCACAACGGGGGTAAGTTGCCAACTCGTGAATAGTAGATAACATATAAAGGTAATCGCGAGTATGCGCGTGCTGCGATACTCTAACCTATGCCAACAGATAAACATCTATATGATGAACTGGATGCTCAATATCATGCATCAAATGCGATCTAATAATCATGTCTATATGATGAGCAAGATATGTGATAATCAGGCATGGCGATGAAACCTAACAACCCTATATATATGATGAGCAGGGTACGTAATGATATGCAAGCATGTATACTCTATTAGGTATACTAGCTACAGGATGAGATGTCAAGAACTGAATGCTGAGTATGGAAAGGAATAATATCAACACGGAATATCAATGTGGAAAATAACCATTGTCAATCAATACACCAAAACCCAGTACAACTCAAGCGTCGTCATCCACATCGGTCCTCAAATCCTGTAATCTCATAAAATCGGGAATGCCCATCACCGGCACTCAAAATATCATAAAATCAGCCGTGTCCAGCACCGACACGCAAATCCTCCAATATGGGTCATCCATCCATCGGATCTGCCCACGGGCTCCGTCTGCGGAATCGGCCCTTGGCCCCGGCTGTACGCGTCGTCCCGTATCCATCAATCGACTCTGGTCAGTATCCTCCGGATAACCGTCAGGTCCAACCAATCACCGGTAGGTAGTAGTCCATCCGCAGGGCTCACCATCTAACAATACGAGTCTTCTCGTCCCGGGGTACCGTACCGGGTCCACCATGTACCCGCAATCGGTGCCTACCTCTCCTCGAATCGGGTATACTCACACAAGCTCTCTGGAACCGAGAAAACTCATGGTGGACCAAAATATCATATCAAGGGAAACTGGGTTTTCAAACAGTGCGTATTTTCTTAAAATAGTACTCCGGTTTCCAAATCCAGAAATCACATAAATCAAATCCAAGGCGTAAATCCATGCAATGTGTCGTATGACACTACAAGTAAAAGAAAGGGAGAACCGCTCTTTTTAAAAGATCCAGTTTTGAAAATATCGTTGTGGTCCCTTAGTTTAAATCAAGTCAATATCATCCATGTATGTAACATATGAATGTGGGTATAGGTATGGATGTGCGAATGGATAAGTACGTAAAGTGAATATAGCAATGTACATGTGCACTAATATAGACATATGATGTAGATGTGCCCAAGTATGAACATATGTGATGTATATGGCACAAGTATAGATATGTGATGTATATGTGCCCGAGTATGAATGTATGTGATGTATGTGGCACAAGTATAGATATGTGATGTATATGTGCCCCAGTATGAACATATGTGATGTATATGGCACAAGTATAGATATGTGATGTATATGACACAAGTATAGATATGTGATGTATATGTGCCCAAGTATGAATATATGTGATGTTTGTGGCACAAGTATAGATATGTGATGTATATGTGCCCAAGTATGAATGTATGTGATGTATGTGGCACAAGTATAGATATGTGATGTATATGTGCCCAAGTATGAATATATGTGATGTACGTGTGCCCGAGTATGAATATATGTGATGTATGTGGCACATCATAACAACGTCAAATAAGCAGAATCAATATGATATGCGGTTTATAGAAATCCTATAATGTGAGTGGCATGGCAATCACTAACGGTTTGAGTGTAGCATATAAATCGTGCTCGTGCAACTTGGACCGTTAGTGACAGTGCAGTGTTCTATACTACCAGTATATCTATATGGACACTCATGACTACAAATCCTATTACGCCCTGACGCTTAACGCCATACGGGCGATTTCCCCGTAAATGTTAAATCTACTCACCTGGTCGCGTGCTAAGTATAGCCGACCACCTGCTTCCCTTTCCTGGTGACGTCTGACGTACCCGCCTGTGAACCTGGAATTTACACAAGGAATCCAATTATATAAGCAAGAATCTCGAAAAACGCGATATCGAAACAAACGAGAAACTCGCGTCGCGAATCAACGCGCGTGTGTGCGATACGTTGAAACGTGTGTGCACGCGTCTACGACTCAGCCCGACACGCCGCGATACGCTGAATCACAAAACCCACTCGCGTATCGCGCGTATCGCGCAAACTAAAAACACCAGAAAACGATATATCGTCCCAGATTCTACCCAGGTTAAAATATTACAAAACTATATACACCAAGGACCTACAGAACATAGCAAATACCCAACCAAAAAAACCCTAGCTCCTATCTCCCTGCTCTGGCCGCAATTTGCGGCCAGAATGATTTTTTTGGCGGCCAATGGTTGGAGTGGTGGGGTCGGGCTCTGGTGGTGGGGTCTGGGTGTCACTAGTATGCTATGGTCCACTCAATTTTATTCTGGACTCACTGGGGTAATAGCAGATATCAAAAAGCTAAGTTTTTCTTTAAAAAGTCACATTTTGCACAATCATGAAAAATCAGGGTATTTTGGTGTAATCTGTGGTTACCTAGGTTTACTTGGCCTTAATAGCACCTAACTAACTTAGTCCAACCAAAATTATCCTTACCAAAGCAAGGCTTACACTAAACACCACAAATATCGCTAAAAACACAAAATCTAGCGATAACAACTACCAATTTACACTAATTAAACTAAACCAACGCACAAGTCTAGCATACAAGCAAGTGGAGCTCAGAGGTTATACCTCACTTGACCCTACGAGGCTGGGTCAGGAGAAGAAGAAAAGAAGAAGAAGCTTCCACTGCTCCAGATGTTGTTGCTGTTGCTACTGCTACTGCTGATGCTGATGCTTGCTGTTGCTGTTGATGTTGTTGATGTGGTGCTGGGGCTACTGCTACATGTGTTGCTGCTGCTGCTGCAAGGAGCTGCTGCTGTTGCTTGGTGTTGCTGCTGCTGGGGCTGAAGCTGATGCTGGGGCTGAAGCTGATGTAGCTGCTGCTGTTGCTCTGTTGTTGTTGTTGTGTGATGCTGCTGCTGCTGCAACTTCTGCTGTTGCTGCTGATGATGCTGAGAGTGTGTGTGTCTGAGAAAGTGAATGAGTGAGAAATGAGAGGGTGTTGCAAACAAAAGAAATGATAATGCATAAGGTCAAGCCCCCATTTCTCTCTCTCTTGCCACATTAAATGCAAGCATGGGCTTGCCATGATGCACTCTCTCTCTCTCTCATTTAATGCAAGCATGGCTTAGCCATGATGCATTCTCTCTCTCAAGTCAACCAAAAGCATTTTAAATCCCATTTCATTTTTAAAAAAAACCTTAATTCAAATTATGTTAACTTACTAATGGTGGGGTTAACCTACCATGGTTGTTAAACATGGTTTAACCCAAATTCTAACCCTAATTTACATGCACAAGTTTGTGCAAGCTTGGGAAAATTTTAGAAAAATATTTATTAAATTTGAAAAATTATTTGAAAATCAATTTGGTAAACTTTTTATTAAAATCACATATTAAAATATAATTAGCCACTAAACACAACCTATGGTGTTACAATCATCCCCCCTCAAAGAAATTCGTCCCCGAATTTAAAATATAAAGCAACGCATACCTTCAAAGAGATGAGGGAACATCTTCCGCATCTCGCCCTCGGCCTCCCAAGTGATCTCTTCACCATTCGGGCTGCGCCAAAGCACCTTCACTGATGGCAAGACCTTCGATCTAAGTTTCTTCACCTGCCGGTCCATGATCACAACTGGCTGCTCGGTGAACGTAAGATCACGCTCGAGCTGAACGGTCTGATGCTGAATCATATGCGATGGGTCATGTAGATATCTGCGAAGCATCGACACGTGGAATACGGGGTGAACATCTGGGAAGTCGGGTGGAAGAGCCAAACGATAAGCTACTGCGCCCACACGCTCGAGGATCTCAAAGGGACCTATAAATATGGGGTTAAGCTTCCCCTTCCGTCCAAACCTCATCACTCCCTTCATCGGAGAGACCCCCAGAAACACACGATCGCCAACTGCGAACTCTAGTCTGCGGTGGTGCCTGTCAGCATACGATCTCTGCCTGCTCTGAGCTGTCCTCATCCTGTCTCGAATCAGCTGTATCTTCTCAGTCGTCTCCTGTACGATCTGTGGCCCCAAAATACTGCCATCGCTGAGCTCTGTCCAACAGACGGGCGATCTACATCTCCTCCCATACAAAGCCTCGAAAGGTGCCATCTGAATCGTATCCTGGAAGCTATTGTTGTAGGAGAACTCTATCAAGGGTAAATGATGATCCCAGCTACCACCAAAATCTAAAACGCACGCTCGGAGCATGTCCTCGAGAGTCTGAATGGTCCGCTCTGACAGTCCGTCGGTCTACGGATGGAATGCCGTGCTGAAACTCAAGCGCGTGCCCAAAGCCTCCTGAAGCCTCTGCCATAGTCGGCTGGTAAACTGGATACCTCTGTCGGACAAAATACACGTCGGGACTCCATACAGTCGTACAATCTCGTCGATGTACATCTGGGCATACTGAGCAAATCCGAAATTCGTCTTCACTGGCAGGAAGTGAGCCGCTTTCGTCAGACGATCCACGATCACCCAAATGGATTCATACCCTCACCTAGTCCTGGGTAGACCCACAACAAAATCTATCGAAATCTGTTCCTATTTCCACTACGGAATGGGTAACGGCTGTAGCTCCCCTGCGGGCCTCTGGTCCTCGGCCTTGACTTGCTGACAAGCCAGGCATCTAGACACGAAATCTGCAATGTCCATCTTCATTCTGTCCCACCAGTAAACCTCTCTCATATCATGGTACATCTTGGTGGAACCAGGGTGGACAGTGTACACCGATCGATGTGCCTCCTCAAGAATATCACGCTGCAATCCCTCAGTATCTGGTACGCACAGTCTAGGCCCAAATCGTAATATCCCCTGATCATCAATCGCGAACTCGGAGAATCTGCCCTGTCCAATCTGTGCCATGATCTCTGAGCAATGGTCATCCCTGCGCTGTGCCTCATATATACGGTCAAGCAACTATAGGCGTGCACGAACATGCGCAAGCTGTCCCCCGATCTGCGTGAACTCGAACTGCACTCGGCTGTCGCACAATATCTGCCAATCTGCCGACGACTGCCTCTGTACTGCACTCAAACCTGCTAGACTAGCCTTGGGCCTCCTACTCAAAGCATCTGCTACTACGTTAGCCTTGCCCAGGTGATATAAGATCTCGCAGGTGTAGTCCTTCACCAGTTCCATCCAACGGCGCTGTCGGAGATTCAGGTCTCGCTGCTGAAATATGTACTTGAGGCTCTTGTGATCAGTGAATATCTGGCACGACTCGCCGTATAGGTAATGTCGCCAGATCTTAAGTGCAAAGACTACTGCAGCCATCTCCAGATCGTGAGTGGGGTAGTTCTGTTCATGTTTCTTCAATTGCCGGGAAGCATAAGCGATCACCCTGCCATGCTGCATCAATACGCACCCTAGCCCCACTCGTGAAGCGTCACAATAGACTGCAAATCTGCCTGATCCTGAAGGCAACGATAATACCGGCGCCGTAGTCAAACAAGTCCGTAGCTGCTGGAAACTGTGCTCGCAATCCTCTGTCCAATCGAAGGGAACTCCCTTCCGGGTCAATCCGGTCAAGGGTGCAGCAATACGGGAGAAATCCTGTACAAATCGCCTGTAGTAGCCGGCCAGTCCTAGAAAGTTGCATATCTTAGTAACGGATGTAGGTCTAGGCCAGCTCTAAATGGCCTCAATCTTCCTTGGGTCCACACATATACCATCCCGTGTAATCATGTGACCCAAGAAGTCTACGCTGTCGAGCCAGAATACGCACTTGGAGAATTTTGCATAAAGCTGATGCTCCCTCAAGGTCTGTAGTGTGATCCGCAGGTGCTGCTCGTGCTCCTCTGTGCTCCGGGAATACACCAATATATCATCAATGAATACGATGATGAACAAGTCGAGATACGGCCGGAATATACGGTTCATCAAGTCCATGAAGGCTGCTGGCGCGTTGGTGAGTCCAAACGACATCACCAAAAACTCATAATGGCCATAACGTGTACGGAAAGCTGTCTTCGGAATGTCCTCCTGTCGAACTCGCAGCTGATGATAGCCCGATCGCAAATCGATCCTCGAAAAATATCCTTCCCCCTAAAGCTGGTCGAACAAATCGTCGATACGTGACAAAGGATATCTGTTCCGCACGGTCACCCTGTTTAGCTGCCGGTAGTCAATACACAAACGTAAGCTTCCGTCCTTCTTCTTGACAAACAGTACCGGAGCACCCTATGGAGAAACACTTGGTCGAATAAGTCCCTTGTCCAGCAAATCTTGCAACTGACTCTTCAACTCACTAAGCTCCGCCGGAGCCATCCGATAAGGCGGTATAGAAATAGGCCCCGTGCCGGGAATCAAATCAATACAGAACACAACATTACACTCAGGCGGTAGCCCAGGAAGCTCGTCAGGGAACTCAGATACAATCGGAACCTGGTCCAATGGAACATCTGTAGCTCTAGTGTCACAAACATAGGCTAAGAATCCCTGACATCCATTTCTCAACAGCTGTCCAGCGCGAAGAGAAGAAATCAAAATGTGAGGCGTGGCACCACGGTCCCCCTGCACGACAAAAGCCGACTCGCCGGGAAAACAAAACCTCACTGTCTTCTCGCGGCAATCCACAGACGCATAGCACGTGGCTAACCAATCCATGCCCAAAAGAACGTCGAAGTCCAACATCTCAAGAAGGATCAAGTCGACAGGCAGATCTCTATCGCCAATACGGACAACACAGGATCGGAACACGTGCCTAGCAACAAACGACTCTCCTACAGGAGTGGTCACAACAAGCGGCTGATCAAGCAGACCGGACTCTCTACCCAAACTCGGCACGAAGTGTGTAGATACGTACGAGTGCGTGGATCCGGGATCGAACAATACGTGTGCATCAACAGAACATACTGATAAGATACCTGAGACTACCGCATTGGACGCCTGCGCGTCAACGCGAAAACTCGTGCCTGTCCTCCACCTGCGACTGGCGGTCCCCTAATTGCAACTTGCTGTACTCTGCCGGCGGCTGGCTGTCCTCTGCCTCGACCGCCTCGCCCTCTAGGAACAAACCCTCCGCGACCACGGCCTCTCTGTGCATGGTTCTGACGCGGAGCAACTGCGGGTACAACAGGTAACGCCCTCTGGGGTGGAGAAGGTGGAAGTGTGACATGCGGAACGGCTGGCTCCCTCATGTGTGTCTCGGTACAATCTCTGGCACGGTGATGAAGACTACCACATCCAAAACATCCACGGGACGACTGCTGACCCTCCTAGGGGTATGAGCTAAACATCTGACCTCGCCCCGAGCCTCTGCCACCTGTACGACGTCTATCACGGCGTCTGAATGGATGTCTCTGAGCTGCTGTATCAGTACGAACCCTCTTCGGCCCTGGAACTACCGAAGTCTCTGCAAGGCGCTCCTCAACAAATAGGGCTGCGTGTACCACTGCGGCATAGGTCTCATAATGCTGGGAGCTGATCGCAAGGAATAGCGGGATAAGCAAGCCTCGGACAAATCTCTTGACTCGCATCTCCTCAGTAGCCACTAGGTACGGAGCATAAACTGATAGCTCGGTAAACAGTTCATCGTACTCTGCCACTGTCATCTCTGGCGTCTTGCGCAAGGACTCAAATCTGCATGCTCGGGCATCCCTAACACTCTGGGGAAGGAAGCGGGCAAGGAACATCGTCACGAACTCCGTCCATGTCATAGGAGGAAGACCTGGTGCTCTGCCCTTCTCAACTGATTCGCACCATTTCTGTGCAAGACCTTCCAGGCGAAAGCTCGCGAACTCGACCCATCTCGCATCTGCGCATATGAGGGAACGGCATATCCGGGTCATCCTATCAATGAAAGACTGCGGGTCCTCGGCTGCATCTGTGCCTGTGAAGACCGGAGGCCTCAGCCTCATCAACTCTGATAGCGATACTGTAATCACCTCCGTGGCTGCAGGGGCAACTGGCTGTACGGTCGGTACCATCATGGTCCCTGTGACTGGTGGATCTACCTCTGGTCGCTGTGCTCGAAGCGTCTCAACTAGCGATCCTATCATCTGGCGCATCTCCTGCATGCTGGATCCCACCATCTGGCGCATCTCCTGCTTGCTAGATCCCACCGTCTGGCGCATCTCTTGTATGCCAGCCCCTAACGTGGCGATCTAATCTGTCATGGGAGGGACAGTCTGCTCGGGTACGACGGGTGCACTGCCCGGATCTGTCCTTGTCTCGGACGAGTCAACACGAATCTCGGCCCTCGCGGCCGCTCTCTGCGCCCTCGTAGTCTTTGGCGGCATAGTGGCTGAAAAGGAAAGTAGGATTCGATAAGGATACGGAAATCGAATCGCAAGGATATATGCAATAATGAAGGAATTTCAACCAATAAGTCCAAAGGTCGCTTAGGCGGAGTACCGTGTCGTGAGTATGACGCGGAACATACGCACGCTACGCCACTCTGCTGCAGCTACCTACTCCATCATACCAGGGTCAACCTACACTCCGAAGGTAAAACCCACGCTCTGATACCAACTTTGTCACGACCCAAAGTTCGGCCCTTGATCGGCACTTAACCACGTAACGTCTATAGGCGTAACGTGACTAAGTAAGCCGAAACCCCGAAATCAAAACCATTTTAAATATAGAGTGTTAAAACATTTTAGTAGAAGCATTTGTAAAATGTTTAGGAAACCTTAAGTAATTTAATAGAAATCCTTTTTAGTTCGAGAGTTATATTTTAATAATTTTGGCAACATTTCCTTTATGAAAATTTGTCCCGCAAGTCGGGTAAAGGCAAGGTGTAGTAGAATAACATGTGAAATGAATAGAGCATCACAATATGATATACGACGCCGTAGCGAAGAATGAGCAGCAAAGCAAAGACAAAACCATAAAAGATAAGACTGCATAATTTAAAGTCGGCTCACAGCGAGCTCGACACCAGAGTACAAAATCATATACATCGTCCTCACAACTGTCTCTAAGTCAATACAGGAAGGTAGATAGAGAATACTAGATACATCAATATACAACTGAAAGGTAAACAGATACCGTAAAAAACCCACCTAATAGCAAAAGGGCTAACATGCCTCAGTAATGGTATCTGTGTTAAAAGATGCGGTAAGCAGCCAGCCCGACCACTCCAAAGGGCAATCTGCAAGCACTGTGGCACAACGGGGGTGAGTTGCCAACCCGTGAATAGTACATAACATATAAAGGTAATCGCGAGTATGCACGTGCTGCGATACTCTAACCTATTCCAACGGATAAACATCTATATGATGAACTGGATGCTCAATATCATGCAATAAATGCGATCTAATAATCATGTCTATATGATGAGCAAGATATGTGATAATCAGGCATGGCGATGAAATCTAACAACCCTATATATATGATGAGCAAGATATGTGATAATCAGGCATGGCGATGAAATCTAACAACCCTATATATATGATGAGCAAGGTACGTAATGATATGCAAGCATGTGTACTCTATCAGGTATACTAGCTACAGGATGAGATGTCAAGAACTGAATGCTGAGTATGGAAAGGAATAATATCAACACGGAATATCAATGTAGAAAATAACTGGTGTCTATCAATACACCAAAACCCAGTACAACTCAAGCATCGTCATCCACATCGGTCCTCAAATACTGTAATCTCATAAAATCGGGAGTGCCCATCACCGGCACTCAAAATATCATAAAATCAGCCGTGTCCAGCATCGACACGCAAATCCTCCAATATGGGGCGTCCGTCCATCGGATCTGCCCACGGGCTCCGTCTGCGGAATCGGCCCTCGGCCCCGGCAGTACGCGTCGTCCAGTATCCATCAATCGACTCTGGTCAGTATCCTCCGGATAACCGCCCGGTCCAACCAATCCCCAGTAGGTAGTAGTCCCTCCGCCGGGCTCACCGTATAACAATACAAGTCTTCTCGCCTCGGATTATCGTACCGGGCCCACCATGTACCCGCAATCGGTGCCTACCTCTCCTCGAATCGGGTATACTCACACAAGCTCTCTGGAACCGAGAAAACTCATGGTGGACGCACTAAAATATCATATCAAGGGAAACCGGGTTTTCAAACAGTGCGTATTTTCTTAAAATAGTACTCCGGTTCCCAAATCCAGAAATCACATAAATCAAATCCAAGGCGTAAATCCATGCAATGTGTCGTATGACACTACAAGTAAAAGAAATGGAGAACCGCTCTTTTTAAAAGATCCAGTTTTGAAAATATCGTTGTGGTCCCTTAGTTTAAATCAAGTTAATATCATCCATGTATGTAACATATGAATGTGGGTGTAGGTATGGATGTGCGAATGGATAAGTACGCAAAGTGAATATAGCAATGTACATGTGCACTAATGTAGACATATAATGTAGATGTGCCCAAGTATGAACATATGTGATGTATGTGGCACAAGTATAGATATGTGATGTATATGTGCCCCAGTATGAACATATGTGATGTATGTGGCACAAGTATAGATATGTGATGTATATGTGCCCCAGTATGAACATATGTATTGTATATGGCACAAGTATAGATATGTGATGTATATGTGCCCAAGTATGAATGTATGTGATGTATGTGGCACAAGTATAGATATGTGATGTATATGTACCCAAGTATGAATGTATGTGATGTATGTGGCACAAGTATAGATATGTGATGTATATGTGCCCAAGTATGAATATATGTGATGTATGTGTGCCCGAGTATGAATATATGTGATGTATGTGGCACATCATAACAACGTCAAATAAGCAGAATCAATATGATATGCGGTTTATAGAAATCCTATAATGTGAGTGGCATGACAATCATTAACGGTGTGAGTGTAGCATATAAATCGTGCTCGTGCAACTTGGACAGTCAGTGACAGTGCAGTGTTTTATACTACCAGTATTGTAACATTTCAAAAAAATAAAGTATTATTTTTGGGAATTTTCATAATTTAATATTAATTTTTAATGAATATTTTAATAGTCGGTATAATTAGATACCGGTAAATGGTAAAAATTCCGGAGAAAATTTTGGAAATTCTAAAATAGGTTAATTTGTGGAAATATGCTATTTTACAGTTTTTATGATGGATTATGTGCTATTTTAATGTTATACGCGATTAAAAATCGCTAATTGGATTTTTGGCTTTTTGTGCAAAAATGTGCACATAACATTTTCCACACTTGTTTCATGTTTTGGTCAGGGTAACCTAGGGTTGAACCATGCTTAGATGACCATGGTGGGTTGAACCATTTGGTTAGGTTAATTTGTTTTAACCTAAGGGATTTGGCCTTGTCTAAGGGTGATTAGGTTTAGTTGACCTTGTGTAGGGAGAGAGTGAGCCATGATGGCTTGTGGGTGCTAACATGTGTTAAGAGAGAGAGAGAGATGGTTAGGGTGTGCCATGTACCATATCATTCTTTATTACCCTTTGTTCTCTTCACACCCCCTCTCATCACTCACATCCTACCCTCACATCTCCCACTCTCACACTCCACCATACTACAACACTTCACCCTACAACAGCCCCCAATTGTTCAACTTCAGCCACCACCTGCTACTTTAACCAACAGCAGCAGCTGTAGCCCCAAACAACACCCTACATCAGCCACCTCTGCTGTAACAGCAGCTGATGTATCATAACAGCCCCCTGCATCAGCTGCTGATACACCACATCAGCCCCCATTCCCTCACATCAACAGCTACCCCAGCCCCCAATAGCTGCAGCCACTAGCCACTAGTACCTTAGCCCACACCTACCCACTCACCTCAGCACACTTCAGCCCCCATATCAGCAAATCAGCTGCTGAAATAGCCATTTCAACAGCTACATCAGCCCAATTTCCTCACTTCAGCACTACATCAGCCCCTTATGCAGCAACAAAAGCTTCAGCCTCAACATCACCACACCACCACTCCCACAACACCAAAGCAACAACAACACTCACCACAACGAAAAACCTCAGCAACAGCAACAAACAGCTGTTGAAAACAGCAGCAGCTCACAGCAGCAGCAACAACCTGAGCAGTTTCAGCATCTGTTACAACAGCCACTTTAGCCCAGACCTTCGGCAGCACCAACCCCTTCCTCCTCCTTCCTTTCTCCTTCATTCTAGGACCCCCTGTGGTATAATCTCACAACCCAACTCCTATCTTGTTAAGTTATGGTTATCTGGCTGAATTTTAGTGTTATATTAAAGATTAGTGCTAGTTTAAGGGAAATTGAGTGAGACTTGACCAAGTGTTGGATTTGATGGTTGGTATAGCCTTATTAGGTGTATTTGAGACCATTGTAACCAAGATTACCCCAGATTCCAGTGTCACACCTGAAAGTTTAGAATCGGTGTAATTTAGCGTTTTTGTCGATTTTGTGACCTTTCTGAGATCTGCTTTCACCCCGAGAACCCTAAAATAAAATTGACTTGGCAGTGAGACATGCAGGCAGACAAGAACCAACACCCAAAACCCTAGCCCCAACCTCATTTCCTTGGCCGCAAATTTAATCCCCCTGGCCGCAATTTGCGGCCAGACCAGGGTGAAACCTCCTCGTTTTGCGTGCACAGCCTTATTTCATGTAAACTTGACCCCCTGTATGTCTAGTTTTGACTGATTCCAGTTAGGGTAAAATCTGGGTTGATTTTCATGAGTTGGCGTACGATTTACGACTTGTTTTAGCATGGTTTTTAGTATTCGATGATTCGTTTCCGTCGGGTGGCGTTTGAACGCCAACGACCAGTGAGCATTGATGATGTTTGCACGCACGGCCACCGGTTTTTACCTATGGGCGTAGCGTGTACCATTTTGGTTTCCGACATGGTTTTCATGTGTTTTAGCGTAAGATATCCTTGTAGGTACCCCACGTGGCGTCGAAGCGTTGGAGATGCAAATGGCGACATCGGCACCGGCACGCTTAAAGGAAGGTGAGTAGATTTATATCTTCGGGGAGAAGTCGGGTGGATGGCGTATAGCACCCCCGCAGTCCGTGGTGATGTATACGGATGCGTATACACACCTATAATTGTTATATGTTGTTTGGGAAATTATTGATGTTTGGATGGATAATTGGTGGACTTGAATGATTTAGTGTCGCGAGAACCCTAGGTAGTGGGTGCCCTACACATACATATACACACATACATACTTGCATACATCCTTACTTCATATGTGCATAGACAGGATTCTATATAGATATGTGTTCACATAGGTATGGGACTATGTGTTCGCATACGGTTTTGAGGATGATATATGGGATTGAGATGAGTCGATGAGTTTGATCTGAGGTTATGATATCGGTGATCTGATAAAATTCATAATTGAGATACATCTTGATGCTTTAGAGGATTTTGGGGATGATGATGCCATAGGAATGGTGATATATATATATTAAGTGATCGACACGTGATTATGTTGCGAGATATTATATGACATGACATGATATGACAAGATTAGTATGATAGGCCGCAATCGGCGATGTATACTCCTTGAGATGATTTGTGATGATGATATCGATTCATACGAGACTGTCGATCAGTAGTCAGATCAGGGTTATAATGATGACATTAGCATTGCACTAGACTTAGGTTAGTACCCCAGATGTTGATATTGATAAAAAGAATACTAGATGAATGATATGACGGATGTGATATTGACCTGTACCCAGATTTGGGGATGCCGTACGACGGATTTACGTACGAGCTGTAATTTGATGTTGATCCGCACTCTTGACTTGGGGATAACCGATTATAACAATACGGTATCGGATGTGATATTATCGAGGAGGGATCACCGACTATATGTATATATATGTATCGACTCAGAGATTAGGCGGTTTCCCTTACCTACTGTTAGCTTTAGCTCAGCCTTATAGTGGTGTAGCTATAGGACTCTTATGACATTAGATGCAGTTTAGCTATCTTTGTGTTTAGCATTCAGCTTCTGCACATTTCTATTGTTGCTCCACATCGCATACTGTTGTGATTCATATTCTATTATTGATATCATGCTGTTAGGACACCAGCACCATTACCGATGATGCGTATGTACCACGTACACTTACTTGCCAGTTCACACACATCTTCATCGGTAATTGCCATGTCACGAACACTTAGAAAATATTATTGCTTGATTTCGCTTGTTAGCTAGTAGTGATATGATATTAGTATGCTTGCCTTATATGCCAGCTTGACATTGTAGATATTACTCGTCACTTCATGCATATTGTTATTCATTATATGCTGCATTCATGGATTCTCATGCTTATATTCATGGTTTACATGCTATTGATGAATCGGATTTCCATGATGTTTTCTGGATTTGGAGGAAAACCGCAAAACATATATAAACTGCTTTCTCTCTTTTAAAATGAAAATGCGGTTTTCTCATGATGTATGAGTCGTCCACCATGAGTTTTGTTGATGGATTTCGAGACCCGATTCGAGGAGGCGGATGAACCGTTTCGGGTACATGGTGGGCCCGGTGCGGTACCCCGGGGCAAGAGGATCGCAGATAATGGCGTTGAGCCTGTGCAGGGGAGCACGACCGACCGGTGATTTTACCCGACACGTCGGATATCCGGAGGATACCGTCGTGGTCTTGAGATGGATGGTAGAGGCCGATCTGGACTGACGGCGCCCTGGATTTTATGATTGAGATATTGAGGTACAGAGATTGTGATAGAGAGATATCGAGATATTAGGATTTATGTTTTGTGCCGATGCTGGGCACAGGTTTCATGATGTTTTTCCATGATTTTGACTATATCCTTATATTTACATGCATGATTACATTGATTATACTTCATTTGTATATATAACAGGGTATGAGGGCGCTGTTATATATACCCTTACACCAATATTAGTAGATTGGGACGCTAATATATGTGTATTGATATCATTTTAAAAACTTCATCATACATTTCATGCATCATCCATTTATACAATGCTACCTGAGACATTGACACGGTCATATGGGATTACACTTGGGTTAGATATTTACCCTAGTCTTGTTATAGGTTGCTGGTTATATATATTTGAGGTTTATTTATATGTTATGATCGTATGACCTAGGATTGCGTCATACCTGCGATTTCTGTTCGTAGATCTTTTTCTACTCACGAGTTGGCAACTCACCCCCGTTGTGCCCCAGTTTCTTGCAGGTGTTGCCGTACGGGTTTCATTACGGCTTTGCAGGCACAGCTTCTTTCAGGTGACTTACTAGTAGGTGGGTTATTTGTATCGTACCCGCGATTATACATTGTATATTATATTCAGTTGTATCTAGAAGTTCCATCAACCAAACATGTACTTATTTGAGATAGAAACCAGTGATGTTTATTCTTTCGACCTTAGAGACGCGTGTTATATTTCTCTGGGTTTCTTGTTAATTGGAGTTCCTTTCTGTTGTGATCCTCGCCTTTAGGCGTTGTATATTGTGTTGCACACAGGTTGATTCGATGGTTCTTCTTACTCTCTACTACTTTTCTTGGTCTGGATTTCTGGGTTGCGGCTTACTTCAATTACGTACGCCTTGAGACATTCGTAGTCTAAGTGCCGGTCATGTTCCGTACTTTCGGGTCGTGACAAAGTTGGTATCTGAGCGTTAGGTTTCACCTTCGGAGCGTAAGATGACCCTTGGTTGATGGAACAGGTGACTAAAGTAGAGTGACGTACCGTGGGTATGTTCCGCAGCATATTTACGACACGCCACTCTACTTAAGAAGCCTTAGGATGTACATTTCTTTGTTCAGTATCATATTCATTCCTGATCTAGCCTCATCGGTACCAGTATGGTTTTGCTGCCACGATTACGGGCAGGAAGAGCTACGGCTAGAGTTGCGGTCAGCATGAGCTCGTTACGAACGAGGACTGACCATGGCATGATTCCGGCGACACACGATTGCAAAGATGTGTCTTTTGATTATGTTTTCACGCCACGAGCATTTGATGGATCGCTGTATGAGATTACTCGGACGTGCAGATAAGCACCAGAGGATTGAGCCACTGACAGAGGCCAGCCAGATTTTGATGACCGTTGGTGTATTGCTTACTCATGATGACTGAGGCACTGTCCAGCGTGCAGACGAGTGAGCCGGTTATTGCTGTGAACGACGAGATATCGCCCCAGATGTTGGAGCTATTACAGTACGAGATTGCACTAAGAGATGATAGAAGGTTGCTAGTCACCGAGGATGAATGACTAGGACATGTGGATCGTTCGTTACCCCGATGCGAGGTCATCAGATAGATTGATTCCAGTTAGAGACAACTTCACGCAGAGACGTTGAGAGTCGATAGAGACGATCGAATGTCAGAAACCTATTATTCCAAGTTTAAAGTATTCGGAAAAACATGCAGGCAATTCTATGGTCCCTCTAGAAGAATGAAACCCTAACTCGACTTAATGACCGTGTGAAAGCCTTTGAACCTTAGGGTTTGCGGCAGTTCTGCGGCGCCATTAGTGAGGCTTGGGTTTGCCCTTCTACGGCTGGACCACCGATGCTGTGGTATGTACTCGATACTATTATACTGTACCCAAGATGTTGAGCTCTTGGGGGATTATGAAGTCTTGACAAATCAATCGGATGGCTCGACTTAATTCAGATGCTAGGTGGTGAGATGCATTTCTTGGGAGACTCCAGATACGAGGATAGCCATTAGAGCTCAGTCCATGCAGCCACGACGAGATGAGTCCGAAGCAGTCGACATTAGAGAAAAGTGGAGTAAGAGGTTCGTACAAGATATGGATGAGATGACGTTCCACTCCGCCGACATCAGAGATGCGATGCGCATGCCGAGGCATAATACTGGATATACCTTCCAGAAGGAGTCGTGATGAGTATGCAGCCGTTCTGGAACAAGAAGCAGATATAGTAATGGATGAGGACTCCCGGACAATTGGCAGAGATTCGTGGAGGATGCGCTTGAGCGGACTATTCCGCCATACTTGATTTCGATGTTTTGGGCGATTTATTCGCATGATTTGATTTTGATGATTGAGGATTTACGATTTTTGCACAGTTGTTGCACTTGATATCATTTTCGTGCCTTGGTTTCACATGTTTGTGATTTTATTGGGTTTATACTGTTGGAGATATTGCCCTCAGAGTCAATTATTGGATCACAGGCACGTGATTGCAATGAATGAGGGAGGACCTATCCCGGTAGGACAGTCTTACTCGAGATGATAGTATGCTATCTGGTTTACCTTTATCATCGTGTACTGCTTTAGGTGACATGACAGGTCGCTATTGCACGTTGATAGAGCCCTTAGGATTCTTGCTTGACTACCGGCAGTATGAGGGCGATCATATACGTGGGAGCTGGTAGTCTATAAGCACATCCTTAAAAGGTCCCTAGTCGTGGGAGTTTCGAGATAGGGCATCGATACTCCAGAGTAGACTAGTGTATACAGTCGAGACCCCGACGAGGGGCGGTGGCCGGTCTCACAAGCCACTGGTGTCAGTTGGATCACCTAAGATGTATACAGGTGCTCATTGGGTTATGAGTACACCGGACAGGACCCGCCGGGAACATGCTAGTTGGTCTTATACCTGACGTCAGATAGCAGTTCCCTGGTGACATGTGTACAGGTTAGTTCATCGACCTGAGGATCGTCATTTGTCTCGTGTGAGTTCCCACTGTGCTTTGATTACTACCATACCACGGCTCAAAGGAGTCGTGCAAACAGGTTTTAGTTGGGTACAGTCCCGAGCCACATGGAGGCAGTGAGCGGATCTTCAGGGGTTCGTCTCTCCCGGTATTGGGGGTGAGGTCGCGCTGTGTCTAGGAGAGCCATTACACGAAGACCTTGGCCAAGGCAGGAGATTTACTGGTAGGTATTCCAGTAGTATCTCAGGGTGTTCTGGGCTACACTCTGACACGACTTGTACCGCTTTTGGGGGTCTGACTTTTACCAAACCCTAGGCCCGCCATGCGATGCTCATAGACGAACGGACCGGACTGTACGGATATTGTCACTGACAGGCTCAGTAGGGTGTCAGGATGAGTTCGCTCATCGACGTCCCTTTTAGTCAATAGCTGGTGGCCCGTCACGTATTGGCTTATACCTCTGACGTGCTAGTGGTTAAATCCACAGCCATAGTATTGACGAGTCTTTAGAGTCCACCACACTTTCAGTTACTCAAGCTTTCGGGCGAAACGCTGTAGAGGCCGTATGGAGATATGGCACGGTCCGATCAGATACGTGCGGTATTGCACGGATCAGGATCGGACGGTTAGTACTAGTGGCCGTATGGTTATATGGCAGGGTTCGATCAGATACGTGCGGTATTGCACGGATCAGGATCGGACGGATATTACTAGCCGGCTTTAGTTTAAGCCGGATCCTAGTTTAGTACTGTGTAGATTTTGTCTCATTGCATTTGTATCCGGACGGAATACAGATGCGGGTGTGTATGCACAGTATCGAGGTTTTCCTGTAATTTATTAGGGGACCAGTTTTCTGGAGTTGCCAGTTTGCATTCCGTTCCGGCCGGTTTTCCTTTGTTCTTTCCCGGCCGGACTTTTCCGATGGAGGGGGTTATTTGCAAGTTTGCAAATAACACATTGTGGAGGATTTTCTTGCAAATGTTTTAATTATGATTGCATCTTTTGATGCCATTCTCATCACTTGCTTTTTGAGATTAGAAGTGATTAGAGTTTGATGTGAGATGGTTATGATGATGTTTTGGATGTGGTCACCACTTGTGCTCCTACCATCACCTCCATTCATGCTTCATATTCTTTCCTCCACCATTTTCTAAAAGATGAAGGTTTTTCATGGTTGAAAGAAAAAGGATGAGAGCTTCATTTTGAGAGGGTAGCATTTTGATCTCTTTTCATGTTAAGAAAAATGCAAGCACCATTTTTCTTATCTTGTTTCCTCCATCATCTTCAAATGGCAACAAACCCAAAATGAGACATAGCTTCAACCCTACACATTCTACAGCAAATCTTGGACGCGTCGGCTAGCCTACTTCACGCCCGAGTTGCCTCGGTATTGAGGTGGGAGCCCGTAAAAGATACAGGCGATGTGGTGCCGTTCCGGCGAGGAGGCGACGACCGGAGTTTCCGCAGAAGATCGGGACGATGAGGAGAAGACCGGAGGACTCGGATCATTCGGTATATCTCTTCCCCTTCTTATAGTTAGCTTAGACTTGTTAATGGTTCGATCCGGGTGTTTAGTGCGCGGTGGTGCCGGTTTGCTAAGTTCGCAAAATTAAAGTTTATCACCGCTTCCGCATATTGGCGTCAGATTGACTGCCGGGGCGCCGCCGTGCACTTACAGTGGTATCAGAGCCTCGCCATTAACTTCGTCTAGCTTTGTTTGATGTGTTTTGCATTTCCGATCGACCAAAATTCCAAAATCTACTTTTTTCCTCACATCAGTTTTCTGTTGAATTTTTTCTTGCTCGAAAATTTTTTCAGGTTGTAGAAAACTAATGTACTGGAAATTCTAAGACTACTGGAAAAATTCGACACAGTCAGTCGACTAATGAAGCGCGGAACCGCGGCCAAACCCCCCCTTAGGCCACGGTTCCGCCGCACATTGGTGTCGTCACTGTATCATTCTTTTCCAGTGGGCTTCTGGGCTTATTTTAGGGGTTTTGGAATATTGATATTGGGCCCAGATTTTCTATGAGTGCTACAGTTTTGCTTTGGGGCCCACTTGTTAATTATTTGATCGATCGGATATTTTAAGCACATTTTCACAGTATTTACATTATATCTGCGACCGTGAATGTCACTTGATCGGTAAATCCAGCCTAACTGCTATAGCCCGGTTAGACGGATTTGCGAACGTGACTTTCACGTTGATGTTCTGTGATTTTGCTGTGGTGTTGCGGATCGGTCGTGGGGGATAGCCTGGATGCAATGCTAGTACAGTTTTGTTGTATTATGTACATTTGATATTGCGGGGCGAGCGTCCGACATGTGGACTGCCGTCACTGCCTGTTTGTATTATTCTTTTGGGGCACGACCTGGTTGCGGTCGATGTACCCGTTGTATGTATATTTTACTTTCTATACTAGGATTACCCCGCGGAGGGGTGCACGGATAGCCGGGTTCTGGAGGACAACAAGCCCGCATCTCATGGCATTGGGACGGAAGGGGCTTCACTCTAGAATTGCCGGGCTATTCGCCGCACTCGTAGGGGGTACAGGTGAAGGGTGTCCAAGTTACCGGATTCCGTGGAGTGCCGGGTGGTCCATTCACGTCGATGAAGGGGGCTGCCTCGCTTCAGGTCTTGGCGGGTGACTTGCCGCGCCCGTAGGGGTCTAGGATTTCATTGCACAGGCTATCCACACGACCAGGGGAACGTCGGGTTTCAGCGGCTCTGTGAAACCCGGGGATCCCAGATATCTGTATAGTTCTGTGATGCTGTACATTTCTGTGATGTTGCATTTTATCACGCCTTGAGCGAATATAATATATTGGTATATATATTAGTAGATGTTGTATATGTTTTTCATCCGCGCTAGTCCAGTCCCCGCTCTGCCGTTAGTTAGCAAACCTAACGGGTGATGACGGGACCCAGTGGCGAATGCAGATGGCATACACGTACGTCAGTATATTTTCGTTCTTTGTGGTGTGATCAATTGATGGGACTGCGTTGATTCGGATCAATGCAAGATTAACAAACCTAATCTGATGTTGTTGGAACACTTTTCAAAAAGCTGTTATTGCAAGGACGTTCACTTTTGTTTTGCATCGTGGTATTCATTTGGAATATCCTGCTCCTCAGCCGACGAGGCAAGGGCCGAGATCCCTTCACCGGGAGTGACCCCTTGGACAGAAGTTTGCGTCAGGGCATTAACTTCACTATAGCCGATTACTTTTGCTTTGCATCGTGGTATTCATTTGGAATATCCTGCACCCCATTCTACGGGGAAAGAGCCGAGATCCCTTCACCGGGAGTGACCTCTTTAGTAAAGGTTTTCGTCACTATATTTTCTAAAAAGCTATCAGTTCCTTCAACGATATCAAGTTCATTACGTTAAAGGTTTTCGCCAGAAACCATTCGTAGCCCTCCGTCGTTTCATATGGGTAGTCAATAGTATTCAAGCTGTGTTTGTTGGCCAAAGTCAAGGCACAGTGTTTGGTAGCTGTTGGTTATTCATATGCAGCATAGATAGATGCGTTGGTTTGGAGCAGTCGTATAGCCTTGTTGGCCAAAGTCAAGGGCTTGTACGGGTGGGCTCTGTAGGGTTGCTAGGCACGCGCACAAGGGTCTACGAGGCATCAACCATGCCCGAATAAAAATTTAGCCGTGCCGAACAACCCGCATACGGAACTTTAAACTAGAGATTAGGCGATAACTTGCATGCTAAACACTTTAACACTAAGTGAGAGGGATTACAACCTTTGTAGATCCGGTCCTTCACTTCATATGCTCCGTGTTGTGGTCCTTTCGCTGCGATCATCGGGTTCCGGACTCTCGAGAGGTTCCACGAAGAGAAAGACGCAACCTTTGCTTCCGATCTTCGATACTAAGATGATCTACCTCGAAGTTTCTTTAACACAAGCTAACACTTATGAAATGATGTGAACACCCTCATCTAAATGGCAAGGGAAGATGAGGATGATGAAGTAGGAATTTTGCTCTATTTATTTATCTTTTTCTCATATTTATTCATCACCTTTGGAAAAACAAGCAAGCTTTTCCATGGAAGAATGAAGGAGGAAGAAGAAGATCAATCATTTTGTGTTGAATAGAAAGAATAATATGATAGATTATGCAACCATGGTCAAGCTAACACTTGTAGAGAATTAACTAGGGTTAGGGTTTGGGTTAGGTTAAAGCATGACTCATGAACAAATATCTTTCACAAAACAAAATAAAACCTTCTAGAAACTTCAAGAAAGTTTAACCCTAATCCAAACCCTAATCATGTTTAAACTCCACTAAACAAGTTGCATTATTTATCATATCATGTTACAATATTATATATCACATATATAATATTTATCGTAACAAAATAAAATAATACAATTAACATATATCGCATATATATCAATGTATTACCCGAGTGAGAAAAAGAATCTTTTAGTGAGAAAATATTAGTTAATGTAATTTAATATATCAAATATATTATAATACATTAAATTATCGAATCAACACTTGATCCGACAATCCGGCTATATCGCATATAACAGACTAATATTTATCCGTACCGATTCATCGAATCAGCACTTGATCCGATGACCCGGCTGATATCAAATATCGCGAGAATATAATACGGTATCACATATCGCATTATCCTCGGTCCCGCACATATCACATATGTGCTCCTACTTCGTTTTGCCTGAGTCAAGAAACCTCTGTGTAGGACTCTAAAGAATCGTCAATACGCCGGCAGTAGGTGATGATCATATCAAACACCCACAAGCTGCAAGCGGTCAGCTAAACGTAACAGCTACCCAGGTATTGAGCGCTCAGAAGATCAACAAGCAAGCCTGTAACTTCTCCTGTGAATCCAAACAGTAACACTCCCGTACAGTCCGGTCTCGTCGTCTAATATGTCGCATATCTCGCCTAGGGGTGGTAAACGTCAGACCCCAGTAGCTCGATAAGTCGTGTCGATTTGAGGTCTATAACAGTTCGAGAAACTACTGATAACACTTACCAGTAAATCTCAGCAACCCTGGCCAGGGATTTCCGGTTATAGCCAATCGAACACAGCACAACATCAACTCCCTATACCGGGAGAGACGAATCCCCTCCTATCGCTCATTGCCTCCATGTGATTCGGGACTGTACCCAAAAGCCACCTTTTTGCACGCCCTCTTGGACGTGGTATGATGGAAATCAAAGCACAGTGGGAACCACACAAGACTCTATGACGATCTCGGGTCAACAGACTACTCTGTACCAGTGTCACCGGAGAACTGCCATCTGACGTATGGTATAATACCATCTGGGAGTTCTCGGCGAGTCCGTCCAGTGTACCCAGTCTCCACTGAGCACCCGTACACCATCCTTGATGTCAAACACCGATGGATATGGGATCATCCATCGCCCATCATATGGGTCAAGATGCGTATACGCTAGTCTACACTGGTGCATCGATGCCCTGTCTCGATACACCCACGACTAGGAACAGTTATAGGTTGTACTCGTCGACTACCGTGGCCCCACTAGTATGATCTCATCATAGTCCCAGTAGTCGAGTACATATCCTAAGGGCTTTATCAACATGTAACATAGAGACAATCAAAGTACATGTTAGGATAAAGTACAACCAGATAGCATACTATCATGTCGAGCAAGAAAGTCCTCCCTATATATGTCCTAGCATCCACTACAATATACATCGTATGTACAGTAATGGCCTCTAGGGCACACATATAACTAACAATCTCCCACTTGCACTAGGGCCATCTGTTATGGTATCGTATACCCAACAATTAGCTGCGGTTGAAGTATCTCATACTCAACCATCCCGTAAAAGTCTCTACTGGGAAAAAGGCCTTTGTGAGTGGATCCGCGCTGTTGTCCTCTGTGTCTACTCTCCTAACCTCGATCTCCCTGGAGATCAACCATCTCCATGATCAGGTGATGCTGCCTAAGAATTATATCTGGATTTCTGATGGGACGGAAGTTCCTTGGCTTAAGCCACAAATCCATTGTCACACAATGGTAGGAACGAAGTTCATCTCATGAACTTATAAATATCCAGACTGCCTCTTTGGTAGTATCCTTGGTAACGATGTATCTTGCCTTTAATCATCTAGTATGTCACGGTATCTAGCTTGGAACTCTTCCAACATACCGTCCCTCCACTGAGGGTATAGACAATGCCTGCGACTGACATTCAGTCGTTCTTATCACCCTAGAACCCTTCCAGTGATTCTCCCCAGGATCGATTGATACCATCTCACTACAACTAGTGAGTATCCTAACATCCAATTAGATCTATCTCATAGATCCAAAAACCAGGATTTAGGAGGTATCACTTTGATCCTATATGGAGAATCCTTGTGATAAGCGGAGATTGACCGAGCATAGCATAGGAAACTCCTTCCCTATCAAGAGTATGTCATCCACGTACTCTACGAGGATCACCACCATACTCTCTACTACCTTTTCGTATATACAAGGTTCATCTACCATTTTGATGAAGTCAAACTCTTTGACTACCACATCAAAACAGATGTTCCAACTCCGCGATGCATGTTTTATCATATAAAACATCTTGCACACGTTTCCGCTGCTCCCACTGTCTACGAAGCCTTCTGGCTATGTACTTATAGACGCTCTTTTCTAAAACATCATTTAGAAAAGCAGTCATGACACCCAACCACCAGATATCGTAGTCATGGTATGTAGCCGTGGCAAGTAGGATCTGGATGGACTTAAGCATAGCTTTGAAAGTCTCAACATTTCGATGTACACCAAGTAATCTTCTCAAGATATACTTGCTCCTGATGGGGATTTAACCCTTCAGATAAAGCAACCAAAGTCCATACTTTGTTGGTGTATAAGGATTCCATCTCAGATCGATAAGCATCCAGCCATTCTTACAGAGTCCCACTCCTGATAGCCAGCTCGAAACTAGCTGGGTCATCATCTCATGATGCAATTCTCGCTCCCACTGTCATAGAGAAACCGAAGTATCTCTCAGGTGGGTGAGGAACCCTACTAGATCGGCGGAGAGGCTGAGGTTCGTTGGAAACTATTGAATCCTTTGGTTCTATCAAATCATCTGTTGTAGTATGTATAGCTGGAACCCTTCCAGTTCTACATAACAGACCATGCCTCGAGCTTGTCCGGATTTTGCTTTTAGACATAGGCCGGACAACCCCAAATCTTAACAAACTTAAGATATGGGCTCTTCCCATTCCATATCGCATATGAAGTGGTAAGCAACTAATTTGATTTGAACCCTATTCAATAGGTATGCAGCTTCTCAAGTGCATAACTCCCAAAAGGAAATAGGCAACTCAGTAGTACTCATCATAGAGCACACCATATCATATAGGATGAGTTTGCTCCGCCCCGATATACCATCGTGCTATGGTGTATACGGAGGAGTAATGCTGAGAGAGAATCTCATTCTCCTTTAGAATAGTCCAGGAATTCCGTGCTCAAGTATTCTCCTCCTTGATCTCATCAAAGGACATAATACTTATACCCGTATTTTGGTTCTCTACTTCTAACTTATATTCTGTGAATATCTCAAAAGGTTCGAACTTGTGTTTCAACAGGAACATATGTCTGAATCTTGAGAGATTATCAGAGAATGTAATGAAGTACAAAGAACCGATCTTGGCATGTATAGACAGGGGACTTTCATACATCAGCATGTATCAATCCCAAAAGTTCACTAACTCTTTCTCTGTTTCCAATAAACAGAGCTGTGGTCTTCTTTTCTTTGTGACATGACAGGAAAGTTTCACAAGATGTAAATTCAAACTAATTTGAATATGCATCTTTATGTAACTTCAGCCAGTCGGGTCGCATTGATATGACCTAGTCTACAATGCCTCAAGAAGGATTCGTTCATATCTGAACTCTTCCTCTTGTGTGTGTTCTGTATACTAAGAACTGTAGTTTGATTTAGAACGTCAATGCTTTTAGATAACGTGCCTGAACCGATCAACTTTTGATATAGGAAATGTTCAAAACATTATCCAACAATACAAAATTATATCCTTTCTTTACTAATAAAGAGACTGACATGATTTTGTATATCAGGTTCGGTATCTAATAACATTTGTTCAGAATCAATGTATTCCGGTAATACAGGGTGACAGTGACCAACAGACTTGGCTACAACACTTGCACCGTTTTCTGCCTTATGAAACTTATCACCCGTTCTCAGTTCTTTACCTATCTGTAGCCCATGTAACAGATTACATATACGGGATCCTGATCCGGTATCACATACCCAGGACGTAAAGGATACTGAGAAACAGTTCTGTGTAATGAACACACCCGAAGATGATGCATCAACATGCACTTTCTTCGTTTGGGCGGCACGGGAAATCTGGTATTCCCCAATTTCCTGCTCTGTCTTATAACAATTATAAGTTGGAGCGGGACCAACGTTCCCCAGCTCAGTATAACAAGCGGGTTCAGTCAATATATCCGTTTTATTCTCTTGATTAAGGCGTGATATGGTCGCTATCTGGAGAGAGAGAGAAGAAAACACTTAGCGTATGCTCTTGCAAGATTAGATTGGTTATCTAATATATCTAATCAGGATGTCTCCCACTGTTTTAGTCAAATCTTCCTTCAAACCCTAAAAGGAAAGACTAGCCGGGATTAATTACGCGCTACAAGTTCGCCAATCTTTCAGCCAGGCCAGTGTCGGTACTTTGAGGGAGGTCCCCCGTGCTTCCGCACGAACCTAATTAATGTAAACCTCGTTTTCCCAGAGGCGTAACCCCGTTAACACCTTTCTAGACACCTACTTGATCGGCTAATTGTAATGTGTAAAACTCTCCCAGGAGTAACTCTTACTCGCAGCGGGTATCGGGATCCAACTATCACATAGAAGGTATGCAATCTCATTGCAAATTTCAACACTTGAAATTCCCAATAATATTTTACCCCTAGCGTCCTATGACCTTGACGAAGGCCAAACTCTCATAGTCCGGTAGTCAAGTTCAACCCGTTCATTTCTTGATTGAATTAAACCCACCCGCACGACCCTTGACGCAGGCCAACAAAGTCGCACGACTACCCTAACTCAATCTGCATCATATGCATAAGCAGATAAATACTAGTTAGCTACCGCACACTACGCCTTGACGCAGGCCAACAAACGTAGCACGAATACTAACTACTACTTATCTGAAATGACGGAGGGCTACGACAGGTTTTTATGAAAACCCTTTGCGTAATGAACTTGATATCGTTGTAGAATCGAGTGATTTTAAATGGAGTGTTTTTGAGGCTTTTCTAGTTTTACTAAAGGGGTCACTCCCGGTGAAGGGATCGTCGGCCCTTTCCTCATCGAATAAGATGCAGGATATATCATATATACCGCTGTGCAAAGCAGAAACTATAGAAGCAATCAAAAGACAAACCGAGTTTGTAGCATCTGCCAGTTATTGCTAAAGGAGTCACTCCCGGTGAAGGGATCTCGGTCCTTTCCTTATCGAATAAGGTGCAGGATGTTCTACAAGGAACACCGCGATGCAAAGCAAGAACTGTAGCTACCTATTTTTATAAACAAGTTTCTACAACATCTTAGGTTTCTTTTATTTCATTAATCTCATTAATGAAGTCCCATTTTATTATGCTTCACAAGCATCTCATTTGAAACGAAATCTGCAATATAACATATATCTCATATATATAATATAATCATTCGTCTCAGGCAGTAATATGATCTCATCACAGAACATTGCAGCAGAAGAACATATATGAAATATTGGATATACTAGGACGTCCGTGTTTTCAAAACGAGCCTGTATAAAACACGGATTCCACGGTCGCGATGAATAGCCAAACCCACATCCCTAGACCCCTACGAGAGCGGCAAGTAACACTGCCAATTCTAGGGTTAGGAGACCCGGTCTCGACTTCTCGAGATGGTCTCCCACTGGACCCTAGAACCCGGTTACTTGTGCTCCCCGCCTTGGGTCTACCTAATGCGGAAAAGTAAATAATATACAACGGTGACATCTTCCGCTACCTGGAAGTGCCCCAATAAAAGAATATTACATACAAATGAATTTTACATGAATGAAAAAGAAAAACTCTCATCTCACATAAAACCCCCGGCTATTCAAACGCGACGATCCAATACAACATATCACAGCAACACATAATATCTCATATCATCAACGTAAGCAAGTATGCGTATCCCGATTGTCGTTGATGTATAGCAACGAAGCCGGCGATACACCACATACTACGCTTACGGTCACAGAAAATAAAGTGTAAAACTAAAACAGTTGGAATCCGCAACCTTTTTAGACATCGCATGCCTAACCAAATGAATTCCTTAGACATCGCATGCCTAACAATTATAAACCCCGCATTTTAGTCTCATTATCGAAAACTCTTTTCAATATCAAGTCGGGCAATTCAACAAGATTCCCGACGTCCTGATCGAATGCTCGTCGCAAACTTTAGTAGACAGCCGCACCCCCGATACCGTCGACGAAGTGCACCAAGGCGGAACACCGCTACCGGGAGCACCCGAACGGATGCTTTCGGCGACGGGGTTCTCCTACAGTCACTTGGTCGGGGCTATGGAGTGAGGCTTCCTATTAAGTTTACCCGACGAGTATCCGCGTACGCTACGTGATTGCGACGGACTTTTGATCACATCAAAATTCCGTGGCAACCGATCAACTGAGACTAAACCGCTAGATTTATAACATTCATTTTAGTTATCTCATAACTACTTGTGAATTCCAATTATTGTATCACATTCCAGATAAATAGAAAAAGTCAAACTTTCCGATCGAATCATCAAGCACCCAAGATTTCCCCAATATATTTCAACACTTGAAAACAGTTTAAAAACATCCATTACATGCCACAGTACCAATGGTCCATCCGTAGAAGGGTCAAGCCAACGCCTCACATGTGGCACGCCGTACTGCCCCAAACCCTAAGGTTCAAAGAGCAGTTCAAGACGGTCACATAATCGAGTTAAGGCTTGTTGTCTTCTAGAGGGTCCATCGAGTTACTTGCACGACTTAGAACATTCTTAAACAGTAGAAAAAATCCAACTTTTGAAAAAATTTACGACAGGGGAAAAAGTGAGTTATTGATATCCGTTCGAACTTTTTAACAGTTTCTATAAGATATCCGAAAAGACACATAGACAAAATCTAATACTCCGATCGAAACATCGAATCCCCAAAACAACTCCAGAAAACTCAACTGTAGAATAAAAATTAAAACATTCCAGAGAACTCAGCACTGTGTAATTGGAATTACTGTGCCAAATAGGAGGGGTGATGTCATCAAGTGGCCGCGGAACCGCCGCAGAAGCCAGGCTTCTGCCGCGGTTCCGCCGCACTTTTGACGAATTACCCCCTCGAATTTCACAGTAATTCTAATTAGACCCTGCTGAATTTTTTAGAAACTTTTAATTAACAAAAATCCAAATTTTTAGAAAATTTCTAGAGAGCATTTTGGAGTCGGGGTTCCGGGTTCGGTCGGACTTTAAACTTCGTCTAGACTTCACCTAAAGCTCTAGCTTAGCTCTGATACCACTGTAGGTCAGGCAGCCACCCCATCCAATGGGGTCGCCGTGGCACCAACGGGTCCCTCAGCCGCTACTTTTTACGCATGCCCCCTCGCGAGGACTACAACCCGCCGGAACACCTTCCGGTCTCGGGACACCCTGGGGATAAGAGCCTATGCTTCGCCACACTGTCACACAGTGAGAACCCCCCATAGGTCGACATCCAATGCCTAGTAGCTCTGATACCACTGTAGGGTTGCTAGGCACGCGCACAAGGGTCTACGAGGCATCAACCATGCCCGAATAAAAATTTAGCCGTGCCGAACAACCCGCATACGGAACTTTAAACTAGAGATTAGGCGATAACTTGCATGCTAAACACTTTAACACTAAGTGAGAGGGATTACAACCTTTGTAGATCTGGTCCTTCACTTCATATGCTCCGTGTTGTGGTCCCTTCACTGCGATCATCGGGTTCCGGACTCTCGAGAGGTTCCACGAAGAGAAAGACGCAACCTTTGCTTCCGATCTTCGATACTAAGATGATCTACCTCGAAGTTTCTTTAACACAAGCTAACACTCATGAAATGATGTGAACACCCTCATCTAAATGGCAAGGGAAGATGAGGATGATGAAGTAGGAATTTTGCTCTATTTATTTATCTTTTTCTCATATTTATTCATCACCTTTGGAAAACCAAGCAAGCTTTTCCAAGGAAGAATGAAGGAGGAAGGAGAAGATCAATCATTTTGTGATGAATAGAAAGAATAATATGATAGATTATGCAACCATGGTCAAGCTAACACTTGTAGAGAATTAACTAGGGTTATGGTTTGGGTTAGGTTAAAGCATGACTCATGAACAAATATCTTTCACAAAACAAAATAAAACCTTCTAGAAGCTTCTAGAATGTTTAACCCTAATCCAAACCCTAATCATGTTTAAACTCCACTAAACAAGTTGCATTATTTATCATATCATGTTACAATATTATATATCACATATATAATATTTATCGTAACAAAATAAAATAATACAATTAACATATATCGCATATATATCAATGTATTACCCGAGTGAGAAAAAGAATCTTTTAGTGAGCAAATATTAGTTAATGTAATTTAATATATCAAATATATTATTATACATTAAATTATCGAATCAACACTTGATCCGACAATCCGGCTATATCGCATATAACCGACTAATATTTATCCGTACCGATTCATCGAATCAGCACTTGATCCGATGACCCGGCTGATATCAAATATCGCGAGAATATAATACGGTATCACATATCGCATTATCCTCGGTCCCTCACATATCACATATGTGCTCCTACTTCGTTTTTCCTGAGTCAAGAAACCTCTGTGTAGGACTCTAAAGAATCGTCAATACGCCGGCAGTAGGTGATGATCATATCAAATACCCACAAGCTGCAAGCGGTCAGCTAAACGTAACAGCTACCCAGGTATTGAGCGCTCAGAAGATCAACAAGCAAGCCTGTAACTTCTCCTGTGAATCCAAACAGTAACACTCCCGTACAGTCCGGTCTCGTCGTCTAATATGTCGCATATCTCGCCTAGGGGTGGTAAACGTCAGACCCCAGTAGCTCGATAAGTCGTGTCGATTTGAGGTCTATAACAGTTCGAGAAACTACTGATAACACTTACCAGTAAATCTCAGCAACCCTGGCCAGGGATTTCCGGTTATAGCCAATCGAACACAGCACAACATCAACTCCCTATACCGGGAGAGACGAATCCCCTCCTATCGCTCATTGCCTCCATGTGATTCGGGACTATACCCAAAAGCCACCTTTTTGCATGCCCTCTTGGACGTGGTATGATAGAAATCAAAGTACAGTGGGAACCACACAAGACTCTATGACGATCTCGGGTCAACAGACTACTCTGTACCAGTGTCACCGGAGAACTGCCATCTGACGTATGGTATAATACCATCTGGGAGTTCTCGGCGAGTCCGTCCAGTGTACCCAGTCTCCACTGAGCACCCGTACACCATCCTTGATGTCAAACACCGATGGATATGGGATCATCCATCGCCCATCATATGGGTCAAGATGCGTATACGCTAGTCTACACTGGTGCATCGATGCACTGTCTCGATACACCCACGACTAGGAACAGTTATAGGATGTACTCGTCGACTACCGTGGCCCCACTAGTATGATCTCATCATAGTCCCAGTAGTCGAGTACATATCCTAAGGGCTTTATCAACATGTAACATAGAGACAATCAAAGTACATGTTAGGATAAAGTACAACCAGATAGCATACTATCATGTCGAGCAAGAAAGTCCTCCCTATATATGTCCTAGCATCCACTACAATATACATCGTATGTACAGTAATGGCCTCTAGGGCACACATATAACTAACAGGCTCAAATTAACCTGGAGAATGACGGGCAGAACTTGACATGTGACTTATGATTTGTTGGCCAAAGTCAAGGTCATAAGAGCATGGGGTAAAAATCACATCGGGAGTTTCAAAAGAACTGAAACTTGCCAGATATGCGCATACCTTCTGGAGTGTGATACCGTGAGCGCATTCCGTCACGTTGTCATGCGATGATAGTTGGATCCCGATTCCCACTGATGAGTTGGTTTACTCCTCGGGTGACCCCGACTAATTCTTCTTTCCGGTTTGGAGGAGAATTTGAGGTACAGTGGAAGGTTTCCTGATTAGAAAAAGTGATAACCATTCTGATCTAGGTTAGAGTGCACGCTGAGTGTTTCTTTTCTCTCTCTCTTTGGCAGCGACCATTGACCCGACCCTAGACTATGACTCAGTGACCAAGTTGACCGAACCTACTTAACACTGGCTTTTGGATTGTCAGAGTTGCAGACCTCATTGCCACTCCCACTTTTACCCTTTTCTCCGGGACACCCCGTATTACTACGAACGTCCACTTCCATTGGACAAAACCATCGTATGGTTAGATACGAACTCGAAGGAATTCGAGGATGGTTTCTGGTTCTGGAGAAAACGGATAGGATTATTCAGTTGTCTTTTCTTTTCACCCTCTCTCAGGTTGCGAGTACTCCTTGGTTTAGGAGTAGTACACCTATTGTGCAAATTGGATAGTCTTCTTCCAAACCATAGGCTGGTGCCGACCGGTAGGGAATGAAGAAAACTAATTAGCCTAAACGGTGTACAGAAGGTATTAAGTTAAGACAAATAAAGGGATTAGTAAGAGGGCAAAGTAAGTTGCGACTGCTATTCACGACCAAACCAAGTATTTCTTCGCCAATCCTAAATCACCTTTGTATTTCTCCAGGACACTCCGTATCACTACGAAGATCCCATTTTATTGGATAATCCATCGTATGGTTATATACGAACTCGAAAGGAACTTGTTCCAGTTCGGGGATGGATCCTGGTTCAGGGGAAATAGGAATAAAGTACATTCAGGTGTCTTTTATCTTCACCTTCTCTCGCATTGCGAGTGATCCTAGGATTAGGACAGTACACCCTTTATGCTTTTTGGATAGTCTTCTTCCAAACCATAGGCTGGTGCCGAACGGTAGGGAAGGAAGAAAACCATTTGGCTTAAAGGGGTGTACAGAAGGTAATGACTAAAGACATATAATGGGATTTGGAGAGGTGGCAAAGAATTATACGGTTATAGTTATGAATCTGGATAATGGTAGAGGCATTACTAGGAATACCAGGATACCCCATCGAAACATTTCAATGTTTCAGGTTCACTGTGTACTGTTAAAAGAAAACTG
The DNA here is from genome assembly GCA_030015575.1 of Agapanthus africanus. NCBI lineage: Eukaryota > Viridiplantae > Streptophyta > Magnoliopsida > Asparagales > Amaryllidaceae > Agapanthus > Agapanthus africanus. Next base: position 211,403,693 of record JASDDO010000006.1, read on the forward strand.
ATTTCCCAATTAGACACTTGCTCCAGGGTATGTATTTACCAGGTTGGATCTCACATCTGTATGGTTTTACAGATGATGAGTGGGAGTAACTTGTTGGGAATTGGGTGATCATCCTCATTATATCGGGATTCGTTGGAATTGGTGATATTTGAGGAACCCACCTGGGTTGTTTGCCGGTCGGCAAATATTTGGTTTTGAATATCCGTTGTTGTGCACCAATTTCAAATTGATATATCTGTACGTCTATTTTCATAGAGTGAGATATACCTTTTGATATTATGTCGATGACATTTACCTATATCAGTGGATGGTTAGGTAAGGAGCATTGAACAGCGGTGTAATTCTTCTTAACCAAAAGTACAGTTTTCAACCTATGACACACAGTGAATGAGTCACTAGACTCAAGGGACTTATACAGAGTATTGTATGTTGTCCAGGGTCCATCAGGACAGAGGGGTTGGTCCTCGTACTATATTCAGTCTACTTATGACTTCTCTAGTTTTTAGACAGGTGTTTCATGGAAACACAGTGTCTGAATTTTGAGAAGTTATAGGTATTTGAATAAAGTAGAGAACCATTGTTGGAGATAGTGCCCTCATAGTCAATTATTGGATCGCAGGTACGTGATTGCAATGATTGCGGAGGACCTATCCCGGTAGCACAGTCTTACTCGAGATGATAGTATGCTATCTGGTTTGCCTTTATCAGTCGTGTACATGTTCAGGTGACTGATTGCATGTTACACTTTGATAGAGCCCTTAGGATCTTGCTTTACTACCAACAGTATGATGGCGATCATATACGTGAGAGTTGGGTAGTTTATATGCATATCCTTAATTGTGGTCCCTAGTCGTAGGAGTTTCGAGACAGGGCATCGATACTCCGGAGTAGACTAGTGTGTACAGTCGAGACCCCGACGAGGGGCCGTGGCCGGTCTCACAAGCCACTGGTGTCAGTAGGATCACCTAAGATGTATACAGGTGCTCATTGGGTTATGAGTACACCGGACAGGACTCGCTGGGAATCTGCTAGTTAGTATTATATCTACCGTCAGATAGCAGTTCCCTGGTGACATGTGTACAGGTTAGTTCATCGACCTGAGGTCGTCATTTGTCTCGTGTGAGTTCCCACTGTGCTTTGATTTCTACCCTACCACGGCTCAAAGGAGTCGTGCAAACAGGTAGTTTTTGGGTACAGTCCCGAGCCATATGGAGGCACGTGAGCGGATCGGCAGGGGATTCGTCTCTCCCGGTATTGGGGGCGAGATCGTGCTGTGTCTAGGAGAGCCATTACACAAAGCCCACGGCCGTGGCAGGAGATTTACTGGTAGGTACTCCAGTAGTATCTCAGGGTGTTATTGGGTTTCACTCCGACGCGACTTATACTGCTATTGGGGGTCTGACCTTGCTAGCCCCCTAGGCAGATATGCGATACTCATTGACGAACGGACCGGACTGTATATACATTGTCACTGTTAGGCTCAGTAGGGTTTTCGGAGGATTTCGCTCATCGGTCTCCCTTGAGTTCGCTCCTCGGCCACCCTTGAGGTCAGTCCGTGGGCAGCCGTTACGCATAGCTAGTGCCGCTGACGGTTTGTGGTTAAACCCACTGCCAGGGTGCTGACGAGTCATTAGAGTCCCCCACAGGCAGTTTCCCAAGTTCGGGCGAAACGTTGTAGAGGCCGTATGGTTTTATGGCAGGGTTCGGAAAATGCACGTGCGTTTACGCACGTGTTATTTTTCGGGCAAATAATACTGGTCGGCTTTGGTTTAAGCTGGATCTGAGTATTATATTGAGTAGGTTTAATATCTTTGTCTCAGTTGCATTTGTATTCGGTCGTAATACAAATGCGGGTATATTTATACAGTTTCGGGGTTTTCCTGAAAGTCGTTTCAGGATCACTTTTGGAAGTTGCCAGTTTCCAGTTTTCTATCAGCCGTCTTTTAACATTCTGTTAAAGACGGATTTATCTTTTCTACAGATGAGGTGAGTCAGTGTTCTAGAATATTCTAGATGAGGTGACTAGGCTATTTGGTGTAGTGTTCTTATTGGATACATTAAAGAGATGATGACTAGGTTTATATGTGTCATTGTTTTCATTAATGTGTTTTGGATTGCTTAAGATATTTAAGTGAGAAGCTTTTGGTTTATGGTCACCTCCCTCCTCCTACACTCACCTTCCTCCTTCTTTATAAGTGGCTTGCCCTCTCTCTCTCCTCACTCTCACTTGTTGGTTTCATTTTAGAGAGAAAAGATTATGATAGGTTTTATCGGTGTATGGAATTTCACAGTCCATTTCATTCCATCACCCGATTTCCACGGCAACTTCATTAACCGATCGTCCACGGATTTGGACGAAGTGAGACAAAGTCATCTACTCATTCTCTACATCAATCTTGGTCGTCTCTTTTAGCAAACTTGACGATCGAGTTGCCTCGAGTCAGAGGCGGGAGCCCGTTTAAAGAACCGATCATGTGGTGCCACCTCGACGAGGAGATCGGAGATCGACGAGATCGGAGCAGCCGCAACAGAGCGTGGGATGATGGTTGAAGAACGAAGGACTCGGATCGTTCGGTATAACCATTCTACACTCTTTACAGTTTGTTAGTTTAGCAATAATGGCAGATCCGGGTTAAAGTATACGATAGCGCCAGTTAAAAAGTTTTTGTTCCGCATTTGGCGTCTGTAGACTGCCGGGGCGCTAGCGTAGACTTACAGTGGTATCAGAGCCTAACCATTTTGCTATACTAACTTGTGCTAACGCGTTTAAAACATCGATCCGACCGGAAATCGAAAATTGCAAAATCCATGCACGGCAGTTTCTGTTGATTTTGAACAGTGTCAAAATTGATTTCTGGATGTCTTAAAAATCCGTGCAGGCTATTTGAAGACCCACGACAAAATCTGGAGTCGTGACTCCTCCAAGTTGCCGCGGAAGCGCGGCCAAACCCATGGTTTGGCCGCCCTTCCGCGGCCATGTGAGGAGCACGTGCTCCCAATTTTTTCCAGTGGGTACTAATTTGGATTTTGGGGTTTTTGGTATATAAAGTTTTGGCCCAGATTTTGTTACTGTTCACCAGTAAGCTGTGGGGCCCACTTTTTGAAATTTGGTCTTTGGTCGATCGTAATTTAAACACGTTAGTTTACAGTGCTTACATTATATCTCCGACCGGGAATGTCATTTGATCGGTAAACCGCGTTTGATTGCTATAGTTCTTTTCGACGGGTTTGCGAACGTGACATTCGCGTTGATGTTCTGTGTTGTGCTGTAATGTTGCGGATTTGTCGTGGTGGATAGCAGTGTGCAATGATAGTACAGTTTGAGTTTATTTGTACATTTGATATTGCGGGGCGAGCGTCCAACTTGTGGACTGCCGTCACTGCCTGTTGTATAATATTCTTTTGGGGCACGACCAGGTTGCGGTCGATATACCTATTGTACTATTTTTCATTACTGTACTAGGTTTTGCCCCAAGACGGAGTGCACGGATAGCCGGGTTCTGGGGGGCAACGGGTCCGCAGCTCATGGCTTTGAGAGGCAGAGGGGTCCCACTTCAGAATTGGCAGACTATTCGCCGCACTCGTAGGGGGTACAGGTTGACCCAAGGAGGGGTGCCCAAGCTTACCGGATTCCGTGGAGTGCTGGGTGGTCCATTCACTATGCTGTAAGGGGCTGCCTCGCTTCAGGTCTTGGCGGGTAACTTGCCGCACCCGTAGGGGTCTAGGTTTCATTGCACAGGCTATCCACACGACAGGGGAACGTCGAGTTTCAGCAGCGGCTCTGTGAAACTCGGGGATCCCAGATATCTGTATTGTTCTGTGATGCTTATTACTTTTCTGTAATGTTGCATATTATCACGCCTGGAGCGATTATGTATATTGGCTTATATACTATTAGATGTTGTATATGTTTTACACCCGCGCTAGTCCAGTCCCCGCTCTGTCGTTAGTTAAGTAACCTAACGGGTGATGACGGGACCCAGTGACGAATGCGGATGGCATATACGTACATTTTATTTTCGTTCTTTTCTGGTGTGATTGATTGATGGGACTGCGTTGATTCTGATCAATGCAAAGTATAAACAAACCTGTATATAGTTGTTGGAACAATTTAAAAAGTGTTATTGCAAAGTCGTTTTCTTTTGTTATGCATAGCGGTATTCAGTGGAATATCCTGCACCTCATTCGACGGGGCAAGGGCCGATATCCCTTCACCGGGACTGACCCCTTGGACAGAAGTTTGCGTCAGAGTAATAACTCCACTATAGTCGATTACATGTTGCTTTGCATAGCGGTATTCAGTGGAATATCCTGCACCTCATTCCACGAGGAAAGAGCCGAGATCCCTTTACCGGGAGTAACCTCTTTAGCAAAAGGTTTTTGCCACTATATTTTAAAAAAGCTATCAGGTTCCTTCAGCGATATCAAGTTCACTACGTTAAAGGTTTTTCGCCAAAAACCAGTCGTAGCCCTCCGTCGTTTCTTATGGATGGTCAGTAGTATTCAAGCTATGTTTGTTGGCATACGTCAAGGCATAGTGTTTGGTAGCTGCTGGGTATTCATTTGTTGCATAGATAGATGAGTTGGTTTGGGACAATCGTATTACCTTGTTGGCATACGTCAAGGGTATGTACGGGTGGGTTCAAATTAACAAGATAATGACGGGCAGAACTTGACATGTGACTTATGATTTGTTGGCATACGTCAAGGTCATAAGAGCATGGGGCAAGAAAATGATATCGGGAGTTTCTAAAGAAACTGAAACTTGCCAAGTATGCGCATACCTTCTGGAGTATGAATAACGTGGATGCATTCCATCACGTTAACATGCGATGAGAGTTGGATCCCGATTCCCACTGATGAGTTGGTTTACTCTTCGGGTGATCCCGTTTGATTCTTCTTTAGGTTTGGAGGAGAATTTGACAGGACAGTGGGAGGTTTCCGGATTAGATAAAATGATGACCATTCTGATCTAGGTTAGAGTGCACGCAGAGTGTTTCTTTTCTCTCTCTCTCTTTGGCAGCGACCTTTGACCGACCCTAGACTATGACTCAGTGACCAGGTTAACCGAACCTTCTTAAAATACTGGCTTTTGGATTGTCTGAGTTGCATAAGTCATTGCCACTCCTTCTTTTACCCTTTGTATTTCTCAGAACACCCGTATTACTACGGATATCCACTTCCATTGGATAGAGCCATCGTATGGTTATATACGAACTCGAAGGGACTTCTTCGGGGATGGATCAAGGTTCAGGAGAAATAGAATTGGTTTATTCAGTTGTCTTTTATTATCACCTTCTCTCAGGTTGCAAGAGCTCCTTGGTTTAGGAGAGTACACCTATTACGCCTATTGGATAGTCTTATTCCAAACCATAGGCTGGTGCCGAAAGGTAGGGAATGAAGAAAACCAATTAGCCTAAGTAGGGTGTGCAGAAGGTAATATGTAAAGACAAAATAAAGGGATTAGAAAGAGGGCAAAGTAAATTGCGACTGATATCATTCACGACCAAAACCGCGTACTTCATCGCCGCTCCTATTTCACCTTTAAAAGAATAAGGTATTATTCAGTTGTCTTTTATCATCACCTTCTCTCGAGATGCGAGTACTCCTTGGTTTAGGAGGGTACACCTATTATGCTTACTGGATAGTCTTCTTCCAAACCATAGGCTGGTGCCGAACGGTAGGGAAGGAAGAAAACCAGTTAGCCTAACGATGGTGTACAGAAGGTAACGACTAAAGACAAATAAAGGGGATTTGAAGAGATGGCAATAAAATATACGGTTGAAGTCATGAATGGGATTATGGAAGAGGCATTGCTATGAATACCAGGATACCCCTACGAAACATTTTCATGTTTCAGTGCATCGTTAAAGAAAAACTGTTTTTCCGATTAGACACTTACTCCAAGGGTATGTTGTTACCGGGTTTCATTCTCATATCTGTATGGATTTACAGATGATGAGTGGGAGTAAGATATTGGGAATTAGGTGATCATCCTCATTATATCGGAATTCGTTGTAATTGGTGATATTTGAGGAAATCGCCAGGGTACAGTTTTCCACCTACAATGCACAGGTTTAGAGTTGTTCAACTCAGCGGACTTATACAGAGTATTGTATGTTGTCCAAGTGTCCTTCAGGACAAAGGGGTAGGTCCTCGTACTATGTTCTGTTTACTTATAACTTCTCTAGTATTTAGACGAGTGTTTCGTAGAAATACAAGGTCTAAGTTTTGAGAAGTTGTGGGTATAAGAATAAAGTAGAGAACCAGGTATCACAAGTATCGGGATTCTTCAAAGAGATCGAAGATGAAGATTCTTGTGATTGGTATTCAGATGATAGTGATGGTTTTGAGAAACGTGTTTCTCTTTCAGGTTACTCATAATTGGATGGATTCCTAAGTTCAGTAATGCTGATTAGCCTCTTTCCATTAAGTTGATATGCACTGGAGACAGCTGCATGGATTGAATATGGTTCCAATTAAATAAGTGCCAAAGTTTCTATATTGGATATAGAATGGATCGTACCTTAAAAGAAGTTAAGGTATGGGGAGTTGTCCAGCTTATGATTAAAACCAGACACTGGATAACTCAGGGCACGTTTCTGTAGTGGCTGTTTTGTGGGTTGACCCTGGCTACGACGAGGGTTGATATTCTACCATTTGCAAGATCAATAGTGATATTGTTCTTGACTCGCCACAGTTTTAGTAAAAATGGATCTTTTTCAGAAAACAGTAGTGGGAGTATGGTAGAACTGGAAGTAATTCCAGAACCGCGAACGATTACGGAAAATTTAATAGGACCTATACATTCAATCAGGTTTGACATTCCAATAGCCACTCCGCAGATATGGTGGATAACCTCAGACACCCGAGAGGTACTTCGGTAGCCTCAAGGACGGTGACAGGGAGGTTCTTATCTACCAAGACTTGACACTACTGTTGTTTCTGGATATGAGACCCGGTAGGAGGGTTGTCATAGTCAGTGGGAGCAGCGGAAGCATAGTGGGCAAGATGCTTATATCTATTTATAGACTTGAGCAGTTATAGCGGAGATAGATCATCTAATTTTGATGTGACAGTCATGGGTTTGACTTCAATCAGAATAGGGGATGGATCAGTTAAGAAGGTAGTAGGGTGTGATGTCATGGTATCTGGATGACACACACAGAGTAGGAAGTAAAATTCCTATACTACGATCGGTTGTACTGTGGTCGTCACACAGTTGTTTCTCCAGACAGGATATGGATATAATATTTGACATTCTGGTTTCTGGATCTATGGTTTTAGATCTGGATTTGGGTGGTTTCCCAATGTGGGTACTTTGACAGATATTCTAATGGTTTTTGGAATAGTTGACTCCTAGCATGGTAGTGTACCTGCAGGTGATGGAGTCACCCTCTCTAAAGGTGTCGTATAGACTAAAGGGGAGAGGGATGTGCATGATTGGCAGATCACTTGCTTAGGCAATTGAGTCAATCATGAGATGTCAAGTACCGCACCAAATGTTGTTTTTGCACTAGATGCAATGAGTTTGTATTAATCCAATCCTGGAGAAACATAAGGAAGCAGTTTTAGAACATTAGTACATGTTCTACGGATTTGATGACGGCAGCCTCTTTCGGGAGACGGTTATCATTCCAGGCTTCAAAGGTGACATGGCTGACAGAGTGATTGACAGAGTTATAGTTTTCCCTCTGACGAGGGACAGTATTATGGACAGGTGGTCCAAGAGGATACTGTGGATGGCATGGTGCCCGATACTGATTAGGTTCAGTGATCGATTCAGTCTAAGAAGTTTGGATATGGAGTTCATTTATGAACTAAGGTCCCATCAGATATCCAGATTTATTCTAAGACAGGTATTACTCAATTCGGGAGATGGTTTTCTCCGCGAACTTGAGATTAAGAGAGATATAGAAAGATACTTCTAGGCGGATCCACTCACTGAGGCTATTTCTCGAACACAATAGTTTTACAAACGGGCTTTGTGAAACTGATTAGTAGAGGAGTTGGATGTTCGGTTTCACACGGGCTGTGAGTAGTCGACATCGCAATATTAGCCTTGAGTGCAAGTGGGAGATTGTTGGAGATAGTGCCCTCATAGTCAATTATTGGATCGCAGGTACGTGATTGCAATGATTGCGGAGGACCTATCCCGGTAGCACAGTCTTACTCGAGATGATAGTATGCTATCTGGTTTGCCTTTATCAGTCGTGTACATGTTCAGGTGACTGATTGCATGTTACACTTTGATAGAGCCCTTAGGATCTTGCTTTACTACCAACAGTATGATGGCGATCATATACGTGAGAGTTGGGTAGTTTATATGCATATCCTTAATTGTGGTCCCTAGTCGTGGGAGTTTCGAGACAGGGCATCGATACTCCGGAGTAGACTAGTGTGTACAGTCGAGACCCCGACGAGGGGCGGTGGCCGGTCTCACAAGCCACTGGTGTCAGTAGGATCACCTAAGATGTATACAGGTGCTCATTGGGTTATGAGTACACCGGACAGGACTCGCTGGGAATCTGCTAGTTAGTATTATATCTACCGTCAGATAGCAGTTCCCTGGTGACATGTGTACAGGTTAGTTCATCGACCTGAGGTCGTCATTTGTCTCGTGTGAGTTCCCACTGTGCTTTGATTTCTACCCTACCACGGCTCAAAGGAGTCGTGCAAACAGGTAGTTTTTGGGTACAGTCCCGAGCCATATGGAGGCACGTGAGCGGATCGGCAGGGGATTCGTCTCTCCCGGTATTGGGGGCGAGATCGTGCTGTGTCTAGGAGAGCCATTACACAAAGCCCACGGCCGTGGCAGGAGATTTACTGGTAGGTACTCCAGTAGTATCTCAGGGTGTTATTGGGTTTCACTCCGACGCGACTTATACTGCTATTGGGGGTCTGACCTTGCTAGCCCCCTAGGCAGATATGCGATACTCATTGACGAACGGACCGGACTGTATATACATTGTCACTGTTAGGCTCAGTAGGGTTTTCGGAGGATTTCGCTCATCGGTCTCCCTTGAGTTCGCTCCTCGGCCACCCTTGAGGTCAGTCCGTGGGCAGCCGTTACGCATAGCTAGTGCCGCTGACGGTTTGTGGTTAAACCCACTGCCAGGGTGCTGACGAGTCATTAGAGTCCCCCACAGGCAGTTTCCCAAGTTCGGGCGAAACGTTGTAGAGGCCGTATGGTTTTATGGCAGGGTTCGGAAAATGCACGTGCGTTTACGCACGTGTTATTTTTCGGGCAAATAATACTGGTCGGCTTTGGTTTAAGCTGGATCTGAGTATTATATTGAGTAGGTTTAATATCTTTGTCTCAGTTGCATTTGTATTCGGTCGTAATACAAATGCGGGTATATTTATACAGTTTCGGGGTTTTCCTGAAAGTCGTTTCAGGATCACTTTTGGAAGTTGCCAGTTTCCAGTTTTCTATCAGCCGTCTTTTAACATTCTGTTAAAGACGGATTTATCTTTTCTACAGATGAGGTGAGTCAGTGTTCTAGAATATTCTAGATGAGGTGACTAGGCTATTTGGTGTAGTGTTCTTATTGGATACATTAAAGAGATGATGACTAGGTTTATATGTGTCATTGTTTTCATTAATGTGTTTTGGATTGCTTAAGATATTTAAGTGAGAAGCTTTTGGTTTATGGTCACCTCCCTCCTCCTACACTCACCTTCCTCCTTCTTTATAAGTGGCTTGCCCTCTCTCTCTCCTCACTCTCACTTGTTGGTTTCATTTTAGAGAGAAAAGATTATGATAGGTTTTATCGGTGTATGGAATTTCACAGTCCATTTCATTCCATCACCCGATTTCCACGGCAACTTCATTAACCGATCGTCCACGGATTTGGACGAAGTGAGACAAAGTCATCTACTCATTCTCTACATCAATCTTGGTCGTCTCTTTTAGCAAACTTGACGATCGAGTTGCCTCGAGTCAGAGGCGGGAGCCCGTTTAAAGAACCGATCATGTGGTGCCACCTCGACGAGGAGATCGGAGATCGACGAGATCGGAGCAGCCGCAACAGAGCGTGGGATGATGGTTGAAGAACGAAGGACTCGGATCGTTCGGTATAACCATTCTACACTCTTTACAGTTTGTTAGTTTAGCAATAATGGCAGATCCGGGTTAAAGTATACGATAGCGCCAGTTAAAAAGTTTTTGTTCCGCATTTGGCGTCTGTAGACTGCCGGGGCGCTAGCGTAGACTTACAAACCAGGTATTGCAAGTATCGGGATTCTTCAAAGTGATCGAAGATGTAGATACTTGTGTATGGTATTCAGATGATAGTAATGATTAAGAGAACTTGCTTCTCTTTCGGGTTACTCATAATTGGAAGCATTCCTAAGTTGAGTAACGCTGATCGGCCTCCTTCCATTTAGTTGACATGCACTGGAGACAGCTGCATGATTTGAATCTGGTTCAATTAAATCAGTGCCTCTGGTTCTATAATGGATATAGAACAGTTCATATCTTAACGATGTTAAGGTACGGGGAGTTGTCCGGCTTATGCTTAAAACCAGACTCTGGATAACTCATAGGCACGTTTCTGTAATGGCTGTTTGTGGGTTGACCCAGGCTATGACGAGGGTTGACTTTCTACCATCTGGAAGATCAATAGTGATATTGTTCTTCACTCGCCATAATTTAAAAGAAATGGATTTTTTCAGAAAACAGTAGTGGGAGTATGGTAGAACTGGAAGTGATTCCACAACCACAAACGATTACTGAAGATTTGATAAGGAACCTAAAGATTCAATCTGATTTGACATTCCATTGGCCACTCCGCAGATAAGGTGGGTAACTTCAGGCACCCGAGAGGTACTCCGGTAGCCTCAAGGACGGTGACAAGGAAGTTCTTGTTTACCCACACTTGTCATTGTTGTTGTTCCAGGCTGCGAGACCCGGCAGGAGGATGAGTATAGCGTCGTTCTAAACTAGCTTTAGAAGTGTACGCCTATATGACTCTGCCAAAGGGTTGTCGTAGTCAGTGGGAGCAGCGGAAGCATTGATGGATATCAGGCTTATGTCTATTTATAGACTAAAGCAGATGTAGCGGAGATAGATCATCTATTTCTGATGTGACAGTCATAGGTTTGACTTCATCAGAATAGGGGATGGATCTGTTGAGAAGGTAGTAGGGTGTGATGTCATGGTATTTGGATGACATACACAGAGTAGGAAGTGATATTCCTATACTACGATCGGTTATACTTTGGTCGTCACACAGTGGTTTCTCCACATGGGACTTGGACATTATATCAGACATTTTGGTTACTAGATCTATGGTTTTAGATCTAGATTTGGGTGGTTTCCCAATCTGGGTACTTGGACAGCATTCTATGAGTATTTAGAATGGACGACTCCTGGCATGGTAGTGTACCTACAGGTGATGGAGTCACCGTCTCTAATGGTGTTTTACAGACTAAAGGGGAGAGGGATGTGCATGATTGACAGATCACTTGCTTAGGCAATTGAGTCAATCATGATATGTCAAGTACCACACCAGATGTTGTTCTTGCAGTAGGTGCAATAAGTTGATATTGATCCAATCCTGGAGAAACAATCGGAAGCAGTTTTAGAACATAAGTGGATGTTCTAGGGATATGATAACGACAGCCTCATTCGAGAGACAGTTATCATTCCAGGCTTCCAAGGTGACATGGACGACAAGGAGGTTGTCAGAGTTATAGTTTTTCCCTCTGACGAGGGGCAGTATTTTGGACAGGTGGTCCAAGGCAATACTGAGGGTGGCATGGCGCAGGATACTGATTAAGTTCAGTTGACGATACAGTCTAAGAAGTTTGGATTTGGAGTTCATTTATGAGCTAGGTCCCATCAGACATCCAGACATTCTAAGACAGGTATTGCTCATTTCGGGAGATAGCTTTCTCCGCGAACATGAGATATAGAGAGACATAGAAAGAAACATCTGAGTGGATCCACTCACTGAGGCTATTCCTCGAACGCAATAGTTTCGCAAACGAGTTTTGTGAGACTGACAAGTAGAGGAGTTGGGTGTTCGGTATCACACAGGATGTGAGTATGCGACATCGCAATAATTAGCCTTGAGTGCAAGTGGGAGATTGTTGGAGATAGTGCCCTCAGAGTCAATTATTGGATCACAGGCACGTGATTGCAATGATTGAGGGAGGACCGATCCCGGTAGGACAGTCTTACTCGAGATGATAGTATGCTATCTGGTTTACCTTTATCATCGTGTACTGCTTTAGGTGACATGACAGGTCGCTATTGCACGTTGATAGAGCCCCTAGGATTCTTGCTTGACTACCGGCAGAATGAGGGCGATCATATACGTGGGAGCTGGTAGTCTATAAGCACATACTTAAAAGGTCCTTAGTCATGGGAGTTTCGAGATAGGGCATCGATACTCTAGAGTAGACTAGTGTATACAGTCGAGACCCCGACGAGGGGCGGTGGACGGTCTCACAAGCCACTGGTGTCAGTTGGATCACCTAAGATGTATACAGGTGCTCATTGGGTTATGAGTACACCGGACAGGACTCGCCGGGAACATGCTAGTTGGTCTTATACCTGACGTCAGATAGCAGTTCCCTGGTGACATGTGTACAGGTTAGTTCGTCGACCTGAGGATCGTCATTTGTCTCGTGTGAGTTCCCACTGTGCTTTGATTACTACCCTACCACGGCTCAAAGGAGTCGTGCAAACAGGTTTTAGTTGGGTACAGTCCCGAGCCACAAGGAGGCAGTGAGCGGATCTTCAGGGGTTCGTCTCTCCCGGTATTGGGGGTGAGGTCGCGCTGTGTCTAGGAGAGCCATTACACGAAGACCTTGGCCAAGGCAGGAGATTTACTGGTAGGTATTCCAGTAGTATCTCAGGGTGTTCTGGGCTACACTCCGACACGACTTGTACCGCTTTTGGGGGTCCGACTTTTACCAACCCCCTAGGCCCGCCATGCGATGCTCATAGACGAACGGACCGGACTGTACGGATATTGTCACTGACAGGCTCAGTAGGGTGTCAGGATGAGTTCGCTCATCGACGTCCCTTTTAGTCAATAGCTGGTGGCCCGTCACGTATTGGCTTATACCTCTGACGTGCTAGTGGTTAAATCCACAGCCATAGTATTGACGAGTCTTTAGAGTCCACCACACTTTCAGTTACTCAAGCTTTCGGGCGAAACGCTGTAGAGGCCGTATGGAGATATGGCACGGTCCGATCAGATACGTGCGGTATTGCACGGATCAGGATCGGACGGTTAGTACTAGTGGCCGTATGGTTATATGGCAGGGTTCGATCAGATACGTGCGGTATTGCACGGATCAGGATTGGACGGATATTACTAGCCAGCTTTAGTTTAAGCCGGATCCTAGTTTAGTACTGTGTAGATTTTGTCTCATTGCATTTGTATCCGGACGGAATACAGATGCGGGTGTGTATGCACAGTATCGAGGTTTTCCTGTAATTTATTACTGGACCAGTTTTCTGGAGTTGCCAGTTTGCATTCCGTTCCGGCCGGTTTTCCTTTGTTCTTTCCCGGCCGGACTTTTCCGATGGAGGGGGTTATTTGCAAGTTTGCAAATAACACATTGTGGAGGATTTTCTTGCAAATGTTTTAATTATGATTGCATCTTTTGATGCCATTCTCATCACTTGCTTTTTGAGATTAGAAGTGATTAGAGTTTGATATGAGATGGTAATGATGATGTTTTGGATGTGGTCACCACTTGTGCTCCTACCATCACCTCCCTTCATGCTTCATATTCTTTCCTCCACCATTTTCTAAAAGATGAAGGTTTTTCATGGTTGAAAGAAAAAGGATGAGTGCTTCATTTTGAGTGGGTAGCATTTTGATCTCTTTTCATGTTAAGAAAAATGCAAGCACCATTTTTCTTATCTTGTTTCCTCCATCATCTTCAAATGGCCACAAACCCCAAATGAGACATAGCTTCAACCCTACACATTCTACAGCAAATCTTGGACGCGTCGGCTAGCCTACTTCGCGCCCGAGTTGCCTCGGTATTGAGGTGGGAGCCCGTAAAAGATACAGGCGATGTGGTGCCCTTCCGGCGAGGAGGCGACGACCGGAGTTTCCGCAGAAGATCGGGACGATGAGGAGAAGACTGGAGGACTCGGATCATTCGGTATATCTCTTCCCCTTCTTGTAGTTAGCTTAGACTTGTTAATGGTTCGATCCGGGTGTTTAGTGCGCGGTAGTGCCGGTTTGCTAAGTTCGCAAAATTAAAGTTTATCACCGCTTCCGCATATTGGCGTCAGATTGACCGCCGGGGCGCCGCCGTGCACTTACATATACATTTGAGTTGATTTTGTGCGTATGCACGCACACGATTTGGTTTTTGCACTCTGTATAGTTTACATATGCTTGCAGTGCAGTGACATGTATTTTGTGCACTTGGATGCACTGGATTTCGATTTCGAGGGTGATGCTCGTTATTTGCTTTGTGCATTTTATGCACCGGATTTGGATTTTAGCGCATGTTGGCGCAGGTTATGATATGCGATTTGGTGCACACCGGATGCACTAAATCGGGATTTTTCGTGCATGTCAGATGCACATGATTTCGCTGTCAGGCACACACGTTGCCTATGACTGATGTTGTGTGCACACCCGTTACACCTTGATGTCGTTTTTGTGCACCTGCTTGGCACATGTATGGATTTTGATTTCCGTGCGCACCGTACGCACAGGGTTTTCATATGCACTTTTGGGCCTGATTTTCTTATGGAGCAGTACATTTTTTTGTGTTGATGTGATTTGTTTTCGTACTGAGCAGGACTAGTCAGATGACAGTACCTGAATATATTTTGCATGCATTGATAAATTTCAAAGGGGATTTCTAAAAGCGAGCTATAGTCTCATTATTTTACGTGTTCGATATGACACGAAACGTTTAAAATGAGAGAACCCTTCTAAATTATTTTCAAAACGGCGGGACGTACATATTAAAAAAAAAGATATAAACGTATATGGCTATTTTCTTATAAAGACGTCCGCCACTGTGCAGTGCTAGGCGCATTGTACATCGACTTTAAAGAATTTGGTATGCATTTCCTTCATATATCTACATGTATAGTTCCGATTTCTAGCATATCGGTTTTTGCCTTGGATTTGGCATTCGTGTTTTCACCTTGACTCCGATGATTGCAAGATACTTGACGGAGTTTTGTTTTCGAGTTATCTGCTCGTTACTCATGCGCATGTATTGCGCTACGATGCCTTTTATGTATTGATGATTTCGGAGCCCCGTTGACTTGGACATTTTATTGAAATGTTTTAGAATTTGGGGGTTTAAATTTAAATTCGGGGACCGAATTTCCTTAAGGGGGGAAGACTGTAACATTTCAAAAAAATAAAGTATTATTTTTGGGAATTTTCGTAATTTAATATTAATTTTTAATGAATATTTTAATAGTCGGTATAATTAGATACCGATAAATGGTGAAAATTCCGGAGAAAATTTTGGAAATTCTAAAATAGGTTATTTTGTGGAAATATGCCATTTTACAGTTTTTATGATGGATTATGTGCTATTTTAATGTTAACCGCGATTAAAAATCGCTAATTGGATTTTTGGCTTTTTGTGCAAAAATATGCACATAATATTTTCCACACTTGTTTCATGTTTTGGTCATGGTAACCTAGGATTGAACCATGCTTAGATGAACATGGTGGGTTGAACCATTTGGTTAGGTTAATTAGTTTTAACCTAAGGGATTTGGCCTTGTCTAAGGGTGATTAGGGTTAGTTGACCTTATGTAGGGAGAGAGTGAGCCATGATGGCTTGTGGGTGCTAACATGTGTTAAGAGAGAGAGAGAGAGAGAGAGGTGGCTAGGGTGTGCCATGATCCATATCATTCTTTATTAACCTTTGTTCTCTTCACACCCCCTCTCATCACTCACATCCGACCCTCACATCTCCCACTCTCACACTCCACCATACTACAACACTTCACCTTACAACAGCCCCCAATTGTTCAACTTCAGCCACCACCTGCTACTTTAACCAACAGAAGCAGCTGTAGCCCCAAACAACACCCTACATCAGCCACCTCTGCTGCAACAGCAGCTGATGTATCATAACAGCCCCCTGCATCCGCTGCTGATACACCACATCAGCCCCCATTCCCTCACATCAACAGCTAACCCAGCCCCCAATAGCTGCAGCCACTAGCCCCTAGCACCTTAGCCCACACCTACCTACTCACCTCAGCACACTTCAGCCCCCATATCAGCAAATCAGCTGCTGAAACAGCCATTTCAGCAGCTGCATCAGCCCAATTTTCTCACTTCAGCACTACATCAGCCCCTTATGCAGCAACAAAAGCTTCAGCCTCAACACCACCACACCACCACTCCCACAACACCAAAGCAACAACAACACTCACCACAACAAAATACCTCAGCAACAGCAACAAACTGCTGTTGAAAACAGCAGCAGCTCACAGCAGCAACAACAACCTGAGCAGTTTCAGCATCTGTTACAACAGCCACTTTAGCCCAGACCTTCAGCAGCACCAACCCCTTCCTCCTCCTTCCTTTCTCCTTCATTCACTACTACAAATAGGGGTTGCCCCTACGGATTTATCCGTCGGGGCAACCCACTGCCCCTACGGATATATACGTAGGGGCGAAAAAATACCCCGTAGGTGCAAAGGCCGCAGGTGCAAGTTGAGGCCCTGAACTTGCCCCTACGGGCAAATTCTTGCCCCTACGGATATCTGTGTAGGTCCAGTTGCCCCTACGGCTTAAGCCGTAGGGTATAAGATTTTATATTATTTACGGTTTATTTTAATAAATTACTTTGCCCTACGGATATACCCGTCGGGGCATGTACTATCCCCTACGGATATATGCGTAGGTACGATTCCGTAGGGGCATAAATTCAGGATTCCTGATATGTAGCCCCTACGGCTAAAGCCGTAGCCGTAGGGGATAGTCAGTGGCTCCTACGGATATATCCGTAGGGGCTTTCCCAACCCCCCGGTACTGAGATCTGGGGGAAATATCAGTTACTGCTGATATTTTGCCCCTACGCCTATATCCGTAGGGGTAACATGTTGGCCTACGGATTAATCCGTAGGTACATATTATCTGAATTTTTTTTTTAAAAATGGGCTGTTTGATTTTTCCCGCCCTGTGCACAATAATATATACATCAATCAAATCATATATTGCAGTATTCATAATCACATCTCACGCATATATATAATATACAAAAGAAACCCAAAAACTGAATATGATATAAATACAAACCAATATCAATATCGTTTCAAAATGTAGTACAATGTGTATGATATAAATAAATACATGTTTCAAAAAAAAAGAACCAAAAATCTACCCTAGCTCGGTCCAGCTCCACCTCTGAATAACGATAGAATAACGCGCGCCTGCTCCTCGGTCAATAAACTATGCAATTTGTCGGTAGCGGGAGTCTGAGCGGCATGTGGTCTGCGCAGCCGCCGTCGAGGTAGTCGCTTGCGGAGCCGCGGCTGCGGGAGTCTGAGTGGGCGGTGGAGCTACATGAGCTGTCTGCGGAACCGCAGCCGATGTAGTGGCTTGCGTAGCCGCAGCCGAAGGAGTTGCGTGTGGAGGCTCGGCCGATCTACCTTGTCGCGTCTGGATATAACGTGTGCTACATGAGCGTGTAAGAACTGTTTATTATTCGAATTCGTATCATTATTAAGTTATTTCGAAACCCTGTTTGGATATCTAGTTTGGAAAAGCGTTGTTTATTTCAATTACATATGTATGTATGATTAATCAAACTTAAGTCTAAAACCAAATAAGCTCAAGCTACGTACTAATTATGGATATGTTGATATGTATATAATATGAAATGATATTTTACTATAAAGTAGTATACATACCAGCATCTCCTTCAACTCCTGAACGCTGGCCCTCAAGCTATCCAGTTCATGATGGATACGTCGCTCACTGGAGACGGAGGAAGTAACCACCGGGGTGGAGTCCAACCTCATATGGGCCCTGCTAGAGCCTAGTCCTCGGCCTCAGGGAACCTACGTGGTGCCGTCCGTGTGCGGCGTCCAGGACTGGGGTCAGCAGCCTCGAATGTTGCCTTCCCCTAGCAACTGTCAGAACATTATATTTAGCACATACGGGTCTATAAAATTGACAAGAAACACCAAAATCAACAAATTCAAAGCCTTACCTATAGAGATAGAAGATGTGCTCCTCTGGTATCTGCATGTATCAAAATTTGAATAATATTAATTAATTTCAGTACATACATACTAACAAGGTAAACTCGCATATAGCGCTGCTTACACATATGACAGGGAGTGAAGGAGCTCTTATAGATCATCAGGCGCAAATCTAATCTCATCAAGCAGCCCATGATAATGAGTTGGACGACTAAGAGCAAAAGAAATGTGTGTATATTTATGATATAGCATTCTAAATCAATATACATGCCCTATATAATATATAAACATACCTAGAGGAACGGGAGTGGCCTCTGTCCCTGATATGGACGCATCACCAACAACTAGACAATCAAACATTGACAATATAAGTAATTTTGACATAAACAGGCATGGATATCTATAATATTACTTTCAAAATGGATATTAGAGGGCGCACCTGCAGTGAGAAGTGGTAAAAGTACCACCCAACTAGGGTGTAATTTACAGAATCAGTTGAGACTCTTAAAAGTCATAGAAGAACCCGACCTGCACAAATCTGATGTATGCTTTCCATTGGACACTAAGAAGTCTCTAAAGGGAAAAGCCATCATTAGTTCATATCAGAGGATTGATGCTGAAACAGAGAACGAGAAATGTCATTTTTTTCTTCTTCCGCCACATTACAGTCTTCTCCTTCTGCCACATTACTGTCTTCTCCTTCTTATTATGTTCGCGTGCAAATTCAATGACTATATTGAGAATATGGATTAATAGTGGGTAGGAAAAGTATTTCTCAAATGGCTTTTGCGTCTTAAAACCATAAACTACTAAGTAATGACATACATAATTTTTTTAGTATAAAGGTTGTTATTTTAAGTTTTCCCTTATAGAGATATGATCTAACTGCATCTATCAACTATAAGTGTGCAGAAAATTATGATAAGAAATCATAAGAAAGGGTCGTAGCCATGCATAACCTTGAATCTACATACCAAATCATGCAAAAGCATGCACTTATTGTCACCTTGCCTTGGAATATAAAATATCTTGGAAGACTATAAGCGAGCATTTAAATCTTGTTAGCTTTTGACTTCAACATATATTTTTCTCAAGTACCATGAAATATACTTGCTCCGTATAAACCGTTTTCAGGAAGATGGATTAATAATGACAAATTATCCATTGTGACTCACTAGGTTAGAATTTTCTCTTCTATTAACCATCTTTCTAATCAGCTTGGTAAATTTATTCGGAACCGGCTGTGAATCATTAAAAGAGTAGCATAAGAACGAAAGCTAAAATACAGATATATAGCATACCGATACATCGAAACTTCATAGTTGCGATGGCAATCCAGAGATATTTATTTCTACACACGTGGTGCGCGTGCGAATGCGTCAGGCAACATGGACAAATATTTCATAACATGGAAAGTATTATTCGTATAAAGTAATTAAAACTTTTAAAAAGCTTGGGTAGAGATATTTTCTTAGGTGATGCAATCATATCATGAGGACTAAATTTAAGCTATTATATATATGCATATGTATTTTTCTAACCTAAAATATCACACACACACACAGAAAGAGAGAGAGAGAACACCTGGTAGGTAAAAAAATCAGGTAGCAGGATCCTGAAGAAATGGAGTCCATAGCATTGCTCATCATCATCATCCATGATCCCTTTGATAATATTTTTTCAAAGGGATCACGGATGATGATGATGAGCAATGCTGTGGACTCCATTTCTTCAGGATCCTGCTAACTGATTTCTCTATCTACCTGGTATTCTCCCCCCCTCTCTCTCTCTCTCTGTGTGTGATATATTAGATTAGAAAAATACATAAGCATATGTATAATAGCTTAAATTTAGTCATCATGATATGATTGCATCAACTAAGAAAATATCTACCCAAGGTGTTTAAAAATTTTAATTACTTTATACGAATAATACTTTTCATGTTCTGAAATATTTGTCCATGATGCCTGACGCATTCGCACGCGCACCACGTGTGTAGAAATAAATATTTCTGGATTGCTATCGCAACTATGAAGTTTCGATGTATCGGTATACTATATATCTGTATTTTAGTTTTCTTTCTTATGCATGTCTTTTAATGATTCGCAGCCGGTTCCGAATAAATTTACCAAGCTGATTAGAAAGATGGTTAATAGAAGAGAAAATTCTAACCTAGTGAGTCACAATGGATAATTTGTCATTATTAATCCATCTTCCTGAAAACGGTTTATACGGAGCAAGTATATTTCATGGTACTTGAGAAAAATATATGTTGAAGTCAAAAGCTAACAAGATTTAAATGCTCGCTTATAGTCTTCCAAGATATTTTATATTCCAAGGCAAGATGACAATAAGTGCATGCTTTTGCATGATTTGGTATGTAGATTCAAGGTTATGCATGGCTACGACCCTTTCTTATGATTTCTTATCATAATTTTCTGCACACTTATAGTTGATAGATGCAGTTAGATCATATCTCTATAAGGAAAAACTTAAAATAACAACCTTTATACTAAAAAAATTATGTATGTCATTACTTAGTAGTTTATGGTTTTAAGACGCCAAAGCCATTTGAGAAATACTTTTCCTACCCACTATTAATCCATATTCTCAATATAGTCATTGAATTTGCACGCGAACATAATAAGAAGGAGAAGACAGTAATGTGGCAGAAGGAGAAGACAGTAATGTGGCGGAAGAAGAAAAAAATGACATTTCTCGTTCTCTGTTTCAGCATCAATCCTCTGATATGAACTAATGATGGCTTTCACATAGGCTTTTCCCTTTAGAGACTTCTTAGTGTCAAATGGAAAGCATACATCAGATTTGTGCAGGTCGGGTTCTCACTTCTCACTGCAGGTGCGCTCTCTAATATCCATTTTGAATATCGATAATATTACATTCAAAATGGATATTAGAGAGCGCACCTGCAGTGAGAAGTGGTAAAAGTACCACCCAACTAGAGTATAATTAACAGAATCAGTTGAGACTCTTGAAAGTCATAGAAGAACCTGACCTGCAAAAATCTGATTTATGCTTTCCATTTGACACTAAGAAGTCTCTAAAGGGAAAAGCCTATGTGAAAGCCATCATTAGTTCATATCAGAAGATTGATGCTGAAACAGAGAACGAGGAATGTCATTTTTTTCTTCTTCTGCCACATTACTGTCTTCTTCTTCTTCTTCTGCCACATTATTGTCTTCTCCTTCTTATTATGTGCGCGTGCAAATTCAATGACTATATTGAGAATATGGATTAATAGTGGGTTGGAAAAGTATTTCTCAAATGGCTTTTGCGTCTAAAAAACATAAACTACTAACTAATGGCATACATAATTTTTTAGTATAAAAGTTGTTATTTTAGGTAGGACAACTGCCAATTCTATGGCTTGTGGCCACCAGCGACTGCTTTCTCACCACAGTAAAAATAATGAGGGACTATAACATATCATGAATTCGATATGCACCGTGATTTCATAGCATATGTCTATTAACCTATAATGTATAAGTTCTCGGCTTTGATTGCAGAGGTGCATACAGTCTGAACTAGTAAATATACGTAAGAAGGAAAAAGAAGAAAGGATTCATAAATATGGTTGGGCCAGAAACAGACTTAGTCACTGAATGACATATAACTGATATTCCTTGATGTAGAAATCAATACACCTTTGATAACAAACTCATTCTTTTTTGGGAGATATATAAATAACCGACTCTGACCCTCAGCATTCCATTGAACACATGGAAATCCATCGTATCTCATATCCAGCCACCTCACTTCACCGATCCTATGATCGCCCTCTTGAGGACGCACAACCCTAGCCGCAGCCCCAGCCCAAACCCTAGCCTTAGGTGGTGGTGATGAATGTGAATCCTCATGTGATTTTGCATATTATTGCAAGAGCGTTAATGGGTTTTCAAGATTTGTACGTAGTCAAGAGCAATTGTGAGCAAGGAAAGTAAAAATAGTTTAGGAATTTTATCAAACAGCTGGTGAGCAAACTAGCAAAACGTTTTGAATGAAAATATAATGTAAAATAATTTCGAGAATCAAAAGTGATAAGCTTTGTTAATGATATGGGAGAGAAGCTTGCTTTTTCTTTTTTGTGAAAAATATTTTAGGTTTTTTTTCCTTATTTCTGTTACATCCTGACCGAAGAACTTTCACAATTGTTAAAATTCAACATTTTGGTCAGTCCTCTCCTTTATTGATATGCATGTGATGTGAGGGTTGGATTTAACACAGCAACCATTGTTCATCAATATATATTACCAAATAAAGCTCTTTATTGTTGGTTATGTTGGTTTCATCCAATTCTTGCCTCAATTTGGTGTAATTTGAAATGGCCCACGATTCTAGGGTTTGATATGGGATGGCAATAGAAAAGGGAATTTGTTCTCAAGTTATGATCGAATACCATAATAAATTGGGAGTTGGTTAGGATTATGAAATTGTGAAAGTAGTTGCATTTTTTTCAAGTACGATCTTGTGAAAATCGGATGAAATATTTAACATCATTTTGTTGTTATTTAGGATTAGCACCCTCTAAAGGATTTTAAGTTAAGATAATGGATATGGATCTTTTGTCAGGATAAAGAAGATCTGCACATGCATAAATACTAGTATAAGATAATTCAAAATTTGGGACAACGGATACATACCGCTAAAAGATATAAGAGATTAATGGAGGGAAGAGGCCATAGGAGGGGATTCCCTCCTATGGCGTCGAAAAAATATCCTCTCCCTAATTTTTTCCGCCGATCGGCACCCACCATCTTCATCGTCATCATCTAAGATGTGGGTACACCAAATTTCATGTGATTTTACAACTTTTTCACCGTTGATTTAGTGGGTTCAAAATTAACGGTTTGCCGACAATAGAACTTTTTACATTGCTAAATCAACGGTGAAAAAGTTGTAGAATCACTTGAAATTTGGTATACCCACATCTTAGATGATGACAATGAAGATGTTGGGTGCCGATCGTCGGAAAAAACCATGGAGGGGGTATTTTTTCGACGCCATAGGAGGGAATTCCCTACTATGGCATCTTTCCTCCATTATTCTCAAGATATAAATCGAAAACCCAAACAATATTTTGTGATAAACTTAAGTGTTCTTGCAAACTAATACAAATCTTGTTAAAAATTTGATAAATTGACCTTCCCCTTCCCCAGCCCTAGCCCCAGCCCGCAGCCCCAGCCGCACCCCCAATAAAAAATTTGATAAATTCTACCCGGCCCCGACCCCGACCCCGACCCCGACCCTAACCCTACCCCGACCCCGACTGCGACCCTAACCCTACCCCGACCCCGACCCCGACCCTAACCCTTCCCCTTCCCCTTCCCCTTCCCCTTCCCCGACCCCGACCCCGAACCCGACCCCGCAGCCCAGCCCCTGCCCCAACCCTAAACCGACCGCGACTGCGACCGCGACCCCAGCCCAACCCAGGACAACTCGCGCGCCATGAACCTTAAGCCCAAAATAATCCAATAAATTCTTTAACTTACCTCGAGATTTACTCACCTGAACGGCTGCTGGGGCAGGGGCGACGATCTGAACGGCGGTGGCGACGACCTTAACCGCGGTGGCGACGAGAACTCCAGTGGCGACGAAACCGGCGGTGGCCACGAGGAGAACAACCTTGGCGGCGACGGCGTGGCGCATTGGGGTAGGCGATCGAACTCCAGTGGCGACGAAACCCTAACCTTATTTTCGCGCCCGATCGAGAGAGAGAGGGAAATGAGCGTAGGCGATCGAGATCTGGGATTTTATTAAATCGATATTTAATTGCCCCTACGGATATATCCGTAGGTCCTTTGTTTGCGGATCCGTAGGGGCAAACACCTAATTAAGAATTAATATTTTTATTCTTGGACGTCTTTGCCCGTAGGGGCAACCATTTAGCCCTACGGATATATCCGTAGGTCCAAGTTATTTTTGCCCCTACGGATTACACTATCCGTAGGGGCAACCCCCTATTTTACTAGTGATTTTAGGACCCCCTGAGGTATAATCTCACAACCCAACTCCTATCTCGTTAAGTTATGGTTATCTAACTGAATTTTAGTGTTATATTGAAGATTAGTGCTAGTTTAAAGGAAATTGAGTGAGACTTGACCAAGTGTTGGATTTGATGGTTAGTATAGCCTTATTAGGTGTATTTGAGACCATTGTAACAAAGATTACCCCAGATTCCAGGGTCACACCTGAAAGTTTAGAATCGGTGTAATTTAGCGTTTTTGTCGATTTTGTGACCTTTCTGAGATCTTCTTTCACCCTGGGAACCTTAAAATAAAATTGACTTGGCAGTGAGACATGCAGGCAGACAGGAACCAACACCCAAAACCCTAGCCCCAACCTCATTTCCTTGGCCGCAAATTTAATCCCCCTGGCCGCAATTTGTGTCCAGACCAGGGTGAAACCTCCTCGTTTTGCGTGCACAGCCTTATTTCATGTAAACTTGACCCCCTGTATGTCTAGTTTTGACTGATTCCAGTTAGGGTAAAATCTGGGTTGATTTTCATGAGTTGGCGTACGATTTACGACTTGTTTTAGCATGGTTTTTATTATTCGATGATTTGTTTCCGTCGAGTGGCGTTTGAATGCCAACGACCAGTGAGCATTAATGGTGTTTGCACGCACGGCCACCGGTTTTTACCTATGGGCGTAGCGTGTAGCATTTTGGTTTCCGACATGGTGTTCATGTGTTTTAGCGTGTGATGTCCTTGTAGGTACCCAACGTGGCATCGAAGCGTTGGAGATGCAAATGGCGACATCGGCACCGGCACGCTTAAAGGAAGGTGAGTAGATTTATATCTACGGGGAGAAGTCGGGTGGATGGCGTATAGCACCCCCGCAGTCCGTGGTGATGTATACGGATGCGTATACACACCTATAATTGTTATATGTTGTTTGGGAAATTATTGATGTTAGGATGGATAATTGGTGGACTTGGATGATTTAGTGTCGCGAGAACCCTAGGTAGTGGGTGCTCTACACATACATATACACACATACATACTTGCGTGCATCCTTACTTCATATGTGCATAGACGGGATTCTATATAGATATGTGTTCACATAGGTATGGGACTATATGTTCACATACGGTTTTGAGGATGATATATGGGATTGAGATGAGTCGATGCGTTTGATCTGAGGTTATGATATCGGTGATCTGATAAAATTCATAATTGAGATACGTCTTGATGCTTTAGAGGATTTTGGGGATGATGATGCCATAGGAATGGTGATATATATATATTAAGTGATCGACACGTGATTATGTTGCGAGATATGACATGACATGACATGATATGACAAGATTAGTATGATAGGCCGCAATCGGCGATGTATACTCCTTGAGATGATTTGTGATGATGATATCGATTCATACGAGACTGTCGATCAGTAGTCAGATCAGGGTTATAATGATGACATTAGCATTGCACTAGACGTAGGTCAGTACCCCAGATGATGATCTTGATAAAAAGAATACTAGATGAATGATATTGCGGATGTGATATTGACCTGTACCCAGATTTGGGGATGCCGCACGACAGATTTACGTACGAGCTGTAATTTAATGTTGATCCGCACTCTTGACTTGGGGATAACCGATTATAGCAATACGGTATCGGATGTGATATTATCGAGGCGGGATCACCGACTATATGTATATATATGTATCGACTCAGAGATTAGGCGGTTTCCCTTACCTACTGTTAGCTTTAGCTTAGCCTTATAGTGGTGTAGCAATAGGACTCTTATGACATTAGATGCAGTTTAGCTATCTTTGTGTTTAGCATTCAGCTTCTGCACATTTTTATTGTTGCTCCGCATCGCATACTGTTGTGATTCATATTCTGTTATTGATATCATGATGTTAGGACACCAGCACCATTACCGATGATGCGTATGTACCACGTACACTTACTTGCCAGTTCACACACATCTTCATCGGTAATTGCCATGTCACGAACACTTAGAAAATATTATTGCTTGATTTAGCTTGTTAGCTAGTAGTGACATGATATTAGTATTCTTGCCTTATATGCCAGCTTGACATTGTAGTTATTACTCGTCACTTCATGCATATTGTTATTCATTATATGCTGCATTCATGGATTTTCATGCTTATATTCATGGTTTACATGCTATTGATGATTCGGATTTCCATGATGTTTTCTGGATTTGGAGGAAAACCGCAAAACATATATAAACTGCTTTCTCTCTTTTAAAATGAAAATGCGGTTTTCCCATGATGTATGAGCCGTCCACCATGAGTTTTGTTGATGGATTTCGAGACCCGATTCGAGGAGGCGGATGAACCGTTTCGGGTACATGGTGGGCCCGGTGCGGTACCCCGGGGAAAGAGGTGTTAGTTATATGTATGCCCTAGAGGCCATTACTATACATAGGATGTATATTGTATTGGATGCTGGGACATATATAGGGAGGACTTTCTTGCTCGACATGATAGTATGCTATCTGGTTGCTCTTTACCTTATCGTGTATACTGATTGTCTCTCTGTTACATGTTGGTAAAGCCCTTAGGATGTGTACTTGACTATCTGGACTATGATGCGGATCATACTAGTGGGGACATGGTAGTCCATAAGTACATCCTTCAAGGTCCCTAGTCGTGGGTGTATCGAGACAGGGCATCGATATACCATAGTAGACTAGCGTATACTTTCTCGACCCATACAGATGGGCGATGGATGATCCCATATCCATTGGTGTTTGACATCAGAGATGATATACGGGTGCTCAGTAGAGACTGGGTACACTGGACGGACTCGCAGAGAACTCCCAGATGGTATTATACCTTACGTCAGATGGCAGTTCTCTGGTGACACTGGTACAGAGTAGTCTGTTGACCCGAGATCGTCATAGGGTCTTGTGTGATTCCCACTGTGCTTTGATTTCCACCTTACCACATCCAAGAGGGCGTGCAAAACGGTGGTTTTTGGGTACAGTCCCGAGGCACATGGAGGCAATGAGCGATAGGAGGGGATTCGTCTCTCCCGGTATAGGGAGTTGATATTGCGGTGTATTCGATTGGCTATAACCGGAAATCCCTGGCCAGGGTTGCTGAGAATTACTGGTAAGTGTTATCAGTAGTATCTCGAACTGTTATAGACCTCATATCGACACGACTTATCGAGCTACTTGGGTCTGATGTTTACCACCCCTAGGCAAGATATGCGACATATCAGACGAACAGACCGGACTGTACGGTAAGTGTTACTGGTTTGATTCACAGGAGTGTGAGCGGGCTTGCTCGTCGATCTTCTGATCGCTCAATACCCGGGTGGCCGTTACGTTTAACAGAACGCTTGCGGCTTGTGGGTGCTTGATATGATCATCACCTGCTGCCGGCGTATTGACGAGTCTTTAGAGTCCTACACAGAGGTTTCCTGGCTCAAGCGAAACGAAATCGGAGCGCATATGAGATATGTGCGGGACCGAGAATTAGACTAGTATGTTATACTATATTCTATTCTCGCGATTTGTATCATTGATCGGTTATATGCGATATAGCCGGGTTACCGAATCAAGTGTTGATTCGATACATTGATACACTTGATATTAGTCGGTTATATACGATATGACCGGATCGTTAAATCAAGTGTTGATTTAATGATTTAATGTATAATTATATATTTGATATATTACTTTACATTAACTAGTATTTGTTCACTTAAGATGGATTTTCTCACTTGATGTGCACATTGTATATATGATATATTTTTGTGCACAAGATTGAATCATGTTTGATGATACATGCAAACTTGGGTTAGTGTGTGATTTAAACCATGGTTAGTTAATGGTTAGGGTTTCTTTTGATTTACTTATTCATTTATTTATTTTGTTTATTTATTTTGGCAAAGGAAAATGAAATGGTGGCTTGCTTTATCTTTTCTTTGAAACTTCATGAAGGTTTGAAAGCTTGACCATTTTGTTTCTTTCCATTAACCCTAACCATTCAACTAAACTCTAGTAAATTCTCTACACTAAAACATGGTTACAAATATGATAAGTATCATTTTACTTATTATTATTGAATTATTCTTATCATATTATCTTCTTCTTCTTCAAGAAGGAGAAACCTCACTAGATTTAATGGTGCTATGAGGAAAAGAGTGAGAAATCCAAATCCAAAGTGAACCCACTTCCTATTTCTTCATCCTGTACCACTTGCCATGTAGTATAGGGTGTTTTCTTCACAAGTTTCATGACTTGGTGAAGTTGGAGCTTGATCTTGAGTTGCCTCGACGTAGATCATCTTCGGCATCGAAGTCGACGACCTAGCCCGATCATTTCTTCGACGAAGCCATCGCTACAGTCCGGGATCCGATGATCGCAGCGGAGGGACATCATCATGGAGCTAATGAAGTGGAGCACCGGATCTACAAAGGTTGTATTTCCGTTCACTTAGTACTAAAGCAGTTTAGTAGCTTGTAGTTATCGTCTAAACTCTAGTCAACGATATAGTTAGGGTTTCTCGGCACCAGAATTTTTTGAAATTGGCTTGGTTGATGCCTTGTGAGACCTCATTAGTGTGCCTAGGAACCCTACAGTGGTATCAAAGCCTAGCTAGAGCCTTAAGCGATGCGTAGACGGAGTTAGAAGTCCGATCGAACCGAATAATCTCAAAATGCTCTCTGTACATTTTTTGAAAACTGGGATTTTTCCAAATTAAAAATATGCAGAAAAATCAGCAGGAGTTTTTAAGAATTACTGTGGAATTCGAGCGGCCAATTCCTCTAAAGTGCGGCGGAACCGCGGCACGAGCATGGCTCGTGCGGCGGTTCCGCGGCCAAGTAGTCATATTAGCTTTTGTAATTTGCACAGTAATTCCTAATTCTTAGTGCTGTATTTTCTGGGATATTTTAACATTTACTCAACAGTTGAGCATTCTGGGGTTGTTTTGGGGATTCGATTATTCAATCGGATTGTCTAATTTTGTCTGTGTGTTTTTCCGGATAATTTAGAGTATGTTAAAAAGTTCGACCGGATATAAATACCCACTTTTTCCCCTGTCAGGAAATTTCCATGTGTTGGATCTTTCCGTGGTTTAAAGACGTTCTAAGTAGTGCAAGTAACGCGATGGACCCTCTAGAAGACAACAAACCTTAACTCGATTATGTGACCGCTTTGAACTGCCCTTTGAACCTTCGGGTTTGGGGCAGTACGGCGTGCCACATGTGAGGCGTTGGCTTGACCCTTCTACGGCTGGACCGTTGGTACTGAGGCATGAACTGGAAGTTTTTAAACTTGTTTCATGTGTTGATCTGTTTCGGGAAAACTTGGGTGTTTGAATGTTCGATCGGAAAGTTTAACATTTTCTATTTATCTGGAATGGGATACAATACTTGGAATCCACAAGTAGTTATGAGATAACTGAATGAATGTAATAAACATAGCACTTTAGTCTCACTTGATCGGTTGCCACGGGATTTTGATGTGATCAAAACTCCGTCGCAATCACGTAGCGTACGCGGATACTCGCCGAATAAACTTAATAGACAGCTACACCCCTTCGCCCCGACCAAGTGACTGTAGGAGAACCCCGTCGCCGAAGTATCTGTTCGGGTGCTCGCGGTAGCGGTGTTCCGCCTTGGTGCACTTCGTAAAAGGCATCGAGGGTGCGGCCGCCTACTAAAGTTTGCGACGAGCATTCGATCAGGATGTCGGGAATCTTGTTGAATTGCCCGACTTGATATTGAAAAGAGTTTTCGATTATGAGACTAAAATGTGGGGTTTATAATTGTTAGGCATGCGATGTCTAAGGAATTCATTTGATTGGGCATGCGATGTCTAAAGAGTTTGCGGATTCCAACTGTTGTAGTTTTACACTTTCTTTTCTGTGACCGTAAGTGTAATATGTGATATCGCCGGTTTCGTTGCTATATGTCAACGACAATTGGGATACGTATGTTTACTTACGTTGATGACATGTGATGTTATGTGTTGCTGGATATGTTATATTGGATCTTCATGTTTGAATAGCCGGGGGGTTTTATATGAGATGAGTGTTTTTCATTTTCATTCATGTAAAAATTTGTATGTAATATTCTTTTATAGGGGCACTTCCAGGTTGCGGAAGATGTCACCTTTTGTATATTATTTACTTTTCCGCACTAGGATAGACCCAAGGAGGAGGGCACAAGTAACCGGGTTCTGGAGTCCAGTGGGAGACCAACTCGAGGAGTCGAGTCCCGGTCTCCTAACTCTAGAATTGGTAGGGTTGCTTGCCGCTCTCGTAGGGGTCTAGGGGTGTGGGTTTGGCTATTCATCGCGACCGTGGAATCCGTATTTTATACTGGCTCGTATTGAAAACACGGACGTCCTAGTAAATCCAATATTTCATATGTTTCTTCTGCTGCGATATCTGTGATGTGATCATTTGATGTTCTGTGATGGATACTGTATATAGTATATATGATATATTATATAGACGTTACTTATGTTTTACACCCGCGCTAGCCCTGCCCCGCTCTGCCGTTAGTTACCTAACCTAACGGTGCACGAGGGGACATCGAGGCGAATGCGGATGGCATAAGTGTACGTCGTATTTATCTGTGATGTTTAGGTAACTTAAATGATGGGACTTCATTAATGTGATTAATGAAAGAAAAGAAACCTAAGATGTTGTGGAATCGAATTTCAAAAATAAAACAGGTAGCTACAGTTCTTGCTTTGCATCGCGGTCTTCCTTGTAGAACATCCTGCACCTTATTTGATGAGGAAAGGGCCGAGATCCCTTCACCGGGAGTGACCCCTTTAGCAATAACTGGAAGATGCTACACACTCGGTTTGTCTTTTGATTGCTTCTATAGTTTCTGCTTTGCACAGTGATATATATGATATATCCCGCACCTTATTCGACGAGGAAAGGGCCGACGATCCCTTCACCGGGAGTAACCCCTTTAGCAAAACTAGAAAAGCCTAAAAAACACTCCATTTTAAAATCATTTGATTCTACAACGATATCAAGTTCATTACGCAATAGGTTTTAAGAAAAACCTGTCGTAGCCCTCCGTCATTTCAGATAAGTACTAGTTAGTATTCATGCTGCGGTAGTTTGGCATGCGTCAAGGCATAGTGTACGGTAGCTAACTAGTGCTTATCTGCTAGCATACGATGCGATTGGATTAGGGTATTCGTACGGCGTTGTTTGGCATGCGTCAAGGGTCGTGCGGGTGGGTTTAATTCAATCAAGAAATGTACGGATTGAACTTGACTGGCGGGCTATAGGTTGTTTGGCATGCGTCAAGGTCATAGCACGCTAGGAGCAAAATATTATCGGGAATTTCAAGTGTTGAAATTTGCAATGAGATTGCATACCTTCTATGAGATAGTTGGATCCCGATACCCACTGCGAGTAATTGTTACTCCTGGGAGAGTTTTACACATTACAATTAGCCGATCAAGTAGGTGTCTAGAAAGGTGTCAACGGGGTTACGCCTCTGGGAAAACGAGGTTTACTGTAATTAGGTCCGTGCGAAAGCACGGGGAACCTCCCTCAAAGTACCGACACTGGACTGGCTGAAAGATTGGCGAACTTGTAGCGTGTAATTAATCCCGGCTAGTCTTTCCTTTTAGGGTTTGAAGGAAGATTTGATAAAAACAGTGGGAGCCATCCTGATTAGATAAAATAATAACCAATCTGATCTTGCCAGAGCGCACGCTGAGTGTTTTCTTCTCTCTCTCTCTCCTGGTAGCGACCATGTCACGCCTTAATCAAGATAATAAAACGGATATATTGACCGAACCCGCTTATTATACTGAGCTGGGGAACGTTGGTCCCGCTCCAACTTATAATTGTTATAAAACAGAGCAGGAAATAGGGGAATACCAAGATTCCCATGCCGCCCAAACGAAGAAAGTGCATATGATGCATCTTCTTCGGGTGTGTTCGTTACAAAGAACTGTTTCTCTGTATCCTCTACGTCCTGGGTATTTGATACCGGATCAGGATCCCATATATGTAATTTGTTACATAGGGCTACAAATAGGTAGAGAACTGAGAACGGGTGATAAGTTTCATGAGGCAGAAAACGGTGCAAGTGTTGCAGCCAAGTCTGTTGGTCACTGTCACCCTGTATACCAATACATTGATTCTGAACAAATGCTATTAGATACCTAACCTGATATACAAAATCATATCAGTTTCTTTATAAGTAAAGAAATGATAAAATTTTGTATTGTTGGATAATGTTTTGAACATTTCCTATTTCAAAAGTTGATCGGTTCAGGCACGTTATCTAAAAGCATTAACGTTCTAAATCAAACTACAGTTCTTAGTATACAGAACACACACAAGAGGAAGAGTTCAGAAATGAACGATTCCTTCTTGAGGCATTGTAGACTAGGTCATATCAATGCGACCCGACAGGCTGAAGTTACATTTAGATGCATATTTAAATCAGTTTGAATTTACATCTTGTGAAACTTGCCAGTCATGTCACAAAGATAAAATGACCATATCTCTGTTTATTGGAAACAGAGAAAGAGTTAATGAACTCTTGGGATGATACATGTTGATGTATGAAGGTCCCCTGTCTACACATACCAAGACCGGTTCTTTTTACTTCATTACATTCTCTGATGATCTCTCAAGATTCAGACATATGTTCCTGTTGAAACACAAGTCCGAACCTTTTGAGATATTCACAGAATATAAGTTAGAAGTAGAGAACCAATACGGGTATAAGTATTTTGTACTTTGATGAGATCAAGGAGGAGAATACTTGAGCACGGAAATCTTGGACTATTCTAAAGGAGAATGAGATTCTCTCTCAGCATTACTCCTCCGTATACACCATAGCACGATGGTATATCGGGGCGGAGCAATCACACCCTATATGATAAGGTGTGCTCTATGACGAGTACTACTGAGTTACCTATTTCCTTTTGGGAGTTATGCACTTATGAAGTTGCATACCTATTGAATAGGGTTCTAATCAAATCAGTTGCCTACCGCTTCATATGTGATATGGAAAGGGAAGAGCCCATATCTTAAGTTGGTTAAGATTTGGGGTTGTCCGGGCTATGTCTAAAAACATAATCCGGACAAGCTCGAGGCAAGGTCTGTTATGTACAACTGGAAAGGTTCCAGCTATACAAACTACAGCAGATGATTTGGTAGAACCAAAGGATTCAATAGTTACCAACGAACCTCAGCCTCTCCGCCAATCTAGTAGGGTTCCTCACCCACCTGAGAGATACTTCGGTTTCTCTATGACAGTGGGAGCGAGGAATGCATCATGAGATGATGACCCAACTAGTTTCAAGCTGGCCATCAGGAGTGGGACTCTGTAAGAATGGCTGGATGCTTAGCGATCTGAGATGGAATCCTTTTACACCAACAAAGTATGGACTTTAGTTGCTATATATGAAGGGTTAAATTTCCATCAGAAGCAAGTATATATTGAGAAGATTACTTGGTGTACATGGAAAAGTTGAGACTTTCAAAGCTAGACTTGTTAAAAGTTTGCATCATTGACCAGGCATGCATAATGATGAAACCTTTTTCCAGTGCCTATGCTTAAGTCCATCCAGATCCTACTTGCCACGGCTACATACCATGACTACGATATCTGGCGGTTGGGTGCCATGACTGTTTTTCTAAATACTGATTTAGAAGATAACGTCTATAAGTACACAGCCAGAGGGCTTCGTAAACAGTGGGAGCAGCGGAAACGTGTGCAAGTTGCTTTATAGATTAAAGCAGGCATCGCGGAGTTGGAACGTCTGTTTTGATGTGTTAGTCAAAGAGTTTGACATCATCAAAATGGTAGATGAACCTTGTATAAACGAAAAGGTAGTAGGGAGTATGGTGGTGATCCTCGTAGAGTACGTGGATGACATACTCTTGATAGGGAAGGAGTTTACTATACTACGCTCGGTCAATCTCCGCTTATCACAATGATTCTCCATATAGGATAAAAGTGATACCTCCTAAATCCTGAGTTTTCATCTATGAGATAGATGTAATTGGATATTAGGATACTCACTAGTTGTAGTGAGATGGTATCAATTGATCCTGGGGAGAATCACTGGAAAGGTTCCAGAGTGATAAGGACGACTGAATGTCAGTCACAGGCATTGTCTTTACCCTCAGTGAAGGGACGGTATGTTGGAAGAGTTCCAAGCTAGATACCGTGGCATACTAGACGATAAAGGTTGGATACATCGCTACTTAAGATGCTACCAAAGAGGCAGTCTGGATGTATTTTTGTTCATGAGATGAACTTAGTTCCTCCCATTGTGTGACAATGGAGTTGTGGCTTATGCCAAGGAACGCCTGTCCCATCAATGATCCAGACATATTCTAAGGCAGTATCACCTGATCATGGAGATGGTTGATCTTCAGGGTGATCAAGGTTAGGGGAGCAGATTCAGAGGACAACACGGCGGATCCACTCACGAAAGGCCTTTTCCCAGAGAGACACTTTTATGGGATGGTTGAGTATGTGATACTGCAACCACTGCTATCAGATGGCCCTAGTGCAAGTGGGAGATTGTTAGTTATATGTATGCCATAGAGGCCACTACTATACATAGGATGTATATTGTATTGGATGCTGGGACATATATAGGGAGGACTTTCTTGCTCGACATGATAGTATGCTATCTGGTTGCTCTTTACCTTAACGTGTATACTGATTGTCTCTCTGTTACATGTTGGTAAAGCCCTTAGGATGTGTACTTGACTACCTGGACTATGATGCGGATCATATTAGTGGGGACATGGTAGTCCATAAGTACATCCTTCAAGGTCCCTAGTCGTGGGTGTATCGAGACAGGGCATCGATATACCAGAGAAGACTAGCGTATACCTTCTCGACCCATACAGATGGGCGATGGATGATCCCATATCCATTGGTGTTTGACATCAGAGATGATATACGGGTGCTCAGTAGAGACTGGGTACACTGGACTGACTCGCCGAGAACTCCCAGATGGTATTATACCTTACGTCAGATGGCAGTTCTCTGGTGACACTGGTATAGAGTAGTCTGTTGACCCGAGATCGTCATAGAGTCTTGTGAGATTCCCACTGTGCTTCGATTTCCACCTTACCACATCCAAGATGGCGTGCAAAACGGTGGTTTTTGGGTACAGTCCCGAGTCATATGGAGGCAATGAGCGATAGGAGGGGATTCGTCTCTCCCGGTATAGGGAGTTGATGTTGCGCTGTGTTCGATTGGCTATAACCGGAAATCCCTGGCCAGGGTTGCTGAGATTTACTGGTAAGTGTTATCAGTAGTATGTCGAACTGTTATAGACCTCATATCGACACGACTTATCGGGCTACTGGGGTCTGATGTTTACCACCCCTAGGCGAGATAAGCGACATATCAGACGAACAGACCGGACTGTACGGTAAGTGTTACTGGTTGGATTCACAGGAGTGTGAGCGGGCTTGCTCGTCGATCTTCTGATCGCTCAATACCCGGGTGGCCGTTACATTTAGCAGACCGCTTGCGGCTTGTGGGTGCTTGATATGATCATCACCTGCTGCCGGCGTATTGACGAGTCTTTAGAGTCCTACACAGAGGTTTCCTGGCTCAAGCGAAACGAAATAGGAGCGCATATGAGATATGTGCGGGACCGAGAATTATACTAGTATGTGATACTGTATTCTATTCTCGCAATTTGTATCATTGATCGGTTATATGCGATATAGCCGGGTTACCGAATCAAGTGTTGATTCGATACATTGATACACTTGATATTAGTCGGTTATATGCGATATGACCGGATCGTTAAATCAAGTGTTGATTTAATGATTTAATGTATAATTATATATTTGATTTTTTACTTTACATTAACTAGTATCTGTTCACTTAAGATGGATTTTCTCACTTGATGTGCACATTGTATATATGATATATTTTTGTGCACAAGATTGTATCATGTTTGATGATACATGCAAACTTGGGTTAGTGTGTGATTTAAACCATGGTAAGTTAATGGTTAGGGTTTCTTTTGATTTACTTATTCAATTAATTATTTTGTTTGTTTATTTTGGCAAAGGAAAATGAAATGGTGGCTTGCTTTGTCTTTTCTTTGAAACTTCATGAAGGTTTGAAAGCTTGACCATTTTGTTTCTTTCCTTTAACCTTAACCATTCAACTAAACTCTTGTAAATTCTCTACACTAAACCATGGTTACAAATATGATAAGTATCATTTTACTTATTATTATTGAATTATTCTTATCATATTATCTTCTTCTTCTTCTTCTTCAAGAAGGAGAAACCTCACTAGCTTTAATGGTGCTATGAAGAAAAGAGTGAGAAATCCAAATCCAAAGTGAACCCACTTCCTATTTCTTCATCCTCTACCACTTTCCATGTAGTATAGGGTGTTTTCGTCACAAGTTTCATGACTTGGTGAAGTTGGAGCTTGATCTTGAGTTGCCTCGACGTAGATCATCTTCGGCATCGAAGTCGACGACCTAGCCGGATCATTTCTTCGACGAAGCCATCGCTAGAGTCCGGGATCCGATGATCGCAGCGGAGGGACATCATCATGGAGCTAATGAAGTGGAGCACCGGATCTACAAAGGTTGTATTTCCGTTCACTTAGTACTAAAGCAGTTTAGTAGCTTGTAGTTATCGTCTAAACTCTAGTCAACGATCTAGTTAGGGTTTCTCGGCACCAGAATTTTTTGAAATTGGAATGGTTGATGCCTTGTGAGACCTCATTAGTGTGCCTAGGAACCCTACAAGAGGATCGCAGATGATGGCGTTGAGCCTGTGCAGGGGAGCACGACCGACCGGTGATTTTACCCGACACGTCGGATATCCGGAGGATACCTTCGTGGCCTTGAAATGGATGGTAGGGGTCGATCTGGACTGACGGCGCCCTGGATTTTATGATTGAGATATTGAGGTACAGAGATTGTGATACAGAGATATCGAGATATTGGGATTTATGTTTTGTGCCGATGCTGGGCACAGGTTTCATGATGTTTTTCCATGATTTTGACTATATCCTCATATTTACATGCATGATTACATTGATTATACTTCATTTGTATATATAACAGGGTATGAGGGCGCTGTTATATATACCCTTACACCAATATTAGTGGAATGGGACGCTAATATATGTGTATTGATATCATTTTAAAAACTTCATCATACTTTTCATGCATTCATACATCATCCATTTATACAATGCTACCTAAGACATTGACACGGTCATATGGGTTTACACTTTGGTTAGATATTTACCCTAGTCTTGTTATAGGTTGCTGGTTATATATATTTGAGGTTTATTTATATGTTATGATCGTATGACCTAGGATTGCGTCATACATGCGATTTCTGTTCGTAGATCTTTTTCTACTCACGAGTTGGCAACTCACCCCCGTTGTGCCCCAGTTTCTTGCAGGTGTTGCCGTACGGGTTTCATTATGGCTTTGCGGGCACAGCTTCTTTCAGGTGACTTACTAGTAGGTGCATTATTTGTATCGTACCCGCCATTATACATTGTATATTATATTCAGTTGTATCTAGAAGTTCCATCAACCAAACATGTACTTATTTGAGATAGAAACCAGTGATGTTTATTCTTTCGACCTTAGAGACACGTGTTATATTTCTCTGGGTTTCTTGTTGATTGGAGTTCCTTTCTGTTGTGATCCTCGCCTTTAGGCATTGTATATTGTGTTGCACACAGGTTGATTCGATGGTTCTTCTTACTCTCTACTACTTTTCTTGGTTTGGATTTCTAAGTTGCGGCTTACTTCGATTACGTACGCCTTGAGACGTTCGTAGTCAAAGTGCCGGTCATGTTCCGTACTTTTGGGTCGTGACAAGTATATCTATATGGACACTCATGACTACAAATCCTATTACGCCCTGACGCTTAACGCCATACGGGTGATTTCCCCGTATATGTTAAATCTTCTCAACTGGTCGCGTGCTAAGTATAGCCGACCACCTGCTTCCCTTTCCTGGCGACGTCTGACGTACCCGCCTGTGAACCTGGAATTTACACAAGGAATCCAATTATATAAGAAAGAATCTCGCAAAACTCGATATCGAAACAAAACGAGAAACTCGCGTTGCGAATCAACGCGCGTGTGTGCGATACGCTGAAACGTGTGTGCACGCGTCTACGACTCAGCCCGACACGCCGCGATACGCTGAATCACAAAACCCACTCGCGTATCGCGCGTATTGCGCAAACTAAAAACACCGGAAAACGATATATCGTCCCAGATTCTACCCAGGTTAAAATATTACAAAACTATATACACCAAGGACCTACAGAACATAGCAGATACCCAACCAAAAAAACCCTACCTCCTATCTCCCTGCTCTGGTCGCAATTTGCGGCCAGAATGATTTTTTTGGCGGCCAAAGGTTGGAGTGGTGGGGTCGGGCTCTGTTGGTGGGGTCAGGGTGTCACTAGTATGCTATGGTCCACTCAATTTTATTTTGGACTCACTAGGGTAACAGCAGATATCAAAAGGTCAAGTTTTGCATTAAAAAGTCACATTTTGCACAATCATGAAAAATCAGGGTATTTTGGTGTAATCTGTGGTTACCTAGGTTTACTTGGCCTTAATAGCACCTAACTAACTTAGTCCAACCAAAATTATCCTTACCAAAGCAAGGCTTACACTAAACACCACAAATATCGCTAAAAACACACAATCTAGCGATAACAACTACCAATTTACACTAATTAAACTAAACCAACGCACAAGTCTAGCATACAAGCAAGTGGAGCTCAGAGGTTATACCTCACTTGACCCTACGAGGCTGGGTCAGGAGAAGAAGAAAAGAAGAAGAAGCTGCCACTGCTGTTGCTGCTCCAGATGTTGTTGCTACTGCTACTGCTACTGCTGATGCTGATGCTTGCTGTTGCTGTTGATGTTGTTGATGTTGTTGATATGGTGCTGGGGCTGCTGCTACATGTGTTGCTGCTGCTGCTGCAAGGAGCTGCTGCTGTTGCTTGGTGTTGCTGCTGCTGGGCTGAAGCTGATGCTGGGGCTGAAGCTGATGTAGCTACTGCTGTTGCTCTCTTGTTGTTGTTGTGTGATGCTGCTGCTGCTGCAACTTCTGCTGTTGCTGCTGATGATGCTGAGAGTGTGTGTGTGTGAGAGAGTGAATGAGTGAGAAATGAGAGGGTGTTGCAAACCAAAGAAATGATAATGCACAAGGTCAAGCCCCCATTTCTCTCTCTCTTGCCACATTAAATGCAAGCATGGGCTTGCCATGATACACTCTCTCTCTCTCTCATTTAATGCAAGCATGGCTTAGCCATGATGCATTCTCTCTCTCAAGTCAACCAAAAGCATTTTAAATCCCATTTCATTTTTAAAAAAACCCTTAATTCAAATCATGTTAACTTACTAATGGTGGGGTTAACCTACCATGGTTGTTAAACATGGTTTAACCCAAATTCTAACCCTAGTTTACATGCACAAATTTGTGCAAGCTTGGGAAAATTTTAGAAAAATATTTATTAAATTTGAAAAATTATTTGAAAATCAATTTGGTAAACTTTTTATTAAAATCACATATTAAAATATAATTAGCCACTAAACTCATCCTAGGGTGTTACACCAGGAAACTCCTGTGTTGGACTCTAAGACTCGTCAATACGCCGGCATTAGGTGATATTCATATCAAACACCTTCAAGACGCAAGCAGTCAGCTAAACGTAACGGCCACCCGGGTATTGAGCAATCAGAAGAAGAACAAGCGAACCTATCAAAACTCCCATCGATCCAACTGGAAACACTTACCGTACAGTCCGATCTCTTCGTCTGATATGTTGCATATCGAGTCTAGGGATGGTAACGTTGACCCCAATAACTCAATAAGTCATGCCGGTATATTGTCTACAACAGATCGAGAAACTACTGATACCATTTATCAGTAGTATCTCAGCAGCCCTGGCCAGGGACTTCCTGTTACAGCCAATCGTGCATAGCACAACATCAACCCCCAATACCGGGAGAGACGAAACCCCTCCTATCGCTCATCGCCTCCAAGTTCCTCGGGACTGTACCCAAAATCCACCAGTTTGTATGACTCAGTAGAGCAGTAGTAGGGTGGAGATCAAAGTACAGTTGGTGGACACACAAGACTCTATGACGATCTTGTGTCTACAGACTAACATGTACCAGTGTCGCCTGAGGACTGCTATCCGACGTATAATATAATACCACATAGGAGTTCTCGGCGAGTCCGTTCAGTGTACCCAGTCTCACTGAGAACCCTTATACAATCTTTGGTGTCACCATACCAGATGAATATGGGATCATCCATCGCCCATCATATGGAACAAGAATGGTATACGCTGGTCTACTCTGTAATATCGATGCCCTGTCTTGATATACCTACGACTAGGAATATTTCAAGGATATGCTTATAAATTACATGTGTCCCACTAGTATAATCCACATCATAATCCCAATAGTCAAGAAAATATCCTAAGGGCTTTATCAACATGTATCAAATGAGTAAAAGATTGATCAAGTGAACATATGATAAAAAGCAACCAGATAGCATACTATCATGTCGAGCAAGACTGTCCTCTGAATATATATATATATATATAT
This sequence comes from Agapanthus africanus, assembly GCA_030015575.1. NCBI lineage: Eukaryota > Viridiplantae > Streptophyta > Magnoliopsida > Asparagales > Amaryllidaceae > Agapanthus > Agapanthus africanus. The sequence goes on from JASDDO010000006.1 coordinate 211,444,473, forward strand.
ATATATATAAATATATATATATATATATATATACACACACATCGGTACATACACTATCATATAATGGCCTCTAGGGCATACATATATCCAACATAGGAGAGTTTTACACTTTACAATTAGCCGATCAAGTAGGTGTCTAGAAAGATGTCAACGGGGTTACGCTACTGGGAAAACGAGGTTTATTTTAATTAGGTCCATGCAAAAGTACGGGGAACCTCCCTCAAAGTACCGGCACTGGCCTGGCTGAAAGATTGGCGAACTTATAGGGTGTAATTAATCCCGTCTAGTCTTTCCTTTTAGGGTTTGAAGGAAGATTTGATAAGAACAGTGGGAGCCATCCTGATTAGACAAAATAATAACCAATCTGATCTTACAAGAGCGCACGCAGAGTGTTTTCTTCTCTCTCTCTCTAGGTAGCGACAATGTTACGCCTTAATCAAGATAATAATATGGATGTATTGACAGAACCCGCTTGTTATACTGCGCTGGGGAACGTTGGTCCCGCTCCAACTTATAATTGTTATAAGACCAAGCAGGAAATAGGGGATTACCAGGATTCCCGTACCGCCCAAATGAAGAAAGTGCATACTGATGCATCTTCTTCGGGTGTGTTCATTACCGAGAACTGTTTCTCAGTATCCTCTACGTCCTGGGTATGAGATACTGAATCAGGATCCCACATATGTAATCTGTTACATGGACTACTGATAGGTATAGAACTGATAACGGGTGATAAGTTTCAGGAGTTGGAAACGGTGCAATTGTTGTAGCCAAGGTGTTGGAAGTTATCACCCTGTATTACCAAATACATTAATTCTGAACGAATGCTATTAGATACCGAACCTGATATACAACATCATATCAGTTTCTTTATATTGTAAAGAAGGATATAATTTTGTATCGTTGGATAATGTTTTGAACATTTCCTATATCAAGAGTTGATCGGTTCAGGCACGTTATCTAAAAGCATATACGTTCTAAATCAAAATACAGTTCTTAAACGTATGGAACCCACACAAGAGAAAGAGTTCAGAAATGAACGAATTCTTCTTGAGGCATTGTAGACTTGGTCATATCAATGTGACCCGACTAGCTAAGTTACATTAAGATGCATATTTAAATCAGTTTGAATTTACATCTTGTGAAACTTTCCAGTCATGTCACAAAGATAGAATGACCATAGCTCCGTTTATTGGAAACAGAGAAAGAGTTAGTGAACTCTTGGGATTGTTATATGAAGATGTATGTACGTCCCTTGTCTACACATTCCAGGACCGGTTCTTTGTACATCATTACATTCATCGATGATCTCTCATGATTCGGGCATATGTTCCTGTTGAAACGCAAGCCTTAAGCTTTTGAGAAACTCAATGAATATAAGTTAGAAATAGAGAACCAAAACGGGTATAAGTATTATGTCCTTCGATGTGATCAGGGAGGAGAATACTTGTTCACAGAATTCCTGGACTATTCTAAAGGAGAATGAGATTCTCTCTCAGCATTACTCCTCTGTATACACCACAGCACGTCGGTGCATGGGGGCGGAGCAATTGCACCCTATATGATATGGTGTGCTCTATGATGAGTACAACTGAGTTACCTATTTCCTTTTGGGGTTATGCACTTGTGAAGCTGCATACCTATTGAATTGGGTTCCAATCAAATCGGTGCCTACCACTCCATATGAGATATGGTATGGGAAGAGCCCATCTCTTAAGTAAGTTAAGATTTGGGATTTCCGGCCTATGTCAAAAAGCAAAATCTGGACATGCTCGAGGCAAGGTCGGTTCTATGGATGTTTGTTGGATATCCCAAGCATTTGTAAGGGAATATCTTCTACTGAACCAAGGAACAAAAGGTGTTTTATTTCTCGGCATGACCACCTTTTGGAAAAGGAATTTATTTTGGTTGGAAATTAGTGATCATGAGGTAGAACTGGAAGGAGTTCCAGCTATACAAACTACAGCTGATGATTTGGTAGAACCGGAGGATTCAATAGTTCCCAACGAACCTCAGCCTCTCCGCCGATCTGGTAGGGTTCCTCACCCACCTGAGAGATACTTTAGTTTCTCTATGACAGTGGGAGAGAGGATTGCATCATGAAATGATGACCCAACTAGTTTCAAGCAGGCCATCAAGAGTGGAGACTCTGTAAGAATGGCTGGATGCTATGCGATCTGAGATGGAATCTGTGTACACAAACGAAGTATGTGTTAATAATATGTATGCCCTAAAGGCCATTATATAGATAGTGCAAACTTGGACATATTATCTATGGAGATAGATGAATTTCTTGCTCAAAATGATAGTACGCTATCTGGTTTACTTTATCTGTACATATAGATTTATTCATTTACACATGTTGATAAAGCCCAAAGGATATTTGCTTGACTACTGTGATTATGATGCGGATCATACTAGTGGGGTACATGTAGTCTATAAGCATATCCTTGAATTGTTCCTAGTCGAGGGTGTATCGAGACAGGGCATCGATATTCCAGAGTAGACTAGCGTGTGCTATTCTTGTCCCATATGATGGGCGATGGATGATCCCATATCCATCTGGTGAGGAGACACCAAAGATTGTATGCGGGTGCTCAGTGGAGACTGGGTACACTGAACGGACTCGCCGAGAACTCCTATGTGGTATTATATCTATCGTCGGATAGCAGTTCTCTAGGAACACTGGTACAGGTTAGTCTGTAGACCCGAGATCGTCATAGAGTCTTGTGTGTCCTCCCACTATATTTTGATCTCCACCCTACCACGGCTCTACTGAGTCGTGCAAACAGGTGGTCTTTGGGTACAGTCCCGAGGCGCATGGAGGCAATGAGCGATAGGAGGGGTTTCGTCTCTCCCGATATTGGGGGTTGATGTTGTGCTATGCTCGATTGGCTATAACATGAAGTCCCTGGCCAGGGCTGCTGAGATTTACTGATAAGAGTTATCAGTAGTTTCTCGATCTGTTATGAGCCATACACCAGCATGACTTATTGAGTTATTAGGGGTCGACGATACCATCCCTAGACTTGATATGCAGCATATCTGACGAAGAGACCGGACTGTACGGTAAGTGTTGCCAGTTGGCTCGACGGGAGTTTTTACAGCTTCGCTGGTTTTCTTCTGATCGCTTCAATACCCGGGTGGCCGTTATATTTAGCTGACCTCTTGCGGCTTGTAGATGTTTGATATGATCATCATCTACTGCTGGCGTATTGACGAGTCTTAGAGTCCCACAAATGAAGTTTCCTGGCTCAGGCAAAACGATGTGGTGTGCATATGAGATATGCGCGGGACCCGATTAAATACGGTTATATGATAACGTATATTAGTCGGGCATTTTCTATTTGTCCGATCGTATGAGATATGACCGGTTTGGTAAAATCAAGTGTTGATTTAACTAATTACATTTAGATTAATCCTTTAAGTAAATCCTTTTGTATGCATGCATGTATGCACATGATGATGTGCATGGACACATACATGCATACATAGTATCATGGTTGATGATACAAGAATGATGGCAATATAAGACTTATATTGAAGCTTTTAATTTGTATTTATCATTTTAAGTTAATATAAAGAATATCCACTCATTCTCCTTTATTCTTTAGTGGGTAAACTTTAATTAACTTAATGAAAAGAATTTCCACCCATGGTTAATTCTTTAGGAAAAGAATTTCCACTCATAATTATGGTGGTAATGGAATAATGGTGATTATTTCTTTCTTATCACTATAAATAGCTTCATATGTGATATGAAGAAACACACAATGAAACAAGAGAAAAATTAGTGCAAAACTTGTGTACAATTGAGTGCAAGGGTGTGAAGAATACAAGTTATCATATGTGATATGATAGAAAGCTCAAGCCACCATTATCTTCTTCTTCCTCTCTAGATTTCTCTCTTGAGTGAAGATTGACAAAAGAAAGGATTTCAATTGAAGAACATAAACCACATCATCATACTACACACCTCTAGCCGATTTGTGTAGGGTGTTTACTCTACTTCGTTTGCGAAACAAGTAAGGTAAGGAGCTTTGGGCAAAGGGACTTCGGGTGGATCATCGTGGACAAGGAAGACTTCCATCGATCCGTTTCAAACTCTCATAGTGCCAAGGAGTCACCGAGGAAGATCTACAAAGGTTGTAATCTTTCCTCTTAGTGATAGTTTTACAATTGCATGTGATGCTTGTATGTATGAATCCCTAAAACTTCTAGTTTCGATTCTTGTCGGGCTAGTTTAGCACCTCCAAAATTTTGATTATGGCATGTGTGATGCCACCGAACCCTTGACGAGGTGCTAGGCCATCCCAACAGTGGTATCAGAGCCAAGCTAGAGCTTTAGGCGATGCGTAGGCGAAATTAAAAGTCCGATCGAACCACGAAACACCAATTTTGACAGCTCTCTGGAAATTTTTTGAAAATTGGATTTTTCCAAATTTAAAGGTCCTAAAAAAATCAGCAGGCAAAACTAAGAATTACCATGTAAAAATTTTTGAACGATCTCTCTAAAGCGCGGCGGAAGGGCGGCCAAAACATGGTTTTGGCGGCGCTTTAGCGGCCGTACTGTAGCATCATGAAAAAATTTTTATTGCAGAATACCTGATTTAATTAGTACATGCCTCTGGAATATTTAAAAATATACTCAAGTGTTGAGTATTCTGGAGATAAATTGGTTTTGGTGATTCGATTGGAAAAAGTTTAACTTCGTTCAGATTTTCAGATTTTTAGAACTTGTTAAAATGTTTGAACGAATATTATAAACACAGTTTTTCCCGTATTGGAAAAATTCCAAGTGTTGGATTTTTCCCTAGTTCAAAACCTTCGAAAAACATGCAAGCGCATCTATGGACACTCTAGAAGAACATAACCATAACTCGATTATGTGACCGTCAAAACTATCACTGAACCTTAGGGTTTGTGGTAGTTTAGCGTTGCCACATGTGAGGCGTTGGTTTGGCCCTTCTACGGTTGGTCCACAAGGTGCTGTGGTATGTTCTAGAAATTTTTGAACTCGGCTCAAGTGTTGTGCAGTTAGGGAAATCCAGGGTGTTTGTTTATTCGATCGAAGAGTTTAACATTGTCTATTTATCTGAAATGTGATACAATATATGGAATTCATATAGTTAGGCATGAAATACGAAGTATGTGATATTTCGAATTTATGATGTCTAAGGTGATTGTGGATTCCAAATGTTATAGTTTTTCATTTTATTTTCTGTGACCGTAAGTGTAGTATGTGGTGTATCGCCGTTTTCGTTGCTATACGTCAACGACAATCGGGATACGCATACTTACTTACGTTGATAATATGAGATATTATGTGTTGCTGAGATATGATGAGTAGGATTGTCGCGACTGAATAGCCGGGGGTTTTTATGTGAGATGAGAGTTTTATTTTTCATTCATGTAATAAATCAATTGTATATTATTTACTTTTCCGCATTAGGATAGACCCAAGGAGGGGAGCACAAGTGATCGGGTTCTAGGGTTCAGTGGGAGGCCATCTCGAGGAGTCGAGACCGGGTCTCCTAAACTCTAGAATTGGCAGGGTCACTTGCCGCTCTCGTAGGGGTCTAAGGGTGTGGGCTTGGCTATTCATCACGACCATGGAATCCGTATTTTCTATTGTTGGCTCGATACAAAATACGGACGTCCTAGATATCCTTTTATATGCTTCTGCTGTTGATATTCTGTAATGTGATTACTTAGTATCTGAGACGAATGGATTATTATTATATATATATGATATATAATAAACGTTGCTTATATTTTACACCCGCGCTAGTCCCGCCCCGCTATGCCGTTAGTTAAGTAACCTAACGGTGCATAACGGGACACTGTGGCGAATGCGGATGGTATAAGTATACGTTCTATTCTGTGATGGCTTAGGAACTTAAATGATGGGATCACATTAATGAGATTAATGTAAAGAAAAGAAACCTAATGATGTTGTAGAATCAGATTTGAAACAAACTCGGCTTTTTATGAAAAATGCAAGTTTCAAGAAGATGCGGAGCTTAAGCCACTCCTTTTCTTAAACCGTTTGATTCTACAACGAGATCAAGTTCAAAGCGTTAAAGGTTTTCTTAAAAACCATCCGCAACCCTCCGTCATTTTAGGAAGCAGAGTACTTAGTATTCGTGCTACGTTTGTCGACCATAGCCGAGGCGTAGTGTACGGTAGCTAAGTGATGAATTCCTACAAAGCATATGATGCGATTAATTAGGACATTCATGTGATTATGTTGATCATAGTCAAGGGTCATATGGGTGGGTCTAGTTAATCACGAAATGACGGGTAGAATTTGACTAGTACTTATGATATGTTGACCATAGCCAAGGTCATAAGTGACTAGGGGTAAAAACCATATCGGGAATTTCAAGAGTTGAAATTTGCAATGAGATTGCATACCATCTATATGATAGTTGGATCTCGATCTCACTGTGAGTAAGTGTTACTTCCAGGAAAATTATTCCTGGCTAGTTTTCTTTCCAGGTTTTGAAAGAAAATTTGATTAAAAGCAGTGGGAGACATCGATTAGATAAAATAATAACCAATCTAATTCTTTGAAAGAGCAATTCGCTAAGTGTATCCTTTTCTCTCTCCGAATGGCAGTTACAGATATCAGGACTTAAGCTTCTACTTGAGAAAAATAAACTGACAGGACCAAATTATAAAGAATGGTTGAGGAACTTAAACATTGCACTTTCATATGATAAGGTATCATATGTCCTCAATACTAAAGCCCTTATGGGAAGTGGGAAAGGAGAATGTTTTTACTGTAAAAAGTCAGGACATTGGAAACACAACTGTGATGAATATCTTGCTGATCTCAAGAAGAAGAAGCATGCTGATGCTTCTACTTCAGATGTGTCTGTGACTGAAAACTGTTTTTCTTTAAACTCTGCATCCTGGGTATTGGATACCAGTTCTGGTTCTCACATCTGCAATAGTATGCAAGGATTGAGAAATAGTAGAGTTTTAAAAATAGGAGATCATACTCTGCGGGTTGGAAATGGTTCCAATATACATGCTGTATCCGTGGGAGAGTATCATCTAGGGTTGCCTTCAGGAAGTATTTTGGTTTTGAACCCGTGTTATTTAGTACCAAGTATGCTGTGTAACATAATATCCGTTTCTTTGTTGGACAAAGAAGGATATCATTTTATATTGCAAAATAATGTTATGAACATTAACCTGAATCAAGAGTTGATTGGGTATGGTATACTAAATAACGGTATTTACATCCTGAACCAACACACAGTTTTCAATATACAACATACTAGTAAAAGAAAGTTTCCAGATATAAATGAAGCTTTTCTTTGGCATTGTAGACTTGGTCATATTAATGAAACAAGACTAAACAAGCTACATAAAGATGGATATTTAAATCCGTTTGAATATAAATCTTATGCGACTTGCCAGTCTTGTATCAAAGGTAAAATGACCAAAACTCCGTTTAGTGGACACGGAGAGAGAGCTGGTGAACTCTTAAGCCTCATACATAGTGATGTATGCGGACCAATGTCTACACTTGCAAGAGATGGTTTTTCATACTTCATCACTTTTACTGATGATTTCTCAAGATTCGGACACGTGTTTTTGATAAAGCACAAATCTGAAGCTTTTGAGAAATTCAAGGAGTACAAACTTGAAGTAGAAAAGCAAACAGGCTTGAGCATCAAGAAACTTCGATCGGATCGAGGTGGAGAATATTTAAGTACAGAGTTTCTAGAATTGTTAAAAGAGAATGGGATTCTCTCTCAGCTCACTCCTCCTTACACACCGCAGCACAATGGTGTGTCAGAACGGAGGAATCGTACCCTATTGGATATGGTACGATCCATGATGTGTGATGCTGAGTTACCGCTTTCCTTTTGGGGACATGCATTGGACACAGCAATGTATCTATTGAACAGGGTGCCAACCAAGACCGTGTCTACCACTCCATATGAGATGTGGAATGGAAAGAGACCATCTCTTAAAAGGTTTAGGATTTGGGGTTGTCCGGCTTTTGTTAAAAAGCAGAATCCAGACAAACTCGAGACACGATCGGTCATGTGTAAATTTGTGGGGTATCCAAAACATTCGTATGGATATCTATTCTACCACAAAGAGGAACAAAAGGTGTTTTTTGCTCAGCATGCCATCTTTTTGGAAAATGAGTTCTTTACGGAAAGTACTAATGGCAATGTGGTAGAACTAGAAGAGGTTCTAGAGACACAAATTACTCAGGAGGAATTGGTTGAAACTGATATTGCAGTAGAACTTCAAGAACCTCAGCCGCTCAGGAGGTCTAGTAGGACTTCTCACCCACCAGAGAGATACTATGGGTTTCTCATAGATGGTAATAGAGAAGATTGCATCATGGATGATGATGACCCTACTAGTTTTCAGCAAGCTATCATGAGTGGTGACTCAGTGAAATGGCTGGAAGCAATGAGATCCGAAATGGAGTCAATGTACACCAACAAAGTATGGACTTTGGACGTTGCACCTCCTGGGATAAAACCCGTTGGGTGCAAATGGATCTTTAAGAGAAAGATTGGTGTAGATGGACAGGTGGAGACCTATAAAGCAAGGCTTGTAGCGAAAGGTTTTCGTCAAAGACCAGGCTTGGACTATGATGAAACTTTCTCTCCGGTAGCAATGCTTAAATCCATTAGGATCCTACTTGCTATTGCTGCTCACTATGATTATGAAATATGGCAGATGGACGTGAAAACAGCATTTCTAAATGGTGATTTAGAAGAATGTGTTTTTATGGATCAGCCAGAGGGCTTCATTGATAGTGGGAGCAGCGGGAAAGCATGTAGATTGCTTAAATCCATTTATGGATTAAAGCAGGCCTCAAGGAGCTGGAACATCTGCTTTGATGATACAATCAAAGAGTTTGATTTTGTCAGAAATGAAGATGAACCATGTATTTATAAGAAGATTGTAGGGAGTACTGTCACATTCCTCGTATTGTACGTAGATGACATTCTCCTGATAGGAAATGATGTTCCTATGCTACAATCGGTCAAACTATTCTTATCACAAAGGTTCTCCATGAAGGACCTGGGTGATGCCTCGCGCATTTTGGGCATTAGGATCTATAGAGATAGATCCAAGAGGTTATTGGGACTGTCCCAATCAAAGTACATAGACACCATTCTAAAGAGGTTTAGTATGGAAGATTCCAAGCGTGGTGCCTTGCCTGCTAGACATGGAATCACTCTCTCTAAGGACTTCTGTCCGAAGACTGATGAAGAGAGAGCTCGCATGAGCGTTATACCCTACGCTTCAGCCGTGGGATCTATAATGTATGCGATGTTGTGTACTCGCCCTGATGTAGCTTATGCACTGGCTGTAGTAAGCAGGTATCAATCCAACCCAGGGGAGAAACATTGGATAGCAGTGAAGAACATTCTTAAGTACTTGCGAAGGACTAAAGAATTGTTCTTGGTGTATGGTAATGGGGATCTCCAGATGGAGGCCTTTACCGATTCAAGCTTCCAAAGTGACAAGGATGACAGTAAATCAATCTCAGGGTTTGTATTTACCCTAAATGGAGGAGCGGTTAGTTGGAAGAGTTCCAAACAGGACACCGTTTCAGACTCCACGATGGAAGCTGAGTATATTGCTGCAAGTGATGCTGCTAAGGAAGCCGTTTGGATGAAGAAGTTCATTGCGGAACTAGGAGTAGTTCCAACCATTATTGATCCAATACCATTGTATTGTGATAATAATGGAGCTATAGCATTAGCAAAAGAACCAAGGTCCCATCAGAAATCCAGACACATCCTAAGGAGATATCATCTGATCCGGGAGATAGTTGATCGCCAGGAGATCGAGATTCGGAGAGTAGATACAAAGGATAACACAGCGGATCCATTCACCAAGGCACTTCCACAGCCTCAGCATGAGCGACTGTTTGAAATGTTGGGTATGAGATACGCCAATAATTGGCCTTAGTGCAAGTGGGAGATTGTTAATAATATGTATGCCCTAAAGGCCATTATATAGATAGTGGAAACTTGGACATATTATCTATGGAGATAGATGAATTTCTTGCTCAAAATGATAGTACGCTATCTGGTTTACTTTATCTGTACATATAGATTTATTCATTTACACATGTTGATAAAGCCCAAAGGATATTTGCTTGACTACTGTGATTATGATGCGGATCATACTAGTGGGGTACATGTAGTCTATAAGCATATCCTTGAATTGTTCCTAGTCGAGGGTGTATCGAGACAGGGCATCGATATTCCAGAGTAGACTAGCGTGTGCTATTCTTGTCCCATATGATGGGCGATGGATGATCCCATATCCATCTGGTGAGGAGACACCAAAGATTGTATGCGGGTGCTCAGTGGAGACTGGGTACACTGAACGGACTCGCCGAGAACTCCTATGTGGTATTATATCTATCGTCGGATAGCAGTTCTCTAGGAACACTGGTACAGGTTAGTCTGTAGACCCGAGATCGTCATAGAGTCTTGTGTGTCCTCCCACTATACTTTGATCTCCACCCTACCACGGCTCTACTGAGTCGTGCAAACAGGTGGTCTTTGGGTACAGTCCCGAGGCGCATGGAGGCAATGAGCGATAGGAGGGGTTTCGTCTCTCCCGATATTGGGGGTTGATGTTGTGCTATGCTCGATTGGCTATAACATGAAGTCCCTGGCCAGGGCTGCTGAGATTTACTGATAAGAGTTATCAGTAGTTTCTCGATCTGTTATGAGCCATACACCAGCATGACTTATTGAGTTATTAGGGGTCGACGATACCATCCCTAGACTTGATATGCAGCATATCTGACGAAGAGACCGGACTGTACGGTAAGTGTTGTCAGTTGGCTCGACGGGAGTTTTTACAGCTTCGCTGGTTTTCTTCTTATCGCTTCAATACCCGGGTGGCCGTTATATTTAGCTGACCTCTTGCGGCTTGTAGATGTTTGATATGATCATCATCTACTGCTGGCGTATTGACGAGTCTTAGAGTCCCACAAATGAAGTTTCCTGGCTCAGGCAAAACGATGTGGTGTGCATATGAGATATGCGCGGGGCCCGATTAAATACGGTTATATGATAACGTATATTAGTCGGGCATTTTCTATTTGTCCGATCGTATGAGATATGACCGGTTTGGTAAAATCAAGTGTTGATTTAACTAATTACATTTAGATTAATCCTTTAAGTAAATCCTTTTGTATGCATGCATGTATGCACATGATGATGTGCATGGACACATACATGCATACATAGTATCATGGTTGATGATACAAGAATGATGGCAATATAAGACTTATATTGAAGCTTTTAATTTGTATTTATCATTTTAAGTTAATATAAAGAATATCCACTCATTCTCCTTTATTCTTTAGTGGGTAAACTTTAATTAACTTAATGAAAAGAATTTCCACCCATGGTTAATTCTTTAGGAAAAGAATTTCCACTCATAATTATGGTGGTAATGGAATAATGGTGATTATTTCTTTCTTATCACTATAAATAGCTTCATATGTGATATGAAGAAACACACAATGAAACAAGAGAAAAATTAGTGCAAAACTTGTGTACAATTGAGTGCAAGGGTGTGAAGAATACAAGTTATCATATGTGATATGATAGAAAGCTCAAGCCACCATTATCTTCTTCTTCCTCTCTAGATTTCTCTCTTGAGTGAAGATTGACAAAAGAAAGGATTTCAATTGAAGAACATAAACCACATCATCATACTACACACCTCTAGCCGATTTGTGTAGGGTGTTTACTCTACTTCGTTTGCGAAACAAGTAAGGTAAGGAGCTTTGGGCAAAGGGACTTCGGGTGGATCATCGTGGACAAGGAAGACTTCCATCGATCCGTTTCAAACTCTCATAGTGCCAAGGAGTCACCGAGGAAGATCTACAAAGGTTGTAATCTTTCCTCTTAGTGATAGTTTTACAATTGCATGTGATGCTTGTATGTATGAATCCCTAAAACTTCTAGTTTCGATTCTTGTCGGGCTAGTTTAGCACCTCCAAAATTTTGATTATGGCATGTGTGATGCCACCGAACCCTTGACGAGGTGCTAGGCCATCCCAACAGTATGGACTTTTTGTTGCTATATCTAAAGGTTTAAATCCCTATTAGGAGCAAGTATATCTTGAAAAGATTACTTGGTGTACGTGGAAAGGTTGAGACTTTCAAAGCTAAGACTAGTTGTAAAAGGTTCTCGTCATCAACCAAGTTTGGATAATTATGAAACCTTTACTGGGGCCTATGCTTAAGTCCATCAGGATCCTACTTGCCACTGCTACATACCATGACTACGATATCTGGTGGTTGGGTGTCATGACTGCTTTTCTAAATACTGATTTAGAAGAGAGCGTCTATAAGTACACAGCCAGAGGGCTTCGTAGACAGTAGGAGTAGCAGAAACGTGTGCAAGTTGCTTTATGAGATAAAGCAGGCATCGAGGATTTGGAACATCTGTTTTGATGTGGTAGTCAAAGAGTTTTACTTCATCGAAATGGTAGATGAACCTTGTATATACAAAAAGGTAGTAGGGAGTATGGTGGCGATCCTCGTATTGTACGTGGATGACATACTCTAGATAGGGAAGGAGTTTCCTATGCTACACTCGGTCAATCTCCTCTTATCACTAGGATTCACCATATAGGATCAAGGTGATACCTCCTAAAATCCAAGGTTTTTGGATCTATGAGATAGATCTAAATGGATGTTAGGATTCTCACTAGGTGTAGTAAGATGCTATCAATCGATCTTGGGGAGAATAACTGGATATCTTCCAGAGTGATAAGGCCGACTGAATATCAGTCACAGGCATTGTCTTTACCCTCAGTGGAGGGACGGTATGTTGGAAGAGTTCTAAGCTAGATACCGTGGCAGACTAGACGATAAAGGCTGGATACATCACTACCAAAGATGCTACCAAAGTGGCGATCTGGGTGTATATTAGTTCATGAGATGAACTTCGTTCCTACCATTGTGTGACAATGGAGTTGTGGCTTATGCCAAGGAACGCTCGTCCCATCAGTGATCCAGACATATTCTAAGGCAATATCACCTGATCATGGAGATGGTTGATATCCAGGGGATCGAGGTTAGGAGAGTAGACTCAGAGGACAACACAGCGGATCCACTCACAAAGGCCTTTTCCCAGAGAGAGACTTTTATGGGATGGTTGAGTATGTGATACTACAACCACTGCTATCAAATGGCCCTAGTGCAAGTGGGAGATTGTTAGTTATATGTATACCTTAGAGGCCATTACTGTACATGAGATGTATATTGTAGTGGATGCTTGGACATATATAGGGAAGACTTTCTTGCTAGACATGATAGTATGCTATATGGTTACTCTTTACCTTAACATGTACACGGATTGTCTCTCTGTTACATGTTGGTAAAGCCCTTAGGATGTGTACTTGACTACCAGGACTATGATGCAGATCATACTAGTGGGGCTATGGTAGTCCATAAGTACATCCTTTAAGGTACCTAGTCGTGGGTGTATCGAGACGGGGCATCGATATACCATAGTAGACTAGTGTATAGCTTCTCAACCCATATAGATGGGCGATGGATGATCCCATATCCATTGGTGTTTGACATCAGAGATGATATACGGGTGCTCAGTGGAGACTGGGTACACTGGACGGACTCGCCGAGAACTCCCAGATGGTATTATACCTCACGTCAGATGGCAGTTCTCTGGTGACACTAGTACATGTTAGTCTGTAAACCCGAGATCGTCATAGAGTCTTGTGTGATTCCCACTGTGCTTTGATTTCCACCTTACCATGTCCAAGAGGGCATGCAAAACGGTGGTTTTTGGGTACTGTCCCGAGTCACATGGAGGCAATGAGCGATAGGAGGGGTTTCGTCTCTCCCGGTATTGGGGGTTGATGTTGCGCTGTGCTCGATTTGCCATAACAGGGAAGTCCCTGGCCAGGGCTGGTTTAGAGATTTACTGGTAAGTGTTACCAGTAGTTTCTCGACCCGTTATGAGCCTCATATCGGCACGAATTATCGAGTTACTGGGTCTGACGTTTACCACCCCTAGACGAGATATGTGACATATCAGAAGAAGAGAACGGATTGTACGGTAGTGTCACTGTCAGGCTTTTGCAGGAGTTGGAGAGGGCTTTCTTGCTGATCTTCTGATCGCTTAATACCCGGGTAGCCGTTACGTCTAGCTAGTACTGCTGACGGCTTGTGGGTGCTTGATGTGATCATCACCTACTGCCGGCGTATTAACGAGTCTTTAGAGTCCTACATAGAGGTTTTACTGGCTCAGGAAAAACGAAATAGGAGCGCATATGTGATATGTGCGGGACCGAGAATTATGCATGTATGTGATACCGAATTCTATTCTCGCGACTTTTGTATCGGCCGGTTATATGTGATATAGCCGGGTTATCGAATCAAGTGTTGATTCGATAAGTTGGTACATTTAGTGTTAGTCGGTTATATGTGATATACCCGGATTATTAAATCAAGTGTTGATTTAATAATTTAGTGTATAATTGTATATTTGATATACTAATTTAAATTAACTAACATTGGCTCACTTAAGCATTCTTTTTCTCACTTGTGTGTACATGTAATATATATGTGATATATATTAATGTGCATTGTTTATTTTTTTGTGTCATGATTGTTGATACAGACTACATGGGTGTATAAGACATACACCATTTTAATTATAATGGTGGGGTTTTAATATTCAAATTAAATACCAAATCAGTGGATAATTGTTCAAAGCCTGAAGCTTGTAGAAGCTTGTGAGTGATTTGACAAAGTCCACCAATTTTGTTTTACTTAGGATATTTGTTAACCTAACCACTATAATTAGCCATGGTTATGTCTCTACATGAGTTAGTATATGATACCCACTCACCCATGGTTACTTATCTCACTTTGGATTAAGCTCATTATATTCTTCTTTCTTTATCTTCTTCTTCCAAAAGAAAAGCTTGCTAGGGTTTGATAAAAGTGAGAAAGTAATGTGAGAAATGAAATTCTAAAGTGAGCCCACTTCTTATTTCACCATCCTCTACTAGATTAACACTTTAGTATAGGGTGTTTGCTTCACTTTGGTGAAGTAGTAGCTTGAGTTCGTATCCCCTCGGCGTAGATCATCTTCGGTCTCGACGATTTCAAGAAAGACCGTTGCCTTCTCATGGAGCCGTCCAAGAGTCCGGGAGGAACATGATCGCAGCGAAGGGACAACTATAAGGAGCTTTTTAAGTGAAGGACCGATCTACAAAGGCTGTATTTCTATTTCACTTAGATGTAAATGGTTTACATTTGTTTACGTATTATTTTCTAGTTATCGATTCTTGTTAAGAGTTCCTTGAAACGGCAATTTTGTAAAAAATGGCATGGACGATACCTCCCGAAACCTTGCTGCCATCGATAGGAACCCTACAAAGCATGGTTAACACTAATTAACCCTACGATAACATGCACAAGTGTGTGCAAGCCAAAACAAATGATAATAAAATATTAATTAATTTTTATAAAATATGTGTAAACTATTTTGGTTAACTATTTAGTAAAAACCCGCATTATCTCTTAATTAACAATAATCGCATTTTAAGGTGTTACAATTTTTCCTCGTTAAAGAAATTTGGTCCCCGAATTTAAAATCTTACTAAGCGTTCCTTCAAAGAGATGAGGGAATTTCTTCCGCATCTCGCTTTCGGCCTCCCATATGACCTCTTCACTATTCGGGCCACGCCGAAGAACATTCACAGATGGCAAGACCTTTGACCGAAATTTCTTCACCTGCGGATCCAATATAATTACCGGCTACTCGGTGACCGAAAGATCGCGCTCTAGCTGAACGGTCTGGTGCTGAATCTTGTGAGAAGGGTCATGAAGGTACTTGCGGAGTATCGATACATAGAATACGGGGTGAACATCCGGAAAGCTGGACGGAAGTGCCAAACAATAGGCAACGGTACCAACTCGCTCAACGATCTCAAAAGGACCTACAAATCTAGGACTAAGCTTCCTTTTCTTCCTAAATCTCATCACGCCCTTCATCGGAGAAATCCGTAGGAATACATGATCCCCCACCGTGAACTCGAGCCTACGACGACGACGGTCGGCATAATACTTCTGTCTGCATTGGGCTGCTCTCATCCTATCCTGAATCAACTGAATTTTCTCCGTAGTCTCTTGAACTAGCTGGGGTCCTAAAATCTTGCTCTCGCTGAGTTCGGTCAAACAGACTGGCGATCGATACTTTGTATAATAAAAAGCCTCAAAAGGCGCCATCTGAATCGTCTCCTGATAACTGTTATTGTAGGAGAACTCTATCAACGGCAAGTGACGATCCCAACTGCCACCAAAATCAAGCACGCATGCACGAACCATATCCTCCAATATCTATATAGTCCACTCTGACTAACCATCGGTCTGCGGATGGAAAGCGGTGCTAAAACTCAATCGGGTACCCAAAGCTCCCTGAAGCTTCTGCCAAAGACGGCTCATGAACTGGGTGCCCCTGTCCGATACGATCCATGTGGGAACGCCATTCAAACCGACAATCGCATCAATGTACAACTGAGCATACTGAACATAACCGAAAGGGGTCTTCACTAGAAGGAAGTGAGCCGCTTTCGTCAACCGGTCAACAATCACCCAAATGGAGTCATACCCTCGACTGGACCTGGGTAGACCCACAACGAAATCCATGGAGATTTGTTCCCATTTCCACTTCGGAACGGGTAAAGGCTGCAATTCTCCTGCCAGTCTCTGATGCTCAGCCTTGACTTGCTGACAAGTCAGGCACCTCGAAACGAAATCCGAAACAGCACTCTTCATCCCTGCCAACCAGTAGATATCTCTCAAGTCACGGTACATCTTGGTGGAACCTGGGTGAACACTATAAGCTGACTGATGCGCCTACTCTAGGATCTCGCGTCTCAACCCATCGGTATCAGGTACACACAAACGAGTTCCAAAACGTAGCACACCCTGGTCATCAATCAAGAACTCCGAATCTCTACCCTGCCGAACATGCTGAAGAATCTCAGACAAATGGGCATCGTTGGGCTGTGCCTCACAAATACGATCAAATAGAAGTGGACGGGCACGGAGGTGAGCAAGCTGTCCCCCAATGGAAGTGAACTCAAACTGTACTCTACTGTCGCACAAGATCTGCCAATTTACAGAAGACTGTCTCTGAACTGTGCTCAACTGGGACAAGATACCTCTGGGCATACGACTCAAAGCATCGGCTACCACATTCGCCTTACCCGGGTGATAAAAGATCTCACAATCATAATCCTTCACAAGCTCCATCCAACGACGCTATCTCAAATTCAGATCCCGCTGCTGGAAGATGTACTTCAAGGTCTTGTGGTTCGTGAAAATTTGACACGACTCCCCGTACAAGTAGTGTCTCCAAATCATAAGCGCAAAGATCACCGCGGCCATCTCAAGATCATGAGTGGGAAAATTCTGCTCGTGCTTCTTCAACTGCCGGGATGCATAAGCGATAACTCTATCATGCTTCATCACTACACAACCGAGCCCCACCCGAGAAGCATCACAGTAAACGACAAAGTCGCCCGATCCAGAAGGTAAAGATAAAACTGGTGTAGTCGTCAACCGAGTCTTCAACTGCTGAAAACCCAGCTCGCATGCCCCAGTCCAAAGAAAAAGAACCCCCTTCCTCGTCAGTCCGGTCAGCGGTGCAGCGATACTCGAGAAGTCCTGCACGAAACGGCGGTAGTAACCGGCTAGGCCGAAAAAGCTGCGGACCTCTGTCACTGATACAGGTCTGGGCCAAAGCTGTAAGGCCTCGATCTTCTTCGGGTCCACACGAATATCGTCTCCCGTAACCATATGACCCAGGAAGTCATCACTATCAAGCCAGAAGGCACACTTCGAGAATTTAGCAAACAGCTGGTTCTCTCTCAATGTCTGCAAAGCAATCCTCAAGTGCTACTCGTGCTCCTCTCGACTCTTAGAATAAAATAGAATGTCATCAATAAACACAATAATAAACTGGTCGAGGAACGGCTTGAAAATATCGTTCATTAAATCCATGAACGCTGCTGGGGTATTGGTGAGTCCGAACGACATCACCAAAAACTCATAATGCCCGTAGCGCGTATGAAAAGTAGTCTTCGGAATGTCATCATTCCGAACCCGCAAATGTTGATTACCCGATCACAAATCAATCTTGGAAAAATGTCCTGTTGTCACGACCCGAAATGGCACGTGACTGGAACTTGAATCATCTGAAGTCTATAAGACCCCATCTAATTCAAGTGAGCAAAAAACCCAGAAATCTAAACTATTTAAAGAATAAAGTGAAGGAAAACATTAGTTTTAAAGCAAGTGGTTTAACAAAATAAGCCGAAATATGCATTTTTAAAGCCTCAAGTCTTTTCTGAAAATTTCGGCAGAGTTTCCTTTATAAATACTGGCCCCAAACGGGTACAACATGCATAATATGAATAAAGGTATTCCTAAGCGGGTGCTAGCTTTTCTGCTATTGGCGGTCACAACCACGCAAGCAATATAATATACAATGCCGAAGGACAGGGATCAAAACTCAAAAGGAAACTCAAAATTATCAAGAAAACCATAATAATACAACGCGCAACTCTAAGGTCGAAAGAATATACAACTGGTCTTCGAAGGTTCTAAAATATACAAGTCTGGTTGATGAAGTTTACTAGATACAAGTGAAATATAATAAAAGGTACAATGGTGGTCACGATGCGAGTGAACCCACTTACCAAAGCAATCACCCGTAAAGAAGCAGTGTGGCAGCAAAGCCGCCAAGGAAACCTGTACGGCAAAACCTGCAGGAAACTGTGGGACAACGGGGGTGAGTTGCCAACTCGTGAGTAGAAAACATCACAGAGCCGAAATCGCATGTATGACTCAATTCTAGGTCATACGATCAGTAATATCCTTAAATAATATGGCCTCAAGCATGATAAAAAGGCAAGGGTAAACATCTATACATAAGTGTAATACCAAGTGCTCGTGTCAGTGCCTCAGGTAGCAACATATCATATATATGATATATGAATGCATGAAAACAGAATACATCTAAATGAAAAAACTGTTTTCCTATCTCAGTGAGATTTATGTATAAAATCGGGGTATCATCCATGAAATCAACATAAATCAGTGTCTAGCATCGACACAAAATATATATATCTCACTGTCTCAATATCTCAGGATCTGGCAATCCGGACTGGCCTATATCATCAAATCTCGGTATCTAGGACTCCGGCCATCCGGACTGGCCCATACTCCGATCGGTATCCTCCGGATATCTGTCGAGTCATAATAAAATCACCGGTCGGTAGTGCTCCCCTGCCATGCTCAACGCCAACATCTGCTACCATCTTTCCCTGGGGTACCGCACCGGGTCCACCTTGCATCCACAGACGGTTCCTCCTCCTCCTCGAATCGGGTGTATGATATCGCTCAAGAGCTGAGAAAACTCATGGTGGACATCTCTCAAATCATATCATGAGAAAACCGCAATTTTATCTTTAGAAATGAATAATCAGTCTATAAAATTCTCGCGTTTTCTCCAAAACCATAAATCTCATGGAAATCCGAAATCTTAAATCACGATGTCAATAAACAATGAAATACCGGAATAAAGTTCTATAATATTGCATGAAAATAAATAAATGAATGCATCGGATATCAAGCAAGGAAAGCAATAATTTAACTAGCATATGAAAGCAATAACATATTGGAACTATCAGCTAACAAGATATGTCAATGGAATAATATTCTCTAAAGTGTGCGTGACATATCAATTATCAATGTTGATGTGTGTGAGCCGGCAAGCAGGTGTACGTGGAGCATACGCATTATCGGTAATGGTGCTGGTGTCCTGACAGCATGGTTTTAATCATAACTAATGAAAACACAAATAAGCATGCAATGCGATGAGAAATGCAAGAATATGCGGAACATGAATAATAACGCAGCATATATGAATATACATTTTTATATGAATCATACAGTTCTGACATTTGAAATAATACGAATCACGGTGTTTAGAAAATAGGGACTACGGTGTTTTTAAGAAAAGGTATGTCCTTTGAAATATCCGTAGCATCCCTTGGCCTGTCTCTTAAATACTCACGATTCATTAGTTTTGAAATAAGTATCACTCGACTCCAGTCTAATATCTACTAAGTAAACTACAGGTCTAAACTAACAGACTAATCGAAAGGGGTAAGGAAATCACCTAAGTCTGAATCGATATATATATTTATATAGTAGTCGGTGATTCCGCCTTAATAATATCACGTACGATACAATATATAATATGACATCCTCGAGTCAAGAGTGCGGATCTATCATCATAATCATATCACGTACTGTAAATCCATCGTACGGCATCCCAAATCTGGGTACGGGTCGAATATCACATTATCTCATTATTCATCTGGTATCCTTATCATCATATCCTGTATTAGGGGTACTGATCTAAAGTCTAGTACATACTGATACCATCTACATATATATATGCGTGTGTATGAAAACACATCACCTAAAGACCCGCTATAATATCATGTCGTATCTCACAATACGAACCAAATCATATCACCGATCTCGTGGCACCATGCCACATCTCATCGACTCATCTCTAAGTACCGTGTACCATCCTCATTATCCAAGTATATGTATACCTATATATATATATACACAATCACATACATATATGTATATATATATATATCCCCATATACGCACAAGTAACAAAATGTATGCGAGTGTGTGTGTGCGCGTGTGTATGCAAATCATTAATCTAGGGTTTCGCGACTAAGAAGCTAAACTAAGTTACTTCTAATTACACTAAACTAACCCATGAACACCTAAAATCTATCTCGATAATCATTTAGTCTCACAAACATAAATTTATATATAATATATATCGTATACTACACTACGAACTGTGGGGGTGCTATACGCCATCCACCAGACTTCCCCCGTAGATATATATCTACTCACCTTGATCCTTGCTTGCCGAAGTCGATGTCTCCATCCTCTTCTTCATCGTCCAAAGTCCACGTGAGGGGGGCGCCTACATATATAACACATGACTTCGTAAATAGAAATCGCGCACGAAAACCAAATCGGCACGCGTATCACACATTGGTTAAAACCTATGATCTATGCATGCACGAATAACCAAATAACTCTCAACGATCGACGTATAAACGTGAATCAACCGAGATAAAACACAAATACAAAGTTCCGGTTATAAACAAGAAAGAAATCAAAACAGAATCTCAGAAAACATGCTCCAGATTTTACCTTAGGTGAAATTAGCCAATTTTGCACACGTGGAGGGTCTAGTTTACTGGAGATAAAGCCCTGGACCAAGCATGAACTAAAATGGAGATACCCAGGCCATAATTTGCGGCCATACAGGTTAAATCTGTGGCAAACAGAAGGACTTGGGGTCTCAGGTCATGGGGTTAGCTTCCTAGGAGCCTGCATGACTCTCAGTCTTTGCTAAATAATTCCTAGGGTCCCCAGGTGATAGCAGATGTCAAGATAACCTCACAATTCTCATAATTTTCCGATATCGGGGTTTCTAAGTTCGTGAATTGTGGTTTAAGTCTCTAGTTTCACTACAGGGGTTGTAAGGTCTCTACTAATGTCACGACCCGAAAGTACGGAACATGACCGGTACTTAAACTACGAACGTCTCGAGGCGTACGTAATCTAAGTAAACCGAAAACCCAGAAATCCAAACCAAGAAGAATAGTAGAGAGTAGAAAAACCAACTTAAAGCAAGTAATTTCAATAGCATAAGCCGAATTATGCGGTTTTTAAAACATCAAAAGTTTACTGAAAATTTCGGCAGAGTCTCCTTTGTAAATACTGGCCCCCAAACGGGATACAACATGAATAGTATACGAAATCAAGAAAAAGGCATCCCCAAGCGGGAGCTAGCTCTTCGTCAATCGACGGTCACAACCACACAAACAATAAAATATACAACGCCAACGGCGAGGATCAAAACTCAAAAGGAAACTCAAAATCCACCAGAAATATAACGAGCGACTCTAAGGTCGAATGAATAAACAACACTGGTCTCTATCTCAAAAAAAAATACATGTTTGGTTGATGGAATTTACTAGATACAACGGAATAATATTATACAAGGTAATATGATGGGTACGATACAAGAAAAACCCACCTACTAGCAAGTCACCCGAATGAAATTGAGCCCGCAAAGCCGTAATGAAACCTGTACGGCAAACCTGCAAGAAACTGGGGCACAATGGGGGTGAGTTGCCAACTCGTGAATAGAAAAATATCTACGCACAGAAATCGCATAAATAACGCAACCTAGGTCAATGATCATAAAATATCCTCAAATATATGTATAACAGGCAGCCTATGACAATGTCTAGGGTAAAATCTAACCCGAGTATAATTTCATGTGCCCGTGTCAGTGCCTCAGGTAGCAATATATCATATGAATGAGTTATGAATGCATGAAAACAGAATACATGTAAATGTGTTTTCATAAATTAGTGAGATTTTCTTTGTATTTTTAAAATGAGGTATCATAAATGAAATCAGCATCAACGGTGTCTAGCATCGACACAAAACATAAATCTCAATGTCTCAAAACCTCAGGCTCCGGCCATCCGGACTGGCCCGTATCATCAAATCTCAGTACCTCAATATCTCGAAATCTGAATGTCTCAATCTCAATATCTAGGGCGCCGTCAGTCCAGACCGGCCCCTACCATCCATCTCAAGACCACGACGGTATCCTCCGGATATCCGACGCGTCGGGTAAAATCACCGGTAGGTAGTCTCCCCCTGCCAGGCTCATCGTCATCACCACGAGCTTCTTGCCCCGGGGTACCTTACCGGGTCCACCATGTACCCGAAACGGTTCATCCAACTCCTCGAATCGGGTCTCCAAATCTATCAGCAAACTCATGGTGGACGACTCATACATCATGGGAAAAACCGCGCTTTTTATTTAAAAAGAGAAAGAAGAAGTTTGTATATGTTTTGCGGTTTTCCCCAAATCCAGAAAATCTCATGGAAATCCAAATCCAAAACCTCAATAGCACGTAAAAAGTGAATATATGCATGAGAATCCATGAATGCGGCATAACAATGAATAACAGTATGCATGAGGTAGCAGGTAATAACTATAATGTCTAAACTAACATATAAGGCAAGTACACTAATATCATGTCTAAACTATTAGCTAACAGGCTATGTCAAGCAATAATATTTTCTAAGGTGTACGTGACATGGCAATTACCGATGAAGATGTGTGTGAGCCGGCAAGTAAGTGTACGTGGTACATACACATCATCGGTAATGGTGCTGGTGTCCTAACCACAAGATATCAACAGTAGAATATGAAGCATGTGATGCGGAGCAAACAACAATAATGAACGGGAGCTGAATACTAGACGCAACGATAATTAATCTGTTTTAACCTAATATAAGTCCTACAATGGTGCCTTTTGAAATAACACGAATCGTGGGGTTTTGAAAATAGGGGCTACTGTTTTTTTAAGAAAAGATACGTTTTTTGAAATATCCGTAGGATCCCTTAGGCTGTCTTTAAAAATACACACGATTCGTAAGCTTTGAAATAGGTAGGAACCGAATCTAATCTAACAACTAACTAAACTAAAGGGCTACGCTATAAGCTAGACTACAGGTAAGGAAACCGCCTAACATCTGAGTCGATACATATACATACCTGTATATGTATTAGTCGGTGATCCCGCCTCAATAATATCAAATCCGATACCATATCTATAATCAGACATCCCAAGTCAAGAGTGCGGATCAATCATCAAGATATAGCTCGTACGTAAATCCGTCGTACGGCATCCCCAAATCTGGGTACGGGTCAATATCATATTCCTCACACTATTTCTCTGGTATCCTCTTTATCCAAGATCATAGTCTAGGGTACTGACCTATGTCTAGTACAATACTAATATCCTCAATATACTCATGATCTGACTACTGATCGACAATCTCGTACAAACCGATATCGTCAGCACATATCATCATCAAGGGGTATACATCGCCCGATACGGCCTAATATCAATATCCTAGCATATTATGCCTCATATCACGATCACATGTCGACCATTTATTTATAACACTATTCACCCGTATCGCCGCCGCAAGATCCGCTATAACACTAGGACGTACCTTAAGTACGAATCCTGCCATATCACCGAGATCACAACCACAAACAAATCTCATCGACTCAGCTCAATCCCAAGTATCCTCCTCAAATCCGTATGTGAACACATAGTCCCATACCCATGTGAACATATAAATATATTCCCATACACGCACATATGAAATAAGGAATGTATGCAAGTATGTATATGTGTGTATGTGTAAGTGTAGTGCACCCACTACCTAAGGTTTCGTAACCATGCACCAATCCAACACCAATATCCATCTAAAATCATCAATAATAAATCGTAACAACATATCATAAATTGTTGGTGTGTATACGCATCCGTATACATCACCACGGACTGCGGGGGTGCTATACGCCATCCACCCGACTTCTCCCCGTAGATATAAATCTACTCACCTGGTCCTCGCTTGCCGAAATCGATGTCGCCACGCGCTTGCTTGTCTTCTCGAAGTCCTCGTGAGGGTACCTACGTATCATGACACATCGCATCATATTAAAAACCCAATTCGAAATCGAAACGGCATACGAAAACCAAATCGGCACGCGTATCACACATAGGTCTAAACCTATCACCTACGCATGCAAAAATAGCCAAACCAACACTCGATGTCGATGTCCAAACGTCAAACCATCGAGAAAAACCCAAACGCACCCATTTGCGCATTCATAAACACTAATTATAATATGAAATAGGTTAGAATTCACAAAAACCTCAAACTCACTTTAAAAGCTATTTTTCCGAAAACCTAGTAAGTAAACTTTTCCATTTTAGTACAAAACTAAGTGTTTTAATGATTTTAGTGGCTACAATGCTCACTAAATATCTTAACTAAGCAACCCAAACCATTACTAGATTTTAAACTTACTCATTTCCATAAATCCCAAAATTCTAGTTTGCAATTTAGCTTAAATAGTAAAATTCTAAAATACAATTTGCAAACTAGTTACTAGGTTTGATTTAACATGCCTTAATATGATAAATTACACACTTAAACCATGTTCAAATGATATAAAACCCTAACTAGATTTAAATCTCACATATATATGCATTTCATAAAAACCTAGTTTACATAAAAGCTTATTTATTGCAAATTTTAAATTAACAAATTGCAACTAGCAACTAGATTAGGTTTTACATTTCCACAAGATGATAATCTACACTTGATTATCCTATTAGTGATGGTTAAACCCAAATTAGCTTCAAACCATACTCTTGAATTCTCAAATTAGCAACAAGAGCAAAATTAACACTTTAACAACTTAGCCTTAAGAAATTAACTAACTAATTAAGCAAAAATGGTTAGAATTTATACCCAATGAATTGAAGATCCACAAGCACACACATAGCCTCCCAAATTGGAATCTTGTTCCCTACATCCATGCAATTTTGGCTATAGAGAAATGGGTAGGAGTCGGATTTTGATTTTGTGAGGGTTTGTGTTGATTTTTGTTGATTTTTTTTTAAGGAAATGGAGGTGAAGGAAGATGGATACTTGGAGAAAATTGGGGGGGGGCTGGTTCTGGCCGAAAATGGGGAGGGTGAGGTGAGTGGGAGAGTGAGAGAGAGAGAGTGTTGGTTTCAAAGTCAAAGAAAAGTCAAAGGCCCATTCTTATACATTCTTTTATCCTTTCTTTTCCTTTTCTTTTCTTTTGCAAAACAAGTGGGGACAAGAGAGGGGGGCTGCTGAATTCAGCCAAGGGAGAGGGAAAATGGGGGTGTGTGAGTGTGGGTATGGGTGTGGCGTGATGGAAAATGATAAATACAGTACCCTAAACATCCATTTACGCTAAAAAAAAGCCTTTTTCCCTCAATAATTTCTAAACCGTTTTGGCAAATGATTTCGTTCCAAAACCACATGAAAATTTTTTTATTTAATGTTTTATGATGTACAAAATTTGTTTCAACTCATTCCAATTTGTAATTTTCCCTAATTAAATGTATTAGTGACGGCTTAAAATAATAATAAAATAATATTTTTTTCAGAAAATTTGAAATTTCACCAGCGGCTCAATAAACACCAAATAATAGCAATTACATAGCTAGAATATGTATATTTAATTTTTATAATAAGATATTTGTATTTTGACTTTTTACCGAAAACACCCTTATTTTACCGATTTTTTTGAAATTTCACCGAAACGATTTTCAAAACGTTACAATTTTCCCCCCTTAAAGAAATTCGGTCCCCGAATTTAAATTCAAACTCCCCCAAATACTAAAACATCTAAGAAAAACCATCAAGTCGTCTGGGCTCCGAAATTGTAACTACATAAAACAAATCGCAGCGCAGCGCATGCGCTTGAAAAATGAGCATATAACTCAAATCGAAACTCCGTCAAGCATCCCGCAATCATCGGAGTCATGGAGAAGACATCAATGCCAAATCCAAAACAAAACCAATATGCCATAACTCGAAACTATATATGTAAATATCGAATCTATATATGTAAGTATCTGAAGGAAATGCATGCCAAATCTCTTTAAGTCGCTGTGCACGTGTATAACACTGCACAGTGGCGGACGTCTATCATAAGGAAATAACTATATACATATATACCCTTGTTTGAAATGTACGTTCCGCCGTTTTGGAAACAATTTAGAAGGGTCTCCTTGTTTTAAACATTTCGTGTCATATCAGACACGTAGGTAAATACTGAGGCTATAGCTCGCTTTTTGGAAATCCCTTCAATAACTATCAATGCATGCAAAATGTATTCAGGTACTGTCCTCTGACTAGTCCTGCTCAGTACGGAAACACATAACAATATCATAAAAACGTACTGCTCTATAAGAAATCAATCCCAAAATATGCACATGAATACTACGTGCGTCTGGTGCGCACGGAAATCAAAATCCATGAATGTGCCATACATGCGCACTGAAACAACATCTAAGTGCATCGGGTGTGCACGAAACATCTGTCGTAGGTAACGTGTGTGCCTGACAGCAAAATCAGGTGCATCTGACATGCACGAAAAATCTCGAATTAGTGCATCTGGTGTGCACCAAATCACATCTCGTAACAGGCGCCCAACAGGCGCTAAAAATCCAATCCGGTGCATAAAATGCACAAAACAAATGTCGAGCATCACCCTCGAAATCGAAATCCAGTGTATCCAAGTGCACAAAATACATGTCACTGCACTGCCAGCATATATAAACTATACAGAGTGCAGGAACCAAATCGCGTGCGTGCATACGCACAAAATCAACTCAACTGTTTAAAACCGTAAAATCACAAACATGTGAAACTAAAGCACGAAAACGATATCAAGTGCAACACTGTGGAAAGATCGTAAATCCTCAATCATCAAAATCAAATCATACGAATAAATCACCCAAAACATCGAAATCAATAATGGCGGAACAGTACCGCTCAAGTGCATCCTCTAAGAATCTCGGGCCAACTGTCGCGGTCACTAGTGGGACGTCTCGTCGATGATCATGAACTCTGGCCTGCTGGTGTGCGTAACATGACCACTCCTGGGTCCAAGTCTTCTCCGTGGATTACCAATCTCACAATCCATCGGCTCATCGGCCCTGTCAAGGCAGCATATCACTGGCGTCGGCCTCTGGCTCTCTGAATGCACGTGACACATCTGATCCCAGGTGCAAGAATCATTGCAGCAGTGTCCTGGAAGGAATCCTGCTCATGGTCTCTTCCATGTCTCGTCTCTGCCAACTGTCCGGAAGTCATTGTCCTTTCCTATATCTGCATCTTGCTCTGGAACGACTGCATACTCATCGCGACTCCTTCTGGAAGGTAAGTCCAAGTACCATGCCTCGGCATGCGCATCGCCTCTCTGATGTCGGCGGAGTGGAACGTCATCTCATCTAGATCTGGTGCGAACCTCTTATTCCACTTTCCTCTAATGTCGTCTGCCTTAGACTCGTCTCGTCGTGGCTGCATGGACTGAGCTCCAACGGCTATCCTCGTATCTGGAGTCTCCCAAGAATGCATCTCACCAACTAGCATCCGAATTAAGTCGAGCCATCCGATCGAGTCGTCAAAACCTCATAATCCCCCAAGAGCTCAACCTCTTGGGCACAGTTTAATAGTATCGAGTACATACCACAGCATCGGTGGTCCAGCCGTAGAAGGGCAAACCCAAGCCTCACTAATGGCGCTGTAGAACTGCCGCAAACCCGAAGGTTCAAGGCTTTCACACGGTCATTAAGTCGAGTTAGGGTTTCATTCTTCTAGAGGGACCATAGAATTGCCTGCATGTCTTTCCGACTATTTTAAACTTAGAATAATAGTTTCTGACATTCGATCGTCTCTGTCGACTCCCAATGTCTCCACGTGAAGTCGTCTCTAGCTGGAATCAATCTATCTGATGACCTCGCATCGGGTTAGGCGAATGATCCACATGTCCTAGTCATTCATCCACGATGACTAGCGACCTTCTATCATCTCTTAGTACAACTCGTTCTGCAATAACTCCAGCATCTGGGGCAATACCTCGTCGTTCGCAGCAATAACAGGCTCGTTCGTCTGCACGCCGAACAGTGCCTCGATCATCATGAATAAGTAACACACCAACGGTCATCAAGATCTGGCTGGCCTCTATCATTGGCTCAATTCTCTAGTGTCGATCAGCACCTCCGAGTAACCTCATAAAGGCGATCCGCCAAACGCTCGTGGCACGGAAACACAGTCAAAAGACACCTCTCTATAATCGGGTGTCGCCGGAATCATGCCCTGGTCAGTCCTCGTTCGTGCCGAGCTCATGCTGACCGCAACTCTAGCCGAAGCTCTCCCTGCCCGTAATCGTGGCAGCAAAACCAAACTGGTACCGATGAGGCTAGATCAGGAAGGAATATAATACTGAACAAGGAAATGTACATCCTAAGGCTTCTTAAGTGGAGTGGCGTGTCGTAAATATGCCGCGGAACATACCAACAGTACGTCACTCTACTTTAGTCACATATTCCATCAACCAAGGGTCATCCTACGCTCCGAAGGTAAAACCTAACGCTCTGATACCAACTTTGTCACGACCCGAAAGTACGGAACATGACCGGCACTTAAACTACGAACGTCTCGAGGCGTACGTAATCTAAGTAAACCGATAACCCAGAAATCCAAACCAAGAAGAGTAGTAGAGAGTAGAAAAACCAACTTAAAGCAAGTAATTTCAATAGCATAAGCCGAATTATGCGGTTTTTAAAACATCAAAAGTTTACTGAAAATTTCGGCAGAGTCTCCTTTGCAAATACTGGCCCCCAAACGGGATACAACATGAATAGTATACGAAATCAAGAAAAAGGCATCCCCAAGCGGGAGCTAGCTCTTCGTCAATCGACGGTCACAACTACACAAACAATAAAATATACAACGCCAACGGCGAGGAACAAAACTCAAAAGGAAACTCAAAATCCACCAGAAATATAACGAGCGACTCTAAGGTCGAATGAATAAACAACACTGGTCTCTATCTCAAAAAAAAATACATGTTTGGTTGATGGAATTTACTAGATACAACGGAATAATATTATACAAGGTAATATGATGGGTACGATACAAGAAAAACCCACCTACTAGCAAGTCACCCGAATGAAATTGAGCCCGCAAAGCCGTAATGAAACCTGTACGGCAAACCTGCAAGAAACTGGGGCACAACGGGGTTGAGTTGTCAACTCGTGAATAGAAAAATATCTACGCACAGAAATCGCATAAATAACGCAACCTAGGTCAATGATCATAAAATATCCTCAAATATATGTATAACAGGCAGCCTATGACAATGTCTAGGGTAAAATCTAACCCGAGTATAATTTCATGTGCCCGTGTCAGTGCCTCAGGTAGCAATATATCATATGAATGAGGTATGAATGCATGAAAACAGAATACATGTAAATGAAGAAACTGTTTTCATAAATTAGTGAGATTTCCTTTGTATTTTTAAAATGAGGTATCATAAATGAAATCAGCATCAACGGTGTCTAGCATCGACACAAAACATAAATCTCAATGTCTCAAAACCTCAGGCTCCGGCCATCCGGACTGGCCCGTATCATCAAATCTCAGTACCCCAATATCTCGAAATCTCAATGTCTCAATCTCAATATCTAGGGCGCCGTCAGTCCAGACCGGCCCCTACCATCCATCTCAAGACCACGACGGTATCCTCCGGATATCCGACGCGTCGGGTAAAATCAACGGTAGGTAGTCTCCCCCTGCCAGGCTCATCGTCATCACCACGAGCTTCTTGCCCCGGGGTACCTTACCGGGTCCACCATGTACCCGAAACGGTTCATCCAACTCCTCGAATCGGGTCTCCAAATCTATCAGCAAACTCATGGTGGACGACTCATACATCATGGGAAAAACCGCGCTTTTTATTTAAAAAGAGAAAGAAGAAGTTTGTATATGTTTTGCGGTTTTCCCCAAATCCAGAAAATCTCATGGAAATCCAAATCCAAAACCTCAATAGCACGTAAAAAGTGAATATATGCATGAGAATCCATGAATGCGGCATAACAATGAATAACAGTATGCATGAGGTAGCAGGTAATAACTATAATGTCTAAACTAACATATAAGGCAAGTACACTAATACCATGTCTAAACTATTAGCTAACAGGCTATGTCAAGCAATAATATTTTCTAAGGTGTACGTGACATGGCAATTACCGATGAAGATGTGTGTGAGCCGGCAAGTAAGTGTACGTGGTACATACGCATCATCGGTAATGGTGCTGGTGTCCTAACCACAAGATATCAACAGTAGAATATGAAGCATGTGATGCGGAGCAAACAACAATAATGAACGGGAGTTGAATACTAGATGCAACGATAATTAATCTTTTTTAACCTAATATAAGTCCTACAATGGTGCCTTTTGAAATAACACGAATCGTGGGGTTTTGAAAATAGGGGCTACGGTGTTTTTAAGAAAAGATACGTTTTTTTGAAATATCCGTAGGATCCCTTAGGCTGTCTTTAAAAATACGCACGATTCGTAAGCTTTGAAATAGGTAGGAACCGAATCTAATCTAACAACTAACTAAACTAAAGGGCTACGCTATAAGCTAGACTATAGGTAAGGAAACCGCCTAACATCTGAGTCGATACATATACATACCTGTATATGTATTAGTCGGTGATCCCGCCTCAATAATATCATATACGATACCATATCTATAATCAGACATCCCAAGTCAAGAGTGCGGATCAATCATCAAGATATAGCTCGTACGTAAATCCGTCGTACGGCATCCCCAAATCTGGGTACGGGTCAATATCATATTCCTCACACTATTTCTCTGGTATCCTCTTTATCCAAGATCATAGTCTAGGGTACTGACCTATGTCTAGTACAATACTAATATCCTCAATATACTCATGATCTGACTACTGGTCGACAATCTCGTACAAACCGATATCGTCAGCACATATCATCATCAAGGGGTATACATCGCCCGATACGGCCTAATATCAATATCCTAGCATATTATGCCTCATATCACGATCACATGTCGACCATTTATTTATAACACTATTCACCCGTATCGCCGCCGCAAGATCCGCTATAACACCAGGACGTACCTTAAGTACGAATCCTGCCATATCACCGAGATCACAACCACAAACAAATCTCATCGACTCAGCTCAATCCCAAGTATCCTCCTCAAATCCGTATGTGAACACATAGTCCCATACCCATGTGAACATATAAATATATTCCCATACACGCACATATGAAATAAGGAATGTATGCAAGTATGTATATGTGTGTATGTGTAAGTGTAGTGCACCCACTACCTAAAGTTTCGTAACCATGCACCAATCCAACACCAATATCCATCTAAAATCATCAATAATAAATCCTAACAACATATCATAAATTGTTGGTGTGTATACGCATCCGTATACATCACCACGGACTGCGGGGGTGCTATACGCCATCCACCCGACTTCTCCCCGTAGATATAAATCTACTCACCTGGTCCTCGCTTGCCGAAATCGATGTCGCCACGCGCTTGCTTGTCTTCTCGAAGTCCTCGTGAGGGTACCTACGTATCATGACACATCGCATCGCATTAAAAACCAAATTCGAAATCGAAACGGCATACGAAAACCAAATCGGCACGCGTATCACACATAGGTCTAAACCTATCACCTACGCATGCAAAAATAGCCAAACCAACACTCGATGTCGATGTCCAAACGTCAAACCATCGAAAAAACCCAAACGCACCCATTTGCGCATTCATAAACACTAATTATAATATGAAATAGGTTAGAATTCACAAAAACCTCAAACTCACTTTAAAAGCTATTTTTCCGAAAACCTAGTAAGCAAACTTTTCCATTTTAGTACAAAACTAAGTGTTTTAATGATTTTAGTGGCTACAATGCTCACTAAATATCTTAACTAAGGCACCCAAACCATTACTAGATTTTAAACTTACCCATTTCCATAAATCCCAAAATTCTAGTTTGCAATTTAGCTTAAATAGTAAAATTCTAAAATACAATTTGCAAACTAGTTACTAGGTTTGATTTAACATGCCTTAATATGATAAATTACACACTTAAACCATGTTCAAATGATATAAAACCCTAACTAGATTTAAATCTCACATATATATGCATTTCATAAAAACCTAGTTTACATAAAAGCTTATTTATTGCAAATTTTAAATTAACAAATTGCAACTAGCAACTAGATTAGGTTTTAAATTTCCACAAGATGATAATCTACACTTGATTATCCTATTAGTGATGGTTAAACCCAAATTAGCTTCAAACCATACTCTTGAATTCTCAAATTAGCAACAAGAGCAAAATTAACACTTTAACAACTTAGCCTTAAGAAATTAACTAACTAATTAAGCAAAAATGGTTAGAATTTATACCCAATGAATTGAAGATCCACAAGCACACACATAGCCTCCCAAATTGGAATCTTGTTCCCTAGATCCATGCAATTTTGGCTATAGAGAAATGGGTAGGAGTCGGATTTTGATTTTGTGAGGGTTTGTGTTGATTTTTGTTGATTTTTTTTGAAGGAAATGGAGGTGAAGGAAGATGGATACTTGGAGAAAATGGGGGGGGCTGGTTCTGGCCGAAAATGGGGAGGGTGAGGTGAGTGGGAGAGTGAGAGAGAGAGAGTGTTGGTTTCAAAGTCAAAGAAAAGTCAAAGGCCCATTCTTATACATTCTTTTATCCTTTCTTTTCCTTTTCTTTTCTTTTGCAGAACAAGTGGGGACAAGAGAGGGGGGCTGCTGAATTCAGCCAAGGGGGAGGGAAAATGGGGGGGTGTGAGTGTGGGTATGGGTGTGGGGTGATGGAAAATGATAAATACAGTACCCCAAACATCCATTTACGCTAAAAAAAAACCTTTTTCCCTCAATAATTTCTAAACCGTTTTGGCAAATGATTTCGTTCCAAAACCACATGACAAATTTTTTATTTAATGTTTTATGATGCACAAAATTTGTTTCAACTCATTCCAATTTGTAATTTTCCCTAATTAAATGTATTAGTGACGGCTTAAAATAATAATAAAATAATATTTTTTTCAGAAAATTTGAAATTTCACCAGCGGCTCAATAAACACCAAATAATAGCAATTACATAGCTAGAATATGTATATTTAATTTTTATAATAAGATATTTGTATTTTGACTTTTTACCGAAAACACCCTTATTTTACCGATTTTTTCGAAATTTCACCGAAACGATTTTCAAAACGTTACAACTAACCTCAATTACACCTTTGGATTCAAATTAAACCCTAATTCTCAACTTGGAATTTTCAAAGTTCACTAATCTACCCAATATGGATTCTAAACTAGTATGGGTGCTAAATTAAATGCAATACTACTCTAATGGTGCAAGAATTATCTCATTTAGAAACTCAAGAAAATTCTTGAGTTTCCCCAAGTCTTCAAAATTCAATTTTTCTTTGTCCAAAATGCTTGTAGTGAGCTTGTGCACATCTTTAAAGAAGTGGAGATGATGTTTTAATGGGTTTTTAATGATGAAGTGAGGGGTGTAGTATAGGTGAAGGGAGAGGGCAGCCATGGTTGAAGGAGGGAAAACATGAAGAGGGAAACAATGAGCCATGGTCTAAGTTGACACCTCACCCTCTCTCTCTCCCATGCCCATACTTCTTTGTTTAACCATTTTCTTTTTCTTTTCTTTTCTTTTTGTTTCCTTAACCTCTCATTTTAAAATCAAACCAAGCATGAAGAAATAAGAAAAAGACGTGGTAGAAAAGTTTAACAATGTGTAATTTGACATGGTGCATGTCATGTGCACAAATCAAGCTTAATGCACGATTAGTGATGTTTAATCGCGATTAGCATTAAAATCGTATATAATTAATTAGAAAAATTCGTAATTTGCCCAAATCACATAAATCCCTCCAAAATCACCATTTAATTTAATTTTCTAATATTTTCTAATTTATTGGTATTTAATTATAACATATCATTAAAATTTTCATAATATTTATTATTTAATTATAAAAATCCCCAAAAATAATATTTTATTTTTCTGAAATGTTACAATCCCCCCCTTAAAGAAATTCGGTCCCCGAATTTAAATTTAAACCCCTCAAATGCTAAAACATTTCAGTAAAAAAGATCAAGTCGTCGGGGCTCCGAGATCATAGATACATAAAACACATCGTAGCGCAAAGTATGCGCATAAAAAACGAGTATATAAACTAAAATCAAAACTCAGCCAAGCATCGCGCAATCATCGGAGCTATGGGGAAAACATCAAATGTCAAACCCCAATACGAAAACCAACAAGATATACATCAAAACTATAACATGTACGTAGTACGCGTCGGTGTAAACTCGTCAAAACATCTGAACGAAATGCATGCCAAACCTATTTCAAATCACTATGCAATGCACGTATCACGGCACAGTAGCGGACGTTTTGTGTAAGAAAATAACTCTATATACATATATATACTTGTTTAACATACACGTCCCGTCGTTTTGAAAACAATTTAGAAGGGTTCCCTTGTAAAAAATTTCGTATCATCTCGGACACGTAGGTAAATACTAAGACTATAGCTCTTTTTTGGAAATCCCTTCGATAACTATCAATGCATGCAAGAATATATTCAGGTACTGTCCTCTGACTATTCCTGCTCATCTACAATACCAAATAGTAAATATCATAAAACATACTGCTCAAAGGAAATTGTCACGACCCAAAATTTGGATGTGACCGGCACTTAGATTGTATAGTATCTAAAGATATTTACACAACCCGAGTAAGCCAAAAAACCAAGATCAAATCCTTTTTGCGGAATGTTTTATAAAAATTTAGTTTATAAGTAAAAAAATCACCGTTTTATGTAATTAACAGTAGCTTAATAATGAATTCATAATAAAAGAAAGTTTAAAGTGTTAAGCTTGGTTGCATCCCTGGTTGGGATCAACAAAATACAACAGCGGAATAAAATTTACAACTTATATGAGACCAATAGAATCACAGATATGAATAAAAGAAACATCGGCTAACATAACAACGATCTCACCTGTCAAATAATATACATATACACATCTCTCATTCTAAGTCATAGTACAAGGTCCGATGGAGATTTTCTAGATACAATGATACAGTACCAAAAGAGAAGGTTACTACATATGTAACCCACTTATCCAAAAAATGCGATAAAAGCTGCAAAAGTATATCTACACCGCTGCTAACCATCCACTCTACCCCTGGAAGGAACTGTGGCACAACGGGGGTGAGTTGCCAACTCAGTGAATATAACTAACATATAACGGTTAATAATGTAAATATAACGATCATACAAACTGAAATGAGAACAAGTATAATGTATGATAGCCTATGGAAAACATGAATCTGTACCACGAATCACATAACCAAAACTGAAATCTGATCGTTTATTTCCAATAATTTCATCTTTCTGTGTCTATCATCGACACAAAACTTCCATTTCTCTCAGGCATCATTCCTCGAACAATCCTGTAATCAACAATACCGGTCGGTATCATCTAGATATCCGCCGTATTTCACCACTATCTCCGGTATCGAGTAACCTTGCTAGGCTCCCCCGCCTCAAATGCGGCTATCCTGCCCCTCAGTCTCGACCGGGTCCACTATGTATCCAACCGTATATCTCCCCCACTCAGTCTGGATAATGTATACATCCGCGACCGTCTAGCTCCCCCACTCGGTCCGGAATAAAATAAAATCATAAAAACATATCATGGTGGACATGTCACATCAATCATGAAATCACTGCATTTATGCAATAGTATACAAAAACTCAAAACCATAAATCCTCAATAATACAATTACCTCTTATATCAACTTAGAATACTCGAATACTAAACATGATGTCATTGATGCAATTTACTACTGTTATTGGTGTTTAAGGTATGATATGAATCATTTTTAACAAGAAAATTGCTAAGTGTAAAAGTGACATGGTAATATCGACGAGGTCTAGTGTAACATGTAAAGAAGTGCACGTGGCATAACTTGTCGATTCTTGTGCAATGTTCGAACAACTAAAGTGAGGTATATGTAGATATGAGTGCATATTATCAAT
Source organism: Agapanthus africanus (assembly GCA_030015575.1). Lineage (NCBI taxonomy): Eukaryota > Viridiplantae > Streptophyta > Magnoliopsida > Asparagales > Amaryllidaceae > Agapanthus > Agapanthus africanus. The sequence continues at coordinate 211,481,253 of JASDDO010000006.1, forward strand.
TTAGCATACAAAAGTAAAGCATTTATTTAAATAAAACTACGGGCGTAACACGCCATCTCTACAAAATTCCCCGGTAGATGTTTAGTCTATTCACCGGAATACGTCGTAAACTATTCAGAAATCGCCAATCCCTTTCCTCTCCTTGCGGCCTCCGAAGTTCCCGTATTTGAATCTAACATCAAAAATTAACTTCTATAAGGAAACAACTACTCCGATACGGCGAATATGAAAACACAAGTTCTTACGCACTAGTTATATTGCATACAACTATTTCAAACTATCCAACACCTAACCTTACTGAAATTTAATCCAACACTGCATCGCGACAGAAAACAGATCGCAATACATTTTAACCGTGTCGTAAATTGGAATTTTAGATACCTTTTCTGATATCATCTTTCAGATTTTTTATACAGTTAAACTAACTTGATTAAACAATACCAAAACGACCAAAATTCTACACAGAGACCTACCCAAAAAACCAAACTACCCAACTCACCCAAAAATTCGGTGATGCCGGAATTGGCCTATTGGTCGCCGGCCCAAAACCGAGCCTTCTGGTTCGTTGTCACGACCCAAAAGAGCACGTGACTGGCCCTTGAACCATATGAAGTCTATAGGACTCCATCTGATCCAAGTAAGCCAAAATCGCAGAAATCTAAAACCACTTTTAAGAATAAGTAAAGAAACTGGTTTAAAGAAGTGAAGAAAAACATGTTTGAAATCAAGGTTTTTAAATAACTAAGCCGAAGGTGCGTTTTGAAAACAGTAAAGTCTTTTCTAAAAATTTCGGCAGAGTTTCTTTTGTAAAACTGGCCCCGAATGGGGTACAACAAGGATAACAATATATGCAATGATAAAGGCATCCCCAAGCGGGAGCTAGCTCTTCGTCAATCGACGGTCACAACCATACAACGATATAATATATAACGCCAAGTGGCGAGGATCAAATCCAAAAGAAAGCTCAAAAGCAACAAGAAAACAGCAATACTACTAAGCGCGACTCTAAGGTCGAATAATACATCACTAAAGTCTAGGTCTGAAACAATATACAAGTTTTTGTTGATGGAAATTCTAGATACAATGAATAAAATAAATACAATGGTGGTTCTTGATGCGAAAGAATCCACCTACCAAAGGCAAATCACCCGCAAGAAAGTAGTGTGCCAGAAATGCCGCAATGGAACCTGTACGGCAGAACCTGCAAGAACTGTGGCACAACGGGGGTGAGTTGCCAACTCGTGAATAGAAACATCTACAAGCAGAAACCGAATGCAAGACATAAACCTAGGTCAACAATCAGTAATATAACCACAAGAGTACATCTGAAGTATGATAAGGTGGCAAGGTAACATCTAAATATGTATGTAGTGCCAGGTACTTAGGTAATCACATGTCATCAGTATAAGGTATGTCTGCATGAAGTAAATATGATGAAGTATCAATGATATCAATACACATATATTAGCGTCCCATACCACTAATATTGGTGTAAGGGTATATATAACAGCGCCCTCATACCCTGTTATATATACAATGAAGTATGATCAGTATAAATCCAGTCTGTATGTGATCCATGTCTGTACATAATCTATGTCTGTATATATATGTGGAACCCGTCCACCGTCACCCACTGACAATAAGCATCATGTATGCAATGCATATATAATAAATATGGGGTAGGGGAGATATAATATACCATCGACCATAAAGGCCCCGAGCACATAGGCTCCTCTCCAATCGAGCTCATAGGCTCCGAGCACATAGGCTCCTCTCACATCGAGCTCATTGGTTCCGAGCACATAGGCTCCTCTCACATCGAGCTCATAGGCTCCGAGCACATAGGCTCCTCTCACATCGAGCTCATAGGCTCCGAGCACATAGGCTCCCATCACATCGAGCTCATAGGCTCCGAGCACATAGGCTCCCATCACATCGAGCTCATAGGCTCCGAGCACATAGGCTCCTCTCACATCGAGCTCATAATAATATATTAAGTATGCGTATATATATATATCAGCGTCCCATACCACTAATATATATATACTCAGGAGTAAAATAATCCAGAATCATCATATGCAACCATATCACAGTGCGAAATCCATGAATTATAATACATGCTATATGAAACACTAATATGAGCATGGAACTTTGTAAAGGCATATACACAAGGAATATGAATCAATAACTTATAAGCATGCAATGCAATGCGAGCTGTAGAGTGAATAGTAAATGAACAGTAACGCGGCTTGCCATTTGAAATAAGTATGACTCGGGTCTAGTTTAACATCTACTAAGAAAATTACAGATCTAAGGATCAGGTCAATCAGGAGGGGTAGGTGTGGAAACTACCTAAATCTGAGTCGATAAATATATTGATATATAGTCGGTGATCCCGCCTCAAGAACATATCGTAGGACATCTTCGAGTTATGAGTGCGGATTTATCATCAATATCGGCTCGTACGGTAAATCATCGTACGGCATCCCAATAGCTGGGTACAGGTCAACATCTCACTATCACATCACCTAACAGGTATCACTATCATCAGATCATATAATCTGGGGTACTACACTATGTCTAGTACAAATCGATACCATCAAAAAAGTATGCATGCGGGGGTAACACATATCCCAAGCCCGCAAGAATCACAAGTCATATCCCAATATGAATCATATCAAATCACCGATCTCGCGGCACCAAGCCCACAACGTCGACTCATCTCCAAAGTCATCCCATATCATCAAACACAGTGCAAGTATAAGTAATATGCAAAGGTGCGCGTGTAGGTGTAATTCTATTCTAGGGTTCGCGACTATGAACTACACTAGTCACTTCTAACCCTACACTATCCATAATACACCTAACTATCACAGTTAAACTACATAGTATTCTATCTACGGACTGCGGGGGTGCTATACAACATCCACCCGACTTCCCCCTGTAGATATAATCTACTCACCTTGCATCATCATTTGCGGACGTCACCACGCATTTGCTTGTCGTCCCGAAGTCTTCATGGGTACCTACACATGAAAATATCGTATATGCGCATTAAAACCAAATCCAAGCTAAAACGGCGCATGAAATCCAAAACGGTACGATAAGGGGCCTATAGGTGAGAACCTATGGCACGCCTTCAAAACCATCAATAAATCCTCTATATCGTCGTATAAACGCCAAATAGTCGAGGCAAAACACAATCCACAATTTCAGAATCAAAAATACGGAATACGGAAACACGAATCCAAAATAGCAACTTAGGATATATGTCCCAGATTTTACCCTATATAGAATCTGTCAAAACTAGAAGTACCCAGGGCCAAGAATAGAGGAAATAGGGCTATGCACAGAAAACGAGGCAATTCCTCACTGCTCTGGCCGCAAATTGCGGCCAGAATGGGGATTTCGGCGGCCTCACTTTGGAGTGGGGAGCTAGGGTTTGGGGTGATGGTTCTCTGGTGCCTGCACATCTCACTGTCCACTCAACTTTATTTTCAGGTGTCTCGTATGATAGCAGATTCAAATTAACCTTCACAGATTTCACAAATTCTCCGATATCGGTTTCTAAAATCCGTATTCTGGTTTTAGCTCCAGGTTTTGGGTTCCAATTCATACACTAAGGTGTTGGTATAACCTTAACAGAGCTTAATTTCCCAATACAACACAAGTTTACTCAAACCCTAACTTGGTTATTCTCAATTCCATAATATCGCACATAATCGATTCAAAACTAAACATGGGGTAAAGGGAATGCTATAACTAAGCTAATGGTTCAGAAAAAATACCTCATTTGGCAACTCAAGAATTCTCTTGAGTTGCCCCTAGTGGCCAAAATCCTTGCTTCTTTAGCTCCATGTGTAGATCTAGGGATTTTGCACATTTTTAATGAAATGAGTGTGAGGTTTTGGGGTTGTTTTAGAGATGATTTGAGAGGGATTGAAGGTGGAGGAAGGGGTGAGGAAGAAGCAGCAGCAGCAAGGGAGAGTGAGAGAGGAATGAGTGTTGAAAAAAATGGAGGAGAATGGCTATGGATTTGGTCAATGAGCCCATACCCCTCTCTCTCACCTACCCTCATTCTTTTCTTTTTCTTTTCTTTTCCTTTTCCCTTTTTCCTTAATTCCAAAACCTTCTCACAAGAATAGTAGCTCCAAATAACATGAAAGAAAATGCACAAGTGTGATAAAAATGATATGTGCAAGTTTTGCACAAAAAGCCAAAAAATCCGATTAGCGATTTGTAATCGCGATTAGCACTAAATTAGTGTCAAACTAATCACAAAAACTTTAAAATATCATAATTCTCTAATTTACCCTATTTTAGAATTTTCCATAATTTTTCATAATTTTTCTAACATTTTTCCTATTTATTTGCATTTAATAATTCCAAAATATTAAAATATTCAATAAAATAATATTAAATTATAAAAATTCCCAAAATTAATATTTTAACTTTTTGAAAATGTTACAATCTACCCCCCTTAAAGAAATTCGGTCCCCGAATTTAAATTTAAACCTCCAATACTAAAGCAATTCAAGTAATAATCCAATTTGTCGGGGCTCAGAAAACATCAATACATAAAGGATATCATGAAAATGTACTGCTCTACTAGAATCAATCCCTAAAATGCATATATAAGAATATCCTATGCGTCTGGTGCGCAAGGAATCAAAATCCAAATATGTGTCAAACAGGTGTACAAAACAACATCTAGGTGCAACTGGTGTGCACGAAACATCTGTCGTAGGCAACGTGTGTGCCTGACAGAAAAATCAGATGCATGTGACATGCACGAAGAATCCCGATTTAGTGCATCTGGCGTGCACCAAAATCGTATATCAAAACACTAAAGGTGCATGAAAACTACGCTGGAAGTGCAAATCAAATCACTGCATACGGTAGGCATGAAATCTCAATCAATATCTCAAATGTAATAACTCTGCGCAAAATATATAAATATCCAGTGGGTGCATGAAACCAATATCATAAAACTCAGTCATCAAAACTAAATCACGCAAACAGAACGCCCAAAATACCAAAATCCAAAATGACGGATACGTGATAATCAAATCACAAAATCACAAATCATAAATACCGTCGTCGGTAGTTCCTCCTTCAAGGTCGAGACGGAGTCGGTGCATCCACTGCTAGCAGCGCAGGATATCTACTTGCCTCTTGCTCACGGTCTGGCGTCCTCTGACTCTGGGTCCTTATTTTCCTTGCGTATTTCCTATCTCGCGGTCAATCGGCTCATCGGCCCTGTCAGGTGTGCTAACGGGGACGATTCCGTTCTGGCATTTCTCTGGTCAACTCTCGGTCAAACCTCACGACCACTCGTAAGGCAGCATATCACTGGCGTCGGCCTCTGGCTCTCTGAAAGAACGCCACACATCTGATCCTGGGTGCAAACATCATTGCAGCAATATCCTGGAAGGAATCCTGCTCAAGGTCTCTTCCAATCATGCCTATGCCGATCTGTACAGAGGCTGGCTCTCTTACATAATCTCTTCACACTCGAGAGACATCTGTGTCCTCAGCACAATATTTTCTCGGAAACTGGTCACATCCCAACGTCTCTGTAAGCATATCAGGTCTCTAGTCTCGACGGGAAGTAATGACAGCTTGTCAGTGTTTCACACGAGCCTCTTGTTCCACCTGTCTCTATCGTCGTCCACTATTACGTCACGCCAAGCTACTATGCACTGCACTGTTCTCGGCCCCGGCCAATCTGAAGTCTCTCGCACGGACTCGAAATCGCGTATTCTGTAGCTTCATCCTTTTATAGAAGATGTCAGGCCGAACAGGTCCTCGGGAACACGTCCCAACCATCGGAGGAATACTCATCACTCGTCCGTTCTTGATCAATTTGCAACGTATCTGGGTAAGTTCCTTTATCCGAACCTTGTCAACTACCTCGTCGACAATGCCGAACTCTGTCTTGCTGGGTGTGCTCAATACGACCACTCCTGGGTCTAGGTCTTCTCGTATCGTTTTCCTGAAGGGTCCTGTCGAGGTTCCTTCCTCAAATCTCAATCCTGCCGAATTGCCCGGAAGTCATCATCTAATGCTGAAGCTAAAGCTTATTCCGGAACGGCTGCATACTTATCGCGCTTCTTTCTGGAAGATATATCCATATACCACGCCTCGGGGTGCATATCACATCTCTAATGTCAGCGGAGTGGGACGTCATCTCGTCGAAATATCTTGTGAACTCCTTTCTCCACTCTGCGTCAATGTCGACTGATCCGGACTCGTCTTATCATGGCTGCATGGACAGTGCTCCAACGGCTATCCTCGTATCTGGAGTATCCCAAGCAACGCATCCCATCACATAATGTCCGAATGATGTCGAATCATCCGATCGACTCGTCAGAACCTCATAATCCCCTAAGAGATCACATCATGGATACAGTTTAATAGCATCGAGTACATGCCACAGCGTCGGTGGTCCAGCCGTAGAAGGGCAAACCCAAGCCTCACTAATGGCGCCGCGGAACTGCCGCAAACCCTAAGGTTCAAAGGCTTTCACACGGTCATTAAGTCGAGTTAGGGTTTCATTCTTCTAGAGGGTCCATAGAATCACCTGCATGTCTTTCCGTATACTTTAAACTTGGAAAATGGGCTCCTGACATTCGATCGTCTCTATTGACTCTCAACGAACCTGCGTGAAGTCGTCTCTAGCTGGAAACAATCTATCTGATGACCTCGCATCGGTACACGAACGAACCACATGTCCTAGTCATTCATCCTCAGGTGACTAGCGACTTGCTATCATCTCTCTAAGTATATGCTCACGCTGCAGTAGCTCCAACCATCTGGGCGATATCTCGTCATTTGCAGCAGCAACTGGCTCATTCTCCTGTACGCCGAACAGCGCCTCAATCCTCCAGGAAAGGCGACACATTGGCGGTCATCTCTGAATCGGTCTGCTCTAGATCCGAGTAAGACTCTCCATACTGGAAATCTTCGACTCAACTGGGCCCGCTCCGGCGCAAAAATCGGACGAATCACCTTCGTCTCTCAAATCGGGTAGACTAGCTATCATCTGTCTCATATCTGCCTGAAAGCTCCGGCAATCTCAGCTCGTAAGCTTCGGAAGCGACATCCTGTCAATCTCAGCAACAGCTGGTCCATCTGTCTGCACGGTAGGCGACATCACAATCTCTGAGGTATGCTGTACATCAACAGTCCTCTCTCAACTGGCAGCTCTAACAATGGCCCGGTCATCCGGTGCAAAACCGAGCACTCGCCTCCACTAGAGGTCACAATCACCAATACTAACTCGAGACGTTCCCATGTCACCAGAAAACACAATGGTCGGCCCTCGTACCAGACGAGCTCACACCGGCCGTAACCCTAGCAGCAGCCCAAACTGCGCTCAAACATGGTGATAGGAACCTCAATCGAGTATCAAGAGAGCACACCAGTGGCAAGAAGGGAAACAACAGATCCAGAGTGGATACATGATCATAGGAAGGAACAGCATCAATAAAGGTATGATCATGAAACTAATAGAATCGGGGATCTCAAATGGATGTATACTCCTGGATATAAAAAGAATCACTGATCTCGAAAATATGTACATCCTAAGGTTCCTTAAGCGGAGTGGCGTGTCGTAAGTATGCCGCGGAACATACCAACGGTACGTCACTCTACTTTAGTCACCTATTCCATCAACCAAGGGTCATCCTGCGCGACGAAAGTTCGGGTCTAATACCCCCTCGACCAAGTCTAAGTTCCGTAAGGTCAAGCCTAAGTTCCGTATATATATAAACGCCCTAGGCTCTACATAGTCAAACTTAAACTCGAACCAAGGTCAACCTAGCGCTCTGATACCAATTTTGTCACGACCCGAAAGAGCACGTGACTGGCCTTTGAACCATATGAAGTCTATAAGACTCCTCTGATCCAAGTAAGCCAAAAGCCCAGAAATCTAAAACCATTTTTAAGAATAAGTTATGAAACTGGTTTAAAGAAGTGAAGAAAAACATGTTTGAAATCAAGGTTTTTAAATAACTAAGCCGAAGGTGCGTTTTGAAAACAGTAAAGTCTTTTCTAAAAATTTCGGCAGAGTTTCTTTTGTAAAACTGGCCCCGAATGGGGTACAACAAGGATAACAATATATGGAAGCATCCCCAAGCGGGAGCTAGCTCTTCGTCAATCGACGGTCACAACCACACAACGATATAATATACAACGCCAAGTGGCGAGGATCAAATCCAAAAGAAAGCTCAAAAGCAACAAGAAAACCGCAATACTACTAAGCGCGACTCTAAGGTCGAATAATACATCACTAAAGTCTAGGTCTGAAACAATATACAAGTTTTGGTTGATGGAAATTCTAGATATAATGAATAAAATAAATACAATGGTGGTTCTTGATGCGAAAGAATCCACCTACCAAAGGCAAATCACCCGCAAGAAAGTAGTGTGCCAGAAATGCCGTAATGGAACCTGTACGGCAGAACCTGCAAGAACTGTGGCACAACGGGGGTGAGTTGCCAACTCGTGAATAGAAACATCTACAAGCAGAAACCGAATGCAAGACATAAACCTAGGTCAACAATCAGTAATATAACCACAAGAGTACATCTGAAGTATGATAAGGTGGCAAGGTAACATCTAAATATGTATGTAGTGCCAGGTACTCAGGTAATCACATGTCATCAGTATAAGGTATGTCTGCATGAAGTAAATATGATGAAGTATCAATGATATCAATACACATATATTAGCGTCCCATACCACTAATATTGGTGTAAGGGTATATATAACAGCGCCCTCATACCCTGTTATATATATACAATGAAGTATAATCAGTATAAATCCAGTCTGTATGTGATCCATGTCTGTATATAATCCATGTCTGTATATATATGTGGAACCCGTCCACCGTCACCCACTGACAATAAGCATCATGTATGCAATGCGTATACAATAAATATGGGGTAGGGGAGATATAATATACCATCGACCGTAAAGGCCCCGAGCACATAGGCTCCTCTCCAATCGAGCTCATAGGCTCCGAGCACATAGGCTCCTCTCACATCGAGCTCATACGCTCCGAGCACATAGGCTCCTCTCACATCGAGCTCGGAGCCTCACATCGAGCTCATAGGCTCCGAGCACATAGGCTCCTCTCACATCGAGCTCATAGGCTCCGAGCACATAGGCTCCCATCACATCGAGCTCATAGGCTCCGAGCACATAGGCTCCTCTCACATCGAGCTCGTAATAATATATTAAGTATGCGTATATATATATATCAGCGTCCCATACCACTAATATATATATACTCAGGAGTAAAATAATCCAGAATCATCATATGCAACCATATCACAGTGTGAAATCCATGAATTATAATACATGCTATATGAAACACTAATATGAGCATGGAACTTTGTAAAGGCATATACACAAGGAATATGAATCAATAACATATAAGCATGCAATGCAATGCGAGCTGTAAAGTGAATAGTAAATGAACAGTAACGCGGCTTGCCATTTGAAATAAGTATGACTCGGGTCTAGTTTAACATCTACTAAGAAAACTACAGATCTAAGGATCAGGTCAATCAGGAGGGGTAGGTGTGGAAACCACCTAAATCTGAGTCGATAAATATATAGATATATAGTCGGTGATCCCGCCTCAAGAACATATCGTAGGACATCCTCGAGTTATGAGTGCGGATCTATCATCAATATCGGCTCGTGCGGTAAATCATCGTACGGCATCCCAATAGCTGTGTACAGGTCAACATCTCACTATCTCATCACCTAACAGGTATCACTATCATCAGATCATATAATCTGGGGTACTACTCTATGTCTAGTACAAATCGATACCATCAAAAAAGTATGCATGCGGGGGTAACACATATCCCAAGCCTGCAAGAATCACAAGTCATATCCCAATATGAATCATATCAAATCACCAATCTCGCGGCACCAAGCCCACATCATCGACTCATCTCCAAAGTCATCTCATATCATCAAACACAGTGCAAGTATAAGTAATATGCAAGGGTGCGCGTGTAGGTGTAATTCTATTCTAGGGTTCGCGACTATGAATTACACTAGTCACTTCTAACCCTACACTATCCATAATACACCTAACTATCACAGTTAAACTACATAGTATTCTATCTACGGACTGCGGGGGTGCTATACGCCATCCACCAGACTTCCCCCTGTAGATATAATCTACTCACCTTGCATCATCATTTGCGGACGTCACCACGCATTTGCTTGTCGTCCCGAAGTCTTCATGGGTACCTACACATCAAAATATCGTATATGCGCATTAAAACCAAATCCAAGCTAAAACGGCGCATGAAATCCAAAACGGTACGATAAGGGGCCTATAGGTGAGAACCTATGGCACGCCTTCAAAACCATCAATAAATCCTCTATATCGTCGTATAAACGCCAAATAGTCGAGGCAAAACACAATCCACAATTTCAGAATCAAAAATACGGAATACGGAAACACGAATCCAAAATAGCAACTTAGGATATATGTCCCAGATTTTAACCTAGATAGAATCTGTCAAAATTAGAAGTACCCAGGGCCAAGAATAGAGGAAATGGGGCTATGCACAGAAAACGAGGCAATTCCTCACTGCTCTGGCCGCAAATTGCGGCCAGAATGGGGATTTCGACGGCCTCACTTTGGAGTGGGGAGCTAGGGTTTGGGGTGATGGTTCTCTGGTGCCTGCACATCTCACTGTCCACTCAACTTTATTTTCAGGTGTCTCGTATGATAGCAGATTCAAATTAACCTTCACAGATTTCACAAATTCCCCGATATCGGTTTCTAAAATCCGTATTCTGGTTTTAGCTCCAGGTTTTGGGTTCCAATTCATACACTAAGGTGTTGGTATAACCTTAACTGAGCTTAATTTCCCAATACAACACAAGTTTACTCAAACCCTTACTTGGTTATTCTCAATTCCATAATATCGCATATAATCGATTCAAAACTAAATATGGGGTAAAGGGAATGCTATAACTAAGCTAATGGTTCAGAAAAATACCTCATTTGGCAACTCAAGAATTCTCTTGAGTTGTCCCTAGTGGCCAAAATCCTTGCTTCTTTAGCTCCATATGTAGATCTAGGGATTTTGCACATTTTTAATGAAATGAGTGTGAGGTTTTGGGGTTGTTTTAGAGATGATTTGAGAGGGATTGAAGGTGGAGGAAGGGGTGAGGAAGAAGCAGCAGCAGCAAGGGAGAGTGAGAGAGGAATGAGTGTTGAAAAAAAATGGAGGAGAATGGCTATGGATTTGGTCAATGAGCCCATACCCCTCTCTCTCACCTACCCTCATTCTTTTCTTTTTCTTTTCCCTTTTTCCTTAATTCCAAAACCTTCTCACAAGAATAGTGGCTCCAAATAACATGAAAGAAAATGCACAAGTGTTATAAAAATGATATGTGCAAGTTTTGCACAAAAAGCCAAAAAATCCGATTAGCGATTTTTAATCGCGATTAGCACTAAATTAGTATCAAACTAATCACAAAAACTTTAAAATGTCATAATTCTCTAATTTACCCTATTTTAGAATTTTTCATAATTTTTCTAACATTTTTCCTATTTATTTGCATTTAATAATTCCAAAATATTAAAATATTCAATAAATTAATATTAAATTATAAAAATTCCCAAAATTAATATTTTAACTTTTTGAAAATGTTACATTCGTGCTCCTATAGTTTGCTCTAGGTTCAACATACATCATTTAGGCACTGTTTAGTTAAATTAACTTTTATCTAAACAATAGCAGATTTCAACAGAACTTAGTTTTGCCTAATATACGATATTATAGACATTTTGATTTCTAATTTAAACAGATTACAGAATTTAAATCCCTACTGTGATTAAGGATTTTACCTACAAATAACTTGTTGGAATAACACCCTCCAAGATGCACAAGCTCCTTGTCCTAGCTTGATGGTGAGAAATCCCTAGACTTGGCTCTTCTCTTCTCCTTTCTCTTATTCTTCTTTGTTTGTTCTAGTTCTCTTTTCTTTCTTTTGAATTTTCAGAAGTTTTAAATTGATTAATTAATCTGAACACCTTATATATATGGAAGAGGGAAGAGTGAGGTGTATGAGGAGGTGTCAAAGACCTAGATGTGACATCCTCATGCAAGGAGAAGGTGTAGTGTGTGTGTTATGCATGAGAGTAGGAGGTGTCCATGATTTATCATTTCTAAATTGATTTATCTTAATAAAATTCTGAACTAAACTTTATCTAACCTTTTTCTACTTACACCCTTAACAAATTCCCATTTTGCAAAATATCCTAAATTTTATATAAAAACCCTTGACAACTTATGTTTTTATAAAACACTACTTTAATTGAAATGAAGCTAAATTTCACAATAAAACCCTTATAATTTATTTATGTTACATATTAAAATTTTACTTTAATTTCCTTTACCTACTATTTATGAAAATATCTTATTTGGTTCTAATAACTTTTTGATTTATCATTTTATTATTTAATTAATTAATTTTATTTATTTCCAAAATTTCAAAATGTTACAATATTCCCCCCTTAAGAAAATTCGGTCCCCGAATTTAAAACTTAACAAAGCGTACCTTCAAAAAGATGTGGAAATTTCTTTCGCATCGCATCCTCGGTCTCCTAAGTGATCTCTTTGCGATTCGCCCCTCGCCAAAGAACCTTTACTGATGGAAGTACCCTCGATCTTAGTTTCCGTGCCTGCCAGTCTAGAATAGCGTCTGGCTGCACGGTGTAGGATAAATCCAGCTCAAGCTGTAAGGTTGGATGCTGGATCGCATGAGAAGGATCGTGAAGATACTTGCGAAGAATCAAAACGTGAAACACCGGATGCACCTCAGAGAAACTCGGTGGGAGTGCTAAACGATAAGCTATAGCACCCACTCTCTCTAGAATCTCGTAAGGTCCAACATATCTGGGGCTGAGCTTCCCCTTTTCCCGAAACGCATCACACGTTTCATCGGAGATACATGAAGAAACACATGATCTCCCACCTGAAACTCGAGTCTACGACGTCGTCGATCTGCATATAATTTCTGTCTGCACTGGGCCGCCCTCATTTTGTCCCGTATCAATTGAATCTTTTCTGTAGTCTTCTGTACTATCTGCGGTCCCAAAATGCTACTCTCGCTCAGTTACATCCAGCAAACGGGTGATTGACATTTCTTCCCACACAAAACTTCAAAGGGTGCCATCTGGATCGTCTCTTGAAAACTGTTGTTGTATGAAAATTCTATCAAAGGTAGATGACGATCCCAACTACCACCACAATTAAGGCTACAAGCGCGAAGCATATCCTCTTAAGTCTGAATGGTCCGCTCTGACTGACCATCTATCTGTGGGTGGAAAGCTGTACTAAAACACAATCGTGTACCGAGAGCTTCATGAAATTTCTGTCATAGCCTGCTAGTAAACTGGGTACCCCGATCTGATACTATGCATGTTGGAACTCCATGAAATCGTACAATCTCATCAATATAAATCTGAGCGTACTGTGCAAACCCATACGTCGTCTTCACCGAAAGAAAATGACCTGCCTTTGTCAATCTATCTACAATCACCCAAATGGAATCATACCCTCTGCTAGTCCTGGGTTGACCCACAACGAAATCCATGGAAATTTGTTCCCATTTCCATACTGGAATGGGCAAGCGCTGCAACTCTCCGGCTGGCCTCTGGTGTTCTGCCTTGACTTGCTGACAAGTCAAGCATTTCGAAAAAAACTCCACAACATCCCTCTTCATGCTTTCCCCCCAATAAATATCCTTCAGATCATGATACATCTTGATGGAACCAGGATGAATACTGTATGCTGATCTATGGGCCTCCTTTAAGATCTCACGTCTCAATCCGTCAGAATCTGGTACACAAAGACGAGTCCCAAAACGTAATACTCCATGATCATCAATCACAAATTCCGACTCCCTGCATTACATAACCTGATCCATAATCTCCGATATACGAGCATCAGCGGGCTGTGTCTCTTGAATACGATCCAATAACTGAGGTCGGGTGCGAACATGTGCTAGCTGTCCTCCTGTCGGGGTGAACTCAAACTGTATATGACTATCACATAAAATCTTTCAGTCTGTAGAAGACTGTCTCTGCAAGTTGTGCAAATGAGATAAGCTACCTCCGGGTCTCCGACTCGAAGCATCTGCTACAACATTTGCTTTGCCTGGATGATACAAGATCTCATAATCGTAATCTTTCACCAGTTCCATCCATCTACGCTGCCTAAGGTTCAGATCCCTCTGCTGAAAAATATATTTCAAGCTCTTATGATCTGTGAAGATTTGGCATGACTCTCCGTACAAATAATGTCTCCAAATCTTCAATGCGAATACCATAGCAGCCATCTCTAGATCATTAGTGGGGTAGTTCTGCTCGTGCCTTGATTGGTCGTCTAAGTTGTGATGAAATGTAAAGTGTTCACAATCAAAGATATTTATACCGCAATCAATTAACGGTGTCGATGTAGAGCGTTAATGAATACGGATCGTCCACTGAGATGTATGTTTTGATCGATCTTGTTTTAGATGAGTCGAAATGAAAATGTAAAAGAAAATGCAAGAAAATTGATTCAAGATTTGAAAGATATCAATTCAAGAAACATAAAGAATATAGATCTAGAATCAAGAATTAATAATGTTCAAAAAGATGTCTAAATTGAATGAATTATCAAGATTGGTAAAGAGGCTTGTAGGAATCGATCCAATCGATAGTGATGATGAAGAATTATGATTACAAATTCTTATCTATTGATGATTTGTTGCTAGATCGATGACGATCAACGATGATTAGGGATCTATTGAAGAAACTGGGTTTTCTCCTTCTATCCCTTGTCCTTTCGTTGATTAGCATTCAAATTCTAGCCTCTAGGAAATTCAATCGTTGATATCTAATTTGGAGCGAAAACATTCAAGAAAGAATCTCGCTCAAATTAGGTTGTCGATGATTCAATTTCCTAAAATTTACAAAACTCATAAGACTTAAGAATCATTCAAGAATTTAATCATCATCATCTACCTATTTTCTTGATTCCTCCACAAGCGGAGTTTTCACTCAAACATCATGAAAAAGAAAACAATCAAGAATTGACAACTCATCATAATGCTCAAATGTAATGAAAAGCAAGATCAAGAATTTTCACCTTTTATAAATCAACGTTTCGTTACTATTAGCTTAAAGATTACAAGATTTTGAGAAGAGAACTCAATCGTCGAAACTAGCTTCGCATCGTCTTCTTGAGTCGCGGATCGTCATGGATTTCTTGCTCGGATGAAGATCGGCGTCGCTTCAAAAGGCTTGTTGAAGGCTTGCTTTCGCTCGGTACTCGGTGGATCTTGATTTGGATCAAATTGTGTCACTCAATTTGATTTTGAAATGATTTGGATCTACAATTTTCACCACTCAAAATGATTTCCCTCCAAATTCAACAACCTCTAAACCCTAGATCTAGATCCATTTTTATAACCACTCATTTGAATCTTCCCTCCAAAGCTAGGTTGTTAGAGAGAGTCTTATAGAATATGTTTGTTGGAGGGAATATTCTAGAATGAGGTTTTACAAGGAATATTCTAGAGGAAGGTTGTTACAAGGAGGCTTCTAGAAGAAGGTTGTTATAAGGAGGCTTCTAGAAGAAGGTTGTTGGAGAGAGCCTTCTAGAAGAAGTTTGTTGGAGGGAATATTCTAGTGTGAGTTTGTTATGCAGAGCCTTCTGGAAGAAGCCATGTGGTCTTTGAGATTCTTCTGGAAGCTTGGACGTTACAAGAAGGCATGTGGAGAAATATGAGCTGGTGATGTGTCTAACAGGCCGCGGATCTGCGGCGGATAGGCCAACTTGGACGCGGATCCGCGGCCTATTGGTGGAGTTACTGCATGCAAATTTCTGTGCTGATTTGTGTTGGCTTCATGGTACTTTTCTGATCTCTGGAATTTTATAAATCTTTTTTGTTTACTGCCAGATCACAAGTCTTCGACTTGGTGTATTTTTATCAGCACTTTTAGCACTTCCGGCTCTTTTTCCTGGAATTTCCTGCACACAATCTCGAGACAAGTGTTGCGATATACAAAGATCATGCGTGCAATAATAAACACACAATTTCCCTTAAAATGCCAGTTATAATGTATAACACATGTTATTTGGTATTTTGGCAGACAAATTGCTAATATGTGCTATATTATACCAAACACCTTTAGATGATTGCAAAGAGTAGGGAAATTGATGTATTGAAAATGCAATATTTTTGACTGATCATGCCTCTTCAACTGTCGAGAAGCATAAGCTATAACCCTACCATGCTGCATCAATACACAGCCTAAACCTACTCGAGATGTATCACAATATACAACAAAACCCCCTGACCCTGAAGGTAAAGATAAGACTGGTGCAGTCGTCAAGCGCATCTTCAACTGCTGAAAACTCTGCTCACATGCATTTGTCCAAAGAAAGGGAACCTCCTTCCTAGTCAATCCGGTCAACGGTACGGCGATCCGAGAAAAATCCTGCACAAAGCGTCGGTAATAACCTGCCAAACCTAAGAAACTCCGAACCTCTGTAACTGACACAGGCCTAGGCCAGTGGTGTACCGCTTCAATCTTCTTTGGGTCCCAGCTCTAGTAACTGTGTGTCCCAAGAATTCCACACTATCCAGCCAAAAAGCACACTTGGAGAATTTTGCAAACAGCTGATGCTCCTTCAAGGTCTGTAACGTAATACGCAAATGCTGCTCATGCTCCTCTCGACTCTGAGAATAAACGAGAATGTCATGAATGAATACTATAATAAACTGATCAATTAAGGGCCTGAAGATACGGTTCATCATATCTATAAAAGCAGCTGGGGCGTTGGTAAGTCCGAACGACATCACCAGAAATTCATAGTGTCGATATCTTGTGCGAAACGCAGTCTTCGGAATATTGTCTTTCCGAACCCTCAACTGGTGATACCCTGAATGCAAATCAATCTTCGAGAAGTAGCCAGCTCCCTACAACTGATCGAATAAGTCATCTATACGTGGTAGTGGAAACTTGTTTCGCACAGTGACGCGATTCAGCTGTCGGTAGTTAGATTGTATAGTATCTAAAGTTTGTCACGACCCAAAGTTTGGAAGTGACCGGCACTTAGATTGTACAGAATTTAAATCCCTGTTGTGATTAAGGATTTTACCTACAAATAACTTGTTGGAATAACACTCTCCAAGATGCACAAGCTCCTTGTCCTTGTAGGGTTACTAGGCACTAGAACAAGGTTCTATAAGGCATCAACCATGCCAAAATCAAAATTTTCAAATGTCAAACAACCTAAAGCCGGGATCTTTGCTAGATTATTAGGGTTAAACATGCAAGTAAACATCTTTACAACTATGAGATATGGATTACAACCTTTGTAGTCCGTTCCTTCGATTCATAAGCTCCGTGTTGAGGTCCCTTCGCCGCGATCAACATGAACTCCGACTCTCAAGTGGCTCCATGAGGTAAATGAGACACCTTGCTTGTAGTCTTCATGATCCAAGATGATCTATCTTGAAGAATCTCTAACCCAAGCTTACACTTCACTAAACAATTTATTAGAGAAGTGAACACTCTAATCTAAGTGGCTAGATGAGGATGATGAAGTAGGAATATTTCTCTCTTTTGTTTTCAAATTCTCTCTTTTATTCACCACTTTTGAAAAAGCTAGTGAAGCTTTTCAACAAAGGAAGAAGAAGAAGAATAAAGATGAGCTAATCCTTTTGTGATGAATAATGAATTATTGTTGTGGTTATAATTCTAACCAAGAGTTAAGCATGAAGGAGTTAACCCTTGTAGGGAATTAACTAAAGTTAATGGTTTTGATTGGGTTAACATAATATCTTCACAAAATATCAAGCCAAAGACAAAGTCAAAGCTTCATGAAGCTTCATGGAAGCTTCTGCAAAAGCTAACTCTAATCCAAACCCTAACCAAGTTTAAACCCTAAACCAATGTTAAATTTATAACACTAACATGTTACAATATTATATATCACATATACAATATATTTTGTAACAATAGAAAATAATACAATTAACATATATCGCATATATATCAATGTATTATCCCGTGAGAAAATGAATCAATAAAGCGAGCTTATATTAGTTAACGTAACGTAATATATCACATATATAATTATACATTAAATTATCGAATCAACACTTGATCATATAACCCGGCTATATTACATATAACAGACAAATATAACATGTACCAATTCATCGAATCAACACTTGATCCGATGACCCGGTTATATCACATATACCCGGCCGATATCTCATATCGCGAGAATAGAATACGGTATCTCATATCGTATTATTCTCGGTCCCGCACATATCACATATGTGCCCCTACTCCGTTTTGCCTGAGCCAGGAAACCTCTGTGTAGGACTCTAAAGAATCGTCAATACGCCGGCAGTAGGTGATAATCATATCAAACACCCACAAGCTGCAAGAGGTCAGCTAAACGTAACAGCCACCCAGTTATTGAGCGATCAGAAGATCAACAAGCAAGCCTGTACATTCTCCTGTGAATCCAATCAGTAACTCTCCCGTACAGTCCGGTCTCTTCGTCTGATATGTTGCATATCTAGTCTAGGGGTGGTATACGTCAGACCCCAGTAACCGATAAGTCGTGTCGATATAAGGCTCATAACGGGTCGAGAAACTACTGATAACTCTTACCAGCAGCACTCCACATCAGCCCTGGCCAGGGACTTCCATTTATAGCCAATCGAACACAGCACAAGATCAACTCCCAATACCGGGAGAGACAAAACCCCTCCTATCGCTCATTGCCTCTATGTCATTCGGGACTGTACCCAAAAGCCACCGTTTTGCACGCCCTCTTGGACGTGGTATGATGGAAATCAAAGTACAGTGGGAATGACACAAGACTCTATAACGATCTCGGGTCTACAGACTAACCTGTACCAGTGTCATCGGAGAACTGCTATCTGACGACAGGTATAATACCATATAGGAGTTCTCGGCGAGTCCGTTCAGTGTACCCAGTCTCCACTGAGCACCCGTACACCATCTTTGATGTCAAACACCAATGGATATGGGATCATCCATCGCCTATCATATAGGTCAAGATGCGTATACTCTAGTCTACTCTGGAGTATCGATGCTCTGTCTCGATACTCCCTCGACTAGGAACAATTATAGGATGTACTCTTTGACTACCCTGGCCCCACTAGTGTGATCTCATCATAGTCCCAGTAGTCGAGTACATATCCTAAGGGCTTTATCAACATGTGAGAGCAAGACAGTAAACTAATATAAGTCAACATGTTAAGACAAAGTGAAACCAAATAGCATACAATCATGTCGAGCAAGAAAGTCCTCTCTATATATATCCAAGCATCAACTATAATATATATCATATGTAAAAAAATGGCCACTAAGGCATATATATAACTAACAATCTCCTACTTGCACTAAGGCCAGGTGTTGCAGTATCTCATACCCAACATCCCGAAGAGTCTCTCAAATTGTATCTGGGGTATGGCCTTCGTGAGTGGATCCGCAGTGTTGTCCTTCATGTCAACTCTCCTGACCTCGATCTCGCGGCGATCAACTATCTCCCGGATTAGGTGATACCGCCTCAGAATATGTCTGGATTTCTGATGGGACCTGGGTTCCTTGGCCAAAGCCACAACTCCATTGTTATCACAATACAAAGGTATTGGATGCTCAATGGAAGGAACCACACCAAGTTCAGTGATGAACTTCTTCATCCAGACAGCTTCTTTGGCAGCATCGTTGGCAGCGATGTATTCAGCCTCCATCGTCGAGTCCGCCACGGTTTCTTGCTTGGAACTCTTCCAACAAACCGCCCTTCCATTTAGGGTAAAGACAAATCCCGATTGCGACTTAAAGTCGTCCTTATCACTTCGGAAGCTTGAATCGGTAAAGGACTCCACTTGGAGTTCTCCGTTACCATATACCAAGAACATCTCCATAGTTCTTCTCAAGTACTTGAGAATGTTCTTCACAGTTGTCCAGTGATTCTCTCCTGGATCTGCTTGATACCTACTCACTACACTTAGTGAGTATGCCTCATCGGGTCTGGTACATAGCATCGCGTACATGATAGAGCCTACTGCCGAAGCATAGGGTATCCCTTGCATGGGAGCTCTCTCCAAATCAGTCTTAGGAGACATCTCTTTGGAGAGAGTAAGTCCAGAGATCGTGGGTTGGTTCCCACGCTTGGATTCTTCCATACTAAACCTCTTTAGTATGGTGTCAATATACCTGGATTGGGACAATCCCAGTATTCTCTTGGATCTATCTCTATAGATCCAAATCCCCAAAATGCAGGAGGCATCATCTAGATCTTTCATTGAGAATCTATGTGATAAGAAGAGCTTGACCGAGTACAACATAGGAACATCATTTCCTATCAAGTGTATGTCATCCACGTACAATACGAGGAAGACAACCTTACTCTCTGCAACCTTCTTGTAAATACAAGGTTCATCTATGTTCTTGATGAAGTCAAACTCTTTGACTACCACATCAAAACAGATGTTCCAACTCTGCGATGCCTGCTTTAACCCGTAGACCGATTTAAGCAGCTTGCACACCTTTCCGCTGCTCCCACTATCTACGAAGCCCTCTGGCTGATTCATGTACACGCACTCCTCTAAATCACCATTTAGAAAAGCGGTCTTAACATCCATTTTCCAGATTTCGTAGTCAAGGTATGCAGCAATGGCAAGTAAGATCCGGATGGACTTAAGCATAGCCACTGGAGAAAAGGTTTCGTCATAATCAACACCTGGTCGTTGACGAAAACCCTTTGCAACAAGTCTAGCTTTGAAAGTCTCCAGTTTTCTTCTTAAATATCCACTTGCTCCCAATGGGTTTTACCCCTTCAGGAGCAACTTCCAAAGTCCATACTTTGTTGGTGTACATGGATTCCATCTCAGATCGCATTGCATCCAGCCATTTCACAGAGTCCCCACTCGTGAAGACCTGCTCGAACCTAGTTGGGTCATCATCTTCCATGATGCAATCCTCGCTTCCACCATCAATGATAAAACCTTAGTATCTCTCAGGTGGATGAAAAACCCTGCTAGATCGGCGGAGAGGCTGGGGTTCGTCGGGAACTACTGAATCCTCTGGTTCTACCAAATCATCTGTCGTAGTTTGTGTTGCTGGAACTTCTTCCAGTTCTACCTCCTCACCACAAATTTCTTTTGCAAGAAATTCCTTTTCTAAAAAGGGGGCATGTCGAGAAACAAACACCTTTTGTTCCTCAGTGTTGTAGAAGATATACCCTTGTGAGTTCTTGGGATATCCTACAAACATGCATAGGACAGACCTTGCCTCGAGTTTGTCCGGATTTAGCCTTTTGACATAGGCCGGACAACCCCATATCTTAACATACTTAAGAGATGGTCTCTTCCCTTTCTATATCTCATATGGAGTGGTAGGCACTGATTTGGTAGGAACCATATTCAATAGGTGCATGGCTGTCTCAAGCGCATACCCCAGAAGGAAATAGGTAACTCAACATCACTCATCATAGAGTGTACGATATCTAATAGGGTGCGATTCCTCCGCTCCGATACACCGTTGTGCTGTGTTGCATAAGGAGGAGTAAGCTGAGAGAGAATCCCATTCTCTTTTAGATAGTCCAGAAACTCATTGCTCAAGTATTCTCCTCCTTGATCAGATCGTAGGATCTTAATACTTTTACCTGTTTGGTTCTCTACTTCGTGCTTATATTCTCTGAATTTCTCAAAACCTTCTGATTTGTGTTTCAACAGGAACACATGTCCGTATCTTGAGAGATCGTCAGTGAATGTAATGAAGTAGGAAGAACCGTTCCTGGCATGTATAGACATGGGACCGCATACATCACAATGTAATAGTCCTAAGAGTTCCGTAACTCTTTCTCCGTGTCCACTAAATGGAGTCTTGGTCATTTTCCCTTTGAGACATGAATGGCAAGTATCATAAGATGATAATTCGAACGAATTCAAATATCCATCTTTATGTAACTTAGCTAGCCGTGTCGCATTGATATGACCAAGTCTACAATGCCACAAGAAGGATTCGTTCATTTTTGAACTCTTCCTCTTGTGTGTGTTTTGTATATTAAGGACTGTAGTTTGATTGAGAACGTATATGCCATTAAATAACGAACCTGATCCAATTAACTTTTGATTCAGGAATATGTTCATAACATTATCCTGTACGACAAAATTATATCCTTCTTTGCTCAATAAAGAAACTGATATAAGATTGCATATCAGGGTCGGAATGTAAAAGCATTCGTGTAAGTCCATGCTACCCTTCCCCGGTTCTTACGGGGTTGCTGAAGTGGTGAAAAACGATTTTCAAGAGGGTGGTAACATGGACTACCAATACGGATCTTTGTTAAACTACTAACTAACAACCTAACATGAGTTTACCTACTCGGTTACGGGGGCTATACCTTTCTTGAACTCCTTCGTCTTCGACTCCTTCCGGTGTACGGATCGGCCTCACCTCGTCGTCTCCTTGCGCCGAAAATGGATCCACCCGAAAGCTTCTACCTTTGGCTTCTTCTTCGAACTTTGAAGAAACTAGATCACTTGGCTTGCTAGGCCTTGTGAACTAGAATGAGTAGAGGAATGTTTTGGTGTCTTTTTATCTCTAAGGCAATGAGTCTCAACACATTAGAATGGTTTGCCTTGAGGTAGAGAGAGCAAGAGGAAGAGGGAGAGCTTGAGAATGAGAGAGCTCAAGAGAGAGAAAACAAATGATAGAATGAACCATACTCTTCTCATTCTCACCTCTCATAATCCAAAAGCCATCATAACAAAAATAGTAATCAAGTATTGTGTAATGGTTTAAGTCAAAATGGCTATATCATTTCATGCACTCATTTTGCATAAATAAACAAGCAAGCAAAAGTCTTTGTCATGGAATGATAGCCGTTGTCATGATGATGGTCAACTAGTCCAACCTAGTCAACCGGTCAACAAAGTCAACAAAGTCAACCCCTCAACAACCATGTCACGATAATACTTAATTAATATTAATGTTAATCATATATCTTATTCTCATTAGGGTTAAGCAAAAGTCAATGGTCAACAGTCAACTGTCAACAGTCAACAGTCAACAAACCCCAATGAGAATACTCTGCCTCTGTCTCTCTGTCAACTGTGCATACACACCCGCATCCGCGTTCCGAAGAACATGAATACAAACGAGATAAAAGCAATCCCAAAACGTACACTAGGATCTGGCTTAAACCAAAGCCCGTTAGTGTTAACTGTCCGGACACTGTACGTGCACAAGTGCACGGATGTGACCGAACCCTGTCGCAAAACCATGCGACCTGTCGCAAAACCATGCGACCCCTACCCTTTTGCCTAAAGGAGAATAGCTTTCTGTGTGGGACTCTAAAGACTCGACACTACGCTGGTAGTGGGTTTAACCACAGACCGCAAGCGGCACTAGCTGTGCGTAACGGTCCCCAGGTAGATGCCGACAAGAAGACTGACGAGGTGAAACCCATCTGAACTCCTACTGAGTCTGAATGTGACAATCTCTCTGTATAGTCCGGTCTGTTCGTCTGATACATCGCATGGCGGGTCTGGGGGCGGTATACGTCAGTCCCCTAATAGCGGTACAAGTCGTGTCGGAGTGAAGTCCAGAACACCCTGAGATAACACTGGAAACCTACCAGTATATCTCGCTTGCCCTGGCCAGGGACTACTCGTGTAATGGCTCTCCTAGACACAGCGCGATGTCAACCCCCAATACCAGGAGAGACGAATCCTGTCTAACCGTCACTGCCTCCAAGTGCTTCGGGACTGCACCCAACTACTACCTGTTTGCACGACTCCTTTGAGCCGTGGTAGGGTAGTAATCGAAGTGTAGTGGGAACACACTCGAGGAGAAGTGACAGTGTCAAGTAAGCGGACTAAGCTGTACTCATATCACCTGGGAACTGATAACTGATGATAGGTATAGTACCAACCAACAGTTCCCGACGAGTCCTATCCAGTGTACTCATAACCCAACGAGCACCTGCATACTATCTCCAGTACGACGTACTGATGGCTGTGGGGCAGACCATCTCCCACACTGGGATAAGAAGCGCATACGCTAGTCTACTCCGGAGTATCGATGCCCTGTCTCGATAGTCCTGCGACTAGGGACCTGGATAAGGATGTGCTTATAGATTACCCAGCCCCCACTAGTGTGACTGCCATCACAACGCTGGTAATCAAGCAAAGATCCTAAAGGCTCCACTAATGTGTATAGGTGATATACTAAAATAAACACATGTACACATTGAAGTAGAAACAAACCAAGTAGCTTACTACTATATTGAGCAAGATTGTTTATACAAGGTGAATATCCCAAGCTTCCATTAAGTAATATACAAACTAGTATGATACAGTAATGGCCTCTAGGGCATATACACTAACAATCTCCCACTTGCACTAAGGCCATGTACTGGCGTATCGAAGACCTATCATCTCGATCAGCCGCTCGAACTGAGTCTGGGGTAAGGCCTTTGTGAGTGGATCAGCAGTGTTATCTTCCGTAGAAACTCTCCGAACCTCGATCTCCTGGAGACCCACGATCTCCCTGATCAGGTGTTACCGCCTCAAGATGTGTCTGGACTTCTGATGGGACCTTGGTTCCTTTGCTAAAGCTATAGCCCCGTTGTTGTCGCAATACAGAGGTATTGGATCAATAATGGACGGAACCACCTGAAGTTCAGTTAAGAACTTCCTTACCCAGACAGCTTCTTTTGCGGCATCTGCAGCAGATATATATTCCGCTTCCATCGTCGAGTCAGCAACGGTTTCCTGTTTGGAACTCTTCCAACACACCGCCCTTCCATTGAGGGTAAAGACATAACCCGACATGGACTTGGAATCATCCTTGTCACTTTGGAAGCTGGAGTCAGCAAAGGCATCGATCTAGAGGTCTTTTCCGCCATACACCAAGAACATCTCCTTAGTCCTTCTCAAGTACTTGAGAATGTTCTTTACTGCTATCCAGTATTTCTCCCCAGGGTTTGACTGATACCGTCTTACCACACTCAGTGCATAAGCTATATCTGGTCTGGTACACAACATCGCATACATTATAGAGCCTACCGCAGAAGCGTAGGGTATAATAGACATGCGATCCCTTTCCAAATCAGTCTTGGGAGACATCTCTTTAGAGAGGGTGATCCCGTGACAAGCCGGTAGATTACCGCGCTTGGAATCTTCCATACTGAATCTTTTCAGTATGGTGTCGATGTACCTGGACTGTGAGAGTCGCAGTATCCTCTTGGATCTGTCACGATAGATCCGGATCCCCAGAATGTATGAGGCATCACCCAGGTCTTTCATGGAGAACCTGTGTGACAAGAACCCCTTGACAGATTGTAGCATAGGAATGTCATTTCCTATTAAGAGAATGTCATCCACGTATAAAACGAGGAATACTACAGTTCTCGCTACAAATCTACTATAGATGCATGGTTCATCTGGATTTTTGATAAAGCCAAATTCCTTGACTGTCTCATCAAAACAGATGTTCCAACTCCGCGATGCCTGCTTTAGTCCATAGATGGACTTAAGCAACTTGCACACCTTTCTGCTGCTCCCACTCTGAACGAAACCCTCTGGCTGGTCCATATAAACACACTCCTCTAAATTTCCATTTAGAAAAGCGGTCTTTACGTCCATCTGCCAAATCTCATAATCGTGGAAGGCAGCAATGGCAAGAAGGATCCGAATGGATTTCAGCATAGCTACTGGAGAAAAGGTCTCGTCATAGTCCAAACCAGGTCTTTGACGAAACCCTTTGCAACCAGTCTAGCTTTATAGGTCTCAACCTGTCCATCTACACCAATCTTCCTTTTGAAGATCCACTTTCATCCTACGGGTTTTACCCCATCTGGAGCAACGTCCAACATCCATACTTTGTTGGTGTACATGGACTCCATTTCGTTCCGCATTGCATCCAGCCATTTTACCGAGTCAACGCTCTGAATGGCCTGCTGGAAGCTAGTCGGCTCATCATAATCTATGATGCAATCCTCTCTATCCCCATCTATGAGAAAACCGTAGTATCTCTCGGGTGGATGAGACTGCCTACTACTCCTGCGGAGCGGCGCAGGAATATCATGATCTTCCGAACCCTCTGGTTCTACTAAGCTTTCAGTAATAGGTCGTGGCTCTGGAATTTCTTCCAGTTCTATTGCGCTCCCACTTATCTGATTCTCCAAAAACTGAGTTTCTAAGAAGTGGGCATGCCGAGAAACAAAAACCTTTTGTTCCTCTTCGCAATAGAAGAAATATCCCTTGGAGTTCTTTGGATATCCCACAAACTTGCACTGTACTGAGCGTGCCTCGAGCTTGTCCGTATGCTTCTTTTTGACAAAAGCTGGACTTCCCCATGTCTTAATGTGATTAAGATAGGGTCTCTTCCCACACCACATCTTATATGGTGTAGTAGGCACAGTCTTAGTTGGAACTCGGTTCAAAAGGTATGCAGCTGATTCTAATGCATATCCCCAGAATGATCGCGGTAACTCAGCGTTACTCATCATGGACCGTACCATATCCAATAGGATCCGGTTCCGTCTCTCCGATACACCGTTATGTTGCAGAGTGTATGGAGGAGTAAGCTGAGAGAGAATTCCGTTCTCTTTTAAATAGTTCAGGAACTCGGCACTCAAGTATTCACCACCTCGATCCGATCTTAGTGTCTTGATACTTTTGCCGGTTTGTTTTTCTACTTCATTCTTATACTCCTGGAATTTTCCAAAGGCTTCGGACTTATGTTTCATTAAGCAGACATAACCGTACCTTGAAAAGTCATCCGTAAAAGTAATGAAGTAAGAATAACTGCTTCGCGCATGTGTAGACATTGGACCGCACACGTCGCTGTGTACGAGTCCCAAGAGCTCGCTCGCTCTTACTCCGTGTCCAGTGAACGAAGCCTTTGTCATCTTTCCTTTGAGACAGGATTGATAAGTGGCATATGATTGATATTCGAACGGATTCAAATATCCTTCTGTATGTAACTTCGTCAACCTTCTTTCATTGATGTGACCCAGTCTACAATGCCATAAGAAAGTCTGATTTATTTCCGGAGACTTTCTTTTGTGTGTATTCTGGACATTGAAAATCTGTGGTTGGTTTAATATGTATATACCATTGCTTAATGTACCTGACCCAATCAGAACTTGATTAAGGTGAATGTTTACAACATTACTTACAAACGCAAATTCATAACCTTCTTTAGAAATCAAAGATACAGAAATGATATTACAAGTTGCGTTGGGTACAAAAAACCAATTACGCAAAACCAAAACGTGTCCATCTGACAACCCCAGGTGATAGTCCCCCACGGCCTTAGCATCCATGCTAGCTCCGTTTGCAACTTTGAGGGTCATGTCACCTGCCTTCAAAACCCTACGGTTTCTCAACGCCTGCAAAGAATTACAGATATAAGATCCTGATCCGGTATCCAATACCCAGGAAGTAGAGTTTATTGATAGACAGTTTTCAATAACATACACACCTGAATCTGAAGCCGCAACTTGCTTCAGTTCCTGTGTCCTGGCTTTCCAAGCCCTGCAATCTTTCTTCCAGTGACCACTCTTATGACAGAAAAAGCACTCTTCCTTCCCTATAAGCATCCCCGCTATCTTTGTTGCTTTTGCTTTTCCCTTCGTATCCACTTTACTAACACCGCCCCTTGGTTTGGCGGAGGCTTTCTTCTTCTTTCCCTTGGCTTTCGCCTTGGACCAAGAAGATGAAGATCCTCCTACAAACAAAGTGGATGTTTCCCTACCTTTCTGTCGGGTGCCCTCTGCACTCCTCAGCAAGTTGAGGAGCTCTGAAAGTTCAACTTCTTTTTCTTGTAAGTTGAAGTTCAGTATAAACTGGGCGTAAGTGGAAGGAAGGGACTGGAGAATCAAGTCCGTATAGAGCTCGTTCTCTAACGTGGTCCCAAGTTCCGCGAGCTCTTCAATGAAACCAATCATCTTAAGCACGTGTTCCGCTACCGATGATCCGATGGCCAACCTTGCCGAAAATAACTTCTTCGACACTTCGTATCTTGCGATACGAGATTGCTCTCCATACAGTTCTTTTGTATGGAGAAATATGGATTCAAGGTCTATATTCTCGTGCCTCCTCTGATGTTCGTTGTCCATAGAGGCAAGCACGAGGCACCTGGCCTTCGCGCAATCGATCTCCCAAGTCTTACGGATTTCCTTATCCGCGACGCTGGAGATGGGACCTGGGACAGGGGGAGCTTTGGTGGTAAGGAGATACCCCAACTTGTCATAAGTGATTGCCATTTTGACATTCCTGAGCCAATCTTCGTAGTTTGGCCCTGTCAGTATGTTTTTATCTAGTAATAACTTAAGTCCGGTCATGATGATTGGTCGCTCCAATTAGGAGAGAGAGAAAAAACACTTTAGCATGATGCCCTTGCAAGTTTAGAGTGGTTTTTAATTTTTCTAAACAGGATGGCTCCCACTGTCTCTCGAATCCCTCCTCAAACCAAAAAGGAAGAATTAGTCAGGATCAATCTCACCGTACAATACTTGCTTAACCGTTCGGCCAGGCTGGTGTCGGTAC
The DNA here is from genome assembly GCA_030015575.1 of Agapanthus africanus. Classification (NCBI taxonomy): domain Eukaryota; kingdom Viridiplantae; phylum Streptophyta; class Magnoliopsida; order Asparagales; family Amaryllidaceae; genus Agapanthus; species Agapanthus africanus. The sequence continues at coordinate 211,509,903 of JASDDO010000006.1, forward strand.
TTCGAGGGAGGTTTTCCAACGCTTTCGCGAAATTCCTTAATTTAAGAACCTCTTTTCCCTAGGGGCGTAGCCCCGCTAACACCTTTCTAGACACCTACTTGGTTTATAGCATTGATCGTTAAGTGAGAAATTTCCCGAGGAGTAGCATATACTCACAGTAGGATCGGGATCCCAATATTATTGCGTGACAAAACTGAAGGAATCCTACCAGAATTATCACACTCCAAATGGTATGCAACACTAGCAAGTTTCAGTTCTTTTGAAACTCCCGATGTGGATTTTTACCCTATGCTCTTATGACCTTGACTTTGGCCAAAATATCATAAGTCACATGTCAAGTTCTACCCGTCATTCTCCAGGTTAATTTGAGCCCATCCGCACATACCCTTGACTTTGGCCAAAACGGTAGTACGACTGCCCCAAACCAACACATCTATCTATGCTGCACATGAATACCTAATAGCTACCAATCACTATGCCTTGACTTTGGCCAACATACATAGCTTGAATACTATTGACCATCCATGTGAAAACGACGGAGGGCTACGAATGGTTTTGGCGAAACCGTGAACGTAGTGAACTTGATATAATCGATAGAACGAGATAGCTTTTAAAAGGAGTGGCTTAAGCTCCGCGTTTAAAAGTTATTTTGAAAAGAAACCGAGTGGTTTTTGAAAGTGTTCCAACGACTTTTACTTGGTTTATTTTTCTTTGCATTAGTTCTTTTAATGCGTATTCTTCTTGCTTTAGTTCTTTTAATGCGTCCCATCATTTAATCCTACCATTGCAGAAAACAAAAAAAATATGACGTACGCTTATGCCATTCGCATTCGCCACGGGGCCCCGTCATTACCCGTTAGGTTACTTAACTAACGACAGAGCGGGGGCTGGGCTAGCGCGGCTGCAAAACATAAGCAACGCCTAAATAATATCATATATAGATATATTGCAATGATAGCCATTTCAGATCACAGATGAATACATTGGATATACTAGGAATCCGCAATTCGTATGAGCCTGTAACGAAAAGCAGATTACACGGTCGCGGTGAATAGCCAATACCCCACCCTAGACCCCTACGGGTGCGGCAAACTACCCGCCAAATATCCGAAGTGGAGCAACCTCCCTCGACGACGTGAGTAGGCTACTCGGCACTTCGAGATATCCGGTAGTTTGTGCACCCCACCTTGGGTCTATCCTAGGAGCAAAAACAGTAAAAAGCAATTATACAATGACGGCTACAACCCCGACCCGGTTGTGCGGCCAAAAATAATATTACATCAATTTACATATTACATGAATTGAAAGATAAAATGAAAAACTCTCATCTCACAACCCCCGGCTATTCACCCGCGACAATCCAAAGAATTCATATACACATACCATCAACATTACAGATCATAGATATGTATAACCCCCACTAATCGACGTATAGCGATTAGCGGACGTTCAATACATATAACACATCACAGATATATACCCGTTAGCCTTAGTCTTTAGAAGTTCAATAAAAATACGGATTTTCAAGCCCCAAAAAACTAATATTTCTTTCAGGAAAATCTGGGCTGAAAAGACATGCTCCAAAAATCGCAAAATACCCATATGAACAAACTGCAAAAATAAAACCCCACGGCCGACTCAACTCGGCCGCGGATCCGCGGCGGGAGCACGCTCCCACCGCGGATCCGCGGCGCTTTGATCGATTCAGTGGGTCGAATTTTTGCAGTTTCTTCTAAAAACCCTGAGTCGAATTTTGGTATATCTCAAACAATTTTTACAGCACTTTGAAAATCGATAGAAAGTTTGAGTTCCGGGTGTATTTTGTGACTTTTTCTCCGATCGAACTTCTACTTACTTAGCTAACATGTTAGATAGTGTTTAACTAGGCTCTGATACCACTGTAAGTCCATGCTACCCTTCCCCGGTTCTTACGTGGTTGCGGAAGTGGTGAAAAACGATTTTCAAGAGGGTGGTAACGTGGACTACCAATACGGATCTTTGTTAAACTACTAACTAACAACCTAACATGAGTTTACCTACTCGGTTAGGGGGGCTATACCTTTCTTGAACTCCTTCGTCTTCGACTCCTCCCGGTGTACGGATCGGCCTCACCTCGTCGTCTCTTTGCGCCGAAGATGGATCCACCCGAAATCTTCTATCTTTGGTTTCTTCTTCGAACTTTGAAGAAACTAGATCACTTGGCTTGCTAGGCCTTGTGAACTAGAATGAGTAGAGGAATGTTTTGGTGTCTTTTTATCTCTAAGGCAATGAGTCTCAACACATGAGAATGGTTTGCCTTGAGGTAGAGAGAGCAAGAGGAAGAGGGAGAGCTTGAGAATGAGAGAGCTCAAGAGAGAGAAAACAAATGATAGAATGAAGCATACTCTTCTCATTCTCACCTCTCATAATCCAAAAGCCATCATAACAAAAATAGTAATTAAGTATTGTGTAATGGTTTAAGTCAAAAAGGCTATATCATTTCATGCACTCATTTTGCATAAATAAACAAGCGAGCAAAAGTCTTTGCCATGGAATGATAGCCATTGTCATGATGATGGTCAACTAGTCCAACCTAGTCAACCGGTCAACAAACTGAACAAGTCAACAAAGTCAACCCCTCAACAACCATGTCACTATAATACTTTATTAATATTAATGTTAATCATATATCTTATTCTCATTAGGGTTAAGCAAAAGTCAATGGTCAACAGTCAACTGTCAACAGTCAACTGTCAACAAACCCCAATGAGAATACTCTGCCTCTGTCTCTCTGTCAACTGTGCATACACACCCACATCCGCGTTCCGAGGAACACGAATACAAACGAGATAAAAGCAATCCCAAAACATACACTAGGATCTGGCTTAAACCAAAGCCCGCTAGTGTTAACTGTCCGGACACTGTACGTGCATAAGTGCACGGATGTGACCGAACCCAGTCACAAAACCATGCGACTTGTCGAAAAACCATGCGACCCCTACCCTTTTGCCTAAAGGCGAATAACTTTCTGTGTGGGACTATAAAGACTAGACACTACGCTGGCAGTGGGTTTAACCACAGACCGCAAGCGGCACTAGCTGTGCGTAACGGTCCCCAGGTAGATGCCGACAAGAAGACTGACGAGGTGAAACCCATCTGAACTCCTACTGAGTCTGAATGTGACAATCTCTCTGTACAGTCCGGTCTGTTCGTCTGATACATCGCATAGCGGGCCTAGGGGGCGGTAAACGTCAGTCCCCTAATAGCGGTACAAGTCGTGTCGGAGTGAAGCCCAGAACACCCTGAGATAACACTGGAAACCTACCAGTATATCTCGCTTGCCCTGGCCAGGGACTAATCGTGTAATGGCTCTCCTAGACACAGTGCGATGTCAACCCCCAATACCGGGAGAGACGAATCCTGTCTAACCGTCACTGCCTCCAAGTGCTTCGGGACTGCACCCAACTACTACCTGTTTGCATGACTCCTTTGAGCCATGGTAGGGTAGTAATCTAAGTGCAGTGGGAACACACTCGAGGCGAAGTGACAGTGTCAAGTCAGCGGACTAAGCTGTACTCATGTCACCTGGGAACTGATAACTGACGATAGGTATAGTACCAACCAACAGTTCTCGACGAGTCCTGTCCAGTGTACTCGTAACCCAACGAGCACCAGCATACTATCTCCAGTACGACGTACTGATGGCTGTGGGACAGACCATCTCCCACACTGGGATGAGAAGCGCATACGCTAGTCTACTCTGGAGTATCGATGCCCTGTCTCGATAGTCCTGCGACTAGGGACCTGCATGAGGATGTGCTTATAGATTACCCAGCCCCCACTAGTGTGACTGCCATCACAACGCTGGTAATCAAGCAAAGATCCTAAGGGCTCCACTAATGTGTATAGGTGATATACTAAAATAAACACATGTACACATTGAAGTAGAAACAAACCAAGTAGCATACTACTATATTGAGCAAGATTGTTTACACAAGGTGAATATCCCAAGCTTCCATTAAGTAATATACAAACTATTATGATACAGTAATGGCCTCTAGGGAATTTACACTAACAATTCGTTCAGAACCAATAAATTACCATTTGGTAACACAAGGTGATATTCGCCAACTGCTTTGGCTGCAAAATTTGCACCATTCCCAACTCTTACGGAATGATCACCCTGTCCCAGTTCCCTACCTTTACGTAGCCCATGTAACATATTACATATATGGGATCCCGATTCGGTATCTAATACCCAGGACGTAGAGTGAACTGAGAAACAGTTCTCGATAACTAACACACCTGTAGAAGATGCATCAACATGCTTATTCTTCGATTGAGTGGCGTGAGAATCCAGATATTATCCTATTTCCTGCTCAGTCTTATAATACATATAAGAAAGAACGGGACCAATGTTCCCCTGCTCAGTATAATAAGCAGGTTCAGTCAATACATCCATATTATTATCTTGATTAAGGCCTGACAGGGTCGCTACCTGGAGAGAGAGAGAAGAAAACACTTTAGCGTATGCTCTAGGAAGATTAGATTGGTTATTATCTTATCTAATCAGGATAGCTCCCACTGCTTTTTATCAAATCTTCTTTAAAACCCTAAAAGGTAAGATTAGCCGGGATTAATTACACCTTACAAGTTCGCCAATCTTTCAGCCTGGCCAGTGTTGGTACTTAGAGGGAGGTTCCCCGTGCTTTCGCACGGACCTAATTAAAATAAACCTCATTTTCCAAGAGGCATGACCCCGTTAACACCTTTCTAGACACCTACTTGATCGGCTAATTGTCCTGTGTAAAACTCTCCCAGGAGTAACTCTTACTCGCAGTGGGTATCGGGATCCAACTATCTCATAGGAGGTATGCAATCTCAATGCAAATTTCAACACTTGAAATTCCTGATAATATTTTGCCCTAACGTGCTATGACCTTGACGAATGCCAACAAATCATAGTCTGCTAGTCAAGTTCAACCCGCACATTTTCTGATTGAATTAAACCCAGTCGTACGTCCCTTGACGAAAGCCAACAAAACCGCACGACTACCCTAACCCAATCTCATCATATGTTACAGATAAGCAATAGTTAGCTACCGCACACTACGCCTTGACGAAAGCCAACAAACGCAGCACGAATACTAAGTTTTACCTATCTGAAATGTCGGAGGGCTATGCAGGTTTTTCAGAAAACCTATTGCGTAATGAACTTGATATCGTTGTAGAAACAAGTGATTTTGAAAATGAGTGTTTTTTAGGCTTTTCTAGTTTCGCTAAAGAGGTCACTCCCGGTGAAGGGATCTCGGCTCTTTCTCCATCGAATAAGGTGCTGGTTATATCATATATACCACGGTGCAAAGCAAGAACTATTTAAGCTGTCAAAAACTAAACCGCGAGTTTGTAGCATCTGCCAGTTTCACTAAAAAGGTCACTCCTGGTGAAGGGATCTCGGCTCTTTCCTCATCGAATAAGGTGCAGGGTATATCATATATACCGCTATGCAAAGCAAAACTGTAGCTACCCTTTTTATAAAGTTTTGATTCTACAACATCTTTTAGGTTTCTTTTCTTTTATTAATCTCATTAATATATCCCATCAGCTTATGCTTCCTAAGTATCACAGAAGAAACGAAAGCAGTAATATTTATATATCAGCATATATATATAGTATAAGCATTCGTCTCAGGCAGTAATATGATCTCATCACAGAACATTGCAGCAGAAGAACATATATGAAATATTGGATATACTAGGATGTCCGTGTTTTTAATACGAGCCTGTATAAAACAAGGATTCCATGGTAGCAATGAATAGCCAAACCCACATCCCTAGACCCCTACGAGAGCGGCAAGCAACATTGCCGCGACAAGCAACACTGCCAATTGTAGGATTAGGAGACCCGGTCTCGACTCATCGAGATGGCCTCCCTCTGGACCATAGAACCCGGTTACTTGTGCTCCCCTCCTTGGGTCTACCTAATGAGGAAAAGTAAATAATATACAATGGTGACATCATCCACATCCCGGAAGTTCCCCAATAAAAGAATATTACATACAAATGAATTTTACATGAATGAAAATAAAAACCCTCCTCTCACATAAAACCCCCGGCTATTCAGAACACGACAATCCAATATAACATATCACAGCAACACATAATATCTCATATCACCAACGTAAGAAAGTATGTGTATCTCAATTGTTGTTGATGTATAGCAACGAAGCCGGTGATACTCCATATACTACGCTTACGATCACAGAAAAGAAAGTGTAAAACTACAACATTTGGAATCCACAATCACTTTAGACATCTTAAATCTGAAATATCACATACTTCGCATTTCATGCCTAACTGTATGAATTCCACATATTGTATCACATTCCTGATAAATAGACAATATTAAACTTTCCGATCGAATAATCAAATACCCAAAATTTCTTAAATAGCTCAACACTTGAGCGGAGTTCAAAAAGTCCCAGAATATGTTAAAGTACCTATGGTCCAGCCGTAGAAGGGTCAAGCCAACGCCTCACATGTGGCACGCCGTACTGCCCCAAACCTTAAGGTTTAGAGGCAGTTCAGACGGTCACATAATCGAGTTAAGGTTTGTGTTCTTCTAGAGATTCCACCGCGTTACTTGCACATTTTTCCGAAAGATTTAAACTCAAGAAAAATTCAACACTTGAAAGTTTTTCGTCTCGAGAAAAAGTGAGTTAATGATATCCGTTCGAACATTTTAATAGTTTCTAAATTATCCGGAAAACAAAACGAAATATAACTTTTTGATCGAATCAACGAGTACCAAAAGATCCCCAGAAAACTGAACACTTAAGTCAGATTAAAAATACCCAGAAGCAGCTATAAATACCTACGGATGTACTGTTCCAAAAACCTAACCCTAATACTACTGTGCTGCTGCGGAACCGCCACAGAAGGCATGGTACGGCTGTGGTTCCGCGGCGCTTTAGTGGTATTTTGGTGTCGTTTTGCACAGTAACTCTTAGAATTCCCTGCTGATTTTTTTGAGTATTTTGAAAAAAACACATTTTTACAAAATTTCCGGAGAGAGGGTCGAGTTCGATGTTTCGGGGTTCAATCGGAGTTTTAACTTCGTATACACGTCGCCTAATGCTCTAGCGAGGCTCTGATACCACTGTAGGGTTACTAGGCACTAGAACAATGTTCTACAAGGCATCAATCATGCCAAAATCAAATTTTTCAAGTGCCGAACAACCCAAAGCCGGGATCTTTGCTAGATTATTAGGGTTAAACATGCAAGTAAATATCTTTACAACTAAGAGATAGGGATTACAACATTTGTAGTCCGTTCCTTCGCATCATAAGCTTCGTGTTGAGGTCCCTTCGCTGCGATCAACATGAAATCCGACTCTCGAGTGGCTCCATGAGTTAAATGTAACACCTTGCTTGTAGTCTTCATGATCCAAGATGATCTACCTTGAAGAATCTCTAACCCAAGCTTACACTTCACTAAACAAGTTATAAGAGAAGTGAACACCCTAATCTAAGTGGCTAGAATAGATGAGGATGATGAAGTAGGAATATTGCTCTCTTTTATTTTCAAATTCTCACTTTTATTCACCACTATTGAAAAAGCTAGTGAAGCTTTTCAACAAAGGAAGAAGAAGAAGTATAAAAATGAGCTAATCCTTTTGTGATGAATAATGAATTATTGTAGTGGTTACAAATCTAACCAAGGGTTAAGCATGAAGGAGTTAACCCTTGTAGAGAATTAACTAGAGTTAATGGTTTTGATTGGGTTAACATAATATCTTCACAAAATATCAAGCCAAAGACAAAATCAAAGCTTCATGGAAGCTTCATGCCAAAACTAACCCTAATCCAAACCCTAACCAGTTTTAAACCCTAAACCAATGTTAAATTTGTAACCCTAACATATTACAATATTAAATATCACATATACAATATATTTTGTAACAATAGAAAATAATACAATTAACATATATCGCATATATATCAATGTATTATCCCGTGAGAAAATGAATCAATAAGGCGAGCTTATATTAGTTAACGTAACGTAATATATCACATATATAATTATACATTAAATTATCGAATCAACACTTGATCCGATAACCCGGCTATATGACATATAACCGACTAATATAACATGTACCAATTCATCGAATCAACACTTGATCCGATGACCCAGTTATATCACATATACCAGCCGATATCTCATATCGCGAGAATAGAATACGGTATCTCATATCGTATTATTATCGGTCCCGCACATATCACATATGTGCTCCTACTCCGTTTTTCCTGAGCCAGGAAACCTCTGTGTAGGACTCTAAAAAATCGTCAATACGCCGGCAGTAGGTGATGATCATATCAAACACCGACAAGCTGCAAGCGGTCAGCTAAACGTAACAGCCACCCAGGTATTGAGCGATCAGAAGATCAACAAGCAAGCCTGTACATTCTCCTGTGAATCCAATCAGTAACACTCCCGTACAGTCCGGTCTCTTCGTCTGATATGTTGCATATCTAGTCTAGGGGTGGTATACGTCATACCCCAGTAACCGATATGTCGTGTCGATATAAGGCTCATAACGGGTTGAGAAACTACTGATAACTCTTACCAGCAACACACCACATCAGCCCTGGCCAGGGACTTCCAGTTATAGCCAATCGAACACAGCACAACATCAACTCCCAATACCGGGAGAGACGAAACCCCTCCTATCGCTCATTGCCTCCATGTCATTCGGGACTGTACCCAAAAGCCACCGTTTTTCACGCCCTCTTGGACGTGGTATGATGGAAATCAAAGCACAGTGTGAATGACACAAGACTCTATGACGATCTCGGGTCTACAGACTAACCTGTACCAGTGTCACCAGAGAACTGCTATATGACGATAGGTATAATACCATCTAGGAGTTCTCGGCGAGTCCGTTCAGTGTACCCAGTCTCCACTGAGCACCCGTACACCATCTGTGATGTCAAACACCAATGGATATGGGATCATCCATCGCCCATCATATGGGCCAAGATGCGTATACGCTAGTCTACTGTGGAGTATCGATGCCCAGTCTCGATACTCCCTCGACTAGGAACAATTATAGGATGTACTCTTTGACTACCCTGGCCCTACTAGTCTGATCTCATCATAGTCCCAGTAGTCGAGTACATATCCTAAGGGCTTTATCAACATGTGAGAGCAAGACAATAAACTAATACAAGTCAACATGTTAGACAAAGTGAAACCAAATAGCATACTATCATGTCGAACAAGAAAGTCCTCTTTATATATCCAAGCATCCACTATAATATACATCATAAGTACAACAATGGCCTCTAGGGCATATATATAACTAACAGTCCTAGCTTGATGGTGAGAAATCCCTAGACTTGGCTCTTCTCTTCTCCTTTCTCTTGTTCTTCTTTGTTTGTTCTAGTTTTCTTATCATTCTTTTGAATTTTCAGAAGTTTTAAATTGATTAATTGATCTGAACACCTTATATATATGGAAGAGGGAAGAGTGAGGTGTAGGAGGAGGTGTCAAAGAGCTAGATGTGACATCCTCATGCAAGGAGGAGGTGTAGTGTGTGTTATACATGAGAGTAGGAGGTGTCCATACTTTATCATTTCTAAATTGAATTATCTTAATAAAATTCTGAACTAAACATTATCTAACCTCTTTCTACTTACACCCTTAACAAATTCCCATTTTGCACAATATCCTAAACATTATTTAAAAACCCTTCACAACTTATGTTATTATAAAACACTACTTTAATTGAAATGAAGCTAAATTTCACAATAAAACCCTTATAATTTATTTATGTTACATATTAAAATTTTACTTTAATTTGCTTTACCTACTATTTTTGAAAATGTCTTATTTGGTTCTAATAACTTTTTGATTTATCATTTTGTTATTTAATTAATTAATTTAATTTATTTCCAAAATTTCAAAATGTTACAGAAATCAATCCCAAAATGTATATAAGAATGATACGTGCATCTGGTGCGAACGGAAATCGAAATCCTTGAATGTACCATACTTGTGCACAGAAATAAAATCTAAGTGCAACGGGTGTGCACGAAACACCTGTCAAAGGCAACGGGTATGCCTGACAGCAATACCAGGTGCATCTAATATGCACGAAGAATCCTGATTTAGTGCATCTAGCGTGCTCCAAATTCGCATCAAGTGCCCAAGTATGTGCAAGAATCCAAATCAAGTGCACAAGGTGCACAAAAACAATATCGAGTATCACAATCGAAATCGACGATATACAACACATCTCAAACCAAATTTGGTATACCGTGGTATATAATCTCACGGCCAGGTGCATCAGCGTGCACAAAATCGAATCAAAATACTAAAATTGTATGAAAACTTTGCCGAAAGCACAAGTCAAATCATATGCATACCATAGGCATGAAATCAAAAACAACATCTCGAATGATATCAAATCGAAACCGAGTGCAACTGTGGTGCACAAAATCTCAATCATGTAAATAAATCACCCAGAATACCGAAATCCAAGATGGCAGAAACAGTCCCGCTCTAGCACATCCTCTAAAGATCTCTGGCTAACTGTCATGGTCACTCAAAACATATCTCATCGACGATGCCGAACTCTGGCCTACTGGGTGTGCGTAATATGATCGCTCCTGGGTCCAAGTCTTCTCGTATATTATTCCAGAAAGGTTTTGTCAAGGTCTTTCCCAAATCTCGTTTCTGCTGAACTGCCCGGAAGTCATCATCCTTTACTAAATCTGTTTCTTGTTCTGGAGTGGCTGCATACTCATCGCGACTCCTTCTGGAAGATATATCCATATACAACGCTTCTGCGTGTGTATCACGTCTCTGATGTCAGCGGAGTGGAAAGTCATCTCATCAAGATCTCGTACGAACCTCTTACTCCACATTTCTCTAATGTCGACTGATTTGGACTCGTCTCTTCGTGGCTGCATGGACTGCGCTCCAACGGCTATACTCGTATCTGGAGTCTCTCAAGCAATGTATCCCATCACATGATATCCGAACAACGTCGAACTTTTCAATCGATTCATCAAAGTTCCATAATCCCTCAAGAGCTCAACATCTTGAGTATAGTTTAATAGTATTCCAGTACATGCCACAGTACCTATAGACCAGCCGTTGAAAGGCAAACCCAAGCCTCATTAATGGCACCGTAGAACTGCTGCAAACCCAAAGGTTCAAAAGCGTTCCTAAGGTCATTATATCGAGTTAGGGTTTTATTCTTCTAGAGGGTCCACGGAATTACTTGCATGTTTTTCCGAATACTTCAATCTTGGAAAAATGGGTTTCTGACATTCGACCGTTTTCGTTCGACTCCCAACGTACCTGCGTGAAGTCGTCTCTAGGTAGAATCAACCAATCTGATGACCTCGCATCGGGGTAGGAAACAAATCACATGTCCAAGTCATTCCTCCTTGGGTGACTAGCGATTTTCTATCATATCTCTAAGTATAACTCCTGCGGCATTAGATTCAAACATCTGGGGCGATATCTTGCTATTCGCAGCAACAACTGGCTCATTTTTCTGCACGCTGAACAGTACCTCAATCATCAAGAATAATCTGTACATTGACGGTCAACACATTCTGGCTGGCGTCTAGCAGTGGCCTAATCCTCTGGTGTTGATCAGCATTCGAGAAATTTGTAAAAGCGACCCATCAAACGCTCATGGCACGAAAACACAATAGAACGATACACCTATGCAATCGTGTGTCCCTGGAATCACGCCCTGGTCAGTCCTCGACCATGACGAGCTCGTGTTGACCGCAACTCTGGCCGTAGCTCTCTCTGCCCGTGTAAGCGTGGTAGAAAAACCATAAACCGATAATGATGAGGATAAATCATAGAAATGAATATAATACTGTGCAAGGAAATGTATATCCTAAGGCTTCTTAAGCGGAGTAGCGTATCGTAAGTATGCCGCGGAACATACACACGGTACGTCACTCTAATTAAGTCATCTACTCCATTAACCAAGGTCATGTAAGTCTACGGTAGCGCCCCGGCCGTCAATCTGAGGCCAAACGCGGAACAAAAACTTTTACAACTGGCGCAATCACATACTATAACCCGGATCTTGCCATTAACGCTAAACTAACAAACTATAAAGAGGTAGAAAGGCTATACCGATCGATCTGTGTCCTTCGGTCTTTAGCCATCATCCCACGCTCCTCGCTGCGACTCCGATTTTCTGGTCGAGGTGGCACCACATCAACGAGTCTTTATACGGGCTCCCGCCTCTATACCGAGGCAACTCGGACATGAAGTATACTGTCATGACCCGAAATTGGCACGTGACGGCCCTAATTCTACGCAACGTCTACAGGCGTGACGCAGTAAAAGTAAGCAAAACCCAGAAATCAAAACCATTAAAAGACAAGAAAAGATAAGAAACATTGTTTAATCTTTTGAAAATCTCAAGTATAAATTCTTTAAGTCCAATTTACTTTCTTGAAAATTTCGGCAGCACCTCCTTTGTAAAAACCAACCCCAAAAATGGGTACAACATAAATATAAAGTAAAGCATCCCCAACAGGAGCAAATCCACGCCAAAAGGCGGAAAACAACCACCACAACAGATATACGACGCCGTAACGAAGAAATAAAAGACGATATAAGTAAAACTGCATAAAAGACATCCAAGTCCCCAAAATATACAAGTATCGTCCTCACATCGAGTCTCTAAGTCATACAAGATAATGGTAGATGGAGAGTACAAGGATACAACGAATATACAATACAAAAACGAATAACCACAAAACCCACCCAAGCAAACTGCACACTGTGAGCTGATGCGGTATCCGCAGCAAAAGATGATAAGATAGATGAATAACCTGCCTCGACTACTCTGGGGAAAACAACCTGCAAAATCCTGTGGCACAACGGGGGTGAGTTGCCAACTCGTGAATAGTAAATAACATATGCAGGTAATCGCAAGGATGCACGTACAACGCGAATCTAACATATGTAACCTAAAAGCAGTAAAAGGTCATATGAATGCGATAATCATGGAAGGTACACTAGCAGGTACAACTAATACATGAAGCAATAATATGACAATCTGTATGCAACAATCATGTAAGGTACTAAATCAGGTACTACTAATACATGAAGTAATGATATGACAATGTATATATGCAACAGTCATGAAAGGTACTCTATCAGGTACAACTAATACATGAAGTAGTGCATAAACAATAAATGTGGAGTATGGAATGAAATATCTCATTTCCACGGAATCCTGACATCGTGGTAGGATCAAAATCCATCAAGACAATCCAAATCCTAATTTCCTCAAATCAGCCCCCAAATTGGCTCTCATATCATATAAGTCTCACAAATCCTGAATGTACACTAACAAGTAGATCTTACATATCCCGTATGTACAATATCAAGTGTATCTCGTATACCCCGAATGTTACAATATCTAGTAGATCTCACATATCCCGAGTGTACAAAATCAGCAATCTCATCTATATACTGTAATCAATATCAAATGAATTCTCAAATGTTCTAAATCCAATGCCAATGAGTCCTTTACATTCTAGGTATATTTGCATGAATAAATATGATGATATATATAAATTAATGTCAATACACATATATTAGCGTCCCATTCCACTAATATTGGTGTAAGGGCATATATAACAGCGGCCTAATCCCCGGTTATATATACAAAGGAGTAATAGAAATATCATGAAACCAATGTGTCAAGTATCGACACAGAAATGCTGATCTATCAGGTGCTGTCACCATGACTGGCCCCTTGATAGATACGTATCATACGCTATCCCGAAAGCACGAGTGCCTAGCTCTGACCCTCGCCTCTCGACGTATCTATACGTACATGACTCCCGTCGGTATACCCATGATAACCGCCGAGTCATTGGTAATGTCACCGGTAGGTACTTGCCCACCTTCCAGGCTCAATCGGCATGGACAGTCGATCATCTTGCCGAGGGGAACCGTACCGGGCCCAACCATGTACCTCATACGGCACCACACCTCGTATGGAGTTTATAATCAGAACCGATAAATCTCATGGTGGATGCTGAAATATCAAATCAAGGAAAACCGGGTTTTTCAAATAATGCATGATTTCATGAACTCCCACGGTCCCCAAATCCAGAAAACATCATGAAAAATCCATATCTCAAATGCGAAAATCCCTGAATATAATATACGCATCATAAATCTGAAATGCGAGCATATAAAGGAAAAGACGCAATTAACTGTAACAAGTTAATATAATATCATGCGGTTCCTAATCTCTCCAATTCTAAAATAACATCAAGTAAAGGTAAACATGTAGCTATAACCTGATATATGTGCAACATAAAGGTATAGCAAGATATATGTATCTACCTATAAGTAATGATGTAATATACCCCCTGGGTATATGTGAAGTATGTGTGCAAAGTATACCTGTAGCTATGACAGAAAGTGTGTATGTAATTATCACTAATAGTACGATACTCTATAGGTATACAGGTATCTAACACGTAAGTATGTGAATGCATACGTGTAAGCATGTTGATATACAGGTATGCTACAAGTCATATGCATGAAGAAATATGAATCAATATCTCAATGTTCCTAACCAGACAATATTATTTCTATATGTGGGTGTTGCATGACATGGCAATTATTGACGGCGTGTGGCAAACAATCAGTGCTCGTGCAACATGAGCCGTCAATAATATTGCAGTGTCCTAAAGATACTAGTCCAAGCACAACAATAACTAAGTAGTAGGGTGAATGCGCTGTAAGTCTACGCTAGCGCCCCGGCAGTCTACAGACGCCAAATGCGGAACAAAACTTTTAAACTTGGCGCTATCGTATACTTTAACCCGGATCTGCCATTATTGCTAAACTAACAAACTGTAAAGAGTGTAGGAATGTTATACCGAACGATCCGAGTCCTTCGTTCTTCAACCATCATCCCACGCTCCGTTGCGGCTGCTCCGATCTCGTCGATCTCCGATCTCCTCGTCGAGGTGGCACCACATGATCGGTTCTTTAAACGGGCTCCCGCCTCTGACTCGAGGCAACTCGATCGTCAAGTTTGCTAAAAGAGACGACCAAGAATGATGTAGAGAATGAGTAGATGACTTTGTCTCACTTCGTCCAAATCCGTGGACGATCGGTTAATGAAGTTGCCGTGGAAATCGGGTGATGGAATGAAATGAACTGTAAAATTCCATACACCCCGAATGCTATCATAATCTTTTCTAACCGAAATGAAACATCAAGTGAGCTAGAGTGAGAGAGAGAGAGGGGCCGGCCTCTTTATATGCAAGAGGGAGGTGACCGTAGGAGAGGGGGGTGACCACAAGAAAGCTTCTCACTTAAAAGATCAAGAAGAAAATATCTAAACCAAAACAAAATGCTTTAATACAAAGCATGAGTCATTAAACACATCATCATGCATTAATGAACCATTAAATGCATCCAATGAAAACTCAACACCATATAAACCTAGTCACCTCATCTAGAAACTTCTAGAAGAATCCACACTCATCTCAAGAAAAGATAAATCCGTCTTTAACCGAATGTTAAAAGACGGCTGATAGAAAACTGGAAACTGGCAACTTCCAAAAGTGATCCTGAAACGACTTTCAGGATAACCCCGAAACTGTATAAATATACCCGCATTTGTATTACGACCGAATACAAATGCAACTGAGACAAAGATATTATACCTACTCAATATGATACTCGGATCCGGCTTAAACCAAAGCCGACCAGTATCATCAGCCCGAAAACTGACACGTGCGTAAACGCACGTGCATTTTCCGAACCCTGCCATAAAACCATACGGCCTCTACAACGTTTCGCCCGAACTTGGGAAACTGCCTGTGGGGGACTCTAATGACTCGTCAGCACCCTGGCAGTGGGTTTAACCACAAACCGTCAGCGGCACTAGCTATGCGTAACGGCTGCCCATGGACTGACCTCAAGGGTGGCCGAGGAGCGAACTCAATTGAGACCGATGAGCGAACTCCTCCGAAAACCCTACTGAGCCTAACAGTGACAATGTATATACAGTCCGGTCTGTTCGTCAATGAGTATCGCATATCCGCCTAGGGGCTAGTAACGTCAGACCCCCAATAGCAGTATAAGTCGTGTCGGAGTGAAGCCCAATCACACCCTGAGATATTACTGGAGTACCTACCAGTAAATCTCCTGCCATGGCCATGGACTTTGTGTAATGGCTCTCCTAGACACAGCACGACCTCGCCCCCAATACCGGGAGAGACGAATCCCCTGCCGATCCGCTCACGTGCCTCCATATGGCTCGGGACTGTACCCAAAAGCTACCTGTTTGCACGACTCCTTTGAGCCGTGGTAGGGTAGAAATCAAAGCACAGTGGGAACTCACACGAGATAAATGACGACCTCAGGTCGATGAACTAACCTGTACACATGTCACCAGGGAACTGCTATCTGACGGTAGATATAATACTAACTAGCAGATTCCCGGCGAGTCCTGTCCGGTGTACTCATAACCCAATGAGCACCTGTATACATCTTAGGTGATCCAACTGACACCAGTGGCTTGTGAGACCGGCCACCGCCCCTTGTCGGGGTCTCGACTATACACACTATTCTACTCCGGAGTATCGATGCCCTGTCTCGAAACTCTCACGACTAGGGACCACAATTAAGGATTTGCATATAAACTACCCAACTCTCACGTATATGATCGCCATCATACTGTTGGTAGTAAAGCAAGATCCTAAGGGCTCTATCAAAGTGTAACATGCAATCAGTCACCTGAACATGTACACGACTGATAAAGGCAAACCAGATAGCATACTATCATCTCGAGTAAGACTGCGCTACCGAGATAGGTCCTCCGCAATCATTGCAATCACGTACCTGCGATCCAATAATTGACTATGAGGTCATTATCTCCAACAATCTCCCACTTGCACTCAAGGCTAATATTGCGATGTCGACTACTCACAGCCCGTGTGAAACCGAACATCCAACTCCTCTACTAATCAGTTTCACAAAGCCCGTTTGTAAAACTATTGTGTTCGAGAAATAGCCTCAGTGAGTGGATCCGCCTAGAAGTTTCTTTCTATATCTCTCTTAATCTCAAGTTCGCGGAGAAAACCATCTCCCGAATTGAGTAATACCTGTCTTAGAACATGTCTGGATATCTGATGGGACCTTAGTTCATAAATGAACTCCATATCCAAACTTCTTAGACTGAATCGATCACTGAACCTAATCAGTATCGGGCACCTTGCTTCCCACAGTATCCTCTTGGACCACCTGTCCATAATATTGTCCCTCTTCGTCAGAGGGAAAAACTATAACTCTGACAATCACTCTGTCATCCATGTCACCTTTGAAGCCTGGAATGATAATCGTCTCCCGAAGGAGGCTGCCGTCATCAAATCCGTAGAACATGTACTTATGTTCTAAAACTGCTTCCTTATGTTTCTCCAGGATTGGATTAATACAAACTCATTGCAACTAGTGCAAAAACAACATTTGGTGTGGTACTTGACATCTCATGATTGACTCAATTGCCTAAGCAAGTGATCTGCCAATCATGCACATCCCTCTCCCCTTTAGTCTATACGACACCTTTAGAGAGGGTGACTCCATCACCTGCAGGTACACCACCATGCTAGGAGTCAACTATTCCAAAAACCATTAGAATATCTGTCAAAGTACCCACATTGGGAAACTACCCAAATCCAGATCTAAAACCATAGATCTAGAAACCAGAATGTCAAATATTATATCCATATCCTGTCCGGAGAAACAACTGTGTGACGACCACAGTACAACCGATCGTAGTATAGGAATTTTACTTCCTACTCTGTGTATGTCATCCAGATACCATGACATCACACCCTACTACCTTCTTAATTGATCCATCCCCTATTCTGATTGAAGTCAAACCCATGACTGTCACATCAAAATTAGATGATCTATCTCCGCTATAACTGCTCAAGTCTATAAATAGATATAAGCATCTTGCCCACTATGCTTCCGCTGCTCCCACTGACTACGACAACCCTCCTACCGGGTCTCATATCCTAGAACAACAGTAGTGTCAAGTCTTGGTAGATAAGAACCTCCCTGTCACCGTCCTTGAGGCTACCGGAGTACCTCTCGGGTGTCTGAGGTTACCTACCATACCTGCGGAGTGGCCATTGGAATGTCAAATCTGATTGAATGTATAGGTCCTATTAAATTTTCCGTAATCGTTCGCGGTTCTGGAATCACTTCCAGTTCTACCATACTCCCTCTACTGTTTTCTGAAAAAGATCCATTTTTACTAAAACTGTGGCGAGTCAAGAACAATATCACTATTGATCTTCCTAATGGTAGAATATCAACCCTCGTCATAGCCAGGGTCAACCCACAAGCAGCCATTACAGAAACGTGCCCTGAGTTATCCAGTGTCTGGTTTTAATCATAAGCTGGACAACTCCCCGTACCTTAATTTCTTTTAAGGTACGAACTATTCTATATCCAATATAGAAACTTTGGCACTTATTTAATTGGAACCAAGATTCAATCCATGCAGCTGTCTCCAGTGCATATCAACTTAATGGAAAGAGGCTAATCAGCATTACTCAACTTAGGAATCCATCCAATTATGAGTAACCTGAAAGAGAAACACGTTTCTCAAAACCATCATTATCATCTGAATACCAATCACAAGAATCTACATCTTCGATCTCTTTGAAGAATCCCGATACTTGTGATACCAGGTTCTCTACTTTATTCTTATACCCACAACTTCTCAAAACTTAGACCTTGTATTTCTACGAAACACTTGTCTAAATACTAGAGAAGTTATAAGTAAACAGAACATAGTACGAGGACCTACCCCTTTGTCCTGAAGGACACTTGGACAACATACAATACTCTGTATAAGTCCGCTGAGTTGAACAACTCAAAACCTGTGCGTTGTAGGTGGAAAACTGTACCCTGGCGATTTCCTCAAATATCACCAATTACAACGAATTCCGATATAATGAGGATGATCACCTAAGTCCCAATATCTTACTCCCACTCATCATCTGTAAAACCATACAGATATGTGAATGAAACCTGGTAAATACATACCCTTGGAGTAAGTGTCTAATCGGGAAAACAGTTTTTCCTTAACAATGCACTGAAACATGAAAATGTTTCGTAGGGGTATCCTGGTATTCATAGCAATGCCTCTTCCATAATCCAATTCATGACTTCAACCGTATATTTTATTGCCATCTCTCTAAATCCCTTTATTTGTCTTTAGTCGTTACCTTCTGTACACCATCGTTAGGCTAAATGGTTTTCTTCCTTCCCTACCGTTCGGCACCAGCCTATGGTTTGGAAGAAGACTATCCAGTAAGCATAATAGGTGTACCCTCCTAAACCAAGGAGTACTCGCATCTCGAGAGAAGGTGACGATAAAAGACAACTGAATAATACCTTATTCTTTTAAAGGTGAAATAGGAGCGGCGATGAAGTACGCGGTTTTGGTCGTGAATGATATCAGTCGCAATTTACTTTGCCCTCTTTCTAATCCCTTTATTTTGTCTTTACATATTACCTTCTGCACACCCTACTTAGGCTAATTGGTTTTCTTCATTCCCTACCTTTCGGCACCAGCCTATGGTTTGGAATAAGACTATCCAATAGGCGTAATAGGTGTACTCTCCTAAACCAAGGAGCTCTCGCAACCTGAGAGAAGGTGATAATAAAAGACAACTGAATAAACCAATTCTATTTCTCCTGAACCTGGATCCATCCCCGAAGAAGTCCCTTCGAGTTCGTATATAACCATACGATGGATCTATCCAATGGAAGTGGATATCCGCAGTATACGGGTGTTCTGAGAAATTCAAAGGGTAAAAGAAGGAGTGGCAATGACTTATGCAACATAGACAATCCAAAAGCCAGTATTTCAAGAAGGTTCGGTCAACTTGGTCACTGAGTCATAGTCTAGGGTCGGTCAAAGGTCGCTGCCAAAGAGAGAGAGAGAAAAGAAACACTCTGCGTGCACTCTATCCTAGATCAGAATGGTCATTACTTTATCTAATCCGGAAACCTCCCACTGTCCTGTCAAATTCTCCTCCAAACCTAAAGAAGAATCAATCGGGATCACCCGAAGAGTAAACCAACTCATCAGTGGGAATCAGGATCCAACTCTCATCGCATGATAACGTGATGGAATGCATCCACGTTACTCATACTCCAGAAGGTATGCGCATACTCGGCAAGTTTCAGTTTCTTTAGAAACTCCTGATATAGTTTTTGCCCCATGCTCTTATGATCGTGACTAAGGGCCAGCCCACCATAAGTCACATGTCAAGTTCTTCCCATCATTATCTTGTTAATTTGAACCCACCCGTACTCGCCCTTGACTAAGGGCCAACAAGACTGTACGACTGTCCCAAACCAACTCATCTATCTATGCAACATGTGAACACCCCAGCAGCTACCAATCACTATGTCCTAGCTAAGGGCTAGACCAACATAGCTTGAATACTACTGACCATCCATATGAAATGACGGAGGGCTACGGCTGGTTTTTGGCGAAAAACCTTTAGCGTAGTGAACTTGATATCGCTGAAGGAACCTGATAGCTTTTTAAAATATATTGGCGAAAACCTTTTGCTAAAGAGGTCACTCCCGGTAAAGGGATCTCGGCTCTTTCCTCGTGGAATGAGGTGCAGGATATTCCACTGAATACCGCTATGCAAAGCAACATGTAATCGACTATAGTGAAGTTATTACTCTGACGCAAACTTCTGCCCAAGGGGTCAGTCCCGGTGAAGGGATATCAGCCCTTGCCCCGTCGAATGAGGTGCAGGATATTCCACTGAATACCGCTATGCATAACAAAAGGAAACGTCTTTGCAATAACACCTTTTAAATTGTTCCAACAACTGTAACAGGTTTGTTTTTACTTTGCGTTGATCAGAATCAACGCAGTCCCATCAATCAATCACACCAGAAAAGAACGAAAATAAAATGTACGTATATGCCATCCGCATTCGTTACTGGGTCCCGTCATCACTCGTTAGGTTACTTAACTAACGACAGAGCGGGGACTGCACTAGCGCGGGTGTAAAACATATACAACATCTAATAGTATATATACCAATATACATAATCGCTCCAGGCGTGATAATATGCAACATTACAGAAAAGTAATAAGCATCACAGAACAATACAGATAATCTGGGATCCCCGAGTTTCACAGAGCCGCTGCTGAAACTCGACGTTCCCCTGTCGTGTGGATAGCCTGTGCAATGAAACCTAGACCCCTACGGGTGCGGCAAGTTACCCGCCAAAACCTGAAGCGAGGTAGTCCCCACAGCATAGTGAATGGAACACCTGGCACTTCATGGAATCCGGTAAATTGAGCACCCCTCCTTGGGTCAACCTGTACCCCCTACGAGTGCGGCGAATAGTCTGCCAATTCTGAAGTGGGGCCCCTCTGCCTCTCAAAGCCATGAGATGCGGACCCGTTGCTTTCTCGAACCCGGCTATCCGTGCACTCCGTCGCGGGGTAAAACCTAGTACAGTAATGAAAAACAGTAAAATAGGTACATCGACCGCAACCTGGTCGTGCCCTAAAAGAATATTATACAACAGGCAGTGACGGCTGTCCACATGTTGGACGCTCGCCCCGCAATATCAAATGTACAAATAAACTCAAACAGTACTACCATTGCACACTGCTATCCACCACGACAAATCCACAACATCACAGCACAACACAGAACATCAACGCGAATGTCACGTTCGCAAACCCGTCTAAAAGAACTATAGCAATTAAACGCGGTTTACCGATCAAATGACATTCCCGGTCGGAGATATAATGTAAGCACTGTAAACAAACGTGTTTAAATTTCGATCGACCAAAGACCAAATTTCAAAAAGTGGGCCCCACTGCTTACTGGTGAATAGTAACAAAATCTGGGCCAAAATTGAATATACCAAAAATCACAAAATCCCACAAAGAACCATCTGACAAAATTTGGGAGCACGAGCTCCCCACGTGGCCGCGGTTGCGCGGCCAAACCATGGGTTTGGCCGCGCTTCCGCGGCTACTTGGAGGGATCACGACTCCAAATTTCGTCGTAGTTCTTAGAATTCCCTGCACGGATTTTTAAGACATCCAGAAATAAATTTTGAGACCGTTTAAAATTAACAGAACTGTCGGGTAGGAATTTTGCAATTTTTGTTTTCCGGTCGGATCGAAGTTTTAAACGCGTTAGCACAAGTTAGCATAGCAAATTGGTGAGGCTCTGATACCACTGTAAGTCTACGCTAGCGCCCCGGCAGTCTACAGACGCCAAATGCGGAACAAAACTTTTAAACTTGGCGCTATCGTATACTTTAACCCGGATCTGCCATTATTGCTAAACTAACAAACTGTAAAGAGTGTAGGAATGTTATACCGAACGATCCGAGTCCTTCGTTCTTCAACCATCATCCCACGCTCCGTTGCGGCTGCTCCGATCTCGTCGATCTCCAATCTCCTCGTCGAGGTGGCACCACATGATCGGTTCTTTAAACGGGCTCCCGCCTCTGACTCGAGGCAACTCGATCGTCAAGTTTGCTAAAAGAGACGACCAAGAATGATGTAGAGAATGAGTAGATGACTTTGTCTCACTTCGTCCAAATCCGTGGACGATCGGTTAATGAAGTTGCCGTGGAAATCGGGTGATGGAATGAAATGAACTGTAAAATTCCATACACCCCGAATGCTATCATAATCTTTTCTAACCGAAATGAAACATCAAGTGAGCTAGAGTGAGAGAGAGAGAGGGGCCGGCCTCTTTATATGCAAGAGGGAGGTGACCGTAGGAGAGGGGGGTGACCACAAGAAAGCTTCTCACTTAAAAGATCAAGAAGAAAATATCTAAACCAAAACAAAATGCTTTAATACAAAGCATGAGTCATTAAACACATCATCATGCATTAATGAACCATTAAATGCATCCAATGAAAACTCAACACCATATAAACCTAGTCACCTCATCTAGAAACTTCTAGAAGAATTCACACTCATCTCAAGAAAAGATAAATCCGTCTTTAACCGAATGTTAAAAGACGGCTGATAGAAAACTGGAAACTGGCAACATCCAAAAGTGATCCTGAAACGACTTTCAGGATAACCCCGAAACTGTATAAATATACCCGCATTTGTATTACGACCGAATACAAATGCAACTGAGACAAAGATATTATACCTACTCAATATGATACTCGGATCCGGCTTAAACCAAAGCTGACCAATATCATCTGCCCGAAAACTGACACGTGCGTAAACGCACGTGCATTTTCGGAACCCTGCCATAAAACCATACGGCCTCTACAACGTTTCGCCCGAACTTGGGAAACTGCCTGTGGGGGACTCTAATGACTCGTCAGCACCCTGGCAGTGGGTTTAACCACAAACCGTCAGCGGCACTAGCTATGCGTAACGGCTGCCCATGGACTGACCTCAAGGGTGGCCGAGGAGCGAACTCAAGGGAGACCGATGAGCGAACTCCTCCGAAAACCCTACTGAGCCTAACAGTGACAATGTATATACAGTCCGGTCCGTTCGTCAATGAGTATCGCATATCCGCCTAGGGGGCTAGTAACGTCAGACCCCCAATAGCAGTATAAGTCGTGTCGGAGTGAAGCCCAATCACACCCTGAGATACTACTGGAGTACCTACCAGTAAATCTCCTGCCATGGCCATGGACTTTGTGTAATGGCTCTCCTAGACACAGCACGACCTCGCCCCCAATACCGGGAGAGACGAATCCCCTGCCGATCCGCTCACGTGCCTCCATATGGCTCGGGACTGTACCCAAAAGCTACCTGTTTGCACGACTCCTTTGAGCCGTGGTAGGGTAGAAATCAAAGCACAGTGGGAACTCACACGAGACAAATGACGACCTCAGGTCGATGAACTAACCTGTACACATGTCACCAGGGAACTGCTATCTGACGGTAGATATAATACTAACTAGCAGATTCCCGGCGAGTCCTGTCCGGTGTACTCATAACCCAATGAGCACCTGTATACATCTTAGGTGATCCAACTGACACCAGTGGCTTGTGAGACCGGCCACCGCCCCTTGTCGGGGTCTCGACTGTACACACTAGTCTACTCCGGAGTATCGATGCCCTGTCTCGAAACTCCCACGACTAGGGACCACAATTAAGGATATGCATATAAACTACCCAACTCTCACGTATATGATCGCCATCATACTGTTGGTAGTAAAGCAAGATCCTAAGGGCTCTATCAAAGTGTAACATGAAATCAGTCACCTGAACATGTACACGACTGATAAAGGCAAACCAGATAGCATACTATCATCTCGAGTAAGACTGCGCTACCGGGATAGGTCCTCCGCAATCATTGCAATCACGTACCTGCGATCCAATAATTGACTATGAGGGCACTATCTCCAACATGCGCAATTCTAAATATGAAATAGAATATGCGACAAGTCAAGTCATTTCTAGCCCAGACGCATAACGCCATGCGGGCGATTCCCCTGTAGATGTTAAATCTACTCACCAACGCTCCTGGCTAAGTGAAGCCTACCACCTGTTTTCCCTTTTGTCGTAGCTTCCGAAGTCCCCGCCTGCGAACCAAAAATTTCAAACATATCACATAAGCAAAATATCCTATATCGACGAAAAGACAATGAAACGCAAGGATAACGCCCTGAAAATTACACTGCGCACTTAGAGCATCTATCGCGCACGACATCGGCCAAAAACCCTAACTAGGGTCGCTAAACTACGAAACACCTAGTCTAGATTCCGATCGTCTCGATCGCGCATTCTAAACACAATAATAAACGTGGTCTCAATATAAATAACGTCGCAACGTCAAAAGAAACTCATGCCTAAAAGTTACCGAAATCTAGTAAGCAGCTTATATCATTTTCTCTCAATTTAGCACAAGCCTAGAAATTTAACAATTCTAGCGATTTCAAATATCATATAATAGCTTAACTAATCTATCCAAACCACTTTCATATTTTTAAATCTGCTTAATTAAGCTTTTCTAAAAATCTAGTAAGCTAAATTTTTAATTAGACATAGTAGGAATTACCGACAATTATCACCTCACAAATTGATTAAGTTTTCCAAATCTATACATCAAGATTAACCACTTTAACCATTCAAAACCCTAACTAGAAGACTGTAAAGTGGTATAAGAAATTATACCGATCGATCCGTGTCCTTCGGTCTTCAATCTCTGTCCTTAGCATGTTACGGCCGCCTCGACAACGTTCGCCCTCCGGTCAAGCTCGCCAAAAAGGTCGCACGTCGAGAATACTTGTCTCAAGGCACCCAAAGAATTGGGCGAGGTAAAAGAAGTTGCCATAGAGAAGATATGAGAATTTGTGAGCAAAGAATCCTTGCAAAAAAAATTAAAAAAAACAAGAACACCAATGAAGTGCTCGACCAAACTTGAAGAAGCCCAAAAAAAATGCTCACTGGAAATATGATGGGTTGAGCTCAAAATGAATATATGAATCAATCATCCATGTAATTTTTCCAAACTCCTCTTTAAAAACAAGCAGGTGGGGCCGGCCACCTCATGTCCACAGTGAAGGGGGGTTGAACAAAAGCATGTGGTGACTATATGCCATCAAGTGATAAGAATATCCAACACAAAAATCCACATGAAATATCTAAAGTTTGACAAACACAATTAATGCAAAAGCAAAAACTTATCCTCAAATGCCAACTCACCACATGGTTCGGCCAAAGCAATTTGCAGCCACCTCATTTCTGCCATGAAGGAAAGAACAAGGAAATGACCAAAAATGATACACAAAAATCAACCAATAATTTAGTGCTTAAAAGTAACAACTTAAAATAATAATTCCATTGACCAAAAAAAATCTAAATATTTAAAATGAAGATTCTAAAATAATTGTAGTGATGATTTCGAAGGATTTTCATTTAGAAGAAATTTCTCGATTTGCGTGCATATTTTACCGGCTAAAATAATATTTTATTTGGGAAAAATTCTATTTGAACCAAAAGCTCCCATATACCCCCAAAGTTCACGCACGAGTTTTAGTTTAGCTAAAATAGATTCCGGCAAGCTTTTACGAAAGTTTGATCGAAATCGGGTTAAAACGGAAAATACCGAAAATTTTGTCCTAAAACGGAAAAACTCGCAAAACGATTTCTGAAACGTTACATATACTAACCGACATGTCCAAGATGAAGTAGAGAACGAGTGGAATACTTTGTCTCAAACACCCTCGGGTTCTCATCACATGAGAGGGTTAGGATGGAGGTTGAAGAAGATGCAAAGAGATGAAGAGTATGAGCTTAAGAAATTATCTCAAGAGAGAAAAAACCAACCATCAAAAAAACCATGGCTTCCCTCTCATTTTCGGTGAGAAGATATAATGAGGTTTTGTGACTTTAAACATAGAAAAGATCTCACAAAAATATCCCACATAAACTTTCAAAAATATCTTACCAAAAACAAAACACCATTAATTCTATCATGACTCACTTACTGACTCATTAGCATCAGTTACTAGTGAACATGCTAGAAGAAATGTGTCATCCATATGAGTCACACTTTCCAAATCCAATAATCATTTAAACCAAAATGATTAACTCAAAAAGAAATGTATCTTCTAAAGTAATCTCGTAATGGATTACAAGAATACCCCTCACCTGTATATACTTACCTGTATCCGTATTCCGACCGAATACGAAAACAATGAGACTAAAATATTCTGACTCAATATAATACTTGGATCCGGCTTAAACCAAAGCCCACCAGTATTATCTGTCCGAAATATGACACGTGCACAAGTGCATGTACATGTTCGAACCCTGCCATAAAATCATACGGCCTAAACAACATTTTGCCCGAACTTGGGAAACTATATGTGGGGGACTCTAAAGACTCGTCAATACCCTGGCAGTGGGTTTAACCACAAGCACGTCAGCGGCACTAGCTGTGCGTAACGGCTACCCATGTATTGACCGAAAGTGAAGCCGATGAGCGAACTTATCCTGGAACCCTACTGAGCCTATCAGTGACAATATCCGTACAGTCTGGTCCGTTCGTCTATGAGCATCGCATATTGGGCCTAGGGGGCTGGTAACGTCAGACCCCAAAAGCTGTATAAGTCGTGTCGGAGGGTAGCCCTGAACATCCTGAGAAACTACTGGAATACCTACCAGTAATTATCACCTGCCTTGGCCAAGGACTTGGCTTAATGGCTCTCCTAGACACAGCGCGATCTCACCCCCAATAACGGGAGAGACGAATCCCCTGCCGATCCGCTCACTGCCTCTATGTGGCTCGGAACTGTACCCAACTAAAACCTATTTGCAGGACTCCTCTGAGCCGTGGTAGGGTAGTAATCTAAGCACGGCGGGAACTCACACGAGACAAATGACGACCTCAGGTCGATGAACTAACCTGTACACATGTCACAACGGAACTGCTATCTGACGATAGGTATAATACCAACTAGCATGTTCCCGGCGAGTCCTGTCCGGTGCACTCATAACCCAATGAGCACCTGTATACATCTTAGGTGATCCAACTGACACCAATGGCTTGTGAGACCGGCCACCACCCCTCGTCAGGGTCTCGACTGTATACACTAGTCTACTCCGGAGTATCGATGCCCTGTCTCGAAACTCCCTCGACTAGGGACCACTTTTAAGGATGTGCTTATGGACTACTCAACTCTCACGTATATGATCGCCATCATACTGCTGGTAGTCAAGCAAGATTCCTAAGGGCTCTATCAACTTGTAATAGTGATCATGTCACCAAAAAGCCGTACACGATGATAAAGACAAACCAGATAGCATACCATCATCTCGAGTAAGACTGTCCTACCGGTATAGGTCCTCCTCAATCATTACAATCACATGCCTGCGATCCAATAATTGACTTTGAGGGCACTACATCCAACAATCTCCCGCTTGCACTTAAGGCTAATTATTGCAATGTCGCATACTCACAGCCCGTGTGATACCGAACACCCAACTCCTCTACTAATCAGTTTCACAAAAGCTCGTTTTTAAAACTCTTGTGTTCGAGAAATAGCCTCAGTGAGTGGATCCGCCCTGATGTTTCTTTCTATGTCTCACTTAATCACAAGTTCGCAGAGAAAGACATCTCCCGAATTGAGCAATACCTATCTTAGAAAAATGTCTGGATATCTGATGGGACCTAGTTCGTAAATGAACTTCAAATCTAAACTTCTTAGACTGTATCGTCAACTTAACCTAATCAGTATCCAGCACCATGCCTCCCACAGTATCCTCTTGGACCATCTGTCCATAATACTGCACCCTTCGTCAGAGGGAAAACTATAACTCTGACAATCACTTTGTCATCCATGTCACCTTGGGAGCCTGGAATGATAACCGTCCCCCGAAGGAGGCTGCCGTCATCAAATCCGTAGAACATCCACTTATGTTCTAAAACCGCTTCCGAATATTTCTCCAGGATTGGATTAATATAAAATTATTGCATCTTGTGCAAAAACAACATCTGGTGTGGTACTTGACATCTCATAATCGACTCAATTTCCTAAGCAAGTGATATGCCAATCATGCACATCCCTCTCCCCTTTAGTCTATTAGATACCTTTAGAGAGGGGGACTCCATCACCTGCAGGTACACCACCATGCCAGGAGCCGTCCATTCTAAAACACTTTTAGAATACTGTCTAAGTACCCAGATTGGGAAACTACCCAAATCTGATCTAAAACCATAGATCTAGTAACCAGAATGTTTGATATTATATCCATATCCTGTGTGGAGAAACAACTGTGTGACAACCAATGTATAACCGATCGTAGTATAGGACTTTTACTTCCTACTCTGTGTATGTCATACAAATACCAGGACATCACATTCTACTACCTTCTTAACAGATCCATCCCCTATTATGATGAAGTCAAACCGATGACTGTCACATGAAAAATAGATGATTTATCTCCGCTATATCTGCTTTAGTCTATAAATAGACATAAACTACTTGCCCACTACGCTTCTGCTGCTCCCACTGACCACAACAACCCTCCGGCAGAATAATATATACGTGCACTTCTAAAACTAGCTTAGAATGATGCTATACTCATCCTCCTGCCGGGACTCATAGCCTGGAGCAACATTAGTGTCAAGTCTGGGTAAACAAGAAACTCCCTGTCACCGTCCTTGAGGCTACCGGAGTAGCTCTCGGGTGTCTGAGGTTACCCACCATATCTGCGGAGTGGCTAATGGAATGTCAAACCTGATTGAATCTTTATGTTCAATTAAATTTTTCCGTAATCGTTTGCGGTTCTGGAATCACTTCCAGTTCTTCCATACTCCTACTACTATTTTCTGAAAAAATCAATTTTATTAAAACTGTGGCGAGTCAAGAACAATATCACTATTGATCTTCCAGATGGTAGAAAGTCAACCCTCGACATAGCCTGGGTCAACCCACAAACTGCCATTACAGAAATGTGCCTTGAGTTATCCAAACTCTGGTTTTAAGCATAAGCCGGACAACTCCCCGTACCTTAACATCGTTAAGATATGAACCATTCTATATCCAATATAGAAACTTTGGCACTTATTTAATTGGAACCAGATTCAAATCATGTAGCTGTTTTCAGTGCATATCAGCTTAATGGAGAGAGGTCGATCAGCATTACTCAACTTAGGAATGCATCCAATTATGAGTAACCCGAAAGAGAAATAAGTTTCTCAAAACCATTACTATCAACTGAATACCATACACAAGTATCTACATCTTCGATCACCTTGAAGAATCCTGATACTTGTAAAACCTGGTTCTCTACTTTATTCTTTTACCTATAACTTCTCAAAACATAAACTTTGTATTTCTACGAAAGACTTGTCTAAAAACTAGAGAAGACACAAGTAAACAGAACATAGTATGAGGACCAACCCCTTTGTCCTAATGGACACTGGACAACATACAATACTCTGTATAAGTCCGCTGAGTTGAATAACTCAAAACCTCTGCATCGTAGGTTGAAAACTGTACTCATGGTTAAGAACTACTCCGCTGTTCAATGCTCCTTACCCAATCGTCAACTGATATAGATAAATGTCATGGACATAATTTCAAAAAGTTATATCTCACTTTATAAAAATAAACGTACAGATATATCAGTTTGAGATTGGTGCACAACAATGGATACTCAAAACCAAATACTTGCCGTCCGGCAAAAACCCAGGCGATTTTCTCAAATATCACTAATTACAACGAATTCCGATATAATGAGGATGATCACCTAATTCCAAATAACTTACTCCCACTCATCATCTGTAAAAACCATACAGATGTGAGAATCATACCTGGTAAATACATACCATGGAGTAAGTATCTAATCGGGAAAACAGTTTTCCTTTAACAATGCATAGTGAAACTGAAACATGAAAATGTTTCGAAGGGGTATTCGGGTATTCGTAGTAATGCCTCTTCCATTATCCAATTCATGACTGTAACCGTATATTTCTTTACCATCTCTCCAAATCCCTTTATTTGTCTTTAGTCGTTACCTTCTGTACACCATTATTAGGCTAAATGGTTTTCTTCCTTCCCTACCGTTCAGCACCAGCCTATGGTTTGGAAGAAGACTATCCAGTAAGCATAATAGGTGTACTCTCCTAATCCTAGGAGTACTCGCAACCTGAGAGAAGGTGATGATAAAAGACAACTGAATAAAACCTTATTCTATTTCTCCTGAACTGGAGAAAAAGCAAAGGTGAATAAAACCTTAAGTCTACGGTAGTGCCCCGGCCGTCTGTCCGAGGCCAAAATGCTGAAACGAAAACTTTTCTTAAACTAGAAACCGGCGCTATCGTATGCTTAAATCCCGGATCGAACCATTAACCTATAACAAGCAATTAGAGAAAGGGTTGGAAAGCTATACCGATCGATCGGTGTCCTTCGGTCTTTGGCCACCATCCCAAGCTCCTCGCGGCATCTCCGAGCTCCGTTCTTCTCGTCGGAATGGGCACCACATCATCGAGTCTTTTTACGGGCTCCCGCTTCATCCGAAGCAACTCGGACACGAAATTCGCTAGCCGACGTGTCCAAGGCGATGTTGAGAATGTATGTGATAACTTTGTCTTAAGCATCTATTCGTTCTCATCACATGAGAGTGTATGGATGGAGGTTAAAGATGAAGCCATTGGAGCAAATGGTGAGCTAGAGGAGGAAGAAGAAGAAGCTTTTTTTTCTTATATGTTGTATGATAATGAGAGTGAGAGAAAGAATGAAAAATACAAGAGCTAACACCATATCATGGCAGCCCCCCTCTCTCTCCTTATCATATCAAGACTCAAATCCATCACAAAATGTGACACATGCATAAAGAAAGAGACCATGAGTCACCACTTGTGCATGTGTCACAATTAATGCTCCAAATCATGATTTCTAGCTAACAATTTCCATTTCTAAACATTAATCCAAATGTTTACAATAATAAAAAGATACGGCAACATCTAAAGTAAACTCGTGACGGATCATAAGGATACCCTTCACCTGTATATACATACCTGCATACGCATTTCGACTGAATGCGAATGCGATGAGACGAAAGTAATCCAACAAATCTAATACTAGGATCCGGCTTAAACCAAAGCCCACTAGTATGATCCGCCCGATCATGATCCGTGCACTACTGCACGTATATGATCGAACCCTGCCATATATCATACGGCCTCTACAACGTTTCGCCCGAAACTTGAGAAACTGTCTGTAGGGGACTCTAAAGACTCGTCAATATTTTGGCAGTGGATTTAACCACTAGCACGTTAGTGGTACTAGCTGTACGTAACGGGCTACCAGGTATTGACCAAAAGGTAGGTCGATGAGCGAACTCATCCTAACACCCTACTGAGCCTGTCAGTGACAATATCCGTATAGTCCGGTCCGTTCATCTATGAGCATCGCATGGCGTGCCTAGGGGGTTGGTAAAAGTCAGACCCCCCAAAAGCGGTACAAGTCGTGTCGGAGTGTAGCCCAGAAAACCCTGAGATACTACTGGAATACCTACCAGTAAATCTCCTGCCTTGGCCAAGGACTTCGTGCAATGGCTCTCCTAGACACAGCGCGATCTCACCCCCAATACCGGGAGAGACGAAACCCCTGTCTATCCTCTCACTGCCACCATGTGGCTCGGGACTGAACCCAACTAAAACCTGTTTGCACGACTCCTTTGAGACGTGGTAGGGTAGTAATCAAAGCACAGTCGGAACTCACACGAGACAAATGACGATCTCAGGTCGATGAACTAACCTGTACACATGTCACCAGGGAACTGCTATCTGACGTCAGGTATAATACCAACTAGCATGTTCTCGGCGAGTCCTATCCGGTGTACTCATAACCCAATGAGCACCTGTATACATCTTAGGAGATCCAACTGACACCAATAGCTTGTGAGACCGGACACCGCCCCTCGTCGGGGTCTCGACTGTATACACTAGTTTACTAATGGAGTATCGATGCCCAGTCTCGAAACTCCCACGACTAGGGACACTTTAAGGATGTGCTTATAGACCCCAGCTCCCACGTATATGATCGCCATCATACTGCTGGCAGTCAAGCAAGAATCCTAAGGGCTCTATCAACGTATAATAGCGACCTTTAAGGTCACCTAAAGCAGTACACGATGATAAGGACAAACCATGGTAGCATACTTTTCTCTATCAACGTGTAATAGTGAACTACAATGTCACCTAAAGCATGTACACGATGATAAAGACAAACCAGATAGTATACAAACCTCTCGAGTAAGACTGTCCTACCGGTATAGGTCCTCCTTCAATCATTGCAATCACGTGCCTGCGCTCAATTAATTGACTCTGAGGGCACTATATCCAACAATCTCCCACTTGCACTCAAGGCTAATTATTGCGATGTCGCATACTCACAGCCCGTGTGATACCGAACACCCAACTCCTCTGCTAATCAGTCTCACAAAGCCCGTTTGCGAAACTATTGCGTTCGAGGAATGACCTCAATGAGCAGATCCGCCCTAATGTTTCTTTCTATGTCTCTCTTTATCTCAAGTTCGCGGAGAAAGCCATCTCCCGAAATGAGCAATACCTGTCTTAGAATATGTCTGGATATTTGATGGGACCTAGTTCATAAATGAACTCCAAATCCAAACTTCTTAGATTGTATCACCAACTGAACTTAATCAGTATCTTGCGCCATGCCTCCCTCAGTATCCGCTTGGACATCCTGTCCGAACAACTGCCCTTCGTCAGAGGAAAACTATAACTCTGATAGTCACTTTGTCGTCCAGGTCACCTTGGAAGCCTTGAATGATAACCGTCTCCCAAAAGAGGCTGTTGTTATCATATCCCTAGAACATCCACTTATGTTCTAAAACTGCTTCCGATCGTTTCTCCAGGATTGGATTAATATCAACTTATTGCATCTCATGCAAAAACAACATCTGGTGTGGTACTTGACATCTTATGATCAACTCAATTGCCTAAGCAAGTGATCTGTCAATCATGCGCATCCCTCCCCCCTTTAGTCTGTAAGACACCTTTAGAGAGGTGGATTCCATCACCTGCAGGTACACTACCATGCCTGGAGCCGTCCATTCTAAAGAACTTTTAGAATGCTGTCTAAGTACCCAGAATAGGAAACTACCCAAATCTAGATCTAAACCATAAATCTAGTAACCAGAATATCTTATATAATATCCAAGTCCTATGTGGAGAAACCACTATGTGACAACCAAAGTATAACCGATCGTAGTATAGGAATTTCACTTCCTACTCTGTGTATGTCATCCAAATACCAGGACATCATATCCTACTACCTTCTTAACAGATCCATCCCCTATTCTGATGAAGTCAAACCTATGACTGTCACATCAGAAATAGATGATCTATCTCCGCTATATCTGCTTTAGTCCATAAATAGACATAAGCTACTTATCCACTATGCTTCCACCGCTCCCACTGACTACGACAACCCTCTGGCAGAGTCATATACACTGTTTACCCCAATCAGAGCAAAGCTCTGTTCAAATTCCAAAGCGGAAGATGAAGCAACGCTTCATCTTCCCCCAATCAGAGCAAAGCTCTACTTTGAAAATTTAAACTTTAGTAAATGAAGCAACGCTTCAGATTCATTGCGCAGCGCGCAACGCGCCACGTGTTAAAAGCTGTTACATCAGCGCAGCTCCCAAGGCAGTGCGTCCAATCAGAGCAAGGCTCTTTAAAAATAAAAGTAGAGGAAGCAACGCTTCAGTTGCGCAAGCGTTGCGCTGCGCGACACGTGTCTCCGCAGTTGCGCAGGCACAGCCGCGCAAGCGCTGTGCTGCACGACGCGTGTCTGCGCAGTTGCGCACGCACAGCCGCACAAGTATTGCGCTGCACGACACGTGTCTGCGCAGTTGCGCAAGCACAACTGCGCAAGCGCTGCGCGACACATGTCAAGTGCTGGGGCGTTTACGCCAAACAGAATTAAACTTCTAATAAGATCTTTCTGTTCTTGTTAAAACAAGAAGATTTTCTTCTGTAAAACAGAAGTCGTTGGATCAAAGATCCAACGGTGTGGAAAATTCCCCAAATCACTCAGAGAAAGATCTCTTTAACAAATTTAACTAATTTATGGGCACTATAAAAAGGATCCTAGACCTCAATTCAAAGGCATCAACATTTACTGAGAAATTAAAAACTTCAAACAGAGAGAGCTCTGAAGAATTGGAGAGAATTCCTCAAGAACAAAAAAGGTAAAAACCTTTAGAAAAAGAGAAAATTCTCTTATGAATAGATCATTGATCTGAGAACAAGATCAAGGATCTCTAATGAAAAGAAAAATAATAATAAGTGCTTTGCACTTTTCTATGAACCATTGGTTCCCTGAGATAAGAAAAACAAGAAAAAACTTGTTTTCTTTGATCTAAAATTGATCCAAAAGAATAAGAACAGTGCCCAGCACTTGCCAAAACTGCACTATTGCGCCACCAGGAAGCGCCACGTGTCAGCAGTGCAACAGCGCAGCACACTGACGCAGCGCACTGTGCTGTTGCGCTTGCGCTCACCAGAGCGTGACACGTGTCACCTCCACGAGCGCTTGCGCTCATTTATTGGCATAAAACGCCTGACAAGCCACGTGGGGCACTGTCAGAGTATTTAATGCTCTGCATTATTAAGAAAAGGGACAAAGCCCAATTAAAAGGCCTAACAGGCCTAATCAAAAATGCTATGCATTTTAAAAAAAGGGGCAGAGCCCAACCAAAATAAAGAAAAATAATACAGTAAACGGGCAAGGGCCTAGCACAGGTCCAATAGGCCAAAGACAAAAGAATCTTGCAACTGGACTTAGCCCAGTCATGGCCATAAGTCCTCAAATTAAATTGACTGAGCACGGCTGCTCCCTAAATCAATTTATATCCAGTTCGAGGGTACATCTCCGAACTCCTCTGACACTTATCGTTGTAATCCTTCAACGATGTCAGAGAGGTGACGGGTCTCGACGACCACACATCAATATGGACCGAAACGTCCTTAAACTAATTTTGGACCGAAACGTCCTTAAACTAATGTTGGACCGAAACGTCCTTAAACTAATGATGGACCACCACGTCCCTAAACTCGAATATGGACCACCACGTCCCTAAACTGGAACAGTAGAGTCCCCAAACGCTCTTTTGTCGGATCCAAAACGATCCCGTTAAGTTGATCTTAGTCTCAAATCAGACTAACGTATCCTTAACAAATATTTAAGTCGATCTTAGCCTAAATATGGCTAACGTATCCTTAAACCAAAACACCAAACCCAAATCTAATGAAATACGGATTTGGACTAATCCACGTCCTACGGACGACGACATCGCTTAGTCTCCGTATACAATCCACGGGCAACTACAAACAAAACAAACACACACGACATGAAGTGAAATTCTGGAGAAGGAGAAAGTTGTTACCGCAATGCAGTAGCATAATTAACTGCAGGGGCTTGCGCCTGTAGGGAAGAGCGTCCCCACAATCAAAAACCCCTCAAGCGAGGGGGAATCTGATGAAGTCTGCTACATCGGCCGCATCCGTCTAAACCTCCGATACAAGGTGCCATAAATCAACTTGGCATCTTCGGAGAGGTGGACGGATAAAACCAAATAACATCTGCCCCAAACCCCAGTGTCAGGACCTCGCGGTCCCGTGCGCCGCCGTTCGGAGGGGAACAGATTCTGGCACGCCCGGTGGGACCTTTTCCTCTTTCCACTCCACACTTCGTGTGTCGTATTCGCGAACAAATCACGGTTTGTTAATGGTTGCCTTCGGATTTTAAGTTACTAAGATTTGGACTTTTGCCTGGCGTAGAAATCAAGCATCGATGGCCTCTACCTGTTCGAAGTGCTCCAACTGCAGCTGCAGCTTGCGTCCGGCCTCAACTGGGGGCATAACCTACGGGCCCCAAGCGGCCTCTTTGTTCACCATGCCCGTGGAGCAGATTACTCAAGCCACCGCGGGGTTGTTTTTTGGAACCATGCTTCCGCCAACAAGCTTCAGCACCCCCGTGCCCGTACAAGAAGCTCCTAAGAAGTCGTTCTTCGATCGACTTTCAGTTACTGCGACCCCTCTCAACGGGTCGCCCAACGCCAATGCCTCGGTCTTCTCCAGATTGGGCCAAAATTCCTGCGGGCTCACAATGAAGCTTGCAGTCCCAGAAAAGGTTATTCCAAAAAGGGTAGCCAAACTTGCTCCTGAAGTCGTCAAGGAGGCTTCTCCTGCTAAGAGATCAGTCTTTACAAGATTGACCGTCCCAATTCCCATTCCTGCTTTTGCTGCTCAAAAGATATCAGTCTTCAATAGGCTGACGCCGGCAACAGCCCCACACCTGAACAGGGGGCAAGAAGAAGTTGTTTCTGTCTCTGAACCAATACCGACGACTCGTCACGCCCGCCGACGCCGCTGGCGCCGGGTAAGGAAGACCGGGGGCAACTCCCCTTCTGGGATGACTCGGCCAGCTCCAACGGTGGAAGTCAACGCTGCTGTTCCAACCGCGAACAGCTTCGAGCTACTGAACAAAGTACGCAGAAACTCACCAACTGCGGTGCTCAAAAGATCTCCTCCATCAATAGAGACTGTCGTGGAAACAAAAAAGCCGGAGCAGTCTCTTCAATCGCTGTCCTCCACGATCTATAAGACATGGCGATGAGTCCGAGAATCTGTCATTGATCCTAACCCCTCTCGCCAACAGAAGAAGTCGAAAGGTCGGCAAGAAGAAAATCCCCCAGTCAAGCAACGAAAGGTGACGACCGCTTTGGTGCCCAAAGCAACAGCCCCCTCAACTTCTACGGCACACAAAAGAAGAAGGCCGGAGAAAGTGCCAACGCCGACGACAAATATCAAATGTGGTGAACCCAAACGCCCTAAGTCAGGGGGCATTGTAGTTCATACCGTCTACGTGGCGTCTGGTAAAGAGGACAGTCGCATATCTACCGGTCATCAACCGCTTACGCGATCAGTGACCAAAGCGCAGGAGCAGCAGCAGAAGCTCCAAGAGATGATGAACACTATGGACGCACTTACTGGGCCAAAAGAAAACCCTGAAACGTCCTCGGATGAACGCCAAGAGGAAGAAACCGACGCCGAATTCCTTCGTCGAATATTGGAGAAGAAGGATAAAGTGGCTGCTGAACAAGAAACCAAAATAAAGGGTATGGGCCTCCTGTTCCAAGACATGGTGGGGATGATGATCCAACAAGATCCTCCGGCTGAAGATCCCCCGATCATCCTTGAAGACGATAGGGGAGAGACGTCAAATCCTCCGCCAGCTCTATCGACAGCTAAGGAGGAGACAATCTCCAAAGCTGATTTGGACGGGTAAATAGCCCAACAAATATGAGTTCATCATGCGACTGAAGCAGCCGGCCAGGTCGTAAAAACAGGGCGGCTATATCCAAGTTGTTACGACCAAATCAAGTACCCGCCGGGTTACACAATTCCCAAGTTCCATGTCTACAAGGGGACGGGCAATCCTCACCAGCATGTTGCCCAGTTCAGGACACTCTGTGGCAACACCGGCGGTGATGACAAGCTGTTGCTTCGCCAGTTTGTTGGAAGTTTATCAGATATGGCGTTCGAGTGGTACTCTGAGCTCCCGAACGACTCTATCAAGACCTTCGCGGAGTTGGAGCTGTTGTTTACTCAGCGTTTTGCAAGCGCCAGCGAACGCACCCCGATGACAGCACTGATTAACGCCAGGGTAAAGCCAGGCGAGACATGGGTTCAATATGCTATACGGTGGCGGAACTTATGGTCAAAGTGCGAGCAACGCATTGAGGAAGCTCCCGCGGTGGGTATGTTTGTGGGAACCCTTGATCCGCAAGAAACCATCTCGCAATTTATGATGTTTTTCAAGCCGACTACCTTCTAGGCCTTGATTGACAAGCTACCGCAAATGGATCAGATGGGCCATAAACCCCCTCTTCCAAAGACGGACTCCCAAAATAACAGGGGGAAGGGAAAAGCGATACTTGTCGCTAATGCTCAACAACAACCGAGCAACTCGAAGCCGGTTGTTCGTCAAAATAATATGCGCCCGTACGTAGCCCTTGAGGAGAGGCTAGGGCGTCCTTACTCATTTTCCCGAGATAAAACGAGAAGGTTATTCGAGCTGGCATTGCGCAACCGACTCATAAATCTGCCGGATCCAAAACGTCCGTCGCAACCAAATGATGTCAATGAGCCCAATTACTGTCCTTATCATCGAGTACTGGGTCATCCGATCGAAGATTGCTACGTCTTCAAAAATTGGCTTGAAGACCAGTACCGACAGGGCAAGTTCGCGTTATCTGACAAATGGAAGGTGAATCCCCCACAGCCCCACACCTCTAATGGGATGAATACACCGGGGGCAACATGCTCCGTCGTTGAAGAAGCTCCTTGGGAGGTTGTATTATCAGCCAAGACAAAGAGGATGCTAAACGATCTTCAGACATGTCCAGCGATTAGGTGGAAGAACCCGTTGGAACCGCAGGTCATTGAGGGGATGTTGAAGCCACGTACAAGTCCAAAGACCGATGGTGGTGTCCCAAGCACTCGCAACCAGCTGTCAAAATCTTTGAAAAAGAAGAAGAAGAAATCTAAGAAGCCTGTGAAGCCTGGCGACAAGCGCACGGACTTGCAAAAACAAATTGATGCGCTGGAGGAATACAACCAGAAAGCACGGACTCCCATTACGCTCCAAGAGTTTCTCAATCACGTCTTTCAAGAGGAAGATGAGGGAGAAAGTTCATCTGATGAATCTGAAGAATATGTGGCGAGCTGTCGTGTGATTTCCCATTCGTTCATGAACGATGAGGAGACTCCTTGTACTGAAACGCTGGGGGCAGATCCTGAATCAAAAATTCTGGGGCCATCAGATGAAGTAATTGACGCATTCCTTAACGAAGCTCGATTGAAAAGTAAAGATGATCGAGAATGCGAGACGGCTGTATTTGAAAGGGCCAAGCGCCAGCGACTTGATGAAAGAGCTGAGACGCTCCTGCTGGAGCAAAATACCTCCACTACCGACAAAAGCCAATTAAAGATGAGGAAAAGGTTTCCTAAGGCCATATCAATGGGCATGAAGCTACCATCCTATGAAGGAAGCATCACCGGTGAACTGGAAATGCACCCCTCCTATTGCTTATATCATCAGAAGGTTTCGCACCCCACTCAAGAGTGCAAAGCTTTCGATAGATGGTGGCAAGGATACGTTGCTCATCGACAACGCTTTAAGCGAGAAAAGCGCAAAACTCGTCGAGAGCAAAGAAATACGACCGAAGGGCTTAAAAGAACTACCGGCGATTGTCGCATGGTTAACACCGGCGGGTCACAAGTGCCTACATTCGGGAGCGATTCTGATGAGGAGCTAGAACTTGCCCCTCTCTTTAAAGAGTCCTTTTCGGGAGAAGAAGGAGAGCCGAAGGTTTGCGAAAATATTCGGCTGCGGAATCGGACGCTTCCTGAAAAGAATCTCGGATCCTCAAACAGAAAAGATAAAGGGAAAGAAAAGGTCTCTGAAGATATCGTCTTAGATGACCAAGTGTTGGAGGAGCTAAGTGCCAAGGACCCGCCAAAGAGGAATAAGGTGGATTACAACGTCTTAGCGCATCTGAGGAAGCTACCGTCGCAGCTCTGCATTCTCGACGCCCTTTTGCTATCAAAGGAGGCGAGAGATTCGTTAATCAAGGCATTACAAGATTCGGAACAATTCCAAGCTTTCCTGGCTGAAGAAAGGATGAAGGATGAATTGGAGGACGTGCACACTGCCGATGTCGCTTTTGGTGATGAAGACCTTCTCCTTAGGACGTGCGAACACAATCGCCCCCTCTATGTCTCAGGATACTGCCACGATATAAAGATAGGCAAAATCCTGATCGACAATGGATCCTCCGTTAACCTCCTCAATGTGCGGGTGTTAAAAGAAATCTGCATGAGCGTCCAGCACCTTGCTCAGGACAAGATCACCATCTCCGGGTTCGACTCCCAATCATCAAGAACTCTTGGGTCTGTGATACTGATGCTACGCTTTGGGCTACTCGTCACGAACATTAAGTTCCACGTCATAGACGCCAAGACATGCTACAACGCTTTGCTCGGCCGACCATGGTTACACGAATACAACGTCATCCCTTCTACACAACATCAGTGTATGAAGTATGCTAAGGATGGTCTCGAGTATATCGTGGCGGGAGAACTGAATCCGTTTTCCATGAACGAAGTCCGCAAATATGAAGATGCCAAATACTTCTTACAGGATTTCGAAGACACAGAAAGGTGTCACAAGCCGGAGAACAAAGCTAACGCCACCATCCCTGTTTTCGGGAGTGATATCGAGGATGAAGAGGAGATAGTTTATTTGGGTCCGCCCCAATACAACAAGTCGAGACCATCTGCTCCTACGTTGATCTTTGGTATTGACTCGGAGGACGAGGTCCATACTATATTCTCTGCTCGACCTTCTATACGAATGTTTGCTGATGAAGAACAAAGTCTACAAGTCGCCATGGTGCCGCTTAAACACCATAAAGAACTGGATGAACTTAATATTTACAATGTAGAAGAGCTGCAAACGTTCTATATCCCTCCGAGGCGAGAAAGCGAAAAAGCAATTCTATTCTACCGCTCTGAAGAAACCAAAGTGGAGAATGAAATCTGGCATGGCGCGGATCCTACGCTCGACAGGCTTCAGCCTATCCGTCTTCCCAGATATTATACGGAAGGTTTGAAAAAGCTGCTGAAACGCCAGCGGGTATCCTTCAAGCAGACCGTTCGAAAAGCCAAGTTCTATGACAAAGTCTGGAATGTTCCCGGGACTCAACGCAAACTGCCTAATGGGAGAATGGAGATAAAAGGACTTGGATACATCCGGTCAAAGAAACGAGAGCTACTAAACAGCTGCTATGTCATGTATGAGTTCGATGAAGAAGCGGATGCTCGATGGGAGGACGCTAATCCTGAGCCAGTGAAAGTTCTAGATGCAAAAGTGCCCAGTCCGTCGTTCGAAGAACAAAGGGACAAGCTTATAAGGGAAGCGGGTCAAAAAGTCCGGGACGATCATAACCGCGAAATGGTGATCTACGAGAAAGCCAAAACGCTACGCCTTCTCGAACAGGCCATAAAAGATGAAAATGCCGCTCCTTGTCAACCTGTTGTAAAGAAGGCTCGACGCAGAGGCGGAAACAAGTCGAAACGCGAAAAAGGCGCTCAACAGCAACGAAGCGGGGCTAAAAGGCCACGCAAGCGGGAACCAAGCGGTTCTGATCTATCCCTCATGAGAAAAATGGGTCGAGCATACTCTTTTCCTCGGGACAAGACGAAGAAAATACATGACCTCGCTTTAAAATATCAGATGCTTACACTGCCGGAATCTAAACACCCCGAACAAGCAGGCGAAGTCTCTCATCCGGACTATTGCCCTTATCACTGAGTGATAGGGCACCCTCTCGAGGACTTCTTCACCTTCAAGAATTGGGTTGAACATCAGTACCAGCTTGGCAAGTTCACTCTGTCCGACAACTGGAGGGTAGCGCCGCCACAGAAGCATGAACCCAAGGCCATGGAAGAAAAACCAGTTCCACATTGGGATTGGAAGCGAATTCGTACTTGTCACATGATAACAATGTCAAAAGATGAGCCCGAGAACATGGATGACCTTCCCTGGTGCTTCGAAAACAGCAACGATGAGGTGATCTCAGAGTTCCCACCAGCACCGAAAGAGCTGGAAGATGGAATCCATACCACGGCAGATAACCTCAAGAAAATTGAGTTGGGGACGGCGAGTGACCCGCGACCGACATTCATTAGTGAGCTGCTGTCTGAAGAGAAGGTGACTTCATTAAAAGACCTGCTTATGCAGCACAAAGATTGCTTCGCGTGGAACTATTCCGAAATGCCGGGACTAGATCCAGAAATTGCTGTGCACAGATTGGCGATATCTCCAGACGTCAAGCCAGTCAAAGAGGCGCCGAGAAGAATGCGGCTCGAGCTTGAGATGAGTATCAATGCCGAGGTCAAGAAGCTGATCGACTCTGGCTTCATCCAGGAAGTTCAATACCCTGAATGGATCGCCAACATCGTCCCGGTGATGAAGAAAAATGGGACTGTGCGCATATGCGTAGACTTCCGGGATCTTAATAAAGCATGCCCGAAAGACGATTTCCCAGTGCCAGTCACCGAACTGATGATAGACAATACGTCCACTAATAAGGTTTTCTCCTTCATGGACGGCTCGTCAGGATATAATCAGATAAAGATGCATCCCAAAGACCAGAAGCACACCGCCTTCAGAACTCCTCTGGGAATATTCTGTTACAAGGTGATGCCCTTCGGTCTAAAGAACGCCGGTGCCACCTCCCAGAGGGCCATGACGAAAATCTTCGATGACCTTATACATGAAATCGTAGAATTCTATATCGACGATCTCGTGGTTAAAAGTAAATCATACAAGGAACATCTCGAGCATCTGAAGACCGTATTTCAACGCCTTCGGCAATACAACTTGAAGATGAACCCTCTCAAGTGTGCATTCGGAGTTTCTTCGGGCAAATTCCTGGGATTCATCGTCCGACACCGGGGTATCGAAATAGATCCGTCAAAGATCAAGGCGATCATGGAAATGCCTCCGCCAAGGACCCTCAAACAGCTGCGGTCTCTCCAAGGGAAGCTCGCATATATACGGCGATTTATAGCTAACCTTTCAGGCAAGTGCCGTCCTTACAGCCACCTGATGAAGAAGGGAAC
The DNA here is from genome assembly GCA_030015575.1 of Agapanthus africanus. Taxonomy (NCBI): domain Eukaryota; kingdom Viridiplantae; phylum Streptophyta; class Magnoliopsida; order Asparagales; family Amaryllidaceae; genus Agapanthus; species Agapanthus africanus. Next base: position 211,553,201 of record JASDDO010000006.1, read on the forward strand.
CCCGTTCGTTTGGGACCAAAAATGCCAAAGCGCGCTAGACGAGATCAAGCAATACCTGTAGAACCCGCCAGTGTTGGCTGCTCCGGTCAAGGGAAAGCCCCTCATTCTTTATACAACCGCCCTTGAAGGTTCTTTAGGCGCGTTATGGGCACAAGAGAACGACCAAGGGAAAGAAAGATCACTTTACTACGTAAGTCGAGTTCTACTGGGGTCAGAAAGCAACTACTCCCCCATTGAAAAACACTGCCTGGCGTTGATCTTTGCGATAACAAAGCTCAGGCACTATGTGTTGGCACATGAAGTCCGTCTTATTTCGAAGGTTGACCCTCTCAAATATTTGATGTCTAAGGCCATATTGACGGGGCGACTCGCTAAATGGGCCCTGCTCTTGATGGAGTTCTCGATAACCTATCAGCCTCTTAAGGCGGTGAAAGGCCAGGCCATCGCCGACTTCCTCGCTGAGCATCCGAGACCCGCCGATTCTCCTCTGAATTACGATCAACGGTAATGACACCCGATGGGAGCTTTATTTCGATGGAGCATCTTCCGTGAAGAAGCGCAAACAATGTACCCCTATAATCAAATCGGGGGTAGGACTCATCTTTGTAACTCCATAAGGGGGATAATGCGCTTTGCTTTCTCCCTAACAGAGTCGAGGACAAACAACGAAGCCGAATACGAAGCTTTGATAGCAGGCCTCGAGATCGCCATCGACATGGGAATTGAAAATCTCCTCATATACGGAGACTCCCAGCTGGTCGTTAGTCAGGTAAACAGCGACTATCAAACGTGCAAACCAGAGTTGGTGAAGTACGGCGAGAAGGTGCAGTAACTGTTGACCCAAATCCTTTCTTATACTCTGGAAAACATACTGCGCGCGGAAAACAGCAAAGCAGACGCGTTGGCCAAGCTTGCTAAAGAATTGGCTGATGAGAATCTCGATGACGTCAGAATCGTGGTACAGAGTCGTCGCGTGCTTGCTCCAGCAGAAATATCTCTGGAATCATCCGAAGAAAAAGGAGTGCGTGAGAAGACGACCCTACAAATAAAAGATTGGGAAAATACCGAGGATTGGAGAGAAGTCTTTATAGACTACTTCAAATAGCGTCGAGCACCCGAAGATGCGTCCTCAAGACATCAGCTTATGAAACGAGCTCTGTCTTTCGCCTTCGTCAATGATACTCTGTACAAGAGGTCATTTGATTCTCTGTGGCTGAGATGTCTCGGACCTGACGAAGCGAAAAGAGTCGTACAGGAAGTTCACGACGGACTCTGCGGTTTTCACCAAGCGGGCCCGAAGATGAAGTTGAAGATTAAACGGATGGGCTACTACTGGCCCACAATGATCCAAGACTGCCTTGAGTATGCGAAGCAGTGCCACTCATGCCTAATCCATGGAAACTTCATCCACCAACATCCAAATCTACTCCATCCAACAGTGGCTAGCTGGCCATTCGAAATATGGGGAACTGACATAGTCGGCCCTATCGAACCAGCATCGTCCAGAGGACATCGTTTCATCCTGGAGACGACTGACTACTTCTCCAAATGGGCAGAAGCAGTACCGTTGATGGAAGTGAAGACGGAGAATATCCTCTGTTTCTTCAAGACGCACGTCATATATCGGTATGGAACTCCGCGCCGGATCATCTCCGATAACGGACCAGCCTACAGAAGCCACAAAATCAGTCGCTTCGCGCAACAGCATAATATAGACTGGAGATACTCCTCAGTTTATAATCCGCGAGCTAACGGTCTAGCCGAGGCCTTCAATAAGACCTTAATAAAGATTATGAAGAAGACAGTGTCCCGAAATAAGAAGGACTGGCATGAAAGACTGCAAGAAGCTTTTTGGGTGTATCGAACTACGTTCAAGACAGCCACAAACACAACGCCATATGCGCTGGTATTCGGTACAGAAGAAATACTCCCCCTCGAGATAGAGTTACCCTCTCTGCGAGTGGCAGTCTACTACGAGCTAACAGATGAAGAAAATTCTCACCTTCGGCTTGAGGAGCTCGATGTCCTTGATGAGACCCGGCTCATAGCGCAACAAAATCTGGAGGCCTATAAAGCAAAGATGACGTGCTCATATGAAAGATTGACCCGACCGAGGACATTCCGCCAAGGCGAACTCGTGCTAGTGGTCAAAAGGCCCATGATCCCCAATCGTGCCAAGCGGGGAAAATTCGAGCCAAACTATGAAAGCCCGTACATCATAGATAAGGTCTACCAGGGTGGGGTCTATCTACTCATGGACATGCACGGTGAAAGGCCTTTTAGGCCAATAAACGGTCGCTTCCTAAAGAAATACTACGCTTAATGAGCCACAGCCTAGGTCAATGATAGATGACGACGACTATGTCCGCTCGCTATCTTCCTCAGCTCAAGCTTTATAAGCAGTAGCCAGCTTTCTCAATGCCGGACCGAAACGTCCTTAAACTAATAGCGGACCGAAACATCCTTAAACTAATACCGCAGCATCCGTATGCTGACAAAATAAAAAAAAATATAAATAAAAATGGTATGTCCATAAGCAAAAAAGGGCACGGATGAAAACCCGAAAGGGCGCCGTGAGTAAAAACAGCAGGGCTACCGGTGAGTGTTCGTGAAAACCCGAAAGGGAGCGACCTCGTAAAAAAAAAGAGAAGAAGAAAATAAATAAATAAAAAAATAAAAACGGTATGTCCATAATCAAAATGGGCACGGATGAAAACCCGAAAGGGCTCCATGAGTAAAAATAGCTGGACTACCGGCGAGTGTTTGTGAAAACCCGAAAGGGCGCAACCTTGATAAAAGACACTTATAAGGTCCCCTCGACCTTGTAAGGAGAAACCACCCGCGTGAGATCCTTACGACTCACAAGGGAGCAGCACACTTAGGGATCCCCACGATTCCTAAGGAGAAAATACACTTGCGAGATCCTCACGACTCGTAAGGAGAACTCTCTTATGGGACCCTCACGGCTCATAAGAGTCGAAAGTCTTAAGTTATAGAGACCTAAACCTGTGCTTAAGCAACCCCCACAACTTCCAATATTGCCCTACAAGTGGCTCAATACTGGCTCTTGTATACAATCCACGGGCGCGAATAAACATTTCCCTAACCAAGATCCATCCGTGACTGGGGATATGTTCGCATGACCCTTGTAAGTCCTCTCGATTTACAAGGAGAAAACCCTCCTATAGGATCCTTACGACTTATAGAGAAGCAAACACTTAGGAATCCTCAAGATTCCTAAGGAGAAAATACACCTACAAGATCCTCACGACTTGTAGGAAGAAATACCTTTGTGAAACCCTTACGGCTCACGAAGTCGAAAGCCTTAGTCGACAGGACCTTAACCGTGATCACTAAGCCACCTTTGTTTGACATCGACAGAGGCAGATGATGATTCGCACCTGGCAATATCCCAGTTGTAGCGGTGTTGATGCCGAAATCGGTGTCTAATTTCAGGTTTACGGCGGAAAGCCAGTAGGCCGCACATGCATACGAAATAGCCGAAAGGAAGGGGCAACTTGCAATAAAAAGCAGTAAGTAAAATGTATGCATGAAAAATAGCCGAAATGATTGGATAACTCGCAATAAAAAAAACAGCGAGTGAAAACAAAATAAACAGCCGAAATGATTGGGCACCGCGAGAAATAGCCGAAATGATTGGGCAATCGCAACCTTCGTGATATAAAACCTGAAATGATAGAGCATCGCGGAAATAAAACAAAAAAAATGAAAAAAAAATGATGATAAAACTTTGGCCCTACAGTTGAGATCACATCGATCCCTGTATACAATCCAAGAGCGCAAACGAAGAAGGGAACCATACTTTCCCAACAGGCTCCGCCAGAAAACGAAGCCAAATCTCGACGGTTCATCCCAACTCCGAAGAAACCAGTGTCTTCGGCAAATACCTCAACTCAGGGAAACAAACAATCCTTGATGAGAGCCTCCTGATCCGCGTCGACTCGCAGAGCAACCAGTGTCTCCGTGGGAAATTCTCGACTTGTTTCAACACCAGGGAAACAAATAATACTTGGCACCAGGGAAACAAATAATCCTTGGCAAATACCTCAACTCAGGGAAACAAACAATCCTTAATAAGAGCCTCCTGATCCGCGTCGACTCGCAGAGCAACCAGTGTCTCCGTGGGAAATTTTCGACTCGTTTCAACACCAGGGAAACAAATAATCCTTGGCACCAGGGAAACAAATAATCATTGGCAAATACCTCAACTCAGGGAAACAAACAATCCTTGACGAGAGCCTCCTGATTCGCATCGACTCGCAGAGAATCCAGTGTCTCCGTGGGAAATTCTCGATTCGTTTCAACACCAGGGAAACAAATAATTCTTGGCACCAGGGAAACGAATAATCCTTGGCAAATACCTCAACTCAGGGAAACAAACAGTCCTTGATGAGAGCCTCCTGATCCGCGTCGACTTGCAGAGCAACCAGTGTCTCCGTGGGAAATTCTCGACTCGTTTCAACACCAGGGAAACAAATAATCCTTGGCACCAGGGAAACAAATAATCCTTGGCAAATACCTCAACTCAGGGAAGCAAACAATCCTTGACGAGAGCCTCCTGATTCGCATCGACTCGCAGAGAAACCAGTGTCTCCGTGGGAAATTCTCGATTCGTTTCAACACCAGGGAAACAAATAATCCTTGGCAAATACCTCAACTCAGGGTAACAAACATCCTTGACGAGAGCCTCCTGATTCGCGTCGGCTCGCAGAGAAACCAGTGTCTCCACGGGAAAATTCCCGATTCGTCTCAACTTGCAAGATGAAGCCTCAGGCAGCAGGGACTAAAAAACATGCTTTCTGAACAATGGGACCCTGCAAATCGATCTAAAACGGTCTCTTGCATACTATTCATGGGTCTCACTCTCCAAAGTCGAGTTTCGATAAGGAGGGAAACAACCGCTTACGGGTCTTCTCGACTCGTTAGTGGGAAAAATTCTCTTATAGGATCCTTACGACTTACAAGTGAAAACACACTTAGGAATCCTCACGATTCCTAAGGAGAAAACCCACCTACGAGATCCTCTCGATCCGTAGGGAGAAAAGTCTCTATGAGACCCTCACGGCTCATAGAGTTGAAAAGTCTTAGGCGGCAGATCCGAACCTGCGGCCTAAACCATCGCTATCTCTTGGAAAAAAATCTAGACGCTTACTTTATTATCGGTCAAATGTGTTTATCAAGACAACATGCTGACAATAAGAGAAAGAAGAAAGCAACAGAAAGAGCATCCGATTTACATTTGATCAAGCGTTCGAGACACACTCATTCATGCATAAGTAAAAGACTCAGAACGAAAAATAAAGACAAGCTGGGATAAATTTTTTCCATTAATATTGCTAGAAGTTCTTACAATCATAAAAGAAATAAACGAAAAACATTATTACAATGGAATAACCTCACATCCAGGGCACGGATTGAGGAATTCAAAAGTAAGGCCATTCAGAGTTCTTCTGGCCTTTCGGATCATTCTCGTGCGCAACCTCTCGCGCTCCTGTGTGTTAAGATCCTCGGCAAGTCCACCCAGTCTTCGGTAAGCAGCAACTATCGTCGTCTGCTGGAAAATTTGATGCAGGATGTCGATGAGGCTATCTCGCCGTTTCTTCGAGATCAGCCCCGAAAGGTATACTGAATGCACCTTGTCTTCGGCATCATCCAGCGCATTGAGCAGTAGGGCCTCATGGAACCCCGGGAGTGCCCTCCAAATCGCTCCCAACACGACTTTCAAGAGAGTATAGTGGCGGGGGAGCAGCCAACCAACACGTGCGTTCACACGACCCATGACCTCCGCACACTGGGCTCCTGGTTCTGATGATGGCCCTGTGCGCGGATATCCTCGTAGGTGATGAACTCGTGCAAACTGTATAGACGCACCGCCATTATGCCTGAAGGAAATATCACAGGAAGATTAGCGATGAAAAAATACATAGAGAGTTAAACTTCTCGAGAGCAATGCTCTGCAAACAAGAGTGACTACCAAAACCCTAATAAGGGGAATTTAAAGAAATCCCCCGAGAACTCTGAGATCGTTACTATTAAAAGATGATATGATCCATTAAATACAAAAATCCATTTTTAATTTTCATTATCCATATTCGAACTCTTAAGAGTTCATCATTTTTTTAGATCAAAGAGATCTATGTTTTGCCAAAGACGCAAGGTTCTGTTCATGAGTTAAGAAACCCTGAAACAGATTCCTGAGAGCAAGGCTCTATTTGGTGAAACCCCAAAAGGATTTTCTTTAGATCAAAGATCTATGAGAGCAAAGCTCTATTAATTAAAATTGATTTAATTCAAGACTAATTCTTACTTAAATAGTTTCTTTTAAAGAAAATCTAACTCAGGGAGTTCTTGAAGGCAAGAGCAAAGCTCTGATGTTTGTGAAAATAAAAATCTTAAAGATGATAATCATCTGTGCAGGACCAAAGGTCCTATTTATAGGCATCAAGTGCCCTTTCAACTTCCAAAAGTTGCCGCAACGGTTGGAATTCTACCACCGTTGCGCTTGCGTTTGGGGCCACGTAAGCGCAACGGTGGGGGGGCATTTGTTTACCCCAATCAGAGAAAAGCTCTGTTCAAATTCCAAGGCGGAAGATGAAGCAACGCTTCATCTTCCCCCAATCAGAGCAAAGCTCTACTTTGAAAATTTAAACTTTAGTAAATGAAGCAACGCTTCAGATTCTTTGCACTGCGAGCAACGCGCCATGTGTCAAAAGCTGATACATCAGCGCAGCGCCCAAGGCAGTGCGTCCAATCAGAGCAAGGCTCTTTAAAAATAAAAGTAGAGGAAGCAACGCTTTAGTTGCGCAAGCGCTGCACTGAGCGACACGTGTCTGCGCAGTTGCGCAGGCACAGCAGTGCAAGCGCTGCGGTGCGCGACACGTGTCTGCGCAGATGCGCAAGAACAGCTGCGCAAGCGCTGCGCTGCACGACGAATGTCTGCGCAGTTGCGCAAGCACAGCCGCGCAAGCATTGCGCTGCGCGACACGTGTCTGCGCAGCTGCGCAAGCACAACTGCGCAAGCGCTGCGTGACACGTGTCAAGCGCTTCGGCGTTTACGCTAAACAGAATTAAAATTCTAATAAGATCTTTTTGTTCTTGTTAAAACAAGAAGATTTTCTTCTGTAAAACAGAAGCCCTTGGATCAAAGATCCAACGTTGGGGAAAATTCCCCAAATCACTCAAAGAAATATCTCTTTAAAAAAAAAATAATTTATGGGCACTATAAAAAGGACCCTAGACCTCAATTCAAAGGCATCAACATTTACTGAGAAATTAAAAACTTCAAACAGAGAGAGCTCTGAAGAATTGGAGAGAATTCCTCAAGAACAAAAAAGGTAAAAACCTTTAGAAAAAGAGAAAATTCTCTTATGAACAAATCATTGATCTGAGAACAAGATCAAGGATCTCTAATGAAAAGAAAAATAATAATAAGTGCTTTGCACTTTTCTATGAACCATTGGTTCCCTAAGATAAGAAAAACAAGAAAAAACTTGCTTTCTTTGATCTAAAATTGATCCAAAAGAATAAGAACAGTGCCCAGCACTTGCCAAAACTGCACTGTTGCGCAAGCCGCCAGGAAGCGCCACGTGTAAGCAGTGCAACAGCGCAGCGCACTGACGCAGCGCGCTGCGCTGTTGCGCTTGTGCTCACCAGAGCGTGACATGTGTCACCTCCACGAGCGCTTGAGCTCATTAATTGGCGCAAAACGCCTGACAAGCCACGTGGGGCACTGTCAGAGTATTTAATGCTCTGCATTATTAAGAAAAGGGACAAAGCCCAATTAAAAGGCCTAACAGGCCTAATCAAAAATGCTATGCATTTTAAAAAAAGGGGCAGAGTCCAACCAAAATAAAGAAAAATAATACAGTAAACGGGCAAGGGCCTAGCACAGGTCCAATAGGCCAAAAGACAAAAGAATCATGCAACTGGACTTAGCCCAGTCATGGCCATAAGTCCTCAAATTAAATTGACTGAGCACGGCTGCTCCCTAAATCAATTTATATCCGGTTCGAGGGTACATCTCCGAACTCCTCTGACAATTATCGTTATAATCCTTCAACAATGTCAGAGAGGTGACGGGTCCTGACGACCACACATCAATATGGACCGAAACGTCCTTAAACTAATGTTGGACCGAAATGCCCTTAAACTAATGTTGGACCGAAACGTTTTTAAACTAATGTTGGACCGAAACGTCCTTAAACTAATGATGGACCACCATGTCCCTAAACTGGAATATGGACCACCACGTCACTAAACTGGAATATGGACCACTATGTCCTTAAACTGGAACAATATAGTCCCCAAACTCTCTTTTGTCGGATCCAAAACGATCCCGTTATGTTGATCTTAGTCTCAAATCAGACTAACATATCCTTAACAAACGTTTAAGTCGATCTTAGCCTAAATATGGCTAACGTATCCTTAAACCAAAACACCAAACCCAAATCTAAGTAAATATGGATTTGGACTAATCCACGTCCTATGGGCGACGACATCGCTTAGTCTCTTTATACAATCCACGGGCAACCACAAACAAAACAAACACACACGACACGAAGTGAAATTCTGAAGAAGGAGAAAGTTGTTACCGCGATGCGGTAGCGTAATTAACTGCAGGGGTTTGCGCCTGCAGGGAAGAGCGTCCCCACAATCAAAAACCCCTCAAGCGAGGGGGGATCTGACGAAGTCTGCTACATCGGCCGAATCTGTCTAAACCTCCGATACACGGTGCCATAAATCAACTTGGCATCTTCGGAGAGGTTGACGGATAAAACCAAATAGCATCTGCCCCGAACCCCAGCGACAGGACCTCGCGGTCCCATGCGCCGCCGTTCGGAGGGGAACGTACACGTGCACTTCTAAAGCCAGTTCAGAACGACGCTATACCCATCCTTCTGCCGGGTCTCATAGCCTGGAACAACTGTAGTGTCAAGTCTGGGTAAACAAGAACCTCCCTGTCACCGTTTTTTAGCCTACCGAAGTACCTTTCGAGTGCCTGAGGTTACCCACAGTATCTGCGGAGTAGCCAATGGAATGTCAAAGTAGATTGAATCTTTAGGTCCTATTAAATTTTCAGTAACGTTTGCGGTTCTGGAATCACTTCCAGATCTACCATACTCCCACTTCTGTTTTCTGAAAAAATCAATTTTACTAAAACTGTGGCGAGTAAAGAACAATATCACTATTGATCTTCCAGATTGTAGAAAGTAAACCCTCGTCATAGCCCGGGTCAACCCACAAACAGCCATTACAGAAACGTGCCTTTAGTTATCCAGAGTCTGGTTTTAAGCATAAGCTGGACAACTCCCCGTACCTTAACATCGTTAAGATATGAACCGTTCTATATCCAATATAGAAACAGAGGCACTGATTTTATTGGAACCAGATTCAAATCATGCAGCTGTCTCCAGTGCATGTAAACTAAATGGAAGGAGGCCGATCAGCGTTACTCAACTTAGGAATGCATCCAGATATGAGTAACCTGAAAGAGAAAAAAGTTTCTCAAAAACCATTACTATCAACTGAATACCATACACAAGTATCTACATCTTCGATCACCTTGAAGAATCCTGATACTTGCAATACCTGGTTCTCTACTTTATTCTTATACCTATAATTTCTCAAATCTTAGACCTTGTATTTCTACGAAACACATGTGTAAGAACTAGAGAAGTCACAAGTAAACAGAATATAGTATGAGCACCAACCCCTCTATCCTAATGGACAGTGGACTACATACAATACTCTGTATAAGTCCCTTGGGTCTAATAACTCATTCCCTGTGTGTCGTAGGTTGAAAACTGTACTTATGGTTAAGAAGAATTACACTGCTGTTTAATGCTCCTTACCTAACCATCCAGTGATATAGGTAAATGTCATAGACATAATTTAAAAAAGTTATATCTCACTTTATAAAAATAAACGTATAGATATATCAATTTGAAATTGGTGCATAACAACGGATATTCGAAACCAAATATTTGTCGTCCGGCAAACAACCCAGGCGAATTCCTCAAATATCACCAATTACAACGAATCCCGATATAATGAGGATGATCACCCAATTCCCAATAACTTGCTCCCATTCATCATCTGTAAAAACCATACAGATGTGAGAATCAAACCTGGTAAATACATACCCTGGAGCAAGGACTAATTGGGAAATCAGTTTTCTTTTAACAATACACAGTGAAACTGAAACATGTAAATGTTTCGAAGGGGTATCCTGGTATTCTTAGTAATACCTCTTCCATTATCAGATTCACAACTGTAACCGTATATTTCTTTGACATCTCTCCAAATCCCTTTATATGTCTTTAGTCATTACCTTCTGTACACCCCTTTAGGCTAAATGGTTTTCTTCCTTCCCTACCGTTCGGCACCTGCCTATGGTTTGGAAGAAGACCATCCAATAAGCGTAATAGGTGTACGGTCCAAATCCTAGGATCACTCGCAACCCGAGAGAAGGTAAAGATAAAAGACAACTGAATAAACCTTATTCCTATTTCTCCTGAACCAAAATCCATCCCCGAACTGGAATAAGTTCCTTCGAGTTCGTATATAACCATACGATGGAGTATCCAAATAACTGTGGATCTTCGTAGTGATACGGGGCGTTCCGGAGAAATACAAAGGTGAAGTATGAGTGGTGATTAGTATGGAATTTATGATCAAAAATATTTATAACCACAATTAAGAACGGCGTCGCTTGGTATCTAGCCGGTGAGTACGGGTCGGTCCACAGGGATGTTGTGAATTTCCTAATTGTTCTTATGAGTTAATTCCGAACGGTGTAAACGGATTGATTGAAGCTAAAAACTAAATTAATCTAGATCTAAATCTTGCTAGGGTTAGATTTAGGTTAAGTTTGGAAAGTCAACAAATCTCACTGCTTTCTATACCCATATTAAGATCTATTAGGAGTTATGGTAATTATTAATAAAGTGAATTAAAACCATCGGGAAGATGTTTCTTCCTCTAGGTTCTTGTCATTCCTTTATCAATCCTTACCCTAACCTCCATGGAATACACGCTCAACCGGGCCTTTATACTACGGTATCTACCTCGTGGGATAGGGTGCCGTAGGGAGCGGTGTGTGCATGTATGCATGGAGTCCTATTAATTATATTTGATGGGCAAGAAAGGGGTGAGAGATCTTCATCTCTCAAGCCCTCCCCAAAGCTAAACCTAACAAGCGAGGAGACTACTCGCTCATTAGGGAATTGAAGAACAGATCTAAACTATTTATCTAGGGCATGGAATTAAAGATCTATGCTAAGGCAATTAAATAAAACTACTTACTTTACAGATGGCTCTCTCCAAACATTTACACAAGACTTGTCTGATCTGAATAGATGAAATGAAAAGAGGCATCGATGCTCTCCAAAAGAAATCTGAATTTTATTAATGAAAGGAGGCATACCTCAAAAGAGGTATTTGGGTTTCTATTTATAGGACATAGAAAGCCCTAGGGTTACAATTGACTCGCATATCTGCTTTTACAAAAATACCCCCTAAGAAAAAGACCTAGTCAACGCTCCACGCACCGCCAGCATTTAGGTAATTTTTCTGCCACTACGGCTTCAGCACGGCCGCAGGCCAGGTTTGGCCGCGGTTCCGCGGCCAAAAGAAATGCTTGGGTCTTGTGCTTTGCTGTGCTGGTTCTGGTCTTTCTCTTTTTCCTATTTCTCTGGTTGGTTCTGCAGTATATCTTCCATGTCTTTTCCGGATCTCCACAGTGAATAATTGTAGTGGACTTTTATCGTTGCTTCGTGTCGAAGTCTTGAACCTTGCGCTGCCTTTTACTTTGTGAACTGATCTTCGTGTAGGCTTGATCAAGATCCTTCTATTTGTTGGCCGTAGTCTCACTTTTGCATCGTCTTTTATCTTTTTCACTGTTTTTGTTCCGAGAACCTGTAACCTGTACTATGTAGCAGACATGGGTCAAATGCACCTGTTTATTTGTAAAATGACTAGGACTGGGGAATATAATAATGCAGAATTATGGTATGAACAAATACCCCCAAACTTATCTTTTGCTCGTCCTTAAGCAAACCTAGTTTTATTCTCGACAAAAACCTAACCTCACTTTCGCAGGGAAACGCAATTGCACTGAGCTCGTGCAACAAACCGTTAAACCTCTAGGTGTTCCTAGTAGGAGGAGTGTTGTCTCCTAAGGGTTTTCAGCGGATACTACCCACAAAATCCTATCAATTTGGCCCATTAACTTTTATTTTCAAATTAGGTTTTCTAACAAGGAAGTCTATTATCTTCGACTCATAAATTATCCACCCGTATTCTTCGCGCTTTAAGTTAAGATTATATATGATCTGCAGACCTATTTAGCTTTTGGAATCTCTTAATGTAAGTCCACGTTACCCGTCCCCGGTTCTTTGGGGTTGAGGAAAGGGTGAAAAACAATTTTTTTTTCGGGGTAACATGGACTCAAAATACGGATCTTTGTTAAACAACTATCTAACAACCTAACTAGGAGTTTTACCTACTCGGTTAGGGGGTTATACCTTAACTTGAACTCCATCTCTTCGACTCCTTGTGGTGGTCATATGGTTCTCTCCTCGTCATCTCCTTGTGCCGAAGATGGATCCACCTGAAAGATTCAACCTTTGGCTCCAACCTCAATCGAGAGGAAACTAGAACACTTGGTTTGTTAGACCTTGTATACTAGGATGAGTAGAGAAGTGTTATGGGTTTTATCTCTAAGGAAATGCTTCTCAACTCATGAGAGGGAGTTTTCTTGAGCTAGAAAGAGAGCAAGAGGAAGAGGGAGAGCTTGAGGATGAGAGAGAATGAGAATGATAGAATGAGTAAGCCTTTTTCCACCCATGCTCTCATAATACCAAAATAATCATAACAAATAATAATAATTGAGTATTATGTTATGGTTGTTATCATATCAAATGGCAATCTCATTTCATGCATTAAATGCAATTTGTGAACAAACAAGCAAGCAAAGGTCAATGCCAAGAAATGATAGCCATTGTCATGATGATGGTCAACAAGTCCAACCTAGTCAACCGGTCAACTAAGTAAACAAGTCAACAAAGTCAACCTTTCAACCCAACCATGGCACAATATTACTTAATTAATATTATCATTAATTATACTTCTTATTCGCATCAAGGTTTAGCAAAAGTCAACAGTCAACAACCCTAATGAGAATCCTCTGCCTCTGTCTCTGTCAACCGTGCATACACACCCGCATCCGCGTTCCGAGTAACATGAATACAAACGAGATAAAACCAATCCCAAAACGTACATTAGGATCTGGCTTAAACCAAAGCCCGCTAGTGATAACTTCCCGGACACTAAACATGCACAAGTGCACGGATGTGACCGAACCCTGTCGCAAAACCATGCGACCTCTACTCTTTTTGCCTAAAGAAGAATAGCTTTCTGTGTGGGACTCTAAAGACTCGACACTACGCTGGCAGTGGCTTTAACCACAGACCGCAAGCGGCACTAGCTGTGCCTAACGGACCCTAGGTTGATGCCGATAAGAAGACTGACGAGGTGAAACCCATCTGAACTCCTACTGAGCCTGAATGTGACAATCTGCGTACAGTCCGGTCTGTTCGTCTGAGAATATCGCATGGCGGGCCTAAGGGGGTGATAAACGTCAGTCCCCTAATAGCAGTACAAGTCGTGTTGGAGTGTAGCCCAGAACACCATGAGACAACACTGAAAACCTACCAGTGCATCTCGCTTGCCCTGGCCAGGGACGACTATGTGTAATGGCTCTCCTAGACACAACGCGATATCAACTCCCAATACCGAGAGAGACGAATCCTATCTAACCGTCATTGCCTCCAAGTGCTTCGGGACTGCACCCAACTACTACCTGTTTGCACGACTCCTTTGAGCCGTGGTAGGGTAGTAATCAAAGTACAGTGGGAACACACTCGAGGCGAAGTGACAGTGTCAAGTCAGCGGACTAAGCTGTACTCATGTCACCTAGGAACTGATAATTGACGATAGGTATAGTACCAACCAACAATTCCCGACGAGTCCTGTCCAGTGTACTCGTAACCTAACGAGCACCCGCATACTATCTCAAGTACGACGTACTGACGGCTGTGGGACAGACCGTCTCCCCTGCTGGGATGAGAAGCGCATACGCTAGTCTACTCCGGAATATCGATGCCCTGTCTCGATAGTCCTATAACTATGGACCTGCATAAGGATGTCCTTGTGGATTACCCAGCCCCCACGAGTGTGACTGCCATCACAACGCTTGTAATCAAGCAAAGATCTAAGGGCTCCACTAATGTGTATAGGCGATATGTTAAATGAAACACATGTACACACATTGAAGTAGAAACAAACCAAGTAGCATACTACTATTTTGAGCAAGATTGTCTATACAAAGGTGAATATCCCAAGCTTCCATTAAGTAATATACAAACTAGTATGATACAGTAATGGCCTCTAGGGCATATACACTAACAATCTCCCACTTGCACTAAGGCCATGTACTGGCGTATCGAAGACCTATCATCTCGATCAGCCGCTTGAACTGAGTCTGGGGTAAGGCCTTTGTGAATGGATCTGCTGTGTTATCTTCCGTAGCAACCCTCCGAACCTCGATCTCTTGGCGATCCACGATCTCCTGGCGATCCACGATCTCCCTGATCAGGTGATACCGCCTCAAGATGTGTCTGGACTTCTGATGGGACCTGGGTTCCTTCGCTAAAGCTATAGACCCATTGTTGTCGCAATACATAGGTATTGGATCAACAATGGATGGAACCACCTGAAGTTCTTTTAAGAACTTCCTCATCCAGACGGCTTCTTTTGCGGCATCAGCAGCAGCGATGTATTTCGCTTCCATCGTCGAGTCATCAATGGTTTCCTGTTTGGAACTCTTCCAACACACCGCCCCTCCATTGAGGGTAAAGACAAAACCCTACATGGACTTGGAATCATTCTTATCACTATGGAAGCTGGAGTCAGCAAAGGCCTCGATCTGGAGGTCTTTTCCGCCATACACCAAGAACATCTCCTTAGTCCTTCTCAGGTACTTGAGAATGTTCTTAACCGCTATCCGGTGTTTCTCCCCAGGGTTTGACTGATACCGGCTTACCACACTCAGGGCATAAGCTACATCCGGTCTGGTACACAACATCGCATACATTATAGAGCCTACCGCAGAAGCGTAGGGTATAATAGACATGCGATCCCTTTCCAAATCAGTCTTGGGAGACATCTCTTTGGAGAGGGTGATCCCGTGACAAGCCGGCAGATTACCGCGCTTGGAATCTTCCATACTGAATCTTTTCAGTATGGTGTCGATGTACCTGGACTGCGAAAGTCCTAACATCCTCTTGGATCTATCACGATGGATCCGGATCCCCAGAATGTAAGTGGCATCACCCAGGTCTTTCATGGAGTACCTGTGTGACAAGAACCCCTTGACAGATTGTAGCATAGGAATGTCATTTCCTATCAAAAGAATGTCATCCACGTATAATACGAGGAATACGACAGTTCTTTCTACAAATCTACTATAGATGCATAGTTCATCTGGATTTTTGATAAAGCCAAATTCTTTGACTGTCTCATCAAAGCAGATGTTCCAACTCCGCGATGCCTGCTTTAGTCCATAGATGGACTTACGCAACTTGTACACCTTTCCGCTGCTCCCACTCTGAATGAAACCCTCTGGCTGGTCCATATAGACACACTCCTCTAAATTTTCATTTAGAAAGGCGGTCTTTACGTCCATCTGCCAAATCTCATAATCGTGGAAGGCAGCGATGGCAAGAAGGATCCGAATGGATTTCAGCATAGCCACTGGAGAAAAGTTCTCGTCATAGTCCAAACCAGGTCTTTGACGAAAACCCTTTGCAACAAGTCTAGCCTTATAGGTCTCAACCTGTCCATTTACACCAATCTTCTTCTTGAAGATCCACTTGCATCCTACGGGTTTTACCCCATCTAGAGCAATGTCCAAAATCCATACTTTGTTGGTGTACATGGACTCCATTTCGGTTCTCATTGCATCCAGCCATTTTATTGAATCGGCACTCTGAATGGCCTGTTGGAAGCTAGTAGGCACATCACTATCAATGATGCAATCCTCTCTATCCCCGTCAATGAGAAAACCGCAGTATCTCTCGGGCGGATGAGACTGCCTACTACTCCTGGGGAGCGGCGTAAGAATGTCCTGTTCTTTTGAATCCTCTGGTTCTACTAAGCTTTCAGTAATAGTCTGTGGTTCTGGAATTTCTTCCAGTTCTATTGCGCTCCCACTTATTTCCTTTTCTAAGAACTGGTGTTCCAGAAAGTGGGCATTACGAGAAACAAAGACCTTTTGTTCCTCTGCGTAATAGAAGAGATACCCCCTGGAGTTCTTTGGGTATCCCACAAACTTGCACAGTACTGAGCGTGCCTCGAGTTTTTCCGCATGCTGCTTTTTGACAAAAGCAGGACTTCCCCAGATCTTCAGATATTGAAAATAGGGTTTCTTCCCACTCCATATCTCATATGGTGTGGTAGGCACAGTCTTAGTTGGAACTCGGTTCAAAAGGTATGCAACTGATTCTAGCGCATATCCCCAGAATGATCACGACAACTTAGCGTTACTAATCATGGACCGTACCATATCCAATTGGGTTCGGTTCCGTCTCTCCGATACACCATTATGTTGCGGAGTGTACGGAGGAGTAAGCTGCGAGAGAATTCCATTCTCTTTTAAGTAATCCAGAAACTCGGCACTTAAGTAGTCACCACCTCGATCAGATCTCAGTGTCTTGATACTTTTGCCTGTTTGTTTTTCTACTTCATTCTTATATTCCTGGATTTTTCCAAAGGCTTCGGATTTATGTTTCATTAAGAAGACAAATCCGTACCTTGAAAAGTAATCCGTAAAAGTAATGAAGTAAGAATAACCGCTTCGCGCATGCGTAAACATTGGACCGCACACGTTGCTGTGTACGAGTCCTAAGAGCTCGCTCGCTCTTACTCCGTGTCCAGTGAACGGAGTCTTTGTCATCTTTCCTTTGAGACAGGATTGACAAGTTGCATATGATTGACATTCGAACGGATCCAAATATCCTTCTGTATGTAACTTCGTCAACCTTCTCTCATTGATGTGACCTAGTCTACAATGCCATAAAAAAGCCTGATTTATTTCCGGAGACTTTCTTTTATGTGTATTCTGGACATTGAAAATCTGTGGTTGATTTAATACGTATATACCATTGTTTAATGTACCCGACCTAATCAAAACTTGATTAAGGTGAATGGTCACAACATTACTTACAAATGCAAATTCATAACCTTCTTTAGATAATAAAGATATAAATATGATATTACAGGTTGCATTGGGTACAAAATAACAATCACGCAAAACCAAAACATGTCCATCTGACATTCCCAGGTGATAGTCCCCCACGGACTCAGCATCCATGCCAGCTCCGTTTGCAACTCTGAGGGTCATATCACCTGCCTTCAAAACTGTATGCCTTCTCAGTGCCTGCAAAGAATTACAGATATGAGATCCTGATCCGGTATACAATACCCAGGATGTAGAGTTTATTGATAGACAGTTTTCAATAACATACACACATGAAGCTGAAGCCGCAACTTGCTTCAGATCCTGGTTTCTGGCCTTCAAAGCCATGCAATCCTTTTTCCAGTGTCCACTCTTGTGACAGTAAAAGCATTCTTCCTTTCCCACAAGCTTTCCCGCTACCTTTGTTGCCTTTGTCTTTCCCTTCGTATCCACTTTACTAAAACCGCCCTTTGGTTTGGCGGTGGCTTTCTTCTTCTTTCCCTTGGCTTTCGCCTTGGACATAGAAGAGGAAGATCCTCCTACAAACAAAGTGTATGTTTCCCTACCTTTCTGTAGGGTGCCCTCTGCACTCCTTAACATGTTGAAGAGCTCCAGAAGTTCAACCTCTTTTCCTTGCAAGTTGAAGTTCAGGATAAACTGGGCGTAAGTGGAAGGAAGGGACTGGAGAATCATGTCCGTATAGAGCTCGTTCTCTAACGTGGTCCCAAGGTCCGCGAGCTCTTCAATTAATCCAATCATCTTAAGCACGTGTTCCTGTACCGATGATCCGACGGCCAATCTCGTCGAAAACAATGTTTTCGAGACTTCGTATCTGGCGATACGGGATTTCTCTCCATAAAGTTCTTTTGTATGAAGAAATATGGATTCCAGGTCCAGATTCTCATGCCTCCTCTGATGTTCATTGTCCATAAAGGCAAGCACGAGGCACTTGGCCTTCGCGCAGTCGATCTCCCATGTCTTACGGATTTCTATATCCGCGATGCTGGAGGTGGGACCCGGGACAGGGGGAGCTTTGGTAGTAAGGAGATACCCCAACTTGTCGTAAGTGATTGCCATTTTGACATTCCTGAGCCAATCTTTGTAGTTTGGCCCTGTCAGTATGTTTTTATCTAGAAGTAACTTAAGTCTGGTCATGACGATTGGTCGCTACAATTAGGAGAGAGAGAGAAGAAACACTCAGCATGATTCTCTTGCAAGTTTAGAGTGGTTTTTAGTTTATCTAAACAGGATGGCTCCCATTGTTTCTCGAATCCCTCCTCAAACCAAAAAAGAAGAATTAGTCGGGATCAATCTCACCGTACAATACTTTCTTAACTGTTTAGCCAGGTTAGTGTTGGTACTTAGAGGGAGGTTTTCCAACGCTTTCGCAAAGTTCCTTAATTAAATAACCTCTTTTCCTTGGGGGCATAGCCCCGCTAACACCTTTCTAGACACCTACTTGGTTTATAGCATTGATCGTTAAGTGAGAAATTTCCCGAGGAGTAGCATATACTCACAGTAGGATCGGGATCCAAATATCATCGCGTGACAAAACTGAAGGAATCCTACCAGAATCATCACACTCCCAATGGTATGCAGCGCTAGCAAGTTTCAGTTTCTTTTGAAACTCCTGATGTGGATTTTTGCCCCATGCTCTTATGACCTTGGCGTGAGGTCAAACTGTCATAAGTCACATGTCATGTTCTACCCATCATTATCCTGGTTAATTTGAACCCACCCGTACCTACCCTTGACGTAGGCCAAAATTGCAGTACGACTGTCTCAAACCAATGCATTCTATCTATGGAACAGATAAATATCCGGCAGCTACCAATCACTATGCCTTGGCGTGAGGTCAAAATACATAGCTTGAATACTACCGAATATTTAACTGAAATGATGGAGGGCTACGAATGGTTTTGGCGAAACCGTGAACGTACTGAACTTGATATAATCGATGGAACGAGATAGCTTTTAAAAGGAGTGGTTCAAGCTCCGCATTTAAAAGTTGGTTTTTTGAAAAGAACCGAATGGTTTTTAAAGTGTTCCAACGACTTTTACTTGGTTTAGTTTCTTGCATTAATTTTATTGCATTCCGTCATTTAATCCTACCATTTTAGAAAACAATGAAAATATGACGTACGCTTATGCCATCCGCATTCGCCACGGGGCCCCGTCATTACCCGTTAGGTTACTTAACTAACGACAGAGCGGGGGCTGGACTAGCGCGGATGCAAAACATAAGCAACGCCTAAATAGATATCATATATAGATATATACATTCGTCAGATGCAATGATAGTGTTTCCAGATCACAGATGAACACATTGGATATACTAGGAATCCGCATTCCGTATGAGTCTGTAACGAAAAGCGGATTACACGGTCGCGGTGAATAGCCAATACCCCACCCTAGACCCCTACGGGTGCGCAAACTACCCGCCAAATACCCGAAGTGAAGCAACATCCCTCAAAACGTGAGTAGGCCACTCGGCACTTCGAGGTACCCGGTAGTTTGTGCACCACCTCCATGGGTCTATCCTAAGAGAAAAAACTGTAAAAAGAAATTATACAATGACGGCAACAACGTCATCCCGGATGTGCAGCCATACAAATAATATTACATCAATTTACATATTACTTGAATTGAAAGATAAAGAAAACTCTCATCTCACAACCCCCCGGATATTCATCCGCGACAATCCAATGAATTCATATACACATACCATCAACATTACAGATCACAGATATGTATAACCCCCACTAATCGACATATAGCGATTAACAGACGTTCAATATATATATCACATCACAGATATAAACCCGTTAGCTAAAAGTCTTTAGAAGTTCGATCAAAATAAGGATTTTTAAACCCCAAAAACAAATTTTGCTTTCTGGAAAATCTGGGCAGAAAAATCATATTCCAAAAATCCCAAAATACCCTTATAAGAACACTGCAGGAAAATGGACCCACAAACGAGTTAACTCGGCCGCGGATCCGCAGCAGGAGCAAGCTCGTGCCGCGTTTCCGCGGCGCGTTGACCGAGTTATTGGACCAATTTTCTCCAGTGTTCTTTCAAAAGCCTGTGCCGATTTTTAGTGTAAGATTAATTAATTTTTGAACAGGAAAAAAATCGGCAGAAAGCTTACATTTCGTGCGTGTTTTGTGATTTTTTTCTCCGATCGAACTTCTAGTTACGTTGCTAACATGATAGATAGTGTTTAACCTGGCTCTGATACCACTGTAAGTCCACGTTACCCGTCCCCGGTTCTTTGGGGTTGCGGAAATGGTGAAAAACGATTTTTCTTTGGGGGTAACATGGACTCAAAATACGAATCTTTGTTAAAAAACTATCTAGCAACCTAACTAGGAGTTTTACCTACTCGGTTAGAGGGTTATACCTTAACTTGAACTCCTTCTCTTTGACTCCTTGTGGTGGTTGGATGGTTCTCTCCTCGTCGTCTCCTTGTGCCGAAGATGTATCCACCTGAAAGCTTCTACCTTTGGCTCCAACCTCAATCTAGAGGAAACTAGAACACTTGGTTTGCTAGACCTTGTATACTAGGATCAGTAGAGAAGTGTTTTGGGTTTTATCACTAAGGAAATGGTTCTCAACTCGTGAGAGGGAGTTTCCTTGAGCTAGAGAGAGCAATAGGAAGAGGGAGAGCTTGAGGATGAGAGAGAATGAGAATGATAGAATGAGTAAGCCATTTTCCAGCCATGCTCTCATAATACAAAAATAATCATAACAAATAATAATAATAATTGAGTATTATGTGATGGTTGTTATCATATCAAATGGCAATATCATTTCATGCATTAAATGCAATTTGTGAACAAGCAAGCAAGCAAGCAAAGG
The DNA here is from genome assembly GCA_030015575.1 of Agapanthus africanus. Classification (NCBI taxonomy): domain Eukaryota; kingdom Viridiplantae; phylum Streptophyta; class Magnoliopsida; order Asparagales; family Amaryllidaceae; genus Agapanthus; species Agapanthus africanus. The sequence goes on from JASDDO010000006.1 coordinate 211,574,377, forward strand.
TCAATGCCAAGAAATGATAGCCATTGTCATGATGATGGTCAACAAGTCCAACCTAGTCAACCGGTCAACTAAGTCAACAATGTCAACCTTTTAACCCAACCATGGCACAATAATACTTAATTAATATTATCATTAATCATATTTCTTATTCTCATCAGGGTTTAGCACAAGTCAACAGTCAACAACCCTAATGAGAATCCTCTGCCTCTGTCTCAGTCAACCGTGCATACACACCCGCATCCGCGTTCCGAGGAACAAGAATACAAACGAGATAAAACCAATCCCAAAACGTAAACTAGGATCTGGCTTAAACCAAAGCCCGCTAGTGATAACTGCTCGGACACTAAACGTGCATAAAGTGCACGGATGTGACCGAACCCTGTGGCAAAACCATGCGACCTCTACTCTTTTTGCCTAAAGGCGAATAGCTTTCTGTGTGGGACACTAAAGACTCGACACTACTCTGGCAGTGGGTTTAACCACAGACCGCAAGCGGCACTAGCTGTGCGTAACGGCCCCCCGGTTGTTGCCGATAAGAAGACTGACGAGGAGAAACCCATATGAACTCCTACTGAGTCTGAATGTGACAATCTGCGTACAGTCCGGTCTGTTCGTCTGAGAATATCGCATGGCGGGCCTAGGGGGGTGGTAAACGTCAGTCCCCTAATAGAGGTACAAGTCGTGTCAGAGTGTAGCCCAGAACACCCTGAGACAACACTGGAAACCTACCAGTGCATCTCGCTTGCCCTGGCCAGGGATGACTATTTGTAATGGCTCTCCTAGACACAGCGCGATATCAACTCCCAATACCGGAAGAGACGAATCCTATCTAACCGTCACCGCCTCCAAGTGCTTCGGGACTGCACCCAACTACTACCTGTTTGCACGACTCCTTTGAGCCGTTGTAGGGTAGTAATCAAAGTACAGTGGGAACACACTCGAGGTGAAGTGACAGTGTCAAGTCAGCGGACTAAGCTGTACTCATGTCAACTGGGAACTGATAACTGACGATAGGTATAGTACCAACAAACAGTTCCCGACGAGTCCTGTCCAGTGTACTCGTAACCTAACGAGCACCCGCATACTATCTCAAGTACGACGTACTGACGGCTGTAGGACAGACCGTCTCCCCTGCTGGGATGAGAAGCGCATACACTAGTCTACTCCGGAGTATCGATGCCCTGTCTCGATAGTCCTACGACTAGGAACCTGCATAAGGATGTGCTTGTAGATTAACCAGCCCCCACGAGTGTGACTGCCATCACAACGCTGGTAATCTAGCAAAGATCCTAAGGGCTCCACTAATGTGTATAAGCGATATGTTAAAAGATACATATGTACACACATTGAAGTAGAAACAAACCAAGTAGCATACAACTATTTTGAGCAAGATTGTATATACAAAGGTGAATATCCCAAGCTTTCATTAAGTAATATACAAACTAGTATGATACAGTAATGGCCTCTAGGGCATATACACTAACACTTAAGTTTTCCTTCTAGGGTTCTATCTCAACTTAGGAATTTTTATCGTCTCTATTAATGATACAAGTCCTATTCTTCATTCCTATCTCTTATCTAAATCCCAATCACATACCCCTACGTGTGTGTCACCCCTACACTTGGAAATTCAAATCAAGCAATCATACTCTTGTCCGTCGTCCAAAGTACTTCTTAATTGGTGAATCTTTAGATGAATTTTGCTCACATATCCTTCATGCGACCGTTAATACTTCTTGAGGTACCAACAACCGATTACAAGATGTGTTTGCACATTAAAGCGTAATTCCTAGTCTTGTAACACCCAAGTCTTTTAGCAGTGACTCCCAAATCAGTTGGTCTAAGGCACTAGGTGATGAAGCACCCTCGCTAAATATTTTTCTATTTTTGCAGCCGTAAGTAATCATAAAAACCAGTGTTCAGTTTTTTATTATTTCTTTATTCACACTTGAATTTTTATTTTATTTTCTTCGTACTAAGGACTTTAGACAAGAGCATTTCAAGGTCTCTTCTACTATTCCAAGATTTAAGGTTCGTGTTTGTGCAATTTTTAAGGTATATATTTTCAAAATCTAGATATAAGCTTAGGAATTATTTTTCAAACTTATACTTTAATAAAGATATCAATACTTTTCCCTTATTTTAATTTTGCCCAAGAAGTGAACTCAAAATTTGCCTATTTCTAAATAAACTACAAAGACATATACTTTCTACCGTTAAATTTTAAGAAAGGTTATTTTTAGGGATTTTTAATTTACTCAGTCTAGGATCTAGTTGTTCCTAGCTAGTTAATTTATTTGTCAAACTTAAGTCAAATATGGCCAAAATTGAATACTTTTTAAAATTTTCAATTTTTATGGGTTTTAAAATAAGTATGCAAATACAAAAATATACATATGAATGCGAAGGAAGAAGGCTTAACGAGCATACCCCCAAACTTAAACTTGACAGTGTCCTCACTGTCATGCTACACCAAGATGGTTGAGAATGTCGGCACTCCCCTGTTTATTTATTTATAATTTTTTTTATTATTGTTAAAAGAAAAACAAAAATATATATACGACAAGGTTCCCCCCAAACTTAAGTGAGACAGTGTTTCCACTGTTTAAGCGTTAAAGTTTAGAGTTAGGAAGGAGAAAAATCAAATTATACAAGGCCTTACACAGACCAAAAGTTAGCACCAACCATTCAAAAATTCTATCGTGGTAATGGTGGGGTTGGTGAAAGAATGGAGTGTAAAGAAAAGAAATGAGACCCACACGAGACCGAACGGGAAGAAGAGTGGAATATGGTCTCGGTGGAGGAGAAGAATGGCGGAAAAGAGAAAGAAGTGTAGTACGATCTTGAGGGTGTAAATCGAGTGAATAAATTAGCGTAATTTGTGATGACCGATGTGTAAAAAGCGATTGTGCTAATCTATCAACCCGTCGAGAAATGGGGTCAAATCCCTCAAGATTCGCAAGAAAACATGGGTACTTCGAACTTGGTAAACCCTCCATTGAAGATGGAAACGCAACGGATTCTTGCGTGGTCGAAATGATAGGAAGGACGAAAGGGAGTGATTTAGGGATAGTCTTATTCTCACCTAAGTAATATGTCTCGAACTTGAAGGATTCCATCAATGGTTCGAAATGACTGTAAGCAATCGAGTCTGATGGTTCAACTAACTCATCTGAAAATGTAAAGGACTCAAACTCGGGAGGTGAGTTGTCAACATCGTCCGAAAAAGTGAAACTCCCGTAATCATTATCGTCTGTGAGAACTGTGTCAGATTCAAATAGAAATTTTTCAAGCTCACAGTCTTCAAGAGTGATCTTTTGCGTGGTCGGAACAATGGAAAGGAGGGAGGGTGATTTAGGAAGTATAACAGTTAAAGGTTCATGAGGATGAATTGGAAAATCCGACACATCAAACAAAAATGGTTCAACCTCAATATTATCCTCGATATTCTCCTCAATACCATCCTCATAATTCTCTTAAAATTTAGCCTATCCATACCATTATCATCAAAATCAAGACGCATATGAAGTTCGGGAGAAACATTTAATGACTCGGGATGATGAATTGGAGATAAAATTTCAGTCAAATTTACGGTTTCATCATCCAGAATATCCCGGCGTCTATATCCTCAATCAAGTGAAAATCAATTTTTCGGACACCTCATCAAAAGCATGGATATTTATCAATTCAGGTTCTAGATTGGAGGTGTAGAGTTCTAAAGGATTAGGTGTGGTTTCACTCAAAAGGGACTCTTCACAATCTGGCAAATCAAGCACTGCAAAGTCGCACAACTCATCAAATGTTTTATTTTCAACTTGTGAACCATTTGGGACAATCGATGGAAAACCAGAGTTGTGGGATTCAATTGGGTATGGGTAGGTTTGATTTGGAAAGGCGTTTAACTCACTTTCTCCACTCAAATTCTCACTCCGTCCAACCGCCTCCTCATACATTGGATTTTTTGTAGCTAGTTGGAAACTAGCTACCAGGTCACTAGGTTGTATAAGGGCGGCTATGGACGCATCCACATTCCTTAGCATTTTGTTTGTCGCTACCATATAGGCTTCTAACGACTGTTCTAGACTAGACATGGGTTGTGAAGGGGTTTCAGTAAAAGATTCAAAGTTGTTTGGATGTGTGAAACTCCCAAATGGTTGTGTCGAAGCAATGTCTAGTGAAGGTAGGAAAGTTGGGTAAGACTGGTAGGAATTGGATGGTTGGACAGGTGTAGGATCAACATTTGGATAAAAAGGTGAATGGACTTGTTGATCCCTAGAACTGGATGTGTGGAGAGGAGTGAAAGATCGGCTACGAGATTGTTCAATATGCTCAGCTATAGACATGGGTTTTGGAGTGACAATAGGACTCGAAAAAGGAGTATCAACATAAGAAGGTGGTGAAGGTTGACACGTTTGATACAAAGTGGATTGCAAAGTCGAACTGTTTCTCCTAGACACTTCTATTCAATCTTTCAACGAAATTTTGGGCATGGAGGAGTCGTCCTTAAATCTATCGAAACAATTCGCGTAAGAGGCAAAGTTTGGTTCAGGGTACCAAAGTTCGGCAAGAGATTTGTGAGGTGGGGTACCCATGATGTAAGAAAGGAGAAGAAAAAGAAGGTGGGGTGCACGGATTTCTTAGCGACAAAATTTTGCAAGTTTTTATAAAAAAAATTCCTTCCTTTTTTTTTATTTGGAACTTTTTGCAAAAAAAAGTTTTTCGATAAAGGGCTTTGACACAAATGCAATAAACCACAAATGCACAATCAGGCTTAGATCTAGGGTCACCTAGGTCAGCTAGACAGCTCCTAACTGTTCCAAAGGGCTAGAAATAGGACCTCAAACCGCCTCTTCACCGCCAATTGCGGCCAGATAAGTGCCAGGTGAGTGGGAGGCTCTCCACTACAAGTAGTGGCCCTAATTAAGTATACACTCGCCTTAGACGCACTTGCCTAGACACCGCAAACTCAGGTTAGGATCAACGGCCGATACCTATAACTAGTCCTCTGTCCTATTGAGCGCGATGTCCTTAGGGCTGAGTCTAATCTTTTTTAATTAAGAGATGGTGAATGCATATGCCTTATGTGATTTCTGGGGTCCTGGGAAGGGTGATGAAATCGCCACCCAATCTGGATTGGTCTCAAGCCCCTTAAAGTCCGATTAAAAATATGCAAAACAGTAACAATCACTTGCAATCAAATTTTTTATTTAAGGGCGGCACAAAGAATTCTGCACAAGATTTGTTATTGGAAGGGGAAAGATTTTTTAAGCGCAAAAAATCCTGCAGGCAAATTTACAGAAGATATATCGGGATTTGCAGTGGAGAGAGAAAGAAAAGTTAGAGTGAATTTTATTTTCGCCGCACTTCTGCCGCCAAAGTGGTGCTACCGCCGAGGTTCCGTTGCCATTTTTTTTGTTTTCAAAGCCCTGAATCGACCAGGGCGCGGCGGTTCCGCGGTCAGAAGGCGCTCCACGCGGCGGTTCCGCGGTCCCCTGTTCTGTTCGAGTCCTAAGATTTTTTCTATTTCTCTGTTTTGATTTCCCCCTATTTTTTAGATCTTCGGTTTTCTGTTTTTATTTCTGGATTTTCCAGATCTGAATTTGATTGTAGATCCTGCAAAATTCAAACAAGAATACCCTTCTCAAAATACAAAATGATAAATTTTTATAATTTTTTTTATAATTTTTCATTTTTTTGGATTTTTCAATTTTAGATTAACCCGAAATTGCAAAAAGGAAATAACACGCCATCCCCGGCAACGGCGCCATTTGATTAGTATGGAATTTATGATCAAAAATATTTATAACCGCAATCAAGAACGGTGTCGCTTGGTAACTAGCCGGTGAGTACGGGTCGGTCAACAGGGATGTTGTGAATTTCCTAATTATTCTTACGAGTTAATTCCGAACGGTGTGAACGGATTGATTGAAGCTAAAAACTAAATTAATCTAGATCTAAATCTTGCTAGGGTTAGGTTTCGGTTAAGTTTGGAAAGTCAACAAATCTCACCGCTTTCTATACCCATATTAAGATCTATTAGGAGTTATGGTAATTATAAATAAAGTGAATTAGAACCATCGGGAAGATGTTTCTTCCTCTAGGTTATTGTCCTTCCTTTATCAATCCTTACCCTAACCTCCATGGAAAACATGCTCAACCGGGCCTTTATACTACGGTATCACCGCTACCTCATGGGATAGGGTGCCGTAGTGAGCGGTGTGTGCATGTATGCATGGAGTCCTATTAATTATATTTGATGGGCAAGAAAGGGGTGAGAGATCTTCATCTCTCAAGTCCTCCCTAAAGCTAACCCTAACAAGCGAGGAGACTACTCGCTGATTAGGGAATTGAAGAACAGATCTAAACTATTTATCTAGGGCAAGGAATTAAAGATCTAAGCTAAGGCAATTAAATAAAACTACTTACTTTACAGATGGCTCTCTTCAAACATTTACACAAGACTTGTCAGATCTGAATAGATGAAATGAAAAGAGGCATCGATGCTCTCTAAAAGAAATCTGAATTTTATTAATGAAAGGAGGTATATCTCAAAAGAGGTATTTGGGTTTCTATTTATAGGACATAGAAAACCCTAGGGTTACAATTGACTCGCATATCTGCTTTTACAAAAATACCCCCTAAGAAAAAGACCTAGTCAACGCTCCACGCATCGCCAGCATTTAGGTAATTTTTCTGCCACTACGGCTTCTGCGCGGCCGCGGAACCGCGGCCGCAGGCCAGGTTTGGCCGCGGTTCTGCGGCCAAAAGAAAGGCTTGGGTCTTGTGCTTTGCTGTGTTGGTTCTGGTCTTTCTCTTCTTCCTATTTCTCTGGTTGGTTCTGCAGAATATCTTCCATGTCTCTTCCGGATCTCCACAGTGAATAATTGTAGTGGACTTTTACCGTTGCTTCGTGTCGAAGTCTTGAACCTTGCGCCGCCTTTTACTTTGTGAACTGATCTTCGTGTAGGCTTGATCAAGATCCTTCTATTTGTTGGTCGTAGTCTCACTTTTGCATCGTCTTTTATCTTTTTCACTGTTTATGTTTTGAGAACCTGTAACCTGTACTATGTAGCAGACATGGGTCAAAAGCACCTGTTTATTTGTAAAATGACTAGGACTGGGGAATATAATAATGCAGAATTATGGTATGAACAAGTGGTAATGAAATATTTGGTTTGGTCGTGAATGATAGCAGTCGCAATTTACTTTGCCCTCTTACTAATCCCTTTATTTGTGTTTACTTATTACCTTCTGTATACTATCGTTAGGCTAATTGGTTTTCTTCATTCCCTACCGTTCGGCACCTGCCTATGGTTTGGAAGAAGACTATCCAATTAGCGTAATAGGTGTACCGTCCTAATCCAAGGAGCACTCGCAACCTGAGAGAAGGTAAAAGGAAAAAGACAACTGAATAGTCATATTCATTTCCTTCAGAACCGGAAACCATTCTCGAATCTAGAACAATTTCCTTCGAGTTCGTATATAACCATACGATGGTTTTATCTAATGGAAGTTGATGTTCGTAGTAATACGGGGTGTTCTGGAGAAAAAGGGTAAAAGAAGGAGTGGCAATGAGGTATGCAACTCAGACAATCCAAAAGCCAGTGTTTTAAGAAGGTTCGGTTAACTTGGTCACTGAGTCATAGTCTAGGGTCGGGTTATGGTCGCTGCCAAATAGAGAGAGAAAAGAAACACTCTGCGTGCACTCTAACCAAGATCGGAATGGTTATCAATTTATCTAATTAGGAAACCTCCCACTGTAACCTCAAATTCTCCTCCAAACCTGAAAGAAGAATTAGTCGAGATCACCCGAGGAGTAAACCAACTCATCAGTGGGAATCGGGATCCAACTATCATCGCATGATAACGTGATGGAATCCACTCACGTTATCACACTCCAGAAGGTATGCGCATGCCTGGCAAGTTTCAGTTTCTTTAGAAACTCCCGATGTGTGCTTTTACCACTAGGACCCAAGTGACCTTGACGGAGTCAACAAATCAAAGAGTCCTAGTCAAGTTCAACCCGTCATTATCTTGATTGCATTAAACCCACCCGTACGTGCCCTTGACGGAGTCAACAAGGCCGCACGACTGTCCTAACCAATCTCATATCCATGCTTCAAACAAGCACTACTTAGCTACCGTACACTACGCCTTGACGGAGTCAACAAACGCAGCATGAATACTAAGTACCACTTGTAGGAAATGATGGAGGGCTACGAATGGTTTTTGGAGAAAAACCTTTAACGTAATGAACTTGATATTGTTGAAGGAACCGGATAGCTTTTTATAAAAATATAGTGGCGAAAGCCTTTGCTAAAAAGGTCACTCCCGGTGAAGGGATCTCGGCTCTTTCCCCGTAGAATGAGGTGCAGGATATTCCAACTAAATACCATGATGCAAAGCAAAAAGTAATCGACTATAGTGAAGTTATTACCCAGACGCAAACTTCTATCCAAGAGGTCATTCCCGGTGAAGGGATCTCGGCCCTTATCTCGTCGACTGAGGTGCAGGATATTCCAACTGAATACCACTGTGCAAAACAAAAGAGAACGTCCTTGCAATAACAAATTTTTGAAAAATGTTCCAACAACATCAGAATAGGTTTGTTTAGCTTGCATTGATCCGAATCAATGCAGTCCCATCAATTAATCACACCACAAAAGAACGAAAATATGATGTATATATATGCCATCCGCATGCGCCACTGGGTCCCGTCATCACCCGTTAGGTTACTTAACTAACGACAGAGCGGGTGTAAAACATATACAACATCTACTAGTATATATATCATTATATAATAATCGCTCAAGGCGTGATAAAATGCAACATCACAGAAATGTAATAAGCATCACAGAACAATACAGATAATCTTAGATCCCCGGGTTTCATAGAGCCGCCACTGAAACCCGACGTTCCCCTGGTCGTTTGGATAGCCTGTGCAATGAAATCCTAGACCCCTACGGGCGCGGCAAGTTATCCGCCAAAACCTGAAGCGAGGCAGCCCCCTTCAACAAAGTGAATGGACCACCCAGCACTTCACGGAATCCGGTAACTTGAGCACCCCTCCTTGGGTCAACCTGTACCCCCTACGAGTGCGGCGAATAGCCCGCCAATTCTAGAGTGAAGCCCCTCCATCTCAAAGCCATAAGATGCGGGCTCGTTGCCCTCTAGAACCCGTCTATCCGTGCACCCCACCGCGGGATAATCCTAGTACAGAAAGTAAAATATATACAACGGGTACATCTACCTCAGCCCGGTCGTGCCCCAAAAGAATAATATACAAACAGATAGTGACGGCAGTCCACATATCGGACGCTCGCCCAGCAATATCAAATGTACAAATACAACCAAACTGTACTACCATTGCATCCAGGTTATCCACCACGACAAATCCGCAACATCACGGCACAACACAAAACATCAACGTGAATGCCACATTCGCAAATCCGTCTAAAATAGCTATAGCAATTAGACAAGATTTACCGATCAAATGACATTCACGGTCGTAGATATAATGTAAGTACTGTAAATTAACATATTTAAAATTTTCGATCGACAAAACTTCCCGAAGTGGGCCCCAAGTACCACTGCAGCACTCAAAATAATCTGGGCCAAAAATAAACATTCCAGAAACCCCATTTCCAAGAAAACAACCACTGTAGAAATTTTGGAGCAGAGAGGCCATTAAATGGCGGCGGAACCGCGGCCAAAACATGAGTATGGCCGCGGTTCCGCGGCTCTACTGTAGCATCATGCTACAAAATTTTCTCAGATGTCTTATAAAAGCCTACCTGAAATTCTGCAATACTCAAAATAATTTTTCGACGACAATAAAAATTCGACAGAAAGTTCAGTATTGGAAATGCAGTTTCGGAAATTTTGTTTGATCGATGATTTAAATACGTTAGAAGAAGCTAGTAAAGGTTAATGGCGTGGCTCTGATACCATGTTAGTCTACGGTAGCGCCCCGGCCGTCTGTCCGAGGTCAAAATGCGGAAATGAAAACTTTTCTTAAACTAGATAGCGGCGCTATCGTATGCTTAAATCCCGGATCGAACCATTAACCTATAACTAGCAATTAGAGAAAGGGTTGGAATGATATATCGATCGATCCGTGTCCTTCGGTCTTTAGACACCATCCTAAGCTCCTCGCGGCATCTCCGAGCTCTGGTCTTCTCATCGGAAAGGGCACCACATCATCGAGTCTTTTTACGGGCTCCCGCTTCATCTGAAGCAACTCGGACACGAATTTCGCTAGCCGGCGTGTCCAAGGTGATGTAGAGAATTTGTCAGATAACTTTGTCTCAAGCATCCATTGGTTCTCATCACATGAGAGTGTATGGATGGAGGTTGAAGATGAAGCCATTGGAGGAAATGGTGAGCTAGAGAAGGAAGAAGAAGAAGAGGCTTTTTTTTCTTATGTGTTGTATGATAATGAGAGTGAGAGCAAGAATGAAAAATACAAGAGCTAACACCATATCATGGCAGCCCCTCTCTCTCTCCTTATCATATCAAGACTCAAATCCATCACAAAATGTGACACATTCACAAAGAAAGAGACCATGAGTCACCACTTGTGCATGTGTCACAATTAATGCTCCAAATCATGATTTCTAGCTCACAATTTCCATTTCTAAACATTAATCCAAATGTTTACAACAATAAAAAGATACGGCAACATCTAAAGTAAATTCGTGACAGATCACAAGGATACCCCTCACCTGTATATACATACCAGCATCCGCATTCCGACTCAATGCGAATGCGATGAGACGAAAGTAATCCAACAAATCTAATACTAGGATCCGGCTTAAACCAAAGCCTACTAGTATGATCCGTCCGATCATGATCCGTGTACTACTGCACGTATATGATCGAACCCTGCCATATATCATACGGCCTCTACAACTTTTCGCCCGAAACTTGAGAAACTGTCTCTAGGGGACTCTAAAGACTCGTCAATACTTTGGCTGTGGATTTAACCACTAGCACGTCAGTGGTACTAGCTGTACGTAACGGGCTACCAGGTATTGACCAAAAGGGAGGTCGATGAGCGAACTCATCCTGACACCCTACTGAGCCTGTCAGTGACAATATCCATACAGTCCGGTCCGTTCATCTATGAGCATCGCATGGCGGACCTAGGGGGTTAGTAAAAGTCAGACCCCCAAAAGTCGTACAAGTCATGACGGAGTGTACCCAGAACACCCTGAGATACTACTGGAATACCTACCAGTAAATCTCCTGCCTTGGCCAAGGACATTGTGTAATGGCTCTCCTAGACACAGCGCGATCTCACCCCCAATACCGGGAAAGAGGAAACCCCTGCCGATCCGCTCACTGCCTCCATGTGGCTCGGGACTGTACCTAACTAAAACCTGTTTGCAAGACTCCTTTAAGCCGTGGTAGGATAGTAATCAAAGCACAGTGGGAACTCACACGAGACAAATGACGATCTCAGGTCGATGAACTAACCTGTACACATGTCACCAGGGAACTGCTATCTAATGTCAGGTATAATACCAACTAGCATATTCCCGGCGAGTCCTGTCCGGTGTACTCATAACCCAATGAGCACCTATATACATCTTAGGTGATCCAACTGACACCAATGGCTTGTGAGACCGGCCACCGCCCCTCGTCGAGGTCTCGACTGTATACACTAGTCTACTAATGGAGTATCGATGCCCTGTCTCGAAACTCCCATGACTAGGGACACTTTAAGGATGTGCTTATAGACCCCAGCTCCCACGTATATGATCGCCATCATACTGCTGGCAGTCAAGCAAGAATCCTAAGGGCTCTATCAACGTGTAATAGCGACCTGTAAGTTCACCTAAAGCAGTACACGATGATAAAGACAAACCATGGTAGCATACTATTCTCTATCAACGTGTCATAGTGAACTACAATGTCACCTAAAGCATGTACACGATGATAAAGAAAAACCAGATAGTATACAAACATCTCGAGTAAGACTGTCATACAGGTATAGGTCATCCCTCAATCATTGCAATCAAGTGCCTGCGATCCAATAATTGACTCTGAGGGCACTATATCCAACATAACCTAGATCAGAATGGTTATCGCTTTATCTAATCAGGAAACCTCCCACTGTACCATCAAATTCTCCTCCAAACCAGAAAGAAGAATTAGTCGGGATCACCCGAAGAGTAAACCAACTCATCAGTGGGAATCGGGATCCAACTCTCATCGCATGATAACGTGAAGGAATCCACTCACGTTATCACACACCAGAAGGTATGCGCATGCCTGTCAAGTTTCAGTTTCTTTAGAAACTCCCGATATGGATTTTTGCCCCATGCTCTTATGACCTTGACATTGGCCAAAATGTCATAAGTCACATGTCAAGTTCTACCCATCATTATCTTGTTAATTTGAACCCACCCATACATACCCCTGACGTTGGCCAAATGGCAGAACGACTGTCCCAAACCAACTCATCTATCTATGCAACAGATGAATATCCAGCAGCTACCAAACACTATGCCTTGGCGTTGGTCAAAATACATAGCTTGAATACTACTGAATACCCAACTGAAATGACGGAGGGCTACGGCTGGTTTTTGGTGAAAAACCTTTAACGTAACGAACTTGATATTGCTGAAGGAACCTGATAGCTTTTTACAAAAATATAGTGGCGAAAACCTTTGCTAAAGAGGTCATTCCCGGTGAAGGGATCTCAGCTCTTTCCTCGTGGAATGAGGTGTATGATATTCCAACTGAATACCGCGATGCAAAGCAACAAGTAATCGACTATAGTGAAGTTATTACCCTGACGCAAACTTCTGCCCAAGGGGTCACTCCCGGTGAAGGGATCTCGGCCCTTGCCTCATCGAATGAGGTGCAGGATATTCCAACTGAATACCACTGTGCAAAACAAAAGAAAACGTCCTTGTAATAACACTTTTTGAAAACTGTTCCAACAACGTCAAACAGGTTTGTTTTCTTTGCATTGATCAAAATCAACGCAGTCCCATCAATTAATCACACCAGAAAAGACCGAAAATAAAATGTACGTATATGCCATCCGCATTCGTCACTGGGTCCCGTCATCACCCGTTAGGTTACTTAACTAACGACAGAGCGGGGACTGGACTAGCGCGGGTGCAAAATATATACAACATCTACTAGTATATATACCAATATACAATAATCGCTCCAGGCATGATAAATGCAACGTTACAGAAAAGTAATAAGTATCACAGAACAATACAGATAATCTGGGATCCCCGGGTTTCACAGTGCCGCAACTGAAACCCGACGTTCCCCTAGTCGTGCGGATAGCCTGTGCAATGAAAACCTAGACCCCTACGAGTGTGGAAAGTTACCCGCCAAAACCTGAAGCTAGGTAGCCCCCTACAGCAAAGTGAATGGACCACCCAGCACTTCACAGAATCCGGTAACTTGGGCACTCCATCTTGGGTCAACCTATACCCCTTACGAGTGCGGCGAATAGTCTGCTAATTCTAGAGTGAGGCCCTCTGCCTCTTAAAGCCATGAGATGCGGACCCGTTGCCTTCCAGAACCCGGCTATCCGTGCACTCCGTCGCGGGGTAAACCTAGTACAGAAATGAAAATATATACAACGGGTACATCGACCTCAACCCGGTCGTTCCCCAAAAGAATAATATACAAACAGGCAGTGATGGCTGTCCACATGTTGGACGCTCGCCCCGCAATATCAAATGTACAAATAAATCCAAACTGCACTACCATTGCACACAGCTATCCACCACGACAAATACGCAACATTACAGTACAACACAGAACATCAACACGAATATCACGTTCGCAAACCCGTCTAAAAGGACTATAGCAATTAGACACGATTTACCGCTCGAATGGCATTCACGGTCGGAGATATAATGTAAGTACTGTAAACTAACACATTTAAAATTCCGGTCGACAAAACTTCCCGAAGTGGGCCCCAAGTATAACTCAGTACTCAAACAAAATCTGGGCCCAAACAAAATATTCCAGAAACCACAATTCCACATGAAAGACACCCAGAAGAAAAATGGTGCACTGAAGCTCTAAAATGGCGGCGGAACCGCGGCCAATACAAAGCTTGTGCGGGGGTTCCACGGCAGTCTTGAAGGTTCAGTCGACCAAATTTCTACAGTAGTCTTAGAAAAGCCTACACGATTTTCTGACATACCCAAAATAATTTTTAGAACAGTTTAAAAATTCGACAAAAACTTTATCATGAAAAGTACGGTTTTGGAAATTTCGTTCGATCGATATTTTAAACACGTTAGAACAAGCTAGTAAAGGTTAATGGCGTGGCTTTGATACCATGTATGTCTACGGTAGCGCCCCGGCCTTCAATCTGAGGCCAAACGCGGAACAAAAACTTCTACAACTGGCGCTATCACATACTATAACCCGGATCTTGCCATTAACGCTAAACTAACAAACTGTAAAGAGGTAGAAAGGCTATACCGATCGATCCGTATCCTTCGGTCTTTAGCCATCATTCCACGCTCCTCGCTGCGACTCTGATCTTCTCGTGGAGGTGGCACCACGTCAACGAGTCTTTATACAGGCTCCCGCCTCTATACCGAGGCAACTCGGACATGAAGTATACCAACCGACATGTCCAAGATGAAGTAGAGAATGAGTGGAATACTTTGGCTCAAACACCCTCGGGTTCTCATCACATGAGAGGGTTAGGGTGGAGGTTGAAGAAGATGCAAAGAGATGAAGAGTGTGAGCTCAAGAAATTATCTCAAGAGAGCAAAAACCAACCATAAAAAAAAAACATGGCCGCCCTCTCATTTTCGGTGAGAAGATCTAATGAGGTTTTGTGACTTTAAACATAGAAAATATCTCACAAAAATATCCCACACAAACCCTCAAAATATCTTACCAAAAACAAAACACCATTAATTCTATCATGACTCACTTAGTGACTCATTAGCATGAATCACTAATGAACATGCTAGAAGAAATGTGTCATCCAAATGAGTCACACTTTCCAAATCCAATAATCATTTAAACCAAAATGATTAACCCAAAAAGAAATGCATCTTCTAAAGTAATTTCGTAACGGATTACGAGAATACCCCTCACATGTATATACATACCTGTATCCGTATTCCGACCGAATACGAATAAAATGAGACTAAAATATTCTGACTCAATATAATACTTGAATCCGGCTTAAACCAAAGCCCACCAGTATTATCTGTCCCAAATATGACACGTGCAAAAGTGCACGTGCATGTTCGAACCCTGCCATAAAATCATACGGTCTCTACAAAGTTTAGCCCGAACTTGGGAAACTATCTGTGGGGGACTCTAAAGACTCGTCAAGACCCTGGCAGTGGGTTTAACCACAAGCACGTCAGCGGCACAAGCTGTGCGAAACGACTGCCCATGTATTGACCGAAAGGGAAGCCGATGAGCGAACTCATCCTGGAACCCTATTGAGCCTATCAGTGACAATATCCGTACAGTCTGGTCCGTTCGTCTATGAGCATCGCATATTGGGCCTAGGGGCCAGTAACGTCAGACCCCGAAAAGCTGTATAAGTCGTGTCGGAGGGTAGCCGTGAACACCGTGAGAAACTACTGGAATACCTACCAGTAATTCTCACCTGCCTTAGCCAAGGACTTAGTGTAATGGCTCTCCTAGACACAGCGCGATCTCACCCCCAATACCGGGAGAGACGAATCCCCGGCCGATCTGCTCACTGCCTCTATGTGGCTCGGGACAGTACCCAACTAAAACTTGTTTGCACGACTCCTTTGAGCCGTGGTAGGGTAGTAATCTAAGCATAGTGGGAACTCACATGAGATAAATGACGACCTCAGGTCGATGAACTAACCTGTACACATGTCACCAGGGAACTGCTATCTGACGCTAGGTATAATACCAACTAGCATATTCCCGGCGAGTCCTGTCCGGTGCACTCATAACCCAATGAGCACTTGTATACATCTTAGGTGATCCAACTGACACCAATGGCTTGTGAGACCGACTACCGCCCCTCGTCGGGGTCTCGACTATATACACTAGTCTACTCCAGAGTATCAATGCCCTGTCTCGAAACTCCCTCTACTAGGGACCACTTTTAAGGATGTGCTTATGGAGTGCCCAACTCTCACGTATATGATCGCTATCATACTGCTGGTAGTCAATCAAGAATCCTAAGGGCTCTATCAACGTGTGATAGTGATCATGTCACCAAAAAGTTGTGCACGATGATAAAGAAAAACCAGATAGCATACTACCATCTCCGGTAAGACTGTCCTACCGGTATAGGTCCTCCTGAATCATTGCAGTCACATTCCGGTGATCCAATAATTGACTTTGAGGGCACTACATCCAACAGGTCAACCTACGCGACAAAAGTTTGGGTCTAATTGTTAGTTATATGTATGCCCTAGAGGCCTTTACTGTACATGAGATGTATATAGTAGTGGATGCTGGGACATATATAGGTAGGGCTTTCTTGCTCGACATGATAGTGCGCTATCTGGTTGCTCTTTATCTTAACATGTATACTTGTTGTCTCTCTATTACATGTTGATAAAGCCCTTAGGATGTGTACTCGACTTCCAGGACTATGATGTAGATCATACTAGTGGAGCCTGGGTAGTCAATGAGTACATCCTTCAATGATCCTAGTCGTGGGAATATCGAGACGGGGCATCGATATTCCAGAGTAGACTAGCTTGTATCTTCTCGACCCATGTGATGGGCGATGGTTGATCCCATATCCATTGGTGTTTGACATCAGAGATGGTATGAGGGTGCTCAGTGGTGACTGGGTACACTGAACGGACTCGCCGAGAACTCCCAGATGGTATTATACCTCACGTCAGATGGCAGTTCTCTGGTGACACTGGTACAGCTTAGTCTGTTGACCCGAGATCGTCATAGAGTCTTGTGTGTCTCCCACTGTGCTTTGATTTACACCCTACCACGGCTCTACTGAGTCGTGCAAACAGGTGGTTTTTGGGTTAAGTCCCGATTCACATGGAGGCAATGAGCGATAGGAGGGGATTCGTCTCTCCCGGTATTAGGGGTTGATGTTGCGCTATGCTCGACTGGACATAACTGGAAATCCCTGGCCAGGGTTGCACTGATTTACTGGTAAGTGTTATCAGTAGTTTCATGCTTGTTATGGACCTTACATCGGCATGACTTATCAAGCTACTGGGGTCTGACGTTTACCACCCCTAGGCGAGATATGCGACATATCAGACGAACAGACCGGACTGTACAGTAAGTGTTTCTGATTGGATTTGCAGGAGTGTGAGCAGGCTTGCTTGTTGATCTTCTGATCGCTTAATACCCGGGTGGCCGTTACGTTTAGCAGACCGCTTGTGGCTTGTGGGTGATTGATATGATCACCATCTACTGCCGGCGTATTGATGAGTCTTTAGAGTCCTACACAGAGGTTTCCTGGCTCAAGCGAAACGAAATAGGAGCGCATATGAAATATGTGCGGAACCGAGAATAATACCAGTATGTGATACTGTATTCTATTCTCGCGATTTGTATCATTGGTCGGTTATATGTGATATAGCCGGGTTACCGAATCAAGTGTTGATTTAATACATTGATACACTTGATATTAGTCGGTTATATGCGATATGAACGGATCATTAAATCAAGTATTGATTTAATGATCTAATGTATAATTATATATTTGATATATTACTTTACATTGACTAGTATTTGTTCACTAATGATTAATTTTCTCATTTGATGTGCACAAGTTGTATATGTGATATATATATTTGTGCACTAGTTTGTATCATGTTTCATGATACATGCAAACTTGGGTGTGTGTATGACTTACACCTTGTTTAGGTTAATGGATAATGTTTTTAATTATTTAGTAATTCAAAAATGGTGGTTTACTTTGTCTTTACTTGAAGCTTCATAAAGCTTTCAAGCATCTTTGACAAAGCCCACCATTTTGTTTTGCTTGACATTTTCACTATCCTAACCATTAACTTAAACTCTAGTTTAGTCTCTACAAAGGTCAAACTCACCCATGGTTGAATTATGATATACTTCACTTGATTATTCATTTTTAGTTAATTCTATTATTCATATTCTTTTCTTTCTTCTTCATCTTCTTCAAGTGAAGAAAGCTTTCTAGAAAAATATCAAGTGAAGATTTAGAGTGAGAAATCCAAATCTAAAGTAAACCCACTTCCTATTTCTTCATCCTCTACCACTTGCCATGTAGTATAGGGTGTTCTCTTCACAAAGTTCAAGACCAAGTGAAGATGGAGCTTGAGCTTGAGTCTCCTCGACGTAGATTATCTTCGGCCTCGAAGTCAACGACCTAGCCCGATCATTTCTCCGAAGAAACCATCGCTAGGGTCCGGGATCTCGATGATCGCAGCGAAGGGACGTCAACATGGAGCTTTAGAAGTGAAGGACCGGATCTACAAAGGTTGTAATCCCTTTCACTTAGTAGTAAAGTAGTTTACTTGCTTGCTTTCGCCTTACCTCTAGTAAACGATCTTTAGGGTTGTTCGACACATATAAAAATTTGATTTTGGCATGGTTGATGCCTTGTAGAATCTCATGAGTGTGCCTAGGAACCCTACAGTGGTATCAGAGCCTAGCTAGAGCTTTAGGCGAAGCGTAGACGAAGTTAGAAACCCGATCGAACCCCGAAACCCTAATCGATACCCTTCTCTGTACATTTTCTGAAACTGTGGATTTTTGCTAATTAAAAATACTCAAAAAAATCAGCAGGGTTTTCTAGGAATTACTGTGAAGCACGTGATACTAACTCCACCAAGGCGCCGCGGAACCACGGCCGTACCCTAGGTTGTGAGGCGGTTCCGCGGCCAAAAAGTAGCCTCTTGCTTCACTGTTTGCACAGTAATGTCCCTATGTGATTCCTGTCTTTTCTGGGAAATTTTAATTTATACTCAAGAGTTGAGACTTCTTGGTTGTATTGGTAGTTCGTTGATTCGATCGGAAAGTTTAACATCGTCTATTTGTTTTTTCTGGCAATTTAGAACGTGTTAAAAAGTTCGACCGGATATCAATATCTCACTTTTTCCCCTGCCGGAAAATTTCCAAGTGCTGGATTTTTCCGTGGTTTAAGAACGTTCTAAGTAGTGCAAGTAACGCGATGGATCCTCTAGAAGACAACAAACCTTAACTCGATTATGTGACCGTCTTGAACTTCCTTTTGAACCTTAGGGTTTGGAGCAGTACGGCGTGCCACATGTGAGGCGTTGGTTTGACCCTTCTACGGCTGGATCGTTAGTACTGTGGCATGAAGTGAATGTTTTTAAACTTATTTCAAGTGTTGAGCTTTTTGGGAAAACTTGGGTGTTTGATTATTCGATCGGAAAGTTTAACATTGTCTATTTATCTGGAATGTGATACAATATTTGGAATCCACAAGTAGTTATGAGATAACTATTTTGAATGTTATAAATCTAGTAGTTTAGTCTCACTTGATCGGTTGCCACGGAATTTTGATGTGATCAAAAGTCCGTCGCAATCACGTTGCGTACGCGGATACTCGCCGGGTAAACTTAATAGACAGCTACAACCCATAGCCCCGACCAAGTGACTGTAGGAGAACCCCTTCGCTAAAAAGCATCCGTTCGGGTGCTCGCGGCAGCGGTGTTCCGCCTTAGTGCACTTCATCGACGGTTTCGGGGGTGCGGCCGTCCACTAAAGTTTGCGATGAGCATTCGTTCAGGATGTCAGGAATCTTGTTGAATTGCCCGACTTGATATTGAAAAGAGTTTTCGATAATGAGACTAAAATGTGGGGTTTGTAATAGTTAGGCATGCGATGTCTAAGAAGGTCGCGGATTCCAACTGTTGTAGTTTTACACTTTCTTTTCTGCGACCGTAAGTATAATATGTGATATCGCCGGTTTCGTTGCTATATGTCAACGACAATTGGGATGGGCATATTTACTTACGTTGATGTCATGTGATGTTATGTGTTGCTGTATATGTTATATTGGATCGTCGTGTTTGAATAGCCGGGTTTTTTTTATGTGAGATGAGTGTTTTTCATTTTCATTCATGTAAAATTCTTTGTATGTAATATTCTTTTACTGGGGCACTTCCGGGTTGAGGATGATGTCATATTTGTATATTATTTACTTTTCCGCATTAGGATAGACCCAAGGAGGGGAGCACAAGTAACCGGGTTCTAGGGTCCAGTGGGAGACCATCTCGAGGAGTCGAGTCCGGGTCTCCTAACTCTAGAATTGGTAGGGTTGCTTGCCGCTCTCGTAGGGGTCTAGGGGTGTGGGATTGGCTATTCATCACAACCGTGGAATCCGTGTTTATTACAGGCTCAAAATAAAACACGGACGTCCTAGTATATCCAATATTTCATATGATATTTTCTGCTGCGTTATCTGTGATATGATCATGTGATTTGTTCAGGTAGATACTGCATATAATATATATGATATATTATATAGACATTGCTTATGTTTTACACCCACGCTAGCCTTGCCCCGCTCTGCCGTTAGTTACCTAACCTAACGGTGCAGACGGGACATCGAGGCGAATGCGGATGGCATAAGTGTACGTTGTATTTATCTGTGATGTTTAGGTGGACTTAAATGATGGGACATTCATTAATGAGATTAATGAAAGAAAATAAACCTAAAAGATGTTGTGGAATCGAATTTCAAAAATAAGGTAACTCTAGTTATTGCTTTGCATAGCGGTGTTCCTTGTAGAACATCCATCACCTCATTCGACGAGGAAAGAGCCGAGATCTCTTCACCGGGAGTGACCTCTTTAGCAATGACTAGCAGATTCTATAACCTTTGGTTTGTCTTTTTACTGCTTTTCTAGTTCTTGCTTTGCATAGTGATATTGTGAATATCTTGCACCTCATTCGACGAGGAAAGAGCCGAGATCCCTTCACAGGGAGTGACCTCTTTAGCGAAACTAGAAAAAGCCTCAAAAACACTCCATTTAAAAACCATTTGATTCTGCAACGAGATCAAGTTCAAAGCGTTAAAGGTTTTCTTAAAAACTATCCGCAACCCTTCGTCATTTTAGGAAGTAGAATACTTAGTATTCGTGCTGTGTTTGTTGACCATAGTCAAGACACAGTATACGGTAGCCAAGTGATGTCTTCCTACACTGCATATGATGCGATTAGTTAGGACAGTCACGTGACTTTGTTGACCTTAGTTAAGGGTCATGTGGGTGGGTCTAATTAATCACGAAATGACGGGTAGAACTTGACTAGTGCTTATGATTTGTTGACCATAGTTAAGGTCATAAGTGCTAGGGGTAAAAACCTTTATCGGGAGTTTCAAGTGTTGAAATTTGCAATGAGATTGCATACCTTCTATATGATAGTTGGATCCTGATACCCACTGCGAGTAATTGTTACTCCTGGGAGAGTTTTGCACTTTACAATTAGCCGATCAAGTAGGTGTCTAGAAAGGTGTCAACGGGGTTACACCCCTGGGAAAACGAGGATTATTTTAATTAGGTCCGTGCGAAAGCACGGGGAACCTCCCTCAAAGTACCGGCTCTAGCCTGGCTGAAAGATTGGCGAACTTGTAGAGTGTAATTAATCCCGGCTAGTCTTTCCTTTTAGGGTTTGAAGGAGGATTTGATAAAAACAGTGGGAGCCATCCTGATTAGATAAAATATCTAACCAATCTAATCTTGCAAGAGCGCATGCAGAGTGTTATCTTCCCTCTCCCGCCAGGTAGCGACCATGTCACGCCTTGTTCATAACAGAATATTGCATTTTATACCGCCCATTCTTACGCTCGTTTGTTTATAGGCAGGTGCTTTTGATCAGTGTTTGCTACATATTTGCAGAATACTGGTTCTCAGCTCTAAACAGTGAAATCCATGGAAGAGTACGACAAATTCCGAATTACTGCCAACAACAGATAAAACACGGGTCTCCGCTCTCTATCCGTGTGTTGCCACATACCAGTTTAAGGGACATAATGGAAAATCGATTGTCATTTTCATGCACAAAGCTCAATGTCAACACAAGATCCAAGAAATCTACGCGGAGCTCGAGGAAATCATGGCAAAAGATCCACATCACATCACTTTTTGATCTACTGAAATTCTGGAAGAATTGTTAAGAGTTTCTGAGAAAATTCATATACCACACAGAAGAGAACCACAAAATAGGGGATACGACAAAAGATGAAGGCACAAGCTATCTAAATGGCCGCGGTTCCACGGCATAAGCGCGCGTAGGCCGCGGAACCACGGCCGTACAGGCTCTTCAGAGGGTGATTTTTCATGGGCTGTTTGGTAATTTTTTGTGGAGCCCGATTCTTACCCTAGGTTTCCAGTTCCCTGCCTATAAATACCCCAGTTCTGAGCCAAGCAAGGTGTTAAGTTCTTTAGCCTCTTTTAGTATAGTTTAGTCTTTTTCTTCTTCTTCTTCATTCTTTCCTCCATGAAAATTGTAGTGAGAGCTTTTTGAGTGGATGATGAAATGAAGATGAGGGTTTTTGTATCATTCTTTTGTTTTAGCTTCCCCTTGAGATCCTTGATTTCTCTTGATCTTTCAACCTCTTCATGGAGCTTGAAAGTTTAAGGGTTTGTTATTGATTTCAAGGGTTGTATCTTCTTATGGAATTAGTGCTTCATTTCACATGAGTTCTTTACCCTTCTCTTGATCTTGCAATCTCTTGATTGAGCTTGCAAGTTTAAGGGTTGGCTATTGATCCCATGCTTGTCTTGAGTTCTATGTTCTTGTAATTACTTTCTTGTTTATTTCTTTCTTGCTTTTTATTACTTTCTTTACATTCATGCTTTACTTTCTTGCACTTAAATTCCATGCAGTTACTTACTTGTAATCTTTTCTTTTCTTTTGCTCTTTTTGGTTCGTTTTTGTGAATGGTTGTAATTATCGTTTTTAAGAATAAATACGGTATTGTAAGTTAATATTTCTTTGCTCGTTTCCTTTTCCCGTTATTTTCCATTTAACTCCGCCCAAACGTTACGCAAGCGCTCCGTTAGGCACCCTATCCTACCAAGGTAACGGTGATTTCTAACCGCGACCGGTTGCATTCGGTTTGGCCGGAGGCGAAAGCAAGAGACAAGAACGGAAGGACAAGGATAAATAAGCCGGATTCCACGAATACCGTGCTTAAATCCCCTAATCCACGTTGTTGCCAATTGCTCTAGCTTCAATTGGTCAAGACTCGGCTCAAAGGTTTTGAGTGCGGATTTCTTTAGCTTACACTTTCGTATCTTTTTCTTAACAACTTTATACTTGCATATATCACTTATGATAGAATTGAACAAATATACACATTCTTTATTGACTCGTCTAAAACTCGAACGGACATACAACCATCTCCCTGTGGATCGACCCATGCTCAACCGGCTAGCTGCGAAGCGACACCGTCCTGATCGCGGTTATAACTTTAGAACTTTGAACATCCGACACGCTTTTGGCGTGCGATCAAATGGCGCCGTTGCCGGGG
Source organism: Agapanthus africanus (assembly GCA_030015575.1). Taxonomy (NCBI): domain Eukaryota; kingdom Viridiplantae; phylum Streptophyta; class Magnoliopsida; order Asparagales; family Amaryllidaceae; genus Agapanthus; species Agapanthus africanus. Next base: position 211,597,847 of record JASDDO010000006.1, read on the forward strand.
AGACGGTAACATATTTTCTTTCTTGTTATTCGGGTTAATATTTTTTTTCTATATATTTATAAATAAAAAAAATCTTTTTGTTTTTTTTTTTTGATAATTTTTGTTAGCAAGTCTGCAGATTTTTGCGGATTTGCAAACGGCGATTGTGGGGAGCAAAGTGTACGTTCAAGGCTAAGGTGATTGCAAAGTACAGTGCCAAAGATCCAGGTAGTTTGATCCGTGCAAGCGAACTTTTCAAGCTTACCGGATTTGATTCAACGGGGGTTTCCTAACCCAAAAACTTAACGGTACGTATTTTACTAATACCTTCTTCTCAAATCCGACGCATCCAATATACTATTCTTTGCAGGATTCTTTGCAAGTTCGCTAGCAAACGCTAAAAATTGACCAACCCGTATTTGTTGCAGTGCCGTGCTTAAACTAAAAAAAGATTGTTTGATTCTTTATAGAATTTTTATTGAATTGCGCATTGCATACATTAATACGGACTTAAGGGCAAGCGAACCCCACAATATACGGTAAAGGATTTCATCACCTTTTCCGTGGCCCACAAATCATGAACTTGAGCATAACGTTTACCCGCACAAATTTTAAAAGAAATTAGACTTTAAGCCTTAAGGACTTCGCGCTCATTAGGAGAAGTTAACCGTGTTTAGAACCTCGCTTAACGGTACATTGTTTACGGTGTCTAGAAAAGTGTTAACGGCGAAACCGCCAAAAAAGAAAGGGTTATTTAATTAAGGAACTTCGCGAAAGCGTTGGAAAACCTCCCCTTATCTCAGCACTTACCTGGCCTCATGATCAGTGTATCTTAAGCCCGTTTCTCGACACAGTTTTACTTCGACAATCAAGTTCTGGAGCGGTCTAGTTGACCTAGGTGAACCCTAGAACGACTAGGTGTGTGATATTTTTGTGTCGTGATTGTTTTTGTCCATATTTCTTTTTGTGTGTATATTTCATTCTTTTGTTAAAAAAAATCACATTCTTTTTCCCCTCCTTTTCTCTGCCATTCTTTCTTTCTCTCTTCATATCATGGGTACACCACCTCGCAAAACTCTTGCCGAACTTTGGTACCCACAACCAGACATTACTTCTTACGGTTCTTGCTTTGGCCGAACGTCGAACGATCCCTCCATGCCCAAAATCTCTTTGAAAGATCGGATAGACGCGTCTAGGACAAACACTTGCCCTCCGCAATCCACTTTGTATCAACCTTTTCAACCTCCCCCACCCTCTTATGTTGATACCCCTTTTGCAAGTCGTCCTTTGTCCATCGCTGAACATATTGAACAATCCTGTAGCCGATCTTTCACTCCTTTCACCACTATAGATTCCTGGGATCAATAATTTCATTCACCTTCTTATCCAAATGTTGATCCTGTTCCTGTCCCGCCATTCAATTCCTACCAGTCCTACCCGACTTTTTCACCTTCCCTAGACATTGCTTCTGAACCGCTATTTAGGAATTTTCAGTATCCAAACAACTTTGAATCTTTTACTGAAACCCCTTCACAACCCATGTCTAGTCTGGAACAGTCTTTGGAAGATTTTAGGGTAGCGTCGTACCAACAGATGATGGATTTGAATGCGTCCATGGCCGCCCTCATACAACCTAGTGACCCGGTAGCTAGTTTTCAACTAGCTCCAAATTTTCCAATATATGAAGAGGTGGTAGGACATGTTGAGAATTTGAGTGGAGAGAGTGAGATGTACCCCCTTCCAAATCAAGCTTACCCGTTTCAACTTGAATCCTATAACTCCGGTTTTGAATGTCTATATAGTGTTCCAAACGAATCATTGATTAAAGATAGAACAGATAATGAGCTGTGTGACTTTGTAGTGTTTGATTTGACCGATTGTGAAGGGTCCCTTTCGAGTGAAACCACACCCAATCCTTTTGACCTCTACACCTCCACTCTAGAACCTTAATTGATTAATATCCATGCTTTTGTTGAGGTGTCTGAGAATATTAATTTTCACTTGATTGAGGATATTGACACCAAGAATATTTTGGATGATGAACCTGTTGATTTGGCTGAGTTTTTCTCTCCAATACATCATCCCGAGTCATTAAATGTTTTTCCCGAACCCCATATGCGTCTGGATTTTGAAGATAAATGCATGGATGTGCTGAATTTTGAGGAAAATTTTGAGGATAGTTTTAAGGATGAACCAGTTTTAATTGATGAGTCGGATTTTCCAATTCATCATGTTCCTTTCATTGACTGTGTACACCCTCTTGAACCTTTAACCGATAACCTTCCTCAATCACCTACCTCCATCCTTTCCATCGTTCCGACCTTGCAAGAAACCGTCTCACTTTCATTTCATATGTCTGGTTTACCGAATTTGGCTTACCCATGGTTTCTTACGAATCTTGAGGGATTTGACCCCATTTCTCGATGGGTTAATAGATTAGCACAAACGCTTCTTACACATCAGTCATCACAAATTGTGCTAATCTATTCACTCCATTTCCACCCTCAAGTTCGTATTCCACTTCTTTCTCCCTTCCGCCATTCTTCTTCTCATATACCGAGACCGTATCCCGCTTCTATCTCAATACGGTCTCGCGTATTCTCTATTTCTTACCTCTCCGCAGTCTTTCACCAGCCACTGCTTTATCACGATAAGAGCTTTGAATGGTTGGTGCTTACTTTTGGCCTGTGTAAGGCCTTGCATAGCTTGATACTGTTTTTTCCCCCTTAATCCTGAACTTCAACGCTTAACAGTGGAAACACTGTTTTACTTATGTTTGGGGGGGAACCTTTTTGTATATATTTTTTGTTTTCCTTTTTTGTTTTGTATATAATTTGTTTCTAGGGAGCGCCGACAATTTTGACCCTCTTGCTATAGCCTGACAGTGAGGGCACTGTCAAGTTTAAGTTTGGGGGTGTGCTCGGTAAGCTTTCTTCCTTCGCATTCATTTGTATATTTTGCATTTGCATACCTTATTAAAAACCCATAAAAATCAGAAAATTTTCTAAAAACATAAAAACTTTTCTGTCAAGTTAGCTAGTGGGAGAACTCTGATTCAACATTTCGACGGTTTTGTTTGATAAGATAAGAATAACTAAATCTTATGTTTAGATTTTGAAAACATGAAAGATAACTCTCCTTTGAAATTAACTATAGCTGATATACGTCTTTACATCACACTACACGTGTTGTGAGTTTTGGAAATTAGATGACAAGTCTTTTATGTCTAAAAACTTTTAAATGGATAAATGATTTTCTGAGGATCAAATAGGTTTGTTCTGAAATAAGTAATATCAAGATTAGTTTATGAAGTTAAGTGAATATGAAGGAATGTCATTGATGCCTTAATTGGAACTAAGTCTGAAGAATAACCCATCTGAAACTTGATTGGAATGATTACGCACCTAACCCACTAAAACACGTCTTTTTATCCAAAAAAATAACTGAACTGCCGGTTATATCTCCGTTGGCATTGAATCATCATGATTTTCACGCTAAATTGTCTTTTGTTTTTGGGCCTAGGTAACTTGAGTAATTAAGTCCGCTGGGGTGTCTCTACACCTAATGCCCTAAAGCCAACTGGTTTGGGTGCATTGGCCTAAACCTCGTTAAGAAGCCTAGAAAGTCCAGATTAAAACAAAGTCAAGCAAGTGTTCTCTCCGAGTTAAAATTCCTAACGGTTCTTTGTGTGAGAATAATCTTGACAAAAGACAGGATTTTATAAAAAAATATTTCTAGCGGAGATATGAAAGTTTTATTCTATGATAAAGACTATTGCACGTTCATAGAGGTGTGTATGAAATGAAAACAAGAAAAAGGTGGAGTGAAAAATAAGACCTAGTTTCCTGTTAAGGAAGATAGAAATTCTGAAGTTGAAACCTTACTGGAAAACGAAACTTGAAAATTGCTTAACTCTTTATAAAACTTATGTGATCCTTTTAAAAAATTTATCTGGGCTTTATTGTACGACATGATGACTTTATTCGACCCTTCTGGAACTTAACGACACTATTTGCACTGCACGTAAAGACATAAAATCTTAAGTTAAATAAGAAGTGAGATGTGAAAAATAAAGGTTCGATAGTCTAGACTTAGGATAATAGAATTGTTATTTTCTGAAACAAAACTTTAGGGTTTGAATCATAGTAATTTTGCAAAACTAGCTTGATCGGATTTTGTGGGTAGTATCCGCTGAAAACCCTCAGGAGACAACGCTCCTCCTACTAGGGACACCTAGAGGTTTAACGGCTTGTTGCACGTGCTCAGTGCAATCGCGTTCCCTGCGAAAGTGCGGTTAGGACTTTTTTATGAATAATTGGTTTTGCTCGGTACGAGCAAAAGTTACGTTTGGGGGTATTTGTTCATACCAGAATATTGCATTTTATATCGCCCATTCTTACGCTCGTTTGTTTATAGGCAGGTGCTTTTGATCAGTGTTTGCTACATATTTGCAGAATACTGGTTCTCAGCTCTAAACAGTGAAATCCATGGAAGAGTACAAAAATTCCGGATTACTGCCAACAACAGATAAAACACGGGTCTCCGCTCTCTATCCGTGTGTTGCCACATACCAGTTTAAGGGACATAATGGCAAATCGATTGTCATTTTCATGCACAAAGCTCAATGTCAACACAAGATCCAAGAAATCTACACGGAGCTCGAGAAAATCATGGCAAAAGATCCACATCACATCACCTTTTGATCTACTGAAATTCTGGAAGAATTGTTAAGAGTTTCTGAGAAAAGTCATATACCACACAAAAGAGAACCACAAAATAGGGGATACGACAAACGATGAAGGCACAAGCTCTCTAAATGGCCGAGGTTCCGTGGCACAAGCGCGCTTAGGCCGCGGAACCGCGGCCGTACAGGCTCTTCAGAGGGTGATTTTTCATGGGCTGTTTGGTAATTTTATGTGGAGCCCGATTCTTACCCTAGGTTTCCAGTTCCCTGCCTATAAATACCCCAGTTCTGAGCTAAGCAAGGTGTTAAGTTCTTTAGCCTCTTTTAGTGTAGTTTAGTCTTCTTCTTCTTCTTCTTCATTCTTTCCTCCATGAAAATTGTAGTGAGAGCTTTTTGAGTGGATGATGAAATGAAGATGAGGGTTTTTGTATCATTCTTTTGTTTTAGCTTCCCCTTGAGATCCTTGCTTTCTCTTGATCTTTCAACCTCGTCATTGAGCTTGAAAGTTTAAGGGTTTGTTATTGATTTCAAGGGTTGTATCTTCTTATGAAATTAGTGCTTCATTTCACATGTGTTCTTTACCCTTCTCTTGATCTTCCAACCTCTTGATTGAGCTTGCAAGTTTAAGGGTTGGCTATTGATCCCATGCTTGTCTTGAGTTCTATGTTCTTGTAATTACTTTCTTGCTTATTTCTTTCTTGCTTTTTATTACTTGCTTTACATTCATGCTTTACTTTCTTGCACTTAAATTCCATGAACTTACTTACTTGTAATCTTTTCTTTTCTTTTGCTCTTTTTGGTTCGTTTTTGTGAATGGTTGTAATTATCGTTGTTAAGAGTAAATACGGTATTGTAAGTTAATATTTCTTTGCTCATTTCCTTTTCCCGTTATTTTCCATTTAACTCCGCCCAAACGTTACGCAAGCGCTCCGTTAGGCACCCTACCCTACCAAGGTAAAGGTGAATCCTAACCGCGACCGGTTGCGTTCGGTTTGGCCGGAGGCGAAAGCAAGAGACAAGAACGGAAGGACATGGGTAAATAAGCCAGATTCCACGAATACCGTGCTTAAATCCCCTAATCCACGTTGTTGCCAATTGCTCTAGCTTCAATTGGTCAAGACTCGGCTCAAAGGTTTTGAGTGCGGATTTCTTTAGCTTACACTTTCGTATCTTTTTCTTAACAACTTTATACTTGCATATATCACTTAGGATAGAATTGAACAAACATAAACATTCTTTATTGACTCGTCTAAAACTCGAACGGACATACAACCATCTCCCTATGGATCGACCCGTGCTCAACCGGCTAGCTGCGAAGCGACACCGTCCTGATCGCGGTTATAACTTTAGAACTTTGAACATCCGACACGCTTTTGGCGTGGGATCACGCCTTAATCAAGATAATAATATGAATGTATTGACCGAACCCGCTTGTTTTACTGAGCTGGGGAACGTTGGTCCCGCTCCAACTTATAATTCTTATAAGACAGAGCAGGAAATTGGGGAATACCAGATTTCCCGTGCCGTCCAAACAAAGAAAGTGCATAATGATGCATCTTCTTCGGGTGTGTTCATTACAAAGAACTGTTTCTCTGTATCCTCTAAGTCCTGGGTATTAGACACCGGATCAGGATCCCACAAATTTAATCTGTTACATGGGCTACAGAAAGGTAGAGAACTGAGAGCGGGTGATAAGTTTCATGAGACAGACAATGGTGCAAGTGTTGCAGCCAAGTCTGTTTGTCACTATCACCATGTATTACCAGAATACATTGATTCTGAACGAATGTTATTAGATACCGAACCTGATATACAACATCATATCAGTCTCTTTATTAATAAAGAAAGTATATAATTTTGTATCGTTGGATAATGTTTTGAACATTTCCTATATCAAGAGTTGCTCGGTTTAGGCACGTTATCTAAAAGCATTGACGTTCTAAATCAAACGACAGTTCTTAGTATACAGAACACACACGAGAGGAAGAGTTCAGAAATGAACGAATCCTTCTTGAGGCATTGTAGACTAGGTCATATCAATGCGACCCAACTAGCCAAGTTACATTTAGATGCAAATTTAAATCAGCTTAAATTTACATCTTATGAAACTTGCCAGTGGATTGATAGTTTCTTTGTGTGTCGGTTTAGAAAATGAATAGAAATCACAATCAAAGAATTATTCGACCGCAATCAATAACGGTGTCGGTTTGTAGCGCATTAGTGAGTGTGGATCGTCCACAGGGATTGTGCGATTCATTCGTATTTTGTTTTGTTTGAATCGAAAATTTAATAGAAAAGAAAAGAAAAAACGATTCAAGATTTATATCAATGAATTTCAAGAATCAACTAATCTAATCAAGAATCAAGAAAGCGATAAACATCAAGAATCAAGTATTGATAGAATTCCAATCAATTTAGGTTTCAAGATTTGAAGTAAAGCTCGTAGGAATCGATTAGATCGTAGATGTGAAGAAGACTAGAAATTACCGTTTCTTATCCATTAACACATTGATGCTTAATCGATGTAGATTCATCGAGGATCAAGGATCTTGCGAAGAATTAGGGTTGCTCATCCTATCCTTTGTCCTTTCGATGAATCACATTCACTAGATAACTTCTAGGAAATCGAATGATCGATCGTTGATCTCTAGATCGTGCGATAGAATCAAGAACGCATTTCTCATCGATCTAGATCATCGATCATTCAATTTTCAAGAATTTACAATTGTTATAGGACTTAAGAAAACGTTTAAAGATTCATCAACATCATCATTCTACAATCGTTTCGATTCCTCCACGAGCGGAGTTTTACTCAAGCATCATCATGAAGAATACATTCAAGAATTGATTATGAATCATAAAGCTTGAATTGAAATATAAGCAAGTTTAAAGAATCTTCACCTTTATTATATCAACAATTAGTTACAACTCTCAAGAACTACAAGAGGAGGGAACTTTGATTGTCGAATCTAGCGTCGCTCGGCTCCTTGAGTCGTGGATCGGCTTGAATCTCATGCTCCGTTGAAGTCCGGCTTCGCTTGTAAAGGTTGGTTGAAGACTTGCATGCTAGAACTCAAAGGATCTTGAATTTGGAGTTTCTTGATTAGGGTTAGGGTTTGGCACAAGTCGTGTCACTCGAGTTGTGTTAGAAAATGAGGGAGATTAGAGATTGAAGAAGAAGTTCAAGATTCAACAACCAAAGATTAGCCATTAACCCTAGATCTAGGCTCTCTTTTATAGTCTTCCAAAACCCTAGATCTAGGATTCAAAATTTGAATTTCCCTCCAAAAGTTTGTTAGCTAGAGAGGCTTCTAGAAGTAGTTAGTTCGAGAGAGCTTCTAGAACTAGTTTGTTAGGAGTTTGAATAGCTTAATCAAGATTAGCTTAATTAATCATCCTTGCTGATCTGGAAGAAGACTCTGGAGAATTCTGGAATTTGACGTGTCTTGAAGAGCTGTAGGAACTGAGGTAGGAATAACCAAGTGAAACAGGGTTGCTGATGTGTTAAGGCCGCCGCGGAACCGCGGCGCAAGCCGGCTCCGGCCGCGGTTCCGCGGCTCTGTTGAAGCCTTAGGGCTTGTGTCTTCTGTTGATGCTTTCAGCTGATGTTTGGGCCTTTTTATGATATGTTGAATTTTATTTGTCTTTCTGCATCACTACCAGATCTCAAGTCCTTGAGTTGGCGTATTCTTTAGTAGCACTGTTGTGTAATTTTTTACCATTCTTCTGTAATTTCCTGCACAGACTTCGAAACACAAGTTGCGCAATATAGGAATGATGCCATGCTATGAAATACAGTCAATTTCCCTAGAAATGCCGGTTTTAAAGTCTAACACATGCAATCTGATATTTTACGACTATTTTGCAAATATGTGCTATATGAATACCGAACACTTCTTGATGAGTGCAAATGATAGGGAAATTGTCGTGTTAAAGATGCAGTATTTTCGACTGATCAAATTGCCCCAAACTTATTTTCGGTCGTCTCGAGCGAACTGTTTTATTAAAAAGAGAAGGAGAAAATAAAGAAAGAGAAAAACTAACTAGCACACTTTTGTAGGCAACACGATTGCACTGAGCACTGCAACAAGCCTTTAAACCTTTAGGAGTCCTTAGTAGGAGGAGTGTTGTCTCCTGAGGGTTTTCAGCGGATTGCACCCACAAAATCAAATAATAAAAGAAAGATCATGAATATTACATTTAAAGAAAAGAATTGTAAAAGAAAGACTTTGAAAATTAGGGTTTCCAACTAAGCTAGCTTTTCGGTTGTCATGAGCCCTATCTTAATAGTCATGAAAATATGTCAGAAATCACGTCCTCCCTCAATAAAACATCGTCTTATTCTTCATTCCTATCTTTCTTCCAAACATCGATCATATAACCCTGCGTGTGTGTAAAGGACATCCCTACACCCGGAGAATTCAATTCAAGCTATCATACTCTTGCCCATCAGCCTCGGTACTTTTTAATTAATGAATATTTAGATAAGATTGCTCACACACTTTCATGCGACCGTTAATACTTCTTGAGGTACTAACTGACCGATTACTCATGTGCTTGCTTATTTGGTGTATTTTCCTCGCCTTGCACCATCTAAGGCTTAGCAGTGACTCCCAGACCAGTTCGCCTTAGGGCACTAGGTGAAGAAGCACCCTCGCTATATTTTTTTATTGCTGCCTTGGCGATAACAAAACCAGTGTCCATTTTTCTCACCATTTTTATATTTTATTCATTTTTTTTTATTTCCTTCATACATCGGATTTAAGACAAGAGCACTTCAAGGTATCCTCTACTATCCCGGGCTTCAAGACGTGTGTAAGTGCGAATAGCAGGGTATCAACGTTCAAATGTTTGGCTTCCAGAATAGGAACTATTTTTCAAACTTATTTTTATCCGCAGATTAGTGACTTCTTTCATCTTACTAACCCTTGGGACAACGGCTCATAACTGCTTATTACTAGTTCGTTTAAGAAAACTTCTAAATTTCTTGGTTTTCTTAAATTTTTCTAATCTCATGGATGTAATTTTTCACTATTTAAACTTTTATTATCTTATTTATGTACAAAAATATTTTTATTTTTATTTGTGAAAATTTTAAATTTTTATTTGTTTTCAAAATGTTTTGTGCTTATGCAAAGTGATATGCAAATGATACGAAAATAAGCACAAACCTCCCCCAAACTTGTTTTCAACAGTTTCCTCACTGTTGCCATCTGCTGAATCTCAAAAACCTGTAAGCTTGAGAGGAATTTATTAGTGAGGGCAAAATATTTAAGTGAAGAACCTCCCCCAAACTTATTTTTGGCTCATCATTTTGTAAAAATTTTCTTTTCAAGTGCCAGAAAAAATGCCCCCCCAAACTTGAGTTATGCAATCTTAATCTTTGAAAATCACATAAGGGGGTCAAAAATCATTGGTCGATGCCAAGCTTTGCAAAGACCGAAGGTTAACACCAACCATTCAAAATTTTTATCAATGCAGTGCTCTGGTTGGTGGAGGAAGAAGTGGGGAAAGGGTAAGTGGTGGAATAGAATGTGGGTGCGTCTCATTTTGGAGAGACGATGCCGTGAATGTGATGGATTACTCGCATTCTTTTTACAGTTCAGAAGAAGGGGTGGAGGTTCAATTTCAATGATTGGGAGATGATTCATCTCAACACCCGTGACATTCAAAAATGCGAGTCCATCAGCGAAGATCTCCTCAAAAGTTTCATCAATACCCCGAATAATAATGTCATCACAATGCACGGGGTGATCTTCAGACTCTAAAAGCATTTCATAATCAATGTTAGTTGTTGACCCGGACATCTCGGTGGAAGAGTCCGTATGTGTATGATACATAGTAGGGTCGAACAATAACGTATGAAAAGAGTTAAGATCGGTATCATGAGGATCATCAAATTCGCTGCTGTCGACATCCATTAAGTCGACAGAACAGACCTGAGCAGTAGGTTCGGAGGGTACACTTCCCAACTTGTAAATGTTCAGCTCTATTGACTTATTCCCGAAAGATAAGGTCATAGAACCATTACGACAGTTCATGATAGCGTTGGAAGTGGCCAAAAAGGGGCGACCTAAAATCACCGGAATTTGATTCCGTGGGTTTGCTACAGGCTGTGTATCAAGTACAATAAAGTCCACAGGGAATATAAATTCCCCGATTTTTATTAACACATCCTCCAGTTCACCCCTAGGTTTGGTGATTGATCGGTCAGCCATCTGGAGTGTGCAATGGGCTGGTTTCAACTCTCCGATCCCTAACTGCTCATAGACTGAGAAAGGAAGCAGGTTAACACTTGCGCCAAGGTTAAGTAGAGCACGGTTGATGTGTTTCTCCCCGATAGAAATGGAAATCGTAGGATATCCAGGATCCATACGTTTCCTCGGTAATTGCTGGGGGAAAGTCGTGTCTACAGTCTTTGCTATGAATATCTTCTTGGGCACTTGTTTCTTCCTCTTTCTAGTGCACAAGTCTTTAAGAACTTTCGCATACGGGGGGACTTGTTGGATAGCATCTAGAAAAGGGATATTGATGTTAACCAGTTTAAACATTTCAGTGATCTTCTCCATTTTTGGACTTGGTCTGTTTCTCCTTAACCGATTTGGGTAAGGAGCTTGGGCAATAAGGTCGGGGTCCAACATTGGAGAAGATCGTGTGGGTGGACCCGATCCCAGAATAGAAGTGGGGATCGTCCGTTGAGAACTAGAAGATATTGGCCGAGGTGGCTAGCCTTGTGGGAAACGAAGAATAGGCTCGCAAAAAGGTGGTGGGGTAGAAGAACTGGGGTCAGAATTAGAAGTAGAAGTGGAAGGAAAAGTCTCAGCCGGGGTATCATTGATAGATTTTTCAGTGTCATCAATCTCTTCCCCAACGTGATTGCCAAGCACTCTTCCAGATCTTAACATGGTGATTGATTGGGTAAGGGTTGAGCTGGAAGTTTCCCTTTCTCTCTTGCACTTATTTCGGCTTTTAATCGTGCAATTTCTTCTTCCATCGATTTAATACTCTCGCTTTGGGACGCAGAGTTTTTCTCAATTTTATCGACAGAATACTTCATTTCAGCCGAAACTTGCATGATATTTGTTAAGACCAAATTCATGTATTGTGCAAATGAAGAGGAATCATCAGTCCCGATCAACTGTAAAGGACTAGACAGTGCAGGTGTGTTGACCGGATATTGGAAGTTTTGTGCTTAGAAGGGGTGCTGACTCAATTGTGGTGGTTGCTGTTGTAGTGGAGGGACCCTTTAGAAATTGTTTTGGTTTGGAACCGTGTTTTGAGATTGTGATTGGTTCCAAGCAAAATTTGGGTGATTCCTCCAACCCTGATTATATGTGGAAGAAAATGGGTCGTTTCTAGGTCTTTGTTGGTAAGCAGAATTGATATGCTCATGACCTTGAAGCGGAGAATTTATTGGACATTCTTCCGTCAAATAAGAAGGATCAGAACAGCAGCCACATACAGTTTTGGAGAGTGACATTTGATTTAGGGCGGCAGCTAAAAATTTGTTTTCCATAGTCTCGAGTTTCTTGTGTATAGCTGAAATGTCAGCTCTAACTCCTATGGAAATATCATTGCCATCCCTAGACGATTGACTCACACCCTCCCACTGTAAAGATTTTTCAGCGAAATCTTCTAGAAATTTCCAGGCTTTCCCATCATCTTTGGTCATGAAGTTGCCTTGACACATGGATTCAAGGGTCTGTCTTGTGTTAGGATCAATTCTTCATAAATGATTCTACACAGTTCCCATCTATGGATTCCGTGATGTGGACATTGGACTAACAGATCCTTGAAGCATTCGAGACATTTTGAAAATGGTTCATTTGGAAGCTGGGTGAATTGATTTATTTCGCTACGGACTTGAGCTGTCTTATGATGTGGGTAGAATTTCTTAAGGAATGCTTTGACGAATTCTCCCCAGTTTGAGATGGAATGTGCAGTAGTGTTATACAGCCACTTCTCGGCTATATCGCACAAGGTGAATGGGAGAAGACGTAGACGCATAGCATCCATAGAAAGCTGTGAGGTACCCATCATTGCGCATACATTTTCAAATTTGGTGATAAAGGCATATGCGTCTTCAGACTCGAGACCGTGAAATTTTGTTAGAAGGTTGATGTATTGGGGTTTTATTTCAAAATTTTCCCCGTTGGCTGGTGGAATGGAAAGACAGGTGGAAAGGGGACCTCATGTACGGGATGGATTCTGCGCACCAACGGACGTCGGCAGAGTAGTGGTAAAGAAGTTCGATGGAGACGGATCCATCGAAGTGGGTGTGGTGGTGGGTAAAGAAGATGTAAATGGAGAAATACCGACTTCGCAGTCGATAGGGGGTACGCGGACTAAACGGGCACTAGAATCCTGTGTCCAGCCTATCTTGCACTAAAAAGGGTTAGTACAAGTGGCAGCGTGACTTGTAATTAGGGGTAATGAATGAATGAATGCGGTGTTTGTTTTGAAAATTGGACGGATTTTTGAAAATATGATGCAAGCACAACAAATGAAACACACAAAACCCTAATTCTAGGGGTCACCTAGGTCAAATCTCTTGACCGCTCCTAACTGTCAAACGACAAGTCGCAGGATAAATCCTCCACTGCTTCTTTGTCACTCCTGTGGCCAGGTAAGTGCCAGGTAAGTGGGAGGTTCTCCACTACGTAAGTAGTGGGCCTAATTAAGTAACCACTAGCCTTCGACACACTTGCTTTAGACACCACAAAAGAAACGCGGATAAGCAATGAATTACCCACGGCCTTCTTCTGTCCTAAGTGACCGCGACGGTCCTTAGAGTCATCTCTAGATTTCTTTTAGTTAATGAGGGTCAATGCGGATGCAAATTTTACGATTTTCGGGGCTTAGGAAGGGTAATGAACTCCCCACCTAATCTGGATTTGGTCTTTGCCCCTTAATGTTCGTATTAGTATGCAAAAAACCAAAAATCAAAAACACGCACAATTTATTTTGCTTTTGCTGCGCTGCGATTTATTTGCAAAGAAAGCTGCACAAAATGTTAATTGGAGCAGATTTGGAGAGAAATAAGAAAGTTGAGAGTTTACAGAGGAGTTTTGGTGCAGCGACTCCTTGAGGAGACCGCGGAACTGCCACATGAGGGAGCTAAGGCCGCGGAATCGCGGTGGTGCAGTGTCTTCGCTGCACAAAAATTTCACAGAAGGCTAATTTTCACCTCCTGAGTCCTCTGGAATTCTCCGAAAATTTTTCCAATTGCACAGCAAGCTCCAGATTTCCTCGCAACAAATCACAACAACTCGTATTAGTGTTTGCGCGAATTTTTATCGAAAAACTGTAATGGAATAAATCTTTCAATTCAAATTTCAATATAGAACGAATTAACGCGCGATTCCCGACAACGGCGCCATTTGATTGATAGTTTCTTTGTGTGTCGGTTTAGAAAATGAATAGAAATCACAATCAAAGAATTATTTGACCGCAATCAATAATGGTGTCGGTTTGTAGCGCATTAGTGAGTGCGGATCGTCTACAGGAATTGTGCGATTCGTTCGTATATTGTTTTGTTTGAATCGAAAATTTAATAGAAAAGAAAAGCAAAAACGATTCAAGATTTATATCAATGAATTTCAAGAATCAACTAATCTAATCAAGAATCAAGAAAGCGATAGACATCAAGAATCAAGTATTAATAGAATTCCAATCAATTTAGGTTTCAAGATTTGAAGTAAAGCTCGTAGGAATCGATTAGATCGTAGATGTGAAGAAAACTAGAAATTACCGTTTCTTATCCATTAACACATTGATGCTAAATCGATGTAGATTCATCGAGGATCAAGGATCTTGTGAAGAATTAGGGTTGCTCATCCTATCCTTTGTCCTTTCGATGAATCACATTCACTAGATAGCTTCTAGGAAATCGAATGATCGATCGTTGATCTCTAGATCGTGCGATAGAATCAAGAACGTATTTCGCATCGATCTAGATCATCGATCATTCAATTTTCAAGAATTTACAATTGTTATAGGACTTAAGAAAACGTTTAAAGATTCGTCAACATCATCATTCTACAATCGTTTCGATTCCTCCACGAGCGGAGTTTTACTCAAGCATCATCATGAGGAATACATTCAAGAATTGAATAAGAATCATAATGCTCGAATTGAAATATAAGCAAGTTTAAAGAATCTTCACCTTTATTATATCAACAATTAGTTACAACTCTCAAGAACTACAAGAGGAAGGAACTTTGATCGTCGAATCTAGCGTCGCTCGGCTCCTTGGGTCGTGGATCGGCTTGAATCTCGTGCTCCGTTGAAGTCCGGCTTCGCTTCTAAAGGTTGGTTGAAGACTTGCTTGCTAGAACTCAAAGGATCTTGAATTTGGAGTTTCTTGATTAGGGTTAGGGTTTGGCACAAGTCGTGTCACTCGACTTGTGTTAGAAAATGGGGGAGATTAGAGATTGAAGAAGAAGTTCAAGATTCAACAACCAAAGATTAGCTATTAACCCTAGATCTAGGAACTCTTTTATAGACTTCCAAAACCCTAGATCTAGGATTCAAAATTTGAATTTCCCTCCAAAAGTTTGTTAGCTAGAGAGGCTTCTAGAAGTAGTTAGTTCGAGAGAGCTTCCAGAACTAGTTTGTTAGGAGTTTGATTAGCTTAATCAAGATTAGCTTAATTAATCATCCTTGCTGATCTGGCAGAAGACTCTGGAGAATTCTGGAATTTGACGTGTCTTGAAGAGCTGTAGGAACTGAGGTAGGAATAACCAAGTGAAACAGGGCTGCTGATGTGTCAAGGCTGCCGCGGAACCGCGGCGCAAGCCGGCTCCGGCCGCGGTTCCGCGGCTCTGTTGAAGCCTTAGGGCTTGTGTCTTCTGTTGCTGCTTTGAGCTAATGTTTGGGCCTTTTTATGATATGTTGAATTTTATTTGTCTTTCTGCATCACTACCAGATCTCATGTCCTTGAGTTGGCGTATTCTTTAGCAGCACTGTTGTGTAATTTTTGACCATTCTTCTGTAATTTCCTACACAGACTTCGAAACACAAGTTGCGCAATATAAGAATGATGCCATGATATGAAATACAGTCAATTTCCCTAGAAATGCCGGTTTTAAAGTCTAACACATGCAATCTGATATTTTACGACTGTTTTGCTAATATGTGCTATATGAATGCCGAACACTTCTAGATGAGTGCAAATGATAGGGAAATTGCCGTGTTAAAGATGCAGTATTTTCGACTGATCACCAGTCATGTCACAAAGATAAGATGACCATAGCTCCGTTTACTAGAAACAGAGAAAGAGTTAGTGAACTCTTGGGACTGATACATAGTGATGTATAAAGGTCCCCGGTCTATATATGCCAAGAACGGTTCTTTGTACTTCATTACATTCACTGATGATCTCTCTAGATTCAGACATATGTTCCTGTTGAAACACAAGTCCGAAACTTTTGAGATAATTACCTAATATAAGTCAGAAGTAGAGAACCAAAAACAGATATAAGTATTATGTCCTTTGATGTGATCAGGTAGGAGAATACTTAAGCACGGGATTCCTGGACTATTCTAAAGAAGAATAAGATTCTCTCTCAGCATTACTCCTCCGTATACACCACAGCACGTCGGTGTATCGGGGCGGAGCAATCACACCCTATATGATATGGTGCGCTCTATGATGAGTACTACTGAGTTACCTGTTTCCTTTTGGGGGTTATGCACTTAAGAAGCTGCATACCTATTGAATTAGGTTCGAATCAGATCTTTGCCTACCACTCCATATGAGATATGGTATGGGAAGAGCCCATCTCTTAAGCAAGTTAAGATTTGGGGTTGTCCGGCCTATGTCAAAAACAAAATCCGAACAAGATCGAGGCAAGGTCAGTTCTGTAGAACTGGAAGGATTTCGGGCTATACAAACTGCAGCTGATGATTTGGTAGAACTAAAAGATTCAATAGTAACCAACGAAGCTCAGCCTCTCCGCCGATCTAGCAGGGTTCCTCATCCGCCTGAGAGATACTTTGGTTTCTCGATGACAGTGGGAGCGAGGATTGCATCATGAGAAGATGACCCAACTAGTTTCGAGCAGGCCATCAAGAGTGGGGAATCTGTAAGAATGGCTGGATGCTTAGCGATCTGAGATGGAATCCATGTACGCCAACAAAGTATGGACTTTGGATGCTATATCTGAAGGGTTAAATCCCCATCAGAAGCAAGTATATCTTGAGAAGATTACTTGGTGTAGATGGAAAAGTTAAGACTTTCAAATCTGGACTTGTTAGTGTTTTTCGTCATCGACCAGGCGTGGAAAATGATGAAACGTTTTCCAGTGTCTGTGCTTAAGTCCATCCAGATCCTACTTGCCATGGCTACATACCATGATTACGATATCTGGTGGTTGGGTGTCATGACTGCTTTTCTAAATATTGATTTAGAAGAGAGCGACTATAAGTACACAGCCAGAGGGCTTCGTAGACAGTGGAAGCAGCGAAAACATGTGCAAGTTTCTTTACAGGATAAAGCAGGCATCGCGGAGTTGGAACGTTTGTTTTGATGTGGTAGTCAAAGAGTTTGACTTCATCAAAATGGTTGATGAACCTTGTATATACAAAAAGGTAGAAGAGAGTAAGGTGGTCATCCTCGTATTGTACGTGGACAACATACTCTTGATAGGAAAAGAGTTTCCTATGCTACGCTCGGTCAATCTCCGCTTATCACAAGGATTCTCCATATAGGATCTATGTGATACCTCCTAAATCCTAGATTTTATATCTATGAGATAGATCTAAATGGATATTAGGATTCTCACTAGGTGTAGGGAGATGGTATCAATTGATCCTGGGGCGAATCACTGGAAAAGTTCCAGGGTGATAAGGACGACTGAATGTCAGTCGCAGGTATTGTCTTTACCCTCAGTGGAGGGACGGTATGTTGGAAGAGTTCCAAGCTATATACCGTGGCAAACTAGACGATAAAGGCTAGTGACATCGCTATCAAAGATACTACCAAAGAGGCAGTTTGGGTGTATACTAGTTCATGAGATGAAATAGGTTCCTACCATTGTGTGACAATGGAAGTGTGGCTTTGTCCCAGGAACCCCGGTCCCATCAGTGACCCAGACATATTCCAAAGCAGTATCACCTGATCATGGAGATAGTTGATCTCCAGGGTGATTAAGGTTAGGAGAGTGGACTCAGAGGACAACATTGTTAGTGTATATGCCCTAGGGGCCATTATTGTATCATACCAGGTTGTATATTACTTAATGGAAGCTTGGGAAATTCACAGTTGTATATAACAGTCTTGCTAAAAATGGTAGTATGCTACTTGGTTTGTGTCTACTTTAATATGTGCATATGTTTTTTGTGACGTATCACTTATACATATTAGTAGAGCTCATAGGATCTTTGCTTGATTACCAGCGTCGTGATGGCAGTCACGCTAGTGGGGGCTGGGTAGTCTGTAAGCAACATCCTATACAGGTCCCTGGTCGTTGGATTATCGAGACAGGGCATCGATATTCCGGAGTAGACTAAGTGTATACACTTCTCATCCCAGTTGGGGAGATGGTCTGTCCCACAGCCATCGGTACGTCGTACTGGAGATAGTATAGAGGTGCTGGTTAGGTTACGGGTACACCGGACAGGACTCGCCGGGGAACTGATTGGTTGGTATTATACCCATCGTCAGTTAACAGTTCCCAGGTGACATGAGTACAGCATAGTCCGCAGACTTGACACTGCTACTTCGCCTCGTGTGTGTCCCACTCTTCTTAGATTGCTACCCTACCACGGCTCAAAGGAGTCGTGCAAACAGGTAGCAGTTGGGTGCAGTCCCGAGCACTTGGAGGAAGTGGCGGTTAGAAAGGATTCGTCTCTCCCGGTATTGGGAGTTGATATCGCACTGTGTCAGAGAGCCATTACGCAAAGTCCCTGGCCAGGGCAAGCGAGATTTACTGGTAGGTTCCAGTAGTTTCTCACGGTGTAATGGGCTTCGCTCCGACACGACTTATACAGCTATTAGGGGACTGACACTTGCCGCCCCCTAGGCTCGATATGCGATAGTCTTAGACGAACAGACCGGACTGTACGGAGATTGTCACATCAGGCTCAGTAGGAGTTCAGATGGTTTTCCTCATCGACATCTACCAGGGGACCGTTACGTACAGCAAGTGCCGCTTGCGGTCTGTGGTTGAACCCACTGCCAGCGTAGTGTCGAGTCTTTAGAGTCCCACACAGAGAGTTTCCCTGCTCCAGGCGAAACGATATAGAGGTCGTATGGTTTTACGATAAGGGTTCGGACGCATACGTGTGTTTACGCACGTACGACGTTCGGACAGTTTTTACTAGTCGGCTTTGGTTTAAGCCAGTTTCTAGTATCAGGTTATTGGATTTATACAGTCTAAAGTTTTTCCGTGTTTTCACGGATTGGAGGGGCGTTCTCGTAATTTTCCGGGAAGCTTCTAGAAGCATGGTGACTTGGAGGGTAAGGTGGCATTAGCATTAATTGGTTTTGTGACTCATGAGATGAATCATTCAAGTGAGTGAATGAAGCATTTATTGCTTAATGACTCACTTGATGATTCATTGCACATATTCAATGAAGCATGATGATAATACATTTGATTTATTCATTTGATAATTTTTTATGCTTCATAATATATAACAAGTGAGAAACAATTTCAATTCATTCTCATCACCACCTTCTCTCTTCTCAAGCTCTCTCATTCTTGAAACCCTAACCCTAACCTCTCATGTGTTGAGATCAAGGGTTAGCTAGACTAATACATCCATAACCTCACTCTATATCCCCTAAGTAGCTTAGATTAGCACTTTGAGCAACCTGGTTATCTCAAGTTAGAGATAAATCTTGGCGTAGGAGCTCTCGGGTGGATCATCTTTGATTCGAGGAGGCCGTTGAGGTGCCGATGTTCCAAGGAGCCTACGAGGAGTGGAGGACCACGATGAAGACCCGAAGGACAAGTAACGTGAGGTATAACTTCGAATCCGAGTAGTTAAACCTTTCGTAGTTTGCTAGTAACGGTTTAGATACGATTCATGCGCTCAAGTCCGTGTTACGAACCTTTGATAATCGTTTTTCATATATTCCGCCTCCCTGCAAGTTCGTGGGGTGCGTGACATGGACTTACAGTGGTATCAGAGCCAACTAAACCATTACTAGCTTGTTAGCAACTAGTTAGAAGTTCGATCGACGGAAAACACGAAAACGAAACACCCCGTATCCTAAGTTTCTGTTAATTTTAAAAGGGTCTGAAAAAATATTTGACATACCTTAAAATTCACAGCTGGGTATTTTAAGAATACTGGGAAAATACGAGCCGGTAACTCGGTATAACGGCCGCGGATCCGCGGCAATAGAGTGCTTGTGCCGCGGATCCGCCGCCTAGTCAACTCCGAGTTGACTCTGATTTTCTCTGTAATTCTTGTTTTTAGGTGTTTTGGTTCTCTGTTTGTTCTGTTTATACCCAGGTTAGTTCAGTGCTGCTTTGCTTTTGGGGTAGACACGGAACATGGTAATCGATCGATGTTCTAAGATATTTGCTAATTGGGTTTTATCTGTAATGTTTAATGTGTTCGTAAACCTCCCCTAACTGCTAGTATATCGGTTGGCAGGGGGTTGCACATTTCTGTAATGTTTACTGTTTGTGTATATGGACTTGATTGGAATGTTTTGATGATTAGCCGGGGTTTGAGATGGGTTTAATATTCATTCATTCGATGTAAATGTAATATGATGTAATATTCTTTTGCGGGGCACATCCAGGTTGCTGTTGTAGCCACCGTTGTATTATTTCTTTTTACTGTTTTTGCTCCTAGAATAGACCCAAGGCGGGGTACACAAACTACCGGGTACTTTGAAGTGTTTAGTGGCCTACTCACTTAGTTGAGGGAGACCGCTTTATTTCGGGTACTTGGCGGGTAGTTTGCCGTACCCGTAGGGGTCTAGGGTGGGGTAATGGCTATTCATCACAACTGTGTAATCCGTCTTTTATTGCAGGCTCAAAGCAAATGCGGATTGCTAGTAAATCCAATAAAGTTCATCAGTTATCTGGAATGCTTATTATTGTGTCTGACGAATGTACAATATCTATATATGATAGCTATTAGACGTCACTTACGTTTTACACCCGCGCTAGCCCAGCCCCTGCTCTGTCGTTAGTTAAGTAACCTAACGGGTGATGACGGGACCCACCCCATGGCGAATGTGGATGGCATAAGAGGACGTGGTATTTTCGTTGTTTTCTGCAATGATAGGATAAATGATGGGACACATTATTATAATGCATAGAAAATAAACCAAAGTTTAAATCGTTGGAACAAATTTAAAAGAAACCACTCGGTTATTTTAAAAGGAGCAGAATTTTTTAATTGCGGAGCTTTAACCACTCCTTTTAGAAAGTATCAGGTTCCTTCGATTACATCAAGTTCACTACGTTCACGGTTCTGCCAAAACCATTCGTAGCCCTCCGTCATTTCATTTGGGTATTCAGTAGTATTCAAGCTATGTATTTTGACCAACGCCAAGGCATAGTGTTTGGTAGCTGCTGGATATTCATTTGTTTACATAGATAGATGTGTTAGTTTGGGACAGTCTTATTATCATTTTGGCCAACGTCAAGGATATGTACGGGTGGGTTCAAATTAACCAGGATAATGATGGGCAAAACTTGACATGTGACTTATGATATTTTGACCAACGCCAAGGTCATAAGAGCATGGGGAAAAAATCTATATCGGGAATTTCTAAAGAAACTGAAATTTGCAGAAAGAGCATACCATTTTGGAGTTTGATGAATGTTGGTAGGATTCCTTCAACATTATCATACGATGATATTTTGGATCCCGACCCTACTGTGAGTATATACTACTTATCAGGAGATTCGTCACTTAACGATCAATGCTATAAACCAAGTAGGTGCCTAGAAAGGTGTCAGCGGGGTTACGCCCCCAGAGAAAAGAGTTATTTAATTAAGGAACTTCGTGAAAGCGTTGGAAAACCTCCCTCGAAGTATCGACACTGACCTGGCTGAATAGTTAAGCAAGAATTGTACGGTGAGAATAGTCCTGGCTAATTCTTCTTTTATGGTTTGAGGAGGGATTCGAGAAACAGTGGGAACCATCCTGTTTAGATAAATTAAACCACTCTAAACTTGCAAGAGCATCATGCTAATAGTATTTTCTTCTCTCTCTTAAAATTGCAGCGACCTTGTGACCACACATAGGTTACATCTAGATAACAAATTGACTGAATCTGACTTATAGGACTGGCAAAGGTCTGTCCAGATGTCCATTACCTATGACAAGCTGGACCACCCTGTTACTACTCAAGATCCCGCCATCCCAGGTCCAGTTTCCACTGTCACGGATATGGATATCCGTCAGACATGGGAAAAAGATAAAGCGAAAGCTAAGTGCCTCGTGTTAGCTTCAGTAGATGGTGTATACCAGAAGCAGCACGAGAAGATGGACTTAGTTTCTATCTTTCTCCATAACAAAGATTTATATGGAGAGCAATCTCATATCGCAAGATATGAGACCTCGAACGAATTAATTTAAGCGAGGTTGGCTGACCGGTATAGGGGACAACGTCCTTACAATGACTAGCTGTATTGATGAGCTCCAGGACCAAAAGACCACGTTGGGAAACAGGTCAGATACTGACTTAATTCTTCAGTCTCTACCTTCTACCCTGAAGGAAATCAGGGAAGAAGAAGGAAAAAGAAGGGCAAAAGTTTCGGGACTGGATATAGTAAAAGAGGGACGTTCCTATTGTTACAGGAATGAACATTAGCAGAATGATTGCAGGGCTAGCAAAGCCAGTAGCCAGGATTCGAAGCATGTTGTGGCTTCAGCCTCAAGTGTGTTTGTGATAGAGAACTGTATGTCAATTAACCCTACTTCCTGCGTATTGGATACCGGGTCAGGATCTCACATCTGCAATTCGTTACAGGCTCTTAGAAACCGTAGGGTTTTCAGGATAGGTGATATGACCCTCACAGTTGCTAACGGAATGAGCATGGACGCTGAATCTGTAGGGGAATATCATCTTGGACTGACAACTGGGCAGATATTGATTCTGCGTAACTGTTTTTATGTACCAGGTACAACTTGTAATATCTTATATGTATCCTTACTTTCTAAGGAAGGATATGATTTTACTTTTATAAGCGATGTGGTTCATATCCACCTAAATCAAGTTATGATTGGGTCAGGTACATTACAAAACAGAATATACGTATTGAGTCAAGCTTAGGTTTTCAATGTCCAGAACACACTAAAAAGAAAGTCTCCAGAAATAAATCAGGCTTTCTTATGTCATTGTAGACTTGGTCACATCAATGAGAGAAGGTTGACTAAGTTACATAGAGAAGGATATTTGAATCCGTTCGAATATCAATCTTATGCTACTTGTGAATCTTGTCTCATAGAAAAGATGACAAAGACTCCGTTTACTGGACACGGGGTAAGAGCAAGCGAGCTCTTAGGACTCGTACACAGTGACGTGTGCGGTCCAATATCTACACATGCGCGAGGTGGTTATTCCTACTTCATTACTTTTACGGATGATTTCTCTAGGTATGGATATATCTTCTTGATGAAGCATAAATCCGAGGCCTTTGAGAAATTCCAAGAATACAAGAATGAAGTGGAAAAACAAACAGGTAAGAGTATAAAAATACTGAGATCTGATCGAGGTGGTGAATACTTAAGTGCCGAGTTCCCGGGTTACTTAAAAGAGAATGGAATTCTCTCTCAGCTTACTCCTCTATACACACCACAACACAACGGTGTATCGGAAAGGAGGAATCGAACCCTATTAGATATGGTTCGTTCCATGATGAGTAACGCTGAGTTATCGCGATCATTCTGGGGATATGCACTAGAATCAGCTGCATATCTTTTAAACCTAGTTCCTACCAAGACTGTGCCTACCACACCATATCAGATGTGGAGTGGGAAGAAACCCTATCTTCAGTATCTAAAGATTTGGGAATGTCCGGCTTTTGTTAAAAAGCAGCATGCGGACAAGCTCGAGGCACGATCAGTACATTGTAAGTTTATGGGATATCCAAAGAATTCCAAGGGGTATCTATTCTATTACGCAGAGGAACAAAAAGTTTTTGTTTCTCGTCATGCCCAGTTTCTAGAACATCAGTTTTTAGAAAAAGGAACAAGTGGGAGCGAAGTAGAACTGGAAGAAATTCCAGAACCACAAGCTATTACTGAAAGCTTGGAAGAACCAGAAGGTTCAGAAGAACGGGACATCCCGACGCTACTCCATAGGAGTAGTAGGCAATCTCATCCACCCGAGAGATACTACGGTTTTCTCATAGACGGGGATAGAGAGGATTGCACTATTGACTATGATGAACCTACTAGCTTCCAGCAAGCCATTCAGAGCGGTGACTCAGTAAAATGGCTGGATGCAATGCGGACCGAAATGGAGTCCATGTACACCAATAAAGTATGGACTTTGGACGTTGCTCCAGATGGGGTAAAACCCGTAGGATGCAAATGGATCTTCAAAAAGAAGATTGGTGTAGATAGACAGGTTGAAACCTATAAGGCTAGACTTGTTGCAAAGGGTTTCCGTCAAAGACCTGGTTTGGACTATGACGAAACCTTTTCTCAAGTGGCTATGCTTAAATCTATTCGGGTCCTTCTTGCTATTGCTGCCTTCCACGATTATGAAATCTGGCAAATGGACGTAAAGACGACCTTTCTAAATGGTAATTTGGAAGAGAGGGTCAATATGGATCAGCCAGAGGGATTCATTCAGAGTGGGAGCAGCAGTAAAGTATGTAAGCTGCTTAAGTCCATTTATGGACTAAAGCAGGCATCGCGGAGTTGGAACATCTGTTTTGATGATGCTGTCAAAGAATTCGACTTTATCAAAAATCCAGATGAACCTTGCATATACAGTAAGATTGTAG
Organism: Agapanthus africanus; assembly: GCA_030015575.1. Lineage (NCBI taxonomy): Eukaryota > Viridiplantae > Streptophyta > Magnoliopsida > Asparagales > Amaryllidaceae > Agapanthus > Agapanthus africanus. The sequence continues at coordinate 211,622,441 of JASDDO010000006.1, forward strand.
GGAGAGCTGTAGTATTCCTCATCTTGTACGTGGATGACATTCTCCTAATAGGAAATGATATTCCTATGTTACAGTCAGTCAAAAGATTCTTGTCACAAAAATTCTCCATGAAAGACCTGGGTGATGCCACATACATTCTGGGGATCCGGATCTATCGTGATAGATCAAAAAGGATGTTAGGACTTTCGCAGTCCAGGTACATAGACAACATAGTGAAGAGATTCAAAATGGATGATTCTAAGCGCGGTAACCTACCGGCTTGTCACGGAATCACCCTCTCGAAAGATATGTCTCCCAAGACTAATTTGGAAATGGATTGCATGTCGATTATACCCTACGCTTCTGCGGTAGGCTCTATAATGTATGCGATGTTATGTACCAGACCAGATGTAGCATACGCATTGAGTGTTGTTAGCCGGTATCAGGCAAACCCAGGGGAGAATCACTGGATAGCAGTAAAGAACATTCTCAAGTACCTAAGGAGGACTAAGGAGATGTTCTTGATGTATGGCGGAAAAGACCTCCAGTTGGAGGCATTTGCCGACTCCGGCTTCCAGAGTGACAAAGATGACTCCAAATCCATGTCGGGTTATGTCTTTACCCTCAATGGAGGGGTGGTCTGTTGGAAGAGTTCCAAGCAGGAGACCGTTGCTGACTCAACAATGGAAGCGGAGTACATAGCTGCTTGCGATGCCGCAAAAGAAGCAGTCTGGATGAAGAAGTTCCTCACAGAACTTCAGGTGGTTCCTACCAGTGTTGATCCAATACCTCTGTATTGTGACAACAACGGCGCTATAGCTTTAAAGAAGGAACTCAGGTCCCATCAGAAGTCCAAACACATCTTAAGGCAGTATCACCTGATCAGGAAGATCGTAGATCGCCGGGAGATCGAGGTAAAGAGAGTCGAGACGGAGAATAACATTGCTGATCCATTCACAAAGGCCCTTCCTCAGACGCAGTTCGAGAGGCTATTCGAGATGATAGGTCTACGATATGCCAGCTCATGGCCCTAGTGTAAGTGGGAGATTGTTAGTGTATATGCCCTAGGGGCCATTATTGTATCATACCAGGTTGTATATTACTTAATGGAAGCTTGGGAAATTCACAGTTGTATATAACAGTCTTGCTAAAAATGGTAGTATGCTACTTGGTTTGTGTCTACTTTAATATGTGCATATGTTTCTTGTGACGTATCACTTATACATATTAGTAGAGCCCATAGGATCTTTGCTTGATTACCAGCGTCGTGATGGCAGTCACGCTAGTGGGGGCTGGGTAGTCTGTAAGCAACATCCTATACAGGTCCCTGGTCGTTGGATTATCGAGACAGGGCATCGATATTCCGGAGTAGACTAAGCGTATACACTTCTCATCCCAGTTGGGGAGATGGTCTGTCCCACAGCCATCAGTACGTCGTACTGGAGATAGTATACAGGTGCTGGTTAGGTTACGGGTACACCGGACAGGACTCGCCGGGGAACTGATTGGTTGGTATTATACCCATCGTCAGTTAACAGTTCCCAGGTGACATGAGTACAACATAGTCCGCAGACTTGACACAGCAACTTCGCCTCGAGTGTGTCCCACTGTTCTTAGATTGCTACCCTACCACGGCTCAAAGGAGTCGTGCAAACAGGTAGCAGTTGGGTCCAGTCCCGAGCACTTGGAGGCAGTGGCGGTTAGACAGGATTCGTCTCTCTCGGTATTGGGAGTTGATATCGCACTGTGTTAGAGAGCCATTACGCAAAGTCCCTGGCCAGGGCAAGCGAGATTTACTGGTAGGTTCCAGTAGTTTCTCAGGGTGTAATGGGCTTCGCTCCGACACGACTTATACAGCTATTAGGGGACTGACGCTTGCCGCCCCCTAGGCTCGATATGCGATAGTCTTAGACGAACAGAACGGACTGTACGGAGATTATCACATCAGGCTCAGTAGGAGTTCAGATGGTTTTCCTCATCGTCCTTCTTATCGACATCTACCTGGGGACCGTTACGTACAGCTAGTGCCGCTTGTGGTCTGTGGTTGAACCCACTGCCAGCGTAGTGTCAAGTGTTTAGAGTCCCACACAGAGAGTTTCCCTGTTCCAGACGAAACGATATAGAGGTCGTATGGTTTTACGACAAGGGTTCGGACGCATACGTGTGTTTACGCACGTACGACGTTCGGAAAATTTTTACTAGTCGGCTTTGGTTTAAGCCAGTTTCTAGTATCAGGTTATTCGATTTATACAGTCTAAAGTTTTTCCGTGTTTTCACGAATTGGAGGGGCGTTCTCGTAATTTTCCGGGAAGCTTCTAGAAGCATGGTGACTTGGAGGGTAAGGTGGCATTAGCATTAATTAGTTTTGTGACTCATGAGATGAAACATTCAAGTGAATTAATGAAGCATTTATTGCTTAATGACTCACTTGATGATTCATTGCACATATTCAATGAAGCATGATGATAATACATTTGATTTATTCGTTTGATAATTCTTCATGCTTCATAATATATAACAAGTGAGAAACAATTTCAATTCATTCTCATCACCACCTTCTCTCTCATTCTTGAAACCCTAACCCTAACCTCTCATGTATTGAGATCAAGGGTTAGCTAGACTAATACATCCATAACCTCACTCTATATCCCCTAGCTAGCTTAGATTAGCAGTTTGAGCAACCTGGTTATCTCAAGTTAGAGATAAAGCTTGGCGTAGGAGCTCTCGGGTGGATCATCTTTGATTCGAGGAGGCCGTTGAGGTGCCGATGTTCCAAGGAGCCTACGAGGAGTGGAGGACCGCGATGAAGACCCGAAGGACAAGTAACGTGAAGTATAAATTCGAATCCGAGTAGTTAAACCTTTCGTAGTTTGCTAGTAACAGTTTAGATACGATTCATGCGCTCAAGTCCGTGTTACGAAGCTTTGATAATCGTTTTTCATATATTCCGCCTCCCCGCAAGTTCGTGGGGTGCGTGACATGGACTTACAAACATGGCGAATCCACTTACAAAGGCCTTTTCCCAGAGAGAGACTTTTATGGGATGGTTGAGTATGAGATACTACAACCACTGCTACAGATGGCCCTAGTGCAAGTGGGAGATTGTTAGTTATATGTATGCCCTAGAGGCCATTACTGTACATGAGATGTATATAGTAGTGGATGCTGGGACATATATAGGTAGGGATTTCTTGCTCAACATGATAGTATGCTATCTGGTTGCTCTTTATCTTAACATGTATACTTGTTGTCTCTCTATTACATGTTGATAAAGCTCTTAGGATGTGTACTCGACTTCCAGGACTATGATGTAGATCATACTAGTGGGGCCTGGGTAGTCAATGAGTACATCCTTCAATGTTCCTAGTCGTGGGAATATCGAGACGGGGCAACGATATTCCAGAGTAGACTAGCGTGTATCTTCTCGACCCATGTGATGGGCGATGGTCGATCCCATATCCATTGGTGTTTGACATCAGAGATGGTATGCGGGTGCTCAGTGGTGACTAGGTACACTGAACGGACTCGCCGAGAACTCCCAGATGGTATTATACCTCACGTCAAATGGCAGTTCTGTGGTACAGCTTAGTCTGTTGACCCGAGATCGTCATAGAGTCTTGTGTGTCTCCCACTGTGCTTTGATTTCCACCCTACCACGGATCTACTGAGTCGTGCAAACAGGTGGTTTTTGGGTACAGTCCCGATTCACATGGAGGCAATGAGCGATAGGAGGGGATTCGTCTCTCCCGGTATTGGGGGTTGATATTGCGCTATGCTCGACTGGCCATAACTGGAAATCCCTGGCCAGGATTGCACTGATTTACTGATAAGTGTTATCAGTAGTTTCTTGCTTATTATGGACCTTACATCGGCATGACTTATCAAGCTACTGGGGTCTGACGTTTACCACCCCTAGGCGAGTTATGCGACATATCAGACGAACAGACCGGACTGTACAGTAAGTGTTACTGATTGGATTCGCAGGAGTGTGAGCAGGCTTGCTCGTTGATCTTCTGATCGCTCAATACCCGGGTGGCCGTTACGTTTAGCAGACCGCTTGCGGCTTGTGGGTGATTGATATGATCACCACCTACTGCCGGCGTATTGACGAGTCTTTAGAGTCCTACACAGAGGTTTCCTGGCTCAAGAGAAACGAAATAGGAGCGCATATGAGATATGGGCGGGACCGAGAATAATACCAGTATGTGATACTGTCTTCTATTCTCGCGATTTGTATCATTGGTCGGTTATATGTGATATAGCCGGGTTACCGAATCAAGTGTTGATTCGATACATTGATACACTTGATATTAGTCGGTTATATGCGATATGACCGGATCATTAAATCAAGTATTGATTTAATGATCTAATGTATAATTATATATTTGATATATTACTTTACATTGACTAGTATTTGTTCACTAAAGATTAATTTTCTCACTTGATGTGCACAAGTTGTATATATGATATATATATTTATGCACTAGTTTGTATCATATTTGATGATACATGCAAACTTGGGTGTGTGTATAACTTACACCTTGTTTAGGTTAATGGTTAATGTTTTTAATTATTTAGTAATTCAAAAATGGTGGTTTACTTTGTCTTTGCTTGAAGCTTCATGAAGCTTTCAAGCATCTTTGACAAAGTCCACCATTTTGTTTTGCATGACATTTTCACTAACCTAACCATTAACTTAAACTCTAGTTTAGTCTCTACAAAGGTCAAACTCACCCATGGTTGCATTATGATATACTTTACTTGATTATTCATTTTTAGTTAATTCTATTATTCATATTCTTTTCTTTCTTCTTCATCTTCTTCAAGTGAAGAAAGCTTTCTAGAAAAATATCAAGTGAAGATTTAGAGTGAGAAATCCAAATCTAAAGTAAACCCACTTCCTATTTCTTCATCCTCTACCACTTGTCATGTAGTATAGGGTGTTCTCTTCACAAAGTTCATGACCAAGTGAAGATGGAGCTTGATCTTGAGTCTCCTCGACGTAGATCATCTTCGGTCTCGAAGTCAACGACCTAGCCCGATCATTTCTCCGAAGAAACCATCTCTAGGGTCCGGGATTCCGATGATCGCAGCGAAGGGACGTCAACACGGAGCTTTAGAAGTGAAGGACCGGATCTACAAAGGTTGTAATCCCTTTCACTTAGTAGTAAAGTAGTTTACTTGCTTGCTTTCGCCTTACCTCTAGTAAACGATCTTGATTAGGGTTGTTCGGCACATATAAAAATTTGATTTTGGCATGGTGGATGCCTTGTAGAA